>JAUNZM010000562.1:0-1200000 GCA_033459285.1 Clamator glandarius | reverse complement strand
GAAGGAAAGCACAAAGGGGACTGAAGAGTTCCGACCTGGCGAGGAGTGCGGGGAGCGGGATCAGAAGAAGGCTCAGGAAAAGAAGAAAGCCAAGGGCCTAGGTAAGAGGTTCCCTGCTCTGGTTTTGCTGCCAACTTGAGAGCTTCCATACAGATGCTGATTTTATACCGTCCTCATGTAGCTCATGTGCTCATTTCTGCTGAACACCACTCTCCAGCCAGCCCAGTGGGGGTTTCTCACCCTGAAAACACAGTCTCTCCTCAGTTGCTTCATTTGTTCACCCACTATGTGAACACCTCTCCCAAGTAACAAGTGATAGGACAAGAGGAAGTGGTCTCAAGATGTGCCAGGGGAGGTTTAGATTGGATATTAGGAAAATCTGCTTTACTGAAAGAGTGGTGAAGCCCAGGGTAGAGGTGGAAGGGTTCAAAAAACATGTAGGTGTGGCACTTGGGTACATGGTTTAGGAGACATAGTGGGTTTGGGCTGGGTGAGCTTAAAGGTCTTTTCCAACCTTGATTCCATGATTCTGTGATTCTAAATCCGTGGGGCAGAGCCCTGAGCAGGCACAGCTGCAAGACCTGGCGTCTCTCCCCTGTCTTTGCCCTTCTGAGTCAGAATTCTGTGTAAGCGACTTTGTTTTATTTATTTCTTTGTCTATTTTAATTCTGCATCTCATTCCAGGCAAAGAAATCACTTTGCTGATGCAGACGCTGAACACCCTGAGCACGCCAGAGGAGAAACTAGCAGCGCTGTGCAAGAAATATGCTGAGCTGGTGAGGGCTCGTTTCTTCGTCCTGGGCTCAGGGTCTGGGGAGGACACTGCAGTGATGAGAGCACAGGAGCTGCTTGGAGAGGCAGCAGGTGGCTGAGGGTCTATTTTATTGCTGTTGAGAGTCCAGAAACACACATGCAGCTCTGCAGTGAGTTCAGGTTTTCCCTGTGCTCTTCGTTTGAGAACCATGCATGTGGAGGTGCTGCGTGAATGCAAATCTTTTGGATTACAGCAGAATGGGAATTCAGGAAGGAATAAGGCTGTGTCCAGGGGACCCTGGGCTCTGCATCAACCCTGCCAAACTCAAAAGTGGCATCTTCTGTCTTGTAAAGCTTGTGTTCTCCCCTCAGAGCACAGGGAGCACTTACTGATCCCCTGCCCCCTCCTCGGGGCACAGCATGTTGCCTGGCTCATTCCTGCTGCATCCGTGCCCTTTGTTCCCTTGTCCCAGCTGGAAGAGCACCGTAACTCCCAGAAACAGATGAAGATCTTGCAGAAGAAGCAGACGCAGCTGGTGCAAGAGAAGGATCACCTGCAGAGTGAGCACAGCAAGGCCATCCTGGCCCGCAGCAAGCTGGAGAGCCTGTGCCGTGAGCTCCAGAGGCACAACCGTACCCTCAAGGCAAGTGTCTCCTGGGTGCTGCTCCTACAGCTGCTTTATCCTGAGCACTTGAATCACACACTGTGAGCCGCTTTGGCAACTTTACTGATTGCCCATAGTCTGCCATCCAGGGCAGGGCTTTAATTTTGCTGTTAAGTCATCATTTTCCACAGTGCCCAAGTGTTATTTTGGGGTGAATACACTGGAGAGAGGGAGAGGAAAGGCTCAAAGTCCCTTCTCAAGCAATAAAAGCAATAGTGGGAGGCCGGTTGGGTTCAGAGCATCATGGTTGGGGCAGTTTGCTGATGTATACCTGCTGTTTCTGCCCTCCTTGAACAGGAGGAGGGTGTCCAGCGTGCACGGGAGGAGGAAGAGAAGCGGAAGGAGGTGACATCCCACTTCCAGGTGACGCTGAATGACATCCAGCTCCAGATGGAGCAGCACAATGAGAAGAACTCCAAGCTGCGCCAGGAGAACATGGAGCTGGCAGAGAGGCTCAAGAAGCTCATCGAGCAGTATGAGCTGCGAGAGGAGGTGGGTTGGGGCAGGATTGCTGGTATGGGGCTTCTCTGGTGCATCAATTCTGCACAGGGGAGTGAGTTTCTGGGACCTCTAGGATCCTGGGATCGCTGCCTGAGCCACAAGGAGTGGGCTGAGCCTGTCAGTGACCGGTGTGTTCCCTTGGCAGCACATCGATAAGGTTTTCAAACATAAGGACCTGCAGCAGCAGCTGGTGGATGCCAAGCTCCAGCAGGCGCAGGAGATGCTGAAGGAGGCAGAGGAGAGACACCAGCGGGAGAAGGACTTTGTAAGTCTCAAAGCAGTTCTCTGATGGTTGTGAGCACTTTGCCTTTGGCCTTGTCCCTCTGTTGAGGCTTGTTTAGTGTTGGATCGCAGAGCGCGGAGCCCAGCTGAGGTCCCAGAGCTCCTGCCTGCCCAGCAGTGACTGCTCCCGCAGCGGCTTCAGGAGCAAGGCTAGAGCCATGCTCTGCTCTCTGCATTCCCCCCAGCCCGCTCCCATCTCCAGGCCAAGCACCAGTCGCACAGGGCATGCTGAGAGCCTTCCCTGGTGGCAGCCAGGTAACTGCTTGTGCTCTTCCCTAGCTGCTGAAAGAAGCTGTGGAATCGCAGAGGATGTGTGAGCTGATGAAGCAGCAAGAGACCCATCTCAAGCAGCAGGTGAGTTACCTGGTCTGTGTGCTCAGCCTGGGTATTTGTTTAGTTTTTTCCTTCCTCCCTAAACAGGGAACAGCCCAGAGTTCCTTAATCTGGAAAACACGGGCAGGATTGCTCCTGGGTTTGGTGCGGGTGAGACTGTGTCAGCACAGTGCAGGCTGAGACTTACTTCACCAATTCTGCCTTCTGGGAGAAAGGGGCCTTGGTTTTTACCAGCACTGGGAGCAGTCGTGTGATTGTACCTTGCTGAATCAGAGCCGGCAAGTGCCTCCTGACAAGGCCAGGTGTTTGCAGAATACATCAGTGTTTCCCTAGGAAAAAATTTTTCCCCATTTCCTGGTTCCTAATGTTGTTTACAACAAACAAATGCTCTGTGTGGCCAGTTTGTTTGTCGTAAAGTCCAGTCCCAAGATAACTGGCTCAGTTCTTGGCTGGCATCTCTGCTTTCCCAGGGAAGCTGTCAGGAGGCGCCAGGGTGAGCAGAGAGGAGCCCTAATCCTGTCTCTCCCCACAGCTGGCACTCTACACGGAGAAGTTTGAAGAATTCCAGAACACCCTTTCCAAAAGCAGTGAAGTGTTCACAACGTTTAAACAGGAGATGGAGAAGGTGGGTAACGCTTTTGCTGCCCAGCAGAGCTTGCGTGGGCTGGAGACACTGCCCAGCTGTCTCCTCAGTGCTGCCGCGTGCTGGAAGAGCTGCAGCTCCGTGATTTGGTTTAGTTATGCTGGCATTAAAATTGGCCACGAGTTGGCTGCTGGTAGAAGATCGATATGGTTCTCACGTGGTGACTTCTGTGTCCCGTCTGTATCGGAACGAGCAGCGCTGCCTCTGTCTCCTGCTTTGTTGCTGCTGGGTCGGGGTTTCCCTCTGGTGAAGCAAACTGCAGCGAGACAGGGAGACGTTTCCCAGGACAGCAGGATCTCGATGTCTGTGCTGGGAAACTGGGGGCCTGTTTAAGGACACATGAGATCTAACTGACTGCATCACTGTGCCTCTGGCTTATTTGTTCTTATTTCTTCTGCTTTTGTCCGTACGATTCTGTAGATGACGAAGAAAATCAAGAAGCTGGAGAAAGAGACCACCATGTACCGCTCCCGCTGGGAGAGCAGCAACAAGGCTCTCCTGGAAATGGCTGAGGAGGTGAGGAGGGACAGCAGAACAGCTCCTGCCTTATCATAGGCAGGCTGGTGGCTTGTGTTTTCCCTTCAGTTTGGTTTCCTTCCCTGTATGTGGTGGTTGGAGTCTCTGTTGCGTGGCAGAAGCGATGGATAATTAGCTCAGAGGGGTGCAGAAGAGGTCGGATAGTCTCAGCAGCAGGTTGCTGAGAGAAAGCAGTGCTGGTAGCATTGGGTTCTCCAAATGCCAAATGTTTGCTTGGTCACAAGGGTCGTCCCCTTGTGCTTCCCTTGGGGTCTCATCTCCCTCTCTATGTCCTCGGTGTGACAGAGTCTGAGCTGCCTCTCTGTTTGCAGAAAACCCTTCGGGACAAAGAGTTAGAAGGGCTTCAGGTGAAAATCCAGCGCTTGGAGAAACTGTGCCGAGCCCTGCAAACGGAGCGCAACGACCTCAACAAGAAGGTGCAGGACCTTTGCGCCCACGCGCCCCGCGCAGACACAGACCTCTTGGAACCTTTGAAGGATCCATCTCGAGACGGCTCCGAGGTGGCGGTGGGAGCTGCCCCAGCAGAGCAGCGTCTGGCTGAGGATTCCCTGCACTCAGGAAAGCCGACGCACAGCACGGATCCTGCGGAGAACCCGGGAGAACTGAGCATAGGAGCTCTGGGGCAGAGTGGGACTGAGGAAGGCACGCAGGGCACTGACTGAGCCCGCTGCGCAGCAGGCAGAGGGGCAGGGAGAGGGAAGGTAACACAACTGTTTATAGACTCGGTTTGAGGCCTCTTTCCTCATCCTGGGACAGGCGCGAGAGGACAGCCCTCCTGGGGATCTGAGATTTACTAGCTTAGGTTTTCAGAGGGTTTTTATAATTTTATATATATATGTGATATATATGATATATAAAATATGTGCAGGGCAACGTACAGTTTATATACAGATATACATGAAGCCTAGGATGACCACCTCCCTGCGTATGCGTGAATAACTAATATATGGAGACTCAACTGATCGTCCTTTCACTAAAAGACTTGTCCTTGGCAGGCTGTGATCCCCCCAATCCCAGCACAGCTCAGGAACACGGGCGCATGGATCTGCCCTGGCACGTGGCGCTGGGACAGTGGGATGTGTCGCCACCTCTGCCTTCACAACGACTCTCGCATCGAGTGGAAGTGAATGAGCTGAGCAGGGGAGAACTGAACCATTTCCAGTACCAGATTCTCCCTCCTGCCTCCCTCCTCTGCGTCAGACAGGAGGGAGATCCTAGACTTGCTGCCCTTTCCTCGTGCCCTGGCTTGGCAGCTCTCCTGTGTGTGAGCTGAGCAAATGAGGGCGAAAGAGGCCATTTCCCTCCTCCGTGTGGGTTTTGTCTATTCAATGAGGACTCAAAAGCAGAGAAACTGGGGTGCCTGGCTCCCTGAGGCTCCCGCGGGGCCTTCACTCTTCCCAGAACCTGCCAATGTCTCAGTAGCCTTATGATTCACAGTTGCCTCTTTGCTATACGCACATGTGCACAAGTGTATTAAACAGTTAATCCAAAGGTCTGATTCCCAAGTGTTTTGCACAAGCGTGTGGGATCAGTTGTGCGAGAGGGGATGGGGAGGTTCCCCCTGAGCCCCTCTGCCCTCGTGCTGGGACCTCCCTGGCTCATCCCTCGGTGCTGAGCAGCGTGGGCTCAGATTGCTGAGGCTCTGCGAGGAGAAAACTGGCATCTGGTGGAGCCTTTCCTCGTGGTGGATGCGTCCAGTGGGGCAGCTCTGGTTTCTCTTCCAGCAGTGCAGCTGCTCTTGCATCTTCTCTCCACTGTTTTACATGCCTGGGTGAAAACCCTGCTGGGAGAGCAGCCCCTGGGAGCTGCCTCTGCGTCGCCCTTCCCTCTATGGGGACTCCAGCCAGTTCAGGTCTCAGGGGCTGCAGCACAGGAGGGCTCTAAGGAGTCTCCGCTGAGCCACTCTCTTGGACACCCCTGGGATGTGTTCCCCAGAGCTGAGCGCGGCTTTGTCTGCTGGCTTCTCACTGTCAGTGCCGCTTCCTCCAGTGCAGGGACATGTTTGTCTCCGTAAGGAGCTGGCAGGAGCCCCTGAGCAAGCGAGTGTCGCTCTGGCCTGGTGGGAGCGACCTGTTCCAAGCAGCCAGGTGGAGCGAGGGCTGCAGCCGGGCTCTGGGCTTCTTTTCCTGCTGCTTCAGTAAAAGAAAAAACTCTTAGAAAGTCACAACCCCTCTTTTTTCCCCCTTTCCCTGTTCCGGTGCAGATATAACCCCCACAGGGGCTGCTGGATGGCCCTCGCTGCCGCCGCCACTGCTCAATGCCGAGGCTGCAGTTGGGAGTGAGGATTTGGGGCACGGGGCTGTGGGGTGGGAGTGGGGAGAACACGGCTTCCACGCTCCTGGGAGCCTTGGCTGCCTGGTGGGACGGGGGGAGGCTGGGAGGCTCCAACAGGGACCCTCGTGTGCCCACCAGGGTGGCTGCCGAGCGCCTTGGACCCCGCTGCCCTGGGGCTGCTGGCATCAGTCGTGACGGGCTGCGTCCGCATCGGCTCCAGAGCGCATGGGATCGGCTGAAGGTCCTGCCATGATCTCAATCGGAAGCCACGCTGGGCTCTGCGCAGGCTGGGGCACAACGCTCGCCCCCTCCGGCCCCGCGTGAGGGCTGGTGGCTCAGCCCCGCTGCAGCGGATCCATCATCGTCTGAGCCCGGTGACGCTGGGGGACGCGGGGAACCGGGGTGGCAGGCGGTGACGGGAGTTCTGCTGGGGTGCTCCTGGGGGAGGCCCGTGGGCACGGGACCCATTGCCCTCGCCATGCGACGCGGCTGCTGTCCCTGCGGCGGCTGCACGGGACCGCGGGCCCCATTCTGCCTGGAGCTGGTGCCGGTGCTGTGCCGGACAGCTGGAGTCTGGCAGTGCCACCGCCCTGGGGCCACGCCGGAGGAAGTTCCCTTTCCCTTTAAATGCAAATCCCAGCCCTGAGGCGGTGGGACGAGTGTCCAGCAGCGGCCAGTGTCCGGTGGGGACGAGTGTCCAGCAGCGGCCAGTGTCCGGTGGGGACGAGTGTCCGGTGGGCTCGGGGCGTTGGGGTCAGCACCGTGAGCGTGAGCAGGGCCTGGCACAGGTCAGTGCCTGCTCCTGGCCATGGCGCTCGGCGAGGGTGGCCGGAGCCTGCGGACAAAGGGCTCCGGCCGCAGTGATGGTGCAGGGTCCCCTGCGGTCTCTGTCTCCGAGGGCGGCCGGGGTCGCGCAGGGCACACATGGCTGGAATCCTCCATTCTGTGGTGCCAGGGAAGACGCTGGAAGCCAAGGCCAAGCCGGCAGCTCCTGGCTGCCGCTCGGCCCTGGCGTTGCTCCGGCTTGGACGCAGGGAGAGCGCAGCCAGGACTCGGAGCTCCAGGCTGCAGCGCCCGCTGCAGCTGCCCTGGCCGAGCCCTGCACCCCAGGGGACCCCAACGCCTCAGCAATGAGCAGCTGAGAGGGGAAGGGGCCCCCAAGAGCCATGTCGTCCCCTACAGGGTGCTCGGCCCTCGGGATGGAGGAGCGGAGGAAGAAGCGGAACCCCAAAGCCTGCCTGGCAGCGCCCGCCGCAGCCCCACGCCTGCTGCCCCCCAGCAAGAGCGCATCCTTCGTGCTGCCGCTGCCCACGCTGCCCTCGCCGCGGCCGCGCGCCCGGCTCAGACGGTCAGTGCCCAGGGGACATCGCCAGCCGCCGCGGCCCCTCCGTGCGGGGCCAGGTGGGATCCAGGTGACCCCAGCGTCTCTGTTCCCCCGCAGGACCAGCAAGGAGCGGGTGCGCGCCGGCGTCTCGGGGTCGGCGCGGGGGGCCCCGCTGCAGCACAGCTTCCTCACCGACGTCTCCGACGTCTGCGAGATGGAAGGGGGGCTGCTCAGCCTCCTCAGCGACTTCCACTCGGGAAAGCTACAAGCCTTCGGTGAGGGGCTGGGGCTGGGGAGCGGGGAGCCGGGGCTGGCGCTGGGGGTCCCTGACAGCTCCCGCGCAGGCAAGGAGTGCTCCTTCGAGCAGCTGGAGCACGTGCGCGAGATGCAGGAGAAGCTGGCGCGGCTGCACTTCGGCCTCGACATCTGCGTGGAGGAGCTCCCCGAGGAGCAGAAGAAGGTGGCGGCCGACAGGAACCTGGACCAGCTGCTGGCACACGTGAGTGTTGTCCCCTTCGCCCCCTGCCCCGATGGCGGGATCCTCCCCACCTCACCCACCACCTCTGCTTCCCGCAGCTGGAGGAGCTCAGCAGCTCCATGTATCCTGGCCGGTGGGGGCTGCAGCGGTGATGACAGTGGTGACATTGACGGTGGTGGCGGGGCAGGGGCTGGGCGCCAGGCGGTGATGGTGGTGGCAATAGCGGCTGTGGTGGTGGCAGGGGCTCAGGGCTGGCGTGGTGACAGCACGGGCAAGGGGCTGGGGCCATGGCGGCGGTGGTGGTGGCCAGGGTGGTGGTGGCCAGGGTGGTGGTGGCCGGGGTGGTGGCAGCGATGGTGGCAGCAATGGTGGTAGAAGGGGCAAGGATGGTGGGAGCCAGGATGATGGTGGTGGGAGCAATGGTAACAGCAGTGCTAGGGGCAGAGATGGTGAGGGCTGCGGTGGGTGCAGTGGTGACAGTGTTGCTGGTGGCAGTGGTGGCAGGTGCTGGGGGTTGATGGAGGTGAGGGTGGTGGCAGGGGCCGGAGGATGGTGCTGGTGGCGGTGGTGGCAGCGGCTGGGGTGGCTGTGGAGGTGGTGGCAGTGCTGGCGCTGGCAGTGTTTCCCTGACACTCCCCCAGCCAGAAGCTGCACCTCGCCGAGAGCCCCGACCCCGAGGACGCGGCCTGACCCCCTGGCCCCCCCCCCGCCGCCATCTTGGCGGCGCCCGCGGCCCTGGGGCGGGAGGAGGGGGCGGGAGGGGCGTGGCCTCGCTCGGCGGCGCCTGTGACGTCATCAGGGGGCGCCCCCTGCCGGCCATGGCGGCGGCGGCGGCGGCGGCGGCGGGGCCTGGGCCTGGGCCTGGGCCGGGGCGGCAGGCGGAGCTCGAGGCGAGACGGCGGCTGCTCCGAGCGGTCACCCGCCTGCAGGTGCGAACCGAGACGGGGCGAGGGGACCTGGAGGGGGTGGGACATGGTTTGGGGGTTCCTGGAGGGGGGTGGGCATGTTTTGGGGGTCCCTGGGGAGTGGAGGGTAGTCTGTCGCGGGGGGGGGGGGCGCCGCAGCTCGCGCTGGGGAGAGTCCCTGCAGGGGTCGGGCTTGTTTTGGGGGTCCCTGGGTCGGGTGAGTCCCTAGGGGGAAAAGTCTCTGCTGGGGGAGGGGGCACAGCAGGCTGCCTTTTGGGGGGTTGGCAAAGCTGGGGGGGTTCCTGTGGGGAGCACGGCTAGGGGGGCCCTGGGCTGGGCTCCAGCCTCACCTTGTGCCCCCCAGGCCTGCGTCAGGGGTTTCCTGCTGCGGAAGCGCTTTCGGAGCCTGCGTGCTGAGTACGAGGAGCTGGTGTGGCAGATCGAGGGAGACCTGAGCCGGCTGCAGTGGACGGGACGGTTCCTGCCCCGGCCCGTCTTCCTCCCCGAGGTTCGTGCATCTGCGGGTACCACAGCCTGAGGGGGGGCATGAGGCACAGACAATCTGTGCAGGGGTGAGACCTCAGGTGATGCTTTTGCAGCATAGAACCTGTAATTCTACCGAATTAAACCTAATAATTACATAGCCCTTTTTCCTCAAGACCCAGATTGAGGATTCCTCCTCTAGGTTGAACTCTGCCTTGAGGAAAATGGCCAACCTCTAAAATGCTTTTTCCTGCTCCATAAGGGCTTTGCCGTTTCTGCAAGGGCAGCCCTTTAGGCAGTTAGTGATGGTTCAAACTGGAGCACATCAGTGTCCCCTGACTGGCAGAGCCCCTGCTGGCACAGGCCCGTGGCACGTGTCCCCTCGCAGGTCTCAGTTTCCTTCCCCTGTTTCTCACTCTCTCACGTGTTGCCTCTTCAGGTGCCAGAGCATGGGACACGTTCTGCTTCGCCAGAGGCTGCACCGAGGGGTGAGGGCAGCACAGAGAAACAGCAAGAGGAACCAGATGCCTCCAAGCCAGAGCGGGATGGGGGCTGCCATGGCGTCAAACCCCCAGCCCAGCCGCAAACTGGGAACAGACTGAGCTGTGCAGGTGGAGACGATGCAGCGAGCCCCCCGTGTCCTGGAGCTGGTGTCAATAAATGCGTCGATGAGGGGCCCGGCGCCTCATCCAAGGGTTGGCAGGATGACAGCAGCATCTCCTCTTTGTGGGACAGTGAGTTCCTGGAGGCAGAGTCCCTCGGAGACTGCCAGGGTAAGGGATTGTAGCCCACTGTGACCTGGGGCTGCGTGCTCTCCTGCGTGCTCCGAGCACGTGGGGCTCAGTGCATCCTCAGAGAACCCTGGAGAGCGTGGAACAGCTCGGTGCAGAGAGGCAGTAGGTGCAATGAGAATCTTGGTTCCAGTAACAGGTTCTTCCATTTCTTTGCAGAAATTCCTCTTGAGGACATGGAGGAGCTTCCTCAAACTCGGTCTGGTCTTCAGGCCTACAGAAAGCACTTGGTCATGGAGCTGCTGTGGTTGCAGCAGGCTATTGCCAGCCGTGAGAATGTAAGGGCCTGGCCTTGCCTTGCCTCTTCCAAATCACGGGGGCAGAGTGGTACCTGCGGCAGCCAGGGCGGCTCTGTCTGGTGGGACTGGGGTTGGACAGTGACAGTTCAGTTACCCAGGGATGGAATCGGAGAATGGCAGTGCCATTTTTTCCTTCTTGGGGTGGAAAAAGGGAAATGAGGAAGGGAAATGGGGGCTGTTTAGATCTGGTAACAAGCTTTGCCCCTGGCCTGAGACAGAGACATTGCTGCTTTGAGGCATGTTCTGTGGCACCGGGCAGCTCCGCGAGCTGCTCTTTGCCTCTCTTGAAAGGTAAGATTTGTCTGTTTTCTGGCTGAGTGCAATGATTCTGCTGGCTGATCTGCCAGTGCAGGTGCTCTTCTCCTCAGTCTCTAGGATTTAATTGTTAACACTTGGTTTTCTCTCTCCTGCAGTACCTGATGCTGAAACAGCAGCTGGCAGCTCCTGACCCCTAGTGGGGTGTTTCTGAGCACGTGGAGCTGTAGCGCTGCCATCCTGACAAGGCCTCGTGGTCAGCAGCAGCTTAGAGAGCACCAGCTTCATGAGCTGACATTTTCCACTTCAGAATGTTGGTCAAAGCAGGGATTAAACATCACTGTGAGGCCAAGGAGGTGGTTACATGTTCCGGAGAGGGACTCTGTGAGGCCTTCTTCCACAAGATCACGATTTCTGTTGGCTGAGCTGCATGGTCCTAGGGGAAAACCAAGGCTGGGAAGCTCGCTGCTTACAGAAGGCGCTTTCTGACCAGGAAATTCCCTGTGGTGGAACGAAACGGCCCAAAGGCAGCTGCAGGAACAAGCTCTTCTCCACTGAACTGCGAGTGGTGTGTGCTGATGTCAGAGCTGCGTGTTTGGGACAGCTCTGCAGTAGCTGGGATCTCCGAGCGCTGGGCTGTGGGGAGCACCTCGCTGAAGCCATATAGGGACAGAGTTTCCCGACGTTCCTGTGCAGCTGTGTGGTGGCACATCCGACCTCACCTCCCGGCAGTGAGGACTCGTTCCCAACTCGCGCGTCTCTGGCCGTGGAAACGTCTGAGTGGCAGAGTCGCCTGGATTGGTGCCCGAGGGAGCGAGTAAGAACTTGGTGGGTTGGTGCTTTGTGCGTCCAGGGACATTCAGGGTCCCTCAGAAAGGGACTTTATGTGGTGCTGCCGTTCCCTGCTGTGACCCCGTCTCCTGTGTGCACACTCAGGTGTTCCTGCTGCCTCCACAGTCACTCTTGCTGTAAGGCAGGTGTATCCTTCTCTTCCTGAACGATGCCAACTTGTTTATGAATAAAAAGCTTTCCTGATGCCCATCTCCGAATCCATCTGTTCCTGGGCAGAGCTGAGTGGGTCCATGGTCTGTTTTGACCCCTGACATCCTGTTCAGTGGAAGAGGCAGGGCGTCTGTCGGGATGTGGATATTTGTCCAACACACAGGACAAAATCCTGCATTTCTCATGCCGGCAGCGGCGCTGGCGAGGGCTGACGGCATCCAGAGAGAACTGGTCCCGAAGTGGGAGCTGCTGCCGTGAAGGTGCTGGCACGGCACCTCCAGGCTGGTTGATCTGAGCCCGGTGGCCACAGCGGCTGCCGAGGGAGCTCACAGCACTTGGAGTTTGAGGAATGAAGAGCCATGTGCTTCCTGGTTCTCGCACTGAGCCGTGACCTGCAGGTTGTTTGATGTGGCCTCCACAACTTCCTCCTGCAGGGCCTGCAACCATGGAGACTGCCTGTTGCGCTGGGCTGCGCTGGGAAGGGACGGAAGCGTGTGAGAGCAGCTGGTCTGGAGGGTTTGGGCTCGGCTGGAGGGAGATTGGAGCTCTCCTCAGTGCTTTGCATTTCCCTCTGTGGTCAGTGGGTCTCGCCTGCCCATGGGGATGAGCTCCTGGGGTTTGGCTCCGGCACCTCCTGCCAAACACGTGGTGGTGTATCGCAATGGTGACCCGTTCTTCCCTGGGAGGAAGCTTGTGGTGAGCCCGCGGCGGTTCCTCACCTTCGAGGCGTTCCTGACCGAGGTGACGGCGAGCGTTGGCGCGTCCTTGGCAGTGAGGAACCTCTACACAGCCAGGCACGGCCACCGCGTGACGGCGCTGGGGGACCTGCAGGATGGACACCAGTATGTGGCTGCCGGCTTCGAGAAGTTCAAAAAGCTGGAGTGAGTGGAGGGGCCTTGGGTCTCTGGGTTTGGGGAGCAGCTTCGGCTCAGCCTGGGGGGGGACAACGAGGGTGAAGGGACAAAAGAGGCAAGAGGGGCAGAAGCTAAATGGAAATGACAGACGGGTTAAGGAGGTTTTTCAGGGCACTGCTTGGTGCTTGGGGGGATGTTGTGTTTGTGCCGGGTGAATTTGGCTCCTTCGTTGCATCAAGCCCCGTCTGCCCTTGGAGCCTCCATCGCGGGATAACACAGAGAATAAAACATCCTGGAGGTCTGCGAGGGGCTGTGTTTGGCTGGAAATTCCTTAGGCATAGCAGGTTTTAATTTATCCTGAAGTGGGAGCTGATGAGGTGGGGCACTGGGCGAATCCTTTTGGAAGTGCCCGTGCTCCTGGAGGCGATGGACCGAGGTGGAGCAGTCGGCCGGTTCACGGCTGGCGCGTGGTAACGCCGTCACCTTGTTCTCTCAGCTATTTACGCCACGGAAGGACGGAGCCCCGCGGGACGAGGCAGAGCGAGGGGCTGCAGGTGAGTTCCTGCTTGTGAGGAGGCGCAAGGGGCGTCAGGGTGAGCACGGAGCAAACTGAACTCAAGATTTACGGCTGCGAGGTGCCCTGAGGAGATGGGGCGAGAGGCCACTGGAGCCTGCAGGGTGGGAGGTAGTGCGGGGGCTGCTGCTCTGGCCCCCTCAGCGGTGCCGGGGAGCGATCTGTGCTCAGAGGTTCCTTGGCCTCGCTGGAAGGCGCTCAGCCATGGGAAGAGCCTCTCCAGCTTGCAGACACGGACAACAAACGCAGCCAGTAGCAGCAGGAGGGCAGGGCAGGGGCCCGGGCAGCTGGAGCAGAGGGATCAGCCAGGGCTGACGCTGTTCTCGGGCGTTGATCTCGGTCTCAGCTCCGCGCCGCAGCTCCCTGGAAGCTGGATGTCATGACGCGACAGCAGACGCAGAGCCACCTGCCCCGCACCATCCAGTAAGTGCCTCGAGGTCCTCCTTGGATGGGCTCTGGGGATGCTTTCAGAGGCTGGAAAGAGAGGGTTTCTCTGTGAGACCCTGGGAATGCTGCCCAGCAAGGACAATTCCAGCTTTTACCAGAAGTAGTTGCTGTAAATAGTGTCCAGACACCAGCAACGCTGGCTCATCGCACGCTCTGGGTTGTTTCTACTGCAGTGTTTTCCGGAACGGGGACCTGCTGAGCCCTCCTTTCCCAGTGCCGCTCTTGCAGGGCACCCCATGGGACGAGCTCCTGGCCACGCTGACGGAGAGAGCTGCTCTGCGCAGCGGGGCTGTTAGCAGGTAGGTCCTGACAAGGCACCTGCCCTTCCATTCCATCTGCAACACCAGCAGAGAGGACCGGGGGCTCAGACAGCCGCTTCTCAACTCCTTTTGTTTGCTTTTCCCATCTTTACGCTGGGGATGAGCCCAGGGTCTAGCTGGTCTTGGTGGCCTGGGGAAAAAGCAATAAGCAACTGTAAAGCATGGCATAAAAAGGGGTTTATGATTTGACAGAGGGGGTTCATACAACAAACACAGCCTGCCCTGTCCTCACATCCCTCTTTACTGACCTCTCCGGCATCTCTGACATCTCAATAGAATTGTGTGATGTTTCTGTGCGCTTCCTTGAGTAACAGTGAGAACGGTTGATCCTCTCTGCCTTGCCTTGTCCCACTCCCTGCTCTGCACGTGCTCCCTTCCCTTGTTCAGCCTTGTGAGAGCTCTGAGCCCTTTGCTGTTGTTCCCCGAGGCTCTGCAGGCTGGACGGGACCCCCGTGTCCTGCGAGAAGGAGCTGCTGAACGGTGGTTACTACGTGGCTGTGGGAAATGAGGAGTACAAGGAACTGCCATACTTGGAGCTTCTGGTGCCCCAGGATTCCGGCTGCGTGAGGCTGCAGTGCGTAGAGTGTGGCTGCTGGTTAAGAAGCTTCTCCATGCTCTCTAGTTAAAGCCAGCTTGGTTTGTAGCTCTGTGCTGTCTGCTCAAGGCTTGAGTTTTGCTTCATGTGTTTAAGTGTAGGGAGGAAGAACGTGTTTTCAAAGCTTGTGGTGTAAAGGTTGGCCCCGAAACCCAGAGCTCAGGGCCAGAGAGACCAAGGTGTTTGGTGTTTCTGTTCCTTGAGCGCTGGGGAGCACCCACGAGTGAGGTCGGGTATGGAATTCCCCAGGCTGGTGGTGGGCAGCATGATAGAATAGGAACCTGATCCAAAACCACCTCCAGGGGCCTTCTCATGGGGAAAGGGGAGATTGTGTTCTCCTCCAGCTGGTTTCTGCCTGGTGCTGAGCAGCTGCTGTTTCTCTGTGCAGGAACCACCAGAAGAGCTGGCACGGGAAGCTTGGCAGGAGGGTAGGTGCTCAGCTGGCTGCGTCCCCAGCTGCCGGGGCTGCAGCATCCCTGCTTGCACCGTTCCCAAAGCCAAGGAAGGAGCTCGAGGCAGCCACACAGGCAGGTCACACCTGAAGGAAATCTCATTGCCTGGAGAAAAACTCCTTCAGGCAGCCTCACTTCCTCCCCTTTTGGGTGCCCAGCAGGGAGACTTCTTCCTGGAGCTGGGATTTCTCTACAGATGCAGCTGGGCTGTGCTGGATCATCTGTGGAAAAGTGCATCTCTGCTATTCTCAAAGTGCTTTTAAAAACCCCTTTTCCTTTCCTTGTTTGTTTTCAGTGTGGTGATGTCCCTGCTGCCTGTGATCTACCTGGTGTTTTGGACTGATGATTTCACTGTGAAGGCAAACTCTTCCTTCCCCAGGGACAAGCTGCCCTTCCCAGATGAGAGGCACCGCAAGATGCTAACGGGGAAGAGGCAGGCGGTGTTGCAGCGAAGGAAACCCTTTCACCTGCTTGGGAGAGGTCCTGAATAGATCCTTGCTCCAGGAAAAACACCTGGGCCCAGAACTTCCCTTTCAATGATTTATTAATCATTTATTATCCCTTCAGTGCTGTACAAGGCAATTTCATCATCCTTGCCTTGCAACATCCACAAAGAATTCCTTCACCCAGGACATTAAACATGATGTCCTTGCAGCGTGCTTTGTTCCTCCCTCGTGCTCAGGGAACACAGCTCGTGTTTTCATGGGTTTTGATATCAGCTTCCGAGGTGGGACTGAGCCGAAGGTTCTGCTGCTGAGGCCAAAGCTGCCCCTCCAGCCACCGGGGTTACCTTTGGACAGGTTCTCTTCCTCTGCTTCTGTCGCGTTTAGGAACCAGCCACGCAGAGCGTGACTCCGAGGACAGTGAGCAGCATCCCTGCCACAGCCCCTGTGGAAACACACAGTTACACACTGGGAACTTAGATAGTTCAGTCAGACCTCACTGCTGAACACACGATGCTCACATGTCATGAGAAATAGGACAGCACAAATGTCTAGATAGACAGGAACCAGAATTCTGAAGGATTTGGGATGCTCAGGCTGCCTGTGTGCATCCGGCAAAGCAGGTTTCTAAGGAAATGCTGCCAATGCCATACAGCTGCTTAGCGAAACCCAAGCTTAAACAACAAAGAAATGTGTTAATGTAGGATGTGAGGGCAGGAAAGGAGGATGGGCATTGGCATTCTGGGGCTTAAGAGCCATCCACTTTTCACCTTACTTAGGTATTACACATCTCGCTAGGTGAAGGCTCAGACCTGTAAGCTCTGCTGGCTTAGAACAGCAAGTTCCTGCTTGGAAATTACTGTCCCTGCCCACTTATGAATCCATTTCACCTCCTGTTCAGGTTCTGTAGCCAGAAGTACTCCTGAACCAGCGGGAGCCCTGCAGATTTTCAGGAGACCCAAGGGCAGCCCACGCCCGCACCCAGGCACAGAGATGACAGGAGAAAACGTTTTCCCCATCACTTACTTTTACCGCCAATGTCCTCTCCCAGAATCCTGCCTGTCACCAGGGTGACTACCAGCGCCAGGGAGTTACAGAGCGGCACTGCCAGCAACAGGTCTGGAAGAGAACAAATCAAACACACGGGTAACCTCATACAGATCGTGAGACCCTTGTTTTATTGGCGATTATTATGAGACAGCTGCTTAGCTGAGTCACCAGCGTAACAGATGGCACCAACCCTCCCAAAACCCCAATCTATCCACTCCATGAAAGCAAGAACTGACCTGTGGATGCCAAGGTGAGGTAGAAGAGGAGAGATCCACTTTGATTGAGCAGAAATGGCACCATGTACTGCAGGAAGAACACAAGCTGTCAGCTGCTGCCTGCAGACCCCAGGGGAGCTGCTCAGCACCTTTGCTCCCCGTCTGCAGAAGCACACTGGGCTTATTTCATGCAAAATATGAAGGTTAATAACCTGCTGCCTAGGAAAGCGGCCTCAGTTGCGTGTGGGAAGAGCAGTGCTATAGGCAATATAGCACTATAAGTGCAATATTAATGATAAAGAACTGTGATGACAGATGGGATATTTAACAGTTAGAGTCTTAAGTGCAGAAGTAGAGAGGGAGGAACGGTCCCACAGGCAGTGTGACCCAGCTGTCTCACAGCCCGGAGTGTGGATGGGGTCGCACCTTGTAGTGGAGGCCCAGGAAGCGGATCTCGGCCAGCAGCTGCTGCAGGCGGCCCTGGCGCCGCACCTCCTCCAGCCCCTCTGCGCCCGTCCGCAGGAACGGCCCCGTGCTGCCCCACAGCACGGCCACCAGCACCAGCGCCACCGCCTCCCCTGCGGAACAGCCGGGACTCAGTGCCCTGCACAGCCCAGGGGCCCCGCAGAGCCGCAGCCCAGCCTGCACCCACATCTACCCCCTCAGCAGCCCCATCTGTGCCAACATTCCCATTATCCTGTGTCTGTGTCTGTCTGCTCAGCAGCCCAATCTATTCCCATTTTCATAGAATCATCGAATCACCAGGTTGGAAGAGACCCACCAGATCATCGAGTCCAACCATTTCCATCAATCACTAAACCATGTCCCTCAGCACCTCGTCCACCCATCCCTTAAACCCCTCCAGGGAAGGTGACTCAACCCCCTCCCTGGGCAGCCTCTGCCAGGGACCAATGATCCTTTCTGTGAAAAATTTTTTTCCTAATGTCCATCCTGAACCTCCCCTGGTGGAGCTTGTGGCCATTCCCTCTCGTCCTGTCCCCTGTCACTTGGGAGAAGAGCCCAGCTCCCTCCTCTCCGTAATCTCCTTTCAGGGAGTTGTAGAGAGCAACGAGGTCTCCCCTCAGCCTCCTCTTCTCCAGGCTAAACACCCCCAGCTCTCTCAGCTGCTCCTCTTGTTCTCCAGACCCCTCACTAGCTTCATTGCTCTTCTCTGGACTCACTCCAGAGCCTCAACATCCTTCTTGTGGTGAGGGGCCTAGAACTGAACACAGGATTCGAGGTGCAGCCTCACCACTGCCGAGTCTAGACTGAGAATCTCCCTGGCCCTGCTGGCCACGCCGTTTCTGACCCAAGCCAAGATGCCATTGGCCTTATTGGCCACCTGGGCCACTGCTGGCTCATGTTCAACCAACACCCCCGTGTCTCTGTCTCCCTCCACAGCCGCTCACTCCCTTCCTAGAACTTCCCAGCCCGTTGACCACGTTGCCCCCATCCCCCGACTGCAGCCGCCCACCCAGTGTCCATGTTGGCCCCTCGATAGAGCCCAACATGAGCCCCAAACCGGAAGTCCGCCCGTCGCCGCTCGTGACGCACTTCCGCTCGACGCGCGGCCGAACCCGGAAGTGACGGCCCTGCGCGCTCCCACGCCTCGGCGCTGCCGCCATGGTGAGAGAAGGGTTCCAGGAGGGGTTTTGTCGGGGCTAAGAGGCGCTGGGACGCGGCGTACGCCGCCCCGCGGCCCTGGAGCCCCGCGCCGGGGACGTTTTCCCGCTCCCTCGAAGCATTAAATGTCCTCTCCCGTTCACAGAAGCCCATCCTGCTGCAGGGCCATGAGCGCTCCATCACGCAGATCAAGTACAACCGCGAGGGAGACCTCCTTTTCACTGTGGCTAAAGATCCTGTGAGTCCAACGAGCCCTCCCACCCTCTTTCTCCCTCGTCTCTCCCCTGTTTTACCCTCCTCCTGCTTTGCCCCTTCTCGTAGCCCCCTCTCACCTCGCGCCTTCTCATAGCCTCCTCCTGCTTTGCCTCTTCTCTTAATCCCCTCTCACCTCGGCCCTTCTCCTAGCCCCCTCCTGCTTTTCCCCCTCTCCTCCCCCTGTTAAAACCCAGCCCCCAGCACAATAATGGGTATTTTTCTTCTCCCAGATTGTCAACGTGTGGTACTCGGTGAATGGAGAGAGGCTCGGCACCTACAATGGGCACACAGGAGCTGTCTGGTGTGTGGATGCCGACTGTATCCTTTGATGTCAGGAACCGGTTTGTCTGCCCCGTGTTTTACTTTACAGTCATAGAATCGTGTGGTTGGAAAAGAGTTTTGAGATCATCCAGTCCAACTGTCCCTGTCCACTGCTAAACCAGGTCCCTGGTATTAAATCTGTCATGGTGACTCCACTGCTGCCCTGGGCAGCCTCTTCTGGGTCTTGAGAACACTTTCAGTGAATGAATATTTTCTAACATCCACTCTAAATCTTACCACGCTGTTTTCTCTCATCCTGTCACTTGTTATTTGGGTGAGGAGACCAGCACCCATCTTGCTACAACCTCTGTTCAGGCAGTTGTGGACAGTGAAGAGGTCTCCCCTCAGCCTCCTCCAGGCTGAGCAGCCCCAGGTCCGTCCTCTGCTCGCAGAAGCTCTGAACTCCAGACCCTTCCCAGCTGTGTTCCCCTTCTCTGGACATGCTCTAGCAGGATCTGGCACTCGGCCTTGTATGTTGAACCCCATACAGTTATCCAGTTGAGGCCGTTCCTCCCATCTGCTGTGCTCTTTCTTCTTGATACAGTGCGTGTCACTCTTGGCAGGGACACCTCCCACTGGATCAGGGGCTCCAAGCCCGATCCAACCTGGCCTTGAACCCCTCCAGGCATGGGGCAGCCACCCCTGCTCTGGGCAACCTGGCCCAGGGCCTCCCCACACTCACAGGGAAACATTCCTGGTGTATAAACACACACTCTGGGGCTGAAAACGTGGCTGTTCCCTAACTGATGCCACAGGGGACACACGACACGTGCTCACCGGCTCTGCGGATAACAGCTGTCGGCTCTGGGACTGTGAAACGGGTGAGGCTCTTCTGCATTGCTGTGTTTGAGTCCCTGCTTGGTCTTGCTGCAGAGTCTGCTGAGCCTGGACTGTGATGGTGGCGCAGTGTGGGCTTGTTGCTCGCTGTGAGAGTGATCTCAACGTGACCACAGGCTGCTAGCAGGGAGGGTTTGTCCATGTGCCTGGTTTCTAGAAGATACTGAGCTAATTTACTTGCTTTGCTGCCCACGCAGTCAAAGTGAGCACTTGCAGGTCACCAAACCTGCCTGTCAGCTGCTCCTGGGCTCCCTCCCTGCCCTCGTTGCTCGCTGTGCGTGGTTCACCTCGTGGCGAAGCCGCTGACCCTTTGCTCTGTGCTCAGGAAAGCAACTGGCCCTGGTGAAGACCAGCTCCGCAGTGAGGACGTGTGGCTTCGACTTCGGAGGAAATATCATCATGTTTTCCACAGACAAGCAGATGGGATATCAGTGCTTCGTGAGTTTCTTTGACCTCCGGGACCCCAGCCAGATCGGTGAGGAATCCGGGCGATGAGGGGAAGCCTTGAGCGGCAGGGCCGGTGCCGCAGTGTCTGTATGTCTGTCTCCTTCCTTCCTGCAGAGAACAACGAGCCTTACATGAAGATTCCCTGCAGCGATTCCAAAATCACCAGCGCTGTGTGGGGCCCTCTGGGAGAGTTCATCATCGCAGGACACGAGAGCGGGGAGCTGAACCAGTTCAGTGCCAAGGTCAGGCTGCTCGGGAACAGCGTCTCCTTCGGGCAGCGGTGTTGGGGGAGGATATCGCGCTGTTCCTGTTGTGCTCCTGGGATGGAACGTGGGCTGTTTGGCTCAGACCAGCAGTGTGGAAGGGCAGTGGCAGTACGTGGCTCCCTTACTCAAGGCTGAGGTGCCAAGGTCTGCCCTGCTGCCAACAGCGACGTTTTAGGAAGTGATTCCATGGCTTAGGAAGTGTGGGTTGGGAACCAGCAGAGCTCTGAGGGTTGGGATCAGTGGCGCAGAGCCTGTTGGCAGCCTGTGGCCTGTGGTGTTCCCACATTGGGCCCTCTCTTGTCTTCATCCCTGACCTGGATGAAGGAGCAGAGTGACCCTCGGCATGTTTGTGGAGGCCTGGGAGTCCTGGTAGACCACAAGCCCACCATGAACCAGGAATGGCCAAGGGTGTTCTCGGGTGCATGGAGAAGAGTATAGGGAACAGGTGAGGGAGGTTCTTCTCCTCCTCTGCATGCCTGAGAGAGGCCCTGTCTCAACTCTTATGTCCAGTTGTGGGCTCCCCAGCTCAGGAAAGACAAGGAAGCAACTGGAGAAAGCCCAGCGGAGGCCATGGAGATGAGGAGTCTGGAGAAGAACAGATGGATAGGGGATCTCATCAGTGTTAATATCTGTGACAGGCAGGGGACAGGAGGAGGGGACCAGACCCCGCTCAGTGGTGCCCAGTGACAGGACAAGTGGCACTAGACACAAGCTGGAGCCCAGGAAATTCCACCCAAATAGGAGGAAAATCTTCTTTCCCTGGAGACTCCACTCCAGGGAAGTAGTGGAGTCTCCTCCTCTGGAGGAATCCTGACCTGCCTTGATGTGCTCCTGTGTGACCTGCAGGAGGTGACCCTGCTTTAGCGGGGGGGTTGAACTGGATGAGCTCCAGAGGGACCTTCCAACCTCACCATTCTGGGATCTCCTAGATTGTTCTTACTGGGGAAGTTGTGTGGCCAGCACGCTGACACTGCTGTCCTTGCTCTTCAGTCCGGGGAGCAGCTCTCCAACATCAAGGAGCACACCAAGCAGATCAACGACATCCAGACCTCCCGGGACATGACCATGTTCATCACGGCTTCCAAGGACAACACAGCCAAGGTGAGCCTCTGCTTGGGAGTGCAGGGGGCTGCGTTTGGGTTGCTGGGGATCTCTGTGCACATGTTCTTGCGGGAGCTCCTCTCAGAGCTGTGGCTGTTGCAGAGGTTTGCTCCCTGAGAATTGGAGTCGGTGTAAAGCCAAAGCTTGGTGGGAAAGCTCAGTGGGAGCAGGAAGGCCTCGCTGTGTTCAGTTCACTGAAGTTGCAGTTTGCTATCTCGGGAAGATGACAGAGCTGGGAGTTGCTGGTGTTTGGGGATTCTGGTGAAGTGGTTTTTGGGGTGTGGATGCCCACGAGCGACTGTAGAGCCAACATCTGCCCAGATGAGGCCCTGCAGCCGGGTCTATGTGAGCTAACGGAGATTGCCAGCCCTCAGCGGAATAACTCTCTCCCTTTTCTCTCCAAGCTGTTTGATTGCACAACACTCGAGCACCTGAAGACGTTCCGGACAGAGCGACCGGTGAACTCTGCTGCGTTATCCCCCATTTTTGATCACGTAAGAGCAAGGTTGTTGTAACGGGGTTGCTGCGGCTCCTGCCGTGTCCCAGGCCGCTGGAAGGCAGTGTGGCGTGGGTCAGGGGAGCTTTGCTGCAGTCTGGTGCAGGGAACAAGGCTGTGTGTCCTCTGATCTACCAAGGTTGTTTGGGAGGTTTAGGGACTTCTCCAGAGCTGGGGTCAGGCCTGCCCTGAGGTTTGTTGGACCAGTTGGGACAGGAATCTTCCCCTGGGTTCACCTCCCTCTGCTCCTGGCGGCCGCCGAGCATCAGCCTGCTGGGGGATGCAGCACTGAAGCATTGTGGGTTCTCTCTGTTGCAGGTTGTGCTTGGTGGTGGGCAGGAGGCCATGGATGTGACCACGACCTCTACCAGGATTGGGAAATTTGAGGCTAGGTTGGTGCCCTTTCTCTGTCAGCGCTAACCCGGAGCGCTCCTGACAGCCCAGGGCTCTGCTCCCCAGCCAGGCTTCTGACTTCTGTGATCACTGAAATCTTCTCCTTCCCCCAGGTTCTTCCACTTGGCTTTTGAAGAAGAGTTTGGTAGAGTGAAGGGTCACTTCGGTCCAATAAACAGCGTCGCGTTTCACCCCGATGGGAAGAGGTGAGGATCTGTGGGGCGTGTGGCCAGGCCTGGTCACTCAGGATACGGCCGGGCTGGCGGGAGCTCCGTGGTGGGAGTGGAACTATCACCTTCCCTAGTGCTCCCGTTCCAGCCCGGGCTGCCCGGGGGGTCACACTGATGCCCTACTCAGTGTTTTGGTTGCCTAGAGGTATTGTTTTCTCTCCTGCGACTCGTCTTTTTTGAGTTTCTGGAGGTTGTTGTGCAACCAGGCTCTGATGCTTGTATAAACCGAGGCTCCCGGCAGCGCTGGTGACTTTATCCTGTCTTTCCTCCCTACAGTTACAGCAGTGGGGGTGAGGATGGCTACGTCCGCATCCATTACTTTGATCCCCAGTACTTTGAGTTTGAATTTGAAGCTTGAAGGAGGACTCCTGCTCCTCTTCCTTCTCCTCTTCCAACCTGTCAGCTCCTGTGCAGAGGCCTGGAGTGAGGCTGCTCTGCAGGAGTGGGAAGCAGCGAGCAGTGAACTTCGGGAGGGGGCTCCAAAGGGCAGGACTGGCTTTCCCAGGGGGCAGGGAAGGTGTGCAAAGGAGCTGGGCTGCCTCCCTGCCCCTGGAGCTGCTTGTTTCCTGCCCTGTGAGGCATATTTATACATCGGAGGGAGAAAAAAACAACAGGAAATAAATAGAAATCTTTTCTAAACACAAGAAAAAGCACCTCCGTGTTTTTTTTTTTGTTTGGAGTGCTCTGCAGTGCAGTCGGCAGTGCCAGCTCCCTGCCCTGGTTCCTCCAGGCCCCTCTCCACCCAGGTCACTTTCCCGGGAGGATTGCAGCTCTGTCTCGGGTCCGGCCCCCGAGTGTGAACGGGCTGGAGCACAGCAGCCGGGGATTGTTTTCCACACGCGCCGTTGCTGTGTTTATTTGCTGGACTGACCCTCAGCCAACTTTCCTCATAGAACAGTTATTTCCTGCGCTGTTGTGCTGGTGCTGCAGATCCTCCTCCTCCTGCCCTCTCACCCTGCTCTCTCTGCAGGGGTGGTTCCTCTCTCTTTCCTTCCTCAAAACTGGGTTCAAGGGCAGATTCCCAGTCTGGCTCCCAGCTCCGAGGGACTGATTCAGCGCTTACACTGCAGCCAGCGTGCACCTCGTGGAGGGGCTGCTGCGGGTTTGGTGTGTTCTGCCGCTCAGTTTTTGCTGTGCTGCCTGGGCTCTCCTGCTCTGCCAGCGGTGCAGGCAGGAGTGCTGCTGACACCCCACGGGGAAGGAGCTCCGCTTGGGAGGGAGCGGAGCTGTTTGTGCCCCTGTGTAAGCACAGAAAGAGGCGGGGACTGCGAGAGAGACCACTTTACTGAAACCAGCTCTGTCTGTGCAGCCCAAAGGCTGCAGAAGGGCCTCCCTCTCCCCTTCCAGGCTCCGTGGGGCCTGTGTCCCGCACAGTGCATTCCACGGAAAGCTGCAGCCTTGCCTTGGCCCCGCAGCCCGCGGGGATGGGATGGGGGGTGATCGCAGGGACCGGATTGCCCATGCTGCCCTTCATGTTTTGTTGTCCACTCGAGCAGCGGGGTTGGAGAGGGACTGGCTCAGCCTGTTCCCTGTGCTTTCGTTGGCCGGGGGATCACTGCTCTCTACCAACCGCTGGATCTCTGCCCAGGCCTCGTCCAGGTACTGGGATGAATGGATCCATCGGAAGAATAACCCTAGGAGAGAAGGGGCTGTGCGTTACTTCAGCTGTGCCGTAGCCCTGTTGAGAGAGGGAAGAGCAGAGCAGCTCTTTGAACCTGCCCCGCTCTGAGCCAGAGCTGGGATTCTGAAGGCTGGGCCCGGCTCACCTTGCCAGAGCTGGATGCTCTGTGGCTCCACAGACGGCCAGATGACCAGCGCGTTGGGCGAGTAGAGGGGGTTCAGGTACTTCTTCCTCTCGCTGGGCTGGTTCAGCCAACCCCAGAGTGACACCGTGCTCTCCTTCACCTTGCACAGGGACCTGGGGAGAGTGGACACACCATTCAGTCCTGGCTTTGTGGCCGAGGCTGAGCTGAGCCAGGCCAGAGGAGGCCATGGAGATGATCCGAGGGCTGGAGCACCTTCCTGACAAGGACAGGCTGAGAGAGTTGGGGTGGTTCAGCCTGGAGAAGAGAAGGCTCTGGGGAGACCTTAGAGCAGCTTCCAGCACTGAAAGGGGCTGCAGGAAAGCTGGGGAGGGGCTCTTGATCAGGGAGGGCAGGTGACCCTGGCATCGCTCCCAAGGGACCGATCTGTCCCCCTCCCGCCCCACTCACCTCTCCTTCTCGTTGTTGCAGAGGAAGGTCCCATAGGCAGAGGCGTAGGAGTTGTCGAAGAGGGTGAGGAGAAGGCGCTCATCAAACTCCAGGGAGAAGGGGAACTGGCGGCTGAGCTGCCACACACAGTCGAGGAAGAGGAGGAAAAGCGGTGCCTCCTGCTTCGGCCGGGCGTGGGAGTAGGCAGAGCGGGCGCAGCGGAGGTGGAAGGGGTGGCCAGCCTGGGGGAACCCGAAGGGGACAACACAGGTGAGGAGGAGCAGGGGGTGCCTAGGGGCGCTGAGATCCCCAGCTCCCGCTCTCACCTCGATCCACTCCCGCTCCAGCAGCCCCTGGAAGCCCAGCAGCGTGCGGCAGGACGGATCCAGGATCACCTGGGCCAGTGCCGTCACCAGCAGCGTCGTGTCCGTCCCCTCTGCCCCGTGCACCAGCACGCTGGCCTCCTCCCTGGCACCAAGCACGGGTGGTTAGGGCGATGCCGGCTGTGCCAAGGTGTTGCCTGTGGCTTATGCCACGCTGGGAGCGTTGCTAGGGGCCAGCGGGGTCCCCCTTACCTGTCCATGCACTGGGCGGCCAGGCAGGCGGTGCTCAGGGCCGCCTTGACGTGGCTCAGCCAGCGGCAGCTCTCCAGCCGGCTCAGCCAGCGGTCCATACTCATCGAGGTGTCGTTGCAGGCTTCCACCAGCTTGGTGAAGCTCTCCTGCAGCGGGCGGCCTCTGCGAGGGCAGGTAAGTGGTGTCATAGTCTTTTCTGGGGAGGCCGGGAGTCCCCGTGCCATTGACAGGCGGCGTGACCACCCATGTCATGAGAGCGCCAGGCCTCGGCGCAGCCCCTCACCTCTCCAGGGGCCGGTGCAGCCTCCTCCAGCGCGGGTAGCAGGACTTGGGCTCCGTGCCCCCCCCCATCATCCGTGCCTGCTTCGCCGCCTGGGCTGACCGCGTGTCGACGATGAAGCCTCGCCGCCCCTCATCCAGCACCGTCCCCAGCAGCAGCTCGTCCTCGCGGCAGCGCCTTCGGTTGGGGCCGGTCAGGGGTTGGCCGCTGCGGAGCATCACCTGCGGGTGAGGGACGGGCAGTGAGAACTGGGGGAACCCCAGAGGTCGGGGGGCTTCAAACTGCCTGCACCCGGTGGGCATGGAGAAGACGTGGACTCACGGTGCTGTTCTTGCGGTGATAGTAGCTGAGGACGGGGAATCGCCCGCCCTGGCGGAATCGAGCTGCCTTCAGCAAGGCGTCATCGTCCACGGCCGCCGGCACGATAACGGCAGGAGGGTACGTGGGGCAGGTGGTGAAATCGCGGTTCACCTCGCTCAGCCGCCACTGGTTGGTCTGGGGGAGACGCAGGTGGGAGCTGCTTCCCTGGCACCCAGCGGGAATCGCTTCAGCGCCAGCCCGGCCGCGTCTCTCCCTCCGGGCTCACCTGCGAGGAGACCTCTTGGAAGTGCTGCTCGAGGGGGAAGAGGCGCCATCCTTCCTCCAGCCTCGGGCTCTGGGGTCTGTAGAAGAACGGGTACATCATCATCACCGAGTCCACTGAGGAGAGCGCCTGGAGTGGGAGCAAAGGGAGAGATGTCACCCTCACCGTGTCCCCTGGGTCTGCGGACCCAGCCCTGTCCCAGCCTCAGGCAGGGGCTGCCCGGCAGGTGCTGGCACCACCAGCCCCGCGGGTGCCTCTTGCCAACGGTGTCCAGGCGGTGAGTGTTTACCCGGGTTAATGACGGACCCAGAGCAAACACTGCGAGCGGCCGCTTTCTCCTGCCAACCCTTTGTGCCCCGTGCTCCGGGACTCACCTCGATGGAGCTGGCGATGTTGAGACACTCGTCCATGCCCGGGATCTCCAGCTGCAGCACCTTCAGGTCTTTGCACCGGAGCGTGATGGTGCCAGAGGAGCCGGCGAGCCTGCGGGCGGCAGGAGGAGGCTCAGGGCTGTGGGTCCGTGCAGACGGATGGACACACGGACAGCTGACAGTGCTGAGCTACCTTTGCCGCTAGGAGAGCCGAGGGGATGAAGCAGGAGGGCTCTCACCGCTCCGAGGCCGGGATTTGCACCCTCTACCTGCTCTGCCAGCGCCCGCTGGGCACGGTGCGGATTGGCGCAGAGCAGGGGGGTTTTAGCAGAGCCAGGAGAGCCTTAAAAGCCAAACCCGGTGTCTTGTGGGGAGCCGTTAGTCCGGCGGGGCTGGTGCCAGCCCACGTTCTGCTCTCTGAGCACAGAGGAGAGGAGGAGGTTGATGCCCAGTGTCCGCGGTGAGACTCGTAGGGTGGCACCAGGGGCGGCCGTGCCCGCAGCGGGGAGCCGGGGGATCTGCAGGTGAGCGAGGGTGGAAGGGAGCGTGGGGCAGGCTGTGGGGGGTCACCCACCTCTTCTCCACGGCGTCCACGCTGCGGATGAGCAGCCAGAGCTCCGGGGCGCCGGGCTGGGCGTCGCGGCAGGAGGACAGGAGCAGGTGGTGGCTGGTGACGCACAGGGTGCCCCTCACCGCCGGCTGCCCCGCGCGCGACAGCAGCACGCGCTCCACCGTCGCCGTCTTGATCAGCTCCGAGAACTCCATGTTGGCGGCCGCAGGGACCCGCAGCCGGGCTGCAGGGAGAAAGGGGAAATCCTGCGGCTGCCCAGCCTGGAAACCCGCTCTTCCCCCTGCGTCACGCCGGGCCCCGCAGCCTCGCCCTCCTCCTCGTGTTTGCTCTGTCACCCAGAGCACACGGAGCGTTCTCGCCGCGAAACGCAGGCCGCCCAGGCCGCTTTGCTCCCCAGCAGAGCTGCGGGTGCAGATGGGGAAACTGAGGCACGAGGCAGCGCGGGGCTGGCCGGCTCCAGGCCCCCCGAGCCAGGGGCCCAGCCTGGCACTGGCTGCGCTGCGGGGTGGGGGGTTTTGGCCCTGGCGGGTTTTTCTGCGCTGCCAGTTTTGGTGGCTGATGAAAACGCAACTGAAAATGCAACCGCTGCCTCGCGGGGAGCAGCTTCAGGTCCTTTCCTGCCCGCGCTGGGGCTGCGCCCGCTGCTGCCTGAGCCGGGCACCCGCCTCACCCCGGCCCCTGGGGGCTCTGCCTGCGCCCGCAGCCCCCGGGCTGGAGCAGAAGCCTCTGCCCAGAGCCCCCCGTGCCGACCCGCTCGCTCGGTGGCTGGTGGGGAGCTCGGGGGGCGAGCAGAGGACCTCAGAGGGCCAGCAGGGAGCCCCTGGGTGTTAGCAAAGGATGTCAGCATGCACGCAGGGGACCCTGGGGTGAAGGCAGGGACCTTGGGTGCAAGCAGGGAGCTTAGAGTGCAAACAGGGAACTGCCGGGTGATCTCGGGGTGCAAGTTGGAGACTCTGAGACAGAAGCAGCTGGGAGCGCTGGCGTGTCTGGGTGACCGGGAGGCTGGGGGGCACGGGGAGGACACCCCAGTGCTGGCAGTGCCTGGGGGTGCAGGTGGGACTGTCTTCCAGGGGCTCCCCCCTCCCTTCCCTCTGGGGCTTCCTCCCCGGAACGCGGGTGCCCCCCCTGTTGGGGACAGCGGTGCCAAAAAGGAAAAGAAAAAGGAAAAAACCACTAACTGAACAAAACCAAGAACTCCTTCCTTTGCGCTTTCTCAATAAGGAAAGTTCCTGCCCAGTGGAATCATCCTTGGTGTCCCCAGTTGTCGCGGCGGGAGGAGCACAAAAAGCCGTGAGCAGCTGGAGGGAGAGGGGACGCCAGGGCTGTGGCCAGTGGGTTGGTGTCGGTGGCCAGTGGGTTGGTGTCGGTGGCCAGTGAGTGGGTGTCAGTGGGTGGCCAGAGGGGGGTGGACGTCTGGCTTGTGGGTGGGTTCCTGTGGCCATTGGCTCAGTGTCCGTGGCCAGTGAGTGGCCATAGCCAGCAGGTGTCCCTGGCCAGCGGGTGGGCACCTGTGGCCACCGGTTGTGTTCTGTGGCCAGCGAGTGGGTGTCCGTGGCCAGGGGGGTCCAGCCCTGCGGGTGCAGCAGGGCAGCGGCTCCGTCTGCTCGGGGGCTTCGAGGACGGAGAGGTGACCCCGGGGCTCGAGGGTCCTCGGCGGGTGCCACGATGCCCCTCAGCCAGCTGAAGTTCAAGGAGCTGGGGGAAGAGGAGCCCTCCTGGGAGGAGGAGGAGAGCCTGGCCAGCGTGAAGGCGCTGGCAGCCAAGCTGAAGCTGCAGACACGGAGACCTTCGTACCTGGAGTGGGAAGCCCGGGTGCGGGGGCAGCCCTGGCACAGCCGGAGCCCTGGGGCGGCTCGGGGGGCAGAGCAGAGCTCTGGGCACCTCCAGGACCAGCGGGACGGCAGCGTCTGCGGGTTTGCCACCATGGAGGCGGCTCTGGAGTGGGTGAGGACGGAGCTGGTGAGTAGATCCTGGTGCGAGGGGGGTGGGCAAGGCCTGAGCCCAGGGCAGGGATGGAGACGCGGGGCTCCTGCGGGCAGCGGGAGGGCTTGCAGCCTTGCACAACAGTGATGGGACGTGCTGTGGTGCTTTGGTGCTTCGGTGCTTTGCTCAGCACGGGTTTTTGCAAGGTGGCGATGGTTCTGCGGTGCCGTGGTGCTGCCCGCGTGCCCTGCACAGCACCGGGGGGCCCAGCTCTATCGGGTCTGAGCTTCTCACCCCCTTCCTCCCTGCTCTGAGGGTGGCACGGCTGCTGCGTCTGCAGAGGAGGCTGAAAGGGGCTCCAGGAAAGCTGCGGAGGAGCTCTTGGTCAGGGTGGTCAGGGATGGGATGGAGGGGGAGCCAAAAGAGGGGAGATTGAGATGAGATCCTGGGAAGAAATGTTGTGCTGTGAGGGTGGGGAAGCCCTGGCCCAGGTTGCCCAGGGAGGTGGTGGCTGCCCCATCCCTGGGGCTGTTCAGGGGCAGGTTGGATGGGGCTTGGAGCCAGTGGGAGGTGTCTCCATGGCAGGAGATGGAACTGGATGGGCTTTGAGGTCCCTTCCAACCCAAACCATTCCATGATTCTGTGATTCTCAGATGTGGAGCAGCTGGGGTAACTCGCACGGGGCGGCACAGCCAGGAGGGTACAAACCCACTGGCTCCGGGCTGTGACCCTGGCACAGTCCCTGTGTCGTCCCCCGGGGCTGCAGGAGCTCCGCTGGTCCCAGGGCCACGTGTGTGTGTGGTGACTGGTTTGTTTGTGCCCCGGCCAAGCCGCAGCCTGCATGTCCCGCCGTCCCCACTGACCAGCACTGGTCTCCCCGCGCAGCGGGACATGCAGGCTGCGGACCAGCTCCTGGCGCAGCAACTGATGCGCCTGCGGGCGCGGCTGCACCAGCTGAAGGTGGAGCAGGCGTGCCACCAGCACAAGGAGATGCTGGACGACGCTACCTTCGGCCTCGAGGGCTGCGAGGAAGACTCGGACCTGCTCTGCAACATCCCGCCCAAGGCCGCCTTCCTGCTCTCCATGCCGCTCAAGCACATCGGCGTCACCCGCATGAACATCAACTCCCGACGGTTCTCCCTTTGCTGAGCGCTGGAACTGCGCCGAGTGCTTGGCACCGAGCACGGACAGGAGCCTTGCGGGCACCCACGGGTGCTTCTGGAACCACTGGGGCTCACGGATCCCTCCCCAGGGCTGCTGAGCCATGCGCCGGGATTCCTGTCCCGCGGGTGATGCCACCGTCCCCACTGGGCACAGGGTGATTCGGGGTACCCTGTGCCCTGTCCCTAAGGCTGGTGGGGCCAACCACAGCAGCAAATGTGTGGAGCAGCTCTTTGAGAAGGAATAAAAGGAGGGCAAGGTGAGACCTGATGATTTTCCCTTTTTTGGAGGTGCTTGTGCACCTCTGCCTGTGCCTCCTAGCCCTGCCCTGTGGGCACACGGGGTGGCAGGAGGGACTGTGCCATCTCCAGCCATTCCCTTGGGATCTGGCTCATGGGATGGGCGGCTTCCCAGCGGTTCCTTCTGCAGGACATCCCCGTGCCGGGGGGACGGCGTCTCTGCTTCGAGACCCTCAGTCTGGGGGTCTCCTGGGATGCCCTGGCACAGCTGGGTGCCTGAGCTGCACGGCTGCAGGAAGCACTCGGCACACAGCCCGCTGCCAATGCAGGGGTTGGTTTTTGAGACTTGAGGCCAGGAGGTGCTGGGGGCCATGATCGGGGTTTGGCAGCCCCGTGCCCCCATTTCCCACCCCCCCTGCCGCTCGGCACCGGGAGCAGGAGGGACCCCAGAGGCTGTGCCGGCTGGGGCTGGAGATGCTGCCCTCTCCAGAGTGCTTCGCTTTTGGCTTTATTCCCTTCCTCCATTGCCAACAAACCCTTTACAAAAGATTTTTCCGCTTGGGGAAGTGACTTTCACAGAATGCTGTTTGCAAGTGGTGCCAGGGAAGCTGGAGGGTGAGCCGGGGGTGATTTCAGGTGCTGATTCTCCTTCCCAGGGCGGCAGCAGGGCATGGGAAGAGCCCAGTGTGCACCCCAAGGCTGCGATGCACCCCAGGGCCTGGCAGCACTCCCCAGCACCCCTTGCTCACCCCTTGCTCTGGGTGCCTGAGGTGCTGACGGGCAGGATGGGGCCAGGGCTGTGAGGCTGCTGCTGGGAAATGTCCCTGCCAGGGCTGATACTGCGTCCGGTGCTGCCACCACGATGCCCCCCAGATGCCACAGCCCCCCCGGCACAGCTGGGCTTCCTGCCCGAGCCTCCGCAGCGCAGCCAGCGGGTACCTGCGGCTTCGTCTTTGATCGCAAAAGCCAAGACAATAGCATTGTGGTTGCTCTGCTCTGAGCTCTCTCCAAAAACCCAGGACTGACAGCCTGGCCGGGGCACAACGCATCCCCTCGGCTTTGGCCACGGTGGCTCTCAGGGCGCTGGGGTCACCTGGTGGTGATGGGCAAAGTGGGGGCTGCTTGATGAGTCCCGTGGCCTCTCAGGGTCCCACAGGGCTGGGGTGGCTGCTGCGGCACCGCCAGCTCACACCGAGCACCAGGGAAGGGGCAGCACGAGGGTCCGGGGGGCTCAGCCGGCCAGGGCTACCCAGGCAGCAAGTGGCAAACCCCTGCTTGTCCTTGTCCCCTCGCTGCAAGCAAACCCCTGCTTGTCCTTGTCCCCTCGCTCAGGCTGAACTGAGGTTCACAGGACCCTGCCCCTGCACTGGCCGAGGGGCTCAGCATCCCTGTGCCCACCCGGCCCCTGGGCATCGGTGTCCGGGGGCTCCGGGGCAGGGACCCCGGGTGCCAGGGTGGCAGGAAGCCATCGGGGTTTGTCACTCGCTCTTGCGGTTGTGTGCGAGCTGCGAACCAGCCTCTCTAGAGTTTGCTCATGAGGCAGGAAACCAGGGCAGGCGGCGAGCGAGAGCGAGCGGCGTGGATCACGCGCCCGTGGGGGGCTCGTCTCTGCTCCCCAGAGGGTCCCTGTGCTCCTGCCTGGGATGGGGAGGACGTGAGCCGGGACGGTGCCTTCGCTGCTGCTGCTGAGCCATGGGAGTCTGAGAGTGGCTGCTCCTGCCTCACTGCCACCAGGTAATGGGCACATGGGCTCGGAGGGTTTGTGCCTCCCCGTGGGAGCTGGGGACCCCCGGGTGCCCACAGAGGGTGGAGGTCCCATCGCATTCTCCCCTTGGAAGGATGGAAATGGGGCTTTGGTTGTGTGGTGGTGAGGGGACGTGAGCGCTGGTGCCCTGGTGGGGATGGGGGAGCAGGGCTGTGCCCCCCAATACCCTGTGGGCTCCGCGGGGTGAGAGCTGCTGCCTGGATGCTCTCCGTCCACCTGGGGCATCTGCATGGGATGGGAGAGCCGAGCCCCTCGCAGGGCTCTCCCTGAGCCCCATTTCCAGGTCAAGGTGGGGGTTTTGTCCCCAGGGCTCTTGCCTGCCTGGCTGTGGGTGGGAGCAGTTTGGGGATGGGCAGCTGGTTGGTGCTGCCCCATCGGGGTCCACTGCCTGGTTTGGGGGTTCAGATGCTGCAATGCGTCTGGTTTTGATACTGTCTGAGTGCAAATGCCTCCCTGCTGCAACGATAGCTTTGGGGCCATGTTCTCTGCAACCCTGTGCCTGTGCAGGGATGACCATCCAGCTGGGTCACCTCTGGGTTGGGGATGTCTGGGACACCCCAGTGAGTCTTGAAGAGCGTCGGTGTCGGGGTCAGCGCAGCCTCACGCCTGCCCACACTCACCAATAAACCAATCGGACCCAGGCGGAGCAGCGTCTGAGGAAGGGCCAGCGCAGGGCAGCTCCTCGGAAGGACAAGGAGGTCCAGACCCACGGCCAAGCGAAGCCGAGGAGAGGAGCACACGCAGGGCTGGGCACGGACACAAGAGCAGACCCACAGCCACCTCCCCGGGACATGGCGAGGTGCAGGGCAGGGGGGCCCACACAGCCCTCCCTGGCAGCCTTTGGATGAGAAAATCGGTTGCACAGATGGAGTCACAAAACTTGACTTCAAACACAGCGTTTTGCCGGCGTGGCCCTCGCACTGCGCAGGTGAAACGGCTGCTCAGTGGAAATTACGCTGTGGCTTGAGTACATAACAACAAAAAAGGCACAATAGCAGCACCTCCCTTCCCTCCCCAGCTTCGTGCAGGAAGGAAAAAAACACCTCTTGGCAGCACTTGCCTTTGGTGAAGGTGTCTGAAGGGCTGCAGGCAGGTCTGGGGGAGCAGGGTCTGCCCTGTGGGGCCAGGGTGTGCTCAGGGCTGGCCTTGGGGTTTGCTGCTGCCTTGCCTGCTCCTCTTGCCTGCAGCTGAGCCCCTTTTTGGGTGCCGGAGCATGTTCCTAAATAAGCGTCGCTGGAAGCTGAAGGCACCAGGTTGGTGTTTTAGCATTCAAGTCCCCAGAGCAGCATTGCACAGCACAGGAGGGCTCACTCGTCTTCCCTTTCTTCACCTAAATCACCCTTCACCGACTCCCGTCAGCTGCCTGGCACTGGGCACACGGAGGTGGCACGGGGGGAGCAGCTCCTGTGTCACTGCTACGTGCTCAAACAGCCGTGCCGACCCCTTCTCCATGAGAAAGGGCTTCTGGGCTGCAAATCTGACCCTGGCAGTATGGGCTGGAGGTGCTGCCGGCAGGGGCTGATGGCTGGGGGCTGGCACTGGCGGCTGGCAGTACCTGGGGACCCTGCGACCTCTCTGGGGACCCTGTGCCCTCTCTGGGGACCCGCTACCAGGCTCTCCTCCTTGTCCCCAGCTGCCCATGGGGACACACGCACAAATGAAGCCCCGGCTGCTGCACACTGAGAGGTGGATTGAAGCAGGTGCTTGTGGAAACACAACAGTGCAGCAGCTCCTGGGTAGGAAGCCAAGGAGAAACCGGTGCCAGCAGTGCCAGCGGCTGGCAGGTTCCAGCAAAGTTGTTCCTGGGGCTGAACTGGAACCCAGCTCACGGCAGGGCATGGCGAGGCCAGGGACCCCCACAGCTGCACCGCCTCGCTGCCAGATAACCGCTCCCGTGCAGAGTTTGCTGAAGCAGCCGCTGGTTTTGGGTGCTGGGGGCAGACACCTGGGCTGCTCTTGGCTCTGCGGGGCTCCCAGCCCTGCCGTTGGCACCTGATGCTGCAGAAACCACTCCAGGGCCCCCAGAGAGCTGCTGGGCAGAGCCTGGAAAGAGGATCTAGGGGGCAGGTGTTGGTGGAGATCAATCCTGGTGGTGTAGGCGAGGGGGATTCTGTGGAAGAGTTTTTTCCAGGGCCGTGGGCCGCTGTTTCCACGTGACGCGCTGCCGGGGCTCCCAGCTCTGTGCCACTCTTGGCTTTCGCAGGAAGGCAAGAGCTGTTGGGTAGTGTGCAGAGCCCACGCGACGCTCACAGCATCGCTGCCAGGCTGCCCTGGTGCCCACGCCGCGGTGCCTGGGACCCTGCGGCACAGCACGGCATCGGGTGGCATCGCCATGACCAGGGCTGATGCTTGAGGTCGCAGGGGTCCTCGATGTGCCAGGGTGAGCTGCAGAGGACGAGGGGGTGCCAGGCAGGGGTGGGGGTTCAAGAACATCCCTGATGGAGGAGAAACAGGAGCCCAGTGCTGGGGCCGATTGTGCCAGGGAGGCTTGGGGGAGAAGGAAATCGGAGGCGATGCAGCGATGCAGCGTGGGTGGGAGAGCGCTCGCATCCGCCTCTGACCCCAGGAGCCACTTTTAGGGCCTGGGAGGTGCCTGGTCCAACCGAACCCTTGTTTCAGGTCTCTCTAGGACCTATTAATTGCTAATGGGCTGATTATGATTGTTGTGGAGAATGCAGTGTTCAGCCCGAGGGCTGCAAGTGGGAAGGAGCTGTTGAAGGAGGCAGCACCAGGCTGTGCAGATGGGAAAAGAGAGCCTCAGGCTGAGGACTAATTAATTGCCTTTAGTGTTTTTAATTAACAAGTCCAGAACAAAATTAGGAGGAAATGCATCTGGTGGCAGAGTCGGGGGCTGCCCCTGGTCCAGCTGAGGAGTGTGTGACGGGCCGTGCGGTGTCTGCAGCCAGAAGGAGGGATGCAGGGTTGGGGATGTGCTGGAGCAGGAGAGGCACGGCCAGGGGTGCTCATCGCCTCTCGCTCCCCTGCAGCCACCATGGGCTGCTGCTGCAGCTCGGACTATGACGAGGACTGGATCGAGAACATCGACATTTGTGAGCACTGCAATTACCCCATCGATCCCGACAGCAAGCACCAGGTGAGGAGGGGGCAAGCAGAATCCCTGTTCCTGTGGCCAAAAGCCTCCAGAGGTGGCTGTGGGATGGGCAAACCCCGGGAAGGCAACGGCTCACAGGGCTCCCCGTCCCTGGCAGAGGCTGATCCGCAACGGCTCCGAGGTGCAAGACCCCCTGGTCAACTACGAGGCCACATCTCCACCGTGCTCTCCCCTGCAAGGTGAGGTCTGGCTGCGGTGGGAGGTGGCTGTGGACACCCCCCGGTTGGCCACTGCCACCCTGCCCCTCTGCTTGCCCTCCCAGATAAGTTGGTGGTGGCCCTGTACAACTACGAGCCCAAGCACGATGGGGACCTGGGGCTGCGCAAGGGCGAGAAGCTCCGTATCCTGGAAGAGTGAGCAAGCACCGATGGCGTTCCAGCTCCCGCACCAGCGTGACCCTGTGGCTCCCCGGCATCCTGGTGCTGCCAGGGGGATCGCACAGGGTCCTGGCAGGCAGGGAGGATCTCACCTCACTGTGTCCTTGCAGGAGCGGGGAGTGGTGGAAGGCGCAGTCGCTCACCACCGGCCAGGAGGGCTTGATCCCCTACAACTTCGTGGCCCTGGTGAACAGCCTGGAGCCCGAGCCGTGAGTAGGAGCTGTGCCCGGGCAGCAGCCGCGGCGGTGGGGAGGGAAAGGGCCAGGAGCATCCCTGAAGCGCAGGTGGGTGAAGGTGGCCTGAGCTCCCTAACCCTACCCCCTGTCCCCAGGTGGTTCTTCAAGAACATCAGCCGCAAGGATGCGGAGCGGCAGCTCTTGGCATCAGGCAACACACACGGCTCCTTCCTCATCCGGGAAAGCGAGACCACCAAAGGTACCATCTCACGGGCCCTGCTGGCACGTCCTGCCACCGGCACTGGGAAAAGCACTGGGAAGCTGGGGAGGGGTGCTGGGATCCTGCTCCCACATGGTCCCCGTCTGCCCAGGCTCCTACTCGCTGTCGGTGAGGGACTTCGACCAGAACCAGGGCGAGATGGTGAAGCACTACAAGATCCGGAACATGGACAACGGCGGGTACTACATCTCCCCCCGCGTCACCTTTGGCAGCTTGCACGAGCTGGTGGAGCATTACACACGTACGCACTGCGCAGCGGCCGATCCTGCCTGGGGTGGGGATGGGATGGGATGGGATGGGATGGGATGGGATGGCATGGCATGGCATGGCATGGCATGGCATGGCATGGCATGGGATGGGATGGGATGGGATGGGATGGGATGGGATGGGATGGGATGGGATGGCATGGGATGGGATGGGATGGGATGGGATGGGATGGGATGGGATGGGATGGGATGGGATGGGATGGGATGGGATGGGATGGGATGGGATGGGATGGGATGGGATGGGATGGCATGGGATGGGATGGCATGGGATGGGATGGCATGGGATGGGATGGCATGGGATGGGATGGCATGGGATGAGCAGGACATGCTGCTATCCAAGCCCCAGCAAAGTCCTTAGCTTGTGCTGGGCACCCGGCACCCTCCACCTGTGCTGACGCTGGCTCTGCCTGTCCCTGTGCCTCAGGCAGCTCTGATGGGCTGTGCACTCGCCTCGGCAAGCCCTGCCGGACCCAGAAGCCACAGAAGCCGTGGTGGCAGGACGAGTGGGAGGTGCCACGCGAGTCGCTGAAGCTGGTGGAGAAGCTGGGAGCCGGGCAGTTTGGAGAAGTCTGGATGGGTGAGTCAGGGGGAAACTGGGGTGCTTCCCTGGGGTGGGCAGCGTCGGCTGAGCCCCACAGCATCCTTGGCTGAGGAGGGGTCTGGACAGGGTCTTGCATGGAGAAGACGTGGGATTGTGGCTTTTGACAAGGGCCTTGGAAGAAGAGATAAAACATAGAACTTGAGCAGCCCAGGGGCTGCTGAGCTCTCCCCTCAACCTCCTCTTCGCCAGACTAAACTGCCCCTGGTCCCTTAGCTGCTCCCAGAGCCTGTGGACTCCAGACCCTTCCCCAGCTCCGTTCCCCTTCTCTGAACACACTACAGCCCCTCAGCATCCTGGAGTGAGGGGCCAAAAACTGAACCCAGGATTTGAGGTGCAGCCTTGCCAGTGCTGAGTGCAGGGGGACTGTCCCTGCCCTGCTCCTGCTGGCTACCCCATGGCTGATCCAAGCCAGGAGGCTGTTTGCCTTCTTGGCCACTGCTGGCTTGTGTTCAGCTGCTGTTGAGGGATGCTCTAGACCCACAGAGCAGCCCCTACACTTGCCTTGTTGTCCAGCACTGCTATTTCCACACATCCCCCAGCCATGCCTGGTGAAGGGATGCTCCTGCCCTGTCTCTCCGCAGGCTTCTACAACGGCCACACCAAGGTGGCCATCAAAAGCCTGAAGCAGGGCAGCATGTCCCCCAGCGCCTTCCTGGCAGAGGCCAACCTCATGAAGAACCTGCAGCACCCGCGGCTGGTGCGGCTTTACGCGGTGGTGACGAAGGAGCCCATCTACATCATCACAGAGTACATGGAGAAGGGTGAGGGCACCCCGGCGCTGCCTACCATGGCTGGGGGTGTCTGGGGGATGTGAAGAACTGTGGTCCCTTCAAGTTCCAGCTGTTCCCATCTAGATACTTTTAGCATCCTTTGACTCCTCGTGCTCTGCCTTCGGTTCGTTGCTCTCCTACCAGTCAGGAGCTCAGGGTCAGGCTTGCAAAGGGGGCAAACGACCTTGCAGGCAGGGTGAGCCCATCGGCTCCTGCCTGCCCTTCTGGGGGCTGCAAGCTGCCCACCCCCATGCTCAGTGTTGCACTGGTGGCTAGTGACCCCAGAGCTGCGGCAGCGTGGGTCGGGGAGGCAATGCTGAGCCCATCTCCATCGCAGGCAGCCTTGTGGACTTCCTCAAGACCTCAGAAGGAGTCAAGCTCAGTGTCAACAAACTGCTGGACATGGCCGCGCAGGTGAGGGAGCAGGGAGTTGCGGGGTTGTGGGCAGGGAGGGCTCTGCCAGGGCTGGAGATATTAATTTTAATTCCTCCACACCGCAGATCGCTGAAGGTATGGCCTTCATCGAGGCCAAGAACTACATCCACCGTGACCTGCGAGCTGCCAACATCCTTGTCTCAGATGCCCTGTGCTGCAAAATCGCTGACTTCGGGCTGGCCCGTCTCATCGAGGACAACGAGTACACGGCTCGCGAGGGTTTGTACCCTGCTGCTTCAGCCCCACACGTGTCTGCCCAGCCCTGCTCTTGGGGTGCCCACATCTCAGGGCCACAGGGGAAGGAAACACCGACCCACGCCATCCCGGACTCCTCTGGGGATCCCTGCAGCAGCTGCAGGACTGGGCAGCCTTAGAGAGGGGAGTAGGGGTCCTTCCCCCACATCATCTCCCTTCCCTAAGCTGGAGGGGGGCTGTGAGACCTCTCATGCCCACTCAACCCCGCATTTGGTGAGGTGACAGCCCTGCCTGGTGGCTACCGCAGGAGCAGATGTGCTGGCCCACCCCAGGGGCTCTGTAGCCGGCCAAGCAGCGGGGACCAGGGGGGGCTGGCTGTTACCAAAGCCAGCTGGTCCCCAGGCGCACAGCAGGGAAAGAGGCTGGTTCGGGGCTGTCACATCAGGTTAAACAGAGAGGGACGTTTCCATCTCAGCCGCAACGTTTTATTTTCTCCCTTCCTGCTGTTTTTCAGGGGCTAAATTCCCCATTAAGTGGACAGCGCCGGAGGCTATTAATTATGGGACGTTCACCATCAAGTCCGATGTCTGGTCTTTCGGCATCCTGCTCACAGAGATTGTCACCTATGGCCGGATCCCATATCCAGGTCAGGATTTCCCGGCAGCTGCATGGCAGAAGGGCTTGCACGCTCACGCACGCGCACACCCACGAGTGTGTGCATGCACTCCCGCACGCACACACACACACGCCCTGAGCCGCCCCAGCTGGCTCCCTTCCCTGCCAGCCCGTGATGGTTTCGACCGCTTCCCCAAAAGCCACCGGGGGTTTCGGAGGCAGCACAAGGGGAAGGAAGCTTCCCCGTGGGATTTGCCAGTGTAGGATGCCACCTGCCACACGAGGGTTGCCCCAAATTCAGTGCCGTGCACGATGTCCTTGCAGGGATGACCAATCCCGAGGTGATCCAGAACCTGGAGCGTGGGTACCGCATGCCGCAGCCGGACAGCTGCCCGCAGGAGCTGTACGAACTGATGATGCAGTGCTGGAAGGAGAGGCCGGAGGAGCGTCCCACCTTCGAGTACATGAAGAGCGTGCTGGAGGACTTCTTCACCGCCACCGAGGGCCAGTACCAGCAGCAGCCCTGAAGACCCTGCAATGGCCGGGGGTCCCTTGCATTGCGGTGCCCGGGGGCTCCCCACCTTGTTCCAGTCCTCGCAGACTCCACATACGTCGCCGTGGGGCACTGGCGGACACTGCCTGGACCTTGGCAGTAAAGATTTGAAGTGCTTCAAGCCTTTGGAGCTGCAGATTTCACACACAGTCCCCCCAGAAGGCAATGGATGGCCAAAGTCAAGTGACTCTGAAGCGTGGAGGGCTGTGCGGAGCTGGGGGTGCCCACCACGCTGTCCCTGCGCACTCCAAGTTGCAAATCCAACCTCCAGCCCCGCTCAGAGCCACAGCAGCCCGTCATCCCGCTCCGGCAGAGCCTTGCTTGCCTCCTTCACCCCCCCATCATGGTGGGTACCCTCCCACAAGCAGCCCTTGGCCATGAGACGCTCTTTCTCCCCTCATGGTGTTTGCAGGATCTGCTGTGGTTTAGGGTGGTGGCCGTGGGGAGGCCAGGCTGCCATGGGGTGAGTGGGGTGCCCCCTCAACCCAACCCCAGCCCAGGTGCCCCAGCGCCTCTTCCACAGCGACCCCAGCCATGGGAGCCCCTTGTGGCCCCGCGGGTGGGTTACTGTGTGCAGGTTTTGGGGCGCCGCAGTGTAAAAAGGCTCTAACGCTACTGGAGAGTGTCCAGTGGAGGGCATGGAGTCGGTGAAGGGCCTAGAGGTGAAGTTGTATGGGGAGAGGCTGCAGGCACCTGGTCTGATCAGCCTGGGGGGGGCTGAAGGGGTTCTCATGGCAGTTCAAGGCTCCTTCACACGGGGAGGAGGAGGAGCAGGAGCTGAGCTCTCCTCTCTGATCCCAGGGAATGGCAGGAAGGTGCCAGGTGAGGGTCAGGTTGGACATGAGAAGAAGGTTCTTCCCCAGAGGGTGGTGGAGCCCTGGAACAGCTCCCAGGGCAGCAGGCAAGGCACCGAGCCTGACAATATTCCAGAATGGAACAATGCATTGAAGGAAGGGATTGCTTAAACTAATTCATTCCCTCAACATAATGATTTATTCCTTCCTTCAGCACTCAGGCACATGCTGTAAATTTCGGGGTTGCCCTGTGCAGGGACAAGAGTTGGACTCGATGCCCCTTGTGGGTCCCTTCGGACTCAGGACACCCTGGGACTGTGATTCTCGCCCACCCTGGGTGGGATAAAGCCAGGACCTGGGATCTGATGGAGGCTCCTACTCCGTGCTCTCCCCGCCATGGGATGGTTCGGCCCCCCCTCCATCCCTGCGAATGGTTCCGCCCACCTGGACCCTCTCCCCCTTTCCCCCTTCACCCCCCGCCCCAGCGATGGTGCACCCCACGCGGCTCCCCCCCGCTCCGCAGCAGTGGTACAACCCAGCCCCTCTGCCTCCGCCCAGAGGCTGTTTTCTATTGGCGGGTTGGGCAGAGCGCGGCGCCGCGATTGGTCCCAGGAGGAGCGGTGGGCGGGGCCGTCGCGTCGCGATTGGCCCGGGGAGGCGAGGTGGGCGGGGCCTGCGCGGCGCGGGGCCCGGGTCCGGGTTGGGGCGCGCGGCGCGGCGGGGGCCGAGCGGGGGGGGCGGCACGAAAATGGCGCTGACGCAGGGCACCAAGCGCAAAGTCTGCTACTACTACGATGGTGAGGGGCGGGGGGCCGGGCGGAGGGCGAGGGGGCCGGTGGGAGGGGGGGGGGGGCATTGGGAAATGGGGGGGTGGGGGCTGCTTGGGGGGGCTGAGAATGGGGGGATCTTTGGGGGATGGGGAGTAAGGGGGCTGGTCTGGAAGGGGGGGTGATTGGGGATAGGGGGTAAGAGTGGGGGGGTTATTGGGGAGTGAGTGGGTGGAGGGCTGCTCCGAGGGGTCATTGGGATAGGGGGGTCAGGGTGGGAGGGGTCATTGGGGAGTGGGGGGGCTGCAATGAGGGGGGAGATGGGGGTCATTGGGGGTGGAGGGGTCAGGGTTGGGGGGGGGATCGTAGAATCACCAGGTTGGAAAAGACACATCAGATCATCGAGTCCAACCATTCCTATCAAATTGGGGATCATTGGGGAATGGGGCGCGAGGGGGGCTAAGGGAGATTATTGGGATGGGAGGGGGGTTGGGGCTGCTCTGAGGGGGGAAATGGGAGGAATGGGGGGGCCAGGGTGGGAGGGATCATTGGGGAATGGGGGGGGGGGTGTCATTGAGGAGTAGGGGCTGCTCTGGAAGGGGATAAGGGGGGTGATCATTGAGATGGGAAGGGGTTGGGGGCTGCTCTGGAGCAGGGTGGGGGGGTCATTAGGGGACGGGGGGTTAAGGGGAGGTGTCTTTGGGGAATGAGGGGGTGGGGGCTGTTCTGGGGGGGCTAAAGAGGAGGTCATTGGGGTGAGGGGGTGGGACCTACTAAAGGGAAGAGGTTATTGGAATGGGAGGGAGGCAGGGGGCTGCCCTGAGGGTGGTGGGAGGGGTCAGTGGGGGTCAGTGGGGGATCTGAAGCGGGGGGGCTGTGCTAGGGGGGCAGAGATGGATATTGGGGGTCACTGATGGAGAGGGGAGCACGTAGGGCTGTGCTGAGGGGGGAGGGTTATGTGGGGAGTGCAGTGGGGCTGGGGAGAGTGGGAATGCTGGAGGGTGCTGGAAGGATGTGGCGGAGCACTAGGAGGAAAGAGGGTGTACATTGCTGGGGGGAGATGGGGTTGGAGCAGGATGGGGAGTAATGGGGATCCAGGGACTTTGGAGACAAGGAAATGCTGTGTTCAGGATGGGGAGAGGGGCACGAAGCCCAGAAGGGCTCTGGGAGCTGTGCTGGGTGTTGAAGAAGGTGTCTGGGAGGATGGGGAGCGCTCGGGGAGGTGCTGAGGGGCAGGAGGGTTGTGAGGAGGTGAAGCCACCTCGCGGGAGCAGGGGCACTCCTGGAACTCCTCTTTGGGTTGGTGACGTTGCTGTCGAGGTGGGAGAAGCCTCAAGGCGTTTGGAGCCAGACCGACTGTGTGGTTGGTTGCAGGGAGTTTCTGTGTGTGGGAGAAGGGTTTAGTTCTGGCTCTGAGCTTGGCTGGATTGTGGACTGGTTTGGGTTTTTTCCCTGTTGGGAGGCTGGGGAAGTGCTGATCTGGGGCTCTGTGATCATCCCGCTGGGGTAGGGGAATAATGGGGTGTTAGACCCCAGTATCTTGTGTGGCTTTTCTGCTTCCACCCCGCTGTCTGTGGGAGAAATTGCAGCCGTGTCACCTCGCACGTTCACAGCTGCCTCCTCTGTGGAGGGGAGACACGGCGGCAGGCGAGCGAGCTCTTAGTGGAGGCTGCGATCGCTCTCTGTGAAAGGAGTTGTGCAATTCTCCTCTTCGTTGTGGGTTTTAGTTTGAGAAACCGAATAAAAACTTGTTCTCTCTATGCTTTCCTGGTAAGGGGACGTGCTGGGTGTTCAGGCAATAAGGTGGGCTCTGTTAAATCCCATAGAGCAGGGGCTTTTATTTCTCTAGAACAGTGAACCTGAGCAATAGTTTTGCAGCCCTGCAGGGTCTCCGACTCAGCTGATGTCTTCCGGAGGACACAGCAAGGAGGAGCCTAGATCAGAGTTCTGGGTGCAGCGAAACCCAGCCTGGTTTCATCGCCCGACTGGTCTCTGTGTGACGCCCATCGTATCCACATACACCAGGGGATGCTGGTGCCCTGAGCCCTAAAATGCCTTGTTTAATCTTAAGGAGAGATTGCAGGGAGTGCCAGAATGCTTTATGAGTGCACATATCCTGGATGTTGGAAAAAATGGTCTTTATATCCAAACTTATCCCTATCCATGGAATATAGTGCGCTCATAAAGCAGCTTGTGAGTTTGTGAACAAGCTATAATCTTTAGTGGGCTGTGATAATGTCTTAACTGCGAAATAGCCGTTCGTTTTGTTGGAAAATGCAGAGCAGAGGTGCTGTTCTTGCGCTTTTTATTGCACAGTAGCACCACACAGCTCTCATTGATACCTGCCCTCTCCAATTTACTCTGTGGTCAGGTTTTAGTGCCTTGTTTCCCCCTCTCTTTTATGAGCAGCTGGCAAACATCCACAGTGCATCCTAGGGTAAAAGTGCTTTTATTGTAGAGGAAAGCATCATCTATGGTTGTAGGAAGCCAGTTTGTGAGGGTCTTCTGTTTTCCACTCAGGGAGTTTAGGGGGCCGCAATCCGGTGTGTTAGTTCTCTGAAGGGAGGTCCCTGGGCATTGTTCCAGATCTCTTCCTTGAGCCACGCGTTGCAGATGGTGGGAGGGCATCCTGTGCTGGAGACAGAACCCGAGCTGCGGGGAAGGGTCTAGGTGGGATGCTGAAGGTTGGAATAAAGTAATGGGGTATCCTCAGGGTCCTTCATGGAAGCCTTCAGGGTGTGCGAGGGTTTGGACTTGAGCAGTAGCTTCTCCTTTATTTGCTGCCTGCGCGGGGACTTGCTTAACCCTCACAGACAGGAAGAGGCATCGGTTAAGTTCACACTCTTAATCCGCGTTGACGTCCACGAGCAGACGGGCTCGGCCACTGCTCCGGAGGGCTCGTGGTGGGATGTGTTTAGCAGAGCGAGTGTGAACAGGCTCTGGAAGTCAGAGTTTGTCCAGGGTGTTTTGCTGACAGTGTGAGGTGAAGGCAGTGGTGATTTTTCAGAGCTTCCTGTAGCTTTGTGCTTGTATTTTCCAGACAGGGTCTTGTGCATCTCTTACCTAATGCTTGGTTTAATCTGGTTTTACTGTAGGGATGGTTGTCCCAGTGAAATCCCTCTGTGCAAAGGACATCATGGGCAGGTGAACTCCAGCAGCAGAGTTGTTTGGGTGTGGGATTTGCAGCGTTTGCATCTGCTTTGACTGGAAATGGAGCTGTATCCACAGGAGGAAAATCTACAGCAGCATGCTGCGAGGAAGCGGTGGTTTCTCATGAATGTTAAGATTGGTGATGAAATATTAATACTCCCAACTGAGTCACCAGCCAGACCAAACTGGGTCTCCTGCTTCCTAAATGGATCGGGAGTTGTACAACTACATGAACAACTTAGTCTGGTTTCCCGAGAATAATGAGGCTTGTGGGATGTTGCTCCTGCGTGTGGCTGACGGCATGGTCCCTGCTCTTGGCAGCTTTGGAGCCTGTGCCTCTCGCAGCCAAATCAGGCAGGAGGCAGAAAACTGGAAGTTAAATTTCTGTAAGTCTCATGGAAATGAGCATCTTGGGAGAGGAGAGGGAATAAACCGCTTAGCAGTGCCTGCTATGGGAGAGTGCAGTCTGAGCCAAGTCGGGAATAATCTGTGTGGGGAGGGGACCTATGAGATATAACAAGAAGCTAATGTCATTAACGGTGGTGCCCATAGGATGGCTCATCAAGTGTGAGGCTAGTAGAGACCAGGGTTCCAAGCAGTAATAAAGGGTGAAAATGATTGGAGCTGTCACTGGTGTTTGCATATTGACAGCATTAGCTGCTTTGTGTCACGTTCCTGTTGAGTAAAGAGCTGAGGCAGAGAGGCTGCATGCTCTGTCTGATGAGGCGTTTTCTGAGCTGGGATTAAACCTAGGTGCCTCTGGTGTGTGGGTTTCCCTGTGGGAGCTGTGAGCTCTCGCAGTGGCCTGACCTGCCTGGAGGAGACGGTGGAGAGCTGATGTCTGCTGAGTGAGGACAGGCAAACGCGGTGCCTGGAGCTCCTTCTGCCCAAGAAATGGGAGCTCCCTCCCTCAGCTCGCAGTGTGGCATCTGTTGCTTGGACTGCATGGATTGTCTTTCCCAGAACTGGTGTTAAAAAATTCCCTGCCTAGCCGTACTGTAATCCCAACTGTCTGTCATGTATGAGTCTAGGATAAACTCTTCTGAATCCATGGAGATACCTGTGCAAGTAGGACAGGAGACCCATCCCTGCGCAGTGCTGGAGGGCAGATAAAATGAGAGATGACCCTGTGGCTCTTGTGGCTCTGCTGTGATTCTGTTTGAAGGAATTAAGGGGTTTCCCTGCTGTAACAAAACCATTTCTGCTCCCAGGTGATGTTGGAAACTACTATTATGGCCAGGGACATCCCATGAAACCCCACAGGATCCGGATGACACACAACCTGCTGCTGAACTATGGCCTCTACAGGAAGATGGAGATCTATGTAAGTGCAGGGCTGGTCGTGAGAAGAAATACATGTGGAAGATCTTCGTTTACGTGTCAGGTTTTAGTTTTGATGCTTCAGGCTCAGAAGTTCTCTGTTGATGAGCCAAAGGGGAAAGGAAAAAGAAACCCCAATCAGTTGTGCTGGTGTGTGTCTGTTTTCTTCTGGTTACTTGTGAGATGTTCTTTGCTTCAGATCAGCTTTGGAGACTGGAAAATGCTTTTCTCCCTGTAACTTAAATATTTTCTTTGCCGAGATATGCACTCCATTCCAGTGTCCTGTGATGGGATTATTGCCTTTGAGAAGAGATTTCTCATGTTTAATGCTGCTTTTTTGGGTTTTTTGCTGTATCTGGGAGTAAATCTGATATTGGAAACGGATATGGGAAGGAAGAGAGACGTGTTTCGAAACAAGCCTTGCTCTTTTCTTGTCCCTGCAGCGCCCTCACAAGGCAAATGCAGAAGAAATGACCAAGTACCACAGTGACGACTACATAAAGTTCCTGAGATCTATCCGCCCAGATAACATGTCCGAGTACAGCAAGCAGATGCAGCGATGTAAGCGATGCGGGTTGTGCTGGGGTCCTGTCAGCGTTCAGATTTGTGGTTCTGGAGATCCTAGGCAGCTGTAGGGGTTTATGATGATAAGAGTAGGAAAAAACACAAGAAATCACCTTTCTTCTGATGTTTTTGGTTGTTTTTTTTTCTGGTAAATCAAGCTTTTTTAGAATGAGTCCCTCTCTGAAGTACATTTGCTGAGGAAAACCCTTTGGGCTGGCTGGCTTTTTTTTAGCCTTGTGCTTTGATGGGAACTCTTCTAAATCCTCTTCCTGGCTCAGCAGTGGCTGAACTGCTCCATTTGAGCTGTATGGATTTTGTGTTATTGTGTCTCTTTAACCAGAAGTATCTAGGTGGGAAAGGGTTGTGTGGTTTAAAACAGACAAACAAGACCTCAGCTCATTGTTTGTGTCCCAAATCTGCAGTAACTCTGAAGGATGTTCAGGGCAGTGGCAGTTTGGAAGTGAGGAGGGCTGAGGTGCATGGTGATACCTGTCCATAACATGTTAGAATGGTTCATCTCATGAGCTGATCTCTTCTTCTGACCTCTCCAGCTCAGGGGGGGGCTCTCTAATGTTGCAGAAACTTTGATTTGGTCTCTCTGCAGCTCTGAGATGCTGTTCTTGAGCAGCGGCTGCGGCAGGCTGGGTTTCTACAAGTGCAGGCAAATAGTAGGGAAGGCTCAAGGCTCATTTAAACGGTATTTGTTTTTGGTCTTGCACATTGCAGTCCTTGAGAGCAGTAAAAACTTGTTAGCTCATGGAGTTCATTTGTGTGGATTAAGTGTAATCCCCAGTTTAGAAGAAATATGGGTCTGCAGTGTGAATTAGAGGCACTCAGATATCTGGTGGGAGCCGAAAGGGCCAGGTATTGAGGCACAGGCGTGTAAGGAACAGGGACTGTGATTTGTGAGTAATACGCACTGAAAGACTTCCTGCAGTAATTGGTATCCCTCAATACACCCAGCGACATACAGCAAAGCACATGTTTACACAAACTGAACTGTTTACCCCTGCAGCCGATACGGCTCATAAACACCCACTCTGCTCTCTCTGGTAATCAACACCCTCTGTACTGTACTGCCACGGAACGATTTTTACCTGAAGGAGGCGAAATGTGAAAATCAATCTGAAACATGCAGAGGACAGAGCTTTTCTTCAACGAGACCTGCAAAATAGTTGCCTCTGTGTAGGTAGAGAGCCAGCACAGGAGGCTTGGAACAGAGATGTGTGGGAGACATTGGAGACAAGCTCCCAAGTGCCTGTAGCCTGCTTGGTGCTTCAGCTTTGCCTGTGAGGGAAGGGTGGCTGCTCTGGTTTCCGTAAGGACGGTTCCATCTTAGTGCTGGGCTCTCTCTGGTTGCACTTTCCCTGATAGGAAGCTCCTCACCCCACCCACCACAAGGAAGAGGGAGCAGCTCTGCCTCATCTTCCACCAGGGCTTTCTAACTGTGGTCAAGGGATTGACGCCTGTTATTAATACTCCTCCTTACCCAGTCCTGGCTGCTTGGAATCTTCTGCTGGGAAAAAGCCCCGCTGGCTTCTGCTGGCACAGCAGGTCCTGCCTGTGCCGGGTTTAGCAGAGGGATGCCCTCAGATGCTGTCAGCACTGCCTGCAAAGTTCTGAGGGGCCGTAAAGGTAATGAATGGTCTCTAATTCCATTCTGCTGGTGCTGTGTTGCCTGCCTGGAGCTGCGGGAAGAGACTGTAACCTAAAGGGCAAGGAGTTTAATCTGCTCTGATGGAAAGCGTGCAGAAATTGATGACTTAAATTCTCCTCACTTAGCAGTGAAAGCTTCCAGCCATCTCTTTCAGTTAGTTATTCAGACTCTGCTACTTGTCGTGACCTGCTAGAACAGTTGGAAAGTGGGAACAGTTGCTTCCTTCTGGTCTCTTGATGGTTATTGTCCTTTTCAGAGATCCCTGTCGCGAACTGGGACCATTCAAACTCCCTGTCACAGACAGGCTCTCCTTGAGCCCAGAAGGAAATGTTCTACAGATGTTATTACACAAATACAGGGTGTTTTGTTTGTTTCTAAAAGCAAATCTTGCAAAATCTAGACTCAATACAAGTTCATTGTTACTATGTGTATTTTTAATCATAAAACCATTTACAGCAGAAATTTATCCAGGGCAGAACTGCAGCGTTGATGAGGATTTAAACCCTATCTGTCCATCGTGAGGGAGAGGAACGTACCCAGTGTAACAAAGGAGATGGGGATGCAAACTTCTCGTTCAGTACACACCGCTATCTGCCGCCTTCCTTTCTCCTGTTTGCTTTCTCAGCTGCTCGCCAGCAGTCCAGCAGGAAACGGGGGCACAAACCTTTCCCACTTGCTGAGGGGTGTGTGATGGAGCTCTGTGTTGGCTCTGTAGATGGTGTGCCTCTCTTCCAGAGCTCCTGGGACCTGCTTTCCCCTTCTCATAGAATCGTAGAATGATTTGGGTTGGAAGGGACCTTAAAGATCATTCAGTTCCAACCCTCTGCCATGGGCAGGGACACCTCCTGCTGTTTTTACAAGTCAGGAGCACCTTCTCTCCAGTAGCAGCCTTTTTGCCTCATCAATCCTCAGGTTGATTACATTAATGATTTGTTTGTGCATGGTATTTTGTTGTTTAAAGATTTGATTGCTTCTCTGGGTAGCTTTTTAAGTCAGAGGGGGTATAATCCTTGCCGTTTATTTGCGGTTTTGTCTCACTAACCCTTTTGTGCTCTTTTCAAGTTAACGTTGGGGAAGACTGCCCCGTGTTTGATGGGTTGTTTGAGTTCTGTCAGCTCTCTGCTGGAGGCTCAGTTGGTAAGCTCACACACTTTGTGTTCTTTCCTTTTTCTCTGAAACAGGTGCACGTAATGTAGCTCTGTCTAGAAAATAAATCATTGTAGGTGGTGGTGGGGAAGCCCTGTGAACCTCTTTCTGATTTCCTTAATAATTAGATCTGTATTTCTTCCCAAGTAAGAGTTCAAGCCTTACATACTGGCAGATCCCTCCACATTTGTTAAGCACATCTCTGATCTGGGTTACTTCACTGATAGGTGAAGGGTTCTGTAAGTGCTCTAATGATGTTGCCAGCAATGGAGTTAGAACAACCCCACAGCAGCAACTGGGGTTCAATAAAAAAACAAAACATGAGCTTTACAGGAAAAAAAAAGCTGTGAACACCTTGCTCTGGGCAGGCAAAACTTAGAAAGGAAAGAAAACGGTTGCTTTGTGTGTTGTTTTTAAGAAGAATCCACTGTCTCTGGACATGAGGCTAAACAATCTGTAAGGTTTCGGTGAGCTCCCTGGAAGCTGGGAAGTTTAAAGTGCTTTCACTATTTTCAAACACTTCATTGCAGAAAGACTGCTGTTACCGAGCTGTCTTACTGTTGATGGGGTTAAGGCTTTGTGGCTGCTGCTCCCCCAGTGGCATCCAGGCCTTTATTTCCTGTACTGTGGTTCAGCAGTGTGTACAAATACTGACGGCAGCTTTTCTGAAGTTGCTCTCTGCTTCCACGGCTGTTGATCCCACAGAACAGATCATTCATTTTGATCCTGGGAGTCTGCAAAATGTGCAGAAAGTTCATGAAAGGGCTGGGGGCAGAAAATTTCTTTGCCCAAATGCCTGTTCCCTGAGTGACCTAAATATACATTGGCTAAAACCTTTTGTTCGGGGCACTGAGAAATCTGTGCTGTCCTCAACTGCGACCCCAGCTAAAGCTGTGTGCTTGTTGGTGCTCGGAGGCGAAGGCAGAGAGCGATCAGAAGTGTGGGCAGACAAACAGAGGCTGCATTTCTCTTCCTGTGCCTTTTGTTCATTTGTTGAGACATCCAGTGTTCAGCCCTTGGGCTCTGTGAAGTACCCAGAGGCATCATATGACCCATAATGTGATGGTGAGGGACCAGCGCTTCACCTCGCAGTCTCTGTTGTGGAGCTTTTGCCCTCTTGCTAACTGTTTGTGATTCTTCTCCCTGCAGCCAGTGCTGTGAAGCTGAACAAGCAGCAGACAGATATTGCTGTGAACTGGGCAGGAGGCCTTCACCATGCTAAGAAGTCGGAGGCTTCTGGCTTCTGTTATGTCAACGATATCGTCTTGGCTATCTTGGAGCTCCTAAAGTATGGGCTGTACTATTTTACCCCTTTGTTTATCCACTCTGCTGCATTTCCTTTGGGTCCTTAGCGCTTTCTTCCCAGTCTTCTCCTTTTGTTTCTCTCTTTTAGCGGTGTTTTCTCAGGAGGGGTGTCTTTTGGGGTGCAGTGCCCTCTCTCCCGAAAAGGGTGTGTCTAGTGGTGGCCCTGTGCAGGAGACAGAAGGATTGGAGCATTGTGCTGTTGCTCTTAGGCCCTTCTCTCTACCATCCACCCTGTAAAAGTGGGCACAGCTGTGATATGTGACAGCGCTTGGCTCAAGGCGAACCTCAGTGGGAAGCTTGGGCATGAAAGTAAAGTCTGTTGGCTCAGTCTGAATAAACTGAGTTGGGTCTGCCTTCAGAGATCAGTCACAGCAGCAAAAGCCATTTTATTCCTCTCTGTGGCTCAGTTCTGCTGCTGACCAAGGCGCATGTCCACCCTCTGCAGCTCTTTTCCTTGTAGAATCTGGGCAGAGTGCTGTGAAGCCTGGGGATTAGCCCCGAGTTCCCTGCTCTCCTCCTCTTTCCCCAGGTAGCAGTCGCTGCTCTGAGGAAATGCAGCGTTTTGACTCCTTTCTGATCCTAGATACCACCAGAGAGTGCTGTACATCGACATCGACATTCACCACGGCGATGGCGTGGAGGAAGCTTTCTACACCACAGACCGCGTCATGACCGTGTCCTTTCATAAGTACGGAGAGTACTTCCCAGGGACAGGGGACCTGCGGGTGAGAATGAAAGCTGAGCAGAAAGTTACCCTGAGTGTGGTCTTTTCCTGTTTGCTGTCATACTAGCTGAATTAAAATCACTTTTCTCCTGGGTTCTGCTCTCAGTGATATCCTGTCTCTGAGGGCAAAGGTGTGTGTGGTGTGTGGGAGGCAGCTGGCTCAGGTACTTTGTTCCTGATTGTGGCCTGTATGGTAGTAAATCCAGGGCTTTGATAGCAGTTTCTTAGCAGCCTTCTAGTGGGATTATGCTTGGAAAAGTGAGTCTGAAGGAGGCACATTGTTGGTCATTTGTAGTTACATGCAAGCTAAGCTTGGTCACAAAAGCTTTTGGGTGAGAGACTGTGGGGGTTACCTCTGTGCGTGCTGGTTTATCTTGTTGGCGTTTCCTCTGGTGACTCAGTTCTGCCCGTTAATGAATCGTGGCACCCGTTCAAGTCAGACACAGGTGTGGTTCACTTTGTGACTTCTGGGTTGAAAGGTTGTTTACCTTTTTTTCATGTGTTTTTTAGTAGAATTACATTTTTCTGATCTAAATTCTCTTGTTTTCCACCTAGGAGTTGTATTTTTTCAGCTCAGCCCGGAGTCTGGCTGTGGTGATATGAACCTGTATGCAGCTGCAGGTTTTCCCCTGTCACGGCTGCTCTGCAGCATAAATTAAATTATTACTTTTTGTAAAATGCTTGAGTATGAGAGAGGTAATGGAAATGTAAATATATATATTATTTTAAAGGAATCTAAAATATAGGTTCCTTCAGTTTTGAGGCTGCACAATCAGCCCAAACTGGCATTTTGAGTTGCACATCTCTGCAGTGCACAGTCTGGGGACTGGACTTTTGGCTGTCAACTTTATTGCTGTGTGTAAGAGTGGCTTTTGCCAATGAAATGAGAGCCTGTGTGTGCTCACAGCAGCGGGACAGTGGTGAGAGTAGAAGAATTTGTCTTCTCTGAGCATTGAGGGCTGAACGCACCCACCTATGCCAAATAAGCTGCTGTTGGAGTCAACTGACTCCTCCTGCCTTCTGCCAGGACAGCGTTTGTCCATGAGAGCTGAGACTTGTGTTCGGATTACGCTGATGGAATCCCAGAGCTCCCTTCCTAACCTGAGGCATGGTTTATGTGCTGCAGTTGGTTATCTGGTGACTTGTGTTCTCTCCTGTCTTTAACAGGACATTGGTGCAGGCAAAGGCAAGTACTACGCTGTAAACTACCCCCTGCGCGATGGGATCGATGATGAGTCCTATGAAGCAATATTCAAGCCGGTAAGTGAAGACGGCTTTGCTGAATGACTCTTTGTGGACTGCACTTTGTCACCGGGTGACTCACGAAGCCTTTCTTTGGGGCTGTCTGTGATACGATTCCTCTGGGGCTGTGTTCCTCCCTAACAATTGCAGCCTGTGGCCATTAAACTTATCTCTGTAAGAGCCTCAGTGTTAGCAGTGGAGGGGACTGAGCAGCTGTGGGGACGCCAGGGATGTCTGCGTGTCTCTTGCTGACATGGACGTGGCTGTGCTGCTCCGATGCTGTCCTGTGCAGAGCACATAACAATGGGTTTCTTGTTTAGGTGATATCAAAAGTGATGGAGACGTTCCAGCCTAGCGCAGTTGTCCTGCAGTGCGGGTCAGACTCTCTGTCAGGGGACAGGCTGGGTTGTTTTAACCTGACCATCAAAGGTAAGAGTGCCACGCAAGTGCCTGTGTCAGCTGGCATAACTGATAGAATTGGATTTCACCAAGAAGTTTGTTCTTGTGCCATGAGGCTGTGACCTTTCCCTCCGCTGCTCCTCATGCAGGTCATGCCAAGTGTGTGGAGTTTGTAAAGAGTTTTAATTTGCCGATGTTGATGCTGGGAGGAGGGGGCTACACGATCCGCAATGTGGCGAGATGCTGGACCTATGAGACTGCTGTGGCGCTGGACACTGAAATACCCAACGGTAATCCTCCCCCGAAGCCTTTGGAGCAAATCTAAGGGACTGTGCCAGTCTAGTACCCAGCAGCCTTGCTGAAGTGAGATGACCTTCAGCTGAGAACTTACATGCACTGATGGTGTATTAACAGCCAAGTGAGCTTTGGCTGCGCTGCTGCTAAGTTGTCTGGTTTGATCTGAATTTGGGCTGGGAGAGCTTTGGCCTCCATGCCCTCGTTAATGCTGTTGTGCTTTTCCATAGAAGTACAACATGTTTGTAGTATTTTGTCACCAGTCCGGTGGTAATTTAATGTTTATTTCTTTTTAATTTGCCTGCAGAACTTCCATATAATGACTATTTTGAGTACTTTGGACCAGACTTCAAGCTCCACATCAGCCCCTCGAACATGACTAACCAGAATACCAACGAGTACCTCGAGAAGATCAAGTAAGTGTGGTGAGGCTGACACCTTCTGCTTGGGGCTTCAGAGCTGTAGCGTTATCTTGCTGACGGAGATATTCCCTTCCTGGCTGGCTCTAGGCAGCGCCTCTTTGAGAACCTGCGCATGCTGCCTCATGCTCCTGGTGTCCAGATGCAGCCGATTCCTGAGGATGCTGTGCAGGAAGACAGTGGAGATGAAGAGGAAGAAGATCCTGAGAAACGCATTTCGAGTAGGTGCTCGTCTCGGGCGCGGTTGCATTGCCCAGCCAGGAAGCGTGCTGTTCAGAGCCCGTGGGCACAAACCCAGACAGGGTCAGTTAGCTGGGGAAGTGTACAGGCTCTAAACTGAGTTACCTCAGTAAGGAGAGGAGATATGTGATTTAGGTATCCCTCCATCCTGGAGTCCTTTGGTTTGAGCCCATTCCCAGCTTTCTGATTCATTTTGTATCATCAAGCAGCGATGCTGAGCACTAGGCTGATAGGTTGCTTTTTCCTTGGAGAAACGGTGCTTTTGCCAGGTGATTTCCATAATAGAGAACCGAGGCTTTAAAGTGAGAATTTAAACAGTTCCTGTGATGCGGGTGCTATCATAGAATACTTTCTGGGAGACCGTCAGGTTTGATCCCAGACGTCGTCTTCCACAGTGAAAATGCTCGTTTATATCCAGATTGGCTGATGGCCTTTAGATCTGGCAGACAGGTTCTCTCAGCGTGAGGCTGGTTAACCTGCTTATGCTGTCAAGTCTAGACATTGCGCTGTACCTAATCCAAGTCGTACATGTGCTCTTGGATCTTCGGCACGAGCAGCGTGGAGCGATGAGTTAAAAGATACAGCAGGCAGAAAGATAAAGTGCTTTAATCCGTATGGATGTACTTGGAGAAGTTAGTGCTTGGTGTGTCCTGAAATGAACGCTTGTCCTCTTCACACGCAGTCCGCAATTCTGATAAGAGAATATCCTGCGACGAAGAATTCTCTGACTCTGAAGATGAAGGTGAGGGAGGGCGCAAAAACGTTGCCAACTTTAAGAAAGCAAAGCGTGTGAAAACAGAAGAGGAAAAGGAGGAAGAGGAGAAGAAGGGTAAGCGGGAGAGCCTGCATTAGAAGGGTTCCCAGTTCTGTGGAGCTTTGCCTGGCCTGTGCTTTCCCACTGCACTACTGTGTGCCTTTTCTTTTTCCTAGATGAGAAAGAAGAGGAAAAAGCGAAAGAGGAGAAAGCAGAACCCAAAGGGTGAGGCCTGTCTCCTGGCAGAGTGATTCAGTGGCTGTGCATCTACCTGTGCCTCCAGTGGGATGCTGCAGAGCTTGAGGGGCCGGAGGGCACCCGTGGTTGTTTGGGTGGCTTTGTCACAGCCTGAGTCACTTGTTTAAAACAAATCCTTTCTTGCTTGCTTCCACAGGGCAAAGGAAGAGCCAAAATCCACCTAAGATGGCTGCAGCTGGGCAGTACCTGTCAGTGCGTAGTTGTCATAGGTTAGCTTCTCTGGTTGCCTCCCATTCCACAGGATTTATATTTTATATATGTTTCTGTATATATTTCTATATAAATATATAAATGACTTGAGAACTGTAAATTATTCCTTGCTGCACTCCGCTGGGAGCAGGTAGGGAGGATTCTGCGGAGTCGACAGACCTGCACTGCCCAGATTTGGTGACTGGGAATTTTCACTCTTGCCTTCCACTGCCTCCTCAGTGTCTCTGAAAAACTCACTTCCTTTCTGTACTCCGAAATAACTGCCCTTGGAAAAGAGTAATTTAAGTAGAAGTAGTATCTGCGTTTCAGGTTAGGTGGAAAGATGGCCATGAAATGTCTTTTCTTTTTTTTTTTCCCTTTTTCCTTTTTTTGTGGTTTTTTTTTTTTTTTGTGGGAGAACACGTGTTCCCAAGTGAAGCCTGTGAGAAACTTGACTGTTCCTTTGCTCTTCAGTTTGATTCCACCCTGGCAAGTAACTGCAAGCTGGTGCTGCTTCTCAGGGTCAAATAGTGCAGTTCTTGAATAGAGTTGGCTACCTCCCTGCAGCAAACTTGAGAGATGAAGCAGCTTAAAAGCAGCCTGCGAGGCGCTGCAGTGAATCAGCCCCAGAGTCCTGCAGGGGCAGATAGGGAAAATGCAAATCAAAAATCACCCTGATGTGCGGGTTCACAGTTTCCACGATCCTGCAGATCCAGTTAGCGTGGCAGCATTCTGCATCTCAAGAGAGAGGATGATATTTTTATACCTTTTTTTCTATACTTAAGCCCCTTTCTGAAGGGGGAAGCGAGTTATTGCCCGAGTGGCCGCCTGCTTTGCTTTTCCTGCTCGTTCTGCCCTCGGCGACACATGCTGTAATGCACTTTCTCTGTCCCGATCCGTGTGCTGGGCTGAAAGCGCTGCAGGAATTTCCAGCTTGGCTGCAGACCAGGCTGAACAGAGCCTGGTTGAAGCCCCTTGTCGGTGTCTGTCACTGAAAATCCTGCTCTGAAATGAAGTTACAAACATTTTCAGAAAGAACCTTTCCTTCTTTCGCCCTCAAGGCCAGTTCTGTAGAAGCTCTTTATCAGCCTTCGGAGCTGTTATCGTTACACAGGAACAGCAGATGGGGCTCTGCACATTTTTTACAGCGACGCCTCCTCCTGCTGCTCCCACTCAATCTCACACCCAAAGTGTTTCGTGACCAGAACTGGCCTTGCTTTTGCACCTCGTTTCGTACAGCCCAGCGTTAGCTGAGGGTTCGGTGACTGCGTTGCAGCGGTTGTGCAGGCAGCTGGGACTCGCCGCTCTCCTCTCTCGGGGCTCCCTCTGTCCTCAGAGGATCTGTACCTCCCACGGAGCGCTGCTGATGGCTTCAAGTCTAATAATGCTGCTAACTTCACACAGGTTATTTTTCAAATGTTTTATTTTTTTAAATTACCTTTTTTTCCCCCTTTTCCAACGTGAGTTTTTTGTTCCCTAGGATCCGAGTGCCGTGTCACTCCTGCTCTTCAGTGTTTGTATGTGAAGCGAGAGCTCAGTGTACCTTTGTGTCGGGGGGAGGGGGGAATATTGTGGTTTTTTAAAGATGCTTTTATTTTGAATTTTGAGAATCTTTGTAATAAAACTGGTACATTTCTATGGCTGCTGTCAGTTTTTACTGCTTTCTGCTGAGAGAAGGCACTTGGAGTGGGAATTCAGTTTTTTTCTTGAGCCACTGCTGGAAAATGGTGCGGTACCTCGATCATGATGTGTTGTGGTTCCCAATGATAAAACTTGAGCTTTGACAAGGCTGTGGAGAGAAAGGTGAGGTGAGGGTGGTCGCTTTGACCCCTCTTTCACCAGCAGGCTTGGGTGTGTTGGTTCAGATGCATCCACTGAAGGACTCGATGTGGAACGTGCTCTGTGCTGCTTTAAAAATTGCTTTAGTTTCTGTTGCGGGTGTTTGGTCTTTCCACCCCTGCCCCGTGTCTGATAAAATAGCCTTGAAATCCTCCTCCTGCCCTCTCTCTCTCTCCAGAAGAGGAAAGCTGAAAGATCAAGGGTTTATTCGCTCCCAGCTTTTCAGTGAAAGGTGGCTGGGGCCGTTCTTCCATCTCCTTTCTGACTCTGAGCTGGGTTCTCATCCAGCAGCGCTGCTGATGCTCCCTGGGTTGGGGTTAGAGCACCTCGCGCCGCCGACGCTCCAAAAGACACGCAATTCTGGAAAAGGAATTGTGAATTACAGAAAGGGAACCTCCTTTGGATGATCTGAGGTGTTTGAGGAAAAAAACCCATCCTGTAGTATCATTAGGAGCAGGTTAATTTGCAAATGAGTGGTGCTCACACCTGAAACGGGCACAAAAGGCTCAGGGAAGAAAGGCCTTTGCCTGGCCCAGTGGCCTCCCAGTGCTGGGAAAATACTCCGGGACTCCGTTACCCTTTTCACCCCAGCGAGGCAATTAAAACCCTCCCCTCCTTGAGCGCAAACAACAGCCCCATTCCCGTCGCCCGCCAGGCCCCACATGCCGCCGCAGGCTCCTCGTTCCCAGCCTTCCCTAAAATGGCTGCCGCGGCACAGCCGCTCCCTGCCAGCGCGGCGGGGGCACAACGCAGCCGCACGCCACCAGGGCTGTGGGGAACCAGCTGCGGAGCGCGGCGGCTACACAGAAAAACCCATTTTTCTTCATCCCTAGGTGAACAGGGACGGACAGCCAGCTGCGTCCGGGGGCCGCTCGCTGCGGAGAGAAGGATGCGTTGCACAAAATGAAGAGTTGTGGCCATTTCCATCTCCCCTCCAGGCTCAAGAGGAGCTGCAAGAGGCTCTGCCCCACCTCACACAAGGCTCCTCGCTTCTCTCTCCCCTCCTGCCCAGCCCAAGCAGCCAGCGCTGGTGCGATGGGAGATGGAGAGGAGATGGGCGCTTGGGGGAGGCTGCAGCCTTCAAGCCCTGGGCTGATCAAAGGGGAAAAGAAAAATAAAATCCTCTCCCTCCCCATGCAGAGCCCGGGAGAAAGGATGGAGGCAGCATTGCGCCTTCATTTTCTCTTTGGAAATAAATCTTTGCTTCGAGTGCACAGTGCTCGTGCTCCAGCGTGGCTTTTCAGGAAAGAGAAGCCAATCCTACTCTAACGCCACTAAAAAAGACCCGTTTAAAATTAAAGACACCAAGCTTAAAAATGGGACTCGTGCCCAACAGCCCCCTCTTGGGAGAGAGATTTCTTTTCCTTCCCTCCCACCATGAAAAATGGGTCAGATCTCAGAAAACAGATACGGAACAGCAATCCCAAGGCTGTGACGAGAGGCAGGCGTGAGTTGTTTGTGGCTCCGTGTCCGCTGCGATTCAGTAGCCGCAGAGCTGGGCTGATCAAACACGGTGGCCACCAACCCAAATCTCCTTGCCACCTTCCCCAGTTGCATCTGGCACCCGGGACAAGAAGGACTCGAGCTCGCCCATGAAGGGGTCACCATTTATTCCTTTCAAATGTTACAGTAAAGCCCATACAGCTTTTTTTTTTTTTCTTTTCTTCTTCTGTTCTTTTTAGAAGTTAGAAAATTGCAAATTAAGTGGTTTGGCCATTAAAAAATTATTTACAGAGAAAACAAGGTTGCTTCACATTATACAGCTGGCAGCACCCTCCCTCCACCCGGCACCCCAAAAGTTATCCCTCGGAAGCAGAATTAAACACAGCGGACTTACAAGCTTTATGGATTTAAGCCAATAGTAAGACATTATAAAAAACTAACCAGATTAGCCTTTACACCATCCATTTCTATAAAAAGCACAAAATACTTTAACTGAAGTCAGAACCAGGAATGTAAACTGAGAAAAAGGAATCTGTGGAGCAGTCACTGGCTCGCTGGGCTCCGATGGCTGCCGGGAGCAGGGACAGTCAGGAGCCAGCGGAGACCCCGGAGCAGGTGGGAGGTCCAGGTTCTCCAACTGTAAATTCCAGTTATGTCCAGGATAGTCTTCCTCCACAGTTTGAAAGGATTTGGGTCAAACTACTCCAAGTGGTGGTGGGATCCAAACCAACTTTCTGACAGGGGAAGAGGAGGGAATGGCTGGAGGAGGGCTGGGATTTGGGAAGCGCTGTCAGTTCTGGGTGGGACAGGAGGCGTGTGGGCACGGCGGCGAGCCCAGGCTCTTACGGGATGGAGAGGATGGCATAAGAGTCTTAAGTTCGGCTGATGCCGAGTGGGCTCTACTCTTCCTTCTGCTCCGCTGCCGCTGTTGTTGGCTCAGCTCCCGCGGGCATGGGGGGCTCCGCGGCTTTGGCTGCATCCCCTTGGCTCTCCCCTGACTGCTGCTTCTCCCCCTCCTCGCTTCCCCCGGCTTCTGCATCCTCCCTCTTGGGCTCAGCTCCCTGTGGCCCATCTGCAGCGGGGCTGCCCGGCTTCTCCGCCGTCCCCTCCTCGGGGGGAGCCGAGGGCTCCGTCCCACCAGCCGCAGAAGCGGGGTTCTCCTCTCCCTTGGCCTCCGCTTCGCCCCTCTCCTCGGTGGGAGAAGACCCGGAGGAGTCCCCGGCTTCTTTCTTGTTCTTCTTAAACGAGATCCCGCTCAGCTTGAAGGATTTCTTGAACGAGAACTTCTTCTTTTTCTTGGGGGTGTCCTTGGGAGCCGCGGCCCCTTCGGGTTTGGCATCCGCGCCCTCGGTGGGGGGCGCGGGCTCGATGGCGTCTCCACCGCCCTGATCACCCTTCTTGCTCTCCTCCTGGAGGGGCTCGGCCGAGCCGTTCCCGTTCAGGGGTGCAGCCTCGCCCCCCACCTTGGGCGTCATGTCCCCATTGAGCCTCACGTGGCCGTTCTCCTGCGGGAGGGGAGAGAGCAACACGTTGGGCACCGTCAGGATCCGTCCCCGCTCCCCCATCCCCAAAGCCCTGGACCCAGCTGGGGAGACGGGGAAAGGGGGTGAATGCACCGCAGGGGATGGGGAAAAAGGGGGATGTACCGGGATGGGGAAAGGGGAGAAAGGGGGATGCACTGGAATGAAGAGATAAAGATGGGGGGATGAACAAGGATAGGGAGATGGAAAGATGGGGGGATGCACTAGAAGGGGGAGAGGGAAAAGTGGGGGGGATGAATCGGGATGGGGAGAAGGAAATGGGAGGGGAGGAGGAAGAAAGGGGAGGTGGAAATGGAAACAGGAGGGGGATGCACCAGGAGAGGGAAAGGAGAGAAACGGGGATGAAAAGAGGTGGGGGGGGGAGAGAGGAAAAGAGGAGGGGGATGCACTGGGAAGGGAGAGGGAAAGGGGGATGAAAAGGGAGGGGGATGCATGGCGGAAGAGAGAAAAAGAGGAGGAGGATGTGCCGGGAGAGGGAAAAGGAAAGGGGAGGGGGAAAAGGGGGTGAGAGGGGGAAAGGGAAACGTGAGGGGGATGAAAGGGGGGGGAGAAAAAGAGGAGGGGGGTGCGGCAGGAAGGCAGAGGGAAAGGGGGGGGGAAAGGGAAACAAGAAAAGGATGAAAGGGGAGAGGGGGAGGAAGAGCAGGAGAGGAGGGGGATGCACCGGGAAGGGAGAGGCAAGGGGTGGGGGGAGAAAGAGAAACGGGAGGAAGATGGAAGGGGGGAGAGAAAAAAGAGGGGAAGGGGGGGAAGAGAAAAAGAGGGAAAGGGGGGGAAGAGAAAAAGAGGGAAAGGGGGGAAGAGAAAAAAGAGGGGAAGGGGGGAAGAGAAAAAGAGGGGAAGGGGGGAAGAGAAAAAGAGGGGAAGGGGGGAAGAGAAAAAAGAGGGGAAGGGGGGAAGAGAAAAAAGAGGGGAAGGGGGGAAGAGAAAAAAGAGGGGAAGGGGGGAAGAGAAAAAAGAGGGGAAGGGGGGAAGAGAAAAAAGAGGGGAAGGGGGAAGAGAAAAAGAGGGAAAGGGGGGAAGAGAAAAAAGAGGGGAAGGGGGGAAGAGAAAAAAGAGGGGAAGGGGGGGAAGAGAAAAAAGAGGGGAAGGGGGGAAGAGAAAAAAGAGGGGAAGGGGGGAAGAGAAAAAGAGGGGAAGGGGGGGAGAGAAAAAAGAGGGGAAGGGGAGAAGGAGAGGGAAGAAAAAAAGGAGGGGGGTATGAAGGGGGGTCTGGGGGCGCTGCCTTCGGGGGTCCCGGTGCCGGGGGTCCCGTACCTGCCCGTCGGCCTTGGGGGGCCCCCCGCCCCCCGCCTTGGAGCCCTGGCTGCCCATGGCGCTGCTCGGGGGGACTGGGCCGCGCCGGCACCGCCCGCTGATAAAGCCCCGGGAGGGGCGGGACCGCGGCTGAACCGCCCCCCGAGCCCCGGGCGGCGCCCCCCGCGCCGGCCCCGCCCCGCCCGGGCCCCGGCTCGGCCCCGCTGCCCCTCATCCCACCCCCATCAGCCCAGGGTGCCCCTCATCCCACCCCCATCACCTCAGGGTGCCCCTCATCCCACCCCCATCAGCCCCGAGTGCCCCTCATCCCCCCCCCCATCAGCCCCGAGTGCCCCTCATCCCACCCCCATCAGCCCAGGGTGCCCCTCATCCCACCCCCATCACCCCAGGGTGCCCCTCATCCCACCCCCATCACCCCAGGGTGCCCCTCATCCCACCCCCCATCACCCCCGGGTGCCCCTCATCCCATCCCCATCAACACAGGGTGCCCCTCATCCCACCCCCATCACCCCAGGGTGCCCCTCATCCCACCCCCATCACCCCAGGGTGCCCCTCATCCCCCCCCAATCAGCCCCGAGTGCCCCTCATCCCACCCCCATCAGCCCCGAGTGCCCCTCATCCCCCCCCCATCAGCCCCGAGTGCCCCTCATCCCACCCCCCATCAGCCCCGGGTGCCCCTCATCCCACCCCCATCACCCCAGGGTGCCCCTCATCCCACCCCCATCAGCCCCGGGTGCCCCTCATCCCCCCCCCTTCAGCCCCAGGTGCCCCTCATCCCACCCCCATCACCCCAGGGTGCCCCTCATCCCACCCCCCATCAGCCCCGAGTGCCCCTCATCCCCCCCCATCAGCCCAGGGTGCCCCTCATCCCACCCCCATCAGCCCCGGGTGCCCCTCATCCCACCCCCATCACCCCAGGGTGCCCCTCATCCCACCCCCCATCACCCCCGGGTGCCCCTCATCCCACCCCCATCAGCCCAGGGTGCCCCTCATCCCACCCCCATCAGCCCAGGGTGCCCCTCATCCCACCCCCATCACCCCAGGGTGCCCCTCATCCCCCCCCCATCAGCCCCGAGTGCCCCTCATCCCCCCCCCCATCAGCCCCGAGTGCCCCTCATCCCACCCCCATCAGCCCAGGGTGCCCCTCATCCCACCCCCATCAGCCCAGGGTGCCCCTCATCCCACCCCCCATCACCCCCTGGTGCCCCTCATCCCACCCCCATCAGCCCAGGGTGCCCCTCATCCCACCCCCCATCAGCCCCGAGTGCCCCTCATCCCACCCCCCATCAGCCCCGAGTGCCCCTCATCCCACCCCCCATCACCCCAGGGTGCCCCTCATCCCACCCCCATCAGCCCCGGGTGCCCCTCATCCCACCCCCCATCAGCCCAGGGTGCCCCTCATCCCAACCCCCCATCAGCCCAGGGTGCCCCTCATCCCACCCCCCATCACCCCAGGGTGCCCCTCATCCCCCCCCCATCAGCCCCGGGTGCCCCTCATCCCCCCCCATCAGCCCAGGGTGCCCCTCATCCCACCCCCATCAGCCCCGGGTGCCCCTCATCCCACCCCCATCAGCCCAGGGTGCCCCTCATCCCACCCCCATCAGCCCCGGGTGCCCCTCATCCCACCCCCATCACCCCAGGGTGCCCCTCATCCCACCCCCATCAGCCCCGGGTGCCCCTCATCCCACCCCCCATCAGCCCCGAGTGCCCCTCATCCCCCCCCATCAGCCCAGGATGCCCCTCATCCCACTCCCATCACCCCAGGGTGCCCCTCATCCCCCCCCATCACCCCAGGGTGCCCCTCATCCCCCCCCCATCAGCCCCGAGTGCCCCTCATCCCCCCCCCATCAGCCCCGGGTGCCCCTCATCCCACCCCCATCACCCCAGGGTGCCCCTCATCCCCCCCCATCAAGCTGGGAAGCTGTTCATCCCACTCCCCTTCTCCCCATGTTGCTCATCTCCCATCCCTGTCCCCCCCAGTGCTGCTCATCGCCCCCTGGGCGCCTCTGCCGCAGCCCCCCCCCCCCCGGTGAGGGGGTCCCCTGGCACCGCTCATCCCAGCCCCATCGTTGCCAGGGAAGCCTCGCGAGGCACCTTCCTTCGGTCCCATCACCCAGGGTGACCACCCGGCTACCACCTCGCCCTCTGTGGTCCCTGGAGGGTCCTGCTGGGGGTCAAGGGCTGCTGGTCACCCCCGTGTCTCCCCACCCCGAGGGGCTCCGGGCACGCAGATTGGCAAGTTTTGCTCTCCAGCTCTTCTCTCGCTCTGCTTTCCGGGAAAGACCGAGCTTAGGAGAAGGGAAAGCGGGACCGAACCGAAGTGAACGCTAACTCTGGCGAGCCGCCCACGGCTTCCTCCGCTGCCAGGGCCACGAGCCACTGCCTCGCGGTGGCACCGCGCCCGGGGCTCCCCTGGCGCGCTGGCTTCGCTGGAGCTTCCCAAAACCAAAACCCTTTTGTGCCTCTCGCAGCCACCAGCCCTCCTTGGCCAGCCGGCGCTGGTCCCTGCGGCTCCCGAGCATCGTGGCCTGAGCTCTGGAGCCTTCCTGGCACCCGAATCCCCCAGGGCTGGAGCTGCCGCGGGACGGTGGGACCCCCAGCGCCCCCCAGCACCCCCCAGCACCCCCCAGCACCCCGCAGCGCCCGCGCAGCATCAAGGCCAGTGGCTCCAAGGGGCAAACAACGTCCCGCTGTGTGTGCCAACAAGGTCATGTTTTGTCTCTGCCCTCCCTTCCCCCCGCCCCGGCGCACATCGTCTCACCCCCAGTGAAATTTCTCTGTTAATTAAACCAGGCGGCATCTTCCTTATTGACTTTCGGACGCCAGTTGATAAGGCCTGCGAGCGGCTGCCGGCCCCTCCGGCTGCGGGAGCCCCGGCTGCCCCAGCCCCGCGGAGGACGTACCCGTCTTTGTCAGAGCGTGGCAAGGCTGTTTGCTTTGGGAAGACAAACGCACCGGGCGGGTGTGTTGAATTAATCAGTAAACACGCTCCATCTTCTGCTGCTTCTTCCTGAGTGTGAACTCCAGACTGGGTCCCCATCCCTTGCCTTGCTGGGGGAGCAAAACTCAGCAGAGCCATGGCTGATGAGCCCTTCCCTCGGCCCCAGCGACCAGCTGGTGTCGGGCAGCGTCTCTGCCAGTCCCACACTTCCCTTTGCACCTTCGGGGAGCAACTTTCCGTCTTTTGGTAGAGGTTCATTTTGTCCCGGCTCTTCTCTGCAGGGGTGCAGAGAGTCCTCATGTTGCTGTCTGTTCCCATCCCATCCCATCCCATCCCATCCCATCCCATCCCATCCCATCCCATCCCATCCCATCCCATCCCATCCCATCCCATCTCATCTCATCCCATCCCATCCCATCCCATCCCATCCCATCCCATCCCATCCCATCTCATCTCATCTCATCTCATCTCATCTCATCCCATCCCAACCCATCCCATCCCATCCCATCCCATCCCATCCCATCCCATCTCATCCCTCTCATCTCATCCCAACCCATCTCATCCCAACCCATCTCATCTCATCCCATCCCATCCCATCCCATCCCATCCCACCCCATCCCATCCCCACACCACTACACCACGAGCACGTTTGGGCTGCACTGCTGGAGATGCAAACGTGGTACCTGGTGCTGGGAAACTGTCTTTGCGCTGGGGGGCTGTGTGGGTTCTGCTCTTGCCTACCCAGGGGGGTTATTGGGCTGGCACTGAGGCCAGGGGGGTGTCTGCGGTGCTGCCACCGCGCTCTGTGCCGCGATGCCCCCCCATCCTCCAGCCCCCACTCAAAGCCCAGGTCTGTTTGGCTTTTTGCTGGAGGGGAGAAACCGCTTTACACCCCGCTGCTCCCCTGCCAGCGCGATCAGCGGGCAGCGCCAGAGCGACGGGAGGCAGATGTGATGTCTCTAAAGTGCAAACTTCAGCAGGATTTGATGGGTCAGGCTGCAGAGCTGCTGGGGGAGCAGCCCCCCGCCATCCTCAGGGGTGACGCAGGGAACCTTGGATGCGGTTTTCTAGCGGCGTTCAGCTGCCAGGAATCCCCAGTTGCCACCTCTCTCTTGATCCCGGCTTTTCTTGAAAACCCTCTTCTGCAGCGCTGCGTAAGGCTGTTTATAAATAGCCACGTTCCCCTGTGGATTCCCGAACGTGCCTGCTCTTCCGAGGCCTGGATCCGCTGCAGGTGTCAGCCCAGCCTGCGCCCACGGCAGCAGCACCGAGCGCTCGGAGTGGCCGCACCAGCTGGTGCCGCAGCCCTGGGGCTCCGCGGGGTGAGCGAGGGTCCCCCCGGGGGAGACCCGTGTCCCGTAGTTCCAGCTCCCAACCTGGGAAGAGGCCGTTTTCCCCCGCGGTGTGTGGAGGCAGGAGGGTGCTGGCACAGAGCGGTTGGTTCGGTGGCACCGGGGGCGCGGGTGGAGGGCAGCGCGTGGCAGCGTGTTTCCAGCATAAAGCAAGCACCAAGCTGAGCCCTCCCCGTGAAAACCACTCGCCTGGGTCCCACCCTCGCCTGCTGCTCCTCCATCCCCGGGTGTCGTGCTGAGGATGCTCCGGCTCCGAGCGGCTCCCAGGGCTCCGGCTGCTCGGGCAGTGCCAGGGATTTGCGGGCAGACGGACAGATTACGGCTCTGTCTGCTCCTCCAGCAGATGGACAGGCAGACAAATCTGTCTGCCCCTCTGCGCGCTGCTCCTGCCTCGAAGGCCTCAGGGACGCGAGATCTTTGTGGATGTTATTTTCCGCTTTCCAGACCTACTTAACCTGCTTGCTGATTATTAATTTTTTGGGTGTTAAAGCGCTGACAGGCAGCCCTTGCAGTCCCCAGCCCCTCTCCCTGCCCCTGCCACCCATCGGGATCCCCCACCCTTAACGAAGAATTAATGCAATTATTTATTTGTGTGTCTAGAACCATTCACGAGCCCCTCATCATCCTCTCGAGGATTTCAACCGAGTTAGCGCAGGCCCACCCAGGGCAACCAACGGCGCTGGGAATAAAGCAGAGGGATTTCCATATTGCTTTATAAATAGCAAAGGAATTAGCTAATTAGACCTCTCCGGGGAGAGAATTCCAGCAGGGAGAGTGCGGGGTTGGCCTTTCTGCAGGGATGGACGCTGGCGGCTCCCACCAGGGCAGCAGCTCCGGCACAGGAACAGCCAAACGGCTTTTGGGTTGGGAATCGCGGCTGCAGGTTGGGCTCCGGGGGCCTCTGTGTCTGCCGGCCGTACCCGTCATGGTTCGCTTTTCCCAGGTTCCAGGACGTGGTCCCTGAGCGAGGGATGCTCCGGCTGGGCAGCCCGCGAGGGGCTGGGGCGAAGGGGCCGGAGCAGGTGTGGAGCGAGGCCGTCCGGAGCTGCTGAGCCCCACGCGGGGGGATTTCTGCGGGGCTGGGCTGCAGGGTGGCCACGGGGATCTTTCCAGCAGAAGCTGGTGCCGTCGAATGTGCCGGTGGCCGCGCCGTCACTCGGGCTGGTGGCCGAGTCGGCGCTGAGCGACCCTCTGACGTTTGCACGAGGAAAAAGTGTCCTGACCCCAAGCCAGAGAACCCATGTCGCAAACCGGCGTCCCCAAATCCTTCCTGCCCCGGGAAAGGCTCCAGCTCGGGAGGAAACACATAAAAGGGCCTGTTCTTGTATTTGCCAGAGCCCCATCATTTTTGGTTGTGAAGATCCCATGGCAACCGGTGCCTTGTGTAACTGTGTTTGCTATTTCGGGGCTTGCTTTCCACTCCGGTAACGTCCTCCCCGCATCCCACCGTCCCGCTCTCCCACTCCAGGACCTTCCTACCCCCCCCTACCCCTTCCCGGCTCGCTCCGGGGCAGCTCGGGGGCAGAGGTTGGCAGCTGGGAGTCAGGGCAAAGCAAAGAGAGAGCGATGCCTTCGGTCTCTTATCTCAGAGACCATCTGCCCTGGCCAGGAGCTGGAGCCTTTGCAAACAAAGCCAAGGCCTCTAACCTAAACCCCTCCAAGCTGGGGTGGGCTGTGCTGCCCCCAGCCCCGCTCCACCCTGGGGATGGGGAGAGCGGCGGGATGCGAGGGGTGCCGGGGGCCTCCCTGCCATCACGCTCATGGGGCAGTTGCTGCCTGGTGGGGTTCAACACCCTGTGGGGAGCACCCACATGGCCTCTCGCAGCCTGCCTGGCCCTCCCCGCTCCTCCTGGAGAACACGAACCCACCACAACACCCTCTCGGAGGCAGGATGCTCGTCCCACGCGTCTTATCTCCTGCATCCCGGCCGAGGGCTGCATTTCGGTGCTGATAAAGGGCTCCCTGACCCTGAGCGAGCCGCGCGCGGCCGGTTCGGGTGCATTTGGAGAGCAGGCCGGCTGCCAGCGGGCGGCCGGAGAGACAAGCGTCCAGCTGGCAGCGGAGACGGGTGCTGCGCACAGCGGGCTCCGCTCACCCCCACAGCCGGGGGCCGAGCGGGGGGCAAGTCTCAGAGCCTCCTTCCTTGCTAAAAAGGGAAGTTTACAATGGAAACAAAAGCAACGCTCGGTCCAAGTGGAGCTTTTCCCATCCCGTTTCCTCCGGAGCTGCCTGCGGAGGTGCCACCGGAGCATCCCTGCACGCCACGTCCACGCACACCAGCACGGTGCCAGTCTCCCACGCACCCCCAACCTCACTGGTCCCAGTCTCCCCAGTCCCTCCAGCCTGCGGGGCCGCCTCTTTCTCCCCTCGCGTTGCAGCGGGCGGACAATGCGCCGCTTTGTTCCCTTTCAGCAATATCGGAGCAGGCAGCGGAGAGGCCGCTGTGTGCCGGGGGAGGGACGGACAGACGGAAGGACACGGGGACACCCGGGCCGGAGTGTGGGGATGGTGAGTGGGGGATGGAATCATAGAATCATCAGGTTGGAAAAGACCTCTTGGACCATCGAGTCCAACCATCCCTATCTGCCACTAAACCACGTCCCTCAGCACCTCTACACCCATCTTCTAAATTCCTCCAGGGATGGGGACTCCGCCACGCCCCCGGGCAGCCTTTGCCAGTGCCCAATGACCCTTTCTGTGAAGAATCTTTTCCTGATGCCCAGTCTGACCCTCCCCTGGTGGAGCTTGAGGCCATTCCCTCTCGTCCTGTCCCCTGTCCCTTGGGGGAAGAGCCCAGCTCCTCCCTCTCCACAACCTCCTTTCAGGTAGTTGTAGAGAGCAATGAGGTCTCCCCTCAGCCTCCTCTCCTCAAGGCTGAACACCCCCAGCTCCCTCTTGCTCTCCAGCCCCTTCCCCAGCTCCGTTTCTCTCCTCCGGACCCCCGCGAGCCCCCCCCGCATCCTCCTTGCAGCGAGGAGGGGGCGTTATCTCCTGGTACCCAAACAGCCTGGGGGCGCAGGGATGCGCACACCCCTCCCTTACCCAGCAGGGGACAATTAGCTTTAAAGCCTCATTAGGAACCTGCGAGTGTCACTGCCGTTAACCTGTTCGTTGCCGCCCGCTCTGCCACAAGCTCCCGGGGGGCAGGAACAGCCGCTCCCCCAAATCCCAGGCGGGAAACCCACATCAGCGCTGGGACTGCCCGCAACTTTCCATCAGAAATCCCCTCCTTCCCTCGGCCCCGGCTCTTCCCGGCCCGGATTGCTTCATTACCGGGAGCAGAATTCCCCTCTGGGGCGGAGCAAGCACGGAAAGCATCCCCGGGGCAGGGCTGGGTGGGAGCCCAGAGACCCCGGGGATGGGCTGCGGGGGCCGCTCCCTGCCCAGCCCCGTGCTGAGGATTTTGGGGAGCAGTTTGCGCCCCGGCTGTGCTGGTTCCACTCTCCTGGGAACAGGGGGGATGTGAGAAAGGGGGGATTCACCCCCGCTGGAGGCAGGCGCTGCCCTCTGACCCCTCTCCCCAGGCTCGCCCCAAACCCCTTGTGTGGCTTTCAGGGCTGGGGGAGAGCGGGGGGCCCTCGCCGTACCCCACCTCTCTGCCAGCAGGGTCCGCAGCCCCTCTGCAGGGAAGCACCAGCACCCTTGGGTCCCGCTCTGCTCCACTGCCCAGGGTGGGACGTGTTGGGCAGGGGGCTGGTGTCGAGGTTGGAGTCGGTGGAGAGATTGGTGTTGGTGGAGAGGTTGGTGTTGGTGGAGAGGTTGGTGTTGGTGGAGAGGTTGGTGTTGGTGGAGAGGTTGGAGTCGGTGGAGAGGTTGGTGTTGGTGGAGAGGTTGGGTTGGTGGAGAGGTTGGGGCTGGTGGAGAGGTTGGGGCTGGTGGAGAGGTTGGGGCTGGTGGAGAGGTTGGGGCTGGTGGAGAGGTTGGGGCTGGCAACGAGGAGCTGTGATGCTCTCCCCACCCCCACGGCCGCAGCGGCAGATGCATTTCTCCCAGACTTGCATGGCCGTAGCCATGGCAACGGCTGCGCCGCGGTGGCGAGATGCTGGGGGTCTGCGGGCGCAGGCGCCATCGCCTCCTCGTGCAACAGCTTCACCCTGGCTCTGGGGTCACCCCAACGCTGGGGTCACCCCAGATTTGGGCTCCCCTCAACCCATCAGTGACGCGCATCCCACCCTGTGGGTCCATGCTGCTTTGCACACGTATGTGCAAGGGTGGATCTGGACGGCCGCACAGATGCGCACGTGCTCCTGGGGTGGTGGGGAAGGGCCGGGCAGGGTGGGGACGCAGCCTCTCACCCCTGTATCAGGGCTGGGCTGCCATTAAAGCCAGGCTGTTAGCATCCACGCGGTCGCTTTGTTTCCCCGTTAACCTCTAACCGCGGTGGCACCCTGGCAGCATCACCAGGGCAGCAGGACGGGCTCCGGCTGCTCCCGCTCCTGCCACGTCCTCGGGCGCCTCTGGGGTGAGCGGGGGCCACAGCTGGTGGGGGCAGAGGGTCCGAGGCCGCCGCAGCATCTCGCTGCTGTCTCATGGAGCTCGACCACCTTCTCCCTGCCCACACGGCTGCCCTCGCCGTGCCCCGGGCGCAGCCGCGGCCTGGCTGCGTTTGGCAGCCGAGCAGCTCAGCTGGAGCTGAGCCCCTGGCTCCCAGTGACCCACTAACCTTGTTCTTCTGAAAAATGCATGACATGCAGGCAGCTGCCGCGGGGACCTGCCACACGCTGCTGCTCGCGCAGGGGGTGGCAGGGGGGGGGGTCGGCCCTGCACCCACCTCCCTGGGGTGCTTGCCGCACGGGCTGAGCAGGTTTCGGGGTACCCGGGCTTCGCTCGCCCCTTGCTGGGATGGTTTGATGCCCCAAGCATCCCCAGCCCACGAGGGGCTGCGTGCCCACGGCTCGGGGTGGATACCCGGAGGAGCGCGGGCTCTGCCGGGGCTGCCAGGCTGCAGGAGTCCCGCAGCGCTGCGAAGCCCACCCGGCGCATCCCCCGCTGCGCCCAGGAGCCAGCTGGCACCTCCGGGGCCAGGACCCGCCGTGGGCTCCCGCGGGGCTCCGAGAGCATCCGAAAGAGCCGACCCCGCTCCGGACGGTGCCTCCACCGGGTCCTACTGGAGGCAGGAGGGGCTGGCAGGGTCGCGCTGCTGCAGAAAGCTCGCCCTGTCCAAGGCTGCCATCGCAGCCCTGACCTCGTTTCTCTCCAGCATCTCGCTGCCTTTAATACACCCTGGCCAGATGGCTGCGAGTGGGGGGCAGCAGCTCAGCCCCGCGATGGGGGCGCTGACCCTGCTCCCTGTGCTCGGTGCCATCGCGGGACCCCGGTGACGATGCCGCCTCGGCGGGCACCGAGTGTCCCCGGTGTGGCCGTCGCTGCTGCCGGTGCCAGGGGTTAACAGATCTCTGTGCGTGCAGCTGATTTAATTACAGCCTCATTTGCATGGCTGATTGGGTGGCTGCCACACCTCGAGGGGAGCAGGAGAGACCCAGGGCAGGGGGATCAAGCTGAGCAGCCCCAGGGTCCCCGGGGGGACAGGGCGGCCCTCGCCACGAGGCCTTCGAGGGGAGCAGCAGAGGATTTGCAGGATTAAGGTTTTGCCCTTTTTTTTTGTGGTTGCAATCCAGCTTTAAGAGGAAGAAACCAAACCCAGACGCCAGCAGCGGCCCAAGCCTGTGCTGCCCGTTAGCCTGGATTCCTGCTGGATTTCTGATGGATTTCTGATGGAAAGTTGTGGGGTGGCACGAGATGGAGCCGCTTCACCCCCTGCTCAGCTCCACAGCCTGGAGAGGGGCTCGTTTCTCAGCCTCTTCCCTCCTTGCTCCCATCTCCAGGAGCTCCCCAGCCTCATTCCTCACGCTGCTGCCCATGTGGCTCCATCACCCCCAGAGCGGCTGCGATTCCACCCAGACCCAGGGAGGAAATCCACAGCGGGCGGTGAAGCAGCGGAGATTCTCCGAGTCCTGTTGGAAACCCCTGTGGCTTCCTCTGGGGCCTCGGCTCCCGCTCCTGCAGCAGCAGCAAAGTGGAGGAAGAGCGTGAATCACCCTCCGGAAGCCTCGCGTCGCCCATTCCTGCCTCTGCCATGCGGCCGCGCGCTGCCCGCGGTGCCCGCTCCGTCCTGCCCCATCCCACGTCACCCCGCCTGGTCTGCGCGGGGTCACCCCGAGGCGCCCGGAGCCGCAGAGCTGCGGGGGGGCTCGGCTTCCACGGGCTCGCGTGCGCGGGGGGGCGCGTGCTCTCGGGGGGCTGTGGCCGCACACACACGCGCCCCCCCAGCCAGGCCCCGCACGCCCCGCTGCCGCCGCAGCTGGCACAGGAATCGGGCTCTCCGCACCTCTGGCTAATTACCATAAATTGACACCGACTAATTAACCATCCCAGCTCTATTAGAGCTCGCCTGCCGTGGTGCTGGGGCAGGCGGCAGATGAGCTCTTGCTGTCGAAGCACGGTGACCCCAAGCCCCCATCCCTGTCCCCCACCTCGTCCCCATCCCACCGCCCTCCCCGAGGCTGCCAGCAGCGATAATGAGCTTGGTTCCTAATCCACTTATTCCTGGCTGGCGCAAAGGGCTTCGACGTGGCCCCGGGGCCATCAGAGGGGCCCTTGGTGGCCTTGGCCAAGCAGCCGAGGGACAAGGAGCGATACCAGGGCCGTGAAAGCTCTGTAAGGACCACCGAGGGGTGATGGTGGCATCGTCCCCTGCCCCGTCACCGCAGGGAGAGTTGTGTCTGGAGGAGGAGGCCACCCTGGCAGTGCCCGGAGCACAGAATCACAGAATAACCACGTCGGAAGAGACCCATGGGATCATCGAGTCCAACCATTCCCACCAATCCCTAAACCGTGACCCTAAGTACCTCTAAGTACATCGCAGCAGCGATGAGCAAAGCTTGAATCAACCAGGAAGGGAGACAAGGGGCCCTTCCCGGTCCTCTCCCTGTGGGACGCCCGGGGCTGCTGTGGGGAGCGGGGTGCAGGGCTGGGTCACCCCAGCGCGATGACACCCGCTCCGCTGAAGGGAGGAAAAGGAAATTTCTTGCTTCCCTCTTGGCCGAAGGCTCCGGCGCGGCTGCCCGGGAAGCGGGGGGCCCCGAGCAGGTCCCATCCTGCCGCCGCACCCCCGTGCCCCCCCGGGCCTGCCCGCGCTCACCGCTCCCTGCCGGCTGCGTCACCGCTCCGCACACACCCGACCGGTTTGGGGGAGACCCTGGGATCCAGCGTGGGAACGGCCTGACCTCGGCAGCGGGAGCCACCCGCGGCACCTTCGCCTCCCGAGCAAATGGGGGGTTTGCGTTGGGGGCATCTGTGTGCCCAGAAAAAGCTCTTGCTCGTGCCCCTGCCTGCGATGCCTGCAGCCCGTGCACGGGTTGATCAGCTGGGTCAGCAGTAGAGCCCCAAAAATGATCGCAAACGGGGGCGATTCATTGCCAAGCTGGAATAAACGGCTGGGGAGACGCAGACCCCCTGCCACCACCCGACCGAGCGGCACCGGAGCCGGAGCCCCACGGAGGGCACGGGGTCCCGGGGAAGCTGTCGGGGACACCGCGGAGGGGCCAAACCCCCCACCCGAGGGCTGGGAATGAGCCAGAGGGAGGATGGACAGTGCAAGGGAAGCTGGGAGCCCTCGGTGCACGGACACGGGGATGCACGAGGGATGGATGTGGGGCAGGGAGGTGGATGAGGGATGGACGTGGGGCAGGGAGGGTGGACGAGGGATGGACGTGGGGCAGGGAGGGTGGATGAGGGATGGACGTGGGACAGGGAGGGTGGACGAGGGATGGATGTGGGGCAGGGAGGATGGACGAGGGATGGATGTGGGGCAGGGAGGATGGACGAGGGATGGACGTGGGGCAGGGAGGGTGGATGAGGGATGGACGTGGGGCAGGGAGGGTGGATGAGGGATGGACATGGGGCAGGGAGGGTGGATGAGGGATGGATTTTGGGCAGGGAGGGTGGATGAGGGATGGACGTGGGGCAGGGAGGGTGGACGAGGGATGGATGTGGGGCAGGGAGGGTGGACAGGGATGGCTGTGGGCAGGGAGGGTGGACAGGGGATGGCTGTGGGCAGGGAGGAGGCCGCGTGGCTGCAGCCGGCGGGCAGGAAGCAGGGCAGGAAGGCAGCCGGTGGCCCTGGGGTCAGCGGAGGCGCGGCGGAAAGTCTGGGGGCCGTGGCGGTGGCACGGGAGGAAGCCTGTCCTGGTGAGGGGCAGCCCCGCTGCACACGTGCCCGTGGGGCTGTGCCCGGGCGCTGCGAGACGGGATGCTGGCCGTGCCCGCAGGGGGACTGAAACTCCTGGGTGCCAGGAAAGGGCTTTTCCTGGGCCACAACCCTCTCTGAGCTGCCCCTGGAGCTGCAGGTCATGATGCATCTCACAGCAGCACACGCTGAGGCTCACGGCCTCGGGCTGTGGGATGGGAGATGCTGCAGCTGGGTCTGCCCTGCTGCTGGCCAGGGCACTCGATGCCTTTGCTGGAGGCAGGATGCCCAGGACCCTCATGCTGGAGGCAGGATTCCCAGGAGCCCCCTTCGGTGGCCGTTGAAGCAGTGCTGCTGCCCGCAGGGCTCCTGACTGGGGTCTGACCAACGATCTGTGTCCCCCGAGGGCGTAGGGGTGGGTTTGGGGGTACTTATGTACCACCAGAAGGACTTACGGACCTCCAAAAGGGCTCGGAGTGCTCAGCTGCACGGTGCCCAGGATGGAGCCACCGCAAAGCCTGACACCCACCCAGCTCTCCCTGTTCTCCCCTTGCCCCCAGCTCTTAGGAAACCTCCAAAGTCCCGTTCAACACCTTCCAGTCCGCAGACGCTTCGAGGCGGGTCGGCTGTGGCTCAGAGCCCGCGCGATGCTGCGATCGGGGACGCCCCACGTGTCGGGGTCCCAGCCCCGTGCCCCCCAGCGCTGGGGCAGAGCGGGATGGGGCGATGGGAGCTGCCACCCCCGTGGCTGGTGGATCCGCAGCCGAGCCGTGGATGGAGCTGCTCGATATCTATAGCGGCTGCTGAGCTGGTTGGTGAAGCGGCAGTGGAGCGGGGGGATGCCGGGACGGCTGTGCCGCGTGCCGCCCATCTGGCCCCGCGCTGCGAGCCGCCATCTGCTCGGGGGCAGCGGCCGCGGGGCTGCGGGTCGGTCTCTGCTCCGCTGCACAAGTGTGATGAGCTGGACGATCTCGGGCAATGAGCCGAGGACCGAGAGAGGCTCAGGGTCTGTCCCCACTGCCCCACGCGTGAGCATCCCAGCTCCCCACCGGGGACTCATTCGGATGAGTGTGTGGTTGCTAATGAGGATGCGTACACGCTAATTGAGGACTGCCAATTAACGGCAGGTCTTGCTGGCTTGGGATGGGGCCCCGTGGGCCGTGTCCTGCCCCGGTTTTGGCTGGGGGAGCCCTGGGCAAGGTCAGGCGGAGGCCGCGATGCCTGGCTCGGCTCAGCACCTCTGGATTCGGGAGCCCAGGCCTCACGGAAACCCCAGGGCTCTGGGTCTGGGGTGCTGGGGTGAGTCCCTGTCCTCTGTTCCCCATCCCCGGGGAGCAGGGATGCTGGTGGGATGGGATGATGCTCCCAGCACCCCCTTGTGATGTTTTCCTCCCTTTGATCTAACACAGAATCCACCTCGGTGTGAGGTGGCGGCAGGCGAACAAACCCTTAATTAGCCACTTTAGGGATTTGGCTTTATTAACGGCATAAACAATTATTAAGGAAGAATTAAACCTACCAGGCTCCAGATAAAGGCTGACAGGGCCCAGCTGGGACCGCGGGGCCAGGCTGGGGACCTTCACCTTCGTGGGGTGCCCCAGACCCCTGGTCCCCACATCAGTGGCTGCTGGATGCTGGATTCAGGCACCAGCCAGGAGGTTTTGGGGAGGACTCGTAGAGGAAAACAGCTGCTTCCCATCAGCTGCATCCGCTGAGAAGCGGCGAGAGGCATCCCGGGGGCAGCGGGAGCCTGGAGCTTGTCCCCCGCACACGTGCAACACTTGGGGTCTGCACAATGTCAGCTCCGAGCCCCGGCGGGGGCGTTCCTGCCTGGACTTTGCTGTCCGTACGCTCCTCCCGAGGGACCCTCGGTACCTGTGCCTGGCATCTGGCCGGTAATCCCGGGATTAGCGGGTGCGGGAGGGTGGCAGATGGAGCCCGGCCAGACCGGGACCCCAGGGTGCAGCGCTGCCCGTGGGCTGGGAACCCGGAGAGTTATCCCAGACCCATGGGGTCACCAAGGAGCCGCCTCTGAGGAGCACCCACTAATCCCAGGGAAATTCCCACCCGGGATCTCCCCTGGGACACCCATGCCCATCCCCACCAGGGCCCCGGGAAAGCCCCTCTGACGCTGTCAGAGGATTTTAGGGAAATGAGAAGGTCCCTGAGCACCCTGCCCTTCTCTGGGAAGCCCGTACTCACGTCCCCAACAGGTCCCTGCAGGAGGAAGGGGCTGGGGGTGCAGCAGGGCCCAGGCACCCATCAGGGCTGGGAAGCTCTCACTGAGGGTTGTGTGGCTGGACCTGGGGGATCTCCAAGCCCTCCTGGTGCGTCTGGGAGCCCAAAACTTGTAGGCAGAAGGCTGCAGCTTGGTCGGGGCACCATGGGGGGAATGGGAATCACCCCAGAGCCGCCTCCTCTGCCAGGCTGCTTCTTGTCCCCAAGAGATCTGCAGAGCAGAGGGGCATGAGGGGGTGAAGCGATGGGGAAGGAGAGAAGGGAAAGCCCATGTCTCCATCCTGAGCCCCCATATCCCTGCCTGCAGCTGCTGCGAAATGGGGTCCTACGGGAGCTGCTCCCCGGGCTGTGTCGGGGGGTCTCTGCCCCCCATCTAGCCGCCAGGTGCCCCCCATCCCGTGCCGAGCGCCCCACGGCTGCGTGCTAACCTCAGGGTCCCTGCTCAATGGGAGGAAGGAAACCCTCATCCTCGGGAAAGGCTGGACACGGCCGTTTCCTCCTGCGGCGCTGGGGAGGGGGTCGGGGCGCAGGCACACCCCGACACCTCCACCCCCCCAGCCACCCCATCCAGAGCCCAGACCTGGCCCTGGCTGAGGGGAGCCAGGAGCCAGGGGACAGACCCCGAGCCCCCCAGAAGCACCTGGGATGCCGAGGGGCTCCCCGCAGCCTCCCCAGGCCCTCGGCCAGCGGAGCCCCCTGCCCCTCGGCTCCTGCGTCCCCCGTGTGCGCAGGGGGCTCAGCTCCGACCCCGGACCCTCGTGCTGTCCTCGTTGCTCCCTGCCAGCCCCATTCCTCGTCTTTTCCGCCCCTTCTGCTTTTTTGTCCACGTGCCCTGAGAACAAACGGGTGAATGGCAGTGGCTTTGCTCCCGGTGTTCCCGGGGTGAGGGTTTGGGGTGCTCAGGGCAGGCAGCGGGGCTCGGCCGGGACCCCCGTGCTGTGCCTGGGGTCACCTCGCCCCTCAGGGTGATGTCCTGGCACAGCTGGAGCACCAGGTGCCACCGAGTCCAGTCTCGGTCCAGTGTTTGATCTCTGGTTTCATTCACAATGATCAGCCCGGGGTGGGGGGATCCTGTGGCCCCAAGAGCAGCGCAGCTGGATCAGAACTGGCACTGGGACTGGGATCAGGACCAGCACTGGGAGCAGCACCAGGAGTGGAAATAGGCACTAGGAGCAGGACCAGCACTGGGCACCAGGATCAGGACTGGGGTTGGGATCGGAACTGGGATCAGGACCAGACACCAGGACCAGGATCAGGACTGGGTTTGGGATGAGAAACGGGATCAGGAGCATGCACCAGGATCAGGATTAGGACCGGGATTGGGATCAGAATTGGGACGAGGAGCGGGCACAGGACCAGGACACGGATCAGGACCTGGACTGGGATCGGAAACGGGATGAGGAGTGGGCTCCGGGCTCCCCCTGGCGGCAGCGACGCCGGCGAAGCTCAGAGGCCGATCCGGTACCGGGGGCACCGGGAGCCCCACCTGCCCGGGCCGGTCACAGCGGCTCAGGGCTCTCCCCGCTGCCCCTTCCTCCTCCTCCGGCCCCCGGGACGCCCCGGGCCCCCTGTCCCCTCGCTCTGCTGCGCCTGCAGCAGCTTAAAACCCAGCGCAGCAAGCACTGCAGCCTCCCCTGCGCCCACAGAGCGTTGGGGTGCAGGAGATCCCGTGGGATCCCCGAGAGCACAGGATCGGGACTCATCTTGTGCAGGATCCCAGGCTGGAAGCTGTGAGCTTTATCATACCTGCAATTCCCATCTTCCTGCTCGGTCTCCAGCGGAAGCAGAGGCGTTCGCACTTCTCCAAGCCAAGCGTCGTCGTTAACAAATCCCTCCTCTCCAACGTGAACAGGAGCCCCTCTCGGAGGGTCTCACCAGACAACACACACACAAACAACTGTTGGGAGTAAAAAAATATGTTTTTTCCTTTTAATTACATCAGTTATCAAAGAAAAAAAAAAAGCAGTGGTAACAAAAATACAAAGCTCTGAGGGTTCCTGGTTTTGTTTGTTCTGTCATAAGCTGAGCATCAGTGCAATTGTTTTAATTCAACTTCTGCTCCGAGTCTCTGCTGGCAGAGTACGAGTAGGCTTTGCCCAGCACCAGACGGTCACGCAGCAGCTTGAAGAAGGCGTAGTAATTGCTGAAGAGGATCAGAGCCAGCGAGATCGTCTGGTGCCACTTCTCCGAAGAGATGAGCGAGTAAAGCTGGTAGAAGATGACTGCTCCCTCCAGCAGGATCAGGATGTTGAGGATTCTCAGCGGTTTGCTGAAAAAGAACTGTGGGAGAGACCACAATAAGGCACTGAGTGGGGTCAGAGCTTTTGGGTTGCGCTTTCCACACAAGGTGTAAGGCAGAGGCTGGTGAGAATTCTCCTGGAATTCCCCTCTGGAAACATATTGACCTGCGAAGGACTCTGGATGGAGCCCCACGCTGCCCAGGCCAGTCACCTTCCAGCAGCACTGATGGGAGACACGGGACTGATGCTGCAGTGCGTCTGGAGAAGGGGAACGGAGCTGGGAAGGGTCTGAGCCCAGAGGCTATGGGGAGCAGATGAGGGCCCTGGTGCTGCTTAGCCTGGAGAAGGCTGAGGAGAGACCTTGTCACTCTCTGCAGCTCCCAGAAAGCAGCAAGGTGGGTGCTGGCCTCTTCTACCAAGTAACAAGAGAAGGGATGAGAGGAAACGGCCTCAAGTTGTGCCAGCAGAGGTTTAGGTTTGATATTAGGAAAAGTTTCTTCCCCAAAAAGCACTGGCAGAGGCTGCCCAGGGCAGTGGAGGAGATCCCACCCCTGGAGGGATTTAAAAAATCTCTGAAGGGACGTGGTTTAGCAGTGGGCTTGGCAGTGTTGGGTTTTCGGCCGGACTCAACAATCTTAGAGGTTTTTTCCAACCTCAGTGATTCTGTGACTGATGTGAAATGGTGCACAGAACCCAGCTAGTTCCACCCCAGGGGGAGCTCTCCTGCAACCCTGTCGAGGTGGGACACCACCGTCCCCAGCAAGGAGATGTGACCCTTCTTACGTGAAATCGGAAGTGTGAGACGTCCGAGGGCACCGCCACATTGTAGTGACCCACGGCTTTGTACACATTCTTGCTGTGCTTCACCAAAACTCCCTGCGGCCACATGCACTCCTCTGTCCACCTGCAGGGAACAAGCAGAGGGCTCTGGTTTCTCCTTCCACAGTTGAAGTTGGGGTCTGCTGCCTTCCCACCCTCAGCTGCGATAATGTCGGAGCAGCTCCTGCGGCGCTGGCTGCAGCAGTAAATGAGCTGCCAGTTGTGAGCAACAAGAGGAGGAAGAGAGGCGGTTGGAAAGCTGAGCTCGCCATCCAGCCTCCATTCATGCCGACAGGCAGGCCAGCTAGGAGAAAACTCCAGCCCTGATCCCAGGAGAGGTCCTTACTGGTGCTGGAGCACGTTGGAGCAGAGGGCTGGGTCGACCTTCTGCCAGCAGCCCAGGTGAGCAGCAGCTTTGTGGAGCAGGTCGCAGTAGCGTGCGGGCAGCAGGTACTGCATCAGGATCACCGACGTGCTGATGGAAACCAGCAGGAAGAGCTCACACGACCAGCGCTTGTCGTAGTACTGAGTGTTCTGCGGGGAGACAAGAAGGATGTGTGACAGCGTGTTTGGACAGCCTCGCCCGACGAAGCCATCAAAACACAAAGCGCTCAGGCAGGTAACAGGAGGGTTTTTCCACGGTAGCTGCTAATCCTGCATGAAAAAGCAGCGCCCACATAGGATGGCTGCTCTAAGGCTCCTGAACGCACCACAGCCACACGTTTGTGCTATCATCACACGTCACCAAACATGGGGAGACAGCTCCTGATGCTCTCCATGGCTCAGCTGACAATGGTGGGAGCAGCAGTTCCTCAGGGGAAGGGAAATATGTCCCTGAGGTGTGACATTTGTCTCATTGTACAACACATACGAGCACCTAAGAACCCTAATGGGGTCCATCCTCCTTCATGCTGTCTCCCTTACGGACATCGGTCCCCTTCTCCTGCTGCTCTGCTCTCGCAGGTGGTCAGTGTGTGAAGAACTGGCTAGCCTGGAGCCTTTCCAGCTCCATGGGGTGTGAGGGGGGAGACACAGCTCCTCAACAGATGCTCACACTCATCAGTCAGAATGTGCTTTATCAGGACTACATTGTCCTCTGTCATCTGGAGTTTAAGTAAAGCTAAAACTAGACAGTTCAGCTTCTTACTCTTCACAGGGTCTCTGTAAGTGGGTTTGATGCAGCTGCCTGTTGCCACAGACTCGCCCCTTCCATGCCCCAGCGAAGCAGGAGAGCAGAACCCCTCCCCACCCTAGTTTCCCCCTCCCCAGCTACCCCACACCTGGAGAAGGCGTGGCCCTTGCTCACCTTCACAAACCAGACCGGCACAAAGGCCACGTAGTAGGCACTGAGCATGGAGCTCACCAGCACCTCCTTCATCCGCCAGTTGAAGTCCATCTTCAGGTATTCCACCTCATTGCGGATGAGGTCTGGGGAGAGGCAGCAGGCGTGAGTGGGCATGGCCTCCATTCCGTACATCTGCCGAGTGTGCTGCTTCCAGGTCTCCTTTAGGACTGTCAGGTAGTCTCTGCTCCTGGCGTTCACCTCGCTGGTCTCTCGGAGACCGAAGCTGGCTACCTGGGAGAAGAGCCCCGTCTTCCGCAAGTCACAGTTCAGCTGAAGGAAGGGGATGTACATCCCAAACCTGGAGCACAAAGCGCAGAGAGGTGGTTACTTCCATACGAGCTCCTGCTGTGACGGCTTTGCTGGCGGCAGCTCAGCGTAGCCACCACCCCTTCCTACACAGATCTAGTGCCTACAGAATCCCTGGAAAACAGCTTCACCAACGCGACCTCAAACACAAACAACACCTCTCAGGTCTTTATGAGATGCTTCTCCTGCATCTACCAGAGAGGAGGGAGCTGCTCCCACTGCCTGACTGGCCACAACTGCCTGCCTTGTGTCAGCCAACGTGAAGCAGGGAAGCTCTTTGGGTTGCTCCCCTGGCAGAGGCGCTGAAGGGCTCAGGTAAACTGGAGACAAGGGTTGAATTCTCTGAATACAATGAGGAAAGCATTTAATCCTTTTCAGAGGACGAGCAACCTAAGAACTATAATTAATGCTTACATTAAAGCTGAAATATGGGCAAACGTTAAAGGTATACCCTGCCACCAAGAAGAAGTATGACAAAGCAAGAGAGAAAAGGGCAGATTAAGTGCTTATTTACTCTCAGGCTTCATTTCAACTGAGCAACACCCACTGCACTGAAGCAACATCAGAAATGTGCCAAAGGGGATACTTACGGGTAACACAGGAACAGGAGATTAAGGAAAGAGTACGTTCTGAAAAGGTGGATTATTGATCGACACAAACTCCAGCCTGCGCCAGTGAGAACAGCAAATCGAGTGATCACCAAGAAAACAGAGCGTGGCAGGGAGACTTTGCCACTCTGGGAGGCCTGCAGGGAGAGAAGAAAGAGTGGGGCAGAGGGGAGACTCATTTGCTCTTCCTGCAGGAGGCAAACAGCAAATGAGCAGCGCTCTATCTGTAAAATCAACTTCATATGCATAAAGGAAGAACTAGCAAGAGGCTCTGTTTGACTGCCACCAGGAAGAGGAGGCTTCTGTAGGCTGGGATCTGTTCTTCCCATCTGAAACCATGCACAGGTTTCTGACTTAGACACAGCACACATTTTTTTGGAAAAGGACAGGAGTTTGGAACAGCAAAAGGGAGACAGAGCTTTCACCTGACAGGACAGAAGGGTTCCGAGATCCGCCTGGGGACTTTACCTCCTTCACAACAGCACTGATCAGCCGTCGCGCCAGGACTATGGTGGTCACTGTCAGCACGTTGAAGTCAATGAGATGAAAGTTCTGCGGTGACAAAACCAAAATGATTCCACTTTCTGTCAGGCAGCAGAACCCCACATTTAACAGAGAAGCTCCCAAGTCATTCCTCTTCTCCTCAGGCTCTCTATTCCAAGACCAGGAAGAGAATGCCAAGCAGCCAGAGGAGCAAGCCCAGGGCTGTGGAGTCTTGTGTAGCTTGCATCAAAGATATTGAGCAAACTCTGTGTCTAACACCCAGGAGACAGCCTGGGACACCCCCGGAGAGCAGCCACACTTCTGTGCTTACCAGTGACGTGTGTGAGGGCGGGTGGGAGGGTGGGTACCACCACACTGTCTTGTAGATGTTGATGTAGTGGACAAACAGTGCAACAAGGTGACAGAAGAAGAGCTGGAGTTCAAACAGCACGCTCCTCTCCACAGGCAGCTCTGGGATCTTGCAGTGCCGGAGGGGAACAACTGTCTGAGCTGCCAAAGGAGGGCTGGAAAGGCCGGTACCTGAACCGCTCCTACCAAGACAAACCAAAGGCCAGCGGTCACCTCCCTGAGACGAACACAAGCGCTGTCCTCCAGCCCACAAACTCCGATGGAGAAGTTGGTGGTCTAGTACCGACTAAGAAACCTACACTGACTCTCAGTCAGTGGCTGACACAAACCAGAAGCATCAGTCCCCTGAGGATACCCAGGACAACCGATACAGAGAGATGTGAGCGGGAATTTACCCAGTGAAGCGAAGTCTGGAACCAGGTCAGTCTATGGCACCAGGTCATTGGATATTAAACCCCTTGCGCTGAGTCAGGTTCTAAAGCCGTGGCTGTGTTGTGCTGTTCAAGGGGCAATCAGTGACCCTCTTAATTAATTGGAAGCTTTTAGGCCTCAAGTTGCTATTTACATTTCTGAGAGTGCTTGAACTTGAAATACAGAGCAATTAAGCACAAGCCCTTTCTCATTCTTCAACTCCTATTCAGCTATGGAGGAAAAACAAGTTCAGCCAGAGGTGGATATTCCCGTGTGAGCACGCACACAACCCCAGACAGCAGCGCTTTAATCAAAGGATGGGGAATTAATATATCCTAGATAGATCTCTCCTGATTTGCAACCTCTAAATAACAACAGCCAAAGGAATCTGGGTGTGTGTTTCAAAGGAACTACAGAGCACCGACTCCTGTTGAACATCCCAACATGAGTCTTGGAATGTGCCTGCACAAAGACTCCTGGTGCAGGGTGGACACGGGTGGGTCAGCTCAGGCTTTCTAAAACAAAAGGCTGAGGGCTTAAAGTGAGGCCACATGCAAGGGGAAAACTTCAGGAACTCAGTTGTCTCTCCAAAAGAGCAAAGACAGGGGCTGGCCTGCCCGGTGTGAGGACGTGCAGAGGCAGACGTACCTGGTGCGTGAGCGCACACCTGTGACTGAGGAACTCGTGGAATGGCCAGAGCCGCCAGCGGCCCCGGGCTCGCAGAGGGGATTTCGGCAGTAGGAGGTGCGGTTAGGGCCCCGGCGTCCCCCTGCCATAACAACAGAGGGTGCGCAGGGCTCTGCTTCCAGGGGGCTTCTCCGCTCCTCACTGTGCGGTTGTGTCTTCAGTCCTTAACACTGGAAGGAAAGGATGGATTATTGAGGTTCCTCTGCTCACCGCGCCCCAGTGACAACAGCGACCCAGCCCTTCTCCCCATCTCCTGTTTGCTGCCAGCTACAGATGTGGCCCCAGATAGCTCCCGACGCTCCGGGGACACGCAACAGCTTGTTAGGGTGCTGTGAATCCACCGAGAGGCCACAGCCTCACAGACGCAGGCTTCCTCGAGCAGGAAGCTGCTTTCCGTGCTCTCTCTCAACCCCAAGCGGTTTACAACGAATTTAATCTGCGTGGCTGTGGTGTAATCCCTGCTTTACAGGCAGAACAATGCTCTTACAGAGAGGTTAAACAAATTGGTCAGTAAATTGGGGGCCCCCTTTTGCCCAGTTTTGTGCTGGAATCCAGTAATCACAGCTCTTTAAGAAGCACACACACCGGCTTTTTTCTTTTTATGCTCCTTTAAGCAGTGAGAAAACCACCCAGCAGTTTTAGGGCATTTGTGGCTGTTGCATTTGCTCGGCAGGGATCAACACAATGTCAGCCCAGAGTCAGCTTTTCCCACACTTGCTTCCCACAGTGTAAACAACAATAACACCAGGGTGTTAAAATCCTCCTCTGGATCCTGTTTGACCTAAGGAGAACCTAGATGACTTAGGGAAAGGGCAGGGTGATCACACGGCATTTACTGGAAGTGAAATCTGAGCTGTGAAGCAACTCAGATCAGGTCAAATCAACTGCTTCACATTTCCTCTTCTGATTGCTGATTTCCAGTTTGCACCACTTAGTGATGAGTAAAGAAAACCAGCTGGAGGCTTATAAACAGCTCTCAAACAGGTTTTAAAGCTTAGGCTGAGCTCCAGAGAGCTGTGCAAGTCCCTAGCAAGGGACGGGGCACGGGGCTGTGCTGGGGCCAGACCCGAGCAAAGCAGAGACACCCCGAGATGGGTGACAGGGTCAGCAGGGCAGGGGCGGCTGCAGCACTGGAGGGGACAGAGCCCAGGGCAGGAATCCCAGTGTGTGGCAGGGCAGAGAGTCCTTGTTACGCTGGGGAACAGGAGGTGCACAGGAACCCCCCAAGGCACAACACGGGGGCACCAAATGGACAGGACCTGGGGAGAGGGGAAGGCAGTGGGTTTGTGACTCAGGTAACCACAACAATAGAGACTGGAGAGGGAAAAGCGTTAGGATGGGAAAGCCGGGCTTGGGAAGAAAGCTGAGGGGGGCACTTGGGAGCTCCAGGAGTGCAGCTCGGGGGCTGCAGGAGCTCTGAGGGAGCCGGGGGAGGACTGCGAGGGCGCAGACCAAGGGCCACGGGGGAGCAGGGCAGGAGGTAGAAAACCTCCAGGGGTGCAGGGGAGAAAAAGGAAAGCTGGGGCGCAAGTGGGGGCTATAGAAAACCAGGGAGGTCCGGGGTGGGGAGCATGAGGGGCTCCGAGAGCTCCAGGGACACGCGGAGGGGCCGAGCCTGGGCCGCAGGGGGCCTGGGGAGCCCTGGGGCTGCGGGCGAGGCCGCGGCGCGGGACCCGCCCCCTCATTGGGGCGAAGCGCCCCGCCCGCCGCTCGGCCCCGCTCCCCTCGCCCTCGAGGCCCCCCACTCCCCGCCTCATCCCCTCCCGGAGCCTGGGCCAGCGCCGCCGCTCGCCCCCTCACCCATCGCCGCCCGTCACTCCACCGGGCGCCGGGCTCAATATGGCGGGCGGGGGCCGGCGGCGCGACGGCGGCCGGCGAGGGACAAACCTTCGCGGGGCGCGCGACCAAGCCGCGCACCACGCCCACCACCCTAATAGGCCACGCCCACAAACAACGCCAAACCGAGCCAAGCCCCGCCCCCGATGGCCCCCGCCCCCGCCCTTTGGCCACGCCCCCTCTGGTCCAGCCATCCCTACATCCCAGCGCCCCCCACCTTGGGGCAGAGCCCTCCCGAACCTCTCCCGGCCCCCGGCAAGGGGCTCCGGCGATCAACCTGAGGCCTGTGGAAGCCAAGCGATTCCAAGGTTAGGCCTTTATTCGCGGGAATGACTCACGACCCCAACATCTGCTGAGCCCAATGCCAGCCCGCGCGCCCGCCAGACGCCCACAGCAGTTATTTTAGTGCCATGATTCACCTTCATCAGCTTTCACCCTCCCCTCGCAGCGTTTTCCATTGATGCCCTTAACTTGTGGGAGTTGGATGCTTGATGGAGCTGGATACGATCCCAAGAGCCACCCCTGCCTGGGCTGGCAACAAAGCCATCACTACAATTAACGAGCTTTCATAGGGCCAATCCTTCATTTCTCATGGGGTTTGAGGGGCCATCAGATCTCAGAATCCACGCACCCACGGTTCCAACGGAGTCTCCCAGGTACAGCTGGAGGCATGGACACCAGGCTGAGAACGGGCTCACTGCCTCTGAGCTTCTGGTCATCTTCGGTTCTAAAGCCAGTGGCAAAAGTAACAGCTTTGTTGGAGAACACTTCACGTTCCAGTATTCCCAGCCACAGTCCCTGCTCTTCACCTCTCACCAAGAGCTGGTGACTCCTGTCCCCAGCCACAGCAAAGCCAGCAGCATCCGAACTGAGCTCATCAGAGTCTCATCCCACACTGCAAGCGGAGCAAAACGAGTGCTGAAACAAACACTTCCATCCAAACATATGGTGATAACACAGGATCAACTGAGCAATAACAGCAAAGGGCTCTGCTCCACGCTCACAGGAATCAAGCTTCCCGAGCAGAAGAGGAGCAGCAACATCCATTTCGAAACAGGAGACCCCAGGGGCCCTGGAGCCTGCAGAAATTCCTCCTCCTCACAGCTTACAAGCAGGGTGTGTGTCCAATGTCTCATCCACGATGTTACGGGTTCCCTCAATTAAAGAGGTATCCCCCTGAGCCCTGCCTTTCTTCCCAAAAGCACCACAGGTCCTCTTCCTCGCAGATGGGAGCAGATCCGTGATCCCAGCAGCGCCTGTTCCCACCAGCAGCTCTCAGCAGCAAGGTCTCCTCCAGGATCTCCCCTTGGAAGCTCCATCCCAGGCATCACTCACTGCCTGAGTGTTTCAGCAGCATGGACTGAAGGAGCGAGGAGGCATCCATTTAAGCTGTTTTTCTTGGCACCGTCCGTAACAGATGCTCTCACACAAGCTGAAAAACTCATTCTGTACAAAACAAATCCTCTGCTCTAACAGCCAAGCAGGGAACCCAGCTGTGCCTACACCCAGCTTCCCAAACACGGGGTTTTACAGAGCAATGTGTTAAGGCGACACCTTCACGTTGCTGCAAGCACAGCGAGTTAAATTAAACACAAAAATACCAGAGGTGAGGTACAAACTAAAGCTTGTAGCTCCTGAACAGAACAGAATTGCTGGGAAATGCTTCCACAGAGGAGACCTGACCACCACTGCCCATCCCCACCGCACTGCACCAAGCACAATGGTGTCTTTCTCTTGTTTATGGCCTTGGCTGCAACTCTACAAACAATCAGATGTTGGTTAATCCCTTGAGGAAACCAGGAGACAAACGATCAGTGGGGCTTGGCAGCTTGGAGCCAGCGGAATGCCCCTCCCGTGGCTGCGTGTCAGCAGAAATGGGAAGGTTATTGAGGTGACTCAGCCTTCAGTACTCTAAGGAATCTCTTCCCCTCACCGGTTTCAGCGAGTCCTGTGTCACCCCTGGACCGCTTGGCTAATTAGAGCCTAAGAGGCACATCCGATGCTGCCGGCTATTTTTGGAACTCAATTAGCTTTTGCAGCCTCTAGGCTAAAATCGGAATGCTGTGAGGGAGGGAGACGCTTGAGGCAGGGCGCGTTTTCAAAAAACTTTTGGCAAATACAGTTATTTCCCACACATTGAGGCGTATGTTCCTCCAAAACATCAAAACCTTTCACATAAACGTGCAACAAATGCAGCGCACAAACGAGCTGCGTGACTCCAACGGCAGCGTCACCAGGTCCGCTTCTACTGGTAAAAAACTGCATAATAGATGATCTCTATCAAATCTTTTCCACTTGATTTAAAAGCTGTGCCTATTAGGAAAGAAACAGGAAAGATTGGTACGACACCACAGAAATTAATGTTCCAGTTACACTGTAAATGAAGATACATTTGATAAACAGGCCATAAATCCAGACACTGGATCATAAAGGTTGGAGAAGCCCTCTAAGCTCACCCAGCCCAGCCGCCAGCCCAACCCCACCACGCCTGCTAAACCCTGTCCCCAAGTGCCACGGCCACACAGTTATTGAACCCCTCCAGGGACAGGGACTCTCCCACTGCCCTGGGCAGCCTCTGCCAGGGCCTCATTGCTCGGTCAGTAAAGACATTTTCCCTCATCTCCAACTTAAACCTCCACGGGGAACAGTGTGAGGCCATAATTATGATTCCGATTTCCTCTAGCAGAAAACTACAGATCCAATTTTCAAGTCAAAGCCAAAGCAGTGAGGGAAATCTCACCCTGCTGCCACAGTTCCCCATACTCCCTAATGCTTTCTTGTTCCTAACGCTTCCAAGATAAGAGAAGCTCCTTTGGTAGCTTTACAATCCCATCCAATATCAGGCTTATGTCCTCTATGTCCTATGCCCAGGGCTTTTCACAATTGCCTTTTGAAGCTGTTAGACTTCCTCAGCGTCCCAAGGCTTTATTTCTTTGTTCTTTTATTTACGGAGCTCAGCCTTTCAGCGATCTCAGACTGGGGAGGACGTGATCAGCTGTTCCCAAAGGAAACGCTTGCGGCTGCTGCCTCTGGAAGCTGCGCCCTTGCTGTGCAAGCAGGTCACTCCAGCGAGGCGTGATAACCTCCCCGGCCGAGGCAATGCTCACCTCGCAAGCACGCGTGTGCATTTATTAAGGAATTTATTGGAAAATAAGCAAGACACCAGTGCCAGCGCAGCCGCCAGAGGGAGCCCAGCGGCCACAGGCTCCGACACCCAGAGGTGTTGGGGTCCCTCTCCCCTTGCCCAGGGCTCTGGGTGCTCCCTCACTCACTCCAGACACAGCCCTGCGGGGCTCCGAGCTGGATGAGTCCCAGGACTGCTGAGCGAGCCGCGTCTGGCAGGGATGGCAGACAAAGAGCCATAAAAGCAGAGCAGCCAGCAGTCAGATCACATTTCCGAGCCTGATGGGGGTGCAGGGATGGCAGAAAGAGCTGGGCAGCATCTGGTCTGAAATCTGCAGTCCACGATTTTAACGCATTAGAGGAATCCCGGTGGAGCCCTTCCTTGCTGCTCTGTTCGTAGAGCTTGGGGTGACAGCACACCAGCACTGCCCCGTGGCTGAGAGCCCTGTGGCACAGACCCACATCTCTTAGAGGATCAGCTCCAAGACAGATCTCCTTACACTTCCCTCTCTCCTCAAATCCACCAAAACCTCATCCATGGGATCGCTCCATGCTCATACGCACCAAAGCCTCCTCCACACCACCGCTTCTGCGAGAGCGCCACCCCTGTAACCAGCCTTTCTTGAGTAATTTATGAGGGAGTAATTAAGGAACAGCTCCGATTTAGCAGCTCAGATGGTGCCACCCCCGTTTCTCCCCCCAGAACCCGCTCGCGGCCCCCAGCGCGTCGTACAAACAAACTCACCCACTTGGCACAGCCCCTGCTCGTCGTCACCTGGGGGTTCGCGGCGACGCGCTCCCAACTCCTGCAAAGCGAAGAGAGTTGTGAGTGTCCCGAATGCTGGCACAGAGCAAAAGAAAAAAAGAACCCTGCATGCAATTACACAGGAAGGAAAACATGCAACTTCAGCTGAGCTTCAGACAGGGCACAGTGAATATCGATACTGGGGGGCTAAAGGGGGCATTTTACATTTTATATCACTGAGCAGAAGGGGCTTTGGCAGTAGCAGGGCTCTCTACATTCATTGTCATTTTACATCTCTCGATATTTAAGCTCGCCGATCCCTTTTTGCCCACATTACATCACAGTGCATTTTCCCAGGGCACATTATTAAAGTTATCACTAATTTATGCAGAAGCACGTGGGTTTTTTAAATGTGTATTTTAAACATTTTTTTTTTTTGCAAATTTTTTACATTAAAATTAACATTTGAAGAACTGTTTCAATAAAGTTTATGTAAAAGAGAAATGTGCTATTAAAATCAGACATTTAGGTTACCTTTTGGGGTTTGCGATGCATGTTAGCTTTACACATCCTGATTCTCCTGCGATAATTTTCCTTTAAAAGGGGGGCATAGGGTGATCTTTTCATCAAGCAAGACATTATGCCCTGAAAGCTGACTCCAAACCATTGTTGAAAATTCAGTTATTTACACTTTAATAACAATCTACAAAGACAACTTTTTGTTTTAAAGTACTCCCCTTGGTCATGCGCTGCTACAAGCAGTTTGCTCCCTAGTGCTCCATTTTTCACCCCCGAGCAGTTTAATTCTCTCGCTTTAGGATGGCGGATTCGCTTGGCAGACAGGGAACATGAACCGTTTTGCAGGGCTAAGAGGCAGTTTAAAGCAAACTGCTCTATTTTCTAGGATTACAGCCATCCCCACGCTCCGGAGAGGCCGCGAGGAGCGGCTTTCCAAGGCAAGGCTGCCATGGAGCGGGAAGGGCATCACCTGAGCCGAGGGGTCGGGGGCTACAGAGCCAGCTTCCCTCTCCTCCTGCTGGCAGCTGAGCCTTGGAGCTCTCAGCTTTCATTTTGTCACGGTAGGTTTAAATCAGCCATTTCAGACTCGATCTGAGGCCGCCTGAAATCTCAATTCAAAGAGCCGTGAGCGCTTTCCAGCGGGCTGAAGTCAGGGTTCTGCCACACTCTAGGATCAAACTGCTTTCAACAACTTCCAGGGGGTGAAAAACATGTTTTCTTTCTATGTTTTTTAAAAAAAAAAATTAAGCTCATTCCACGAGCTCGATAAAACTTTTTGTGAGAATTACAAAAAACCCCACCATTTTTAGAATGTCTCCATCTTTTAAAAAGACAATTAGCTTTAGCATTAATTTGAATCTAATTGGAAAAAAAAAAATCGCTGTTTTACTGCTCGACCAAAAAAAAAAAAAATGACAATTCATCACATTTACTTTGATTAAAAAAGGACTAAACTTTATTGACAAACTGCGGCAGACATCGTGACAGGTTTAGCTACCTAGTTAGGCAGACTTACACACGTAGCAGTTAACCTTCAAGAACAGTGGGAGGACAGGGTACAAATCCGATTAGGACTTTCTCCTATGTACAAAGTGAGTTTTTCCTCATGTTTCCAGCTGCAGCGTCCCTTTTTAGGCAAAGCTAGTGTTGAGATACACTTGAACAGCGGGACTGCCAGCCCCGGCAGCGCTGTCGGGAGGACTCGCGCTGCGCTCTCTGCCCCCCAGCGCTACGAAACGACAAGACTCTGGTTTCTAATACCAAACACTGGGCAATTAGAGCCACACTTTAATTTGGTTTTCCCTTTAAAGTTCTTCATACAGAACTGAACTAAGAACCCCTTAACACTGGAAACTCTGCTTCCCAAGCATCTCTCAACACCGCCTGTTTGGGGCTAGATTTCAAAACCCACATAAGAAAAGTCAATTTTACAAACCTAATTTGTTTGTGTTTTTTTTTTCTTTTAAGTCAATTACCTTTAAAAAATGCTATTTAATTTGTTTGAGGATCCTTCGTACTAAAATTTAAGCTTACGATTCACCAGCAATCTGCTTTTAAGGACAGTTTGATGTTTGAGGTTACTTTTAAACGGTGGCAGCTACTACCGTTACATTATGATTTTAACTCTTAAAAACAGCCCTGAATTTTGAAATGTAGCCTACTTTGGGATTCTGCAACTACAACTTTTATGGGTTCCTTAAAACCAAACTTAAAAGGTTAACAAAACCTTAACTTCATAGCTGCTAAGCAAAGCATGTCACTTTGGAAACTAACATTTTTAACTCAACTTTTTGTTTTATTAAAAAAGGTACAGTTGTATTTGCCTAAACACAAGGAAAGAAAAGCCATCTACACACTGAAAAAAAGAAACTTAAAGTAGCTCCTCTAAGTCTATTTAACTCATTTTAAAATACTACGTACAGAAGCCAGAATGCAGGGTGAGGATGGAGTGGGAGAAAAAGGGCCACGAAGAAAAACAGTTAGACAATTACTTGTCTGGTGTGGGTAAAGCAACGGGAATCCCGGGAGATACAAGAATCAGTAACAACTGTTTGCTCATAACTCATATTTTTCCCTCATGTTTGTTTTTAATAACGTCCATATGGGTGCTCTCGGTAGGCCCCTTTCACTGGCCTGGCCGGCGGGGCCTTCAGGGAGGGCCGGGTTCCATTCCAGTCATCTTGCCCTGCGGAAAAGAATCATAGAATGGTTTGGGTTGAAAGGGACCTCAAACCCATCCAGTTCCACCTCTGCCACGGGCAGGGACACCTCCCACTGGATCAGGGGCTCCAAGCCCCATCCAACCTGGCCTTGAAGCCCTCCAGGGATGGGGCAGCCACCCCTGCTCTGGGCAACCTGGGCCAGGGCCTCACAACCCTCATCATGAAGAATTTCTTCCCAATGTCTAACCTAAATCTTCCTCCTTCCAATTTGAAGCCATTCCCCATTGTCCTATCACTACAAAACCTTGAAAAAAGTCCCTCCCCAGCTTTCCTGGAGCCCCTTTCAGTACTGGAGGCTGCCATAAGGTCTCCCCGTAGCCTTCTCTTCTCCAGGCTGAACAACCACAACTCTCTCAGCCTGTGCTTGTGCTCCAGCCCTTGTATCATCTGTATGGCCTCCTCTGGACCCATTCCAACAGTTCCATATCCTTCTTACGTTGGGGATTCCAGAACTGGACACAGGGCTCCAGGTGGGGTCCTGTGAGAGCAGAGTAGAGGGGGAGAACCCCCTCCCTTGTCCCGCCGGCCACGCTTCTTTTGACGCAGCCCAGGATAAAAGAGAGGGATATGTCAGGGATGGCGGAGCACTGCGGGCCAAGGGGTATGGAAGAAGTGGCCGTGGTGACAGATGGGCTCCCCTCAGGAGTCCGTGTGGAGGCACAAGGCACCTTCACAGCGGCTGCAATACAACACACCCTGTGATCCACCAAAACCATCATGAGAACAAGCCACTCGCATGGATCCCCGGGAAGCCTGCGGCTCCCGTAGGCCGGCTGAGCGCCGACTTGGACAAGCCCAGTGCCTTTTTTCAGTAAAAAATCTCAGCAGTGCCAAAACCAGTTGCCAGGGCAGCCGTGGCAGCAGTCACGGCCCCACGAGCTGGAAGGCAGCGGCATCCACAACCCGGGGCTCCAGCCAGGGGCACTGCACAGGTAGCACTTCTTCTCCCCAGTGTCAAGCACGGCAGCTCCTGGATAGCCATGCCAAAATAATTAAGTACCCAGACTGCTCCAGGACAGCAGCGTGTCCGACTGGACTCCCAGACACCGGTGTGCTCCTGACTGTGGCTGCTCCTTCCCCTGGGCAACTACAGGTCAGCCTGCACTCCCAGCCTCCCCGGAGCAGACGCCACTTCTGGCATTGCCGGTGATGGTGCAGAGCACCCAGCAGAACAGCCCAAACCCTTCTGCTCTGCACAACCAGGACTGAAGTAGCTCCAACACCCAGGATCCAAGCCCAGCTTCCATTACAGCTTGTGTTGCTCCCTCCATACTCGCATGCCTGCCATCCTCTCCAGGGTCACCAGTTTAGGAAAGCGAGTGTCCAGAGCGCAGCTGAGCGTGTCCCTACCATCATAGAGCATGTTCCCATTTTCTCAAAACTCTCTCCAGCCTGGCTTAACAGTTTTTTCTCCAATTCTGTTTTTGTTAAAACAAAGAGTGAAGGAAATAACTGTGGATAAACAGATTAGCTGCAGCAGCCTCACACCAAAGGCCTGATCAACATTTTGGCCTTCACATCCCAGACAACACTGCCGCGGTCCTACCAAGCAGGAGGCACAAAAGCCCCTTTGTGCTGCTGACTGACACAGGCAACAAACCCTGCACTGAAGGCAGGGAAGATCCCAGGATTTCCGACAGCAGCTGGCCATTCAAATGCCTTTTAGACTGGAAAAGCAACCCTGGTTACACACCTGAATTTGACCTTTTCCCAGCCAAAGCTCAGAGCAGAGAGTGGCCTGAGGCCAGCACAGAGACAGCCACTGGTTTAACAGCTCCGTTTCCCTACCCAGCACTGGGAATCCCCAGTTCCCAGGATCCCAGAAAGCCCCTTCAGCTGGACGCTGCCTGCCGTCACCACCTGCATTCATTCACGCCTCAGGCGGCTGATGCTTCACTAACGGGGCTGTTTTCCATGCAGGCTATTTCCAGGCCATTAAGCAGCTCCGTTATAGCTTTCCTAACTGTTTATAGTGCAGCTTGTTAGGGAGAGGAAAATGAATCTGAGTCATTGCCACATGCAGACGCCATTCATGAGCTCAGATATCTGAGCCGGCATTAAAGAAACCGCTGTCACCCAACCCTTTACTGTGGCACCTCGGATGTGAGGCCCATTGTTTCCAACAGCTGATTCCCACAGTTGTGGTTGAACTGCTCTCCTGCACTGTGCGGTCTAGCCTGGGCTGTACATAATTCAAATCAGCTAAACTTCACAGAATGCTTGCAAGTCCTATCGACCCAAACTGTTTCACCCAAAGGGAGGCCTTAATATGACTTTTAAATCTATTTTTCAAGCAAGTATATAGTGCAAAGTCAGTAGCAGCTAGCAGGTTTCTGAGGATAAGGAAGCAGATGGAACCATACACTCATCCAGCTCAAGAAAACATAATCCATGAGAACCAGACTGCAGCAAAGCAGAGCTGTGGGTGGAAACTCAGAGCTCAAAATATTCTAAAGCTACCAGGAAATGAAGAGACATTTCCATAGCCAAAAAAATGGAATTTTAAGCGTCACCTTTGAGACAACCAAGCTAGGTAAGAATCTAAAACCCACAGGATGCTTCTGTTGTTCAGACTTGTATAATCCAGAGGGTATAAATATTCTGCCACGGAAACTACTTTAGGCTCTCCACAGGAAGTGTCTGCTCAGAGCATGGAGAGCACTGGAAAACAGCCCGTTGACCATGAGCAAATCCCCCCCTTGTCAAGACAGCAGCATTCCCAAGACATACCATAAGCTTCATAGGTTTCCTGTGCCTCCCCATGTCCATAATCATAGTATTCTGTGTCCCTGGAAGAGTAATTACGTTGGTTACACACAGTGCTGAAATCGTGATCCTCATCTGACACAACCTGCACAAACACTTGACAAGCAAAGACACCCAGCATCGCTCGTGGTGAGGTCACTGCTTCTACAGAACTGTCACAGACACTGGGACACCCCCAGAAGTTATTTCCTGGGCACTCCTGGCACTTTCCCCACAGCTCACACTCAGAAATGAGTGCTTCCATTCCCTTAAAAGAAGAAAAAGGAGAAAACACAGGCATAATTTCCTCTGTAAGAGACAGGAGACGAGCACACTCACCCTTGGCCCTGGCTGTAGTAGCCTTCATACCCCTCATAGCTCTGGTCTGCGTACGCATCGTCATAGCCCTGGAAAGGATGAGGACATCAACGGTGTTAATGGAAGGAACAGAGGTTAATGCCTGGCTAAGTGTAATGGCAAAACTGAGTTCAGACACAGCAGCCATAGAGAAGCCTGGGAATCCTCGTCTGCCATGGGGAAGGAGAGCTGAAACTTGCCTGTATTCTGTGGCTTGGGAAGAACAAACCATACTGATATTTATAACATATTTCAAAACCATTTACATGCCCAAAGCTGCCAATTCTCTGCGGAACAAATTTGAGTGCCAAGCCTGTAACCGTGTTACCTAAAACACAGATTCACAGGTACAGAAAACCCAACCCAGCCACCTGTAACTGGTTTCATTGGAAAAACTGAAGTTTTACTGAGAGAAGAAACAGAACTTAGAAGTATTAGCATTTGTGATGGATACCCAAATGCTGTTGGGCATCAAAACCAGTCACCTTGCCTTCCATTTCGAGTATCAAGAGCAGAGATGCTGAGATAAGCTTGACAGGAGGGTGGTGCTCAGTTACGAGCCCTGAAATGTGATCCAGCTCATTCACTTATGTCTTTTAGGGGCAAAAAATGAATGTTTGGTGTTCCCTGCTTACAGAATTCTCTTGCGGAAAGAGAATGTGATGTGAACTACATCAGTCTGATGTGTATTTTTTCCACCAGACTGTTAGGGCGAGCTTCACTCCTGGGGGCACATTTCAGGGTTCTAAAACCCACCCCTTACCCTGTATCTCCAACACCAGTAATTCTCTCTCATGAGGACTAGAGAGGCAGAGAAGGCCACACGGCATTGTACTAGCGACTGGCAGCCGCTTCTCCAGTGCAATCTTACTGTTATTATCTCTGATTTCTGTGATGTTGAACATCTAACACACGATCAGCCACTGGAATGAAAAACCCAAAGATGTTTGGTTTCTTACATATTCCTCGTAGGTCTCCGGTGCGGGAGGAGGAGGAAGCGGTATCCTCTGGATGCCGGCGGCACGTGCTCTGGGTGCGGGAGCGCCTCGTACTGCTGGGGGAGGTGGGACCCCGCGGGCCACGGCGGCTCCCCTGGCGATGGCACCGCGCACAGGGACACCTCGGACCAGGGCCCCACGAGGGGGAGGAGGAGGAGGAGGACCAACGCCGCGCCCTCTGCGAAGGAGACCGAAAGGGTTGTGAGTGGCCACTGCTCGTGTGCTGGACACTGAGAGCACCGTGTGCGCTCCTTACATCTACTTTAAAATGCAACAGCTTGATAAATGAACGCGCCATCAACTGGGCCAAGTCTTCTGTGCCAGGATTCTGTGCCTTGTTAATTAACAAGGACTGTTAATGTTGCTGTACTGTAGGATTTACAGAAACCACTTCTGGGATGAAAAGTCTGCTGCACTAGGTCTTGCACACATACATAAATCTGACGCAGAACTCTGGCCAAGTGGTTTCTCAGCATTCATTTTAAACAACCCTCCATCACCAGCCTATAACGACTGCCAGGAATACAGACACCAAGGACGAGAAGAGCAGACATTTCTGGGCGAAACACTCAGAATCAGACTTTCCCCCACAAAATGGGCAATGAAAGAACAACTCCAGTAAGGGTTTATCACAAATTCACCCCAATGCCTCAACAGCAGTGACAGAACACTGTCAGGCTGTCACTTCCAGAGAAAGGCCAGTTCAAACTGGAAATGTTTGTTCTGCTGAAGGCTACAGGAGCAAACAAGACACATCTACCTGCGCAGGATTTCCTAGGCCAGTTTTTGAAAGGTTACTTTATCAAGCTACCAAATTCACACACCAGAAACAACACGAGACATGCACAGTGCTAAATTGTCTCAAAACCAACAAAACGTTTGACGCTGGCTTGCTAAAAGCAAACCTGCGCCACCAGGCTGGAAAGCCTTGGCCAAAAGCCACGATTGAGGCCAGCAGTGATGTGTGAGAACAGGCACTTGAACCGTGTCCAGCAGGACAACTCTGAGCACGACACAGCGTTTCCAGGTCTGCACATTTGGGAAAGATACCTTGGAACAGGCGGAGGCGGTGGTGGAGCTGCTCCCCTTCCCCGCACAGGGACTCCTCGGCCACGACTTGGCTCTGGCACACCGTTCAGATAGGAAAGCTCCAAGAATTGCTCCTGACAGATATCATCCATCATGTCCTAAAGAGAGGAAGAGTCAGCTCCAAAGAACAGCTAACAAGCTAGCCTGTGCTTTGGCACATCACAAGCTTCTGTGCTGGAATAAAAATAACCTGAGAGCCCTACATTAAAATCCAGAGGTTAGTCTTCCTGGGATTCACTCAGCACAGCACAAACGCCAGCTTCTCCCCAACCACCCAAGAAGGGTGCTCCTGCGTGTCTACAAGCTGTGTCGAGCACCACAGCTGGTCCCTGGGAAGCAGAGCTCGCTCATAGCAGCTCTGGAGGTACCTGATGGCCAGCATCCCAGGGATGTCAGCAGGATTTATGTGCGGGAGCTCAGAGGTGAAGTCAGGCAAGACAAATCTCTCCTCGAGCATCTTACAGCTCCCGTTTAAAGGCAAGTGGCTGGCAATGAGCCACATCAGGTAACATCACACTGCTGTATTCCCAGCAGGAAGGAACAGGACAGGACGCAGCCTGACAAAGAGCAAACATCTATTTGCAAATCCCGCCTGTCTTTTCAAACTCTTCAGAGAGCAGTACGTTTCTGGCTCCACGCATTTTATTAGCCTCAGGGAAACTGGCTTCAGGAATTAGTATGGATCTCTGGTGACCCCACAGCAGCCACCGCACCCCACCCTCTCCTCACACAGGCTGGGCCTCGCTCCGAGGATCTTCACGATGCCATGGCAACACCACAAAGCATGGAGTCTGTTGCCAGATGTGTCTTCACAGCACTGCTGGCTCCCATAGCGACTCCTCTGCCAGCTCTCACAAGTTTAACACACTGTTTGAAGGCAGCGATAGATACAACACTTTAAATAGCAAGGCTGCACGCTCGCTTTAGCAAACTGAGGTTCTGTACCTCCCAGGGGCTCCTTGAAGATGACCTCTTTCCTTCAAAGACACTTCCCATCCCAATCTCTCCTACTCAGTGTCAGACTCTCAGAAGTCACACAGTACCCATCTGCTTTTCCACACTCTACTACCTACGGCTCCCGGGTTCCACCTGCCCCGGTACTGGAGGCAGAACCTCCCAGCTCGCCAGCAGTGGAGCAGTGTTGGGTGTATCCAGCTCCCTGCCTGCCAAGCTGAGCCAGCTGGAAGCGAAGAGCGCTTCATGCTTCTTTCCCATTTGGATTTTCCCTAATTTACCAAGCAACATCACTGCTTTAATATCACGTAAGAGACTCCTTGTTCTGCAGCTCTTGAAGGCAGCGCTGGGGTGTCAGAGTAACAAACCCAACCTGACGCTGACCTTAAAGGTCCCAGAAGGGCCAGCAGCAAGAGGCAGATAACCAGCTGCCACACCAAACACTGCTACTGAGTGGCCTGGGCAGCCATCCTCTTGTCCTCACATTTGTCCCCCCGGAGCAAGGCGAACCCCTCTCTCCATACAGTTTCTGATCTGACCAGTGAAGCTTTCTGGCTGGATTTCTGTGCTACAGTTCCGAGTCAGAGGAACTCATCCAAGAAGTCTCTTCTACACCACACACACTTCTCGATACTCCTGGATTCCCTCACCACACCAGTCCTGTTGCACGAGCCTTACGCTATGCACACCTCTCCCACCCTTAGAAATTCACAACTCCTCTCACCACCTTCAACAGGAGAGAGCAGCAGGACACCTACTGGAACAAGGAACTTCTTGACCTCTTCCATGGCGTGAGCCATCAGAGCGTACGCTTCACAGGGGGGCCCAAACACTTCAATGAAGACGTGCAAATCCATATTTAGGTGAGCGTATTTAGGGTCTCCCCCTTTACGCAGCTCTTCCTCCTGAAACAAAGCAAAGGGGAGATTTCTGAAACCAAGTAAGATACAGGGATATGATTTTTCTTTAACCTGTTTTCTAAGTCTTAACTGGAAATGTCTGCAAAGCGCTTTGGCCGTGCGGCGACACACATTATGATAACACTGTGCAGGCAGTTTTATAACAAGCCGCATGCAATCCACACCCTCCATCTCTTTACAGCTGCCTTTCCAGGCAATGATATTTTTGCCGAGGCATTGATGCCAGCCACTTGTTTTTGCAGCAGATTAAGCTAATGCCGGCAGTGTTCTTCCTCTTCTACCCCACCTTTCTGCCCGAGGTGCTCTTTACCATCCAGCAGGGTCCCCAGTGCCTCAAATGAGCTCGCTCTTTAACTCTGCTCTTAGGTACCTCTGTTATTCAGGTGCCTTTAAGAAGTCAGAAACAAGCTAGAAGTGCAAAACCTTTTCCTGCTGCTAAAGTAAAAAGCTGGATGAAGTGACAGCCCTGGTGACCGGCAGCTCAGTTTGGGGAGCAGGTAGGAAGAAAAAACCACTATTTTTACTTCTGCTCAAAATAATTCTCCTGGCTCTTTGTGATTCATTAAAGCTTACCAGGAGCAGACTGCTCCCAGATCCTCAGTCAGCCATGGGAATTAAGGATTTCAAAAGGAATGGCTAGAAAAGGGAATATTTTTTTTCTCCTGGAGGGGAAACAGATTCCTTTAGCAAATGCCTTTTCAGAGTAGCTGGAATTAATTCTTATTTTATTGCCTTTATACTTGACCTTTCAACACAAGGTATCTCTGCGTCCAGGGGTACGGGATCTCAAAGGCGACTGGTCTCGAAGTCACGCTCATACAGAGCACAGGCAGACTGCTGCCGCAATCAAGACTGCTCCCAGCAGGCATAGAATGACTTTGGAAGCGTGACTTCTGACTGATTTTGCTTTTGGACTGTGATGGTTTAATGTTCCATACAGTGCTTTGAGAGCCAGTGTGCTCACAGCAATAAGAAATGCATTAATATACATGGATGTTTCTAAGGATGAAGCTCTTACCTTTGCTTTGTCTCGCATCGAGCCCTTCCCGAGCACAGATATCTTAGCACCAGTTTCTTCCTGAAGTCTCTTAATGGTGTTGCCTTGAGGTCCCAAAATCTTTCCCACAAAGTTGAACTGTAAATGAAGAAATAAAAGAACAAAATCAGCTCCAGAGCTCCATAACCATAAAACTTCTCTTAATGTTCTGCTGGCTGACACAATAATTAGCCATTCCATTTTCCCTCCACCTCACCAAAACATACAGACCAAAAAACACACACTAAAATTTAAGTTCCAGGACATTATTTTCATGAAAAATGCTCCACTAGAAAATCAAGCTAAAGTAACTCACATAAAGGGTTTAATTCTAACATCTACTCTCCAGCAGCTTTACAGGCAGTGAGTCTGAAGAGTTAAATGAGTTCTTAATTGTAAAACACAAAGCTCTCCACCTGGAAGTATCTATCCTGGCAATAAAAGATCACAACTTCACACATCACTATTTAGCTTCATTCCGGGACATTCTAGAAACGCAACACATTTGAAATAAGACCCTGCAAGCTTGCACAGCGATAGCAGAACACCAGCAGAGCCCCTGGCAAGGCTGCCAGCGCTGTCCCTTAACATCAGCCACAACCCCAGACAAGAAGCAACTGGGTGACCCGTCCAGCTCAGCGCTCCCCTCACCTTGGGGTACTGCTTGACTGGGATCAGAACGCGCTCCTTCAGTTTCATGTTCTTGTGGGAAAATAAATCCAGGTAGTTCTCTTCCTCCTCCTTCTTTGTTGTCTCACCCTTCTGAATCTTTTCGATTTCTAAACAAGATAAAAACAGGGCTGCTTATATTCCTCAGATGCCACTTCAGTGCTGGAACAGTGACAGGACAAACCACCTCACTCCGTGAACAAAGGAGCACTTGACTACATTAACGGAATTGGGGTACAGGCCAGCTCTCCAGAGCCAGCCCACCTCGCCTCTTCCTCCCATCAAACCTCGGGATTCCAGAGGGCTGAAAATAGGATAATGAACAGAAATAAGAATGGACAGTAGAGAATGCCCTACAAATGACTTTGACTGATCAGAGCAGGGGACTGTCAGTAGTTCTGCATGTCACTTCTGCTGTGCTTTCCTCCATCTGCCCCCCAACTCAGGTCCCCACTGCGAATGCAGCACCCGTGAGTTACTCCCAAGCCTGGGGAGAAGCCGGCTCAGCTCTGTGACTTGACAAGCTGGCTCTGACTCTGCGGCCACCGGCAAACCAGGAGAGATTCTATTCAAGCAATGCACTATTTTAAATTTGTACTTGAAGTAGTGGGGCCAACACATCCTGACACCGTGGTTTCCAGTGAAGTTGAAAACATTCCTAATAACCGGGAGCGGGGATGAGTGACCCTGGAGAGCAGTCTGGCTTAGGGAATTCTTACAAGCCTCACTTCATCACAGGAGCGCTTTGTAATTGGGTGTTTAAGCTGTAAACCTCAGGCACATGGCCCAAAAAGCGTCAGATGTCCTTAAATGCATTCAGGCAACGCAGCCACAAATGGGTGTCCCTCAAAACAAGAGACTGATTTTTGTTACTGTGAATTACAGAGGCTTGAGCAAACACTGAGGTGCCCGACGGAACCAGAACGTCTCACATCTCCTGTGACTTCAGTCCATGTCAAACTATCAGCCTCAGAGCAAGCGTTCACAGTTACTCAGTGGGGAGGTTGGCGTATCAGGTGCTTGGGATATTATCCTCCCTGTAACCTTCTCGTGTCACCCAAACGGACCCAGGAACAACGGGGCACCCTTGCCCTCTGACTGGACCAGCAGCCACGACCCCACGGGAAGCTGAGTGGCCTCTCGCAAACAGCATGGACCACACGGTGTCGAGCAGCCAGAGGCACAACCAGAAAAACACCTCAACGTGATCAAAGGATTCAGTTTCAAAGACTCATAGAATGGCTTGGGTTGGAAGGGACCTTGAAGACCATCCAGTTCCAACCCTCCTGCCACAGGAGGGTATCTTCAATTATGGACACGGACATATAAACCGCTTTTTAGTTTAGAAATCTAAACATAAAACTTGGAGATTGGGTTGTATAATGACAAAAACCAGCCTAAAAGTTGTATTTCTCCTTGCAGCAGCGCCCTGGTGTCGGTACAAAGCGTTACCATGACTCCTGCGTTTAAAAAAATTACCAGATCCAATCACTTTGAGAAAGACGAGCTTGGTTTTTTTTGTTTCAAAAATAAAACATTTTCTGAAGATGCTATGCAAAAGTAAAAAGAACAGAAGTTCAAGTACTGTCAAATGTATAAAATAAGTGACAGAGCCAGCTGCCTCAGTCAGATTTATGTAGTTTTTTTAATTCTAGCTTTAAGAACAGGTCAGAGAATCACGTTATGGAAACCACAGATGGCACTGGTGGCTGAGTCCCTGGCTGGGCACAGCTTTAACCTAGAATATAACGTAATTACTTCCAAAAATATTTTGGTTTTCCAAAAAAAAGTAAATGAATTTCACTCTGCATATGGCCAAGAAGGGCCTTCTATGCACACAGGAAGAACGAAAGTGCCCTAAAACTTTTGTGATGTAGATTAACCTCAGAAGCTTCTTCTACCTTGGCCACACAGGAGGAAGCCTCTGCAAACCAGTGATGTCCAGCCCACATCAACCACACAGGAAAATGTTTTCTGCCTCCTGCAAAAGGAGGGAATCACTCTGGAAATCGGCCTGGGAATAATGCACTGTTTGCTTAAAAAATTGGATCCACCCTCACCAAGTCCGCAAATGAAATACAAAACAGGAGAAGAAAAATTTGTGCCCAGCAGAACAACTTTCTGCTCTCTTGCTCTTCCATTTCAGCCCGCGCAGGCGACCACGACCCCGTCCCCTTCACACCTTTGGAATATACTTGTGATTTGTCCCACTGCTCCGATTCCAGCGCTACGTGTACGCATGCTGGCGCACTCACTACGCGCTGGAAGTCGTGCTGAACGCCCTGGTGGGTGGCAGCAGGTTTTGGAGCACTTACTGGAGGGAAGGAGGAGCGCTCAGACACCCGGTAGGGTTCGCACGCCTCATCTCAGCGCTGACTTAGAGCCCCGTCAGAGGAGCAGGTTACCTCCTTGCCACGGACACGGCAGCAGGCTGGCAGCATGCAGGCACTGGTTTGGTTTCCAAGGCCTCGTGAGGGGCAGGGATTGCATTGTCTCAGCAGAAATCCTATGGGGTAGGTAAAGGGGCCTGGTAGCAACGCTGCTTCGTGAGGAGGCAGCTAAGCAGGCACACGGTGCCGCTCCCAAGCTGAGCCTGAGCTCTTCCCTACCAAAAACCATGTTAAACACTGTCCCACAGCGCACCTGTGCTCTGTGAGCAGAGACACGTTCTGCTTATTCATAACACAGAGAGCATTATGTTAATGGTATGATAATAAATAGCCTGTGGACGGGAGTCTCCAGAAGAAAGCAGACCTCCCTCTCTCCTACACTACTGTTCCCAGCTGGAGCTGTACAGGAGAGGATGCAGGGAGCAGCTCCTAGATGGACTCTGCCAACCGTGGGAGTTGCAGGCTTTGGCAGCCCAACCCCACTGCTTCCTTCCCACTTTCTACTGGGATACCCGTTGCCTGTGCGCTGGGATCAGACACAGACAGCTCTGCCCTGGAGTTTGGATGAGGAGGGAGGAGACTCTACTAGCAGGGAGAGAAAGGAAAGAGAAGCTGCTCAAGTGAGAGATGGGAAAGGAGAGAGCCTGGAGGTGTGAGGGACGGCGCAGGTAGAGTTCCTGGAGAGGGATGGGACAGGCAGGCCAGCGCCAGCATCCAATACCAGCGACACGGCTCAGCAATTCCACATGTCAAAACGTCACGGGGAAGCAGTGTTGGTGCATCCTGGTCTGCAGCACTGGGGCAGAAGTTTAAGGCAGCAGCCACAGCTCCTCTGGGGAAGGGCATGCGTTTGGAAACACAGATCCTCCTCCCTGTTCCAGGACAGCCTTAACTCTGGGCCCAGCGAGCTTCAGGACCTTGTGCTGCTCTGGGTCAGGCATGGCTTCCCATCACCCCAGGACCTCAACGCATCTCTAATCCCGCTGTTTGGTTCCTTGGCAGGTTGCTCCTGCGAGGCCACCGCCCATCCACCCAACTTTCCCACACAGCCCGTTTCCCTTCCTAGGAACTCACCCAGGCTGAACGGAGCCCGGCACGGTCAGCAGGGGATTTGGCAGAGGAGTCCTCCAGGACCTCCAGCTGCTCCCTGCTTTGCAGCGTGCTGCTCCAACTCCAAGGGCTCGACGCTCCCTCCCTGCATGAGCGCTGCTCTAACTCCCTGCCCACTGCTCAGAATCCATCCCGTCCCTCCTCACCGCTCCACGCTTCTGGGGATGTAAAGAGCCGCGTTTAACAAAGGGATTGAACAGATGCTGGCTGTATAGAGACTTGCTAATGGAACAGAACTGCTCACAGATCTGTTTGCTGCACAGGAAGCTCAGTGTCAACCAGCTCCTTTCACATGGAGTTTGCCCATGAAATAAAAATATCTAAGATACCACAGGAATTTGAATCCCTGGGCCCAGCTAACACACTGCTGGATGTCTCCCGGCCTCCCAAATCACACAGCAGAGAGGACTGTGCCTTCCCAAGCATCAGCACCTCCTCCTGCCCTCCCCGCAGCACAAATCAAACCAATAAAAGGGAGCTTCTTGAACAGGAAGGTCCCACGGATCCCAGACCACAGGGGTGAAGGAAGGTGGATCACATTCCAAGGTGCAAGAAATCCCAGTTTTCAGTTTCTGCTCAGGGTGCTGTATAACAGAGCCCCCAAATCTCGCCACTCCACTGCCTTTTCATCACAGAGAATATTGTCCAAGCGCCAGTGCTCCATCACCTCCATCACACTCTGGAATAATGCTCACTGTCTCCAGACGTGCTTAGCAGCCCTAGAGCCACAGAAGCATTTTAAACTACTTCTGGTTTAAACAAGAAGTCTCAGTGCAGAGGGTTTCCCTTCCAGAGCCAGCAGGACAGGCAACCTCCAATCGTGAGAAAAGGCCTGAACAGGAACACTGCTGACATTCCATAATCCATCATTTCTCTGCCTGGAAGTCATTTTGCCAAGTTGTGCCGGCCACACACTTTTACAATCTTTGCCCAGACCTCAGTTCCATAGTAAGTTTTAGAGCAGCTTCTCCACCACAGCATCCCCTGAGGGTGCCAGAGCAGCAAAGGAATTCTGAGCAACCCAGATCAGCCTGGGGTCATCTGTGCAAAGAGATTGACTTGCCTAAAAACTCTCTTCTTTCTCCTGAGCTTCCTACTCGGATCACCCTCAATCTGGACAGTCAGTGAGTGTCCCCAGGGACTGCAATTCAGGAGCTCCCCCGACAATCAGTGTGATGTCTCACAAAGGTGCAGTCAGCTATTGGCAATTTGTAAATTAACAAAAGAGCCCTCGTGAATCCTCGTTACCCCACTCAGAGTGTCGTTAAGTGGGCCGAGGGTGCCGTTCTTTGTGCGGTAATTAGCAAACTCCTTAGGTTCTGTCTCACCGGGAGGCATTATCGCAGCGCTGTCAAGCATCAGCTGGCTGAAGGCTTTATTAATGAAAAACATTAAATTGATGGCAAATCGGATTATAAAACTGATTTATTTAGATCAAGACAACCATGAGTGATGCTAAGCTGCCTGTGACGATGCACCTCACTCACTCGCACAGCAGGAGACAGCGATTTCAGAGAATTATCTCCCACATTAAAGGAGGAGCTAATAAAACCTCTGGTGCTGCACCAGCTATAGCAATATTATATGTTTTAAAGACCTTAAAAACGCAGAATGATGGGTATCAGAATGCCGGGGACTCTGCTCACCCGCAGACTCAACGTGAGCGCATCCTTGTGCCAGGTACCCCGCACGCAAAGCGGTCAAGTGGCAGCAGATATTAGCGGTTAAGCGGTAGCAGATCTTTTAAGCATCTGGAGGCAGCCAGATCGCCTCGACGGAGGCATCGAACGTGGGGGCAGCGTCTGTGCTTCGGCGAACCCAAGAAACCAAAGTGTAGGCGACTGGAGAGCGGCGGTGGGGACGGAGAAGCCAGGCTGAGCACAGAACAAAGGCTGCCACCTCCGTGCCCGGTCTGGGCTCACCAGCAGCAGGAGACGAGCTCAGATACCGATTACGGGAGTAGAAAATCAGGGAGATGCCGAACGGTGCCGCACGGGGTTGGGGAAAAGGTGATGTGGAGCCCCCCGCTGTCACCGTTCTGCCCCCCTATCTCCCCAGGGATGGAGCGGGCCAGGATTTAAACACAAAATCCTGCGTTTGACGCAGCCCGGGTCCTGAATTACGACTAAATACGAGCAATATCTGATCTCCAGCCCCTGGGGAGGGGGCAGCTCGGTGCAGCGCGGCCCCGGGGGTCCCTTCCCGCCCCTCCCCGCGCTGCCCCGGCCGCGCCGGTCGCCGGTACCTGCGGTGAGGAGCTGCATGGCGTGCGTGAAGGATGGGTCGAGGCTGTCCTTCTCGGCCATCAGCTCGGGCAGGTACTTGTTCTCAGGCTCCATCTTGCCGGCCCCGGACAGCAGCGGGGCGGGGGCGGCGGAGCCCTGACCGCCTGAGGCGCCGCTCGACAGCAGCGGCTGCGGCGGCCCCGCGCCCCCGCGGCTCCCGCCGCCGCCGCCACGGGGCGGCCTCCGCTGCGAGGGCCCCCCTTGCCGTGCGCCGCCGGGGCCTGGCCCCCGGCCCATGCGGGCGGCGGGGTCGTCGCGGCGCTGCATGGCGGAGCGGGGCCGAACTGCCACACCGAGAGCCGCCGCGCCGCCACCGGAAGTCAGCGGCCGGAAGTCCCGCCCCCTCCCGCCGCCGGTGCCGCCGCCGCCTCCCGCGCGCGCCCACCCCGCGCGCCTCTGCGCACGCGCCCACCAACCACCCCAACACGGCGCGCGGGAGCCGCGTGCTGCCCCCACTGCGCATGCGCAAAACCGGACCGTGATTATGACGCGAGGGGGCGGGGCCTCCGCGCGCTCTGCCCCACTACGCATGCGCACATCTCCCCAGCGCAACGTTTGTGACGGGCTGCGAGGTTTGTTTCCCCCCCGTGCTCCTCTGCGCATGCGTGGCGCCCTCACCCCCCCCCCCCCGCCCATCCGAGTGTGGCGTGGCCTGGGGCGCATGCGCATTGCCGGGTCAGTGCAGCGGTCACGCGCGGGGACGGGGCCACCGAGCGTGCTGCCCGCACCGCGCATGCTCAGACACCTCCCCTCGAGCTCGCCCCGCGCGCGCTCAGGGCGCATGCGTGGTTCGCGCTCCACCCCGGGGGTCGAGGCGGCCCTGAGGTGCGAAGCGCTGGGCCGAGCTGGGCCGCGATGGCTTGGAACGGCGGGAGAGCGAGAGGGGCTGTGTTTGTGTGGGTGCTGAGCCTCCCCCTCCTGCCCTGACCCCGGGACGTGGCTGTGTGGGAGATGCCCCCGGCCTCCAGGAAGCTTAGCCTGGTGCAGCACAGCCCGGTTTTTCTGCACTGGCTCCATGTGGGGTTTTGTGGCCTGGTCTCGGAGCAGGGATCCCGAGCGCTTGGGCTGAGACTGGTGGCAGCAGTGTCCCCAGGAATGGTCAATCTGTCCTTGCTTGTGTATCTTTATCCCAGCTGGCAGGGAAAGCTGCGTTCATGGCTCCAAAGGAAGCTGTAGTTACAGGGGATTGATATGATCCCTGTTCCAAGGGATTTGTGGGAGCCTCGGTGGTACCCTCCCCACGGCTTAACCTGGCTTTCTCTGAGGAGGCTACCACTATCCGCCTTAATATAAATCATTATATTAAGGGAATTAATTAGCTTAAGCAATAATAAGAATAGTAACAATCAAATTCTGACCAGCTTGCAGTTGGAAAGAATGTGAATGTAACAGGAGTTTAGCCTGTTCAGTAGTTGAAACGAGGAACAAATCAAGTATTGAGAGCTCGCGGCAGGAACAAAGGACAGACCTGAGCTGCCAAGAGGACACAATGAGGAAGGAGATAACATAAAGACCAGCAGAGGCCTCTGAAGACACAAAGAAACTGTGATGTGCATACAAGAGTGGGTGATAAAACAATGGACGTGCCCTGCCAGAGGCCCGCTCCGGTCCCAGGAGAAGGACTAGGTCCCGGGCGTCTCCATGACCTCCCAGGACTCCTTTAGGGACCCCAGGATCCCCGCTCGGGTCCCGATCCCGGTGCTGCGGGAGCCACGGGAACCACCGGGCGGGCCGAACCACTGAGCAAGGGGAGGGGGGGGAACGGGCTGTACCCCTGCTGCGCGCTGGAAGGGGAGGATGGGAGAGTCCCCGTGCACGTGCGGCCGCGGGGCCAGTCCAAGTGCGCCGCGGGGGAGGACGGACACCGACTGTACTAAGCGGCGCGCTTCGCTTCGAGCCGTGTTCGGCGCGGCCGGTAGGCGAGGCGGGGTCAGACCAACACCCCAAGGGGGTGGAATCGCCTGTAGCAGCGCCGCCTCCCTCACGGAGCGCCCGTTCCAACGGCAGCGGGGTAAAAGGCGCCGTTGGTGGGGAGAGAGGCTGCCCTAGTGGCATTTCCCGGATCTTAAGCCCCCCCGCGGGAGTGGCGAGTGGACGCGCCCGGCTAGTGCGAAGCGGTGGAAGCGGAGCGTACCAATGCGGGCGGTGGGGGTGCGGCAGAACGCACCAATGAGCGGCCGGAGGGCCGTACCACGCGGCGCGGCGCGCGGGGGGAGCAGCCGCTCGGCGCCGCGCGGGCTCTCGGGTGTCTCCGCGCGGCCGGGCCGCACCGGGTGCCAGCGCAGCCCCAGCCCCGTCCCGGGCCCCGCCGACCCCTTCCTCTCCCCTCCCCGTGCCTGGTGTGTGAGAGGCGCAGGGCTCGCTCGGAAGAACCGCTGCCGCGCTCAATGCCCAGGGTGAGAGGCAGGGGCAGGGGACGGGATGGGGCAGGGGGGGCCGCGAGGCCGCACCGACCGCCCCGGCTCCTTGAGGGGGTCCCTGGGCCACGGAGCTGGTCTGAGGGGGCTTCCCTTGTCTCCTTGGGGGGTTTGAGGGGGTTTGTGAACCTCGGAGCTGGTCTAGGGGGGGCCTCCCTTGTCTCCTTGAAAGGGTTTGAGGGACTCCCCTGGCTCCTTGGGGGGCTCAAAGGGGTCTCCCATCCGTGGGACCAGTGTGGAGAGGCTCTGTAAGCTCCTTGAGGGCGTTTGAGGAGATCCTCCTTTCTTGGGACTGGTCGGGGTGGGGGCCTCCCCTGGCACCTTTTGGGGGTTTGAGGGGCTACCCAGGCTCCTTCGGAGGCTGAGGGGATCCGCCAGCTATGAGACTGGTCTTAAGGGGTGTCCTCAGGGTGTTTGAAGGGATCCCTGTCTTGTGGGGCTGGTGGGGAGAGGCTGTTCAGGTTCTTTGCAAGGATTCAAGGGGATCCTGCAGGCTTGGTTCTGGGGTTCTTCCTGGCCCCGAAGGCTCTCTTTGCTCTGAGGGGCTGGTTCTAGGGCACCCTTCCCAGCCAGGGGAGATTTCCTGACCTGTGGAGCTGGTTTGGGGAACCCTCCTGGTCCTTGGGGCCTCCTTTGGCCTCAGAAGTAGCCTAGGGGGCAGCTCAGTGCCCTGTGGGGCTCCTGCTCTGCTCTGGGGCTAGTTTAGGGGGGTCCCCTCTTGCCTGTGGGGTTGGGCTGGTGTGAGGGAGCCCTGTAGTCGGAGGGGCTGGCTGCAGGGTAGCAGCTCTTGCCTGCGGCGTGGGGCGTCCCTGCTAGCTAATTTGGAGGGCCCTGTGGGACAGGGCTGGTTCCGTGAGGGTCTCCCCTGAGCCATGGGGCTGGGAGCCCCCCAAATCGGTGGCTTAGGCTAGGGAGCCTGGGGTGGCATTTGAGAGGGGAGGTTGCTGCAGGTGGAGTTGCACCGGTGGGAAGAGGAGACTGCAAAGGTTGGGGTGGATGAGAGAGGGTCTTGTATCCTCGTTGGGGGGGGTTGTTTGAGGGGAAGGGGTGGCACCGTTTCCTCTGTGTGTGCACGGATATGGAAGAGTTTGAGAAAGGATGAGAGGGTGAGTTTGGGGGAATGGGGGCTGCCTCCTTGTCCTGCAGATGGTCAGGAAAGGGTAAAGCATTGTTATGGGATCAGGGCTGGAAAATGGAGGGGGAAGCGATGGTGGAGGGGATCTTTCTCAGGCTGGAGGGGGGCATGCAGAACTGGGAAGGAAGGGTGTCCAGGATGTGGTGGTTTTCCTGGGGTTTGAGTGGGGCCAGGGTGGGGACGCCGAGGCCAGTTTGTGCGGATTGAAGGATCCCTGTGGGATTTGGAGCCGCTGGAGCCACAGAGTTGAAGTCTGGCCGGGGCAGTGGCTGGGGAAAGTAGGGGTGTTGGTGAGGGTGCAGGGAGTGACCTGCAGGAAGGCCTGGGAGCGCTGTGCTTCCTGGGAACGGCCGTGGTTCACTGCTCAGGACGTGCTTCTGTGGGTGAGGAGCCAGAGGTGTGGGGCCAGAGCTGGGGAGAGGCGGCAGGCTGGGAGGTGTTACGGGATGGGACGATGGGAGCAGTGCCCTCACGGTGATGGCTCCTCGTGTTCCTCGGGATGATTAGTCACGATCTGCGTTTTCTCTCAGGGCAGCTGTGTGCTGCTTGGTTTCATCGTGAGGAGGAGGCGGGCAGAAAGTGGGCTTTTAAAGGCTACTGTATAAATGGAAACGTGCTTCAAAACTCCCCAAGTGAACCAGCCGTGTTCTGACTCAGAACTGCAGTTGGTGTTGAGAGGAGAAGAGAAAAACCCACCGCCAGCAGCAGTAAACTCTGTCTCCGTGTGACTCAATGTGTAGAAATAGTTCAATTTAATGAACTTGGCTGTTGGAGAGAAGAGATTGGTCAGAGTGAAGGTAGGAGGAAGGGTCTGTGTCGGTGTGGATGCACAGCCAGGAGTGTCGGTCTAGTTGTGATGTCTATGTATCTCTCTAACAAGAGATTAGAGAAGCAGGTGATTGCTTCATGTTTAATTGCCTGCAAATATCCATCAGTTTCTCACATGCTGTACTTCAGCCTTCTTCCTCTGTCAGAGTGGAGCTGAACTGCGATGGCAGCCGGTGTCCTAGCTCCTGCTTGGACTTTGCCCAGAGGTGGAATGCCGTGTCTGTTAACTATTGTGAGGCCTGGGCAGGAGAGCTGGGCGTCGCGTGGCTTGTGGGAACGTGCTTCTTGCTTTAAGGAAGGGGATCCACAGCTCAAAGTCTGGCTCTTTTGAGTTACTGGAGTGCAAGCAGATGATTTGTGTAAGCTGGTGCAAGTTGTGCATTAGATAATCTTTGCAGGGAAGACTGGTCACTGGTGATGTCCCGTTATGGAACAGGCAGAGAGGAGCTCAGGGTTGTCTGTGGTGGTTGGATCAGTTTGACAGCTGGTTTGACTGTTAAGGAGTTGCAGGTTCTGTCTAACATTGCAAAATGGACCTAAGGGATTGAGGCTCTTGGCTGGAAACTTTTCTTTTACTGCCTGTGGTGCTGGATCGGGCTGGCTTTGATCTGGGTTGGTATCTGGCCGATGGATACCATACAGATATAAAACAGAGTATAAAAACCCTTTGTGGAGTCTGGTGACTGTAGTATTATCTCGTGGCTCGTTTTGCTAATTGTGAAGATGTAACGGAGTCTTAAATCTCTTGATCCTTTTTGCAGTTCCAACACTCGAGACCCTGGGTTGCTGTGTCTATCCAGGTCACCGTTGCCTGCCCCTTTTGTTACCCCTTGTTTCCCTCTGTTCCATGCTGAACTGGTTGAATTCTCTTTGGTCTCGGGCAGCGACAGCCGAGCTCTGCTGAAAGAATGGCTGTGGGTTTGAACAATTGGGACTTTGTGGCTGTGGCAGGGGAATTATCAGTCAACTTCAGTTTCAGGTGTCACACTGAATTCAGCTGCTGCTGGAGCTGGGAGAAGGAGCCAACTCTCCTCTAAGGTGTTTTCCAGCAGAGGTATATGGTAAATTCAGATAAGTGAGAGGATTAAGATGCAAGTAATTCAACTCAGTAACTTCATAGAATAAGATTCCCTGCTGCTGTGCAACTTGAAATTGCTTTTAAGTCCTGCTTGACTTGTTAATGGGTTTTTGGGTGCTTTTTGATGCCTCATCTTGAAGTGTGAGACTGTGTGGTCTGAGTTGTGACGAGCTGATGATCCAGCAGGGCTGTGCGACCGACGGCTGATATGGCCGGGACGACTTGGCATTCATAGGGATGAGTTGTTAGTGTCATGGATAGATGGACTGCAGGCTAAAGTCAGCGCTGATTTTAAATACAATTCTGTGACTTAAATGGGGTAACAGCTTATTTTTCTTTTCCTTAGCAGGACCCTTTGGTTTCGATCAAACGCTTCTAGTGCCTTTAAACGTTTTGGGCACAGTATGTAAATAACATTCAAATGTGAAGAGATTTAAAAACTACGTGGTGGGTGGGGAAGGCATTTGAGAAAGTCCTGGATGTCTGAACAGCATTGTTACCTGTGAAGCAGGTTCTGCCTCGCAGCAGGGAAGGGTCTGCAGTCGAAAGCGTGTGTGCCTGTCGATTCTTTCTGCTGGAGCTCATGCAGTGCCTGATCGCTTCCCCCGGGAGCGTGCCGGGATGGTGATCTCCGTGCCCCGGCGCCTGTGGTGGATGTGGTGATCTGACCTCACCTGGATCAGGGGTGAGGGCTGGATGTTCCCTTTGAGCTTGGCTGCTGGACTGTTCTCTCGCCGCGCAGCCCTGCCCGACGGACAATCCGTGCTGCATCCCCATGTGGCACTTTTAAGTTGAGGCTTCTTTAATCTGGCCATTTTTCTCCCTTGCAAAGGCAGATCTGGATCTGCTGCCGTGGGTTTCACGGCCTGGGCCTGGGTTGGTGCGAAAGGAAGCGGATGAGTCACCCACAGAACTTGTCGGCAGGCTGGGAGGGAGCCCCACCATGGGGGTGGAGAGGGTGGAACTGTGCAGTTTTTGACCTCACCCCTCTCTAGGCACGTGTCATTCCGAGCGAGCTGCCTTCAGGAGGTTGTGCCAAGAATGTCAGCTCCAGAGTTTCTTTTCTCTGTGCTCTGGGAGGGTGGATTTTAGAAAAGGTGGTTGCTTTGGTTCCTTTGCTACTGTTTTACGGCTGATTTTGGAGAGGTTGGTGAATTCTTTCGTTTGAAAAGTAGCATGTGCTCCAGATGAACCAGGACGTTCCAGTGGTGCGTGGATAGGACGGGGTCGCTTAGTGGGGCAGTGCAGGAAGGGGAAGTGGAGTGTGCGGACGCAGGAAAAGCCCAGCTGGGCTGCAGTGTCTGATCGGAATGGCAGCTTCTGTCGGAACGGGATCCAGTTGTGTGCTGTCACTGCGCTGCGGCGCCTGTTTCACGTGTGGAACTGCAAATGGAGAGAGGTTTTACAGGAGAGGAAACATTCAGCAGCTTGGTACTGAACTTTGTTAACATCCAGTGTGGATTCCTGCTTAACAGGAACACCATCAGTCGAGATGGTTTCAAAATACTGGTCTTCAGAACACTGACGTATTCTTTTCCCACTGCCAGGCAAATTAGCAGGCTTTGCTCTGCATCCTGTGCGCTGGGTTATTTTGAAAGGTGATCCTGTTGACCTTTCCAAAGGTATCTGTGTTTTGCAATCTTGGGAAGCTGCAGCTGTTGCAAGCTCTTTCTCTGTCTCTGTGTCGCTAAGGCAGCACTTTTAACAGCCTGATTTGAAGGAGATGGTGGAACTTGGAATTCTTGATGCTGTTATTCCTTGTTTTTTTGCTAAACCCTGTCCGATTTAGGAGTCGATGCGGTGAGAGACGGGGCAGCCCTGGAGATGAGTGGTGTTAATGTGCTGGGTTTTCATGTAAGGCAATCTCAAGTGAAGCTTCTGTCAAGTCATGAAATCATTTAACTGTTAACTTAATTAGTTAATCACCCTGATTTATTTGTGCTGGTTAATAGGGCTGCCCCTTGCTTACAAGTTAAGCATCTTCTTTTACATTCATAGTGGTTTGAAAGCCATTCTGCTCAAATTGGGCTCGTTAGGCTCTGTCAAGCACTCTGTGCTGTTAGTTATAAATTAGACCCTTCCAGTCTGCAGGTGCAGGGTCTGCCACAGCTCACTGGGCTTGGCTGTGGAGATAGACACCTCGATTGATGATTACTCTCTAGTAATTAAACTAAATGCCATCAGGAACTGGCTCCAGAGTCTATCTGGTTCTCTTCAGATGTGTGTGTGGTGTTCGCTTGACCTCTGTCTCTGCTTTTTCTCCTCCCCTGGTTCCTGACAGAGCGATCACACCTCATTCCCAGGCGGTTCTGCTCCCATCCCAAGGCTGGCCACACAAAACATGCTATAACTTTTTTTGGGTGCTTTCCATGCATTCTTGCTCTTGCTGAGCAGAGAAAGTTGAAGGTGAATTGGCTGAAAAATGGCTTCTTGTTTCACGTTGTGCACAGACGTGGTTACTGTTTATTGTCATTGTTTTGGTAGAGCTTGATTCTTTGAGATTTTTGAAGTGCAAATTTTCTTGCGAACACCAGGAGGAAGGGATTCTGCAGTATTTACCTGGGGAGATCAGAAGCTGGAGGACATAGGGGTTCCTGGTTTTCATTTTCTTCACTCGAAGCCTGTTTTTTCTTTTTATACTTAAGCATAACAGTTGGGAGTCGGAAGTCATGGGAGGAAGGGATTTATGTGTCAGTCACCAAACTCTTAAAAATAGGACTGCGTGCTACATAAACTTCTCATCCTTCTGGAAATTACTTTTCAGACTTAAATACAGTGCTTTACATTTTTAATCACTCCTTAGCTATTAGCTAATTAAACGCTTCAGTAACATTCCTTTGGGGAAGGTAAGGTGGTGTCATTCCAGTTCTGTGGACAAGTCGAGCTACTGAGAGAGGCTCGGCTGAGGTCGGGCTGTGCAGCTGCAGGTCTGGGAGTGGGATGTGAGTTGGTGACTCCCCTGCGATGCTTGATTCACTGGGCTGTATCATCTCCGTGTGTCCTTGCTTCATGGCTTGGTAAATAGTTTTTACAACAGACCTTTAAACTAATTGAGTTGAGATTTCCTCTTTAATTTGCGTGAAGGGGAAGGAGTGTAGCTGTAATAAGCTGATTAGGTACAGCTCACAGTGCAAACAGCACTGGATGAGGCTCTTCCTACCCTGTTATTGGTGCTGGAAAGAAAAATGTTGAAAGGGTTGATTTAAATAGCAAGTGTGTGCTTTGGATGCTGTGAGCCTCTGGTGCACAGGATCCAAGTTCTGATCTCCTGTGCTGAGATGTTGACAACTGCTTTTATTTAAATCACCTTGTTAGGTCCTAAAACGTTTGGTTTGGAGCTATTTCTGTACTGTAGGTCTGCAGGACACATCTGGTGACTGGAGCGTGTGCTCAAGTGGGGGAAACCAGGCCAGTATTTGCCCGAAAAGATACTTTTTTGCCTCAAGTTGTATGTGTGTTGGATGTGTGGGTGCGGTAACTTCCTTCAGTTACTCTGTTCCCAGTACATCATGGCTGTAGCTCTGAGAGTTGGTGATATACGAGAGTGGTGACAAGTGTGCAAGAACCGACGAGTGCAAGGATGTGAGTGTGATCTGTTTAGATGGGCCTCCTGTGTCTGGGGTGAGAGTGGGTCCTGCAGCCACTACACCCATAAAATATTCCAAGGTTGGCTTTGGAAATTATATTTCAGTCATTCGGAGTAAGAACTGCTCTAAGGTCCAAGGTGGTTATTGAAAATATCTCTGTTCTTGCCTCTGGCAACCTAATTAATGTACCTTTTTTGGCCTTGAAAGCTGTTCTTTAAGGAAATAATTGCTGTTCTTTGGGTGATTTTTGACTTAATGTCAATGAAAAAGGTGATTTTGTAGTACTTAATTTGCCTGTTTTAAAGTGAGGATCTCATTAAGGTGTTGAGTGCCCCAGAAGTTCGAGGTGTGAACTTCCATCCGTGTGTTTCTTTTCCTAATTGTATTCACTCACGTGTGCCCCGCTGACCTTCCTGCTTGGGCTGCAGGTTTGTGACTCCTGGCTGCCTGTTAGGATTTTATTCAGCTGATTTAGAACTTTTTCTGTATAAAAGAAGTGCCAGTGGTTATGCTTTGGCTTCGTGATTTTCAAATGTAATGAAGAGCCTGTGTTGCTCATTGAACATTTCAGGCTTAAGTGAGCCGAGCTGGTTCAGGTTCCCTCCGTTCTCATTGCCCTGAACTTCAAGGTAGAGTTACGTTTTCTTTTGCTGTTCATAGGGTGGTTTGGGTTGGAAGGGATCTCAAAGCCCATCCAGTTCCATCCCTGCCATGGGCAGGGACGCTTCCCACTGGATCAGGGGCTCCAAGCCCCATCCAGCCTGGCCTTGAGCCCCTCCAGGGATGAGGCAGCCACCACTGCTCTGGGCGTCCTGGGCCAGGGCCTCCCCACCCTCATTAAGAAGAATTTCTTCCTAATGTCTCATCTAAATCTTTCCCCTTACAATTTTAAGCCATTCCCCCTTGTCGTATCACTCCATGTCCTTGTAAAAAGTCCGTTCCCAGCTTTTCTGGAGCCCCTTTCAGTCCTGGAGGCTGCTCCAAGATCTCCCCGCAGTTTATTCTCCAGGCTGAACAACCCCAGCTCTCTCAGCCTGTCTCGGAGCAGAGGTGCTGTTGTTGCTGAAACAGCTGTATCGCAAATCTTGTGCATTGGAGTTGGAGGTCACCACTGTCTTAATAACCAAGTCTATAAACACAGATAGAACTGAGAGTAACTCAAAATTATTGCTGTGAAATGACCACTTGGATGCGTTTGAGATGTGCGATTCTGGAGTGGATCCCCCTGCTACTGCAGAGAGCTTGGTGATTCAGTGCTGTTGGTGGAATTTATCTGCTAGCGATAGTTCCAATATATGGCCACTGGACTCTTGTTTCTGCTTGTTTTGTTCAGAAAATAAGGCCATACCAGCAGTATTTTTGACGTATCTGAGCTTAACGCAGCCAGGTCTGACCACCCCCCACAGCAGCTGGTTCCTCCCCTGCTGGGGCACCTGGCTGAGCGGGAGGAGCCACAGAGAGCGCGGAAAGGTTTCCTTATTGTCGTGCCTACCTGCTGGGAACAGCAGTTACCTGTGTTTCTGCACTGGAGCGTGCCTGGTACCCAAAGAATATCGGGTTCACAGCTACAGTAAAGATGGATTCTTGCTTGTTCGTTAAACATAGCCTTATCAGGCTACCTGGAGTATCTCTGGGAAGGTTAGTGTTTGGGGTTTCTGGAAGCAGAAGCTACAACTGCTCTGACGTGCTGTTTCCCTTCTCTCCAGGTGTTCTGGTGGAATATACGTCGCACATTTATGGCGATTCTGAGCGTGAGGGCAGACTTCTGCCAGGCCCAGCACAGCATCCTGGCGGACGAGTGAGCGGAGCACAGGGGGTTCTACGTGCCATAAGTACTTTGCCTTGAAGACTCCAGACGCAGCGGACTCACTCAAATATATGGGATATCTCCTGCACATTGGAAGCATTTTCCTTTTACTGACTCTAGTGAAACTAAGCATCAAGAAAACAAAGTGGAGAGAAAATCTGCCCTTACTTTTTTTGCCTCACCAGTGCCTAAATGTAGAGCAGGCTGCCTAGTCGTGCACGTAGTCGGGGTTTCTGAGTCTGAAGGATACCACCTGCAGTAATTGAGGCCGGAGTGGAATTCAAGTGGATTCTGAAGCAAACCTGTTTTTCTAGAAGAGAATTCTTTAAGGAACAAACACATCAAAACAAGCTCTGATCAATCCCAGGCATTTTAGTGGTCTTTTTAATGTTTTCTGCTGTGAAACCTTTCCAAGGTTATTGATTTCTTTTCTTAATTTCATTTTTTGGCCCCTCACACGTTTTCTTTGCCATTATGAACCGTCCAGCCCCCGTCGAAATTACTTTTGAGAACATGCGTTTCCTGATCACGCACAACCCAACCAATGCGACCCTCAGCAAGTTCATAGAGGTAAGGTGGTCACGTAAAATAGCATCATTCTTTTCCTTCCTTCCTTCCTTCCTTCCTTCCTTCCTTCCTTCCTTCCTTCCTTCCTTCCTTCCTTCCTTCCTTCCTTCCTTCCTTCCTTCCTTCCTTCCTTCCTTCCTTCCTTCCTTCCTTCCTTCCTTCCTTCCTTCCTTCCTTCCTTCCTTCCTTCCTTCCTTCCTTCCTTCCTTCCTTCCTTCCTTCCTTCCTTCCTTCCTTCCTTCCTTCCTTCCTTCCTTCCTTCCTTCCTTCCTTCCTTCCTTCCTTCCTTCCTTCCTTCCTTCCTTCCTTCCTTCCTTCCTTCCTTCCTTCCTTCCTTCCTTCCTTCCTTCCTTCCTTCCTTCCTTCCTTCCTTCCTTCCTTCCTGTTCCTGCAGAAGCACTGGCTGCTCATTCGCAGTGCTTAGGCGGTATGTACACCTTACTCAAAACTTGAGGTGTTTTTATCCCCAGTACATTGCTCACATTCTCGAGACAGTATGAGAAGAGAATCCAACAAATGCTTTTTCTGAAGACCAGTTTTTCTTTAGTTGTGGGAGGCTGGATGAGCTTCCACTTTCGATCACCCCCTAGCCTCCCTGACATTGTTCTTGTCCCAGTCTCTGAAGGACAGCGCAGACTGCGGCTCTAAACTTTATTTCTTGTCTGTAACGTGGTGCTGTAGTACAGTGACCCTGTGCTCTGCTTCAGCTTTTAAAGGAGTTAACAGAACAGTGACCGGTTCCTAATCTCCCTTATCCCTTAGAGCAGGATTAAATGCAGTACTGAAACAGATGTTTCGGTTTACGAGATGTGTTCTCAAACTCCTCAACAAGCCCCAGAGTTGTCAAAGATTTCACGTGTCAGAATTTACCCATGAGAAATGACATCTGCCTGGGTGGAGCCTTGGAAAGAGTCGGTTATGCTGGGCAGTGGATCAGACCGTCAGTGACACAATAACATCTTAAATACTGCAAAATCCAATATTCGATGTTCTGAAAAGGAGCAGATGGTATTATTGGAGAAGTGGTAGCAGAGTGTGTTCTGCATTCTGGTTTGCTCCAAAGCTGCTGCATCTTTGTGCCCTTAGATCTTATATCTAGGGGACTTTTATCTTGTGTTTGCAGGTATTTTTCATTCCAGAGAGACCCTGTCATCTCAGCCTGATGTCTGACTGGGGCTGTTAACAGCCTTCCATCACCCAGCAGCGTGCCCTTCACCAGGAGTCCGCTCAGAGCGTGATGGTTAATTCTGTATGAAAGCCACAATCTTTTGATCTTTATATTTTTTTGCCCCCCTTTCTTATGAATTGTTTTCCTTTTTCAGGAGTCCTGACTCTGCAGTAGATATTATTGCTAATTGTTAGGAGTTAGCAATTCAGACCAAACGTGAGAGGAAATTCTCTTGCTGTATGAACCTTCAAAGTGAGCTGGAACAGCTTTTGTTTGATCTTCTGATTATTTATCCAGCACAATGTGCTACTTATAGTGCATTACAAGGAAGCTGGAGTATGGTGGGGTGTGCGTTCTGTTCCTCCCTGCCTCAAAATGTCAACACGTGCTGAAGCAAACAGTTCCAGCCTTCTATTTAAAGAGAAGAAGAAGCTGCCTGGAGAATATATGCAGCTATTTTAATTTTGCTCTTACGTATGCATTTTTTTTTCCACTTTGGTGCTTCCCTAGAGAGGAAGAATCCAGAGGTTTCACATTTATTCCGATTACCTGTAACCTTTGTCTGAATACCCCTTGCTCCTTTGCTGTGCAGTCACCTGGGAGCTGTGTGAGTTGTGGCACCGCTGACCCTGTGTTTGGTGTTGAGTTGTGTAGCTAATGAGAAGGTTCTTGTTCCTTTGCTTTGTCCATGTGCTCACGAGTTTTTCTTTCTCTTGAAGGAGCTGAAGAAGTACGGAGTGACCACCTTGGTGCGAGTCTGTGATGCCACTTACGATCAAGCTCCTATTGAAAAAGAAGGAATCCAGGTTCTAGTGAGTTGCCTTTACAACTGTTTAAAAATGGTCTGGCAGTGGTGGGGATGCTTCCCTCTTTGGGCAAGAGCCAGTGGCTGTTTCAGGCTGAGCAAAAGCGTTGTGACCCCGGCATTGGCTTAATCGGGCACTGAGAAACTCGCTGTGATTTTGTGAAGGTGCTTGCTGATTCATTACCATCATCTGGGAGCTTCAAAATGTCTGTTCCTAAATTTCTGCAGTTGTTGAGATGTTTTGGGTGCCTTTTTGTGGCTGGGTCAATACTAATGCAGCATTTGGCTTTGGTTCAAACAACTGGGCTCGATCCTTTTCTCTGGGTACAGCACTTCTCAAGGCTCTGCTCTTGACTTCCTGGGATGCAGAGAAACCCCCCTTCTCTCAGTCTTTCAGAAAGCGCCCCTTTTAGGCTATAGCTGACACGTTTATAGGCTGCTTGTTTCCTTAAGGCCAAGGCTCCCACGGACTGGCTGTGCAGTGTGTGGGTTGCCTCCTCACTGCTTCCCTCCTGATGGAGTCTGGTGGCTTCCCTGGTCAGCAGGTGGAATTCCTTAACGCCGTGCAATGACTGCATCGTCTGGTATTGCAGGGAGTTTTAGGGGAGGTTTTTTTAATAGGTGTGTGCTCACACTGCGTTCACAGGCGGTGTTTTTCCAGGCAGTGCCTCTGAATGATTACAGTGCGTCAAATATCATCGGTTTATTTTACTGGAGTGAGTAAGGCTCTTGTGAGGCCAGAAGTTGCTCCTTGCCCTCCTGTTGCAGGTAGTCTATCCTCTGTTGTCCTTTCATTTTTATGGCTCACTTGGAGGAAAACTTGTGCAGTTTTCCATTAGGAGAGGAACTTGTATCCTGGTGTATCTGTGAAACCATGTACAGGTCAGCTGGGTTTCTTGGCTCCTGGCCTTGGGAAGCATTTACTCCGGTTCCAGGCAGCCACGAGTGCCTCAGTGCTGTTGGAAAAAAACAGTCCTTGCAGGGCTATCAGGGCTCCTCGGGCTGTGCTCTGGAAGAGTGTTTTTGTTCACCCCGGAGCTGTTCTGGACTCGAGCATCTCGGTGTTTTCAGGCACGCTGCTGTGAAACCTCTGGCGGCGATAATCCCTCAGGTTGCCAGAGACTGGAAGGATTGAACTCCTCAGAGCCCTGATATAATCTGAGGGTATTTCTGAGCCCCTGTGCCAGAGCAGAGATCTGAGTTCTTCCTGGAAGACTGAGGACAGTTTTGCATGTGTCTGGTCCTGCTGTGGTCTGAGGTCGGCTGACCTTGGCTCCTGCAGCTGGGAGCAAATTCTACCTTCTCCACGTTGTGGCCGAGCCCCCAGCAGCTGCAGGAGCCGGGAAGTGCTCTGCGGTTCTAAGATAGTTTGGGGATTTTGGTTCTCAAGAAACTTTAGAAACTTGATGTTGTCAGGTTTGAACTGAAAGCAGTTTTTGAGGAAGCTTTTCCAGAAACTGGAGATGGTGTTTCCACCAGCTCTGCTGAGCACGGTTCTGTCGGAACACCTTTCGCTTTGAGTCACATGCATGAGATTTCTGCCTGTACGCGTTTCCCTCTACTCAAAAGCCTCTCTGCGTGTGGCACACACCGGTTCTTAGTGTCCCTCTGCAGGAGATGGAACAAGAGAGAGCAGAAATCCCCTAGGCAATCTGGTAAGGGTAACGGAGAGCAGGAGGTGACAGGGATGGTCATTGCTGATCCTGGTGACCCCAGTCCTGGGGCTGTCTCAGTAATTCAGTATTGCTGCTGTGCTTTGCTGTTTGAGATCAGCCTGACCGGTCACGGACACAACCACCTCCCACACGGCGTTTCCTTCCGATGAACGCACGGGTCCTGTCGCTGTTCAGAAAGGGTATTGAGTTACCAGCTGGCTGAGAAAATAACACATCGCTATTTAAAGCAAATATTTGCTTGCAAAAATAACATTAAGATTAAAAACACAGCCTGAGAGGGATTAGTGTCTGTGCTAAAACTGTTGAGGTCAGAAGTGTAGTGAAAACCCTAAAAATGAGTGTGATTTAGCAGAGCCTGCACACGCCCTGGTACAGGACTGTGTGCTGGCAGGACGGGTGCAGCGTGGCAGCTACAGAGCTGCTGTGGCAGATGGTGTAGTGGGAAGGTGGGGGTTTGGATGTTCCATCTTCGAAGGAGTACGATTGCTCGTGCGTGTTTGTCAACAGGGATTAAATCCAGGAGGCTGGGATGGATTTGGTTCCTGTGGGCTTCTGCAGTCCTTGCAGTTCTGCTTGTGGGTGCGGTTTTGTAACATTATAAATGCTACGTCTGATCATCTTCAGGATCAGAACATCTCCCTGTTCTCCTTCTCTCATTCCTTCATTTACTGCTTTTTCCTGGATCAGGCTTTCTTTAGCCTCTGTGTCCTCCGGAATGGTCACCACCTGAGTACACCTCGAATCCTGTGTTCAGTTCTGGGCCCCTCACCACTAGAAGGATGTTATGGCTCTGGAGCGAGTCCGGAGAAGAGCAACGAAGCTGGTGAAGGGACTGGAGAACAAGAGGAGCGGCTGAGAGAGCTGGGGGTGTTTAGCCTGGAGAAGAGGAGGCTGAGGGGAGACCTTGTTGCTCTCTCCAACTCCCTGAAAGGAGGTTGTGGAGAGGAGGGAGCTGGGCTCTTCTCCCAAGTGACAGGACAAGGGGCAGTGGCCTCAAGCTCCACCAGGGGAGGTTCAGACTGGATATCAGGAGAAGATTTTTTGCATAAAGGGTCATCAGGCACTGGCAGAGGCTGCCTGGGAAGATGGTTGAGTACCACCCCTGGAGGTATTTAGAAGATGGGTAGACGAGGTGCTCAGGGACGTGGTGTAGTGGCAGGTAGGAATGGTTGGACTGGATTATCCAAGAGGTCTTTTCCAACCTGGTGGTTCTATGAGTCTATGACCACTAGTGGGTAATTGGGAGGGCTGTGTCAGAAAGGCAACTTCTTTGCTGTTTACTGCATCACTGTGGGTTCAGGTACTGAAGGTGGGAAAGGTCTGTGCTGGTGGCTGTGCTCTCATCCCGCACAGATATGCGCAGTTCTGGGAGCATTTTGCTGCCAAATCTTCTGTGCAAGTTGCATGTGGGGTTTGGAGAGAGGGTTCTTTTGTCACCTTAACGTCCTGTCACTGCTCCTTGGTCATAAACTCATAGAATCACTAGGTTTGGAAAAGACCTCTAAGATCATGACTGACAAAGCCCGAGCCGTTCTGCTGTTGAGGGTCAATAACAAGCGCCCTTCCCTGCCCATCCTCCTTCAGGGTGGTACGAGAGCGCAGTGTTTTCTGTTTGTGCAGTCTCAGAGCATCATCCTGGTTATTAATGACTGGTTTGGTCATGGAGCTTAGCAATTTGTTTTCTGTTCTGCCTGACAGGAATTCGGAGGTGATGCTGGCAGAACTCATAATCAGGAGAAGAACTGCAAAGCCTTGCTGCAATTGCTCTTCCAGTCACAGAATTATTCTTCTTCCTCATTCCAGTGGCCCATGCAGCAGCGTTTTATCAGTGCTAATTTGATGGCAGTGGTGTGCCAGGCCCGAGGCGGTGCTCCCTGGGGAAATGACAGCTCTGATTAATTCAGGGCAACACAAGAGCGTGCACAGGGTGTTTCACACCTGAGCTGAAGCAGCGCAGTAACCTGTATTCAGTCTGAAGGAAGGGACTTGGTTTAATCCAAAGCTGGGGCATAGTGTAAATCCTGTTCTTTGCACATGAAAGCATCTTGTGATGGGTGGTGCCTCCTCCCTTGGCAGCCCACACCTCTCCTCCTGGGACAGTGGAGGACACCAGGCCTAAAATAACCCAGCCAGCAGTGTGCGATTGAGCAGAACGTCTTGTAAAAGCCTTTTATATGAGAGAACAGGTTTTACTGTAGGGTCTTGTTTGTACAGTCTTTTATTTCGTTGTGTTGTCCCAGCTATTTTTAATTTGCTTTAAGAAAGTTCTCTGCACGCTTTGTGTATCTTTCAAAATTAATTGTGTCTGAAGTTATTTCAGTAGCTTAGAAGTTTCTTGGTTTCGTAGTTCCGAGGTGCAGTGTTCTGCCTTGCAGCCTTAGGTGCCAACACCCTTTGAGGTGCTGTGGGGCCAGGGGCTGTGTGGGGCTGGAAACCTTGGGTTGTACTTCTTTGGAGTTTATAAACCTGAAAGAAGCGTGTAGACCTCACAAGGCACTATATTAAAGGTTTGTTTCTGACCCATGGGAAGAAGGGGCCACATTCCAAAGCCATTTCCCTCCCACTGGGGAGGTGGTTGAATAATTTGACCCTCTGGTTCCGAGTCTCTCCTGTCAAATGTGTTGCAGTTGCCTAATGAGAAGAGCTAAATAACTACTGAGGATTGTTTTTGCCCTTGCACTTTGGAGTGCTCTTCCTGCAACACTCCCTGTATCCAAGATGATTACAGAGCATGTGATGTGGCTGGGCCTGAAATGTAGGACATGGAGTACTCCACTTCGCAGAACTTCCAGGAGAGAGCTGTGACCTCAAGAAAATGGGAAGCTTCTCCCATGTAATTTGGATTGGCAGCTCTGCTGCTGATACTAAATGTGTCTGCTGCCCCTTCAATAGGCAGAAATGGAGCTGTAGGTGCTGCTCCGTTTTTGACTTTGCCTTTCTCTAAGCACTCTTTTTCACTTGTGAACGTGGCTTTTTGACTTGAAAATACCCAAATGCTTTAACTGCCTTGCTTGTTGGACTCCTGGCAGCTGGACAAGCTGATCCTCGGGGCTGTTAGGAAACACCTTCTCCTCTGTTGGTCCCTGGACTGTTAGGAAGTAGCACCTCCTCTGCACGGGCCACAGTACAAAGAGTGCTGTAAAGGACTGACACCACTGCAGGCAAAAGTCTACAGTTTTCTTATCTTTCAGATGTTTATTTGGAAAGTCTATTGATTTTTGCATATTTTTAATAAAATGAGATTTCAAGGGCAGCAGTTTTTCTAAAAATTCTATACTACAGAGGGGTTTTATTGAAATTATATTGCAAAGGGCAATGAAATGGTTGTTAAACATTTACTGTTGCGTTAGGATATTGACCTGCCAGCTTCTGTGCAAAAACCCCCACAGCACTGTCAGTGTGAACTGCGCCTCGGTGCTGAAGGCAACATTCTCCTTCTCCCAGTGTTGGTTACCTTTGATTATGTATTGAAATCCACAGCTAGTGTCCTTTTGTTCTTCCCCAGGACTGGCCCTTCGATGATGGAGCTCCACCCCCCAATCAGATCGTTGACGACTGGCTGAACCTGTTGAAATCCAAATTCCGTGAGGAGCCTGGATGCTGCGTCGCTGTCCACTGTGTTGCAGGGTTGGGAAGGTCAGTATTCCCAACTTGTTTCCATACTGGACTTGGGTTTAGTTTATCCATTTGGGTGTTAAGTCATGGGAAGGGTTAAGGAGATGCCAATTTCTCTGTTTTCTCCCAAATAACACTTCAAAGCAGCAGCAGTTTGTGTCATTAGAGAGGCTTATTGCAGCTTAAAAATCTCCAGTAATTTCATAACTGATCCAAGATGAGAGAAGAAACTTGGAGAGGCTGTTCAGAATGCTGTCGGTCACGATGACAGCGGTTGGAGATGCTGTTGATGTGGAAGTACAGAGCTTCCTGGTAACACAGGGAAATCTCTTGTGCTGCTTGACAAAGGCAGAGCACCTCTATAGAACAATTTCTGAGGCTGAACGTCTTTGGTTTGGGTTGTTATTTAATCTCCTGTTTTCAACTGGTGTATTAGTAATTAAATATAAAGCGTTAATCAAAGAAAAAGTGTTCAGAAAAACTGGTTCAGGTACTTTCTTACTCTGAAGTGGCTTCACCTCAGTGGTGTGAAGAGTGGAGCTTGTAATTCTTGCTCGCGTGCAGACTGATGTCTCTCTCCCTACCACTTGAGATACAACTCCCTTCTTTGGAAAGATCTTCCTATTGAGATGAAACACAGAAAAGACTGGTTCAGGGAAACTAAATGCTGCATTCATGTTCCTGGTGTAATCTCAGAAGGTGATGTTTATCCTATGGGCTCAGAGGGAATGGTGTTTAAGTGTCAGTATTGCAGTAACCAGGGGACTGTTAGTAGTTCAGGAGGTGGATGAGGGGGCAGGGAAGGAGGATTGAAGCAGTCGGGTAGGGGCAGGGTTGAAGTGCATCAAGCCTCCAGCTCTAGAGGAGAAGATGGGGGAAAATGAAGAAATAGAGGGAGAAAAGGCTAAGATTTAAAGACCCAAGAGCAAAAAGCCACTGCAATTAACATTTGTTTGCTTCAGCTCTATTTTTATCCGAGGAACATCTTTAGGGAGGTGGCCATGTGTAATTCGAGTGATTTTTCAGCTCTCCTGTTTCTTTCGCAATATCAGACCAAAGGGTGGCAGAAGCTTCCTCTCTCCTCAGTCACAGAAACTGGGGTTGTGCGTCTGTCCCTTAGAGAATGACCTTTCTGCTGTTGTTCTCTGACCGCTTCTGGCAGAGGGGAAAGCAAGGCTTTACGGATTGTGCTTTAACCTGGAAAACTGTCTGCCTGCACTGGGGAACTGAACTGCAACTCCAGCAAAAGGAGCTTTTTTTGTTAAAGTGACTTTGGAGGCTTCATGATGTTCCCTGCGAGTGAAGCCTGGCAGTGGTGGTGGGAGGGCTTCCTCCTGAGCTGTGGCTGTTTAATCGTTACCACCCCAGGCATTCAGTGGGGTGAACATGGCTCCAGGAGACGGTCAGTGTGTGGTTTCTGCCTGTTCAACCAGACAGCTTATTACTCTTCACCGATTTCTGAACTTGATCCCCAAAGCAGAAGGTTTTACTATGTCTCTGGGGTGCCCGGTTCCACACATGCACATAATTAAAAATAATAAATCTCTAAGTCACCTGTTCAACGCTTTCCGGCTCTGTCTCCTGTGTAGCTAAACCTCGTGTTTCAGAAGCAGCGAAGTGCATGTGGGAGGTGTTACCCACATGTTTTAGCAAGGTAGAAAATGAGGTTGTAGTGAAATGAGAAAGCATAAAGATGTAGAAATATTGTTTCATGCTCCAAACACTAAGAAGCGATTGATTTTTTTATTTTGTGTGTGCGTGCTGGAATCAGAGCTGTCTTCTAAAAGAAATTATACATCACATACTCAGCAGGCAAATGTCTTCGTGGAGGTAACGTTTAAGGAGAAAATGAAGCTGTTTGATTAGAGTTTAATTTGATGTATTTTGAGGGGTTCAGTGTATTGTGTCTCCAGATCTTCCTGAAATATCGATTTCTCCTTCAGGGCTCCTGTCCTGGTTGCACTTGCTCTCATTGAATGTGGAATGAAGTACGAGGATGCAGTTCAGTTTATAAGGCAGTAAGTGAAACTTTCCATTCTCAAGCAATCTCCCAGTTTATGTTGTATTTGAGCAGCACATGTTCCTAGCAAAACGTGTTTGGTTTCTCATTTAGTTTCTAGTAGCTGTATCCTGACTGCAGTGGGCACGACTCTGATGTTAGTGCTGAGGCTGTGCCCAGTCCTCTGGTGAGAGAGGAAGATTATGAGGTGCTCTCCCCCTTCTTTTTGAATCTTATCTTATATAAAGCCATTAAGCTCAAGACTCAAAAGATTTTTAACTTGGGGAGGTTAGCAGCAAGTCTAGGCTGGGGCTGTAAAAATCCTGGATGAATTGGACACGGACTACTTGCTCCTAATTAAAAAAAAATTAATAATACTAGTGAGGCTGGACTGCCAGCAGTTTCTGCAGGTGGATAGGTGAGTGTTACCCACCTGGGAAGTGTCAGAAACCACCTCTCTAGAGAGTAACAAAGCTGGGGAAAGCTGAGACTGTGGAGCTCTGGTTTAGCAGTAACATCAGGTCTCAATGTGGAGCCCAGCAGGTGAGATTATGTCCAGTGAGCTTTGCCAAAAAAGCAGTACAGCCTTTTGTGGATTCACAGGGTCTCGTGCTGTCTTTGACTATTGCTGCCCACAGATCTTTATAGAATCATAGAACCATGGAATGGTTTGGGCTGTAAGGAACCTCAAAGCCCATCTAGTTCCACCCCTGCCACGGGCAGGGACACCTCCCATGGGATCAGGGGCTCCAAGCCCCATCCAACCTGCCCTTGAACCCCTCCGGGGATGGGGCAGCTGCAGGTTCTGTGGGCAATCTTCCTTAATTTTCCTTTCTTAAATTCCCTCTTTCCCCTCCTGGCTATGATGCTTCTTACACTCAGAAGCTTTTTTCTGAAAGCCTCTCGTGTATTGGTATCTGAATGTCATGCTCTTTATTTACTGGCTAATAGAACAAGTAGCATGTGCATCTGCGAGGAAAGGGTGACCTTGATGTTGTGCAGCGATGGAAATAAACTCCTGATAAAAGGAAATGTGCTAAAATTTGCTAACTGGGTTTTGATTCAAATATTGGTGTGTAGTTGACAAACTGCATGTGCTGGTCTGGTTTTACCCTTCCTCAAAGCATCAGTGGATGCGGAACCAAGCCAAAACACTGTTGTATAGATAGAGAAAAGCTTTGAGATGAGCACTAATCTGCCTTAGGATGTGTATGGTGATGGAAGCAGTGCTTTTTCCATTGACGTTAGCCTTCGTTCTCTTTGTTTTAGGAAAAGGAGGGGAGCTTTCAATTCCAAACAGCTGCTTTACCTTGAGAAATACCGGCCTAAGATGCGGTTACGCTTCAAAGATGCCAACGGTCACTGCTGTGTTCAATAAAAACCAATAAATCTCAGACGAAGGCAGATGTGAGCATGGCTGTTTTCTGGACTTTTGGCACCTGGAAATGTGAATCTGGAATCAAAACTGCGTCATCAGATTAGTGGTGGAGTCAGTGCTCCTCAACCTCTGTCCTAATGGTGGTGATGATTGATAACAATAAAGATAAAAAACCCCATTTCAGTGAAGGATTGTTTTCTCCTTGAGCTGCAATTTGACCATCGGCAAGGAGAAAACCAGTTTCCGAACCTTCTGTATTTTTAACTTTTTAAGAAAAGAAATAAAGTAAATTTTATGTCTAAGGAAAACCAGCAGAGCATTGGCTTGTGCAGAAACTGTGTTCTTGGTGTAAAGTACTCACAGTTAGGGCCTGGCTCAGTAATTCCTGTGGGACTCTCCTAAACGGAGCTGCCTTCTTTTCAGCCCTGCTGGGCCCTGGCAGAGACGTGAGGAGCCCTTGTTGCTGTCTGGTTGCAGTCTGACAGCCTTAAGCCTGACCTGGGTGTGTTGTAGCGATGTGGGGCTGTTTGTGGTGTTGTCGTGTGGTGTTGAGGCTCTGCAGGGGTGGAAAAACCTCCTGGTGGGTTTAACAGAAGACTCATTGCCCGGTGTCCTTGGTGGATGTGCTGAAGGCCTCTTCTGGTCACTAGGAGGTGGCGCTTTGAACTGTGTGAGTGTGTGTGGGGAGGTGGTTTTGTGTGTGTCGGTCTTATTGTTCCAAAGAGTTCAGCTGAAATGTTAATTCTTTCTGTTGTTAGATAGAAAATCTCTCCCGACAGAAGACTGAAAGTGTCCTGCGAGAGCAAGGGGCAGTGCAGACCAGGACTTAGAATTAATTTGTGTCATAAGGAAGAAGAAAAGGCTCTTTGCTGCTGTCCAGACTTTCTGCCCTGCTGAGCACAGTAAATTGTGATGTTCAGGGGAGGGTCTCTTTGGTGTGGGAGGTGAGGTAACGATGGTCTCTGAATGGATACGTGGTGCGGGTGTGTTCCCTGCCCAGCCCTCACGCACAGCTCACTTCAACCACCCATTGGTGTTTCCGTTTGATCCTTTTGGAGGGAGGCTCTCCAGTTCCACACCAACATGCCGATCGTTAGCAGGCCAGGGATGCACCAGGTCTGGAGTGAACTGGAACCTCTCTCTTGGTGGGGCACTGGTGTTGGCAGCGAACACCCTGACGAGTTGTTTTACAGCCTCTAATACACGGTTCCAGCCAGGCTGCTTCTGTCTCCTGGTGTTAACTCCCGGCACTGACCTCGCGTGCTTCCGACTTGGCGTTACATCCGTAATACTCAGCCCCAGCAGGCGTTGAGCACGGGTTTGGGTCACGCTCTGCTGTGACCTGTTGCTGTGAAGCACTAGAGGCTCCTGGTTGTCTCTGCGTGTGGCGAAGCAGCCTGGTATCCACCTCTCACCGATACCTCAGTTGCCTTCCCAGAGTTCCTTCCTGTTCTGCACTTCTGTTTTCATCCTGCAGCTTAGTTGTGCAAGTGTTTTCAGAGCACAAGGAACGGGCTTTGAGAATTCTATTCCTGGAAGGGATTTATACATAAAGTTAAAAAATCCTGGTGCTTGTCCATCCCCTTGTGTCACAGGTGCCTGCAGACCTGTGTGAGGTGGGGAAATGCTGCGACTCAAGCTGCTGCATCGCTGACTGAGTTCCTTCCTCCCTTAACAAAATGTAATGTTTCTGATTTCTTTAATAGATGAAGGAGACATGGAAGTGTTTGTGATGTCGATGCCTACGTTAGGGAGATGACGTATCTGGTAATGTTTGAGTCCATGTGGAAGGGAGATGATGCTGACATTGCCTAATCCTGGCCTTTACCTTCCCCTTGCGAACCAAAAACCTGGTGTTCTAACTGTTCTGCAGAGCAAAATGGATGTTTTTAGTAAAAAATGCAATGCTGGTAGTTAAATTGATTTGGTGAACGATGGAAATCAGGAAATCAGATTGGAGGGGAAGGTGTTTTAGCTGGGTTAAAAACCAAACCCTGAGCCCTTCCGAAGAACAATAAAACATTTTTCACTTGCTCTATGTATAACTTTGCATTCTTCTCCCTAGTTTTACTCTGATTTATTATGTACCAGTTATCATATGCTATGATTCTGCAGCCTTAATTGAGGAGAACTAGTGGAGAGTGCAGCCCGTCGTGCAGCGGGGACACGAATGGGGCTGTAACTGTGACCCGTGTCCGGTAGGCACAACGCTCGGTTCAGCGCTCGAATGTAGTGCAATAAAGTTCTTGCAGTAAAACGTCTTCCCTCTGGCTCTTGATGAATTTATTACAGCTCATTAATGTTAAATACTCTTCTTTAATCCGATTTGTGGAGGCCTGCGGACACGTTTGTCTGTGCCCCTGTGTTAATCACCGTGGGTGCTGCGTGGCTTGGATTTGCTGGTGACTCGAAACTGTTGGGAAAGGCTGCGTTGCCTTTGTAAAGAGGGAGCCGTGCTGCAGGCAGGAGCCATTCTCTTCCTTTCAAACTATCTGTGTAAAAATGTGTAATCTTATCCTAAAAAAAAACCCCCAAGCAACTCCCAGACCAGGCCCCAGCTCCGGACCATCCCAAAGCTGCCCGAGTTCCATCCCGCCTGGCAGAGCCTGAATGGGGCGGTTGTTCTGGGGTAACAATGAGCGATCCAGAGCCCTGGATCCCAGGCAGTTCCCTTTCCTGGGGAGTGGAATGCACTGAGCTGTAGTCTTTATTTAAACCCTGCGAAGGTGCCGTTTTCTGGGCCTCACAGATAACGATCCCAAGAGCTCTGCTCTGCTGCCATCAGAGCAACGTGGTACCTGCAAGTTGGGATCGTGTTCCCAGTGTTTATCAGATTTTTCCCACTGGTCTACGAGGACAAATTTTCAGTCCTTGCTGGCAGCACCATAATGAACTGCTTTGACCGTGGGCCTGGTGGCGGTGCCTGGGAAGCCCCATCTCCTCTTTCTCTTTGTACAGTATCTTTCTTATTAACACTAACGTCTTGCTTTGTTTGTCAGAGTTTCTACTTTTGGGTTGCTGTGCTCAAAAGTGAAATGAAATGGCTGATAATCAGAGACAACTCAGTATAATGAACACTGTGTGCTTAATCGGAACCGGGATATTCCTCTCTGATACAAGTTACTCATTTCTCCTGTTTTTGCTTTTTACTAACATGTAGGCAGCTTCAGAAACCAATACTTTAACTGGAGATAATGATTCTTTAACTGGAGATAACACTTAATCCATACATTCTATTCCTTAAGATGCTACTTTAGGAGCAATTATGAATGATGAGCAGAGCAGAGCGGCTGCACTGCAGGGATGCTGGTTTGTGCTTCTGTAATAGCGTGTGTTCCTTTAACTGAAAAATTATAAATCAGTTAACTTAGTCTTTATGCCCGTGAATCAATTCCAGAGAGCATTTTAAGTATGTGTTTCCTGGGGGAGGGAAAGAGCTGCTTTGTCCATAAGCATCTGTGAAAGTTCAGCATTACGGTTGCTATCAAACCTGTCTTCTCCCTAGGTTTGTTTAGGGTCACTGCTCTGGGCAGCAACGTTCCTGTGTGAGGAAAAGGTGGCCAGGACATCCAGGTTGTGATGTTCCCTAACACAGCGACATACAGCTGAAGGCACTTGGAGCACACGGTCGCTTGCAGCCCAGCCCACACTAAGTTTCCAGGCTCCGGGCAGAGATTTGCTATATTGCTGTGTGTTCTGGAGGCTGACAAGGCTGAGGCTGTGGAGGCATAAAACTGGGGTGTTGGATAGTCCCTTCCCTCTTCTGTGGAAATGGAGATGTCAAGGAATCCTAGCTAGAACTGGGTTTATGTGCGATGAAGTCCCAAAGGGACAGAACAGATGATGCTTTTCACCGGTGTATCTGGACCACCATTCATTCTAGGCTGCCCGAGGGCTTTGCAGGCATCATTACCTTCCTAGCTCCGTATTTTTTGCAGAATATTTAGTCCCTAATATTTTTGCAAAAGCCAAAACCTTGCGTACAGAGCCAAATCTCGGGACCTTCCCTTGTTCTGATCGCTTGCATCATCAGAACATAAATCGCCATCAGCGATGAACAGAGTGACCTAAGTGGAGTCTTTATTGTTTTTCATGTCATGCATTGAGTCTGGATCCTGCTCCTCCGGAATGGTGGGACAACATCCAGAGAAAAGGCGGCTTCTCAAAGAGCTGCTGCCTGCCTGGCAGAGCGGTGCAGTTGCAGCATGTGCCTCCGTACCCCCAAGGACAGGAACTCCGCTCCCCGGGCTCGTGCGCTTCTCTCTGGAGCACAGCAGATCCTCATCACAAGGATGGGGTTGGGACCAGGTAACTGAGCCCCCCAGTGCTTGGTGGGGGTGGTGGTGTGGCTGACGAGAATCTCCCCTCATGAAGAGCCAGTGGTGGGTGAGGTTTAGAGGCTGCTGGAGAAGCTGCTTGATCTTGGCAGTGGCTGCGGCGATACTGGCAGGGGAACGAGAATTTGAGGTGCTGTCTCTGTGCACTTTCTTACAGGACTTGACTTCATAGACAGACAAATGAGGGACAGCGGGAGCCAACGCCAGAGGAAATTCCCTGATCCAAACCTGTGGATGGATTAGAAGAGCTCAAAGAGGGGAAAAGAACCAGGTAAGGAATTTCTGCTTCTCTGTCTGGCAAGGGAAACCAAACCCGCTGAGTGATCACACGAGTCCTCTAGGGCTGCACCAAGGTCAGGGAGCGAATCTGGTCCAGGACGTGGGACATCCTCCGTGGTTCCTGGGAAGCAGGGTGAATGCTGATGACTGGTGTCCTTCACTGGAACAATTCTCTCGCTGACAAGCACCCTGAGGGCCACGCATGCAGTCAGCTGGAGGATGGGATGTTGTGAAAGGCCCCCTGCTCCCAGTGTAGCCGGGCAGCCGGAGCTGCTCGCGTTGTCAATGTCTAGCAGAGAACGGAGAGCACAGTGTGAGCCCTTGGCTGAAATAGTATTCCAAAAGCCCTTGGGTTATCTTTGGCAAGGCCATGCGTGCGGAGCTCTGACCTTCCTGGGCTACTGTTTTGTGTCTGTTTTTATTGTCTCTGTTGTTATCCGGAGGGCTGTGGGATCATTAGCTTGCTGGGTGGCGCGGCCCTGCTGAGCTGGTTATTCCGACTGACTGGCCGAGTGCTTTGGGGTGCCTCATGCTGCAGATGATTCTGCATGCAGGCTGACTCGTGCGCTGCTTTGTGATTTATTGCCACTTCAATTTCGAATTTCAATTTCCAGCAATAAAAGGGAAGAGGACATTCTTGTGTGGAATACAAACGGCTTTAGGACTGAAGTAAGAATTGTGCCTAGAGAAGAGGCAGCAGAACCTGTCAGGCTGGCACTGAGTGGGGCTGGGGAGAAATGTTAAAATAGCATCAGCTTGTTGACATCTAATCCTGCTGCTCAGTCCTGCTGCCGGCAAGCTGGGAGTGCCGGCGAGCTAAGATGGGATCGATATGTTCCTGCAGAACGCTTCCATCCCATCACTGCAGCGCTCGGCAGGGAGGGGAGCATCTGCTTGGCTGGGAGATCTTTGATGGCTCCTAGTCCTAAGAAAGAGACACCCTTCTTGGTTTCTCTTGCGTGAGGGCATCAAGCGAGTCAGTGGGTCTCCTGCTGTCGGATGGGGCGCAGGGGAGGTGGAATGCAGATGGGATGGAGGGGCTGCTGGTGCTCTACAGAGGCAGCTCGGGTGTATCATCCCACCAAGCACCCGCTGCAGGGCTCTGAGCGCTGTGGGACGCTGGTATTGCTGGTGCTGGGTTAGGTACAAGCTATAAATCGCTTCCCTTCTCTCTTCCTCAGACACTGAAAACAAAACGTTGTCAGCCTAACAGAAAAAAAATTGGAGGAAGGAACTATGTAACACACAATTTAATCATAATCCGTGTCTTATCGACTTCAACTGCTCTGCACCCCTGTCTAGGGCACAGCAAGCTGGTGGGACAGGGACCTGGTGGTGTGGAACAGGTTTTTGGGATGTTCCTTCTCGTGTCGCGCTAATTCGTATTCATGGTATCTTTGCGGCAGGGATTCAAAGTCAGGCCCCATCTTGTGATTGTAGAGTGGGGCGAGGAAAAAAGAGATTCCATTAAAAAAAGAATGTTGCCAGGGAAACTGCTGGCCCGGTCCCACCGCACGAAGCCAATGAGGCATGGAGGGAAGTCTCCCCACAGCCGAGCCGCGTGCAGCGCGGGGCAGGCTCCGCAAACGTAATTGAGACAGCGGGAGTTCAGGGCTAACTACAAAGCCGTGTTTTGATTACTGTGCGGACTCCATCCCAACCTGCTGTAGTTATTCTTTGTACCTTTGTTAATGAGCTGGTCTTGTTTTCCTTTCTGTAAAGCCAGTCAGAAATTTTAAGTAGGAGAAGGGGGTCAGGAGGAAGGTGACAGAAGTTACAGCAGACTCGGTATTCCTCCTGCAAGGATAATTACTTAAAGCAAGACAAATGCTCTGCATTTCAGTTAACTCCTCTCCAGCCTGCGTTAAATCCATTACGGGATGCCTTGTGTTTGACATTTGCGTCTTTGTCCTTAATGATGACAGTAAATTTAAACACTCCAGGAGGGCTGCGAGAGCTGCCAAGTCGCAGGATGCTGCTGCTGCTGCTCCGGCTCCTTTCACATCACCTCACGGGTGAGGCTGCGGGAGCTGCTTCACCCAGGAGTAATGAGAGAGCCGGTGTCTCCCACACACTCGCGTCCTGGGTGAAAGCTGCGCTTGTGAAAGCTCGATGTGACGCTGATAACCCGCGGTTGCTTCCTGGTTACTAGGTAATAGTGCTGTCCCAGGTGAATCTTCCGTGCCTGCAAAGGTAATTTATCATGTGCCTTTCCTGTTTGCAGGCTGAGCTGAATCCCAGCCTTCCATTTATTTCAGGACCTCAGTAAGAAATCAAAGGGCAGTAGAATTAAACTGTTTGCCTTTGCTTGGAAATGGCTTTAAATTAATTCTGGTGCTCGTGGAGCCAAGTCTGCTGGTGCTGGCCAGGACGGGGGGAGCTCTGAGCTCTTGCACTTCTCTGCCTCCCGTGCCCCGTTGCTGTACAGTAACCAGTACAGCACAGATCCCCCAGCTTCTCCGAGTGCAGGGATGTATTAAACTCCTCCGGGAGCACAGCCCAGGGTGGCTGTGCCATGGTGCCAGGGCGCTTCCCTCCCAGCCTCGCGGTGGAGGGTCCTGAGCAGGGTGCTCTGCAGGGACCTGGCATCCAGCCGCTCTGAATCCTGCCCTGGGATGCTGCGGTTCCACCAGGGCGATGTCAAAGCTTCATTGTGAATCCGGGCGTTTGTCGCTGCTGAACAAAGCTGCTCTCTAGGCTTGGGCTGCGGGGCTGGGAGGCGATGCCGCCCTCCCTCCAGCACTCATGTTTATGCATGTGTGCTGGGTACGCTGCCTTTATTCCACCTGTTTGGGGATAATGGCTGGTAGGGAGAGAGCAGCTGCCCAAGTGGCACACGGGGTGAATCGAATCAGCGGGTGACATTTTTCACTGGGTTTATCTTTGAGAACAAGCTGGGCCTGCAATAAACTGGCTGCTCCTTCATTTACTGGAGGACAAAGATGCCATTATTCAGGGGCAGAAGAAAGCAAAGCCCCAGGGGATGAGCTGAGTGCGTGTGCGATATCCCTGCCCCACTGTGTGGAGGCATTAATGCAGGAACTCAAGGTCAAAGGCTGCCCAGCTCGGAGAGTCAGGAGAGTCGGAGGCAGAAGGGGCCTCCAGAAGGAAGAAAGGTTTATTTCTTTATCTCTAGGAGTTGTATATCAATTATCCATGGCGTCTAACAGCCTGGGAAGGGAATAGGTTTTCTGCTCTTTAAGAGAGGTTTTGCGTGTACCGTCCATTTGCTGGGCAGCAGATCTCAGCTCTGCCCAGCTCTTGCGGCAGGAGGCTGAAAGCAGAGGCATTGTGTGGTTTATGGGAGGGGAAAAGCCAAAGGGCAGCAGCTTTCCTTTTAATCTTGGGTGGTCCTGTCCTTCGTGAGGCAAATGGTGCTGATAAGGCAAACTGGGGAAATCTATGCTCTGGTCTAGAGGGGCTGGTTAGAGATCGAAGAGGTTATCACCGTTCCTGTGTGGCAGAGAGTTGTGGCAGCATTAAAAACAATGAGATCAAAACCAGAGGGATTTAAAAAGTAAGCTTCTACTGCACTGTTCATATTGTTTGTATCGACACCAGGCTGCTGCCCCACTGCCCCACACCCCTGGGGTTCCCAGCCTGCAGAGCAGGGCTGCGTCCCGGAGAGGATGCTCATGAGGTGATGCTCCTGCACCTCCCTGGTGTGGAATCTTGGTAACACCCTGCTCGCTGCATTCTAACAAACCAGTGCTGGGGCAGAACCCATCCGCAGCAGGAGGGCACAGTTCCAGGAGCTCGAGGAGAAACAGCATTTCTGCTGAGCAGAGCAAGCGCTGAGCGCTCATGCCAGCCTCGGCTTCCGAGGGGGAACCCGTCGTCTGTTGTGCTAAGAGGCAGAGGAGAGGATCCTGTGGAATACAAATGGATCTGGGCTTCAGCACGGGCATCCCGCAGCACGGCTTGCACTTTCCCTTGCGCCCAGCTGGGGCTCTGCTCACTCAGCAAGTTGCTGGACCAACTCTCTCTCTGGCAGCAGCGCTCGCTGCCAATTCCTCCTTGGCCCCGATGCACAGGGGCTGCAGAAAGCTGGCCCTGAGCAGGAGAGGCTGTGAGGGGTACCTGGCAATTCCCAGGGTCTTAGCCTTTCTGGGATAACAGGAGTCTGTTTCCACCTTCAGATCAATTGAAATCAGCTCCTTGTTTTGGGGGAAAAACATGTTCTGCTGCCTCCCGGCCTTAGCAGTGAATTGATTACAGAAAGCAGTTGTTGTAGCATGAAAGAAATGCCTCTTAGCTAGACAGCAGCGAGCAGGTTTGTTTTACTGCCTGTGCGATCCGTGTGCGTGCCGCTCACCGTGGTAGATCAAGGCATCAGAAAGCACTCCAGCAGAATCCAACCCTGCCTATTTGAGCACCCTCCCCTGCTGCCTCCTGCCCCTTCCATGTCGGCTTTTTGAGCTCTGGAAACACTTTCATTTGGAAGCAGCTCGTGGAGCAGCCCACGTGGACGGGGAGCTTTTACTTTCCTCTGAAGGAGTGTTGGGTGCCAGGCACAGAGTCCTAGTTGGATTCCACGGCAGGTTGTGAGCTGTCCTGCCCTGTGCTGCTCTTTCCTTGGTCTCCTTAATGGCCTCAGTGTGGATACGGTTTCCAAACTGATTGCTGGGACTGTTATTCATCCAGGTAGCAATTTTTGACGATGAGAATAAATGGAACCTCTTAGAGACAAGACTCATATTGAAAATGCAATAATACAGAGAGCGATTGCTCTTTGAGTCAGCCTTTGAGGGCTTCTGTCTGCCGTCAGCAGGGCTTAATGCAGCAGGGAGCTCCTTCCTAATTGATGAGAGCTCTCTGCTGCTCCACAACACCGATAGCTGATCAATATGTGGTAAAATGGAGCAGTGTTAAACCTGTGCCTTCCTGGGACCTCCCATGAGAAGTGCAAGAAAAATCTTTGCAGCCTTGTGAAGCAATTTTCTGTCTGGAAGCTGGCAGGGCACGTGCTCTCGTGGAGCTCTGCTGGCTCAATCCCTCCCGTCACCACGGCTCCAGCGTGGGTTTTGTGTCTCCACGCTGCATCAAATGTGGGTTGTAAACGAGTCTCCCTAATGTGGGCCGTGTCGCTGGGGCAGGAGACCGATGGGAGCTGAAGGCTGGGGGAAGATCTGGTGTCCAGCTCTGCCTTGCGGGTGAGAAGAGGGTCAGAAACCACCACGGGTGTCGATTCAGAGCGTTTCACACTTGGTGCGAGACAAGAAAGGGGTTTTAAATGAATTCCTTGGCAGAATTCAGGCAGGAGATGATTCTTGTTCCCTTGACAAGGATGTTTTGGGAGCACTTGGTGATGCTGAGGTCAGTGACCTCCTAAACCTGTTCTGCTCACGATTCGCTCTGGCTCCGCGCTCCCTGCAGCGAGGGGGCTGCACGGCCGGGCTTCTCCCCATCCCGACCCTCGTGATGCTGCACTGAGGCCACGGACCGGCTGCGCGGGGGCACCTGGAGTGTGCCGGGGCGGGATGCTCTGCCGGGCTCAGGCTGTGCGTGGCGAGGCCCTGCTGAAGCCCCATATGGGAGCAGGAGTGCTGGGAGAGGAGGTGTGGGGGTAACTCGAGGCAGTGGAATCCTCCAGTGCAGAATGCCCCTCGCAGGAGCTTGCACGATGCAAACTTTTACTGTTAAAGTGGCATCAGTTTGTTCCTGGGCTGGTGAGATCGCCCCAGGGTGGCCTCGGAGCCGATGTTGTTGCTGCTGGAAAAGAGGTTTTGGAGGCTCATGGTGCTGGCGTGCTGCCTCCTCCGCAGCTCGGTCTTTGTAAACCTCCCTTATGAGCCACAGGAGACATGTCACAGATCAAACGGTGTGTTAACCTGGCTGCTTTTGCTGCCCTTGGCCTGAGAGTCAATTAGAACTCTAATCCACGCCCTGCACGCTGGGTGACATCCAGCCTGTCGGAATTCTGCAGCTCTATTTTGTGCTCACCAGCGCTGGAGGTGCAATTCCCTGTTCGGCTCCAGCCTGGCTCGCCCATCTGCTGTCTGCCTCGCACAAATCCGAGTGCGATCCCAGAAGGGGACGGGACACATTTGTCACCTGGCTGAGCATGACAGGTCCAGAGCACTGAGGCCTCCGTGTGTCCCTTCGCAGGGTGTCTCTGCTAACGTGAACGCTGGGGTGGCCGAGCCCGGCATGGGTGGGTTCCAGGCTGGGAAGAGCAGGTCTGTACATGATTTCCCTTCTTGGTTATGGTCCAAAGCGCGGTGGCTTTCAAACAGAGAGGCTTTGGGCTCCGACTCTTTTGGTTTTGATGCTGGGTACGTCTTTCATACTCAGCTGAGTTGTTGCCATCTGGTAGAGCACCTGCCTCTGCCTCGCCAAGGAGCGAAGAGCAGATCCCCGTGGTGCAGGGGATTCATCCCACGGCGCCGGGACAAGGACCGAGTCATCCCAGGGGATGGAAGGGGATCACGAGCCCTGGCAGGAGCCGGGGCTGCCTCGCGCGCGTGCCATGTCCTGGTGGAGCGGCTCTCCTGCTCCCTGCCAGATGGAGCCGCACGTGCCTGGGCTCGCAGAGCAGGGAAGGGAACTGAGGGAAGTTGCTTGTGGCTGAACAGGCTGCTGCCTCCCTGCTCTGCTCCGTGTCCCCAAGCCATGGGGGTGGCCCTGGCGCGGCTGCGGCCAGGCTGTGTGTGTGCTCCATCCCGGCCTGTGCACCCTTCCCAAAGCGTGAGCTGTGCTTCCCAAACCCCATCCAGGGGAGGCCAGGCTGCTTTTCCTTCCACTCAAGCCGATTGCCTAGCAGCTGGCTTGCAAAACTCCATGGGGATGAAACCCGAGGATTTTGTGATGCTCTCTCTGCTTTTCCAGGAAGGGCTCTCTGCAGAGGCAGAGTTCGCTGGGCTGCGGTGAGATTGGATTTTCAGGTTAACGCCTGTTTCTGGGAATCTCCTGGCCTGGGAGGGAGGAGCCCAGCTCGCCCGAGTTGCCGGGCTGTGCTGCAGCTCTCCGGTTCCTCCATGTTCCTGCTTCCCAACTGACTTTTAAAAACCTGTTAACAGCCCTGGAGTGTTTCTCGAGTCCCGTCATTGCGCTTAGAGTGCGTCAGCCTGGAAGCGTGATGGGAACGAGTTCTGGAGAGCTTTTGATGTGAGGAGAAAGAGGGGAATTGGCCTGCGTGGGAAGGGTCCTTGGCACCGCAACAGAGGGAGCCTGACAATACAGAAATCTGCAACTTGTTTAGTGTTTCCTACCCAGTTTTCTCACGTTCCTAGGGCTGACTCACAAACCTGCTGCTCTGCATTGCTGATATTCAGCCTGAGGGTCTGATTCACGTGGTACTGGATGTGTTGTAGCTCTGCAGCCTCTCTTTTCTGGTTTGGAGCACACAGAAAGCTCAGCAGAAAGCACTCTGCACCTTGCCGGATTCATCTTGGGGCCTTCTGCTCTGTAAGAAAGTCTTTGCTTGGAGACAGCTGATTGCCATTTAATTAACACCAGTTAGCTTGTTTGGGAGGTGTCCAGATGAGCCGTGTTCCAGGATGCTGCGCTCTGCGGTTACCCCAGGGCTCGGGCGAGTTGTTACTGGGGATCTGGGCGCTGCCGCGGCTGGATGCGTGCGTTAGGCTCCCTTGGCCGTGGCAGAAGATGCGCTTTGAAAGTGGGCCTGGAAAATCTATAAATACAGAGGGAGCTTCCGCAGGGTCAGACACAAATCCATGACGTTTTGCATCAGCAGGCAGAAAACACAATTTCAGCTGAGGTTTTATTCAGTAGAGAAACTGATAATAAACCTCCCTTCCTCCAAACAGCCTGTTTCCATGACAACCGGTGTGACATGCAGGGATGACTGTGAACTGTCACCACCAGGACAGCTGTTGCCTTCAGCGCGGCAGCGTTAAACGGCTTCGTCAAAGTGAAGAGTGAGCGTGGAAGCAGCGGGGCGTGTGTGCGTGTTCCCTCCTGCCCCAGCAGAGGTTCAGGGCAGCCCCGCCAGGGGATTGAGGGCTGGAGAACTTTGATTTAGGCTTAAAGTGCAGCTGGATGAGGTTAGTTAGCTAAATTTGCATTGGTGGAGCAGCTCCTTCCCACTGCGGTGGCTGTCACTGTGCGTGTCCCATCCCAGCAGCAGAGGGAGAGAACCTAGTGCTCTGCACAACTTGGCCGCCTGCAGCCTCGACACAGCAGCTCCCAGCTCTGCAGGCTGCTCTCTGCCAGGATTTACAGGAATTCAGGATCCAGCAGGAGCTGAGACCCCTGGGAGCAGACTGGTGAGGTTAAAATTGCTGATGTTAATCCCTGTTCTTTTTCTGTCCAGGGAGGAAGATGGTCCTTGGGCTCATCCGTCGTGCAGCCCATGTGTGATACTTGGCATTTGGCTTTTCCACACTCAGGGAGAGCAGACAGTGGTGCTTTGAGGTAAAACCTAGCACTTCAAAAAACTTATCCCTGTGAACATGAGCTGTGCTCTGACTCCTCGCAGCTCGGGGGAATCCAGCACTTGACTGGAATGTGGATTCGAGTCCCTGCTGTGAATGAGACCTGAGCTGGGCTGGCAGGGGCGCATCGCTGACGGGGACTGTGATGCTGTGAAATAGTCGCTAGGTGAGAGAGACTTTGCCTCGGGAAGCAGGGAGGGCTTAGCAGCCTTCTTTCTTCCCAGGGAAGGTCTGTTGGGGAAGTAGCAGGAGATGGAAGGGGGCCAGGCTGCATCTGCCTCCCTGCCCAGGGTTGATGTGGGTACAGCGGGGAGGGCAGCAGCACTCAGCCAGCCCTTGAGGCTCCCTGAGAGGGAGCAGCTTTTCTCTGGACTGTATTTTTGCAACTTTTCTGCATTTTGAAACCTCCAGGTTTCTCCTCCAGAGTCTGGCGGGGGTGATGGAGAACCTGGGTGAGCTGAGATCCTTGTGCTTGTCCCCTGCCCACTCGAGTGCTTCGTGTCCGTGCAGAGGAGCAGAGAGCGGCTGCAGGAGTAGGAGCTGTGGACTTTAAGGAGGGAAAATAAAAGCTGGAAGTGGAGCGGGTTGCATTCCTTCCTTGCATGTGGAAATTGTAGATCTCCTGTCTCCTGGGGGCATGTTGATGAATGTGGCAGACAATCCTGGTCATTATTTCATAGCCTGCGGGCCTCCCTCTGACAGCCATCATCCCCGCGCCTGCTGTCCTTGCTGGTCATCTGGTTTGGAGAGCGAACCTCTGTGCTCCCCGTGTGCACTCGGAGAGCGCTTTGCAGAGTGGCTGTTTTATCTCCTGCAGAGGCAGGCGCTGTCACTTAGCCAGAGTCAGGAGGGAAAGCAGATGGTGACCTGTTTTTGCCAGTGAAAGAATGAGGTTGGAAAGGCACCGTGGAAGTGAGGACACGGGGAAGAGGCTGCCTGGCAGCGTCTTAGATAAGCCAGAGTTCATTCTAGCTGGCCCCAGCTTGAGGGTTGGGACCTGCCTTTTCCCGTGCTCGCTCCAGGAGGAAGACGTGCCCGTGGTGGATAAAGTGCAGATCCCCATGGGCCTTGGTTTTTAACCCGTGATGTTGTTTTCCCTCTTTAAAAGGTGGATGTGGTGGGCTGGGTGTTGTGATTTGAGCTACACACCGCGGCAATGGGAAGAACTTGTCCGTCACGTGTCTGGTCTCCAGTCATTCTCCCCAGAAGAAGTGACACTACACTCGATAGACCCCTCTGTTTGCCTTCCAGCCTGATCCCTGACAAAGATCTGTCTGACGCAGGAAGGATGGGGGTGTTTTTCCCTTTGTTTTCCTGTGTGCAGTTAACCATTGTGAGATGATTCACTGTTATGCATATAAGCATATGCTTCTTCTTGGAGTGTTGCGAATTTCTTGGCTCTGGCAGCTTCTTCTGGGAGTTTGGCCACATTTGGTTCATGTCGAGTGAACAAGCATTGTTAATGCCTGTTGCTTTGTGCGGAGTTCTGCTACAGGGAATTGCGGGCTGAAGCGTGGTCCCTGCTCAGCGTTCATCTCCTGCCTTGAAGACGGCTTAATCGCTGGCAGTTGCTGCTGTGGCAGAAGGTGCCCGAGGCGAAGCGGGTCATTCCTAGCAGGAGAATTCAGAAATCACCTAAGGTGCAGAGCTGGGAGGCGCTGGGTGAGTTACCCTGCAAAGGACTTGCTGATTTTGAAGTGTTTTGGGTGCCTTGTCCCAGCAACAGGGCATGGTTGTCACCTCCTGAAGGGGAATATTGAATAACGGAGAAAGGATTTGGAGGGTGGATAAGTGAGCCCTTTGCCTCGCCGTGGTTCATCCAAATCTGTGCAAGGTTTCCATTTGGATCAGATGGTTTCCATGTAGATCAGAAGGTTTCCAGCTGCTGAGTCCCACTTAGGATGATGCCCCACATCATCGATGGGGCAGAGGGGTCACTCCCGACACCCTCACAGCCCAGCAGCTGGGGACCCCATGGCAGGACTGCCTGGCAAACCCCAGCTCTGCTGGAACCAGCCTGGTAAGGGGATGGATGTCCCTGTACAGTACAAACAAGCCTTCCAATATTCACCAGGTATTTGAGAGGCATTAATGGAAAGCAGAGGATGTTTTCAGGCCTGCAGAGGCAGTAAAAATGGGCTGGTACGGTTTAGCACAAGATACGGATGCACGGGGAGATCCTGCGAGCGAGAGGCTGAGAAGTTTTATGGTAATTAGGACAGGGGACCCAGAGAGATGCATGAGTCACTGGGAGATTAGGTAAATCTCAGCAGGATTATTATTATTCTAAGGGAAAATCCTGCAGATGTTGAGTCTCAACAGCTTTAGAAGTCACCTTGAAAGGGGAACTTCCCAGGGCATTGACCTTGGAAAAATGCGTTTTGATTTAATGGGGATTTCGGTGCAAAACTCGGGCTGGTTTTGGCTGGATGGGATTTGAGGTTCCTTCCAACCCAACCCATTGCATGGTTCTATGATTGTATGACTCCGGTGTCTGGGAAGCTGGCTGCTCGTGCATTCCAGTCCACAAACCTGCTAGTTGAAATAATTGCTTTCAGAGCATGAAATATTTGTTCATCAGGCAGCAGCGCTTCGGCATGCAGCCACGAGAGGGAACAACTCCGAGATGCAAGAACTGCCCTTCTCTTTTCTCGCTTACTTGTCAGGATCCTCGGTTCCCTTTGGTGACCATGTACGGGGAAGAAGGGAGCAGTTGGACTTCCAGGGTCTCTGTGGAGGGTTGTGCTGCAGTGGATTTTGGTGGAGGGATGGAACCTGGAAAAGGGCTGCAGTTTAGCCTTCTCCTCTCCTTCAGCCCCTCTTGTTAACCTGCGGAGCTGTGAGTTAGGCTGGTGGAGGCGGATCCCGTGGCCTCGTAACAGTCTCCTGTTCATTCCCAGCCCTCCTTGGAGCTGCTGAAAACTTCCCTGAGCAGCAGCCATCATTTCAGGTCACGGCTGAGGTTTGTGAACCGAGGCACACAGAGAACAGCCTGCGGTCTCGCCTCGAGTGATCTGCTGGCAGAGCAACTCTCCAACAAAGACCTGTGCTCGGAGGCTGTGACGGCTGCAGCAAATCACCGGAGGAGTCTACAGGCAGCCGCGACCTCTGCCCGCTGCTCCCGTCCCTCTGAATTAGCGGGGCCTCGTTAGCACTGCTGCTGCGCTGGCGGCTGATCCCGCCTGCCCTCGCGCTCCCCTCCAGCTCTGTGCTGCCAGGTCGTTATTGCTGTGCCGGTGCAATGCCGGGCTCTCCAAGCACCATTAGATAGCGAATGGGCTGGTGGGTCAAGCCGAGGGCTGTTCTTCTTGCTCCTGCAGTTCTATGGCAGCCAAAGAGTCAGATAAGGGATTTCTCTGCTGGCCAGTATCTCAGCCCGGCTCTGAAAGCAAGCTCTGCCTCTCCGTTTATTGCTGATTGAGGTGCTGGCAGCCGGGTGGTTTCAGCACAGCCTGGCCTGCCCTTCTCCCCTCTCTTCTGCAGGGAAAATGAGTATCAAATGCTGATTTTCAGTCCATTTTCGCAGCTTTGCATCATGGCAAAGGTCCATCAGCTTGGGGGGGATCTCTGAGCGCTGGGCAAGGGCAGAAGGAGCCACTGCAGGGCTGTTTAGCCTGGAGAAAAGGAGGCTGAGACCGTATCGCTGTCTACAACTGCCTGAAAAGAGGGTGTAGTGAGGTGGGGTTTGTCTCTTCTCCCAGGTGAGGGGCAATAAGGAGAGGAAATGACCTCAAGTTACACTGAGGAGGTTTGGATTGGATAATAGGAAAAATTCCTTCATGGGAAGGGTTCTCAGGCCCTGGCAGAGGCTGCCCAGGGAGGTGGTTGAGTCCCCATCCCTGGAGGGATTTAAAAGCTGGACAGATGAGGTATTCGGGGATGGTTTAGTAGTGGACACATATGGTTGGACTCGATGATCTCAAAGGTCTTTTCAAACCAAACGATTCTAGGATTCTGTGCTGCCCAGACCTTCGTCCGTGGGGCTCCGCGTTGCCGTGCGTGCTGGCTGGTGCGGCAGGCGGTGCAGGAGGGAGTTGTTTCCTTTATTTGAGCCTCCGGTGATGGGGAAGCTCTCCCGGCGGGGATCGATGCGGGGTGAGACAGATCTGCTGGCAGCGCTCCCGCAGGCAGTCTCTTGCACCCTGGCTGGTGGGTAGGTGACCTTTGTTTTATTTATAATCACAGCGCTGTAATTCCCCAGGTAGCAGGCGAGCAGCAGGGCCGTCCTGCAGTGCTGCACCTTGGCTCGCTATAAATAGATTAGACCTTAATTCTGAAAAGATAAAGCAGTGCTGCTACTTGGGCAGATTAAGTGATGGGAGGGGTGGGGGGGGGAATTTTCCAGCTCATGGAGCAGCAGGAGGAGGAGGCGGCGAGCATCACTGCTTCGCTGTAGACCCACTGCTGGGTTGTCACACAAAGCCTTTATTCCTCACCCCGAGCATCCACCCTCTGCGTTTTGCTTTTTAAGTGTAATTATGATCCGTGGTGCTCTGCGATGCCAGCGTGCGCCCCGCCAGGGCTCACAGACCTGGTGCTGTGGGGGACACGGTTCTGCACTCACGTGCCGTGCTGCTCCTGGATGATGGAAATGCTGACCTGGAAAGATCTGAAAGAATGCTTATGCCCGGCAGATGAAAGCCTGCTTCGGGTTTGCCTCTGGCTGCAGCTGCCTCTAAATGCCGTTACACAACATGAGGCTTCCTTTGGTGTGGAATCTGACTTTCACAGCCTTATAATTTAGCGAGTGATAATTTTTTTTTGTTCCCCTGTGCCTTTTTCCCGAGCTGCCATCCTCCTGGGAGAGGAATCGAGTTAATTGCAGGTCAGCCCGTTCATTAGGCACGGGGTTCTGCTGGGGCTGAGGATGAGGAAAGAAACGGGTAAGTGAGGTGGCACAGACGGGAATTAAAATCCTGACAGATATGTCTTGGTGGGGCAGATGATGGTCCGAGTCCTCTGTTTTCAGCCGCCTCGTGCCACAGGGAGGCCCCTCTGTGCCCTAACGAGAGGCGATGTTTGCGTGGTGCGAGCTGGCTGCCTGCACTTCGTGTTTCGGGAGCGATTTCAGACATAAAGTGGTTTTCTGCTGTCGCCCACATCCATGTGCCCGGGTTGGGGGCTTGGGGAAGGTGAAGGATAATGTTTATTGGATACTGAGACTCAAAGGTGCTTTGGATGGGAGATCCGAGGAGCTCTGTGCTCCCATCCAGGGGGTGCCCAGGCCTCCTGCGCCCCCCTCACTGTGGGAGAGGGGCTGAGGCTGTCGAGGCTTCTCTCCTGTAGCCGGGGAAGGGAAAGTGTCCGAGTGTCTGCTGGGGGACCCTCAGTGTCTGTCGATCATGGGCAGCAGCGCCCTGAAGAAGAGAGTTGGATTAAGGGCACAAGCTGTGCCAGGGATGGTGCGGAGAGGGAAGCGTTGGCTCAGGGATGAGAATCGCGGGAACGTGCTGATGTTTCCATGAGCTGCGTGGAGTTACTGGGCAAATCTCGTGTCTGATGCCGCTTTCCTTTAACTCGCAGGCAGCGGAACTCGTGTGTTGGATGCGATTGCTGTGGTGCTGGAGAGGCCACTGTGGAACGAGCTGTTCTGAAACGCAGCAGACTCACTCCCTGTGATTTCTCCAGGGAATCTGCTCACTCTACAAGGAAGTTACTGTACCTTGAACTCCTTTGGAGGCTCCAAACACCTCTCCTTGGGGGATAAGGCAGAACTCCTGCTGTGTTTGTGCCGTGTCCTCCTCCCTGGGAGCTGAAAGTGGGATTCGTCGCTGGGGATCCCAGTTAGGTGAGACCTCAGGGGACACGAAAGCCAACAGAGCCCGAACAATTCCCAGAGCTGGATGGGCACATCCAGCATGGCCTTAGCTCCAGGGAGTGAAGGGCTGGGAATGTCCACCCTGGGCAGTGAGCCTGGGGATTTGTTCTGTAGCTGTTGGAGCCCGACATGATGTTTGGCGTTAATGAGGTCCCAGCTCCACCGCAGCCGGCCTCTACTCCTGAGGCTCAGGAGAGTCGGGGTTCAGCTCAGGGAGCTAGGGGAGGGGTTTTCCCACATGTGAGGTTTTTTTCCCTTGTGTGTCCTGCTTCGAGGAGCTGGAAAAAGTCTCCTGGCAGCTTGGGTTGAGAGCATTTCACTTCCCAGTGTTTGTTTCTGGTCTGGGAAATGTAAAGCATGTGCCCCAGCCCACAGGAAGGCCACATTATAGATGTTAGAAGTAAATAATAGAGATTAATAGCAATAACAGTCTTGGTATCGTGTTGTATACATAAGCCTTGAGTAAATCTGAAGGTTATCTAATAAATAATAATGATAATCTTGTGTATTTTTGCTCCTTTGGCTTTCAAAGCCACTTTTAAAAGGTTCTCTAAAGCAGGCTTTATCCTGCAGACGCAGTCGAGAGGCCGTGTTCTCCCTGAGGCTGCCAGGGGTGATTTGGAGCGCGCGGGGCTGACTGAAGCCAAGGGATTATTCCTTCAGTGGCTCTCGCATTCCGTGCTGAGCAGCTCCTTGGGGGAGGCTCAGGGATGGGCCTCCCCAGAGCAATTCCCGCGGCCTTTGGAGCGCGATGCCTCTTGCAGCCTTTATTGCTCCTGTGGAGAAGGTGAATCTGTGTCTGGCCAAGGTGGTTCCTGGAATTGCCTTGGATGTTTGTTGCCGTAACCGTTGAATTTGTAGCCGATGTGTGTGCAGGGAACGGGGAGGCGAGAGGTGTTTCTTGTGCCGGTGGTGGCCGGGCTCTGTCTCCTTCCCATGGGTGCCCAGCTGCCTCTGGACGCGTTGGGGAAACGCTGCGTCTCTGAATCGATCTCATTTCCTTGTGCAGGATCCAGATGGCACGAGGCTCCCTGTCCTCTCGTAGTAAACACAGCAGGCAGCCTGCCGGCACTGGAGACGCTCCGGCTGGGCATTTGGAGCTTCTCAGCCACAGTCCTTGTCGTGTGGGTCCTGGTCTCCTGTGCCGCTTTGGGGGTGCAGTGGTGACCCCCTGGCCGGGATGCTCCGAGCAGCTGGGGTCGTGGCACCCGCAGCCTGCTTGGCGCTTGGTGGTGTTGCCAGAGCCGCTGCCTTTCAGCAGGTGTGAGGTTTTCCTGGGAGCCAGGGGGAGAAGGGCACAGGCATCACTCAGTGCTGGCTTGTTCAGCCACAGGTCCTGCTTTTTGAGCATGAAATTAGGGGTTTGGAGAGAAACTCGCAGCCTCGGGGAGGGTTTGGCAGGTCTCCGGCCGAGCCCACGTCCCCCAGGACCTGCTGGCTGCCCGCTGGCTGCTGGGACGCCTTCGCTTTTAGCATCACCCAGCCAGAGAGATGCGCTGGGCTTTGCCTACTGGGCTTCTTCCAAGCTTCCCCAGGGCTGGCAGGGAGGCAGAGCCTGGAGTCTGCAGCTCCTCATGCAGCGGAGACCAGGAGCGATGGGAGAGCTGCCTCCAGGTCCTTGGGAACCAAGTGCTGGTGGCCCCCAAGGAGAACGTGGCTACCAGCACCTGGGCCACCCGTGTCCCCAGTGTGGGGAACGGCTGCATTTTGCTGCCCTCTAGTGAGGTCTGGCAGCCGGGCTCCCTTTGGGGTCCCCTGGGGACCCTCCAGCAGGGGCGCAGCCTTTGGGGGTCCCTGGGGCAAGACACGTCCCTGTTGGTTGGTGACACTGTGACTGGAGCTGCTGTCCCTGTGTGCCTGTCCCACTACAGGACGAGTCACCAGCTTGAAAATACCTGACCCCCAAAGCAGCTGGGCTTGTCCCCCTCCCCACGGCCTCCTGGGACCCCTTTCTCGCTGCCCCGTCCTGTCCCCGAGGTTGCTAGCCCGGCCAACAAGTCCTTGGGGACTTGCTCTTTGCTGAGCAGCGAGGAGCCCTTTCCCCTGATTTCTGCCCGGGCAGCGTGTAAATGATACAAATTAATTAAAAGGAAAACCAAAACTAAGCACATTTATAATGAGATAAGCCCCTGGCATAATGATGTTAATAGGGTGCCTGCACTGTCACAGTTGCGGGGGGCTCGGTGACGCTGCAGGGGGTCAGAGGGGCTGCAGACACACGGTCCAGCTCTGCCTTGGCCGGCGTGCTGAGCTCTGCTCCCCTCTGCGTGGATGTGGCCAGGACCCCTGTCCCTGGCGTGGGGACCCATGTCCTCGGCCGGCTGCGTGGCTGTGCAGACAGGTCCTGTCTCTCTGGGGATGCGCACCCAGCCCCACGGGTCTCAGCTGAGGGAGGATTCCCGTCCTCGAGGTGTTTTATCTCCTTGCTCGTGGTGCCCCACGCCCAGGGTCACCCCTGACCCCTTGGTGCTCCTGCACGCACCAGGAGCGGGTGTCCTCTAGCTCCATGGCTGGTGTTTGCAGCCAAGCCCAGGCCTCTGAGAGTGCTTCTTGGGCTCCTGCAGAGCATCCCTGGCCTGGGGGATGGCAGAACATCTGCGCCCTGGGCTCACAGGGTATCCCTGCCCCGAGGTCACAAAGCATCCCTGCCCTCCCGTCTGCAGGCGAGGTGCCAGCCCAAGGCAGGAGCAGGGGCGTTACAGGACAGGGTGAGGCTGCGGGGTCCAGGCAGCGCTGCCCGTCGCGAGCATCTCTGTCCCGGGAGGAGGATTTCCCTGGCAGCAGCTTCGTGGCGGCAGAGGGCAGCAGCAGGCTTGGCGCGGCGGTGCCCGCTGCGTGCAGCTGCAGCGGTGCCATGCGGGCTGTGCCTGCCGGGGGTGCAGAGCCTGCAGCGCGATGGATTCCGGGTGCTGTGCAGGCTGTGGGGCGAGCACCCCGAGATGTGCTGGGCTTTGTGATCCTCAAGCCCGGTGTTGGAAGTGGTACACAGGGGATTTGTAGCTGGTGAATAATTCAGCGTGGAGAGCGCAGCTCTTCAGGAGCGTGTGTGCAGAAGAGCGAGGGTGAGAGCTTCCCTCTGCCCTCCCCTGGGGTCTGATCCACCCCCTCTCTGCTCGTGGGGACGTGTGGGGGCTGTGTGGCTGCCAGCTCTGTCACCACGTGTCGGCTGTGCCCCTGTATGCGCGCGGGGCTTCTCCAGGTGCTCAGGGGGGATCTGCTGGTCCCCAGCGAAGGGCCAAGTGGCCAGTGACGCCGGGGATGCTGCCAGCACCTACAACTCACTCCCTCACTACCCTCTTCTTTGTTTCCTCCTTTATTTCTGTTTTCCACCCCTGCAGCGAGCAGCGTCCCCAGCTCTGGCAGCAGAGACAGGATGGGGCTTGGGGTCTTCCCAACCACCCCACCCCAGCTCGCCCTCCTCTCGCTGCTCTGCAGGTGCCTGTGCTGGCTGGGAGAGGACCTAGCAGAGTGTTCTCCTGCTTGACGGTCTCTTATCCTCCAGGCCTCCAGGGACCCGTGGTGACAAGGACATCAGATACACACCAGCCGTGAAAGCTGAGAGGGGAAGCTGTTCACCTCCCCAGATGCAGCTGGGAAGATCCTGTCCTTCCAGGGGAGGAGGACGTAGGTGGCCATGGGGTGGGGATGGCTGTCCCCAACCCTGCCACCTGCGGGGGGGCCGGAGGCGGCGTTTGAGATGGATGCGTGGGATGGCACCGTCCGTACCGGAGCGATTGATGAGCTCGTGTGGAAATGGGCTTCACCAAACGGCATCGGGCTGCGACGGGGGTTAATGAGGCAGCGACGGGGCTGAGGGGAAGATGGAGCTTATTAACGGGCAGATGAATGGAGGGGAAGGGCAGATGAATGGAGGCTCCTTCCCCACGTGCCACGAATCCGGGTGTTAAACAGCCGCTGTCAGTCAGATTAGGGCTGACGCTTGGAGCCTGACAGGGGAGAGGACGTTGTTAGGGAGCCTTGCAGGGATCAGGGCGTGTGAGCGAGTGAGTTTGTCTTTTGCAGTGATACAAATCCATCGCCACTTGGGAGGGAGGCGCCTGTTTGTTAATCACGGCACCGGCTGCGGCTCTGCCCTGGCACGGGGCTGATGAGGGGGAGAGGCACACAGGCTGGGCTTGGCTCTGAGTGGGCAGTGGTACCCAAGGAGGCGTGCACAGCACCTGTACACATCTGTACGGGCATGCGAAGCGTGTGTATGCATCTGTATGGGCATGCACAGCATCTGTACACATCTGTATGGGCATGCACAGCACCTTTACATACCTGCATGGGCATGTGCAGCATCTGTACACATCTGTATGGGCATGCACAGCACCTTTACACACTTTTATGGGCATGCACAGCATCTGTACACATCTGTATGGGCATGCACAGCACCTTTACACACCTGCATGGGCATGCACAGCATCTGTACACATCTGTATGGGCACGCACAGCACCTTTATACACCTGCATGGGCATGCACAGCATCTGTACACATCTGTATGGGCATGCGCAGCATCTGTACACATCTGTACGGGCCTGCTCTCTTCCCTTTGCCCACCCACGCCCCACGTGTGGGTTCCTCCAGGGCTGAAGCTCATTTTGAGCCTGGTGACTGCAGCTCCTTTCCTCGGGGCTGGACCTGGCTGGAGCAGCTCTGATCTGAGCGAGGCCCGGCTGGAGTCTGAAAAGGCCCTGAAGAAACAGGGGAGCACAGCGGGACATCAGCTCAGGGCTGCGGACCCCCTGCTTCTTTACCTGCTTTCTCTGTGCTTCAAACGATCCTTGGGTATTCCAAGAGCTGGGAGCAAAGTGAGCCTTAGAACACCTTGAATTAAAGGGCAATTGTTCCATATTTTGCAACTAACTTTAAATAAAATAATAAAAATAACTCCCAACAAACCTGTCCTTTTGTTCCAGCCTGCCAGGAGCTTCCAGCACAAGGACTTTATAGTCCAAAACACCATAAAATGGAGCCTAAATTACCCTCCTCTCGCTTGAAACAATTACAGGTTTTATCTATGGGTATTAAAGGAGATGATTGTTCCGTGTCGTTAAAAAATCTTTTCCTTTCTTTTATAATTCAGTCTTTACAGGCCTGGGGAGGGCGAGTGTGGGGCTGGCAAGGCTGCTGGGCTGGGGAGAAGGGGATGGAGAGGTTGGGGTGCCCGGCTGCGGTACCGAGCAGCCAGCAGTGCCCGTGCTGGGGCTGGGAGAGCATCGCTGCCTCCTGCGCCCCCTCCTTTCCACTGGGCATCGCTGGAGGAAGCTGCGCTGATGCTTGGAGCAGGGTTTGGTGGTGCTGCCGCAGGGCTGAGCCTCCTCAGCTGCACCAGCGCAGAGGCTTCTTGCGGAGCCGGGCACGGGTGGCTCCAGGCGAGGCAGCGCTGGGGTCTGGGGCTGTGGGAACCATCCTTCCTCTGATTTCTGATTCAGGGCTGTTTGCTCTTCCAGACCTTCCCAGCTCCTTTTGCTACTGGGAGAGAAAAGGGCTGCGACAAAGTTTTGAGGAGCCCATCCCGGCTGCGTCGTTGGCCTCGTGGTGCCGCTCCGGGTGCCCGGGCACCACTGTCCTGCTGCTTCTGCTCTAATCCCAGGTAATTGGATTTACAGGGAGTGCTGTATCCAATTACAGAATCCTAATTAACGGATTGAAGTTACAAGTGCGATGCGTCTTGCTTTCAGCAATTATGATTAATTTTGCCAGAATACACACGCAGACATTGATTACAGGATCCGCGGGCAAACAGGAGCTGAATGCTGATAATTGAGCCGTCAGCGGGGGCTCCGGGGGCGACGGCCGCAGCCCCGCAGCGGAGGGCTCGCTGCTGCCAGGCCAAGGACCGCGGGGCACAGCGAGTCCCTGCTGGTGAAATCTCCTTCCCGCTGGCTTTGGGAAAAGGTGCAGGGATGTGGGACATCACCGGTGCCCCAGCCCATGGGAGGGGACCTGAAGCACTGGGATTCCTGGAGCACAAGTGTTCCGAGGAGCGGCTGAGGGCCCTGGGGTTTGTTTAGCCTGGAGAAGAGGAGGCTGAGGGGAGACCTCATCCCTGTCTACGACTGCCTGAAAGGAGGTTGTGGTGAAGTGAGTGTTGGTCTCTTCTCCCACGTAACAAAGTGATAGGATGAGATGAAATGGCCTCAAGTTGTGCCAGGGGAGGTTTAGGAGTGGATAGCAGGAAATATTCCTTCACTGAAAGGGTTGTCAAGTCCTGGCAGAGGCTGCCCAGGGCAGTGGGGGAGCCCCGATTCCTGGAGGGGTTCAGCAACTGTGTAGATGTGGTGCTTCAGGACACGGTTCAGTCGGCGTGGTGGGGTTGTGGTGTTGGTTGGACTGGATGAGCTTAGGGGTCTTTTCCAACCTTAACGATCCTATGTCCTGGGACATTCGCTTGCGTCGGTGCACGGACACGAGAGCTGGCAACAGCATCCCTGTGCAGTGCTTCCCCTCGCAGCACGAGCTCTCCATGGGGCTTTCCCACCGCAGGAGCCCGTCTTTGGATGGTTTTTGCCTTGCCAGGCTCCAGCGGCTCCATCTCCGCTTGGGCTGAGCAGTGCTGGCAGCGCGGAGCAGCCGGAGAGGCTCGGGGAACCCCAGCTCCACGCTGCCTTGCGTGGTGACAGGCGCTTGGCTGGGAGGCTGCGCTGCTGCTGCAGAGCCAGGCGTCTGCCCTGCGGTGGTTTCAGAGGGTTTGCTCTCCTTTAGCAAAGAATAAAACCCGCCCAGTGCCCGCAAGTGCCAAGCACCGGAGAAATCTCTGTTGCTGGGGCAGACCCCGAGCTTCGTCACCGCCCGAGCGCTCGCTGCAGCACACGCCGGGCACCTCCGCTATCTCCAGCCGTGGAGAGCACTTCTCCGTGAGGCACCGTTCCTTATCGCTCCCTTTGCTGTTGCTTATTATCTTGTTCCCAGGCAGCTGCGAGCCCCTGGCTTGGGACATTAATCCAGCCCAAGCCAGAGCCTTATCCAAACAGGGAATCTTCCTTGGTGATTTTCAAACAAAACTTGATAAATCCGTGGTAAAAGAAGAAGAGCTTTCATCTCCAAAGGGCCCATCTCCAGCTGATGAGCGATAAACGCTCTGGCGCTGCACATCTTCATTTACTGCACGTTTGCTCCCCAGGAGCTCAGGCTGCTCACATTTGCTCTGTGCTCTCGCTCTTGTTCTCACTGTATTATTTCCTGCTAAAGCAGCTCAGTGGAGAGATCCCAGGCTGGGGACCTGTGGGACGCTGCGCCCCGAGGCCGTGCTGCTGGTTTTGGTGTCCCGAGGGGCCAGGATTTGGTGTTTGGGCTGGTCTAGGGCTGGCAGGGGCCTGGGGACCCGCGGGTGGCCCCGGTGTGTGCGGCTGAGCAGGAGGGACCTTCTCCTTGGGACACCCTTTGTTTGTCCCTTCACAGGAGCGTCCCCAGGGCTCTCTGCCTTCTGTCAACGTGGCAGGAGGGAACGTCTGCCCGCATCCCCGCCGTGTGCCCGTGTCCAGCCTCAGCCCTCGCCCCCTCCACCTCTCCATGGCCCTGAAGCCGCTCTGCGGTGCCTGGATTTGGCGGTGGCTGGAGGGGGGGGATGCTGAGCACCGGGGATTGTGTGGTGGGCACCAGCCTGGCTGTTTCTTGGCTGCTGTGAGGTGCAAGGGCTGCGACTGCCCTTCACTTTCCCCCAGTATCGTACTCCTGGCTGGGAAGCTCCAAGTGGAGTCTCCACCCAGCGCTCAGAGCTACATCTCCGGCCTCTCCATCTCCTTTTGTTCCCAGCCCTTGCTCTCTTCCTCCTCTCCTTCTTCTTCCTCTCCTCCCTCCAAGTCCCCCGGCTCCTTCGAGGCTCGCGTGGGGCTTTGATCTCCTCCGGAAAGCCCCCTCCTCACTCTGAACTGACTGCAACGCCTCGGTGGAGACTTATTAAAATAGATGAAGAGCCGCCTTTGATCGCCGTGGTGCTCCCAAGACCTTTCCCAATGTGAGGCTTCAAGCGAAGCCGCCTGCCTTTCATCCCAGCGCCGGTGAGGAGCTCACCAGGCTGGAGAGCAGGAGCTGCCAGGGCTGGAGCTCAACTTCCAGGGAAAGGCTGGGGCATCCCGGCCCTCGGAGAGCCCAGCATGGATGGAACGGGGCTGCGGAGCATCCCTGGCACAGTGCACGCTGCAGGGGGACGTCGAGGCACGTGGCAAGGACACTGATAGGGATGCGCTGATAGGGATGTGCCAGGGAGGAGAATTGCTGAAACGCTGGGGAAAACAGAAAGGAAACGAGAAGGTGAAGATAAAAACGATCCCGGGGAAAAGAAGAGAAAGGGTTAGAAAGCAAAAGAGAAGGCAGCGAGGGTAGCTGCCCCCCTGGGCAAAGCTGGAGCTTGTTAGACCTTTATAACGATGTGTCTGAATTTGATAAAAGATGAATAATTAATCCTCTCCCCCCCAATGGATTGGGCTCTCGCCGCTGCACGGGGCGGTTCTGCGGGCGCTGAGCAGCTGCTGCGCTGGGCGATGGATGCGGGGAGCGAGGATGCAGGGATGCAGGTGCTGGGGATGGAGGGATGTCCTGGGGGTCCCCAAGGGAAGCAGCCCCTCCTGGGAGCCTGGGTTCCCCCACGCGCTACAGGGGAAAGCAGGGGGTGGCAGCACAGCCTGTGGGGCCACAGGGGACTTTGGGGTCACTGGGGCCAGATGTGGCTCCTGCCCTTTCCCAGGCCGGCTCCTCCAGCTCTGCCCCCACAAGCGCCGGCACGGTCTGCGGGAGCCGGCATGCCAGCCCTCCCTGGACAAATATTTGCCCAGTCTGCTAAAAGGAGGCAAATCCTGCTAATTATGGCTAATTAACTGCCAGGTGGGCAGCTGCTGCCCTGTGTGCCACAGCTGTGCTCAGGTTCAGAGCAAGCAGAGTGGCTGCCGCTGTCCTGGTGGGGACTGTGCCTAAAACCTGGTGCCCTGAGCATCACATCTGCCCTCTTGGGTGATTGCCAGCACCAAGGATCAAAGCAAACCACTGCCACAGGCGAGCCGGCAGCCGAGAGAGCCCCGACCCACCTGGTGTGGGCAGCCAGGAGCCTCCACCATTGGCATCGCTGCTTTGTCCCACATCACCTCTCCATCCCGCATCACCTCTCCATCCCATTGTCACCTCTCCATCCCGCATCGCCCTCCATCCCATTGTCACCTCTCCATCCCACATCACCCTCCATCCCACATCACCTCTCCATCCTTCATCACCCTCCATCCCGCATCACCTCTCCATCCCATTGTCACCTCTCCATCCCACCATCACCCTCCGTCCCACTCAGCTGATGACAGAGCCAGCACCGAACGCTTAATAAGATGTGATTCACACACTGAGCTTAATTAGCAATTCAGTTAACGGTTTGTAATTCAGGCATGACCCTGATTGCATCCGAATGCTACTTTATTTCTTCTCTGCCGCTTGCATTCTGAGCACTAATTATGCCTCTTTGGATGCTAATTGCTTCCCGGCCCTCTGCCTGTCTTTCATGAGCAACATTTATTTTTCATGCGTCCATGTGTTTAAACTAATAAAAGCGGGGAGGGGAATAATCTGGGTCGGTCCAAGGCTTTGCCAAGATCAAACATCCCAGGAAGGTGAGCGGGGACGTGCGACTGCTGCCGCCGCCTTTGCTGCGTCTCCAACCGGGAGGAGGGAGCGTGGGAAAGGGCTGGGATGCCCTGGCGCTCTCCTCCTCCTCCTCCTCCTCCAACCCTGGCTCCATCCTGCATCAAACCTGCTGCCCAGGCTATTAATGAGCCACCGCTCTTGACAGCCCCGGCGCTTTGTGCCAGCTGGGGATGGTCCCTGGCCACGCAGCCCCCCTCCACTGCCCACACGGGACCCCGTGTGCCCCGTCCCCGGGAGGTGCCCAGCTCACTGCTCCGGGCGGCTCTCGGGGGCTGCTGCAGGGTTTAACCATCCCTCTGAGGTCACCCCTTCCGCAGGGATCTCGCGTGGCACCAGCAGCCCCCGGCCCCTCTGCTCTGCTGCCCAGAGCTGCTCCCCAGCAGCGCAGCTGGGTGGGGGCTGAGCCCTCCCAATTCGTTTCACATGTGCTGATGGGGGTTTCAGACCCAGCTGGGATGAGTTTCCCCGCTCTCTGTGGTGCTGAGCAGCTCGGGAGCTGGTGCTGGAGAAGGGGGCTCCCCGCAAAGGGGTGCAGAGCCCGGGCTGGCAGCATCCCTGCACCCCAGAGGGGGCCCCCTGCACCAGGGCAGCCTTGGGCCTCACCGGGAGGGTGATTCCCCCCTCGCTGGCCACGGCTGAGCTGGTGGAGCGGGGCCAGGGTGGCACAGACAGCTCAGGGGGTCCGAGCTGAGCCAGGGCCCCCAATCCGCCTGCGGAGCCGCAGGACCCATGACACCCACAGCCAGGAGGGGTGAGTCCAGACTGCTTCGTTCTTTGTGGCTCTGTGCCTCAGTTTCCCTCACGTGCACCCAAATGCTCTGGCTCCCCGAGGGCCGGGGATGTCCCGTTAGGAGCAGAGAGAGGGAATTTGCTGGGAATGGATCTGCAGTGCCCAAACGGTGCCGGGCAGGAAGGGGGGTGAGTGAGAGCATCCCTGTGGGCACGACCCTTCCAGCGCCCAAGTGGGTGCTGGGGCTCTGTGCCCCGTGTTGGGGGTGCAGGATGAGTCCCCCTCTCGCCTGGCTCGGTTGGCAGCCAGGCCACCCTCATCCTCTGGGTGCAGCCCTCACCCGTGAGGCCTTTGGGCGCAGAGGTCTCCCCCAGGCATTCCATGTCCCCTGGTCCTGTGGCGCTGCCGGGCACCCACCGCTTTCCAGGGGCTCTGGTGGCACCAGGGGAGCTGGGACGGTGGCTTTGGGGACCCCGCTGGGGCCAGGGCTGGTGGCAGATGTGAGTGTGGGGCAGGGACACGCCTGGCACCTGGTCCTGCCTGCTGGTGGGGACCCGTGAGTGCCACAGGGAGCTCTGCTGCGGGCGTCGGGCGCAGAGCAGAGGAGCCAAGGAGCTTGGAGGCGGCTTTTATTGGCCTCGGTAACGACAGTATCACTAATGGGTATTTAATTAGCTCAGCCACTCTCGTTAATGGTATTGCGGGGCTGTGAGCTGTGGTTAAGGCTGCAGGCAGGGAGCGGGCGAGTGGCCGGAGCTGTTGAGCCTGCGCTGAGCAGCCGGACCCAGCAGCAGCCCTGGCACCTACTGGTACCCTGCGCTCCCACATCTCAATGTGGCTTCTTGCCGGCCCTGACCCTCTCTGTGCCTCAGTTTCCCCGGCACCGAGCGGAATGTGGTGCTCCAGGTGGGGGAATGAGCTGTTTCGGGGCTGTGCTGGGCTGGCCGAGGACCATGGATGTGTGGGAGGGTTGCAGGGTTGCATCGCCCCTGGGATGGGGCTTGGAGGGAGACACCCGTGTTTTCACGCCTCTCCCAGACCCGCAGTGGCACCAGAGGGCGAGGGTCGCGGATGCCGGTGCCAGAGGAGCCGCTTGCCGTGGGCCAAACCCATTAACATCAGCGTTTTGCCTCGTGTTTCATGAATAGTTAACGTTGAGGGACCCCGAGGAAGGATCCCAGCAGCACTGGCAGCGTGAATATTCATCTGCTCGGGGAGCCACGGGCGGCTGAGTGGCAGCTGTCAGTCTCCCAGCCTGGGCACGAGCGTGGGGCTGGGGTCCCGGGAGCCCAGCCGAGCCCCTCCGGCACCGCGACGCACCGGACCGATGGCCGTGGGACGCAGGAGGTGGGCACCGACCCCCAAGAACCAGGATTAGGAGCTGGAATTTGGGCTCGTTTGGAGCCCAATGCCAGCTTCGAGTGCAGGAGGACAGAGCGCGGCCGTCGTGCCGGGGCTGGAGGAGGGTTGAATCTCTCGGATTGGAGACGCCGCTTCTCGATTCGTGTCCGCATTGCGGGACATTAATGCAAAATGTTATGAAGCAGCCGTTTCCCAGGGCTGCCCAGTGTCGGTGGGACCTGGCGGTGCCGGCATGCCGAGCGCTCGCCGGCGGGATCGTGGCTCCCAGCAGAACCTCCAGCATCCCCGGCGCTGGCGTTGGGCTCATCCCTCCGAGTTTGGGTGCCGCCTGCACCTGCGAGCCGCGCGCTCCCAGGAAAATCGACGCCGTCGTGTTGACTTATTTAAAGTATTTGGCAGTCGGTGAGGGAGCAGGAGAATGTGAAATCGTGTTTGCATTGGATTCCTGCTGGATGGCCCCGCCGCCCCGGCAGCCGCTCGCCAATTAAATATCCATCAGTAACAAGGAAAACAAACTCACGGATCCCTAACACTCCACATTAAAAGTTAATAATACAGTCAGCACCTGCAGCAAGAGAGGCAAATTAAGAGCAGCACTTGGAGTAACACAGTAAATGGAGGAGGGAGCAATTAACAACCATAAAATGACGAAGAGAAACAATTAGGAGAGGGGGGTGAGCGCTGGCACGCGGGTGCACGTGCCGGGGAAGTCGCCACGCTGACGGCACAGCCGTGACGGGCTGGAGGCAGCGGTTTTGCCTTCCCCACTGTGATGGGGGGGTGTTTTGGGGTGCTTGGCTGGGTCCCTGCTTGCAACCCCCAAACTGGAGGCCTGTGGGGCGTGGGGTGAATCCTCCTCCTTCTCGCAGCTGCGTGGGGTCACCCCATGGACCCCGAGGTGCTCGTGGCCCTGGCACGCGCGCAGGAGTGACACCGACAGCTCCGGCCACGCCGCCTCGCCCTTCCCTGCTTGCATCGATCCAATATATTAAGCTATTAAATTATTTTGCTGTTTCAGAGCTCGGTCAATGAAGGCTGAAGCAGTCGGAGGGAGTGACCTTTCTCGCCGGCTGCTCTTGGGCTTGGAACCTGCCTTCCCATTGCTGGGTGGGGGATCCAGGTGCTGCTCCTCATCCCCTCCTGGTTTGGGGTGTTCCCCTGGAAAGGGAGGGAGCCGAGGCTGGTTTTGTGGTGCCAACGCTGGTGTAGCCGCTGCCGGCGTGGTGGATCGGGCAGATGCTGCCAGCACCACAACAGCTGCAGCCGGCATGGGGCAGGGATCGATGGGATTTGTCACCCGGAGCTGGTGGAGGCACCTGGAGCATCCTGGGCGCTGGGTTTTCCGTGCCTGAAAGTGACGCAGAAAGACGGGGTAGAGATAAGGGGGTTTATTTTGCTGCATTAACCTTGGAAGAGGAGTTTGGGGGGGGGAATCCCAGCCTCGCACCACGACCCCGGCACCGGTTTCCCAGCGTTTTGCCCCGGTTGGGGGCTTGGACCAGTCCACATCCCAGCGCTGGGATGGGAGCAGCCCCCACCTCCCCACCAGGGAAACTGAGGCACCGAGGATGGCATCTCCCTCGCTTTGGGGTCAGTGCCGAGGTTTTGGGGGACGTGCTGGCTGGTTTTTTGGGAACCTGCAGCCCAGCACAACCAGAGCTGGGGATGTTTGCTGGGGGGGTGTTATAAGCTGGTGCAAAATCCAGACTGGCAGAGACACAGACGTAACTGATCCTGGTGACACCAGCACTGAATCAGCCTTCGATTTCGCTGGAGTTTATTTGAAATGTGGGTTTTGTGTTGGTTTTTGGGTTTTTTTGTTTTTTTTTAAATTGCTTTTATCGCAGTCGAAAAGGGGAAGCTGATATCTCTGAATATGCAGGAGAATCCTCCTCGCAGGCTTTAAACAGAAAGTAAAATGTTTTAGCTGCTACAATAGAATATTATTAGAACGGCCCCGGCAGGACGGAGCGATCGCTGCCAGCGGCTGCAGTGAAAGGGGAACAAAACCAACCCTGAAAGGCGCCCGCGAGCTCAAAGCCAGACGGCCGCTCCCCAGCCCGGACTTGTTCCATTACGGATGTATTTTTGGAAAGCAAAAGATTTCCATTTTGGAGCATGTTTTGATCTGTCGGATTACTAAACCCCTTGATTTGGGATGAGAAAACACGAGTGTCTGGTGACAGTCGCCCCCGGTGGCTCCGTCTTCGCCCCCAGCCCGCGGGAGCCCCTGCCCGGCCCGGGGGAGAGCAGCTTATTAATAAACTTAACAAGATGAGTAACGTTGGCCGCCACTAATAAAACGAGGGCGATCTCCCCTATTTCACTGCTGGAATCTGAATTACTGTGTCTCACCACCACTTACCGCTCCTGTAAAGCTTTATATCTCCAAAACCCTGTAATGTCATTAGCGACTAATTGATTTTTTTTGCATCATCTTGGTGAGATAGGGGAGCCGGATCCTCACTTTGCAGCGAGGAGGATGGACTGGCCGCTCGGTCGAGCCGGTGCTCGGCATTGCCAGCGTCCGCAGTGGGTTTGGGGACCCCTGGCTGCTTTCCTCATGCTGGGGATCCCAGAACTGGAGACGGGACTCCAGACAAGGTCTCCCAGGAGAGGAGCAGAGGGGTAGGATCCTTCCCTCCCCGCTGGCCGCGATGCTCTGGATGCAGCCCAGGGTTTAGCAGGGAGCAGCGCGGCTATCTGTCTGCCATCCCCTCCCTCTCCGAACCCCAAATCTGGAGCAGGTTGGGATGCTCCGGCACCAGCCGAGCTCCCCGGCACAACCCCAGCTGCCGGGATCTCCAGCAGTCGCCTCTCCTCTGGTAACTGGGTTTTATGCCAAGGAAACGGGAAGCCGGAGGGAGAGATAAATTAGAATTATTTTTAATAAAACGGGGATCATTTTTAATCACGTTTAAGTTATTTTTCTTTAGCCACCTCGCACGGTGTAGATTTCCCTGAAAAATGGGAAACTTTCATCTCTTGCTGCTTGGAAATTAATTCCTCCCTGACAGCCGTGGTGCTTAATGTAGATAATAACTATTAGTTCTACCCCAGACAGCCCACTCTGTCCTGCGGGGCCGGCCCTTTCATTTTTCTCCCCAGATTAGACTAAGTCCTTCGACAGGCAGCGAGGGCCTGGGGAGAGGAGGGGCTGGGGGGGACACGCGGGGTGTTAAGTATGGATGCTCCTGCTTTCCATCCTTCTCCCCATCCCTGTGTTTCACACCCGGGGAGTGGGATTTTTGTGGTGGTGACGAATCCCAGTTCTGCCACGGGAGACCCAGTCCTGAAAGGGGCTCCAGGAGAGCTGGGGGGGGGCTCTGGATCAGATAGTGTGGGATGGGATGAGGGGGGACGGTTTTGAGCTGCAAAAGGGGAGATCGAGATGAGATCTTGGGGAGAAACGTTTTGCTGTGAGGGTGGGGAGACCCTGACCCAGGTTACAAAAAGAAGTTGTAGCTGCCCCATCCCTGGAGGGGTTCAAGGGCAGGTTGGATGGGGCTGGGAGCCCCTGATCCAGTGGGAGGTGTCCCTGCCCATGGCCGGGGGGGGGACTGGATGGGTTGGGGGTCCCTTCCAACCCAAACCCTTCTATGAATCTGGGGATTTGGGGATCCTCCAGCAGCAGCAGCAGCGTGACAAAGTGAGAGGACCTCCATCCTGTTAAAAAGGGGTTGTAAATATGAAGTTAATGGAGCCTGAAAGCCAGCCGCTTCCTCGGCACGTGTTGCTGGCTGGGATTTCAGGGGTTGTTTGCAGCTCCAGGGATTTACAGCTGGGATGGGGCACAGGGCTGGGAAGGTGCTGCTCGCGGGAGCCGTGGCCGACAGGGTTTGGTGGCTTTTGGCCTCTGCCCTCTGAAAACCTTAGTGGGATTGGATAGAAATGGGAATAGGAAAGAGAAGAGAGGAGGCTGGAGAAGGACCTGGCTGGAAGCTCTGCCCTTTCGGAGCAGGGGGCACCAAAAAGGGCTCTGCCCGCTGCACTGGGCACCCCGGTGCGTTTGTGTCCTCGTGGCACGGCAAGAGTGTGGGAGCGTTTGGCAAAGAGCCCTTTTTTTCCCCATATCTGCCCTCCCTGGTGACCCAAGAGGTGCTTGGGGGCCCCTGGGGCCCCTGGGTCGGGCTCTGAGGGGCCATCTGTGCCCCCAAATTGCCTCTGCCAGCACCTTGTCCATCCTTCCCTGATGGTCTGGGGCTTTTCCAAGGAGCACAGAGCTGCGTTTTCCCCTCCCTGGAGTCACTAATTCCCTCCCATCGCTCTGGCAGGGATAATCTCCCTCCATCAGCCGAAGCCCGTGGGGCTGCAGCAAGAGCTGCTTTTAACAGCAGCACAAAGAAACCGGCAGTAATTTAGGTGCAATAAGGGCTTTCTGCTGCTTTTCTGCTCGGTGCCATCCTCCCCTCGCATCCTCCCCGTGCTGCGGCGCGGCCGGTCAGCGCTGCCTTGCTCCCAGGCTCTTTCACAAGGCTCTTTCAAACAAACCTCTCCAGGTCCACGAGGCCCTGCTGGAGCTGGCCATGCTCCCCAAGGGCATGAAAACCCCTGCCCTGCTCACCTGGAGAGCCTCTATGGGAGCGTGTTTATCCCCTTCATCCCCACAAGTGGTACTGGAATGAGGTGCAGAGCGCAGGAATGCTGGTGCTGGAATGAAGAGCAAAGCTGAGATCCTGGGTGTGCCTGATGTCACCTGTACCAGGGTCCAGCATCATCCTGGGTCCAGCATCGCCTGTACCAGGATCCAGCATCATCCTGTGTCCATTGTCACCTGTACCAGGGTCCAGCATCATCCTGTGTCCATTGTCACCTGTACCAGGGTCCAGCATCATCCTGTGTCCATTGTCACCTGTACCAGGGTCCAGCATCATCCTGTGTCCATTGTCACCTGTACCAGGGTCCAGCATCACCCACCCTGTCCCAGTGCATGACTGAGCGTTGCAGCCAGCACGAAGCCCTCTCCCTGCGCGGGGTCGGATGCTGCGCTGATGCAGGGTGCTGGGGTTCTGCCCGCCCTGCAGGGCTCGCAGGGGCTTTGGGGGAGCACAGGCTGGGATGTGACCCACGCATCGCTGCTCCACATCCCCCTGGGTCGGTGTGGAAGCACCGGGCTGGCCGCTGCGGTGCTGCCAGCACCTGCCACGCGGTTATTGTGACAGCAATTACTGCTCCCGCGCTGACACACAGATCACAGGGGCTTTGATCCAAGGTGTTTTTCTTTTTTGCTGCAATTTCCCACTCATTAGCTGCACCATTTACTTACTTAAAACATTGAAAAAAAAACACTGAAATCCCTAATTTTTGATAAAAGAACAACTTCCCAAGAGGGACGGGTGGCGATGCTCTCCCACCCACCCCGAGATGGGGGCGGAGGGGACACAAACAGCTCTGGGCTCATGGCAGAATGGAGCCCGCGATCCCTGCTGTCTCTGGGCTTTCGGATGCTCTCACTGATCCCTTAATTAAGGCTCATGACAAAGACGTGAGGCTGCAGTGACTGAAGCCATCGGTCCCCAAATAACCCCCCAGCCAAACCGAAGGGCATCTCCGCTCCCCCCGTGGGGTGGGGGGTGGATGCCTGAGGCGGGGACTCGTGCCACTTCTTGCCTGCCTGATCTTCCCCTCCGCCCGCTGCTGTGCCTGGAAAAGGTTCTTTTAATCAGGGGTAATTTTATGCATCATTAATATCAGGTCTGATTATAAGGAAGGAAAGTTCAGCCGAGGGGAAGATGAAAGGAGGTGGCGGCCACCCCCTCTCCCCTCGCCACAGGCTTGGGGGGTCTCCAGAAGGGTTCCCAGTTGGTGCTTTGTGCTCAGCACCTCTGCATCGCTCCCATCCCTGAATCCCTGGGAAGCTGCATCTGGGGACCCAGGAGGGCCCCGTCCTTTGGGGGCCCCTTGTCTGAGGGTGCTCACCATGAGCCTGGGGACCACAGGGCTCTCCCGACACTGGAGCTGGTTTAGCTGGGGTGAGCAGTGGGGTTTCGGGGGTCCCTGCGCAGCCCTGCGTGGCTCAGACGGGAGGGATTATTCGCTTTCTCCGTTCACACCATTTTACACATGTAACGCGCTTTTGTAGCCTCTCCGGCATCAGAGGCGTTCGTTTCACAGGCGACGCATCAAACACGCCTTGAAATCCCAGGTCCCTGGGGCTGCGCGGCACAGCCAGCGATGCTCCTCGCCCCCGGGGTGCCCCTGGGCTCTGCTGGTGTCTGCCCGGAGGGTGGGATTTGGGGTTGGATGCTGCCACGGGGCTCAGTGCGACCCCTGGGAGATGGGGTGCATTGGGGGTCCCGTTGGGTGCCCCATTGGCTGTCCTGTTGGGGTTCACCAAGGCATTTCTTGTGGCTGCTCACAACCTATTGGCTGTAAATTGGAGGTGGGAAGAGTCTGAGTGGAGATAAGCAGGAATTTCTTCACAATGAGGGTGAGGAGGCCCAGAGCAGGGGTGGCTGCCCCATCCCTGGAGGGGTTCAAGGCTGGGTTGGATGGGGCTTGGAGCCCCTGATCCACTGGGAGGTGGATTGGAACCAGATGGTCTTTCAGGTCCCTTCCGACTCAAACCATTTTATGATTCTAACCTCAGAGCGAGCCCAAGGACAAGTGGGATACGGCAGCAGCATGGGCTGCTCCAGCTCCTTGCAGAATTCCCCCCGTTTCTTCCTCCTCTTCTTCTTCCTCGCCTTCCCTTGCTTGTTTTCCCTTTGCATGTGGGCACAGCCGTAAATCAGAGCCCCTGTGAAGAAAACAACATCTGTTTATGCTCCTTGGGTGTGCGGCTCATAAAAGGGGAAGGAGAAAAGGTGCCTTTCCACCCCCCTAGGGGGTTATTTCTTTAACCCCAGGCTGTCCCTGGGCATGGTTGGGCTCGTCTGCACCAGTTCTCTGCTCAGGATGGGAGGCAGGGATGGAGGGGGGCGTTCTCATTATCCAGGGCGTTGAAGGAAAGAAATCCAGCTCGAGTTTTATTCCTTGAAAAGCACGGGATATAAAACCTAAATGCCAAAAGAACTTTCCCTGATGGGGTATGAATTTATGAGGGATCACCCCAATTAAACCCGGCTGCTCAAAGATGTCCCTGCATCCCTTGGGTGCTGGTGAGGAAGAGGGAGAGGTTCCCAGATCCCAGCAGAGCCGGCACGTCCCGGCGAAGCTGCCAATCCCCATCGGGGAAGCGCTGACGAGCACAAAATAAATAATGCTTAATTGGATCACAACATCTCAGCGGCTTTGTCTCCTCGCTGCCGTCACCGGGGCTCGGTCCCAGCTGCCCGGTGGCACGAGGGGCGATGGGGGCTGCTCCGCGCGAGAGAAATGTCACGTTGGTCAGGTTGGCAGCCGCCAACGTTAATAAGGTGCGTATTTAATTAAATACCATTTCCACCCTCCTCCGTCCTCCCCTCCCCACGCTCTCCCCTCGCTCTTTGCCAGGGAAGGGGCTGTGATTGAACACGGCTTGGTAACTGCCAGCCCCGGACTGGGGAATAAAACATAAAGAGCCCAAAGTTCCTCTGTAATATTAACTGTAATGAGATAAACTTAATTGAACATTTTTACGATGTCATACTCATTTCCCTTTTTAATTAGGTCCTTCTTCCATAACAACATGAAACCATATGATTGGGAACTTCCACGAGTGGTTCGTTACCGAGAGTGCTAAAAGCCAGGATTAGCAGGAGGGGTTGGATGCTCTGAAGTGGCTCTGGTCTGGGCTCCCAGGGAAGCAGTGATGGAGAAGAATTGAAATCCCAGCAGCTCCAGTTCTCAGGGGGTGGTGGGAGGAGGGAGGTGACGCCAGCCCCGGCCGAGCCCCGAGCCCCTTGCTGCTGGATGCTCTCCCTTCCCCATCACTGCTGTCTCCCAATCAGGAATTAATTGCACTTAGCAGCATAAACAACCTAATAAAATATAAAAAACCTAAAGAGGATGAAAGATGAGCTGCGGCTTTGATTTAATGGCCTGCTGGCTCGGGAGCTGCTGGGAATTCACGGCATTGGGCTGACTGTCGATGAAATCATAGACTCACGGAGTGGTTTGGATTGGAAGGGACCTCAAATCCCATCCAGTTCCACCCCTGCATGGGCAGGGACGCCTCCCACTGGATCAGGGGCTCCGAGCCCCATCCAACCTGCCCTTGAACCCCTCCAGGGATGGGGCAGCCACCCCTGCTCGGGGCAACCTGGGCTTCCCGACCCTTACAGGAGAACATTTCTCCCCAAGATCTCATCTCAATCTCCCCTCTTTCAGCTCAGAATCGCTCCCCCCCATTCTGTCCCTGCCCTCCTTGACCAAGAGCCCCTCCCCAGCATTCCTGCAGCCCCTTTCAGTGCTGGAAGCTGCTCTAAGGTCTCCCAAGAGCCTTCGCTTCCCCAGGCTGAGGGCTCTCAGCCCCAGGACAGGACCCCGTGCAAGGAGGTGGCTGTCCCTGCTCCCGCACAGATTTCCCATTAGCAGCGATATCACAAACCATGATAGGTGAGACCCATCTCCTCCCTGCCCATCCCTGCTGCAAAAAAAACCCCCAAGGATTCAGCTTATTTTTCCAGGCTGCCCAAGCTGGCATCGCAAAGGTTTGACTCGAAGGGCAGGAGATGGTGGCTGGGGATGGAGAAAAGGAGATGGGATGGGGAATAACAGCCGGAGCGGGTGCTGTGTGGGTGCCTGATGCTGGGGGTCAGCACCCGCGTTCCCGTGGGATTCGTCGGGTGCCTCTCCCAGCACCCGCAGCCCTGGAACTGGGGCATCGCAGGGGCTCAGCACTTGCTCTGCGGCTGCTTCGCTCCCTCCGGGCTCTGAGCAGGTATTTTGCAGGGGAGAGCACTTAGTGCATTAGCAGCGGCTTCTCCGCGCGCACAGCCCGGCGGTAATTAATCATTCATACAGCTCTGGGACCCCTGGCATCGTTCGGAGGGAGTAATTACACCTCTCCCACTCCTCTTCCTCGCCACTGCGGCCCCGCTCACCCAGCCTGGCGAGCAGGGAAGTTTTGACAAGGTGATCAATGAGGTCTGCAGCGCTGGCAGGGGGGGGACGTGCTGAGGGGAGAGGTAATTAGAGCAGAAAAAGGGGCCTGGAGGAGGGAGCCCTACCTAATGGAGCAGCCGGGCAGCAGGTTGTGGCGCGCGGAAGGGAAAAAGGGGAATAAAAGCCTGAGCGCAGCCCTGGCACCGCTGACCCCTCGCGCTGGGGATGCAAACGCGCCGGCTGCCCCTGACCGTGCGTCGGACTCCCATCCAGAGTGGGATTGGTGTGGGATTTGCTGTGGGAAGCGTGAATTTGCTCCCTCCAAGGGGGACGTTAGGTGCAATTTCCCTGCAGGGTGATCCCAGTGCTGGATCCGTCGCTGGCCCTGGTGATGCCCCCACGATCACTGCTGTGTGGTGGCTGCGGCTGGAGAGAGGGGGAAAAAGGGAAAAAGAGCCCCGTGTCGGACTGAATTCGGTTTCCCAGCCACACGAGGAGCCCCAGGCTGGGGCTAGGGAGGCAACCACACGTTCACAGGGTTTGGGGGACCAGGAAGAGGAGCCACACAGGTAATTGAGACACGGTTGGTGTATGAGATCTCCCGTCAGCCCCAATCCCAAACATCATCAGACAGAAACCCACAGGAAAATATCTTGGTCCTTAAAAATGCAAATAACATGTGATGCTGAATGTCCTCTTTTGTCTGTAATTGCACGATTCTTAGACTCAATCAGCCAAAGATAAACTGTGTTATTTAGGAGCAATTTGAAAGCAGACAGATTGAAAACAATGGGCCGGATTCGGCCTTCGGCGCCTCAGGAATGAAGCCAGAATCTCTGCCGGATCAGCTGGGCTCTGCGGGATTTGCACCCCGTGGATGCAGAGCAAGGTGATGCCTGGCGTCGCTTCCAAGGGCCAAGCGTGTGGGATGCTCGCCTGGCTCTCTGGAGCTTTTTCCCTCCATAATCCCTGAACATTCCCAAATTTCCTGCAGTTGCCGCCTTAAAACGCCTAAATCACCACTAACATCCCGCTGGCTCGCTGGTGGCTGTGGGGATGTGCACGTCCTGCTCTCACATCCCCTCTATTTAATTTTTAGGGATGAGGAGGCACAGGGTCCGGGTTCAAATTGCCGGTGTGGCTCAAGGGTTTGGGGGCTCCAAACCGCAGGCGCTTGGCCACGGGCGCAGCCCTGGTCGGCGGGAGCAGAGCCAGCAGCTGGTGATTTATAAAAGACAATTTTCTTGGCTCCTCTGCTGTGGATAAATCACTTTGGGGACCAGCCCCAACCGTCTCAGCCCCGGCGAGCTCCGCACCAGCTGCTGTGCCGGAGTCCCTGGGAGGAAAGGGCCTCTCGCCCGCGCTCGGCTCCCGGTGGCACCGCGTCCTGATGCTGTCAGCCGAGTGACAGCTCGGCATTCGCAGCAGTCCCTTCTGCCTATAAATACACATATTCTCCTCTCCGCTCACTGGGAAATGAAAGTTTTGGCTGGTTCGTCTCCGCCTGCATCACAATAACTCAGAGCAGGGCAGAGCCTTGCCTGGGTGCTCAAATCCTGCTGGAGCTGCCGGAATCTGAGCCCCGTCACTGCCTGTGCCGTGCAAACCACCCCCTGCCCAGCCCCGGCTGGTGCAATCCCTTCCTTGGGTGCTCTCCTCTCCCTTTCCTAGGCGCTCACCTTTTCCTGAGAGCTCACCTGTCCTTGAGAGCTCACCTTGCCTAGATGCTCCCCTTTCTCTGGGTGCTCTCCCTTCCCTTCCTTGGGTGCTCACATTTCACTTTCCTAGGTGCTCCCCTTCCCTGGATGCTCCCCTTGCCCTGGGTGCTCCCTTTCCTAGGTGCTCCCCTTTCCTGGATGCTCCTCTTTTCTCTGGATGCTCCTCTTTCCCTGGATGCCTCCTTTCCCTGGATGCTCCCCATTCCCTGGATGCTCCCCATTCCCTGGATGCTCCCCTTTCCTGGATGCTTCCCTTTCCCTGGATGCTCCCCTTCCCTAGGTTCTTCCCTTTCCTGGATGCTCCTCTTTTCCCTGGATGCTCCCTTTTCCCGGATGCTCCCCTTTCCTAGGTGCTCCCCTCTCATGAATTCTCCCCTTTTCCCTGGTTGCTCCCCTTTTCTAGATGCTTCCCTTTCCTGGATGCTCCCCTTTTCCCTGGATGTTCTCCTTCCCTAGGTTCTTCCCTTTCCTGGATGCTCCTCTTTTCTCTGGATGCTCCTCTTTCTCTGGATGCTCCCTTTCCTGGATGCTCCCTTTCCCTGGATGACTCCTTTCCCTGGATGCTCCCCTTTCCCTGCATACTCCCTTTCCCTGGATGCTGCCCTTTTCCCTGGATGCTCCCTTTTCCCTGGATGGTCCCCTTTTCCCTGGATGGTCCCCTTTTCCCTGGATGCTCCCCTTTCCCTGGGTTCTCCCCTTTCCTGGATGCTCTCCCTTCGCTGCTGGGGTGCAGCATCCACTACCCTGTGAATTCCCATCAATTCCAGCCCCAAGCCTTTCCCATCTCCCTGCCGGGCGCTCCTACAGGATTTTCCGGGGTGGTGGGTCCCGGGCAGCAGAGGAACAGGGTGAGCACGCGGGAATGCAGAACGCAGAGGTAATTACTTTTACACAATCACATTTCCCTTTCGGTGCAGACCTACAAGGATGTAAACAAGATACCCTTTAAACACATGCTTCCCGGCCATCCATCACCACATCCAGACTTTATTATGCTCTACTTTATATGTTATAAATTACATTTTAATGATAAACTGCGCGCTCCCAATGCAAACCACAGCCTCCTGTTGTCGGTAAAAACAATAATAGATTTGTAGAAAGTGAAAAGAGGGAAATGCATATTTATGAGCTTAGACAGTTTGGGGGGAAAGAGGCAATTGTGCACTGAAATATTTGGATTTATGAATTACTTCCTATTTTAAAAGGCTCCTGCGTTTCCTTGTGCTCAGAAAGTCACTTGGTTACAGCCGAGGAGGGTGGGAAGCGCCTCCTGCGGCTCCTGCGTCGGGTGTTGGGACCCAAACTGGGCAAACTGGGGTAAAGCCCCGTCCCGAGTGGGGGTTGATGAGCTGGTGAATGCTTAGGAGCATGATTTAGGGATTGGTGGGAATGGTTGGACTCGACGATCCAGTGGGTCTCTTCCAGCCTGGTTATTCTGTGATTCTGTGTAATTCTGTGATTCTGTGAGGGATCGTGGGGGGATGGCGGGTGGGGGCAAAGTGGGGATCCCCCAAACGGGGGCTGCAGCCGAGGTCGCAGCCTGGGGACCTACTGAGAATAAGGGCAATAACGGGGGTGGCTGTGGGGAGGGGGAGCAGCTCTGCAGCAGCCCCCCTGTTGCTTTAACCCTGCTGCAATTAGGCTTTCGTCGCCGCGCGTGGCTCTGCCAGGCAGCCCGCAGGGTGGCAGTTAATGACGGTTGGTGCAGGGCAGGGTGCTCCGTGCAGGTTCACGGGGCTGGCGCTTGGGACCTCGGCTGGGAGGGGATGCGATGGGGGGATGCGCGTTGCAGAGCAGCAGCGGCTGCCGCGTGGCGAGGAAGAGGAGAAGAGGACAAAGAGCAGGAGAAAGCGTGGTTCTCGGCAAGCGGTGGCGGGCGTCTCTCCTCCTGCACCGTCCCTGCTCTCTCCTGTCTTTCCCAGAACGAACCGTTACTCCCTGCGTGGGCTGGCAGGGCTGGCAAAGGTGCCTCCCGGCCCAGGGACGCATCCTGCACAGGACAAGGCTGTGTGCTCGGATCTCTGGGTTTGCATGGAGAAACTCCACACTCGTGTGCGGTGCCTGGTGCGAGCAGCTCATGGGGCTGCTCGACTCAACGAGGAGCTGGGTGCGCGCCCGGTGCTGCCGGTGCCGTGCCAGGTGCAGCGTTTGGTGCTGCCGGTGCTGCGGCTGCTGCAGAAGGAGGGAAGGGGTGATGTGGCCCCTCCAACCCTTGCTGCCAAGTCAGTGCTTTTGTCTGCACATCCATTACCCGAGCAGCTTTTGACTTCAGCAGAGATCGTGTCTCTGGCCTTCAGCAAATGGCTTTTTCAAGGTGAACGTCAGCTTTCAGCCAGAGCCGAAGCTTTCGGGAGCTTTTTAAAGAGCATCCTTTCTCCGGCTGCAGCAGCTGGAGCCCCTAAGTGGGATCACAGCCCCGTGGTGCGAACCCCTCGCCTCCTGCCTGGAGAAACTCCCAGGCGAGGCCAGGAGGCAAAGAGGACAACTGAACATGGAGGGAAATAAGAGGAGAGGCTGGAGGCACAGAAGGTTCTGAGTTGATGTGGGGTCATAGCTGTGGGGAGAAGGGAGGTTATTTGAGACCCCAGCTCCGGGGAGAGGAAGGAGCTGTGGATTTTTGGAGACGAGCGAGGGGACTGTACCCGCCTGGGTACGGGCTGGGGGACAATGAGGACCAGGACAACATGAGCTGGTGTTCGAGATGTTGCTCCAGCCCCGGGACCACCCGCATGTGGGGTGATGGAGAGGTGAGAATGCAGAGTTGGAGCAAGCTGTGCACGCAGAAAGGGAGAAAAATCTGATGTCACTGCTGATGGTGACATCGGCGCTGCTCCTCAGCCCCTGTGGACGATGGGCACCTCCTGCTCCCCATCCTCATGGGGCACAGAGCGCTGGGTACCGAACCGACCACCCTCAAACCTGAGCACACGATGAGCTCAGGGGGCTCGTGTGGGAGCGCCTGAGTAATTTATGCATGAGCACCCGTTCAGCCCATGCACGAGCGCCCAATTGGGTTTTGCATGGCCACCCCAGCAATCCATGCACGAGCGCCCAATTAGCGCACGCATGGGTGCCCACCCAGCCCGTGCCCCTCGTTAGCGGCTGCCGGGGCGCCGCAGGAGGCTGGTGCTGGGGCTGCCCCTCAGCAGCAGCTGCAGGAGGACAGACCCTGCCCTGGGAGCTTCGTTAGCGGCTTCGGCACAGAATCCCAGCCCCTTTCTGGCTGTTCCGTGAACCTGGCAAGAAAGAAAGGCAGCAGCCCCTGGCAGTGCTTGGAAAGAGTCATTAAAGAACTGCAGCTGATGGGGATCCGGGGCTTTTTGCAGATGAAAGTGCTGCCGTCAGTCAGAGGGAAGCTGAGTGAGGGACTGAAGTCCCCAAGCAGCAGCATTGGGGTGGGTCTGCTTGGAGAGGAGGGTCTGAGTGGAGAGGGGTTCTGCGAGGCCCTTGGGGAGCTGGGGTGCAGGGGAAAACAGCAGAGATAGGGCTGAGGGATCCCCCTAGCCTACCCGGAGCTCTGTGCTTGCCCACAGTTCCTGGCAGCAGCTCTCTGCTCTGCAGTGAGAGGGGGAGCAGAGCGGCTGAGAGCTGAGCACAAAGAGGGGAGAGGCTGTTCTGTGGGTCCTGGGCACCATCAGAGAGGGTGAGATAGAAATCCAGGATGGCAACTGCCTTTGAGCTGGGATGCTGTGGTGTGAGCTGGGATCCTGGCCCCGATGGCACAGGGGTGTCTTCTCTGGCACCGCTGCTGCTGCAGGACTCGGAGTTTCAGAGCCCCGAGCAAAGCAGCTGGCAAGGAGCAAGCGGGCGCTGGGTCGTGCATCAGGCTTGGCTCCAAACGTGGGCTGGGATGCTCTGAACCGCTGCAGCACCCGCTGGTGCTCCCATCGGGGAGTTCCTTCACCAGCTGTTGGGGACAGGAGGCACCTGGGGACATGCCGAGCCAGGGCTGAGCATGTCCCCCATGCACTCCCTGCCAGCACGGCTCAGCCGCCCCCTCGGCTACCAGGGTGAGGGTCGTGTGTTCCCAGCTCTTACGTTTTCAGTTTGGCCCCTGTGCTGGGGCAGCTGTGGGGAGCGGGTCCATCCAGCGGGTCCATCCAGCCCGCTGGCTGCGTCCCCTGGGTGCCACCAGCCCCGCTCAGCCGAAGGTGTCGCAGGGAGGGATGTAGAGGACACGCTGGGGCTCTGGGATGGGGATGGTGGCACTGGGGGCACCGGCAGCGAGGGGTTCAGCATCCCGAGGCGAGGAGAGCTGGACCATCCAAGGTTAGGCACGCGCTGAGCCTCTCCCAGGCCGGTTCTAGCGGGTGAAACGGCAGCACCTGGCTGGCTATATTTAGGAGGAATGTAGGGCAGGCTGGAGCATCCCAGGCAATCGCTTTCCCGCAGCCGCTCACGCCCTGTGCGGCACAGAGTGCAGCGTGCGAGGGCCGAGCGAGGGCTGCCCGTGGGCTCTGGCAGGTGGAGAGGGGGGCGAGATGAGGGCTGCCACAGGGCTGTATGCTCCAGGGTGGTTTGCTGGGGGGTGACAGCACATGGGGACATCGCCAGAGCTGGGGGACACATGCCACTCTGCAGGACTTTGCTTGACCAGGTGATTTCTGGGCTGGGGAAGCGCTGGGAGCTGAGCTGGGTTTTGGATGGGAACCCTTTGCTGGGGCTTCTTTCTTGATACCGAAAGCGGCTTCATGATGCTGGCCCCGTCCTTAAAATTCCAGTGAGGGATTTCATCCTGCCTGCCCGTGTCAACCTCCGCGGGACCCGGCCGCTGTCGAGTGGCCAATGCAGATGCTGCCGATTGGGGCATTAAATTTAAAGAGCTGATTAAGTGCAATGAAAACCGTGTCAGCTCGTTGTCAGCGAGGAGAATGCATCAGGGCTGCGGATTAGAGCTGAGTGACGGCTGGGGATTGCAGGCAGACAGCCGATCAATCAGGCACCGAGCTGAGAGGGGAAAGCTTCCCAGGTCCTGGCACGCTGGCTCGGGAGGGGATGCAGCCTTGGATGCCTCTTGGTCTCCTTCCCTGGATGCTCATCTAGCGCTCACCCTTCTCCCGGCGTGTCCGAGCCCCGGGGTTCAGAACAAACGCGCTGGAAGTGCCAGGCGTGCCCAGCTCCGGCACTGACGTTTCTCAGCCTCAAGCGAAGGAGCTGGGGTTGCGTTCGGCTGCGAATGTGCAGGTTCCAGCCCCCGCTGAGCTCCCCCCTTCCAAAACGGGGGCTGAGGCCAGAACTCCAGCGCCCGCGGCTGCCGCAGCTCCCTCGCCGCCGGCTGCTGCTGGCAGGCGCTGCTGGTTTATCGCCACTTCACACCCTCCCTTCCCGCCCTGCGCCGCGAAGCGCGGATTCCTCGCACGTCTGCGAGGCGGGAGCAGCCGCACGGGGCTGCGGGGGAGGCGGGGGACGGTGCCGGGCTCAGCACCCCCCTCCCACGCTCCAGATCCAGCGCAGAGATGCTGCCGGGGCTGCGGGAGCTCTAGCTCTTGCACGGCTTCAAACGCTTCTTTTCGTGCTTCGTCTCCCCACTTGCAAAAGACGAAGGAGAAGCGGAGGCCGCGGTGCTGGCAGAGCTCGCGGCCCCGGCTCAGCCCATCGTGGTGGCATCGTGGCTCTGCTCCACGGGGACGGGCAGCGCTGGGGCTGTCCTGCCTTTAATTCTGGTATAAGTAAATGCAAAGCGATCCTCTGTTCTTCGGGAGGCAGCCAGCCTTTCCTCTCTTTCCCTTGGTTAATTAATTTAATGGTTTTATGATTGCAAAGAGATTAGCTAGGAGATATATAATCTATATATAGAGGTATAGAGGGGACTATAGATAGCGCATAAAAGTGAGAACAGCCCCCACTCCCCTTGATTTGGGAACTTTTGAAACGAAGAGGAGGCCTTGCCGGAGGACGTTGATGGAGTGCCTGGATCCTGGCGGCTCCCTGCAAATCACAGGAGATACTCGCTGGGATTTAGTGGGGCTGGCACGTGCTGGGAGGCGAGCGAGGCTGGAGTGGGAATCCCAGAGCACAGTTTAGGGCTGCAACTGGCTGTAACTGGTGACAGATGAAGCAGAGGGATGGATGTGCCCTGCAGCAGCCCTCGCCTCGTGGTTCCTGTGGTCCCCAGGGTGCCCCAGGTTGCTGCGGAGACCTGCGGGGCGTTGGGAGCGATGGAGATGCTCCCAGCTCCACCTGCTCCAGGCTTCAGCAGCTTTGGTGCCAGCCCCATGGTGTCCCCACATCGCAGAGCCTGGTCCCCACGCCTGGTCCCTCTCCAGGGGCTCCATCATCACTACAGAGTGGGCACACGGGCAGATTTATCCCCGAAAGGGACTTCTGCTGCATCTTCATGCTCGAAAGGCTCAGTGAGAACTAGTGGCAGCCCTGGGGTGTGGCTGAGCCCGCTTGCAAGGTCTGAGCTCTGTCTCTTCCCTCTCTCCTGCTCTTCTTCCCACTCAGCCCGGTGCCAGGGTGCCCGTCCTTCTCCCACGTGGCCGTGTCCCTGTCCCTCTCCCACCTGGTAAGGTGGGAGCTGAGCACCACCAGCCTGTGACCTGCACCATGGGTCGGCACACGGGGGCTGATGCTGGAGCTGGGAGGGATGCTGCTGCACTTGCTGCTTGGAAATAGCATTTAGTCCCCTTGGTGCATCCCACCAAGCTCCGCAGCTCACTCCTGTGTTGGTCCTCATCCAGGAGCAGGGATGGGGGCTGTGGAAACCTCATCCCTGCTGCACCCATGAGCTGGTGGCTCTCTCTTTTCTGGCTCCAGAGAATTTGCAGCCCTGGAGTGGAAGGTGTCTGGGGCTGCACTGGGATGGACAGAAGGTCCCAGCCCCAGCCCAGCGCCGCGATGCTGCTCGGTCTGTGCCAGCACTGGGGGGAGCAGCGCTGGAGCAATCGCTGTGCGTGTCATTTAGGCTTGATGCGCTATCATGTTGGAATCTCCGGAGGCAGCGAGCTGCAGATTGACTTTGACAAACACGGCCCAGAAGCTGCGTCTTGGCGGATGCAAATTATTCAGCAGCTCCTGGGAAAAACGCTTCCCTACAGCGTGCCGAGGGGGGAACGGGCTGTAACACCCTGTCACATCCCCTGCCAGCAGCAGCTGTGCCGGGTCCCTACTGCCACCACCCCCTCCCGGCGAGCGGCAGTGAGGGAGCTGAGGGGGGATGCGCTGGTGTGGTCCCCAAAGGCAGGTGGGTGCAAGGCTGGGGAGGTGACACCAGGGGTTTGGCCAAGGGACGGAGCCTCCCAGCTCATCGGAGCGAGCAGCAGCCCCTGGCAGAGCTGTGCATGCACCGAGGAATGCGTGTGCATCTCTGTGCATCTCCAGCCACGTGCAAGGAGACCCCTAAAGCATCCCAGTTCATCCCAGCCTTGTATCGTGCTCCACGGGGCTGTGCTGAGTGTGAGATGAAGCTCCAAGAGCAGCTCCAAGCTGTGAGCCAGGGCTGTTTTGAAATTGGCCGGGAGCTGATAATTGAGGAGATGAAGATCTGGAAGACTTTTCCTGGGGTCATTTTACAGACCTGATTTGCCAGACGCCAGGCAGGTGGATCTTGCAGAAAATCCTGTTGTCAGCTGAGATTCAATTCACGCTCAGAAAATAAGCAGCAGTGAAACCGTCGCCGGCTGTGAGTCTGGGGCAGAACCATCCCCAAGACTGTCCCCAAGTGGGTGACATCGGGGATTGGGCACCACACCTTGTCTGATGGGAATTGTTACAGACCCAAACAGGTGCTGTTTGCCTTAAGAAAGTGGACTTTGTTCCTCTACCCTTGTTGCAGTGGCTGTGGGGTCACCACATGGTAGCTCTGGCTTGGGAGGGACCCCATCTACAGCCACCTGTGGAGGTTTGGAGACCATCCGCTGCCCCAGCCCTAAGCAAACACGTTTTCCCTCACTCCCAGGTCCCACAAAGTCCAAAGGCCTCCTGAACTCCAAGGATCAAGCAGGCGAATCCTTAAGAGAAGGATGGGAGACAAGTGACAAGGGGAGATGTTCCCAGCCAATCCCTCCTGGAGGTGGCATTTAAGCAGATGGAGCGGAGCCGGTGCTGTCTGAAGAGGATGTGATGGAAATGTGAATATGGAGGAGATGTTCCAGCTGCCTCCTGGGAGCTGGTGCTCCCCGAGATCTTTATAAAACAACAACCTGTGGCCACTGACCCACAACCAGCTCCTTGTATAACCACTGCCAGCCCCTCGGAGGGGGCAGGAGCTGCTTTCAGGGCTCATTAGGACCCTGGCTGTGGGCTGGAGGCTTGCGGGGAGGCCGATGGGAGCCGGGCAGCACCAGGGATGCAGCGCCCACCGACTTCTTCAAAAAGGCATCCCTCCTGCCTCTTGCTGGGACTGCAAAGCAGCTGCATTGGTGCTCGTGGCTGGACCCCAGAGGCAAGGCTCCCGTGCCCTCCCAGCACCGAGCCGTGGTTTTCTTCTTGGGGTTTGGCATTAATATTTATCTATCAGTGGCTTGTAATTAGGCCTTTCGATGATGCTCCTGTACTTGGTTGAAGTAGATAAATGCAGATGATCTGTGAGCGGAGCGGCAGGCTTGCTCGGGGATGTGCTTCGCCTCTAGATCAATACCCAGGCTTGGTTAGAATTTTCCATGATGCTTCTCCATGTGCCACTGCTCCCACTCAGCTCTGCCACCCTCTTGGGGAGGGGCATGCAGGGCAGGAGCCGCGGTTTGAGAGGAAAATTGCCCTTCCAGGCACTTTGCCACGTTTTTGGAGCTCAGTGTCCTGGTGCTGTGGTGGCGATGAGGATGAGCTGGGCAGGGGGGTCAGGCAGGATGGTCCCCACCGATGCCAACCAGGGAGGGACGTCTCCATCATCTCTTCATCACGGGGTACCCACAGCCCCTCGCTGGCAGCGCATCCCGAGGCGCGGCCGCAGACACACGTGGCATCTGCAGGATCCCTTCGTCCAGCGGCTCCGAGCAGCCTGGGCTGCGGGGCATTGGATGCGGGCAGGACCGCTGCCCGGTTGATGCGCGGCACCGCAGGCGGCATCCGTGGCCCCGTGCAGCTGCTGCCGTGGCAGGAGCCGATCGGATTCCTCTCGGATCTCTCTCCGCGCTGCTTCCCATCTGCTGTATTATTTCAGCATTTAATTATTTACCGCGGGCTGTGTGGGCGGCTGTACAGAGGCAGTTATTGCTTAATTGAGCTACTTGACTCCAGCGCTGCCAAAATAATAACACGCGTGAAAAAGAGATCCCCCCGCAACCAGCAGCCCCGGGCAGGAGCAGGGCTGCTCGAGGGGACGGGGCAGCCCCCGGGGGCCCTGGGCCGGGCTTCCAGAGGAGGTTCGGGGTGTTGAGCGTGCAGCCCACCTCGCCTCGAGGACCGCAAACCCCAGCTGAAGGGAGGGGGGTGCCCGAGGGAGGGAGCGCTTGGTGCCCGGGTTGCTGCTGGGTGCAGGGGGTGGCAGAGCATGGGAGCTCGTGCCCAGCTGCCCCACGGCGTGATGGGATCATGGGATGGGAAAGCTCCGCCGAGGAGCTGCTGGCATCCACCTGCCGAGCATCCCAGCACTAGCACAGCTCTCCTGTATCTCCACCAATGAAGAGCTCAGGGCTTCACCTCCAGCTATGTTGGAAATGGGAAGTTTTGCAGTGTTTTCCTATTCCCAGAGGGAATCCATCCCCAAGCTATCCCTGCCCCTTCTGCCACTAATTCCCTGTGACCTCCCCATCTGTCACAAGGCTCAGTGTCCCCAGGACTGCTGTGTGGGACCTCCTGCCCCTCCAGCTGGCAGCGAAGAGGCTCCATCCATCCCTATTTCCAGAGAATGCTGAGCTCCATGGGTGAAAGCTTGGGCTAATTGATATTATTATTATCGAATCCAGCAGGATGCAGATTGTCACAGAGCAAACATCTGCCCATTGCTCCTCAGGGAACCCGGGGAGAGGAGAGGGCTGCAGCGGCTGCTCGCATCTTCCCCCATCGCGGAGCTGGTGAGGATGGGAAGGAGGATGAAGTAAAGGAGACCTGAGCATGTGTGAGGTGTCTGTGCACACCTGTGTGCCCGTGTGCGTGCGAATCCCTCTGTGTGCAGCCCAGGGGCCGTCTGCACCTCTGGGGTGCGTGGTTTGTGATGGGGTGAAGCGGAGCATCGCATCCCGAGGTGTGCACGGGACTCGGGATGGGGACCTGGAGCTGTCTGGACCCAGTGCCCCCCACACACCCCGTGTCCCACACTGGGAGAGACCCACTCTTTCCTCACTGTCATGTTGGAAACAGCGATTTATTGACCTCTAAAGGTTGATGGGACTGCATGTGCCCGGAGGAAGCGGCTTCTGCTGTGTAAAGGATGGCAGCCATAAATATGCTCTGGGATGCTCCTCTCCGTGGTGAAGCGATGATGTGGGGACCTTCACCTCTTCTCAGCCCATCAATCAATCTCTTGCCGTCCCGGACTGGAGAGCGGGATGGCTGCAGTGGTGGGGACAGTGGGGACAGCAGGGACAGCCCCTGCGAGCACCGGGTGCCAGCTCAGCCTCCCTGGGTGCCTCACCTCCCTCCTGCGAGGGGGTCACCACCCTGAGCTCTCTGGGGAAGCCAGAGCAGAGGACACCGAGGTGACCCTGGCGTTGGCATCGTGGCAGGCGGCACAGCCTGTTTGGCATTTTGGAGGCTCCGGCTGTCGCCGCCAGCTGCCTCGCTCCTGTTACCAGTGTAGCAGGAGAAATCATATAATTTACAGATGCCTTTTATTTCCCTCCTGGCATGGCATAAATACCGCTCTGCAGGGCACCGCAGCGCTGCTCTCCCCATCCGTGCCCCTCGCTGCCAAGCGTGGAGGCACCCCTGGAGCTTTTGCGGCTCCGTGCCCCACGTGGAGGGGCAGAGCAGCCCCGGGCAGCACGAGGAGCGATGCTGGCACACGGCAGTGCCACCTCCTCAGGGACGTGGGACCATACCCTGCGGTGACACAGCCTGCAGTGTCCCCGGCTCTGTCCTGCCCTTGGCAGCACCTTTCCCTGCTGCCTCTTTTCTGTCTGTGCTGGGGATGGGGTGAGACGTTTATACGTAGGGAAAGGATGGAGGGGAAAACCAGCACATAAAGGCCCCGGGCTGGGGGTGCTGGGTGCAAGCAGGGGGGTGCTGGCTTGGCCGATGAGTGCTTTATGCTCCTCACCCCCTTGGTGTTTCAAGGTTGAGCCCTGGGTGGGTGAGTTCTGCACGTGACAAGGATGGAGAAATCCTGATGGCACTGAGGGGCTCCTGGGTCCCTAATGAGGGTCCCTAACGAGGGCAGCGAGCAGCAGTTGGGCTGGGTGGGTGGATGGGTGGGGGTCTCCTCCCTACCCATGTCCCCAGCTGCGTTGCATGAGGAGGAGGAGGTGGCTCCTGCTCTGTTTGGAGAGGGTTGAGCAGGGGATGAGGAGCTTGGAGGAGCCAGGTCCTTGTGCTGGGACACTGTGGGGCTCTGCGCAGCCAAACTGGGCCATGGGGCCACCAAGATGCGCTGCTGGGCCACCGAGATCTGGGGACCAGGACTGACAGGGTGCAGACAGAGGCTGGCCGAGGCAGGTGAGTGATGTGTGGTGCATGCAGGGAGCTGCAGTGCCTGGGCAGTGGAGGAGAGCTTGGGGTCACCCTGGGTCTCCGTGGTGGCCACTGAGCTCGGCCCTATCGCCTTGGGGTGTCTCCAGAGACACCCGTGGGAAAGACGCAGCCGTGCATGTTCGCTGCCAGTTGGGAAGTGGTTGTGTGCGGAGCAATGAATTAATTAAACCCATTAAATAAAACAGCGCAACAGCCTCAGTGGGATCCCTCCTAATGCATTTTCTGGTTGCATTTAGGTATTAATACTCTGACAGGAGGGCTTTAATTATCAGCCTTTAAGCCTGGTTTTCTCCTCCCCACCCGAGCATCTCCTGGCGTGGGTCCCCGCATCCCATGGGAGCCGCTGTCAGCTTGCTCTCCGAGAGCATCTCCCCAGCCCAGCCTGCCTCCCGCAGTCATCCTCACTCCGCTGGGACCCCGGCAAGCGAGGATGAAACTGAATTAGTTTGAGGCTTTTGCATAAAGATCCAGCAAAGCAAAGTGATTCCCGGCTGATCCCATTGCGCTGCCGTAACCTGCGTTGCCAGCGAGGGGAATCACATGGCAGGGCTCGGCATGGGGAAAGAGGCCGACGTGTTGTGGGTTTTGATAAATTGTTGATTATCTCGGCTGCTGGAGGAGCTTGCGGGATCTTTTCCTTATTCAGAGAAAAAAGGAAACCCGAATCCATGAGCTTAAGCAGCTCCAGTTGTCTCGGTGCAAAACCCAGGGGCTTGTAATGCGAGTGGCGTCGTGGTGCTCCCAGCAGCCAGCGGCACAGTTAGCGCCGGTGTTGGGGTAAAACCCATCTTTGGCTCTCCTGGGACTCTCCATCCTGCCCTGAGCAAGAGCACGTGGCCGATCCCCTCCTGTCCCTCCTGCCAGAGCCCAACTCCTGAGCCACTGTCTGTGCCAGCTTGTGTTTCGCCCATCCTCGGACTCAAATCCATCCCTTGCAAATGGAAAAAGTGGATTTCCCACGCCGAGGCTGAAGGAGAGCATCGCTCCCTGCTCAGCCCTGGGCTCTCCTGCCCGGAGCTTTGCCTGCTCGCAGGATGGGATCCGGCAGAAGGGCGAGCAGAATCTAACTGGATATTACAGGCTTGGAACATTGTGGTTCAGAATTTGGAAATTAAAAGGGAAAAAATGAGTCAGTAACATGCTGGGTGCAAAGGGAGAGGTGGTGAGGAGGTGCTGGGTGGGATTGAGTTAAATTTTAGCTGTAGGCAAACCTTCCCTGGGACGGGATGGAGTGTGAGGTGGTGGAATGGCCCTGGTGCTGGTTTGGTGCTGGGATTTCCATCTGGTGAGGGAGCTGAGGACCGGGAGCTGCCGCTGTTCAAACACACCAGGAGAAGCTGCCTCGCCGCCGCCCCGACCGGGCATTTGTCTCCCTGCCAAAGCCTGCTCATCGCTCCCGCACGCTAGCTTGAGCAGCTAATTGTCTTTTAATTGTAATGTAGCTGTAGTCAGTTGTGGTTTAATTAGCGCTGTACCTTCTCCATGGAGCTGCTGCGCTCGGTGTTATACGCGGGCACCCGGCGATGGAGAGAGGGGCTCGTCGCGTTTGATGCCTTGTTCCTCCGGGATGGGTGTGATGCTGGCGGGATGTGCCAGAAGGACCTGGAGAAAAGCCCGGGGCTGGGGCTGGAAGGGGCGGAGGAGGAGAGAATGCCCTGTTGGAGACAGCGGCTCCACCAGAGGGATTTGGTCTGGGGTCAATGAGCCGCCCGGGGGATCCGGCGCAAGCGTGCGGGGACGTGCTGTGCCGTAAGCGTGCCGGGGTGCGCTGTGGCACATTGACACCGTCCCCAGATTGGCGATGGGAGCAGGGAAAGAGCCTGAGCAGATCCGCTTGCCGCCCTGATCGGCTCCGCGGGCTTCCTCGTGGCTCTTAATTTATTGGGTTGTTATTTTAAATATACTTTAAAGTGCGGCGCACGTCAGACAGCGACTCTCTGAAGAGCCCGGCTTAGGGCTTTCTCTCCATTTCCCATCAACGAGGTGAACATAACAAATCTCTGTGTTTATAGCTCAACCTCCCTCCCCTGCCGGCGGTTCCCCCGCTGCCGGCGGTGCCGGGCTGCTCTGACTCAGGCATCAGCGTGGAGATAATGAGCCGGGCACCCGGGTTTCACTGGCAACTTGATGATGCACAAAGCGGAGCGAGCACGTCTCGCTCGTCAGTGGCCACGTGTGCTGCTGGCTGCTAACGACGGGCTTCGCTTATCAGCTTCGCTTAACAGCGGGGTGAGCAGGTGGAGGTCGGGAGGGATGCTGGGGATGGGAGGTGCCGTCACGCTGAGTGGCATCTCTCTTCTGATACCAACCCTGTCGGGTCGATGGGGTCTGTGACGAGTGGTACTCGATGATCTGGTGGGTCTTTTCCAACCTGGTCATTCTATGAGTGGCTCTGCACCCTAGGAAAGGCAAAATCCTCCAAAGCAGGAGGAAAGAGATCCTAGCTGGCAGCGTTTCATGGATGCTCCAACCCCAATGCTGCTCATTGTGGGACAGGACCAGGGACTTGCGGTGGTGGCCGAGGGAGCAGCCCAAACTGCTCCTTTCCTCACACTTGCATCCCTTCTCTGCTCAGGTTTCACCCTGGATAGTAAGAACTGGATCTGGAGAGGCCAATCAGCTTCATCTGAGTTTTTTCCAGCGTTTTGGTGGGTACCAGGCTGCTTGCAGGGTGCAGCCTCCTGCCCCGAGCCCCGCTGGCCACTGATCACCCATCTGAGAGCTCTTGGGTTCAAACCTCGGTGCCTCCAGCCGGGATCGCAGCCAGCAGGCAGCCCTGGAGGAGCGGATCCGGCTGGAGGATGGATTGATTCCCACCACAGGGTCTATCCCTGCAGCACGTCTGCCCGAAAAATAGTTGTCAGGGCTGGTTTGTGCGCACATGTATTTTCCCACCAATAAACTTCTGCCACAATTACCCCATTTTTTATCTTTATGGCCTTGGACGCTGCAGGAGATATTGGATCCATACTGGAGCAAAAGGGGACACGAAAAAAGCTACTAAAAGCAGCGAGGAGATCAGTCAAGCCGTCAGGTGAAATACGCTATTTTGATTAAGCATTCAGCAGGTAACCCAAACATAATTTATGGGGCTTAAGCAGCTACACGCTTGTTTTTGCTTGGTGCTGGGAGCTGTTTGGCGTTACCCACAGCTCGCTGCTGCTGAGAGAATGTGGGGACGGCCCTGGGGACCCCGGGGACCCTCGCAGCCTGACCCTGGGGGGCTTTGCACCCCAAGACGGGGCTTGGGAAGAAGGAACTTGCTTTTGCTCAGATGGAAGAAGGTGCTTTACCCGTCCAGCTGTCAAAGAGCAAGAGAGGGGCAGCAGAGGAGATGCTTTCCAGGAGTGGGGATTTAATTAGTGGAGTAAATGAAGCTCTGCTGGGGGCAGAACCTGCGTCTTTTGGCTGGGGGAAACGCTCCCACGCTGCCTGAGCGAGCCTGGCTGCAAACCCTGTGTTTGGGCTACAGCCTGCAGGGGTTTTGGGGGAGTGAGGCTGATGTTTGACCCCTGCCCCTGTGCCTGGTGCTCAGGAGACTCAGCACCCGCTGCGCCCAGGCAGGATTTACCCCAGGGCTGCCTTGCAGTCCTCGCCCCTCGCCTGCTCCGAGCAGAACGTCTGCAATCCCCTGCCCTGCGCTGCCCGCGGGTGACGTGTGGGTGCTGCTGCGCTGGGGGTTTATGATGTGTATTAAAAAAAAAAAAGTCAATAGGAAAGGGCCAGGAGGGATGACAAGGCCCATCCATCATGGGCGAGGAGCCGCGTCGTGGCCGAGGCTTATCCCAGCGAGAGCTCCGCAGGGCTGGCTCCATCCACCCAGCCCCTCTCTGCCTTGTGCCAGGGCTGTCAGGGGTTTTTGGCTCCCAGCTCCGCTCACCCTGCTCCCTCGGCCCTCCGTCACCTGGCACAGGGGACGGCAGCGGGGACGAGGGGACAGGATTTATGGGCAGAGCCTGGTGAGATGCGGGAGCGGAGCATCGGCTGGGGATGGATGGGGCAGCACAGAGGGGGCTCCCACAGCAAAAAGGTGCTGCTCCCACCTTCTGCTGCTGTCCTGAAGTCTCTTCAGCTGGAGCAGGAGAGAGAGAGCTCATGGGGCTGTGCTGGAGAGTGTGGGCGCTTCTTTATGGCTTGGCCAGCAGGGCCAGGGAGGTTCTTCTCCCTCTGTACTCGGCACTGGTGAGACCGCTCCTCAAATCCTGGGGTCAATTCTGGGCCCCTCACCACCAGAAGGAGGTTGAGGCTCTGGAGCGAGTCCAGAGAAGAGAAATAAAGCTCATGAAGGGGCTGGAGAACAAGAGGAGCGGCTGAGAGAGCTGGGGGGGGGTTTATCCTGGAAAAGAGGAGGCTGAGGGGAGACCTCATTGCTCTCTGCAACTACCTGAGAGGAGGTTGTGGAGAGGAGGGAGCTGGGCTCTTCTCCCAAGTGACAGGGGACAGGACAAGAGGGAATGGCCTCAAGCTCCACCAGGGGAGGTTCAGGCTGGATATCAGGAAAAGGGTGCCCTGTTGGGGCTTTCGGAGCTGGAGAGGAGAGGAGAGGTTGGCAGGTATCAGTGCCGCGCTCCACAGGAGGGTGCCTGTCACTTAACATCGGTTAATGAGCTCTTACAGCGTTATGTAAATTTGCTCTTCACTCGCACCCTGAGGAATCAAATAAGAGCGGATGCCTTTTTTTTCTCCCCTTTCTCTTTTCATCTCAGTGCAGATCGTCTTTTCTTTTTCCTCCTTTTCCTTTCATTTAGCAGCAAAGCAGCCGGGAGATCACACCAAACGCTGGATTCGGAGCAGTGTGTGCGGGTTCCAGACAGGAGCTCCCAGTGCCGCAGGGAGCGCCAGCATTGGCCACTCCGAGAGCCCCTTGTTCGACCTTCTCTTCATTTTTTTTTTTGTTGTGTTTTACATCCCTCCAGAAACCCTCAGCACGTGGCCCTGAGCCTCGTGAAATGCTGGTGGAGGTTTCTGGACCTGCAGCATTATAAGATGGTGCAGGCCTGATGCCACTGCTGATGGGCTCCCGATGCCTGGGCAAGCTCGGGTGGCTCTTGAATGCACACGTGTCAGATCAACCATGTGTTAAAGAGCAGAAGAAAAGACACTTGGCTTTGTACCCATCCATCTCCTGGAAGTACTTCTTAGCTTTTTTCCTTAGTAATTATTCTTGGTACAAGAAAGCAGCTCAGCAGCTCTAAGACCTGGGAGGAAATGTGTCAGTCATATAATGATTTTCTTGATATTTTTCCCCTTCAAATGAAAGTTGGCTAATGGTTCGTTTCGAAAAAAATAATTGCCACTGATTTCTCCAAATTGCAGAAAATGTATTAATGACACTTTTCAAGACCGAAATAACACAATTTGCATTTAAATGTGTCTAATCTTTGCAAACTCCACTTGGTATTTTCTTGTAGACACATAAAATACTGAGCGCTTCAGCACATCGTGAGGGTGCGGTGGCTCTCGGGGGGTGCGGAGGGCTGGGGGCTGCGGCAGGTGCCTCGCAGCCCGGGATGCTCGAGGGGATGCGCTTGGTGAGCCTCGTGGGGCACGGCCGGCTCCGGCGCTGCCAGGGGTGTCCAAACCCTGCTGGATTCTCTCCTCCGTATTGATTTCCACGAGGGGAGCGCCGCCTCGCCGAGCTGCTTCTCTTTATTAATAATCTGGCCCTTAATTTTTATTGCTGCCTTGTTGGCGAGAGCCCAAGGGGGGCTGGTAGCACAAGTGATTGATGCGATGGGGCGTGAATCCGCTGGGATGGGCAGGGGAGGAGGCTCGGAGAGGGTGAATGTCCCCATCCTGCAGGATAATCATGGGCTGTGGGTGGCAGGGGGGTGTCCAGGGCTTTGCTCTTCACCTCCTGGCTCAGGTCAGCCTCCTGTACTGCTGCTCCAGGTCTTGGTACCCGCGAAGCTGGGGCTGAGGGTGAGCAGATAGGAAAGCTCGGGTCACCGGGTCCCCTTGCTGCCTTTATGTCCCGCTGGCATTGCTGGAGAAGGGAGGGATGAGGTAGGGAGAGGGGAGCGTGAAGGGCTGTGTGAGCATCACCTGGCAGGGAGCAGCATCGCACGACGGCTGCTTTGCCCCCAGACCCCTCGCTGCGCCCCCGCGATCTCCTCCGCCACAGCTGCTGCAGTTTAATTCCACATTAGGCATAAATGCATTTGGATTTAGGAGATCAGGGTGGACTCAGAGCTGTTGAAATTGGACTTTCCCTTGGCTTTGTCAGGGCAGAGCTGCTGCGGCAGAGCTGGGAGTGAAATCCCCCCGGTAGCTTCAGCGGGAGATCAAGAGGAGTCAAGAAATCAAGACGAATCCTTGGTCTAATCTTCCTCTTCCTGAATAATGATGGTTCCCAGCTCCTTCTGCGCGGGCTGCCTGCAGAGTGCACGGAACCTCCACAGCTGACGGGTGGGGAAACTGAGGCACGGGGGAGCAGGGCACCAGTCCATCCGGGATGGAGGTTTCCCCTGGAGTCTGGAGGCAGAGCAGGGTCTCTCTGGTTCCTGCAACACCTCCCTCTAACCTCGTGGTTTTGGAGGATGAGTGCATTTATCTGGAGAGGGGAAACCTTTCCTTTCGTTGGTGGAAAAATAACTCTGTTCTTCCATGCAAAGAGTAGGAGCAGTGGCATCAATATTTGTGCCCCACGGAGCTGAGGCTGCTCCCGGCCTTGGGCACAAGCCTTTCTGAGGGCTCATTTTGGGGGTTTTATGGCTCTGCTGTAAAAGAAAAACGGCTGCTGAGAAAAAGCTGCTGCAGGTGGTCCTGGGTGGGTTTGTCGGGGTGCAGGGGTTCCAGTCCCCTCCTGTCCGGACAGGATCCCAGGGATGCTCGGTGCCAGGAGGAGCTGCCTTTGGGGTGGGGTGCCAGGGGTGCTGGGGATGAGGGTGCACACAGAACGCGCTGCACGGCTGTGCCGCACGGCCCTGGGGGGCTGAGCTCGCCTGGTTGTGCTTCATGTGCAATACGCTCGGATCCTCCCTGAGCCTCGAGCTCCATAAAAAGCAAACGGCTGCCTTAAAAACTAAAAGGAGGAGGAGGAGAGAAGTGCTCTCCAGCTTTCTCCCTGCTTTGTGTTCTCTCCTGTCTGGCTCTGGCTTTCTGATTGTTTTTCCTCTTCTCCCCTAGGGTCAAACCCTTTGCAGAGGGGCAGAGGCGATTCCCCCTTCGGGACTGGTTTGGGGAGCATCCCTGGGGCCCCAGACCCATGCTGGGGTCAGGACTCCTCCCTGGGGTCCCTGCTCCTGGGGAGGGGAGTGAAGGATCAGTGCATGCAGGGCCAGGGATGCTGGTGGGAGCTAAGCTCATCACCCCCTGTGCCCTCTCATCCCCAGCCAGGCCAGGGGCAGCGGGGCCCCTGCCAGCCCCAATCTCCCCATGATGCTTTCTCCCTTCTCCCCTCCTGTTTTCCTTGCAAACACTTTGCCTTTGAAATTCAAATGTTGCCGTAGCCCTTTCCTCACCCACCGCAGGAATATCTCCCTTTTCATCTGAAAATAATTAACAAATGAACAAAACTCCTGTGTGAAATTAAAATTCATGCCCAGAGGTGACCTTTGAAGCCCAGGCTCGCTGCTGCTGCTGCTGGGTTGGGTTGGGCTTTTCCCCCGCCTTCCCATCCTCTTTTCTCACGCTCTCCCCTGCTTCACAAGGGCTCCGTTACACCTCCTCTCTCTTTTTAATTGCATCACATCGCATTCCTCCAGAGATGCTCTCCCTTCCACCGCCTCCTTCCTAGCCCTGGATGTCCCTATGGGCTCCCCGATTTCTGCCCCTGGCACGGGAATGCCCGATGCTCCCCACGGATGCGCCGCGTTGGGCTGTCTGGCAGATCAATAAGGTTATTAAATCCCGGCAGGCGGCCGTGGCCAGGCTCCATCTGGCCAGCTGGCAGCGGGACGCGGGGTTGGGGTCAGCTGCCATGGGAGGATAATTGCTGGTAATTGGTAACGAAGAGCCTTGGGCAGCAACTCTGCAGCCGCGGCCCCGTGGCCGCTTGCCTGCCCTGGTGGAAGGGACGTCCCCGCTGGGTCCCCGTGGGGCTGAGATGTCTGGTTGCTCATTTGGATGGGATGCTCGAGTGTTCTATTCTCCTGCCTCGGTGCTGGCTGCTCGCAGATGCTGGGGGGTTTTCAAGGCTTTGCCCCTCTGCTGCTCCTCTTGCTGGGCGCCTGCCTGGTGCGAGGGACCCTTCCCACGTCCTCTTGTGGGGAAACCAGCCCAAAGCTGGTTTTCTCACTGGAGCAACACATGGAGCAAGAGGAAACCCTGCGGTGGCCCAGGCTGCAGCCCGGGGTGTTTCGGGGAGGAGCACGTGAGGGCAGGTGCTATCCTGCTGTGCACACCTGTGAGCTGTGGTCCCGCACCAGGGGACGCCTGGTCCCCTCGGTCTGGTCTCGCTCTGCACCGCGGTTGTGCGGGATGGTTGGGATGTGGTGGGGTTTGAGGAGCAGTGAGGGTGGAAATGAGCTGAGGGAAGGGCTGCTGGGGCACTGGTGGCTGTGCCACGAGGAGGAAAAGGTCGTCAAATGTGGGACTAGGCTCTGCTGGCTTCGATGTGGGGTGGGGGGTGCCAGTGGGGCATCAGCTCCAAACAGCGGGGCTGCGCCACGAGGATGCTCCTCTGGGGCCAGGCAAGGGCTCTCAGGCTCCTGTGGAAGCTCCCGGGCTCCCCTTGGCTCCCATCCTGCAGCCCTGGCTCTAGGGAGCAGAACAAACAGGCGCCCACCCTCCACCTAGGCAGCAACCGGTTCTGTAATTAAGCCAAGTGGGGAACGTTGCCATGGTAGCAAAAGCGAAGAAATGAAGCTGCACCTTTATTGCTGCTCCAGAGCCTCCAGGCGTTCCCAGCCCCTCTGCCCGGGGTGCTGGGATGCTGTGGGGCACAGAGGACCCCGCGGACCCTCTGTGTGACTGCCCCACGGCTACAGAGGGATGGAGGCGTTGGGATGGGGCACCTCAGCCTCAGGGTTGGGCTGTGTCTGTTCCCTGGGGGTTTGGGGTTGGTCCCCATGGGTTCCCTGCTCCTTCCTGCTTCCCTCGTGCCCCAGCAGAGCCCTGTGCCCCAGCAGAGCCCCAGAACCATGTCCCCATCCTCGTGGGACCCACCAGGCTGCACTCTGCACCCTGCAGCAGCCCTTGGGGTCTCTCTGAGGGGCTTGTGTGGACGCCAGCCTTGGGGTGGAGGGTTCCCCAGCACCCCAAACCCTCCGGCTGATTGCATCCCCCACACCCCGACCTCTCCCTGTGCCTGTGATTGCCCTGATGGAGAAGGCTCCATCACATCCCGTTGTCCTGGCAACGGGCAAGGATGCTGCTGAGCCAGCCCTGGCCAGTCCCCCCTGGCTACGGGGGTGCCCTCACCCTGAAATCCCCCTGTGCCTGGATCCGAGGGTCCTGCTGCGTTTCCCACCCGGCTGGTGAGGGAGGGTCCCCAGATGCTGATCAGCATCCCACCCTCGCTGCCCCTGGGTGACCCAGGGATGCTTGGTGGCATTCGTGTCCCCTTTTCCCCGACGCTTGCTCAGCGGGTTGTGATTATTTATGGGGCAAGGAGCAGAGCAGGGCTGGTGGCACAGCAGTGCACCAATTAGTTAATTATCGGCGGGCTGCCTGCCTGTGTTGAGCCATTTGCTGTAGGGCTCTTCTGGGAGGTAAGAGCCCCCTGCCAGGTGACAGGGGCAGGTGGAGTGGGGGCTCCTCACCAGAACTGGGGTCTCGGTGCAGCCCCCAGGGCTGGGAACACCCACTCTCACCAAAACCACTTGTCTTCCCCTGCCAGCATCCTCCACAGATGCAAGACTTAGGTGTAGACTTGAACCCCGGCATGGAAAATGCCAGTTTAGACTGGTGAGAAGAGCAGATGTTCAAATTCCACTCATTTAGGTGAGTTTCCCACATTTAAACCCCCCTTGGATAAATCTGCTGCATACAGAGCAAATGTGCCTTTCACATCCAGTTTAATCTCCTCAGTGGCAGCGGCTGCGGCAGGGGGACACGGGCATGGCCAGAGGCTCAAGGTGTGATGAGCTGGAGAGGTCTCGGCCATCATTTTCCCTGCCTCTGCCCCACATTCTGAGCTCGTTCTGTGCCCTTTCTCTGGTCTTGTCCTCCTATTGTGTTCCTGCCGTGACAAAAATAGCCGAAGAGGTGCTAGAATAGAATTAAGGTGCTTGAATATGTAAACGCTATTTGTGTTCACCCTATTGCCTCCTTAATTTCTGCAAGAATGATGCTTTTCTGCCAATCTCAGCCCAAGGAGGCAATCTGAGACTCGGAAGGACTGGGACACAAAGAGGGACTGGGCTCCCTGGCTTTGCGAGCTCCACGTGGCACTGATGAACCTCTGCTCAGGAGCTCCTATGAACCCCAAAACTGGCAAGTGTTGTGGCTAGCATCAGGGTGCAGTGTGTGAGGTCCCTTTGGCCACCCCGAGGGGACACGGATCGCTGCCGGCCGGTCCCCATCCTGCCCTGGGAGGAGGTGGGGGCACCAGGCTCAGCCCTGCGGGCAGCCGTGGACCTCTTGTAGAGGAAGAACTTGGTAACTCCACATCAAATCCTCTTTGTGCGGTGACGGGAGATATTTTGGGGCTGCTGCCATGCGTCTCGGTGGCTCCCGCGGCTGCTGAGGGGAAGGAATTAATCTTCTTCTTGGAGAAGCTGGCAAAGGTCCCTCTGGAAGCCCTGCAGTGGCTTCTTCAAACCCACCAGTGCTTTTTCCTCCCATCCAGAGTTTTGTGGTCACGGCTGGTGTTGACACCTCTGATTCCCAGGTGCGCGTCGCCCCATCCGTGCACTGATCTCCCTGCGAGGTGCCTGAGAGACCTGGGGACCCTTAAATCCCTGTGCAAGGGTGCAGGCTCCCCTCCCAGCCCTTCAGCCCTTGTTCCCTGTGCTCCCTCTCCCCAGGTCTGGTTTCTCTCCGCCGAGGCAGGTGCCGGCGCGGGGAGGGCTGGGTAAGGCTCGCTCCGAGACGGCAGCTCGAGGCCGTGGGTGTGAGCTCTGCCAGTCAGCGCAGATGCTGTATTTGCTCACACAACAGCTCTGCTCCCCCCTCCAGATTTTGCCCTGAAAAACTAGGGCGCAGCCGTGCTGCCCACGTCTCCTAATCCCCCCCGGCATCTGCTGCTCCGTGTTCTGGGGATGGGGGAGCAGCCGTGTCCCTGGCAGGAGGCTGGGGAAGGACTCAGCCCTGCACCCAGTGCTGCATCAGGGTGCTGCAGGGATGGATTTGGGGGTGTCAGCTCCAGGAGGAGACCGGCTGCTCCGGTCGCTCTCTTCCTGGCTTCTCGAGGGAAAGGTGGCCTTCAGTTGTGATGATTTGTTTTGGGAAGGAGCATCAGGGACATCACAAGGAGCCCATCAGAGGTGTCTTCTCCGGTTCCCTTCTCCCTCTTTGGGCTCGAGCGGAGCCGCGGGTCGAGGTCCCAGTGTGGCCGTGCGCCCACGGGCTCCTGCTTGGCACCAGGCGGTGCAGGGCGGCAGCACCATCTGCATCTAAACGGGGATATTTAGAGCCCAAAGCGGGTGGGAAGCGAAGGAATCAATTTCCCAAGTGGGAGGGCGGAGTGTTATTTTTATGTATTATTGGATACGCAGCTTAAATCTGGCCCTGGAAAATGAAGAGGAAGCAGGGCGGGGTGGGGAAGGGAAATCGCATCCCGGCGGTATCGCAATGCTCCAGATGCTCCGGGAGAATCGCCCATCGCTGCCGCCCCAGGCCACGCCACAGCCTCCTCCTGCCCAGGGCCTGGCTGGGGTGGCAGGACAGGGACACACCAGGGACGTCCCCGTGTGCTGCGGCGGGTGCTGGTGTCACTGGGGTGCAAAATGCAAGTGGACAAAGCCAAGAAAGGCAAAGCCGTCGAGTTGCTGTCCCACACTAGGATCCAAAGGGCTCGCTGCCCTCCTCTCTAAGCACCTTCTCTGCTCCGAGCATCCCCACCAGCTCATGGCTGCACATTCCAGGACATCGCTGGCCCCAGCCTGGATGCGCAGAGTGGTTCCCATGGACCCGTGTGAGCTCCTCCAGCAGCAACGCTGCGTTTTGGAGATGGGCAGGGGCTCCTTTTGTGCTGGTTGTTAATTAAGAGGATCATTCAGAGCCACTAGTAGTGTAGTGTGTTGTCTTATAATAGTTGTGATTCTGTCCCTGTGCCAGCTTCCATTAGCAACAAAACCCACTTATCTTGTTCTTCCCTATCTCTTCCCTTTATATTTTTATCCTCCCCTCTCCCTGCAAGTCTCTCTCTCCTCTTTTTTCAGCCCCAGCACCGCAGTAATAATTCTACCAGTTGTCATCTCGGTTGACAAAACACTGTTGATGTGACAGCTCCGAGCTATGAAATCTCCGTTACCGCTCGATAATTAATTTACTAATTGCATGCACTACTTTGCCATGCGGCTCGGAGCCAGCTCCGGGGCCGGCAGCGCCATCCTGACCCCGGCACCCGCTGGCTTGGGGATGCCTGGAGGGAGCGATGGGGTCCACGGGGACCTGGGTGGGGAAGGGGCCACGCTGCTGCTCGTGGGCATTGGGCAACTACGGAGCCGCTCCCTCTGGGATGTTGGAGCATGGATGTGGTTCTCCTGGGGACTGGTGGAAACTGGGATAGAGGGAAGGAGATGGAGGGGCTCGTCGAGGCAGCTGGCATGCCCCTTGGCCATGTTTGAAGGTGTCGTATGCATCCTCTGTCCCAGTGGAGAGAAGGTTTCAGAGCTGGTCCATCATGTAGAAGAGAAAAGCCCTTCCTTACCCGTCTCCTGGCTGATAAATGTGGGCACGTGCCTTGTCCCGGCTCCAGGCGTGGGACAGGACCTGCTGCTGCCGTGTGAGGCGCAGGAGGTGTCCCCAAACCCTTCCAGGTGTCACCTCCAGCAGTTCAGAGCCAGCTGGTTTCTTCCCTCTCATGAAAGACCCTTCCCAGGTCTCAGGGAGGATGGGAAGGTGCAACGGATGGGAAAGGGAATGTCTCTCCTCTTGCTGGTTCCTTTTTACACCAATTCAGAGACTGCCTGCTGCCCGGCTCTGTGCAGGGTGCTGGGGCTCGGCGAGAGCTGGTGGTTCTGCCCGGGAATTTCGGTGGCTGTGAAATGTTTTGATTTTCCCTGACTTCCAGAGTCAAAATGAACAAAGTCTGCTGAGGCCACTGTAACCGAGTGGCATCACTCACTTGGACATCGCTACTTGTTTCGTTCCTGGAGGGAAACGTCGGGCTTTGCTTTGTTTTGTTGCTTTTTGTTGGTTTTTTTATTATCCCTCTGGTGTCTCAAGTCCCAGAGGATGCGTTTCCATCTGCGGGAAAACTTCTTCACGTCTCCTGTAGGACGTGCAGGGCAGGAATTCGGTCATGTTTCTGACTGGGGAGCAGCATTTGGGGTTAAACCCTCCTGTCTGGGGTTGTGTGGGGAGGAGAGACCCCATGTGCTCCCTGACCCATGGAGCACGGTGCCTGGATTATTGGGGACAGACCCTGCGTGCGTGACCGTGGGTTTTGCAGCCGGGGAGGCGACACGTGCTCGCTGGGTGCCTGGGAAAACTCTGGTGCGTAATCTGGGCTGGGAGAGGAGGGGACGGCGAGGGAGGGCAGGAGCTCCTGGGAGCTGAGGCTGTTTGGGTAAGTGAGTGATGGTTTTGAAGCAGGAAGCTGTGGCTTTCAGCAGCTTTTGAAGCCTCGGGAAATTTGTCTTTTTGACTCTGCAAGGTGCTCAGGCGGGGAGGGAAATGCATTACAAGTTGAAATGCTTTGAGAGCAGAGGGGAAACATTATGTGATTCAAGCCCCGTTCCTCCCAGCGAGAGAAACCCAGTGAACACAATATATTGTATTCCTCGCATCCCTTCGCCTCCCTGCTCTGTGTGTGTAAATGTGCCTGTTCCAACCCCTCCAGAGCTGGCTCTGCGGCACCTGCTTCCCGATGGGCTGGGCACCCATCGCATCCAGCCCTGAGGGATGCAGGGAACGCTGGGCAGAGCCTGGATCCTGGTCCAGGGTGAAGCCTCTTCCTTTCCTCATCATCCTGATGCTCTCCTGGCCTCTCCCAAGCCGGGCTTTGCCCCGTCAGAGGTGGGAAGGGAGCTGGGAGGGGATGGAGGGGCCTGATGCTGAGCATCCATCCTGCGCATCCCGGTGCTGCTGAGGTGGGTTTGGGCAGGGTGGTTATGGGGGAGCCGTGCCTCGAGTGGGTACTGGGATGGGGGGCTGGAGCCACGCTGTGCCGAGCACGCACCGCCCCACCAGGGAGGCTGGGAGCTCAGCATGACGTGTAAGGAGTCGAAAATAGAATCAATGCCGGTTTGTTCATGATAATAAATGGGAGCAAATTGCAAACAGTGGGTAAGTGACTGACAAACGCTGGTATTTTAATGTCCTCACAAAAGACCCATGTGTAAGTGGGACTTTGCATGAGTAATTCCATACATTTTTAATGGTGGACCCTGGGGGAGAATCAATCACGCTGCGCGGTTGAGTTTCCCTAATGTGAGGCACAACACAAAGCAATTTTGTTTGATAAGGCGGCATTGAGAGCGGCCGGTTCCCCGCGCAGGGAGGACAGCGCGGAGCCACCAGCTCCTCTCCTGCTTCAAGAGCAAAGTCCTCCCAGGGAACATCCCGTGGCAAAGTCGGCTGCATCCCTCCAGGAGATGCTAGGGGCTCGCTGGGAAAGCTCCTCCAGCCTTATGGGATGGAGCAGCTCTTACCGGGGGCTCATGCATGGGAGAAACACATTCAGCTTGGCCCTTGGTTGTCTAGGGTGTGGAGATGGGTCTGGGGGTGCTGGTTATCGGGGTGAGATGCTCTCCCCATGATACCCAGGGGCTGGACCCAGCCTTGGGATGCAGGGTCATGCCTGGGTACCCACCTCCCTCCAGAGCTCTTGCTTTTGGGGAGCACCCCGAGGCTCTGTTCCAGGCGCTACTGCGACCTGGGCTGCTGCCTGAGCATCTGTCCTCGCACTGCTGGTGTGGACGATCCCGGATCCGTTCATCTCCCATGGCAGGATGCTCAGTAAATGATAGTGAAGCTCCCCAGGGAGCGAGCCCAGGGCAGCGGCACCCACACCAGCAGCAACTTGGGGACCTTGAGGGCAGCCCCCCATCCTCCGTGACCCCAAGGTCTCATCACGGCCCCACGGGCCCCACAGCCACACACGTGGCAGAGGTGACGGGGACTTTTTCTGCAAGGGCAGGCAGCGAGTGATAGCTTTTTATGATGAAAATGCTTCCCTGCAGGAGTGAAAGGCTAATGTGCTCTGGGTAGCTGCTAAAACTTGTGCCGGCGATATATAGCACCTCATTTACGATGATATTTTTTATGCTGCAATGGAAGAAAGCAGCTGCTATCTGTATAAACAAAATTAGGCCAAAGGAGGAAAGTAATTTTGTAAAAGAAATAGGGAGATGCATGGGGAGATGGATAGGAGACAGATGAATAAACACAATCTACATAGGAACTGATAAAAATTCAATTTCTGCTCACTTGCGTCCCGGTCTGGCTCACTCCTTTCCTTTCCTCTTCTCCACGCGCTCCGATGTTGTCGGCAGCCCTCATGCATCCATCTGGGGTGTGGGAGGCAAACACAATGATCCTATTCTGTCTTCAACATGCTGCAAAATTTTCTTTAATTATGGTTCTTTAATTCCTCTGACCCTGGCGTTCTCTTCAATATTTTTCCCTTGCGAGCAGTGGGTGCCAGGGCCACGATCCCACGGGATCAGCCGCCCCGGGGCGGGGGGCTCTGGGCACGACCCTGCTCCCAACAGGAGGTACCTGGCTGGGGGATGCTGTGACCCCGCAGGATGAAGGGGGACGGGAGGAATTGGTGACCGGTGTCCCTGGAAACCTCAGCTCCTGGAGCCTTGGGAGCACCCCAGGCTCTCCCTGGTGCTTTCCAAGAACTCGATGCCTTTGGCTTTGGGAGAAGGACCTTGGGGTGTTGGTTGACAGCAACTGAACATGAGCCAGCAGTGGCCCAGGTGGCCCAAGAAGGCCAATGGCATCTTGACTTGGATCAGAAATGTCGTGGCCAGCAGGGCCAGGGAGGTTCTTCTCCCTCTGTACTCGGCACTGGTGAGACCGCTCCTCGAGTCCTGTGTTCAGTTCTGGGCCCCTCACCACAAGAAGGATGTTGAGGCTCTGGAGCGAGTCCAGAGACGAGCAATGAAGCTGGTGAAGGGGCTGGAGAACAAGAGGAGCAGCTGAGAGAGCTGGGGGGGTTCAGCCTGGAGGAGAGGAGGCTGAGGGGAGACCTCATTGCTCTCTCCAACTCCCTGAGAGGAGGTTGTGGAGAGGAGGGAGCTGGGCTCTTCTCCCAAGGGACAGGGGACAGGACGAGAGGGAATGGCCTCAAGCTCCGCCAGGGGAGGTTCGCACTAAATATCAGAAAGAAATTTTTCATGGAAAAAGTCCTTGGGCAGTGGCAGAGGCTGCCCAGGGAGGTGGTGGAGTCCCCATCCCTGGAGGCTCGTGCGGACGCCGCGCTGCCCGGCTCGCTGCCCGCTCCTCCTGCTCCCCGGGCACCTGCTGACGCACGGCCCTGCGGGCACCTCTGCTCTCAGAGACTTCTGCCTCTTTCTTTGCGCTCTGGTTGCTGGAGAGCACCTCTTTGCTTATGTCAGGACTCGGCGCCTACGGATAATGGTTGGTTTGGGTGCATTTTTTTTGCAGAGGCTGCAAAGGAACCAGCTGTGAGGGCTCTGTTTGATGCTAATGATCATGGACCTCTGCCCTTCCCGAATCCGGGGCTAAAAGTTCACTCCAAGAAGGAGGCGCGTGGGTGCTTGTAAAGCTCAGGGCTGAGGCAGAGCTGACCCTGCTTTTGTCTTCCCCTCCTCCCTTCTCCCTGGCCCAGCACCAGCTCTGGATGCATCTCAAGGTGCTGAGCATCTGGGACTGGCACGGGGCGCACGCACACGTGGGGTTTTTCTGTGTCCCCCTGTAGCTGGGGGCACGGGGCACAGGGCTTTGCACGGGTGAGGTCCGTCCAGCGGCAGCTCCGGGCGAGAGGGGATCGATGAGAGCAAAGCGAGTGCACGTTTGAATCTGTTCAAAGGCTGATGGAGCGTGGAAACGGCTGGGGAGTGGAACACAGGGACAGCCAGGGCTGCGCACGAAGCCCCAGGTGGGACAGATCCAATTCTGCTGGGTGCTGAGCACCCCCAGACAGGCTTTGAGGGCTTGCACAGAGCATCCCCATGGGGTGGGATCTGCATCACGCCCAAGGACCCCCGCCAAGGGGCACCCAGCAGCGGGTGCTTTGCTCTGGCCCCAAGTTGGGCGCTCGGGAGGCTTCGTGCTCTGCCTCGAGTGTTGCCGTGCGAGCGAGAGCTGGGAGGGGAGGCGGAGGGTGTGGGGCACCCACGTCCCCCGTGCACACCCACGTGTGTGGGGGCTGAGCCGAGCTGCAGCCTGGTTTCCCTAGGAAACCGAGCGGAGGCCAAATCTGTGCGGGGAGGTGCTGGAGAGGCTCTGAAGTGTGGCCCCAAAAAGCTCTATGGAGGTGTCCAAGGCCACGTTGGATGGAACTTGGAGCCCCTGAGCCAGTGGGAGGTGTCCCTGCCCCTGGCAGGGGTGGGACTGGATGGGCTTTGAGGTCCCTTCCAACCCAAACCATTCCATGATTCGCCTGCATGCTGCCTGCGTGCCAACCCTCCTACACCTCCTTCTCCTCCTCCTCCTCTTCCCACACCTTCTCCTCTCCTCCTCCTCTCCTCCTCCTCTTCCACGGGCCTTTCGCAGGCTGCCAAGTGAAGACGCATTTGCCGGGTTGCGCGCTCCAAAAGTTGATAATTCCCCTCCAGGCAATTAAAAGGGAGCCATTTCTCCTCAATCAGCCATATTTGAATATGGAAATGATTTTTAATTACTCAGAGTCAATATCATTTTATCACCGAAATGTGTTTGAACGAGGTTCGCCGTATTTGCAGGGCGTCTAATAAGCTGAATGCAAATTTGCTGCAATTCATGCTTTTTAAATGTTCGGCTGAGCGATGGAAGGTGCTGCCCTTTGAAGGTTTCGTTCCCCGGCTCGTGACAGGGCGCGGGATGCCGGCTGCCCCCCTCGCCCCGCCGGGTGCAGGGGCCACGAGCCCCTGGAGGAGATGGGGACGGCGACTGCCCCTTCGCTGTCCCCATCCTGCTTGGCCCCGAACATGCCCAGGGTCAGCTCCACACGGAGCTAATGACAGCTCGGCAGCGCTAGATCCCCGGCTATTGCCTCCTGATTAATTTGCTAATTATGTTCTGCTTTCATCCAAGGGGCCTGGCGGTGGTGTGGAAATGTCAGGCGCTTGTTTATGCCCCAGGTTGCTGGCAGAGCGACAAACGCCGGGTCCTGGAGGAGCCGCGCGTAACCTGGCCCTGCCAGCTCCGGCATCACCACGCTGCGGATCCAGGGCTGCTGCCTCTGCCCCGGCCTTCCCCCACCCCTGCCTGTCCTTGTGCCTCAGTTGCCCCCGTGGTGGGAGCTGGAAACGTTCCAACCCCAGCATGGGGAGCGCTGGCACCGTGGCCAGGACTGAGCGCCCCTGGTCCTCGTGCCTCTGCGGGGCTGTCACAGCATCCGAGGTGAAGGCAACCAGGGCAGCTTCCCATGGGATCATAGAATCAGAGAACCACCAGGTTGGAACAGACCCACCTGATCATCGAGTCCAACCGTTCCCATCAATCACTAACCCATGTCCCTCAGCACCTCGTCCACCCGTCCCTTAAACCCCTCCAGGGAAGGGGATTCAACCCCCTCCCTGGGCAGCCTCTGCCAGGGACCAGTGACCCTTTCTGTGAAAAATGTCCAGCCTAAACCTCCCCTGGTGGAGCTTGAGGCCATTCCCTCTCATCCTGTCCCCTGTCCCTTGGGAGAAGAGCCCAGCTCCCTGCTCTCCACAACCTCCTCTCAGGTAGCTGGAGAGAGCAATGAGGTCTAATGAGGCTGGTATCAGCCTCCCAACCCCTGCATCCCAGTTCTTGGGTTACTGGGGGGCACTGGGGCTCCCTGGAGGAGACGCCGCCGTAGATGCAGCCCCCGTGCTGAGAAGGGGACAAGGGGACGTGGCTAAGCAGATTCCCAACATTTAACCTCTGGGTTTTCCTGCTGCGAAAACCCATCAGGTGTCGGCGTTGAACACCGCTCTCCTGCAAGACTGAGCAGCCGAGATAACATCCTTGCCAGCAGCTTCAGCTGGGCTTTCTGCAGCCCTCATGTATATTAATTGAGATGAATATTTATGCAGAATTCCTTGCTGTTGAGCAGTTGCTCATGTGCAGGCTGATCTGGCTACCGTGGCCGGTTTGGGTGGTGAAATGGCTGCGGTGCCCGTGGGCAGCTCCACGCGGGAACCAGCAGGGCTGGGGCTGAGCTCCATCCTTCGCAGGCTGCTCCGGCTTGGGAAGGATCTCCCACCACACTGGCATCCACAGGGATTTATCCTGGGATGGAGCAGGGCTGATTTGCCCAGGGAGGGCAGGGAGAGGATGAGGGGAAATGGTTTTAAGCTGAAAGAGGGGAGCCTGAGATGAGATCTTGGGGAGAAATGCTCTCCTGTGAGGGTGGGGAGGCCCTGGCCCCGGTTGCCCAGAGCAGGGTGGGCTGCCCCATCCCTGGAGGAGTTCAAGGCCAGGTTGGATGGGGCTTGGAGCAACCGGATCCAGTGGGAAGTCCCCATGGGCAGGGAGATGCATCTGGATGGGCTTTGAGGTCCCTTCCAACCCAAACCATTCCATGATTCTATGATTTGTGCTGCATGGAGAGCCAGAAGGGAAAATCCCAGGCGTGTCACATGCTTGCTTCCCACTGATGCTGTGCTCACCCCTCCATCCCACAGGATGAGGAGGCAGCCTCTGCACCTCACCTGGCAGAGACTCTCCAGTTTCTCCCAGCAGCTCCCAGCCCGCCTGGCCCAGCACCTCGAGGGCCTGCCTCGCGCCGAGGCATCATCTCCACGTTGCGCAGATGTGGATGGATCAGCCCCGATCCATCCTTCAGAGCAGATAGGAAAAACCAAACCACAGGCTGAGCTGAATCCCGTCCTCCTGGGCCTGAGCCGTGTCCGTAGGTGTGGGAGCCACCAGGGATCTACTCTTGGCTGTGCTCCCTGCTCCGTAACAAACCCCAAAGGGGGATCTATTTCCGAGCTTATTCACGTCCTTCCTTTTCTGCTCGCTGCATGGGCTGCCCTTGCTCCTTTTCCTTCGCTTTTCTCCCTGCCACCACTCGCACGGAGCTTCACGTGAAGTCGGAGGTGAGCAGGGGCCGTGGGCAGCCGGCACGGGGCTGGTCCTCATCGCCGTGATGGGCACCAAGCGACCGGCGAGGGCTCCTCCGCCGGCGCTTACTGCCTCTTCCCATTAAAGTGGATTATCTTGCAAACCAAACTTGCCTGTTTATGGCTGCTTTTGTTTCTCCACTGGAGCAATTCGCAACCAAGTTTATGGGAAGCGATTCAGACAGGCGGCTGCAGTTACGGGCTTCTCAGGGGCTGCCTTCTGCTCCCGTCTCGCCCCGCGGTTCCAGCCAAGATGCTCCTGCTAAGCCTTTCTGAAAAGCTGCTGCTCTGTGCCCTGCTCGGGGCAGACAGACCCTGGGGACTGGACCCATGGGAGGCCTCGGGAGCTTGGGAGCTGATTGTAGCATCCCCAAGTCCCCCTGACTGGGAGCTGGACTCGATCTCTCCCCTGAACCCTCATCCAGGGCTGCCACCTCAGTGATTCTCCTGTGTCCCTGATTTCTGTGCTGAACAAAGAGGAAATGAGAGCCCCGTGTTAGAAAAACAACAGTGCTGGGTGTCTCATGAGCCCCTGGTTGAGAGGAGGACTCGGACAATCCCTGCTTGGTAGTGGCTGGCCTAGGGGTGCCTGTGCCCACGGTGGTGGATGCTGTTAGCCACAGCGGTGGATGCCGCTAGCCAGAGCGATGGATGCTGATACCCATGGTGGTGGATACTGTTAGCCACAGCAGCAGAGCCAGCATAACGATCCTGATGGCGCTGGGGACCTTGTGTCAACCTGGCAGCTTATTATTGCCTTAACAGCCAGGTCTAATTCCCATCCAGCAGGAGAAGCCCTGGTGCTACAACCTCTGCACGCGCGGGCGCTGCTCTCATTGTGCTCGCGCTGACACCCACCCGCCCCAAACCCACGCACCGGCGGGGCTGAGAGCCCTGATCAGTGCTTTCTCCCCGGCCCGGCGGCTCATGGGGATGAGGAGGGTGCTGGGAGTGCTCACACCCATCAGCTGGGGAGATGCTTGGTTTGGCTGGTGGGTCTCCAGCGCCTTCCCCAGTGCTGCCCGGTTCAGGGGGCTGTGAGGTGGCTGCTTTGCTTCGAGCTGGGGGCACGGCCGGTGGCAGAGCTGACGCTGCGGCTGTGGGAAGGTTTGCAGGGATGCAGCAGCAACAAGCAGCCATGGAGAGCACCCAGTTGTCCTGGTAACAGTGGGTGCTGGTGGCTCCCGCAGCTTGGAGCCCCCACCCGGCGGCACCGGAGCCCTCTGCCCTCCCCTTGCTGCTGGCAGGGTCCCACCTGGGGCAGAGGAGGGTTTTGGGGATGCTGCCTGCAGCTGTGGGGAGCCTGGGCCAGGGGATAACGGGGAGGCTGGAAATGACCCTCTTGCTTTGCAGGGTGGCTACAGGCTCAGGGGGCTCCTGCAGGGCACGGTGGTGCAAACCATGCTGCACTGCAGCTGCTGCTGGTGCCAGGGCAGAGCCCACGGGCAGTGTGCAAGCAGCACATTCTGTATTGCATCCTGCATCCCATCCTGCATCCCATCCTGCATCCCATCCTGCATCACATCGTGCATCGCATCCTGCATCGCATCCTGCATCGCGTCCTGCGCCTCTCGCAGGGCAGCAGTGGTGCATTTGGAAATCTTGGAGTCTATCAAGCGCAGCAGGGAGCCTGACCCAGAGAGCTGTGGCTTTGGGATCACCCTTCTGCTAAGTCCCAGCCACCACGATGATCGGTATTTACAGAGACGGGTTCTGGAATATCCTCCAGTGATGTCTGAGCTAATGATGCTCTTCTCCCTGGGATAAAAAAACAGCCTGGAAAGCTGGTGCGCTTTCCGTCAGCCTTGACCCAGGGGGATGACTCTCTGTCTGGGGACGTCTGAGAACCAGCCAGCTGCAGGGGAGGACTGGGAAAAGGGAACACCAGGGAGGTGCTGAGCTGAATTGCAGAAGGGTCTGAGGTGGAAATGACCCTTGTGTTTCCAGTGGTGCTGGGCTGCGCCAGGGCTGGTGCTGAGCTGCAGATCCCCAGGGTCCTGAGCAGGGGTTCTGGTGGTGCCTCCTGCTCCCTGGCCTCTGCGTCTGTCGTACGTGGCCCCAGATGGAGGTGGAGAGGGATCACCCAGAGCCCCTGCGCCCCAGGGCTGAGAGGGGCACGTGCAGTGCCGGGCAGCATGCTTTGGGCAATGGGAACACGCTGTGTTTCCAGCCTCTCCAAGGGTCTCCCAGGGGAAGGATCCAGGCTGCAGTGGAGTCTCTGTGCCAGCTGCTCTCTGCTGTCTGAGGATCACCAAAATGCTTGGGTTTATCCTGGCTGTGCACGGCCCTCACACGTGGAACTGCAGCTCTGCAGCCCCCTCGAACCCCGCCGTGGCTCTGGGAGTCTGGTGCCCGATGTGCCAACCACTTTCGTGCCCCGTTTGTGTGAACCTGGGGTGCGTCAGCCCCACATCTCACCCGGTGCTTCTGCTCCAGGTCTCCCTGCATCCTGCAAATCGTGCCGTGCCAGGGCTGCACACACGTGCAACGTGGCTGAGGGCAGGGAGCGTGTGTACCCTGCACAGGGGATGCCACGCATGGGTGTGTGCACCATGGCACGCGTGTGTGCACCTCTGCGAGCATGAACAGACACTCGTGTGCACGCACAAACAGCCCAGGGTGTGCACAGACACAGCCTGGGCCCCTGCGTGCACAAACCAGCTCGTGTGTGTGCGGGACATGGCATCCACATGGCTGCAGCATCCCCGTACCCCCACAACACACATGTGGTGTGCGCTCCACAGCCACCTGTGGCCACGCGTGGTGCCCCCCAAACCCTCCATAGCTGCAGCATCCAGGGGGGTCACCTTCACCCTGCTCTGGTGAGGGGCGTGCACCTTGCACAATCTGGTTTTGGGGGTGGCATGTGTGCAGACCCCTAATTTGGTGTTGGGGAAGAGTTTGTGTGTTCATACCCCTAATCCGGTGTTGGGGTTGGTGTGTGTGTGCATCCCCTAATCCGATGTGGAGTGTGTGTGTGCATCCCCCTAATCCAATGTCGGTGTGTGTATGTGCATCCCCCTCAATCCGGTGTCAGGGTTGGTGTGTGTGCATCCCCTCAATCCCGAGTTGAGCTTGCTATGTGTGTGCATCCCTCTAATCTGGTGTTGGGGTTGATGAGCGTGTGCATCCCCCTAATCCAGTGTCCAGGTTGGTGTGTGTGCATCCCCCTAATCCTGTATCAGGGTCGGTGTGCGTGTGTGCATCCCCTCAATCCAGAGTCAGTGTGTGTATGCATCCCCCTTAATCCGGTGCCAGGGTCTGTGTGCGTGTGCATCCCCCTTAATCCAGTGCCAGGGTTGGTGTGCATGTGCATCCCCTCAATCCAGAGTCGGAGTTGGTGTGCGTGTGCATCTCTCTAATCTGGTATCGGAGTCGGTGTGCGTGTGCATCCCTCTAATCCGGTATTGGAGTCGGTGTGTGTGTGCATCCCTCTAATCTGGTATTGGAGTCGGTGTGTGTGTGCATCCCTCTAATCTGGTATCGGAGTCGGTGTGTGTGTGCATCCCTCTAATCTGGTATCGGAGTCGGTGTGCGTGTGCATCCCTCTAATCCGGTATCGGAGTCGGTGTGTGTGTGCATCCCTCTAATCTGGTATTGGAGTCGGTGTGTGTGTGCATCCCTCTAATCCGGTATCGGAGTCGGTGTGCGTGTGCATCCCTCTAATCTGGTATTGGAGTCGGTGTGTGTGTGCATCCCTCTAATCTGGTATTGGAGTCGGTGTGTGTGTGCATCCCTCTAATCTGGTATTGGAGTCGGTGTGTGTGTGCATCCCTCTAATCCGGTATTGGAGTCGGTGTGCGTGTGCATCCCTCTAATCCGGTATTGGAGTCGGTGTGCGTGTGCATCCCTCTAATCTGGTATTGGAGTCGGTGTGTGTGTGCATCCCTCTAATCCGGTATTGGAGTCGGTGTGCGTGTGCATCCCTCTAATCTGGTATTGGAGTCGGTGTGTGTGTGCATCCCTCTGATCTGGTATCGGAGTCGGTGTGTGTGTGCATCCCTCTAATCTGGTATTGGAGTCGGTGTGTGTGTGCATCCCTCTAATCCGGTATTGGAGTCGGTGTGCGTGTGCATCCCTCTAATCTGGTATCGGAGTCGGTGTGTGTGTGCATCCCTCTAATCCGGTATTGGAGTCGGTGTGCGTGTGCATCCCTCTAATCCGGTATTGGAGTCGGTGTGTGTGTGCATCCCTCTAATCTGGTATCGGAGTCGGTGTGCGTGTGCATCCCTCTAATCTGGTATCGGAGTCGGTGTGCGTGTGCATCCCTCTAATCCGGTATTGGAGTCGGTGTGTGTGTGCATCCCTCTAATCCGGTATCGGAGTCGGTGTGGGTGTGCATCCCTCTAATCTGGCGTTGGGGTTGATGCGCGTGTATCATCCCCCCAATCCGCTGTCGGTGTGTGCGCGCATCCCCCGCTCGGTTGTCGGGGGCGGTGTGAGCGCCCCCCCCCCCCGTCCCCCCCCCCGGCACCGCGGGCTCCGCGCAGGCTCCGCCGCTCCCGGTGCTGTCACCGCCGCTGCCTCCGAGCCGCCGCCGCCCCCCGGGCCCGGCAGCCGCCGCCGCCGCTCGGGGATGGCCAGCGCGCTGCTCGCCGCGCCGCGCCGGGGCCACTCGCGCTGCTGACGGAGCGCAGGTACGGACCGGGACCCCCGGGACCCCCGGGCACCGACACCCCCTCCCGGGGCACCGGCACCCCCTCCCCGGGCACCGGCACCCCCTCCCCGGGCATCGGCATCCCCTCCTGGGGCACCGACACCCCCTCCCCGGGCACCGGCACCCCCTCCCCGGGCATCGGCATCCCCTCCTGGGGCACCGACACCCCCTCCCCGGGCACCGGCACCCCCTCCCCGGGCATCGGCATCCCCTCCTGGGGCACTGACACCCCAGCCCCGGGCACCGGCACCCCCTCTCGGGGCGCTCTTCTCTCCACCCGGTGCATCGACCTCCCTCCCCTCCGGGATCACCGACCGTCCCCAGCCGGTGAACCGAGCCCTCCCGATGCACCGAGCATCCCCCCGCCCCCTGCTCTGCACCGGCATCCCCTCCCGGTCCGCTGAGCCCTCCCGGTACACCGAGTATCCCCCGACCCCTCTCTGCACCGACATCCCCTCCCGGTGCACGGTTCTCTCCTCCCGGTTCACCGACACCTCCTTGATGCATGGACCTCCCCCCCCGCCCGGTGCACGGCGCTCTCCCCGGTGCACCGGCAACCCCTCCCGGTGCACCGACCCCTCTCCTCAAGCATCGACCCCCCCCTCCCCGGTGCACTGGGATGCGCGGTCGGTGCACCGAGGGGAGGTCGATGCACCGGGAGGAGGGTGTCTGTGCACCGGGAGGGGGGTGTCGGTGCACCGGGAGGGAGCTGTGGGTGCACCGGGAGGAGGGGGGTGTGGGTGCACCGAGGGGGTGTGGGTGCAGCGGGGGTGCCCCCTGTGCCCGTTGCGCTCCCCGCTCTCCGCGGCAGCGGGGGCGGCAGCGGCCGGGGCTGCGGGATGCGGCTGCCGGGGCTGCCGCTTGGCACAGCTCCGGTTCCACCGAGCCGCCCCCAAACCGCCCCCCGCCAGCCAACTTCGCTGCTCCGGGGCGGGGGGAGCTGGGACCGCGGCTGCCGGGGTCCCCGTCCTCCTAGTTTCCCCCTAGGATGCTGCCCCCCCCCACCTCCTTCTCCATCATTTGAGGATCTTGTTCTCCCCATGCCCTTCCTCCTCCAGGGCTGCGGGTCCCCCCCCTCCTCCTCCATCATTCGGGGGTGCTGGTCCCCCCCTGCTCTGCCTCCTCTAGGGCTGCGGGTCCCCCCCTCCTGCGGGGCTGCTTGTTCCCCCCCCGCTGCCAGCGGTGCCCGGGCTCCAGCATCCCCGTGCTGGAAGGGCTGCAGGCGTGTCGCGGGGCACATGCGTGTTGTGGGGCACATGTGGGGCACAGGGCACACGTATGTTGCTGGGAACACGCATATCGATGGGCACACGCGTGTCAGTAGGCACATGCACATCTCTGGGCACACGTATCGGTGGGCACACGTGTGTCGGTGGGCACACATGGCACGGCGATGCCGTGTTGTGTCATCCAGCAAGGCCGCGGGCACCTGCCTGCTGCACCCGTGCCGTGTAGGCACACGCGTGTGCAGCCAGCCTGGCTGCTGGGAGGTCGGTGTCCCCGCTTTGAGGCTGTCCCCACGCTGTCCCCCCCGTCCAGGGCTGTGGGAGCCAGCGTGCAGCGGGCTGCGTGGGCAGGCGTGTTGGCGGAGCCTGCAGCGGGCAGGGGGGGTTGCAGGTCCCCCCGCGTGGCTCTTTGTTTGGTGCCAGTGTGAGGGGCTGCGGGGAGCCCCGGTGCCACGGCCGTGGCGAGCATCACCCGAGGACCGTGGGCGTGCGGCGAGGGCACACGTGGGTGCCCAGCATGTGCCAGTGCGGGCACGTGCCGCATGCAGGTGGTAGCCGGATCTGGGGGGGGAGCGGGAGAGCTGCTTCCCTCCCCAGGGTCCCCGTGAGCCCCAGGGACTGTGACAGGCGCGGTGCCCCGTGTGCCCACGTGGGTCACTTGTTGAAGCACGGGGAGACGTTCCGCAGCCGGTGCGGAGGGTGCGCGTGCACCGTGCCCGCATGGTCGGTGCCGGGGGCTTGTGGCAGCACAGCGTGTGAACAGCCCTTTGCTTTTCTAGGTCATGTCGCTCCTGCCTGTGCTGGCTGGCGCCCGGCAGCCGGGGCCACCGGTGGCACGGGGAGGTGGCCCCGGGGTGGCCAGGCTGGGTTGTGGCTAGTCTGAGTTGCTGGACAGGTGATGCCGGTGGCTACAGCATGTGTGGAGCTGGTGGCACGAGGCTGGTGCTGAGCTGGCTGCTGGGAGAGCTCCCGAGGGGCTTCGGGGTGGACGTTTGGGACCGAGCTCTCCCCTGTGTGAGGGTGGCAGCGGCTGAGCCGAGGGGGGCTCATCGGGAGGGGGGCGGCTGGTGGGGCTCACGCTGGGTGCCCGTGGGGTGGCACGGCTGTCGTCACCACCACCATCACTAGTTGCTCTCCGGCCACCCTCCTCGGGGACGCTCCGTGTGGGGTTTCCCAGTGGGGTTTGTCACCGCGGCGCAGGTGGCGCAGGAGTTGGCCGTGGGGCAGTGCCAGCCCCTCTGCGCTGGAGCCCCAAGCCTGGCAACGGCTCCTCTTCAAGGCCTGCCCGGCAGCTTGTCACACATTGTCACCAGAGCCCGCTTTGATCCATGGAGTTTGCAAGAGGATGGGATCCTACAAATTTTGTCTGTGCTGGAGAGAAAATGGATACGGAGCTGGCGCTGTGGGCAGCTCGCTCGCTGAGCGGCGGCCGTGTGGCAGAAGTGCTGCAGCATCCAGGCTGGGATGTTCTGCCTGGTTTTCCTCCTGCCTCCTGCTCTTTTTGATGCCTCTAAGGACCTCTGGAAGCATGAGTGACATCTTAGCCACGCCAGCGAAGGGCGTTGGGTCGGAGCGTGGGGCTCAGTGCGCCCGCTTGGGCTCGCGGAGAGCATCGACCTCCCCCCTAGCGCAGCGGGAAGAGGTGGATCTTCCTTCACCCACGCAGTTGCCATCGCTGCCAAGTCCCCGTGTCCCGTGCCGGGGTCTCTCCAGGCTGGGTCGGGGCTGCAGAAGGGGTTCCCCTTGCCAAGAGGAGGATGATGCTCAGCCAGATGATGCACAAACGTTGAGATGAGGCGCTCGCCTGGACCAGCCCCTGCTGCCCCCTCACAGCCCTCGGGGCTGGGCTGCTGCGACGCCTCGACACTTCTCCATGGGAATCTGGACCAGGGCCCTGCAACCTCATTTCCTACCACGGAGCCCTCCTCTAATGGGGACGGGGCTGGCGCGGGGCCACCCGGCTTGGTTGCCAAGCGTCAGAGGCTCTGTAGCTCCTCGGTGCCATCGTGTCCCCTCCTGCTCTCGTCCCGTCTGTTCGTTGCTGATGTCCTCCAAGAGCAGGATGGAGCCAGGCCCTCCTCTTCCTCAGGGCACCTCCGAGGCTCCTGGTGGCTCTGGGTCTGGCTGAGATGGTGGGTTACACAAAAATTCTCCTCCAATGTGAACAGACCCTCCTGCGACTCAGGTTTTCTTGATCAGGGAGAGCAGGGACAGGACGAGGGGGAATGGTTTTCAGCTGAAAGAGAGGAGATGGAGGTGAGATCTTAGGGAGAAATGTTTTCTTATGAGGGTGGGGAGCCCAGAGCAGGGGTGGCTGCCCCATCCCTGGAGGGGTTCAAGGCCAGGTTGGATGGGGCTGGGAGCCCCTGATCCAGTGGGAGGTGTCCCTGCCCATGGCAGGTGGGACTGGATGGGCTTTGAGGTCCCTTCCAACCCAAACCATTCCATGACTCTATGGAGCTGATGGACAAGAAGGAGCCACAGCCCAGTGACAAGGAAGCTTCTTGGAAGAGGCGATGGGAGCAGCCCCTGCCGGTGCCCGGGGGGCCTCTCCTTCAGGGACCCCCATGCTGTTCCCTGGCAGAGCGTAATCCCTAATCCCAGCGGAGATTTCACTTGCGCTGTCTCTCGGCCTTGCTTCTGGAGTGGAGTTTTACCAACAGCAGTCAAATAAAATAAATAAAAGGGCCTGCGCTTGCCAGCACTTGCGAGGCTGAGCCAGGGACTGGCAAAGCAGCACCATTAATTCCAGCTCGGCACTGCTGCCAGGCTGCCGGCTCCGGGAAAGAGGGGAGCCGGAGGGAGAGGGGAGCGCGGAGAGGGGGAATCGTGGTCCCGGGTGCTGGGAGGGCTGTGCCGCGGAGAGTGGCAGCACCACGGATCCTCCTCTCCTTGCATGGGAGCCCACGCGTGAACACGCATGTGCATGTGAGCTCATATGTGAACTCATATGTGCACGGGAGCTCATATATGAACACGTATGTGTGTGCACACACCTTTGCAGGTGTGTGGTGTGAGGCTGCTCCAGCACCGTCGCCTAGCGATGCTGACACTGTAATTAGCTGGCAGCGAGGCAGTGTCGGTGCTGGGTGCTGGGGGTCCCCTGTGCTGGGGGGCGAGGGCTGAGCATGGAGGTGGCGGAGGCGGCTTTGAAGCTCCCGGATGCCTTTGAGTCTCTGGCAATTGAAGGGTTGTGGATTTTCCTGGCAGGAACATCTCGTTAGGGCGCTGTCTTTGTCGGCATCACCTCTGGGCAGGCAGGGATGTGCTCCCATGGGATGGACCCCCTTTCCTGGCTCTCTGGCCGTGCCACCAGCCAGCCCGCTGCCTTTCAGCAGGGACCGAGGTTGTTCCCACCGTGGTTTAACACCCAGGGCTGCCTGGCCCTTCCTCACCCTCGTGCCCTTGTCCCGCGCCATCCTGGCACTGAGGATGCTTGTGAATCACAGATTTTCTACAGCCTGTTAAAAGAACACAGTCGGGTTAAAAACCGTGTCTCTTAAAAACCCAAATCTCCTTTACTTTGCTATTAATCGTTTCCCAGATTATTAATGCCGGCGAGGTTTAGTGCCGCCCGTTTATCACTTCGGGGGGCTGGCTGGTGGCTTTGCGTGGCCGGAGAGGAGCCACGATGGTCGGAGCTGGACCCGCTGGACCCGATCCTCACCGAAATCCCTGCTCGTGTGAAGCATCTTGAGGGAAACAACCTGTTTGTGCGGGGCTGGTGCTTCCTCGTGCCGTGCCGCGGCTGGCGAGGTCGGATCCTGGCATGGGAGGGATGCGATGGCAGCGACGGAGAGGGGCCGTGCTCCGACTGCCAAGGATGGGCAGCCCGGGAAGTCCTTTCCCGGTTCTGTGATGGCTCTTTAAATGCTTTAATTAAAAACCCACCCCCCTTTTCCGTGCCCAGGCGTGGAACAAAGGCAAATGGAAGGGGCTGGAGCGGGTGGCTCCTGCAGGGAAGCGCGCCAGCCTGTGCCAGCCGTGCTCCACGTCCCTGGGGAGCAGCACACATTCCAGCGGCAGCCTGGCAAAGCGGCTGGGGGCTGCGGGTTCCGGGGGGCAGCCGGTGTCCCTCGATCCCAGCGCTACTGGGATGCAGGCGCTGGTGCTGGGTGGCTTTTCCCACATGGTCCGAGGCCGTTGCGGAGGCGTCGTGGCGATGGGCAGCGGGGCCGTGCTCGGGCACCCCTGCGAGGCTGAGCTCACTCTCGCCGGAGCCAACCGACGGGGACGCCACAGGGTGCGAGGTCCTCGCCGCGGTGCCAGGTAGGGAGTGACGGTGCCCGCTCCGCCAGGCGCTCGGCAGCTCCCGCCGGGTGACTCGCTGCCCCAGATATTAAATCTCTTTCTCAGGCCCAGCTTGCAGCTCAGTGAAATATTTTCACTGCAGCAGCGACGGCGAGCGCTGCGGGGAATGGGGCTGGTGCTGAACGAGCTGGATCAGATTGGTTCTGCTTTTAACGAGCTCTGGCCTTCGGTCGCAGCCACGGTGCAGTGCCCAGCGCTCGGGCAGCCGCAGCCACGGCTCCAGTGGGATTTTGGGGTGAGGGAGGCTCCAGAGTACCTGGGTCTTGCACAGCACCGTGTTTAAATCGCGGGGAGCTCAGGGAAGCGTGGCAGCGGGCTGCCTGGCCCTGCAGAGCTTTCTGGCAGCGGGTTGATGCCAGCGGCAGCCGTGCAGGCAGGCTGAGCAGCGGCAGGAGCTGAGCAGGAGGGATGAGTGGATGGTGGTGCCGGAGCATCCTTCCTCGCTGCTCCTGGGCGAGGGAAGCAAGCACCATCTTGTGTCCCTGCCAGGCTGCGGGAGCCCCGGGAGCTCGCTGCAGAGCGGCAGCGTGTCCCTGCCTGACCTCCTCCTCCTCCTTCTCCTTCTCCTCCTCCCATGCCCGGCTCTCCGGAGCAGAGGAGGGTTCTGGGTCTTTGGGGGACCCCAGGTCCTTGCTGGCTGCTTGAGGAGCATCAGTGAGGGATGCTCGTGGGGATCCCCCCTCTGAGTCTCCCTGCTGCTGTGGATAGGGGGGGTGTCTCCGACTGAATTCCTCAGGGTATCCTGGAGAGGGAAGTGGCTGCAGGGCAGTGGAGTTTTCTTTTGCCCCAGATCTCCCTGATGCATCAGAGGGTCCTGCCTGGGTCTGCTCTGGCTGGCTCCATCCCAGCCTCTTTCTCCCCATGCCCTCATGCTGCTGGGGGTGCTCCTAACACTGAGCCCCCGTGCTGCTGGGGCAGTGGGAGCCAATGCCAGCCTGTTGCATGAGAGATGGGTTATTTTTGGCTCTTTAATGTGCCCGTCGCAGCTTCAGTGCAAGCTCAGGCTCCCTCCCCCGTGAGCAGGGGGATGCCCTGGCTCTGGGGCCTCGGCCAGGGATTTGGGAGCCAGAGCTGTTATCTGGGGACAGAGAAGAGCATCCCTGTGTCATGCTGAGCAGTTGCTTCTCCCCTGGCCCCTCCATGGCTGGGATGGAGGGGAGCAGGGACCTCAGTGATTTTGGAAATCAACCCCTGGAATGACATCCATCCCCTGCAGCCACCTCTCGAACATTCCCTGCCACCGCCGGGGCTGCCCCCTCGCCACGCCGAGCGGTGCCGCCACGCGCACGGTGCCCTTGGCCTCGGTACAGCCACACTCCGGTCCCGCTTAATAAGGCCACCGCATGCATTATTTTATTAATGAGTTATTAAAAAGCTATCCACGGCCATGCTGCTGCCTGCCCGGCACATTGTCCAAGAAATATGTACTTTAGTGATTGCTCGCCCCATGCCGGGCTCGTGCGGCCATCGAGGGGACACACGGTACCGGGGTGCCTGTGCACACCCAGTGCCTCACCCCAGGCTCCTGCCGAGCAGCTGAACTGTCCCCGTGGTGCTCTGGGGACCAGAAATAGCAATGAGGCTTCTTATAGCCCCATCTAGGGAAAGGTTCTTTGGTGGCTCCTTGCCCGGGTTGGGCTTGGCTGGCTCTGGCCGATGAGCCGAGGGGTGCTCGGCGCTGGGATGGGAGCCGCATCTCAGCTCTGGGGGTCCTGGGGGTAAATCCCCCCAGTCCGTGCTGCGCGCTCCCAGCCCAGGGGCTGCCTTGGCACAGGGAGATGGGGCAGGGGTCTCCTGGCTGTCCCCTGTCTACAAGGGGACACTTGGGGACACGGAGCAGCTGGTGCTGCTCCCACGCCAGCCGGGGCTGAGCACAGGGTGCTGGCCTCCCCGCGCCAGCTCCGCACCCCCTGGCACAGTGAGGAGCCTCTCGGTAAGCATCTGTCTGTCCATCTGTCTCTCCCCCAGGGCAAATGCCATAGGATGACCGCTGCTGGTCCCCTCTTACTGGCTGTGATATCGTCTCTCCTGTGGCTCACGCGGAGCTTCGACCCGGCTCCCAGCGCCTGCTCCGCTCTGGCCTCTGGTGTCCTCTACGGCTCCTTCTCCCTCAAGGACCTTTTCCCCACCATCTCCTCTGGCTGCTCCTGGACCTTGGAGAACCCCGACCCCACCAAGTACTCGCTCTACCTCCGCTTCAACCGGGAGGAGCAGGTCTGCACCCATTTCTCGCCCATGGTGCTGCCGCTCGACCACTACCTGGCCAACTACACCTGTGACCCCCGCGGCGAGGCCACCAGCCCCTCGCCTGCGCGCCAGCACCTGGACCAGGACGAGGAGGAAGAGGAGGAAGCCGAGCTGGAGCTTTGTGAGGACGCAGGGCCCTTCACCTTCCTGCATTTCGACAAGAACTTCGTGCAGCTCTGTCTGGCGGCCGAGCCCGAGGCGGCCCCTCGCCTCCTGGCTCCCCAGGCCCTGGAATTCCGTTTCGTGGAGGTGCTTCTCATCAACAACAACAACTCCAGCCAGTTCACCTGCAGCGTGCTCTGCCGCTGGCTGGAGGAGTGTCTGCAGGCGCCCGGCGCCCGCCGCTGCGGCTTCACCCATGCCGGCTGCAGCTGCCAAGCGGAGAGCCCGCCGGCACCGCGGCGCAACGGCACGCGGCACGCTGCCCGCACGCCCGCCCCGCCGCCCTCTGCCAGCCACTGCTGCCCCACCGACCTGCATTCTGCGAATGCCAACGACTTCGACCTGCCCAGGGTCCCACACGGTGAGTGGGGTGCGGGGGGAGCCCCAGGGAGAGCCTCCTGCTCCGTGCGTGCCTCCCAGGGTGCCGTGCACGGAGCAGGGAAGCCGTGCGATGGATTCATCTTCCTCATGCATGATCCCTGGGCAGGAAGGTGCAAATTAGGTGCTGTGCACGGAGCAGGGAGGCCGTGCGATGGATGGATCTTGCCTGTGCACACTCCTTGGGGCAGGAGAGCACGAATCGGGTCTTGTGGATGGAGCAGGGAGGCTGAGCAGTGGATGAATCCTGCCTGTGCAAGCTCCCCAGGCTAGGAGGGTGCAAACTGGGTGCTGTGTATGGAGTCAGAAGGCTAAGCAAAGGGTGAATCCTGTCCGTGCGTGCTCCCCTGGGGCAGGAGGGTGTGAACTGGATGCTGTGCACGGAGCTGGGAGTCTGTGCAATGGAGAATTTTGCCCATGCGTGCTTCCCAGGCTAGGGGCGTGCAAATCAGGTGCCGTGTATAGAGCTGGGAAGCCACACAAAGGGAAAATCCTGCCTGTGCGCAATCCCTGGGGCAGGAGGGTGCAAACTGGGTGCCGCGCACAGAGCAGGGAAGCCATGCAGTGGGTGAATCTTGCCTCTGCATGCCCCCTGGGGCAGGAGGGCACAGATCATCTGCTGTGCACGGAGTGAGGAAGCTGTGCCCGTCCTGTGCACGCTCCTAGCTCTCCGCACACCTTACTGGAGCGACGTCCTGGCTCGGCGGAGCTGCTGCTCGCTCTGCCCTGGCCACGGCTGCCCTGGCACAGCCCCGGGGCCCTGCTCGCTGGGCTGCCGCGCGCCTGCCTGCGAGCCCGGAGCAGCAGCCCTGTCACTCTGCATTGGTGGAGACGTGGAAAACAATTTGCAGGTAAAACGACCCTTTCCCGTGGCAAATTACCCTTGACTGCTGCGGCTCGGGCGCTTGTTATTCCAGGCAGGATGTCACGGCGTGGCAGCGCGGCACGGCCGGGCTATTAACCAGGTGGAATGAAGCCATTTACTTGTTACGGGATTGCAGGAGCCTCAAGTGAAGATAAAGCAGCCGAGCTCACTGTGGGCACGAGGTCAGGCTGCTTGTGGCCGGGAGCAGCCGCGCCCAAGCGCTGCCTTGGCCCAAGGGGCGTCTCTGCCGAGCCCAGCAAGGCGTTTTGGGGCACATCTGGCCAGATGTTCCCCCCCCCGTGCCAGCTCCGCGTGATGCACAGGGAGGAGCAATCCCCAGTTTAGCTGTGTTGGGGCCTTTATCCCACAGATTAGGTGCTGGTGCTGGGTTGCGGGTGTGGATATAATTTCATTGGGCTTTAGCATTTCTTTCAGGAGCTGAATGTCATTACGAGCAGATCCCCTGATTAAATCCCCGGTCCGTTACAGCTACAGGGTTGTAAATCGCCTCATCTTGAGGGGAGCTGCCTGAGCTGGTTTTAGCTTTTGTTTGTTTTTTTTTTCCCCCCCTCTTCCTTTTTTTGCCTTTAAATGCAACTCCACGTGTGCGATTAAGACCTCAGTGCCAGGTTCAGGCGTCACCCCCAAGCTCAGCCCTGTGTGTCCCGACACCCGTCGTGTCCTGAGGTGCCTGGGGAGCCGCAGGTACTGCTGGCACAGAGCAGGGCTTCGGGACACCCCATCCCCTCCCTTCCTGAGGGGATTTATGGTTGGACTCGACGATCTGGTAGGTCTTTTCCGACCTAGTGATTCTATGATTCTACGATTCGGCACCTCTCAGCTGGTTTGGTGGGGCTGGTAATGCCGAGCATGGCTTGGAGAGAGTGTGGGGCTTGGTGCTGGAGAGAAGCATCCCTGCAGCCCCACACGCTCGGGCACCTTCTCTCCACGGACCGGCTGCCAGGGTGAGAGCACGAACTCCCCGCTCCTTGTCCAAATTACATTTGACATTCAATTAAAACCTGGAGGCGCCCAGAGGTTCAATGTTATTGCGGCACAGGAGCCACAAGGGTGATGCGCTGCCTTGGCCGCCCGGCGTGCCGCGCAGCTGCCAGCCGCACCGTGCTCCTCCCGGGATGCTCACCTGCCTCGCCGGGATGGATTGCGGATCCGGAGCACAGAACACCCTTCATGGCAGCGAGGGGGGGTCCCCGGCTCCCCGCGGGGTGGAGAATGGGCGCCTTTCAGGGTGACGCTGGCAGGGAGGCTGAATGGTGCCTGTGAGCCGAGCCTTGGCGGGCGCCCAGCGCTGATCTCACCGGCTCTCGCCCGCCGAGCGCCGCAGCGCCGCGGGGGCTGGCACCCACCCAGCCGCTCGCGGGGCCTCCCCGCTGCCAGCCGCGACCCCGGAGTCCCCGTCCCTTGTGCCATCCTCTCCACGAGACGGAGCCCGCGAGGACGTGGTTAGAGCTGCGAGGGTGAGTGGGTGGGTGTGAGGATGGGGTGCAGGGTGATACTGGGCACATCGCAGCCGTGCAGCCAGGGGTCTTGGGAGGGAGGACACCCCCACAGCATCCGCAGCGCTGGGGCTGAGTGGTTCCAGCTCTGGGCTTTGCTCCAGGCTGCGTTTCCCCTTGCCCCAACCCCATCGCTCCTCAGAAACCAGGTGCCACAAGGTGATGCTGGGATGGGACCGTGGCTTGTGGGGACATGACTGGTCTTGGGGGACATCCCTGGCTGCCCAGAAGATCACCCTGTCCTTGCAGCCACTGGGTGCAGGTGCTGGGGTGGAGGAGCTGGCGTTGGGTGCATCTGCCCCACGGTGACAGCCGGGGATTTAGTGCTCGCCGAAGGAAATTGAATTTGCTTGTCTCTGTCGAACACAGCGGGGAGAGCGCCCTCGTATTTCCTCGGGATTTATGGGTTTCCCAGGGCGCTCGCTGTGTCGCGCATTGTTCTGCTGTGCCGCTCATGGGGACGAGTGGCCTCGCGGGAGCTCAGCCCCTCGGGTCCCTCCGAGCCCTGTGCCATGGGGCGAGATGCACAGGGAGAGGCACTGAGGGTGCCTGGCAGTGACAGCGAAGAACCCACGTGGGACTGAAGGCAAAAGTCAGTTAATTTGGGTCTGGTTTACAGCACTAATAAGTGTCGGTGCAGGGTGCGCTCCTGGCCTGGGGCTTGGATATCACCCGTGAGCACAATGGGAGCTGCAGAGCGTCCAGAGTGCCGTGAGGGCTCCCCCAGCAATGCCTGGTGTCCCCATGTCACCTCCCCTTGGGGACAGCACCGGGGCGGCTTGGCGGTTCTGCCACCCATGGCTGCCCTGCTGGCTGGCACCGCATTGGGGTGTCCGCGGCGCTTTGGGGGTGCCACGTGCCCGAGGTGATGCTGGAGGTGCCAGGGAGCCCTCACTGTTCCCGCAGCACACGGCGTCCGCCAGCATCAGCCACCCCGCGGCTGTCACGCGTGCCTAGGGCGAGGGCACGGGGACTCCCTGCTGTCCTGCACCCGGGTGTGGGGACAAGGGACCCTGCGGTAGGACAGGGGTGCCTGGGGGGTATGGGGGAGGCCGGGGCAGGTGTCCCCTCTGCCCCTGCAGCCGAGCCTCCTGCCGAGCCCTCCACATGCCAGTTAATTTCACGCCAAGTGCTCTTGATGGATCTCTTGTTAGTTTTGTTGAGCCGAGCCATAAATTCGTGCCACCTCACTACAGCGAGATGTGAGCCGGGGACAATGAGAGCCTCGCCCAGCGTGGGGGCACCGGCACCCTGACCACACCAGGGCTGCAGCCTGGGTGACAGGGTATGGCATGTACTTGGAGATCTGTGATGTGGTTTTGGGGCTAAATGCTATGATTCTATGATTCTGAACCATCTCCAGCCCTCAGGCAGGCCATGTGCCATAGGCTGGGTGTCCCTGTATCCCCCTGCGATGTCCCTTGGCCCGCGCTGTCCCACCCCTGTCCGCACTCTCACCAGCACCCTTCTCTCTTCCAGGCAATGCGCTCGAGGAGAACCAGAAGGTGAAAACCCAGTGGCCGCGATCGGCGGACGAGCCAGGGGTCTATATGGCACAGACAGGTACCGGCACAGCCGCGGCACCGGGACGGGCACAGGACACCAGCCGCGTGGGGCTCGGATGCAGCTGGGGGTGATGGAGATGGAGCAATTCCCTTCGCTCCCTGCCCGCAGACCCACTGAATTTGCTCCATTAATATATATTTCCTTTACACCTTCCTCTGAGGGTTGTAAAGCAAAAAAAAAAAAAAATCCATTGTTTTGTTCAAATGTATTTATTTGGCGAATCCATCTGGGTAATTTGAGTGCTCTGCTCCCCGCTCCCCGGCCCCCCTGATTTATGGTCAGAGGGCTCGATGTGAGTGGGAGATGGATGAGCCGCGGTGCTGGGAGAGGAGCTTTGCTCCATGTGCCTGACATGCAGATAATGTCCTGGCCATTCTTAGGTGCTTGGGGGCTCCTGGGGTGACCCCAGGGGTGATCTGGTCCATTCCAGGGGTCCTCGTGTGACACGGAGCAGCCACGGAGCGGGAGCACCCTGCCTGTATCCAGGAGAAACTGTCCCCTTTGGAGCCCTCCCCCATATATTCCTTTTTAATTTAAACTGATGGCCTTTTCTTCTGGGCTGTCCAATCGCTTCAGAGACATCATCAAGCTTAATAAGAGCTGGGTTGTTGTAAATGTCACTGCTGCGCTGGGGCGGGGAGCGGGAGCCGTGCCGAGCTGCCCGCGCTGGGTGGGGTGACGCTGTCCCCCATGCTGGGAACAATCCTGCACCCCAACCCTTAGAATCATAGAATCACAGAACCACCAGGTTGGAAGAGACCCACCGGATCATCGAGTCCAACCGTTCCCATCAATCACTAACCCATGTCCCTCAGCACCTCATCCACCCGTCCCTTAAACCCCTCCAGGGAAGGGGACTCAATCCCATCCCTGGGCAGCCTCTGACAGGGACCAATCACCCTTTCTGTGAAAAAATCCTCCTCCAGGTGCATCCTGGGCTGGAAGGTGGTTTGGGTTCCTTCATCCCGCGTACGTCCTCAGTGTCACTGCTGTCACCCACAGCTCCTTCTCCTCATCCCTGTGCTCCTGGGTGCTCCCCAGCAGCTTTCCTGTCCCCCCCAAGGGTGCTCCAGTTGTGGGACCTCCCCGTGCCCCGCTGGCATCGCCGGCGCTCAGGCTCCGTGTCTCCCACAGGGGACCCCGCGGCCGAGGAATGGTCCCAGTGGAGTGTCTGCTCCCTGACGTGCGGGCAGGGCTCCCAAGTGCGGACGCGCTCCTGCGTCTCCTCGCCCTACGGGACGCTGTGCAGCGGGCTGCTCCGCGAGACACGCACCTGCAATAACACGGCCACCTGCCCAGGTACGGGGGCTGCGGGGGCACCAGGGGGTTCGCTGCGAGCTGGGCTCTGGATTGGTGCCCCAGGAGCTGAGGGGGCAGCTGGGGAGAGTGGGGGGCACTGCACAGGGGTCTCTGGGTGCAGGTGCTGGGGTGGGTGAGGGGGGCGGCTCTGTCTGGTGCTGTTGTGGGAGCAGTTGTTGACCATTTCGTGCTGGGCTGCTCCGGGCCCCTTCGGTGCCGCCCATCGTCTTCCTGGCTGCTCCATCTCTTGGGAAACCAGCAGCAAGCTGGGAGAGGCATCTGGAACGGGTGTCCTGGTGCCCCATCCCACCCCACAGCTGCTGCCACCAGGGGTTTTGCCTTAGGAGCATTTCACGCAGCGACCCCTCTCCATCCTCCCTCCTGGCAACCTTGAGGCTTCTCTAGGCTGGCTCTGAGGCTTCATGCTGGGTAAAAAGCAGGAGATGGAGCTCAGCATGGTTGGAGTCCCTGCTCGTGTGGGGCAGGAGGAGGCTGAGCTGCTCAGGTCTTCGAAGCAGCGTGTGGGTAGGAGGGTCCCACTGGGCTGCTGTGTGTCTTGTGTGGGACAGTGAGGGTTGCAGGGACCTCAGGGCATGGCAGTGGCAGCCAGGTCTCAGCCTGGGTTGTTCTGGGGGCTCTGTACCCCTAGAACTCTTCATACCAGGGAGCGCAGCCCTGTCCCGGCACTGCAGGGACGTTGCAGCTCACACAAGAGCTTGTGTGTCGCGTGGCTGAGCCGAGTTCCCGAGAGGTGACGTGGGGTGTTGTGCCCGGCGCATCGATGGGGGTTGAGGCGAGCCGAGCTGTGCGGGGGGACGTGCGCCGGTGGTAACGGGACCCCAAAGGGGGTCAGAGCAGGGCAGGGAGCAGCAGCGGCACCGCTGCCTCCTCGGGGCCCTTGGGGTTTGGGTGTTGGCACGATGGTGGGGCAGGCGATGCCGGTGGGTTGCAGAGTGGGAACCAGGGACCCCGGCTCTGCTGTGGATACTCGGGGTCTGCGATGGCCAGGACCCCTCAGTGCCAGGAGGAGGAGGCTGGAGGTGCCGCGGGGCCAGGAGCGCGTGGCGATGGTGCTGTGCTGTGTTGCAGTTCACGGTGCGTGGCAAGAGTGGTCCCCATGGAGCCTGTGCTCGGTGACCTGCGGGCGAGGGGCCAGGACCAGGACGCGGCGCTGCGTGGCCCCGCGGCGCGGAGGGAAAGCCTGCGAGGGCCCCGAGCTGCAGGCCAAGCCCTGCAATATTGCGAGCTGCCCCGGTCAGTACCTCCCTCTCCCCCTGCTCCTCCTTCCCCTGGCAATGCCAGGACGCGGCACCAGCCGAGAGCCACGGCCGTGGTCGCGGCGTGGGGCTGTGGTGCCGCGAGAGATGGGTGGCACTGCTGCGGTGACCCGGGATGGCTCAGGGGCACGTGGTGACACAGGGGTGCCCTCCTGTCCCCTCTTGGCACCCAGATGGAGAGTCAGCTCCATCAGCTCTGCCGAGGGGCTCGAGCCCCACTGCAGGCAGGGGGTCCAGGAGAAGCTGGCTCCTTCCCTCCCCGTTGCTGTGGCTGATTGTTACCCTGTCCCTGGCACGGGGACATCATGGGGCGCTGGGGAGGTGGCTGGAAGGCTGTGGGGTCTGTCTGAGCGCAGGCGGCAGCATCGTCTCTGTCCCTACCCCCTGCTGTGGTGGCAACCAGGGGGGTTCTGCAGGTGCCAGGTCAGGGCTGGTGTCATTGTGTGTGGCACAGGAGGCTGGGAGCAGCAGGGAGCATGGGAGAGGGGCACAAGGGACACCTCCTCTGTAGCAGCTCTGGTAGGGATGTGCCATCCATGGCATGTGACTTTTCCCATGGTTGTGCCATGTACATGCTGCTGGAGCAGGGAAAGCTCTTGGCAGGTCCCTCCCCTGTGTCCCAGTCCATACAGTGGGGGCTCAGAGGACTGGCAGGGAGCGATGCCAGGGCTGTTGGAGCTGGTGTGGAGGGATGCCAGGGCTGGCGGGGTTGGTGTGGAGCAATGACAGGGCTGTTGGAGCTGGTGTGGAGCAATGTCAGGGCTGGTGGGGTTGGTGTGGAGTGATGCCAGGGCTGGTGGAGCTGGTGTGGAGCGATGCCAGAGCTGGTGGGGTTGGTGTGGAGTGATGACAGTGCTGTTGGGGTTGGTGTGGAGCGATGCCAGTGCTGTTGGGTTGGTGTGGGGCGATGCCAGTGCTGTTGGGTTGGTGTGGAGCAATGCTGGTGGGGTTTGTAGAAGGTCCCTTGAGCGTGGCCGCACAGCGGAGCGGGTGTTGCGGTGCAGCCATTCGGGGCGTGGGGCCCAGTCCCGGTGCCGGTGACCACGACTGGGGCAAGATTTAGGGATTAGGATTAGGGGCAAGATTTAGGGATTAGGATTAGGGGCATGATTTAGGGATTGGTGGGAATGGTTGGACTCGATGATCCGATGGGTCTCTTCCAACCAGGTTATTCTGTGATTCCGTGATTCTGTGTGTGATTTGGCGCTGGCTGTTGAGGTCAGCGTGGAAGGAGCTGGCGCGTCCGTAGGTTGGACCCGTTGCACCGAGAGCCTGGCGTGGGTCACGGGGCACTGGGGCTGCGCGGCCGAGGGGCCACTGGCTGGTGGGGTCTGACGCCGCTGTCCCTTGTCCCTGCAGTGGAAGGGCAGTGGCTGGAGTGGGGCGCCTGGAGCCGCTGCTCCGTCACCTGCGCCAACGGCACGCAGCAGCGGACGCGCAAGTGCAGCGTCGCGGCCCACGGCTGGGCCGAGTGCCGGGGGGCCCACGCCGACGCCCGGGAATGCTCCAACCCCACGTGTCCCAGTAAGGCCCCGCGCGCTGGGGGGAGCGGGGAGGAGGCCACGCACGCTGCTGGCACGGCGCGTCGGTGCGCGGCACGTCGGCGCGTGGCCCAGCCGTGCATCTGCCGTCACGCTGCTGCGGTGTCACCACGGGTGACACGGGGCTGCTGGCAGCCCCCGCTGCTGCGGATGCAGGTGCTTGGGGAGCAGGAGCCAACGGGCGATGCCGGGGACCAGCAGCTGCCCCCTCGTGCTGGCTGCTCCCCCCTTGGCACATCCCAGCCGGAGGAGATGGAGATTCACCTGGTGCCCTCACTCCTGCGTCAATTTGGGGGGACCCGTTGGTGCCCGGCGTGCGAGGGTGTGTGAAGGCATGCGAAGCCGTGCGAGCTCTTGTGCGTGCACACGGGGCAGCTCGTGGGGTTGGGGCCAGCTCTGGGGACGAGGGGACGTGGGGCACAGGGGTGGTCAGGGCAAAGGATGGACCCTGTCTCCATCCTGTCCTTTGACCCCATCCATCCTTGTCTTGTCCTGTGGCTCCTTGGCACGGGTTGCGGGCATGGAGGGAGGTGGTTGCTGCGCCGTGGCCACCGCAGCAGCCGGGGAACGTCTGGGCAGCAGCACGGGGACACTGGTCTCCAAAAGTGATATAAACCATCGATCCGTGGGGCTTTTGATTCATGGCACAGGGGGGCAGCTACCGATGGTGCCCACTGGCCCTGCGCCGTCGCTTGTCTCGCCGGGTGCCACTTCCCGTGCCGAGCTCGGTGTCCCACGGTGTCCCCATCCCCGCAGCCGACAGCAAGTGGGGCCCCTGGAACCACTGGAGCCTCTGCTCCAAGACCTGTGACACCGGCTGGCAGCGCCGCTTCCGCATGTGCGAGGGCACCGGGGTCCAGGGCTACCCCTGCGAGGGCACTGGCGAGGAGGTGAAGACCTGCAACGAGAAGAAGTGCCCAGGTACGGAGAGACCCCGCCGGCAGCACCCGCCACCCCGCGTCCGGGCTGCGCCTGACCCCCCTCTCACCCCCCAGCCTACCACGAGATGTGCAAGGACGAGTACATCATGCTGATGACCTGGAAGAAAACGGCTGCCGGGGAGATCATCTACAACAAATGTCCCCCCAACGCCACGGGTGAGAGTGTGGGGCGAGCACCCCGAGCCCCTGGAGCGGGGCAGGGGGTGGTGAGTGGCATCGGCATGTGAGGAGGAGGTTCCTGAGCTGGCATTGAACGTGATTCTCGTGCGCAGGGTCCGCCAGCCGCCGGTGCCTGCTGAGCCCCCACGGTGTTGCCTACTGGGGCGTGCCCAGCTTCGCCCGCTGCGTCTCCCACGAGTACCGATACTTGCATCTCTCAGTAGGTGCACGCTCTGGCACGGCCCCCCAGCCCTCCCTTCCCCATCACTGCCCCAGCCCCAGCCCCTCCATCCCCTCCAGCACAGGGAAATCCAGCTTCACAACATGGGGAAACTGAGGCAGGGCTCCCTGGACAGGGCTGGGAAAGAGGATCCTGGAGTGGATGCCAGGCTGTGGTCCCAGCTGTGCTCCTGGGATGTCGTCCTTGGGATCATAGACTCACCGGGTTGGAAAAGACCCATTGGATCGTCAAGTCCAACCATAATGGGGATGGGAAGGAACCCTAAATCCTCATGTCCTGCTGCTGCCCTAAGTAGTGCAGTTGGCTCCACAAGTGTCCCCTTTGGGCATGACGAGGGGCCTGGGGACGCAGCTGGGCATGCTGGTGGCCAAGTGACACCGTTGTCCCCTCCATACAAGCTGCGGGAGCACCTGGCCAAGGGGCAGCGGGTGCTGGCGGGCGAGGGAATGTCGCAGGTGGTGCGGAGCCTGCTGGAGCTCATGGCTCGCAAGACTTACTACAGCGGGGACCTGCTCTTCTCCGTGGAGATACTGCGCAACGTCACCGACACCTTCAAGAGGGCCACCTACATCCCGTCCTCTGAGGACGTGCAGGTAGCAGGGGGGGGACAGCGAGGGGTGCCCCCTGGGTGCTGGTTCCATGCCCCCCAGCCTGACCAAGCCCCGTCCCCGCAGCGCTTCTTCCAGGTGGTGAGCTACATGGTGGACGTGGAGAACCGGGACAAGTGGGAGGACGCCCAGCAGGTGAGTAGCGCTGGGCACAGTTGGGTGACAGGGGCGGCTAGGGTGTCCCCGCCGTGAGGACGTATCCCAGCGGCTGCAGAGCTGCTCCCTCGCCCACAGGTCTCGCCCGGATCTGTGCACCTGATGAAGGTGGTGGAGGACTTCATCCACCTGGTTGGGGATGCGCTGATGGCCTTCCAGAGCTCCCTCATCGTCACCGACAACCTGGGTGAGCGGCCGGGTGGGCGCGGGGCCGTGGCGGGTACGGGGAGCCGGCTGGTGATGCCCGCTGTGCCCCGGCAGTGATCAGCATCCAGAGGGAGCCCGTCTCCGCCGTCTCCAGCGACATCAACTTTCCCATGAAGGGGCGCCGGGGCATGAAGGATTGGGCCCGCAGCTCTGAGGACAAGCTCTTCATCCCCAGGGAGGTGCTCAGCCTCGCCTCCGCCGGTGAGGCTGGGATGGACTGAGGCAGCCAGCGCCTCTGCGTGTGCGAGCACGCGTGTGCGGGAGGGAGTGTGCGCACGGGGCGGAGCTGGATGTGAGCGTGCACAGCTGGGAGGGTGCACGTGGACACACGTGTGCGAACACGCAGATCTGGGAGTGCGCATGTGTGTCCAGGCGTGTGCACATCCCCATCTGGGAGTGCACATCTGGTGCTGTGCACACGTGTGCATGTGTGTGAGCATGCACACGTGCGACCGTGCACATCTGGGACTGCACAGGTGCGTACAAGTGTGAACCTGAATCTGAGTGCACATCTGGTGCTGTGTGCTTGTATGAGCGTGCACATCTGGGGAAGTGCGTGTGTGTCCAGGTGTGTGAGCGTGCATGTCTGGGGGTGTGCGTGTGTGTCCAGATGTGTGAGTGTGCACAGCTGGGGATGTGCGTGTGTGTCCAGGTGTGTGAGCGTGCACAGCTGGGGGTGTGCGTGTGTGTCCAGGTGTGTGAGCGTGCACAGCTGGGAGTGTGCGTGTGTGTCCAAGTGTGTGAGCGTGCACATCTGGGAGTGCACATCTGGTGTGTGAACATTTGGGGGTGTGCGCATATGTGCACACGTGTCTGAGCATGCACATGTGAGTGCACATCTGGTGCTGTGCAGATGTGTGAGCACGCACGTGTGGGAGTGTGCAGATGAGCACGCACAAGCTTGCAGGTGGCTCCATCCAGCCCACCTGTCCTGGGAAGGGGATGCGTGTTCCATCACACACGGCAGGGCGCTTGTGTGGGCTCATGTGTTGTGTGCGTGTGCTCCCAGAGCTCACGCATGTGCCAGGCTCTCACCACGGCGCCGCTCTCCCTTCCACTCTCTCCACAGAAACCGATGAGTCGTCCTACTTCGTCATCGGGGCCGTCCTGTACCGCACGCTGGGGCTGATCCTGCCCCCGCCCAGGTGAGTGGGGCTGCCCGCTGCCCCCCGTGCCGTGTCCCCATCCCTGTGACAGCCGCCTCCCTCCCCGCAGGACCCCCCTGGCCGTCACCTCCAAGGTGCTGATGGTCACCGTACGCCCGCCGACCAAGCCGGCGGAGCCCCTGGTCCTGGTGGAGCTCTCCCACATCATCAACGTGAGTGTCCCCTTCTGTCCCACCGCTGGGTCACCTCTCGATCCCAGCGGCCCCTCGGCCCCTGGGTGTGGAGAGCCAGGCAGGGGCCAGCAGCTCCCAGCTCTGTGTCCATGGTGGGGACGTGCCAGCACTGGGAGAGCCGAGCGGGTCCTTGTGGAACAAATTCATAGAATCATAGAATCAATAGGTTGGAAAAGACCCACTGGATCATCGAGTCCAACCATTCCCATCAATCACTAACCCGTGTCCCTCAGTGCCTCGTCCACCGGTCCCTTAAACCCCTCCAGTTAAGGTGACTCAACCCCCTCCCTGGGCAGCCTCTGCCACTGCCCAGTGACCTTTTCCGTGAAACATTTTTTCCTGATGTCCAGCCTGAACCTCCCCTGGTGGATCTTGAGGCCATTCCCTCTCGTCCAGTCCCCTGTCCCTTGGGAGAAGAGCCCAGCTCCCTCCTCTCCACAACCTCCTCTCAGGTAGTTGGAGAGAGCAACGAGGTCTCCCCTCAGCCTCCTCTTCTCCAGGCTGAACACCCCCAGCTCTCTCAGCTGCTCCTCTTGTTCTCCAGCCCCTTCCCAGCTTCGTTGCTCGTCTCTGGACTCGCTCCAGAGCCTCAACATCCTTCTTGTGGTGAGGGGCCCAGAAGTGCCCCATTCTCTCCTGGGATGGAGCAGGGCAGGGTTGCAGCGCTAACCTGTCCGTCTGTCCGCAGGGCACGTCCCACCCGCAGTGCGTCACCTGGGACTACTCGAGGACGTGAGTGATGGGCAAGGGGACAGGGTGGGCAACACTGGGTGACGCAGCCCCCGTCGGTCCCCAGGGAGGTGACGGGAGGGATGGGGATGGGGATCATGCCCCGTCCATGAAGCCCCCGCGGTGAATCGTGCGGCCACGGGGCCCACGTGCCGGCGCATGACACCGGGGACGGATGCTGCCAGCCTGCCAGGTGCAATTTGCTCACACGGAGCTCAGCGCTCTGGCAGGAGTGAGGAAAGTAGGGCAGGTGGGGGGTGGGCAATGGGACCAGGACCACCCCCCTCCCCGGCTCCCTGTGGGTGCTCCGGGGTCACTGGTTCCAGTGCAGGATGGGGAGGCGTGTGGGTGTGATGAGTGCGGCAGGGCTCAGCCCGGCTGTCCCACAGACCCAGTGCCCCAGTTCCCCACCTCGGTGGCAGCTGTGGCCGCTCTCCTTGTGCGTGGCGGGTGTCACCATGAGCCACCTCCCTGCGGCACCGGGGAGGGTAGAGAGGTAGCACATCTCTGCTGTGGGGGGATGTGGGTGCTGAGGGGGCTACAGGGACTGATCCTGCCCACCCTGGTGCTGCTCAGCCCCCTCCTCCCCAGCCTTACCCCCTCCTTCTCCAATTTGACTGCACCAAACCTGGGTGGGATGATTAAAAATCAAGCCTTTGTGTCACACCGTCCCCAGAGAGATCAGCGCTGGGGGAGAAGGAGGGGATAGGGATGAATTCCAGACCCCCAGCCCCGAGGTAGGATGGAGGGATTAACCTGCCCTCCCCCCCATCTGCCTCCCCCAGGCAGGGGCGGCTGAAGGGTTAACTCAGGAGAGGCACGAAGGGGATGCTCAGTGTGTGTGTGTGTGTGTGTCTGATCATTTCAAATTGCTCTCCCCGCTCTGGTCCCATTAATCAGGGATGCTGGCTTGGGAAACTGGGACACGGAGAGCTGCCAAACCCTGGAGACCCTCCCGGCGCACACCAAATGCCAGTGCCGCCAGCTCGCCACCTTCGCCGTCCTCGCCCAGCTGCCCAGAGACCTAGTACGAGATGGACAGGGGACAGGGGACAAGGGACAAGGGACAGGGGACAGAGACGAGCTCACTGGGGATGTGGGCATGGGTGGGGGGCGATCCCTGGGCTGCGGGGTCTGCCCCACGCGAGGGTGCTGGGGAGATGGGGACGGGCACCCTGATGGGATTGGGGGGTGCTTGAGGAAGGGGTGGGTGCTGGAGGATGGGGATGGGTCTCCCACAGCCAGGGGGAGGGTCCCTGCACCCCCTGGACCACTGAGGATGGGGTGGTGTGGGCAGGGGGCTGCCACGGTCCAAGGGGCTCGGTGTGGGGCTGCACCAGGAGGGGAGGGGGCAGCGCTGGCCATAAGCATCGCACACCCCATTGCTATTCCGCCCGCGTCCCCTGTTGGCATGGAGATGGGCACGGGTCCTCGGGAAGGCGCCTTGGCTGCGTCACCATCGCCACCGACCCCCTCTGGCACCCGGGGGTACCCAGCCGGGCCGTGGGGCCCAGTGTGGGGTGGTCAGGGAGCAGCTGTGGGGCTCAGGCTCTCACACCCCGTCCCCCCCAGGCCATGGACCCCGCGGGCACCCCCTCGGTGCCGCTGATGATCGGCTGTGCCGTGTCCTGCATGGCCCTGCTGACCCTGCTGGTGATCTATGCTGCGTTCTGGAGGTGACCTGGGCACTCGGGGGGCACCTGGGGGTGCAGGAGCTTGTGGGGAGGGGGCAGCAGTGGGGGTCACGGACAGAAGTTCAGCATCCGTCTGCTGAATGCCGTATAGGGGAGAATAATCCCCTAGGGAGCAGTGCCCGGGCTGCGGGCGGCGGGCAGGGGACACGGGACAGGGACAGGACAGGCTGGCACCGCGGCCCCACGCGGCTCCTGCCCGCAGGTTCATCAAGTCGGAGCGCTCCATCATCCTGCTCAACTTCTGCGTCTCCATCCTGGCTTCCAACATCCTCATCCTCGTGGGGCAGTCGCAGATGCTCAGCAAGGTGGGTGCCGCGGCTGCGCCCCACTTCTCGAGGGCTCCCAGCCCTCCCAGCCTGGCCGCTCGCCTCCTCCCCGCGGGCTCCCAGCGCCAGGTTGGATTTGGATTAACTCGATCTGGCGATTAAATCCTTGGCGCGGGTGGCTTTGACCCAACCCGGAGGTGGGAGTTAACCACCACGGTGCCGCCGTGCCCGCCCGTGACGCGCCCGCGTCCCCGCAGGGCGTGTGCACCATGACGGCCGCCTTCCTCCACTTCTTCTTCCTCTCGTCCTTCTGCTGGGTGCTGACCGAGGCCTGGCAGTCCTACCTGGCGGTGATCGGCCGGATCCGGACACGCCTGGTCAGGAAGCGCTTCTTGTGCTTGGGATGGGGTAAGAGCCCCGCAGGGACGCTCCCGGGATGTACCCTTCAGGTGGTCAGAAAGAGAAACTGAGGCACAGCGGAGGAAAGCAGAGCCAGGGGTCTTGGTCCCTTTGAAACGCTACCTTTGGATCTCTTGGTCCCTTTGAAACGCTACCTTTGGATCTCTTGGTCCCTTTGAAACGCTACCTTTGGATCTCCGAACCATGGGGAGATGCCAGAAGGGCCCCATCTCTGTCCCTGGGTGCTGGCACAGGGATCATAGAATCATAGAATGGTTTGGGTTGGAAGGGACCTTGAAGCCATGGGCAGGGACACCTCCCACTGGATCAGGGGCTCCAAGCCCCATCCAACCTGGCCTTGAACCCCTCCAGGGCTGGGGCAGCCACCACTGCTTGAGGCAACCCAGCCTCACAGGAGAACATTTCTGCCTAAGATCTCATCTCAATCTCCCTTCTTTCAGCTCAAAACCCTTCCCCCTCATGCTGCTCCTGCCCTCCCTGATCGAAGCCCCTCCCCAGCTTTCCTGGAGCCCCTCTCAGCACTGGAAGCTGCTCTAAGGTCTCCCCACAGCCTTCTCTTCTCAAGCCCAGTTCTCAGCCTGCCCTCACAGGGGACACAGGGGATGATGCTGGGGGGACAACAATGCCACCCACTGCCGCTCCACCCTTGTCTCCCCTCTCCAGGGTTGCCAGCCCTCGTGGTCGCAGTCTCCGTCGGCTTCACGCGGACCAAGGGCTACGGGACAGCGAGCTAGTATGTGGGGCTGGGGGCACAGGGCTGGGCGTGGGGACGCTCCAGGCTGGCAGCAGCGCCGGGAGCACGCGATGGGCATGGGGGTGTCCCCTCTCCATCAGCACCTGACCAGCTGTGCTTCCCTGCAGCTGCTGGCTCTCGCTGGAGGGTGGTTTGCTCTACGCCTTCGTGGGACCTGCTGCCGTCATCGTGCTGGTGAGCTGGTCCTGAGTCCCCAACCCCACCCTGGCGCATGGCAGCTCCTGCTGGCCCCGGCTCGCGGAGGGCTCGGTGCCAGCCCCTAACCCCAGCGCTGCTCTCGCCCAAGGTGAACATGCTGGTCGGCATCATCGTCTTCAACAAGCTCATGTCCCGCGACGGCATTTCAGATAAGTCCAAAAAGCAGCGAGCTGGGTGAGTGCCCTGTGTGCGGCGGGGCTGTCCCTTGGCCGGCACAGAGCCCCTTGCCCCCATGGCCTGGGGTCTCCTCCGGGATGGGCTGAGGACGGGCCAGACCTCGGTGCACCAGTGGGTGGTGGGAGCCAAGCCCAGGGTGACCGCAGCTCCTCGCTGGGGGCTGCTGGAGGGGCAGTAGCTGGGGGGCACTCACCCCCACGCCTTCCCCATGGGGAAAGGGGAGCCGTGTGCTGCGGGCCCCTCTCTTGCAGCCAGCGGAGAGGGCTGAGCCCTACCCGCCCCGTCCCAACGCCGCTTGGCCGACCCTGCTCGCCATTAACTGCTGCCGTCCTCGACTAACCCGTCTCTCTCTCTCTTTCTCTTTCTCTTTCCCTCCTCCCATTTGCTTTTTGCCTGTGTCCGTCCATCCATCCGCCCATCTGCCCATCCATCTGTCCATCCCGCTGCCCCATGGGCTGCATCCCCGCGGGGCGCCGGGGGGGGGTGGTGGGCGCTTAGCTCCAAGCCCCCGCCCTGCGGCAACCTGCTGCTGAAATGCACCAAGTGCGGCGTGGTGTCCAGCGCGGCCATGACCTCCGCCACCGCCAGCAGTGCCATGTTAGTGCCACCCTGCGCCCGCCACGGCCCCGCAGCCCCGGGAGCCGCGGGGAGGGCTCCGGGCATCGCCCCGGGAGGGACTGCCCTTGGGTTGGGGTCCCTGGTGCTCGGGGCGGTCGCGGACGCGGGGCGCGTGCCCATCACCTCTGCATGGCATGGCTTCCCATAGGTCACGTCATCTCCAGGGTCGGGGTGTGGGGGCTCGGCTCCTCTCCCTCGGGGTGGCTCGGGAGCAGAGAGGGCATGAGGGGCACCGTGCCGTGGGGCACGGACCCGTCCTGGGCTCGGGGGTGGCCCGGAGACCCTCTTCCCGGCTTGTAAGCCCCATGGGTGCTGTGCCCACTGCCCCTCACCAGCCGAGGTCCCTGCTCCCGGGGTTTGGTTGCAATAGAAGCAGCCCCCCAAAACCACTTTATGCTCTTCTTGTGGCTGTGGGATGGGGACAGTGGCCTCGTGTCCCCCTGGCACCCCCGTTGGTGGCTGCACTGCCAGTGCGAGGAGGCCTGTGCCCTGCCAGGGCCAGCTCGGCGATGCCCACGGCTCTGCCTGGGGTTGTGCCGGCGCCACAGGTCAAGGAGAAGGAGCCCACAGAGCCCCTCACCCAAGCGCCCAGCCCGTGCCATGCTTGGGGACTCCAAGAAAGAGGGGACAGGGGTCCCGGCAGGGCACGAGGCATCCACAGGGTGCTTGGGCTCGGCCACGCGTGTGGGGCTGGGGCGATGCTCGGGGGCTGTTGTGGGGCGGCTCTGGCACAGAGGGCTCACCCCAGCCCCTCTCTCCTGCCCCAGGGCATCGCTGTGGAGCTCCTGCGTGGTCCTGCCTCTGCTGGCGCTGACCTGGATGTCGGCCGTGCTCGCCATGACCGACCGGCGCTCCATCCTCTTCCAGGTCCTCTTCGCCGTCTTCAACTCCGTCCAGGGCTTCGTCATCATCACCGTTCACGGGTTCCTGCGCCGAGAGGTGGGGCGGCCCTGGGGGTGTCAGGGGGGTCCCCCGGCCGCGGGGCCGTGACCGGCTCTGTCCCTGCAGGTCCAGGACGTGGTCAAGTGTCAGATGGGGGGTTGCAGGAGCGAGGAGAATGAGAACTCACCCGACTCCTGCAAGAACGGCCAAGTCCAGATCCTGGTGAGTCGGCGGCACCGGCACGGGCTGCAGCGGGCACCAGCGCCGCTGCCCCCCATGCAGCCCCCGCTGCTCCCCGTGCTGGCCACGATGCATTCATTTCCCTGTCTCTCCCCCTCTCTTTCTCTCTCCTCTCTCTCTCTTTCCCCTCTTTCTGTATTTTTATAGACAGATTTTGAAAAGGACGTTGACCTGGCGTGTCAGACAGGTGAAGTCTCGCCTGGGGAAGGGGGCGTCACCTGGGGGGGGACGGGCAGCGTGTGTGGGGAGGGCGCGATGCCACCAAGCAGAGGGTCCATCCAGCCCCCCGCAGGACCCCCAGGGCCAGCTCTGACCCCTCTCCCTGCCCACAGTGCTGTTCAAGGAGGTGAACACCTGCAACCCTGCCACCATCACGGGCACCTTGTCCCGCATCTCCCTGGACGGGGATGAAGACCCCAAACTCAACACCACATCGGAGGGTGGCCTGGGCTTCTCCAGCCTGCCCGGGAACATCCCTCCTGCCAGCATCCTGGTCCAGGTGCCCAAGATGACGCCCAACGTGGTGGCAGGTTTGAGCGAGCTGGGCGAGCCGCCGGCACAGCCGCTCAGCCTGGACACGCCGGGTCCCGTCTACCTGTGCACCGAGAGCAGCCTGCGGCCCGTGGAGTACGGCTGGCTGCGCGCCCCCGAGCCCCCACACGAGAGCGACTACATGGTGCTGCCGCGCCGGACCAGCAGCCTCAAACCCTTCCAGCGGGACGAGGGCACCCTAGGTCCCAGCGCCGAGGAGGGGGTGCCCGGTGGGACCGGGCGCCCGGTGGCTGAAGGGGACGTCTACCCTGGCTTTGTGGCGGTGGATCACGTCAACGTGAACTTGAACCAGCCCTACGGGACGATGAAAGCCCCCTACGGGCTCCAGTTCAAGCAGCATCCCACCGTGCGGCAGATCCTGGCCTCGGAGCTGTCGGAGCGCAGCCGCACCATGCCCCGCACCGTCCCGGGCTCGGCCATGAAAGTGGGGTCCCTGGAGGTGAGCAGGGGGCTGGCATGGGAGTGGTGGGTGGGAGCTGTGTGAGAAGGGGATGGCGAGCGTGCAAGAGCCTTCCTGGCCTGGTGTGCACGTGCAGGGTTGCATGAGCTGCCCCATACTTGCTGCTCAGCATCCCACCCTCTGCTTGGAGCTGCCTTCGCCCCAGCAGCGTGGGGGACGAGCTGCATGTCCCCCAGCTCCTCAGGAGCCCTGTGTCTCCAGCCGGGCTCTGTAGGTGGCATGGCTTGGGGCTGGCATGAGCTTCCTTCCCTACCCTTGCTCCCATCACATCCCAGACCTGCAAAGACCTTTCCCTTTTCTTCCCCACCTTCTCCCCCTGCTCCGGTCCTTGCGCGTCCCCTGCCAGAGGAAGAGGTTGCGATATTCTGACCTGGACTTTGAGGTAAGCCCCACCGGGGCAGGGTGTCAGCGGTGCCCACCGTGGGTCGGTGCCATCAGGAACCGAACCTCCTTGTCCCTGGTTTGCTCGGGGTCGCTGCCAGCAGAGCCGCAGCCGAGCTCAGAGCAGTTTTATACCAGGCAATAACCAGGAGTGGCTCTTGGTTCAAACCCCAGCCCCGAGCAGCAGGGCAGAGGGGGGTGGATGGGAGGGGGTGATTGCGAGGGGCACGGGGCTGAGCCACATGGCGACCACTGCAGGCTCTGCTCTCGCCCCACAGAAGGTGATGCACACGCGAAAGCGCCACTCCGAGCTTTACCATGAGCTCAACCAGAAGTTTCACACGCTGGACCGGTACCGAGCCCCGGCTGCTGGCTCCTCCAAGGTGAGGTCCTGGGAGTCCCATCCTGCCCTGCTCTGCTCCCCTCCACCTCCCCCTGCATGGACCAGAGAGTCCTGGGAGCTGGGGCAGCCCTGGGAAGATGCTGGGACTGAGCACTGTGGCTTCTTCCACAGCGAGAAAAGCGGTGGAGCGTCTCATCGGGCGGTGGGGAGAAGAACACGGCCAATGTAAGTGCCTGAGCATCCCACCCTGGATGGAGCCACAGGGCTCCAGACCCCTCTAGGGCTGGGTGCTAGTGGAACAGAGCCAGGCATCACTCAGCTGCCCCCTCACCCCGCAGGATGCGGCCAGCTCTGGGGAGCAGCAGCCGCAGGTGCCGGCTGCGCCGCCGAAGCCATGGAGCACGTTCAAGGCGATGACCCTGGGCTCCCTGCCCAGCGCCCACCGGGACCGGCTGGAGCTGCGCTGCACGGACTGGGAGGTGCCCTGCGCTGGCCTGGATGCGGCCGACGGCGACTTCCAGACAGAGGTGTGAGCCCCGAACCCGCCACCAGCGCAAGATGAGCCAAGACGCTGGGTTTGTTTGCTCCGTCCTGTCCATCGGCCCGGGGGGGTCCTGCCTGGCCAGAGCCATTCCCGCAGGAGGGACCACGCTCCCCGCCAGCCGCAGCCACCTCCTGCCCGTCCTCGCGTGGTTCCTCCTCCCTGCCACCCTCCGGACACGGGTGCGGAGGGGACACGTGCACCGCCCCACGCTCACCCACCGATCACACCCGCACCCCCTGGCGCAGGACCGGCCGCCGAGGCCACCAGACCTTCGTTCTTTTCTACCGGGATGTTCCTTCACGCCGTGCACCGTGTGCACGCGAGCGGCTGCCCCCCGGGGCCCCACGGCCGCCCCCTCCCAGCCGTCCCCACCGTCCTCACCCCATGGGGCAGGTGCTGTCGTTGTTGGAAATAAAAGTTCACTCTCTGTGGTGCCGCGGGGCTGCGGGCGCTCTTCGTGTCGGGCGTCCTGCCGGGGTCAGAGAATCCTGGAAGGGTTTGGGGTGGAAGGGACATCAAAGCCCATCCAGTTCCACCCCTGCAATGGGCAGAGACACCTCCCACTGGATCAGGGGCTCCAAGCCCCATCCAACCTGGCCTTGAACCCCTCCAGGGATGGCACAGCCACATCTTCTCTGAACAACCTGGGCCAGGGTCTCCTCAGCCTTGCAGGAAAATATTTCTCCCCAAGATCTCATCTCTACCTTTCCTCTTTCAGCTGAAAACCATTCCCCCCCACCCCCTTGGCCACAGCCCCTGCTCTCACTGCCAGCACCCCCTGAGCAAGAGCCCCTCCTCAGCTGATCTACTCTAAATCTTCTTTCTTTCAGCTTAAGGAGGTTGGGGTCTTTCAGCTTGAGGCTGGGGGTGGCTGTCAGGGAGCCCCTTGTTCCTCTCTGTCCCCGGTCTGTGTCCCTGCCCGGAGCCCACAGGATCCCTCTGGCCAGGGCTGAGCCCGCAATCTGGTGCTGCCTCGCAAATGAGAACCTTATCGTGGGAGCGGAGAGCAGTCAATTACATGGTAATTAATGTATGAGCAAATTACTAACTTTGGAGGCAATTACCATGGAATCCGCAGAGGCGCGTAACGTGGGGTGCCTGGCGCGGCCGAGCATCCCTGGCAGCAGCACAGCCAGAGTCGTAGAATGGATGGGGTTGGAAGGGACCTTTAAAGGTCACCTCGACCAGTCCTCCTGCAGGGAGCAGGGACATCTCCAGCCAGAGATGTTGCTCAGTGCTGCCCGCAGGCCCCGTGCAGGTGCCTTTGGGCAGGGGGTGCTGGCAGTGAGAGCAGGGGCTGTGGCCAAGAACGCTGGGCATGTGCTGGACCAGGAGCTGTTGGGAGAGCAGGAGCAGGACTCTGGCTTGAGACAGAGCAGTACTGGAGTAGAAGACTCTGAGCATTTCAAGAACTAACGAGATCTTTGCTAAGTGTTAATCGATGGTGTGGATCAGGTGCCCAGGCAGCTCGGCTGGACCGTGGCACCAAACCCCTCAAACTGGGACGTTCTCGGATGTGCTGGGGGCACTGGGAGGCTGCTGTGCCACTAGGGAGCGTGCCCTGGTCACGGCTATCGCTTCTCTCTGGGAGAAGACATCAGAGCATCCCCAAGGGCTTGTTTTGTGGAGAACGGGCTCGGCACAGGCTGTGGGTGAGGAGGCAGCACCCTCAGCACTCACAATTGGGGCAGAGAACTTTCTGATAGGGATGAAGCTGATGGGATCCATGGGGCCAGCAATGACCCCGCTCTAGGGACACCAGCACCGGTGACCCTCTAGGCAAAGGATGCTGCCAAGTTTGGTCTGTGCCCATGGGAGAGGGAACCCCCACAGGAGCCAAAAAGGGGTGTGGGAAGGTCCTGGGCCAGGGCACTGCAGGCAGGACCGTGCATTTGGGGGTGCTGCATCTGGAGGGGGTGGGGCAGAGGAGTCCAGGGTTGAGCTGGGGATGGACAGACGTCTCCTGCTCGGTGCCCTGGCTCAGCCAGGCTGTGCTGCTGGTGCTGTGTGGCGATTCCCTCTGTGCTCCTGGTGCTCAGCAGCTCCAGCCCTGTGGTTTCCCACCGGCTCTCTCAGCCTCCCAGCGTCTGGCCAGAAGCTCCCTGGTTCCCGCTGGCGCGGGGCCCGCGGGAAAGAACCAAAGCTCCCATGGGACAGGACAAGAGGTGCTGCTGCCGGCCCCAGCACAGCCGAGCTGGGGTACTGGGGTAGGATGGGACTCCTGGTATGTGTTGGAGGGAGGTTCTCTCAGTCCAATTAAGGCTGAAGTGCTAATTGCATAGCCCAGTTCATCCCAAACCTTCCTGGTCTGGCTGCTAATCATGCCAATAATCTCAGATGTGTCCTCGCGCTCCAGTTGCCATGCGCTGGGATCCCCTTGCCCTGCCCTTTGGGGGCCCAGCTCCCGCTCCCCTCCTCTCCCTTCCCAGCCAAATGCAGCTGCGAGAGGCAGTGTCAGGGGTTCCTGGGGCATCTGTTGGCAATTAGCGGCTTTTATTACTCATGGAGGCGCCATGTGTGGGGAGGGAACGGCGCCCCGGCGAGAGGCGCAGGCTGGCGGGTGCCCCAGCCCAGGGATGGGGTTCAGCCCCCAATCCTGTGGGTCTGGGCGGCGACCGGGGTGGGGGGTTCACGGCAGGGCTGAGCGAGTTGGAGAGCTCTGAAGCCATTTTCCATCTGCAGCTTCCATCTGAGCGTCAACCCGTGCCAAAAATGTTGGGTTTGGGGGGTGGAAACGATGGAGAAACAGCTCTGCGGCTCCGCAACGGCGCTGGGGGGACGGCGAGCGGCTCCGCTTGGCGCCCCAAACGCTTCTGCCTTCACGCCTCGGCAAAGTCTTTCCTCCAAAAGAAGCAAAAGTGCTTTTCCAAGGCTGCAGAAACAAACGGGCCCTGTCAAGCTGGAAAGAATCCCTGCGGGCTCTTTCCTTCCCGGCGAACGCTGCAACTGGGGGGTTTGGGCCCAAATCGGTGCAGAGAGAAATGCTGAACGGCCAAAATCCTCGCCGCAGGAATTCCCGGGGCCGGCGTGCCGTGAGCTGACGATGCTGGGTCGGTGTCACCCCATGGCACTCAGGGTTTTGGGGGGCCCTGTTGGGGCTGAGCTCGGCACAGGAGGCGGGGAGCCCTGCGGGAACCCAACCGCTGCCGATGACGCTCGGGGTTGGAGGCAAATTGTCTCCAGCCCCAAAATTGCCGGGCTCTGCTCCGGCTCGTGTTTCTTGGCAGCCGGCGCGGCTGTTTCTTGGAAGCAAAACTTCCCTCTGCTTTTTCCGTGCTGGGTTGGTGGGCAGGGACCGCAGAATCCTGCTTTCCATCCCCCAGCTCGGCGCTGCTCCAGGGGATGCCGGCTCAGAGACCGGCTGCTCCCCCTTAGCAGGGTGCTGGGCGGCACGATCCGGCTTCTTCCCCCCCTCAACACTGATTCCATGAAATGTTACAGTGAAGGGAGGCAGGATCCGGCCTCTTTTCCCCTCAACACCGATCCCGTGTGCTGGGAAGCAGAGGTTTCCACGCCACGGCCATCCCCATGCAATCCCTTTGCCCACTGGCTTGGGGACAAGCTACCCAGGGGAGCGCCCTGGGACATGAGGGAAACTGAGGCACGGGAGGAGCAGCCGGAGGGACGGCTGCAAACCCCCACAGATGAATTTGAGGGCCTGGGAGCTGCTGGGTGAGAGGAATGAAGGGATGAGGCTGCCCTTGGCCCCTGCTTTGCCGTGGGGTGGCCACGAATGACAGCTCAGGCTGAATAATTATCCAATAAACAGGAATCAGAAAAGTTTTGTTATGTTCTGTACCCACTTGCTCTAATTACCCTTAATTACTAGAGCAGACGATCGCAGGAGGCTCGAGAGCTCCGTCGCTGTATCTCGAGGGCTGTGGGTTGAATCGATGGTGGAGACGAGCCTCTCCTCAAAAGCGGAGCCGCTTGGTTTGCCCGCGACAGCTTATTTACTGTGGGCTGAATAAATATCAGTTGTTAATTAGAGCGCGTTTATTGAGATGCATGCGTCCCCAGCACACATTTGTAAAGCTTCCGTGTAAATAGATTCATCACAATTTGGGAGGAAAACGGCTGAGCTGGGGACTCGGGGGTGCTGTGATGCGCTGAGCATCCCTCGGAGACGGGGACATGGGGACACGCGTGGTGGCTTTGTGTCCCCCAGACTCAGACTGGTGCATCGAGCTTTATCCTGGGGATCGGGGCTCACCCCCATCCTGGGAACTGGGGTTCATCTTCATCCCAGGGGTTGGGGCTCACCCTTATCCTAGGAATTTGGCCTCAGTCCCGTCCTGAAACTGGAGCTCATCCTCATCCTGGGAACTGGGGCTCATCCTTATCCAGGGAACGGGGGTTCATCTTCATCCCAGGGAGTGGGGCTCATCCTTATCCCAGGGACTGGGGCTCATCCTTATCCTGGGAACTGGGGTTCATCTTCATCCCAGGGAGTGGGGCTCATCCTTATCCTGGGAACTGGGTCTTATCCTGGGGACTGAGGCTCATCCACATCCTGGGAACTGGGGTTCATCTTCACCTCAGAGACTGGGGCTCATCCTTACCCTGGGAACTGGGGTTCATCTTCATCCCAGGGAGTGGGGCTTATCCTTATCCCAGGGACTGGGGCTCATCCCTATCCCGGGAACTGGGATCATCCTTATTCCAGGGACTGGAATTTATCCTCATCCTGGGAACTGGGGCTCATCCTGGGAACCGGGGCTCAACCTGGGAACCGGGGCTCATCTTCATCCCGGGGACTGGGGCTCATCCTTATCCTGGGAATTGGGGCTCATCCTCTTCCCCAGGAACTGCGGCTCATCCTCATCCCAGGAATTGGGGCTCATCCTGGGGGCTGGGCTCATCTTCATCCCGGGAATTGGAGCACATCCCGGGACTTGGGGCTCATCCTCATCCCGGGACCGGGATTTCTGCCCCCCCCGGGCCGGGGCGGTGCCGGGGGAGGAGGATGCGGGGGGCGGGGATGGGGCGGCTCGGTCCCCCCCGTTTGGGGGGCGGCTCGGTTCCCCGGGGAAGCGGCGGCGGAGCGGCCCGAGCCCCTCGGATCCCCCCGGCCGGACCCGCGCAGGTGAGCGAGACCCCGCAGCGGCCGGGACGGACCCCGCTAATTGCAATTAATCACCGCACCGGGCCGGGAGCCGCGGGGACCCGAGGGTGCGGAGGGAGGAACGGGGCGGAGGGGCTGGGGGAGCAGGGGAGGGTGCAGGGGGGCTGGGGTGGGTGCATCGGTAGCTCCAAGGGGTGCAGGGGGTGCGAGGGGGCAGGAGTGGGTGCAGGGGAACAGGGGGGGCTGCCTAGGTGGGTACAAGGGGTGCAAGGGGGCAGGAGTGGGTGCAGGAGGAGCAGGAGTGGGTGCAGGGGGACAGGGGTGGGTGCCTAGGTGGGTGCAGGGGGTGCAAGGGGGCAGGAGTGGGTGCAGGAGGAGCAGGAGTGGGTGCAGGGGAACAGGGGGGGCTGCCTAGGTGGGTACAAGGGGTGCAAGGGGGCAGGAGTGGGTGCAGGAGGAGCAAGAGTGGGTGCAGGGGGACAGGGGTGGGTGCCTAGGTGGGTGCAGGGGGTGCAAGGGGGCAGGAGTGGGTGCAGGAGGAGCAGGAGTGGGTGCAGGGGGACAGGGGTGGGTGCCTAGGTGGGTGCAGGGGGTGCAAGGGGGCAGGAGTGGGTGCAGGAGGAGCAGGAGTGGGTGCAGGGGAACAGGGGGGGCTGCCTAGGTGGGTACAAGGGGTGCAAGGGGGCAGGAGTGGGTGCAGGAGGAGCAGGAGTGGGTGCAGGGGGACAGGGGTGGGTGCCTAGGTGGGTGCAGGGGGTGCAAGGGGGCAGGAGTGGGTGCAGGAGGAGCAGGAGTGGGTGCAGGGGGGCAGGAGTGGGTGCCTAGGTGGGTGCAGGGGGTGCAAGGGGGCAGGAGTGGGTGCAGGAGGAGCAGGAGTGGGTGCAGGGGGACAGGGGTGGGTGCCTGGTTGGGTGCAGGGGGTGCAAGGGAGCGGAGGTGGGTGCTGTAGGAGCACAAGTAGGTGCATGGGGACAGGGGTGGGTGCCTAGGTGGGTGCAGGGGGTGCAAGGGGGTAGGGGTGGGTGCAGGAGGAGGAGGAGTGGGTGCAGGGGGACAGGAGTGGGTGCAGGGGTGTGTGGAGGGGGTGGAAGGGGGCAGGGATGGGTGCTCGAGGAGCAAGAGTGGGTGCAGAGGGTGCAAGGAGGCAGGGATGGGCGCAGAGGGTGCAGGAGTGGGCGCAGGGGGACAGAGGTGGGTGCGTGGGTGGGCGCAGGGGGTGCAAAGGTAGCAGAGGTGGGTGCAGGGGCTGAACGAGTGGGTGCAGGGGGGGCAGAAGGTGCCAGGCCAGGGGAGCCCGAAGGTGCAGAGGTTGCACAGGAGGTTTGAGGCAGGGGAGCTGGGGTGCAGGCATGGAAAGAGCTGGGGGTGCAGGAGGGCTAAGTGTGGACAGGGCAGAGCCAGGGCTGCTTGTCGTGAGGGTCCCCAGGCGATGGGGGGAAGGCATGGGATGCCCGTCCCGCTCTCGCAGCAGTGAGCGATGCTGAGTGTGTTCCCTGTCCCAGCGCCCGCTCCGGCTGCTTCGTGGCAGGAAACTTGCGAGGGACGCCAGGTCGGGGTGACCTGCGGGGCCTTGGGACACCCCGGGGATCCACACGGGGCTGGGAGATAAAACAGGAGGGAGCAGAACCTTCCCAGGGGAATCAGTGCAGGGGGCACCTTGGTTGGGGTAAAACTCCGGGCTGGGGCTGGATGGAACCCGTGAGTGCCGAGATGCTGGGGCTGGTCTGGCATGCTCGGGCTGGGTGCGGGGCAGGTGAGGGAGCCAGCAGTGCGTGGGGGTCACGCTGACCCCCAGAACCTGCCCAAGCCATGGCTGAGGGGGTCAGCGTCGGCTCCGTGCCGGTGGCTTTGCCGGCAGCGTCCCAGCGGGCACGGGCTGGTGGCCACCAGGTGCTGGTCCTGCTGCCACCTCGTCTCCCTCCCTCCAGGCAGCCGTGCTGGCCCCGAGCTGCAGCCGTGGGCACCATGAGGGGTCTCTGGGCTCTTGCACTCGCGGGGCTCGTCAGCGCCTGCGAGGGGAAGGAGCCGCTGCTGGCAGAAGGTAAGGAGCGCGTAGGGCGAGGGCTTGGGGTCTGCACGGGAGCAGCCCCCTCCTCACTTGGCCCCGAGGAGAGGAGCGGGGGGTTAGGTCAGACCCAAGGACTGGGGCGCAGAGGTGACCAGGGGACTCTGAGAGCTGCGTCGGATCCCCTCGTGCCAGGACCACACGCAGAGGGCTGGAATGGTGACTGCGGACCCATCCCTGTCCGTGGGGCTTTGCTCAGCATCACGTGTGGGTCGGGGGCCAAGGGGGAGCTGAGAGAGCCCTGCTGCGGGGAGCCAGCCCCGGGACACCCCCCATCGCCCCCACCGCGGCCGAGCACGGGGAATGCCCCACGCCGATGCTGTGCTCGTGGAGCGAGGGGGCTTGGCCATGCTCCGGCCATGGGGCGCCCGTTGCCAGCTGGCGCCAAGAGCAGCGCGTGCAGGAGCCGGGTCCGGCCGGGAGCGAGCCGGAGCTGCTCTGTGGGTGAGCCAGGACCGCTTAGGGCAGTGGTGAAGACGCACAGAGCTCGCAAGAGACTTTGAGCCTCCAGCTGTGAGGTGGGAAGAGGGTTGGCCATGGCGCAAGCCAACGGTGGAGGGCTCGGGGCTGTCTCCACGCCGCTGGGGACATGGAGATGGTGACTGAGCCCTGGCCAGGATGTCCCAGCATGGATCCAGCCGTGGCTCGGGATGAGCTGGAGGCGGATGGCGGGGAGGAGTCCTGGCAGTGAAGCCGTGGTTGCATCAGTCTTTGCGGGGGTGGAGCGGTGGCTTGGCCTGGGGGAGCCCGGCTTTGCCCGCAGAAGGGACCCTGCGTCCGGCACAGGCACCCGCTGTCCCGCGTGGCACAGCCTCCCAGCTCCTCGTCAGGGAAACGAGGGTTGGGAGATGAGGTTTTGCCTTAGGAGCAGCACTGGGGCCAGGAGAACCCTCAAAGCAGATTGTGCTCGGGGTGATTTATGCCTTCCTCCCTTCCACCCCCTGCCCCGCTGCCGATGATCTCACCGCCGGCGGCAGGGAGCTCTGCTCCTGGCCTCGACATGTGCCTGTGGGGGCTGCCGGCGTCCCGGGGGCGACGGGCTCCTCCCTGTGGGCCACGTGCGAGCGAGTGGTCAGTGTGGGGGAGAACCACAGTGGTGGTGCCCGGTTCAGAGGTGGAGGGGGGCAATGGGGCCGTGGGGGTCAGAGTTGCCTCCCAGGAACAGGGAAGAGGTGTGGGAGTTGTCAAAGACCATCCATCCTGTGGGGCTGGTGTGCATGGAGACCAAACAAACTTTCAATACCCCCTTGTTTCCACGTGTATCTCGCACCTCCCAACATCTGGTAGCGTTCGGTGGAGGAGGGTTGGTGCTGTTAGAGCAATAATGGATCCGCGCAGTCGCAGGCAGCACCGGCATCCCCATGATTGCAACAGACACTACGATTCCTGCTGCTCATCCTCTCGGCATCCCCTCGTGCTTGTCCCCCGGGGCCACCAGTTCTCAGGACGTCCCCAGGATGGAACGGGGAGGCCAGCGGGCATCTCTGGGGATTGTGTCCTGCCCCACTCTCCTGATTCCAGCCGCGGAGCTGGTTTGAGACAAACCAGGCTGAACTGGGAAAAGCATTTCACCTGGTGACCTCGCTGGGGCCAGCTCTGAGCTCACCGCCTGGCCCTTCCCAACCTGCTGCTTCACTCCCAGCTGTTTGCACGGAGCCGTGGGCACGGTGTTTGCTGGCTCCGTGCTGCTCCACGGCTGTCCCGGTGTGCCAGGGGGCTGGGGCAGCTCCTGGCAGCTCCCAACACCCACCTGGGCTTGGGGAGCTCTATGTGGTCCAACCCTGCCTGTGCAGCCTCCCCTTGGGGACATGGCGGTGACATTGCTGATTTGCCTTGCAGGGGAGCTGTGCCCGCAGCTCTGGGATGAGGATCTGGTTGGGAGCAAATATGAGAACGTAACAGGTAAGGAAAAACCCTCTTGTCCAAAGACGGGGTCCCTGTGCAACCCTGATTCCGCGACGATGGGCTCTGCCCCACCTGGAATGCAGCAGCCCCCAGCTCCCATGGGCCAGGGCCAAGTCTCACCTCCTCCACTCTGTCCCGCAGGTTTTAACCTGATTAAAAGGTTCGACTTGCTGAAGATCTCCTCCATCAAGAAGGTCCGCAACCCGCGGGGGCCGGTGGTGCTGCGGCTGGGCGCCGTGCCCCTGGTCCAGCCCACGCAGTGAGTGCCAGCAGCTCGCGGGGTGTCCGTTGGTGGCCACTGGGCACCGTCCCCACGTGTTTTAAGGATGGGGATAGGGTGGACCTCGTTAGGCTTTGCCCTCGGCTTGTGCTGGAGAGATCAGGCAGCTCCAGGCACCCAGGAACGTGGTGATGCAGCCCCAGGGCTGCCCAAGCCACCTTCCTCCTAGAAAGTAGATCATGGGCTGCTGCGCTTGGCTGGGTTCTGGCCAGCCCTTACGCAACCGCGACTCTGTGGCTGCTCTGTCTGCTCTCCCCAGCTTGGCAGGCGCTCACCAGGGTCTAGACAAGCTTGAAACGCCGCGCAGCTCCGAGCTGGCGCTGCTGGGGTTGCTGGGGCCACGGGGGCTGCCGGGGGAGCCCCACCGTGTCCCGCCTGGCTGTGCCGGGGACCGTGCCCGGCGCTGTTCCTACCCGCAGGGCAGGGACTGGCAGCGATGCTGCAGCGTGGCGAGGTGGGAGCAGCTCCACGTCCCCGGGAGCTGTTCCTGGAGGAAGCTGCTGTGGTTTGCACGCCTGCCTGATCCAGCCCACGTCGCCCTGAGGCTGGCACGCTGCTAGGCGGGCAAGGGCTTTCCTGAGAGCGAAGGAGAACTAGCCTTGGCTCCTGACCTGGGCGGCTGAGTCCTTAGATGGCTTTGCTCTTGGCCAGGAGCCTGCAGCATCCCGGAGCCAGCCTGAGGGAGCACTTAGCACGAGGGTGGCCCTGGCAGCGAGGTTATGAGTCCCGGGTGGGCACCCATGGGTGCCCACCTGCCCTGGCCCTGCTCCCTGGAGCTCCATGAGGGCACCCCTGCGCCCTGAAGAGAGGACAGCCAGGTCCCGTTTGATTCCCATGCCTCGGTCCCGCTCCAGAGCAGCGGCTTGGAAAATCACTGGCGTGGTGGAGCTGAACAGAGCCCCAAGCAAATATTTCCAGTGGCTGAGCAGCTGTGGGCACACTGGGCACGGTCTCACTGGGAGGGGGAACGGGGTGGGAGGTGGGTGCTGCGGGTGCCCCCCACCCACTGCCTGCACCGAGCATCCATCCTGTAGGGTTTGGGATGCATTTCCCAGCTGTGGCGACGAATGCGTGGCCCTGGGTGCCCCAGGAGGGCTGTGTGTGGGTCTGTGTGGTGGAGACAGCGGCTGTGCTATGGGGCAGGGTGTGGGGCCAGCGGTGGGAGGTGCGTGGGGCAGGCTGGGCTGCACGGGGATGCTCGGTCCCCTCCATCGCGTGCACATCTGGCTGGGGCGAGGGATGCAGGGCTGAGCTTTGCAGGGATGGTCTGAGCTCCCTGTGCCACACCAGGATGGGAAGCGGCATCGCCGCCATCTGCCTCGCGTTTGGCTCTTGTTGCCTACGCGCTGGCATCTCCAGCAGCCACAGCCCGTGCGTCAGGTCCATGTGGGGCTGGATGCACCCTGATGGCATCCGCGGTGCCACCGATGGGGACAGATGCCGGCAGCGGCGGTTGGGGTGATGCTGCCGGTGGGCACCGTGAGGCTAGGGGGTGCAAACGCTGGTGTCCGAGCTCAGGACAGGGTCCAGCCACCCCTGACACTGTCCCCCCAGGCAAGTGTTCCCTCGCGGGCTGCCCCCCGCCTTCACCCTTGTCCTCACCTTGCTGCTGAAGAAGAACAGCACCGGGGAGCACTGGTACCTCTTCCAGGTCACCGACCGGCACGGCTACCCCCAGGTACGGCCCCGGGGTTGTGGGATGTGCCAGCGGTGAGGGGACAACCAGCAGCCGTCCCCGAGTGTGGTGTTGTCCCCTCTCTGCCCAGCTCTCCCTGGCCGTGCACGGCCCCGAGAAGAGCCTGGAGCTCCAAGCCAGGGCGCCAGGAGCCACCTTCGTCAGCGCCGTCTTCGCGGGGAAGGCAGTGGCGTCCCTCTTCGACGGGCGGTGGCACAAGGTGGTGGTGGCCGTGCAGAGCCACTCGGTCTCTGTCCACCTGGACTGCGCCTCCATCTCCTCCAAGCCGCTGGCTCCGCGGCGGGTGCTGCTCCCAGAGGGCAATGCCTTGCTGGGGCTGGACGCCGTGCGCGGCAGCCCCGTCCGTGTGAGTCCTGGGGGGCTCGGGGACACGCAGCCTGCGGGGCAGGATTCGCTCCTACCTGCTCCCTGACCCGTTGCCCGATTCCGTTGCAGTTCGACATCCAGCAGGCTCAGATCTACTGCGACGCCGAGCTGGCCAGGCAGGAGGGGTGCTGTGAGATCTCGGCTGGCGGGGTGAGTCCCCCTGAGCTGCCCGCACCAGTCTCAGCCAGACCCCCATGTTGCCCTGCAGTCAGAGGGGAAACTGAGGCACAGGGAGGGCAGGTCTCTTGCAAAGCTGCTCTCTCTGTCGCCTCCTGCTCACGGTGGCCGGGATGCAGGGCAGGTCTAGGATGCCTCTTGGTGCCTGTTCCTAAGGGACACGGTGCAGGATGCCACCCTGGGTGCTCGGGCAAGGCCGAGGCTCCTTGTTCTCACTGCATTATCCCCCCACGCCCTTTGCTCTCCCGGCAGTGCCTCCCAGAAGCACCCAAGACCCGTCGGCAAGCGGAGCTGATGCAGAGCAGCAACCTGATCGAGATGTCGCCGCAGCCGGAGGGCCGGGTGTACACCCGCTGCTTCTGCCTGGAGGAGCCGCTGGGCGCGGTGAGCCCTGGCACCCCTGCGGCAGCCAGCGTGGGCACCCAGCCTGGCACGGGGTGGTTAGGGCACCACCGCCAAGCCGGCTGCCTGGGGCTGCCGAGCCCCTGGCCACGTTGATTCAGCCCCTGGAAAAGCCCTGTCTCAGATTTTCCAGCACGCCAGGCTCGGAGCGAGGGGAGGGAGGGAGCTGGCGGTGGCCAGGAGCCAGGGAGCGAGGGAAGGGAGGGCTCCTGCAGCCCCACTGCCTGTGTGCACCACTGAGCTGCCGGCGTGGGGCTCAGCCCGAGGCAGGCAGCACCCATGGGTGCTCCAGGCAGGATAACCCAGGGGAGGGATCAGCTTGGGGTGCACAGGCAGCACCTGTGGGTGCTCCAGGCAGGATAACCCAGAGGAGGGATCAGCTCGGGGTGCACAGGCAGCACCCAGGGATGCTCCAGGCAGGATAACCCAGGGGAGGGATCACCTTGGGGTGCACAGGCAGCACCTGTGGGTGCTTCAGGCAGGATAACCCAGGGGAGGGATCAGCTCGGGGTACACAGGCAGCACCTATGGGTGCTCCATGCAGGATAACCCGGGGCAGGGATAGCTCGGGGTGCACAGGCAGAACCCATGGGTGCTCCAGGCAGGATAACCCAGGGGAGGGATCACGTTGGGGTGCACAGGCAGCACCCATGGGTGCTCCAGGCAGGATAACCCAGGGATGCTTTGCTCTCTGCAGGAGCCAGCACGGGCATCAGGGAGGACCAGCCTGAAGGCAGATCATGAGGAGAAGGTGCGGGGAGGTGGGACAGGCTGTCCCAGCATGGTTGTACCAGTCCTTGCCCACCCGGCTCCCTTCCCCTGCCTCGCGCTGGTGCCGGTGCCACGCCAGGGCCTGTCTGCACCCCACGCTGGGTCCGTCACTGTTCCCTTTGGGGACTTTGTGGCCACCAGTGCTGCAGGGGCGCCTGCAGAAGCAGCTGCTCCGCTCCCCCGCACAGGAATTGAGGCCCCATTTCTCTCCGCTGCTGCTGGAGCGATCCCAACCGTGGCCAAGGGCCTCTTTGTTCCTTCCGAGCGTCTCCAAAGCGCTGCCGGAGCTGGGAGCGTCTCTCGCACACCCTGTTCCCCATCCCTGTGCTGTCCCGTGCCCCCAGGACCCTCCTGGGGTGCAGACGGGGTCTGGCACCGTGGGCTGTGTGGCTGCAGGGGTTACGAGCCCACCTGGCTTTTCCTCACACCCTCTGCTCCATGTGGCTTCCCTGCAGGGCAGTAGCACCCCCCAAGCAGCCGGGACACCCCACGAGTCAAGGGGGTGAGGTGTGGGGCTGGCTCCAGCTGGGGGGCGTTCAGCCCTGCTGGTTTTGGCACCCAGGACGGGGCTGGGAGCCCCTCATCCAGGGGGAGGCGTCACTGCTCACAGCAGGGGTGGAACTGGATGGGCTTTGAGGTCCCTTCCAACCCCAACTGTCCCATGATTCTGTGGAAAGCTCTGCTGGCTTTTCCCTTCTCCTCCGCGGCACCCCCAGTGCCTGAAGGGCAGGCAGTGAGAGATGCTGCCGGGTGAGCCCCGAGGATTTGAGGTGCTGAGGAGCCGTGGCCGTGGGTTTGTGGGGGATGTTGGGTGCTGCGGGCAGTGCGTGGAGCTGGTGCAAGCTGCCATCCCCATCTCACCTTCCAGTGCCCACCCTGCTCGCCGCAGACGGCCCCGGCAAACGTGAGTGTGCGCCGGGCAGCACCAGGCTGTGCTGGGAGAGGAGTGGGGACTCCAGCCCTTCCTCGGGGGCTGGGAGAGGGGGTGGCAAAAGTCACCAGGGTGCTGGCCCAGCCGTGTCACCTGCTGCTTTACCATCACTCTCAGCCCCCTGTGACCCACGGGTCCTCCTGGCCCAGGAACATCTGGCTGTGGGGAAGGTCTCTGATCCCTTCCAGATGTGGCCCCATTCCTATGGAATGGAACCTCTGGCTGGAGGCGTGGGGCTGATGGTGGGGACGGTGGGTGTTTGGGAACCCAGGGGGAGGATGGGAGCTGCCGTGGGGTCCGGGCTCTCTCCTGCTGCTGTTTGGAGGCTACATGCCCTTGCCAGGAGTCTGGCCCTGCCGGACACCTCTCTCCTGTCTCCTAGGTCACCCTCAGTCCCTTGGGTCCAAAGGTAGGTTTGTCACCCCCAGCTCCAGCAGGGATGTGGCCACGCAGACCCTCGTGTGCCTGGAGCATCCCCCCCCCCCGGGAGCTGTGGCTGCAGGCACAGCCGTGGATGTTGGGGACCCCGTGCCCGTCTCATCACTCTCCCCTCTCCTCTCTTGCAGGGTGTGCGGGGCGAGCGTGGGCTGCCTGGCACCAAGGGCGAGAAAGGCGACCGCGTGAGTGTCTCAGGCAGGGACCCCCGTGCCCTGGGGATGCTCCCTGCGGGGGTCCCTGGCTCCTGGGTGTCCCACTGACCCGGGGAGCCCCTCCCCGTACCCCCCGCAGCATGGGCAGAACCCCTGATCCACATCTCCCCTCCTGCAGGGCGCTGACTGCGTGCGCACCCACCCTGGTGGCCCCATACAGGTGAGCCCCTTCCCCACCATCCACGTACCCCCCTCCCCGGCTCTGCCGCCCCCTCTCACCCCACTGCCTCCCCGTCCCCAGTGCGCCGAGGGGCCGCGGGGCGAGAAGGGGCAGCGCGGAGAGGCGGTAAGTGATGCTCGGCGGATGGGGCCGTGGCACGGGGACCCCGCGGGGCTCCCCACCGTGACTGGTGCGTACCCGGGGCTGGGGTGCACGGGGGGTCTGGCCCTGAGGAGGCGACTCAGGGCATGGTGAGGGGGTGGAAGGAGCCGCAGCGCAAGTGGGAGGAGGGAAGCCCTGTAGGAGCCCACCCCGGGCACCTGCACGAGCATCCTTGGGTGCCCTCCCTTGGGCACCCACCTTTCCCTGCTGTTCCCATACAGGGGCTCCCGGGGGCAACCGGTGCTGATGGGCAGAAGGTAAGTCCAGCCCCAGCGTGTCCGTGGGTCCTGGCGTGGCAGCAGGGACAGCTGCCTCGTGGGTCCAAGGATGCTGGGAGCCGCCAGTGCCAACCCAGGTAGCACGGGAGGTGACGTGGGTGACATCCGTCTGTCCTGCAGGGCCAGAAAGGTGAGAAGGGCGACGGGGGACTGCAGGGCAAGCCAGGGCGCCCGGGGCGTGATGTGAGTATTGTGGGGCACCCCCAGGGTGGCAGGGACTGGGGACTGGACCAGCCCGCACGGTGTCGTGCGCAGCGATGGATGTGAGAGCCTTCACACCTTGCTCACTCCCGGCAGGGGCGGCCTGGAGAGATCTGCGTGGTGGGACCCAAGGGCCAGAAGGTAGGTGGGGGCTCTGAGAGAGGAGAATGGGGCTCCGGGGCAGGAGAATGGGGGCTCTGAGGCAGGAGAATGGGGTTCTAGGGCAGGAGGGTGGGGGACACCCAGCAGCAGCCCCGGTGCTGACATCCCACCCTTCCCTTCCAGGGCGACCCAGGCGTCGTGGGACCCGAGGGTCTGGCTGGTGAGCCGGGGCCCCCGGGGAAGCCGGGTTCTCCAGGAATCGGGCTGCCAGGGAAGCCGGTAAGGTGCCCGAGCCGTGCGTGGTGTTCCGGGCTTGGCACACAGCAGCTGCGGGTGGGCATCGCCGCGGAGTGGGGTCAGCGAGGGTGTTTGAGCAGGGCTGACGCCACCCTCTCTCCCTTCAGGGTGACCCTGGTGGACCCCCGGGACCAAAAGGAGAAAAGGTGAGTGGGGTGCAAAAAGGGGTCCTGGCTGTCAGCCTGTCCTGCCCCAGGACAGCTCGGGATCGTGCCAGGATCCCCAGCTGGAGCCACCGTGGAGCTGCCAGTTCCAGCTCTCGCTGCTGCCAGCCGGGCAAGCCCCGCGGGGTGCCAGGGCTCAGCCGGGGGCAGGAGACCCCCACGAGAGGGGGGATGGAGACCCCTGCCAGAGGGGGGATGGAGCACGTAGGGGCTGGGGGCCTGAGCTTTCTCCCTCGCCGGGCTCAGGCTTTCCCATCTTTGGCTCCAGGGCAGCCCGGGAGCTGCTGGACCTGGAGGATCGCCTGGGACGCCCGTGAGTAGCGCCAGCTGAGCCAAAGCCTGGGGTCAGGGATGGTTTCTTGGCGCAGGGTCGGGGCTGCTTGGCTGGGCTGGGGGTGGAATCCGAGCCCAGGCGTGCAGAGGGGTTCAGGAGAGCCGGCGGCCTCGGTCAGGGCTGGAACCGTCCCGTGCCGGGCTGGTGGTGGGGATTCAGGGCTGCTGGGTGGCATTGCCAAGGTCTCAGTGCTCACTGAAGCAGACGCGTCCCCTTCCTTCATCCCACAGGGTCCCCCTGGCATCCTAGGGCCGAAAGGAGACAAGGTGGGTGCCGCAGGGTGCGTGCCGCAGGGTGGGTACCGCAGGGTGGGCAGGTGAGGGGCTGTGCCAGCCCTCACGGTGCCCAGCTGGCACGGCTCCTCCGCGGTGCCCGTCTCCAGGCTCAGGGCTGCACGGGGCATCTCGGGGGCCACCCTGAGGGCCCCCCAGCCCGGGGCTGTATCTCGTTGTCCCCGTGGGCAGGGGGAGCCATGCGAGGTGTGTCCCACCGTCTCCGAGGGGCTGCTTGGTGCCACCGGGCTGCCTGGCCAGCCGGGACCCAGGGGAGAGCCCGGAGCGCCTGGCAAGGACGGGGTCTCGGTGAGTCTGAAGAGAGGGTGCACGGGGAGGTGTGTGGGGTGAGGGGGCAGAGCAGGGTCCTGTCTCAGCACCCCTAAATCTCCCTCTTTGTTTCTCCCTCCCCAGGACAGACCCGGCCCTGCAGGACCCAAAGGGGACAGGGTAGGTGGCACGGGGCGTGGGGGACACCCCGGTGCCATCCAGCCTGCGCTGGCAGCACCCAGCCCAGCGTCTCTCTCTCATCCGCAGGGAGATCGCGGCATCCAGGGGATGAAAGGGGAGAAGGTGAGTGGGTGTCTGTCTCTCCATCCCACCCACCCGCCTGCTCCCTGGGCAGCCCCCCTGAGCTCACTGTGCTCTCTCCCTGCCCTCGCAGGGCGACTCGTGCCTGTCGTGTGATGCCCGTGTCCTCGCGGCGCTGCTGCGGGCTCCCACCGAGGGGCTGGAGGGTGACCCGGGTGCGCTGGTGAGTAGCTGGGGCTGAGCCCCCTCTCCATACCGGAGATGCCCCTGCACCCCAGGGCTGCGCGGGTGCCAGCGGGGTAACCGCACGGGGCGTTCGGCAGGGCGAAGCGGGGCTCCCCAGGCTGGCCGGCATCAAGGGCGAGAAGGTGAGTGACCCCAACACCTCCCTGCCTTCTCTGCACCCCTGAGGGAGCAGGAGCGGCTGCATCGCCCCACGGGGCTGGGGCAACCTCAGCTCCCTACGAGGAGCCCGATCCTGACCCTAAAGTCTTACAGGGGGACGATGGCCAGGAGGGACCCATGGGCAGCCCGGTGAGTCGGGGTGCGGGGCTCGGCGTGGATGCTGGGAGTCCGGGGGGCAGAAACGGGGTGCTGGGGGCTCTGGTCTCACCTCTGCTGTGACTTGTTGGTGTAGGGGCTCCCAGGAGAAAAGGGTGATGCAGGCGTGCGGGGGCTCAAAGGAGAGAAGGTGAGCGCTGTGGCAGGGACCCTGCTCCCTCTGACACCTCCCCAGCTGAAACCCGTGCGATTGGTGGCACAGGACAGGCTGAGATGGGGAGGGCAGTGGGGCTGTGGGTCCCCAGAGCCACGCTCAGGGATGTCCCTTCTGCAGGGCGAGCCGTGCGGGCAGTGCCCTGCGGTGCCACAGGCCCTCGAAGGGGCAGCGACGACGCTGGCCGTGCCGGGGCCACCGGGGCAGAAGGGGCAGGGCGGCCCCCCGGGCAGAGCGGTGAGTCCCCCCGCACACCACGGTGCCCGATTTGGGGGTGCCCTGGCCTGACCCGCTCCTGTTTCCCCAGGGCAGACCCGGTGAGGCTGGCCAGAAGGGACAGAAGGTGAGTGAGGCTGGGGAGGGGGCTCTGGGGGTGCTGGCGGTGGCACAGGGGGCTGCAAACCCCCACCTGGGGCTGTGCTGTGAGCTCCCAGCCTTGTCTCCTCTCTTTGCCAGGGGGACGCAGGCAGTCCTGGGGACCCGGGCACCCCGGGCATGGCCGGGCTCCCAGGGCTGGCAGGAGAGCCTGGCATTATGGGTCCAGCTGGCCCCAAAGGCGAGAAGGTGAGATGCCCACATGGATATGGGGACCTACACCCCATCTCTGTGGTGTCCCTCTCCCATCCCTCCTTCTCCCATCCCTCCCTCTCCCATTCCTTCCCCATCCCTCTCCCATCCCTCTCCCCGCTCTGTCCCTCTCTCCTCCATCCCTCTCCCATCCCACCTCCCCTCCTCTGCAGGGCGATGCCTGTGAGCCCAGTCCCACTCCTCATGGGGACTTCTCGGATGCAGTCGGCATCCCAGGACTACGTGGGTCCAAAGGGGACCAGGGTCCCCCTGGCATCGGCCAGCCGGGCAGAGCCGTGAGTGCCCCCTCCCCGCGGCGCTGCCGGTGCCCGTGGGCTCGCGCCTGCAGGGCTGATCCTGCTCTTTGTAGGGGAAACCGGGACTGCCCGGAGTTCAGGGCCCCCCAGGACCAAAGGGGCTGCAGGTGAGCAGGGTGGGGAGCGATGGGTGAGGGGAATTTGGGGCTGCAGGGTTATGGGTGCTGGGGGGCTGTGGGGAGGGGCTTCGAGGGGTCTTAGGGCTCCGCAGGGTGATGGATTCAGGGCGCTGGGGGTCTCAGGGCTGTGGGGTGATGGGCAAGGGGTCTTGGAGCCATGGGGTGATGGGGGTCAGGGCTGCAGGGTGAGGGGTCTCAGAGCCATGGGGCACTGAGGGTCTCAGGGCTGTGGGGTGATGGGTGAATGGGTCTCAGAGCCATGGGGTGATGGAGGTTTCAGGGCTACGGGACAATGGGTGCTGGGGGGCTGTGAGGAGGGGTCTTGAGGGGTCTCGGGGCTGCAGGGCAATGGGGGCTTGGGGCTGCAGGGTGATGGGTGTTAGGAGGCTGTGGGGAAAGGTTTTGGGGGGTCTTGGGGCTCTGCAGGGCGATGGATTTAGGGCACTGGGAGTCTCAGGGCTGTGGGCGATGGGCACTGGGGGACTTGGGGCAGCAGATGCTGGGGGACAGCGGGCGCTGGGGGCTCTCAGAGCTGTGGGGCAATGGGCCATGGGGGTCTCAGGGCTGCTGACTGCCCCTCTGCCTCCCCAGGGTGAGCCGGGACAGCCAGGGATCGGCCATCCAGGACCGCAGGTGGGTGCGCGGGGTGCTCGTGCCACGCTGTGCCCATGCCACATGGTGCCAAGCAGCTGTACCGGCTCTCACGCACTGTGTTTGTTCCAGGGAGAGCCTGGAAGCACTGGCCCACCCGGGACCCCTGTACGTAGCATCCCGGTCTCCCCAGCCCTGGAGAGGGGGCAGCTGCCAGCGCCCCGGTTCCTGCAAGCCATGACGTGACCCCCCAGCAGCACCAGCTCCCCGGCGCGAGCGGTGGCAGCGAGGTCCTGGCCAGATCACCTTGGGGACAGTGCTGTCACCGTGGCTCGCGGGGTGGGCAGGGGGGCTGTCTGGGGGGCTGGGGGAAGCTGATGCCCTCTCCTGTCCCTAGGGCCCTCCCGGACCCCAGGGACCCCCCGGGATGGCGGCAGAGAAAGGTGCCAAGGTAAGGGAGCATCCCCCAGCCCTCCTTCTCCCCCCCGTTCCCCCCACTCCGGCTGTCCTTCCTCTGCAGGGATCTCCGGGGTCCAAAGGTGCCGTGGGACCCCCTGGGCCACCAGGGACCAGCATCACGGGGCCACCGGTGAGTCCAGGGTGGGCATCGCTGTCCTCCTGCTAAAAGCCACCGTGCCGTGGGCTGAGAACAGAGCTCCCTCACCCTCCTCTTCCTCACAGGGCCCCGCAGGGCTCCCGGGGGCGCCAGGGTCCAGCGGGCAGCCGGTAGGTGTGGGGGCATCGCGGTGGCGTGGGTGGGGGGCGCGGGGGGCTGAGGATGAACTAACGCTAACGCACACATCTCCACCTTCCTCCTGGCAGGGGGAGAAGGGTGCGCGGGGAGAGAAGGTGAGTTGGGGTCCAGGTTGTGCCGAGCCCCCGCGCCACCCCGCTGCCCACCCTGCCCTCACCCCCTCTCTCCGCAGGGAGACCCCGGGGACTGCGCCTGCCCGCTCGGCCCCCGCCAGGACCCCAGCTACACAGGGATGCCGGTAAGCACCGCGGGCACCCCCGGGCACCCCTGGCTCCTCTTCCTCCCCCCGAATGCTCTCCCCATTCTCTCGGCCGCAGGGAGCCCCAGGACTGTGGACCGGGATGTCCTGGCAGCCTCAGCCAGGACCGCAGGTGGGTGCTGCCCCCGCCGCGCGGTGCCCACTGACCCCCACCCCGCCTCACCCCCTGCCTGTCTCCGATCGCGTTTTGGGGTGTTGCAGGGTCCCCCCGGAGCCCCCGGTCCCCCCGGACCTCCCGGTGCCCCCGGTCGCCAGGTGAGCCATGGGAGATGGGAGGAGCAGCAGACGAGCAGGCACCAGTCGTGCCCGGCTTTCAGCCAAGGGTCTTGATATTCAAGCTCTGTCCTCGGCTTTAGGGGATGCCAGGACACAATGGTTTGCCGGGACTGCCAGGACCAGCTGGGGACCTGGTAGGTGGTGGCTGTGCCTGTTGTGCCCATCCCACTCCCCTGGCACGGACACCGTCCCCTTCCCGTTGTGCCCGTCCCACTCCCCTGGCACAGGCACCGTCCCCTTCCCTCCTTTCTCTCTTCCAGGGCCCGCTGGCCGTCATGGCTGAGAGGAATATTGAGGTGTTGAAGGTGAGAGGACAGGGACAGGGTGGTGCCTGTGGGATCCCCGGGCATCTCGGGGTGCCCCTGACCCCTCACCTCCTCGCAGAGCCTCTGTGGGGACTGTGTCCAGCTGCAGGCTGCCCTTGCAGCTCCCGCAGCGGTCAAGGAGGAGAAAGGGGACGGGGGGATGCCAGGAGCCCCTGGCAACGAGGGCTGCACCCGTGTGAGTATTGCCTGCCTTCAGGGGGGAATCCTAAGCACCCCTGGTCCTAGGGGGTGTTTGGGGGAGCAGAGGTGCTCCCCAGCCCCAGCATGCGTGGCAGTCGTGCCAAGCAGCTGCTTGCAGGGCTGGTTGTGCTCTGGGCACTTGCTGGACACGCTCTGGACATGCACACAGGCTCCAACCTGCCTGGATGGGATCCTCAGGGAGGGCACAGGACTTGTCCTGTGCCAGGGTCGGTGCTGAGCACCCTAGGGGCGCGGGATGTGGGGCTCTGTGCCCCACGGCTCCCCCAGTGCATCCCTGCAGTAGATCCCCCATGATTTCTGGGTTTTCTTCCAGTGCTTTGCCCAGTTCCAGAGAGCGGAGGAGGCTCGGGTGAGCGAACCGTGACCCCAGACCCCTCTCCCTGCCCTTGGGGCTGAGCTGCTGCCCTGAGCTGGCTCCCTGCACCCCGCTGGGGCAGGACCCTGCTCTGTCCCCTCGTTGCGGGAGCATCTGGGGCTCTGGGGGTCACTTTGTGGGCCTTGGCCATGTGCGGAGCTCCTGATGCGTCCCCGCTCCCTGCAGGGTGACAGCCCCGACACGGACTGCGTGGGTGACCCCGGGCTGCCAGGCGCCCCGGGCATCCCCGGCGAGAGAGGCGAGCAGGTAGGTGCCCTCTGTCTGCACCTTTTACCAGCTCCTCCACCCCGTCCCCACTATCCCAGCCCTTCCCGGCGGGCACGGTGGCCACGGCTGGTCCCGTGGAGCCCTCGGAGCCGGAGCAGGGCCAGCGCCCTGTCCCCCCACCAGGGCCACCTTTTGACCCAGCCACCTTTCCGCAGGGCTCACCGGGACTGCGGGGACCCCCGGGGCCGCCCGGGCCCATCGTAAGTACCTCTGCCCGGGGTGGGGGCTGCGGGGCTGGGCAGGCATCATGTTGTGGGCACTGGGGGGCTTGGAGCCCCCAACCACAGCTTGCCAAGGGAGCCCGGTGCCCTGCCCCGAGGCCCCAGTGATGGGCAGGGGGCTGGAGCTGCGGCGAGGCAGCGGTGAGCGTGGCACGGGGCGGCTGTGCCCCTGGTGAGGCTGGAGATGGAGGCGAAGGTGCTGCCAATGCGGAGCTGGAGCAGGAGGCTGGCGTGGTGGGAGCCTCACAGGCTCATCCCAGGCTCCCAGGTGCCATTTCCCGGCTGTGACCTCCCTGTTTCTCCCTTCAGGGCCCCCCAGGCTTTCCTGGAACGCCTGGCTCACCTGGACTGCCCGTAAGGACCTGGCACGGCTCTGCTCTGTGCTGTTTGTTGCTGTGCTTGGTTTGGCTGTGTCCACTGTCCCTGTCCCCCCTGGGAGCAGCCGCAGCCCCCCTCACCTTCCACTCCATCTCCATCCTCCCATTTCCACCTCTTCCATCCCCACGCAGGGGGTCTCGGCAGACCCAGGGTCTGTAGGCTCGGAAACAATCGCTCCTGGGCTCGGGGACGTGGCGCTGACCATCGCTGGCCCCAGTGCCCCGTGTTGGAGCCCTTCGCTGTGGGACCTGGCGGTGCCAGGGTGGCTGCAGACTCCAGGCTGGCTCGGCTCGGCCACTCTCGGCGCGTCGGGGAGCGGCTACCCTGGCTTGGTGCCCACGGCTCATCGTGGGTCCCGCAGGGTGGGCTGGTGGCACCCGATGCAGCAGGTGGCACCCGGTGGCTGCCCCCACGGACTCCCCGCGAGGGGAACTGGAGGATTCTCCTGTGCAGCCAGCGCTGCTGCGGCTCATCCTCCTCTTCTCACGGTCCCTGGATCCTCTGGGGTCAGCCAGCCTCCAGCACCATCTCCACTGTGATATTCATCCACATCTCGAATCTTTATCCACATCTCAAATCTTCATCCACATCTTGAATCTTCATCCACATCTCGAATCTTCATCCACATCTCGAATCTTCATCCACATCTTAAATCCTCATCCTCCTGCACCCCCCGCTGCTCCCTCCTAGCACAAGGTGATGGTGGGGCTGCGCCGGTGGTGGTTTTTGGAGGATCCTGCCCTCCCTCGCCCATGCCAGCTGTGTCCTGCTGCTGTCCCCTTGTCTGCTAATATCACCATAACCCCATGGTCTGTGTGGGTCAATGTGGGTCTGTGTGGGGCGCTGCTCTGCGGTGTGCCAGCCTGTCCTGTCCCGTCTCCATTACCTCGACACCGTGTCACCCCCCTAACCCATCCCAACGGTCTTGTGCCACGGAGCCTGGCGTGTCACCCATGGCACAGAGCCTGGCGTGTCACCCGTGGCAATCCTGGGAGGATGGAGAGGCCGCAGGTGGCACCAGACTGGAGCTGCGGTTGGATGTGTGTCCTGGGCAGTGGCACCGGGGCACAGAGTGGGGCACAGCCAGCAGTGACCCATGTCTGGATGGGGGTATCCATGGCCACGGAGGGAGCCCAGCTGGGTGCCAAGTGGTGCCTGGAGATGCCAAGCAGGCTGGTGCTGGCGCGGGCTGGTGGAGGCTGCAGACCCCATGGTCTGTGCCCGAGTCCTCGGCCCCCGCGCTCTGCCCAGCCATGTGGGCACAGCCCTGGGCAGGGGCTGCAGGAGATCTCCTGCAACTCCTCTCTTCTCCCTCCAAGGGTCTCCAGGGGGAACGCGGCCCTGCTGGACTTGCTGGAGCTAAAGGGGAGCCGGTGAGTGGTGTGGGATGAGGGGACAGGGATGCACAGGTGCCCCATGGGCTCGGGGCTCCTGGCTGGGGCGCTGCCCGTGGCTCAGCATCGTCCTCCCGCACAGGGACCTCCTGGGCAGCCCGGCTACCCCGGAGCGACGGGTCCCCCCGGCCTTCCCGTGAGTACCATGGGGAGCCAGTAGCACACGGCTCAGGCCACCTCGTGTATTGCCGTGTGCTCCCCGAGCCCCCCAAGCAGGCAGCTGAGGGACCCCAGTGGGTACCAAGTGCCGCATCCCTGCAGAGCTCATCCCAGTCCCGTCCATCCCTTGGCCCACATTCCCGATACCTCACCCACTGCCCATCTGCTCAGCCGTGCCCCGGCCATCTGTGCCCCATCTGTGCCCCCACCTCCCCTCCACACCTTGTCTTTCTCTATCCATCTCATGCCCCATCCCTGTCCCCTCTGTCCCCCCCATCTCCCCTCCACGCCACATCCCTGCCCCATCTCCCCTCCATGCCCCACATGCCCCTGTCCTGCGCGGGGCTTTAATCTGCTTCTTCCCCAGGGCATCAAGGGCGAGCGAGGCTACGTGGGTCCCCCTGGGGAGAAAGGGGAGCTGGTGAGTCCCTCGGAGCCCTTGCTCCAGGGCAGAGGGGCACTTCGGGAGTGAGGACTTGCCAGCCACTTCCCTCTGACCCTGTTCCTCCATTTCCCAGGGCCCCCCCGGTTTGGACGGTCTCCCCGGTCCCACGGGGCCAGCGGTAGGTGCCCACCCCGATTGGCTCCTGGGGGGCTGCGAGGAGGGAGGGAGGGTGGCTTGGGGGGGTCAAATAGTTGCTCCCCACCCGCTTCAACCCCTCTCTCTGTAGGGACCGAGGGGCGAGCGTGGGCTCCCGGGCAGTGCTGGCGAGAAGGGCGACCAGGTGAGCATCCCCGAGGGGCTGGGGGACATCCCTGGGACCCCCATGGGGCAGGACACGGCTCAGCTCTCATCTCTCCACAGGGTTTCCAGGGTCAGCCTGGCTTCCCGGGGCCACCGGTGAGTATGTCCCCTTGCAGGGTCCCCCCGGAGCCCCTGATCCAGTGGGAGGTGTCCCTGCCCAGGGCAGGGTTGGAACTGGATGGGCTTTGAGGTCCCTTCTGATCCAAACCTTTCTAAGATGCTATGAGATGAAACTCAGCCCCAACCATCTGTCCCCACATCCCTGTGGGGCCAGGCAGCCGGCAGGGGATGGGGACAGGGGTTTCTGCCCAGGGACATGGGCACATCCCATGGGATAAGGTGCAGAGCAAACGCATTAATATGAGTTTGGAGCCAGTGGGCTCTGTGGGGCTGGCCTCTCCTGCCATAACGCTGCTCTCCCCCTTCACGCAACATCCCTTTTCTCTTTAGGGACCCCCCGGCTTCCCAGGGAAGGTCGGTCCGGCTGGGCCACCGGGTCCCACAGCTGAGAAGGTGAGTGCCAGCAGGATGCGGTGGCCCTGCTACCCCTGCAGGGTGGCCAAGGGGTGCCAGACACGGCACAATCCCAGCTGCTCCTGTGACCTCCCACGGCTCTTGCAGGGCAGCGAGGGCATGCGTGGCCCCACGGGGATGCCAGGCCCCCCCGGACCTCCTGGACCCCCAGGCATCCAGGTAAGGGTCCCCCGTGCCACCCTTAGGGGCAGAGGGGACAGGACCAGTGGTGCCACGGTGCTCTTGGGGAGCTCTGACTGGAGCCATTCCTAGGACCTGTTCCCAGAGCAGGTCCCTTGGGGAACCCCAAAACCTCTCAGTGCAAACCACCTTCTACCACCCTTACCTTGTCCCCACAGGGTCCCGCTGGCTTGGAGGGACTGGATGGCAAGGATGGCAAACCAGGGCTGCGGGTGAGGCTCTGGGGCATGCCCGGGGGCTGGTGGGGGGCAGCCACCCTGCAACCCTCCCTGGACACCCCCAATCCATGCCTCTTTCTCTCCAGGGTGACCCTGGCCCCCCCGGGCCACCAGGGATGATGGGTCCTCCGGTGAGTGACCACCCTCCTCCCTGATGCTCGGTGCCTGGCACATCCCAGTAGCCGGGACCCGGTGTCCCCTGAGCCGGGACTGTCCCACCCTGAGCTCCTGGGGATGCTGAGCCCGAGGAGTGGGCGAGCATCCCCTGCAATGGGATCTTCAGCAGAGGCTGGGGTTGGGGTCTCCTGCTTCAGTCTGCTCATGGGGACCGGGACCCCCATCCAGCTCTTTTCTCCCTGCAGGGCTTCAAGGGGAAGACGGGGCACCCGGGTCTCCCCGGACCGAAGGTGAGTGATGGTGGTGCTGGAGGCCACTCGGTGGTGACCTCCCCAGGGACCTCAGTACTGGACCAGCATCTCCTCGTGCTGCGCTGCCCGTCATGTCCCTTCCTCTCTTTAGGGTGACTGTGGGAAACCCGGACCCCCGGGGAGCACGGGCCGGCCGGGAGCAGAGGTGAGCGAGGGGCTTGGGTGGGCACGAGCCCCCTGAGCTGGACGAGCCCTCTGACACCTCTGGTCACGCTGCCTTCTCCAGGGTGACCCCGGACCCATGGGACCCCAAGGCCGGCAAGGACCCCCAGGGCCCATCGTGAGTTGGACATGTGCCCCACAGTGCGCCACCTTGGTGCCCACGATCGGGGAGCACGGTGGGGCCCCCCAAAGCTGACACCCCTCTTTCTGCCCCCAGGGCCCTCCAGGTACCCCAGGGCAGCCAGGACCTGCTGGCCTCGCCGGAGTGGTGAGTCGTGCAGGGATCCTGCTTCCATCACAGCCTTGGCTGTGGGGTACCAGGGCTTGGTGGGTGCCTTGGAGAGGGGGTTTGGGGGGTCACCATCCCTATTCCACACTGACTCCGCTGCTCCCGGCTCCCTCTCACACCCGGCAGGGGCTAAAAGGTGAGCGGGGCTCCACAGGAGAGCGAGGTCTGCCAGGAATGCCAGGACAGCCAGGACCCCCGGGCCACCCGGGACCACCGGTGAGTGCAGCGGGGTGGTGGGACCCCTGCATCCCAGAGCGGTGGGTGCCTTGAGACCGGTGCCGTGGCACCTGCCATCTCACGCTGCCCTCCCTTTGGTTTCGCAGGGGGAGCAGGGACCAGATGGACCTGTTGGTAAAGAGGTAGGAGCTCTGAGGGGCATCGCCTGGGGCTGGAGCGTGGCACCCTCTGTCCTGGCCATGATATCCCCATGGTGCCTGCACAGGGGACATCCCTGCCACCCCGCTCCTCTGTGTCTCCCCAGGGCCCAGCAGGAAAACCTGGTTCTACAGGACCAGCCGGCCAGAAGGTGAGGACAGAGCCTGGCTGTGCCATGCCACCATCCCACAGCCCCACGGGGTGCAGGGGGTGCCGGCACTGAGCCTCATCTCTCCATGTCTCTGCAGGGTGAAGCTGGATCCCCCGGCGAGAGAGGCTATCCCGGGGAGAAGGGCAGAGCTGGCATGCCTGGGGGGCCAGGGAAAAGCGGCTCCATGGGGCTCGTGGGGCCACGGGGCCCTGCAGGAGAGAGGGGTCCCCCCGGCTCGCCGGGACCCGCGGGCAGCCCCGGGCTGCCAGGACCCCCGGGGATGATGGTAAGGAGAGGCGGCTGGGGCGCGGGACCCCAGCCCCATGCAGCGCCCAGTGCCCATGGCCCCTCCTGTGTCCCCCCAGGGAGATGTGGTGAACTACGATGAGATCAAGAGGTTCATCAGGCAGGAGCTGAGCAAGATGTTCGATGGTAACGAGGTGGTGGGGATGAGGGCTGGTTACGCCCTGGCACCGTCTCATCCACGCCGGCGCTGAGCACAGCCACCTCTCCCTGCAGAGCGCATGGCGTACTACACCTCCCGGCTGCAATTCCCAGTGGAGATGGTGGCATCCCCAGGGAGACCAGGTCCCCCAGGGAAGGACGGGCTGCCTGGCCGGCCGGGACCCCCTGGCTCCCCAGGGCTGCCAGGGCAGATCGGCAGAGAGGGGCGGCAGGGTGTGCCGGGCATGCGGGGTAGGTGCTGCTTCTCAGGGTTTCCCTGAGCACCACAGTTGTGCTGGGGTCTCACCCCTCTCCATCTCACCCTTTTCTATCTCATCCCCTCTATCTTGGCCCACTCCACCTCACCCTTCTCCATCTCATCCCATTTTCATCTCGCCCTTCTCCATCTCACCCCTCTTCATCTTGCCCCACTCCATCTCATCCCATATTCATCTCGCCCCTCTCCATCTCGCCCCTCTCCATCTCACCCCTCTCCATCTCGCCCCCTCTCCATCTCTCCCCTCTCCATCTCTCCCTTCTCCATCTCTCCCTTCTCCATCTCTCCCTTCTCCATCTCTCCCCTCTCGATCTCTCCCCTCTCGATCTCTCCCCTCTCGATCTCTCCCTTCTCCATCTCTCCCCTCTCCATCTCTCCCTTCTCCATCTCTCCCTTCTCCATCTCTCCCCTCTCCATCTCTCGCTTCTCCATCTCTCCCTTCTCCATCTCATCCCCTCTCCATCTCTCCCCTCTTCCAGGTGAGCCAGGTGCCAAAGGAGAGAAAGGCGAGAAAGGTGTGGGGATGATGGGGGACAGCGGTCCCCCAGGCCCCCCAGGTGAGCCCTCTCTCTCCCCACGGCCCCCAGCCCCATGCTGGAGCTCGCTGCCAGCCCCACACCCTGCCGCCTCCCTCCTTCTCTCCATCTTTTCCAGGTCCCCAAGGGCCACCAGGCTACGGGAAGATGGGTCCCCCGGGCCCTGTGGGACAGCAAGGCATCCCGGGCGTTCCCGGTCCCCCGGGAGCCACGGGGCAGCCGGGCAAGACGGGGCACTGCAGCCCCGCGGAGTGCCTGGGGGCCGTGCCCCTGGAGCAGCCCCTCTTCCAGCCCAAGAACGTCAAGGGCCCCTTCGGCTGAGGGGTCCCGGTGTCCCCGCGCCCCCGCCTCTGCTGTTGATATCGTTTCCCTGCGGTGCCGGGGCTGTGCCTGGCCCGGGCGTGTGGGCGCTGCGTGGCTCCATCGCGATGGAGCGTGAGGGCAGGTGGATCCTGCCCGGACAAATACACCCATGCTGGTGCCCTCGTGCCTCCCGCCTCTTCGCTTGGCCGCGGGACAGATCCACGCCTCATCCCCATCCCTGTCCGCATTCCCATCCCTGTCCCCATCCCCATTCCCATCCCTGTCCCCATCCCTGTTCTCATCCCCATTCCTGTCCCCATCCCTGTCCCCATTCTCATCCCCATCCCTGTCCCCATTCCCATTCCGGTCCCCGTTCCCATCCCTGTCCCCATTTTCATCCCTATTCTCATTCCCATCCCCATTCTTGTCCCCATCCCTGTCCTCATTCTCATCCCCATTCCTGTTCCCATTTTCATCCCCATCCCTGTCCCCATTCCCATCCCCGTCCCTGTCCCCATTCCCATCCCCGTCCCTGTCCCCATTCCCATCCCCGTCCCTGTCCCCATTCCCATCCCTGTCCCTGTCCCCATTCCCAGCCCCGTCCCTGTCCTTGCCCCCATCTCTGTCCCCAGCCCTGAGCCCCCTCCTGCCCCGTGGCCCCGGTGGACGGTGATCCTGGAGGGATCCCAGCCTTGATCACAGGGGATCCTGGGAGGATCCCAGCCCTGATCCTGAGCATCCCGGCTCTGCCTCCGCGTGGGGGATCCCAGCCTTGATCCTGGGGAGATCCCAGTCCTGCCCCAGGAGGATCCCAGTCCCGATTATGGGGAGATCCCAGACCCAGTTCCGGGTGGATCCTTTAGGGGATCAGACCAGCTCCCAGCCCTGATCCCGGCTCTGCTTGGCGGTGCATCCCGGTCCAGCTCCAGGGGGATCCCAGCCCTGATCTTGGGGTGCGTCCCAGGACCGTGGGATGGGTTGGGGTGGAGGGGACCTCAAAGCCCATCCAATTCCACCCCCTGCCATGGGCAGGGACACCTCCCACTGGCTCAGGGGCCCCAAGCCCCATCCAGCCTGGCCTTGAACCCCTCCAGGGCTGGGGCAGCCCGGGGGTGGGGAGGCCACCCCTCTGTCCCTGTCCCCGCACCGGGGGGCGCTGCAGGACCCTGCGGGCCCCACGCCGGCGCCCTTGCCGCTTTAAGGCCCTTTCGGGAAGCGCCTTGCGCTTCCCGCCCACCGCGGGTGGGGGGCGGGGCCTACCAGCGCCGCAGCCAATAAGCGTGCTCGCTGGTCATGACGTCACGGCGCGTGCCCAGAGCGGGCGGAAGCGGAAGTGTGGCCATGGCGGCGGGGCCGGGGCAGGTCGGGGGAGCGGGTGGGGAAGGGGAAGGGGAAGGGGAAGGGGAAGGGGAAGGGAAAAGGAAAAGGAAAAGGAAAAGGAAAAGGGGATGAGGGAACGGGAACGAGCACCGGGAAGGATGAACAGAGACCGGGAACAGGGATGGGGACCAGGACCGGGAATGGAGACGGGGATGGCGATGGGAATGGGGATGGGAACGGAGGCGGAGACAGGGACAGGGTGCGAGGGGCCGCACCGGGGGCTGCGAGGGATCCGGGGGTTTGAGGATGGGGGCGAGTAGGGAGCGGAGGGGGCTGCACCGGGGGTGAGGTGGGGTCGGGGTGGGGAGGGAGCAGCGCTAGGAGCCGGGGGGGTACTGGGTGGTTGGGGGCAGCACGGGGGTCTGAGGGGGGCGTCGAGCTGGGGAAGGGGCGAGGGGTCAGGGAGAGAGAGTGCAAGGCGGTCTGGTTCCCGGTACTGGCCACACACTGGGCTCTGTCCCCTCCCCAGGGCTTTCCTGGTGCGCCCCCCTTCTCCGGGGGTCCCTACGGACAGCCTGGTGGTGGTCCCCAGCCCGGGCCTTATGGAGGTGAGTGGGGCCAGGGGGTCTGAGGGGCAGGATCTGGGAGTGCAGGGAGGTTTTAGCCTTGTCCCAGCACCACTGTATCATCATCACCCCCCGCCCTGCTCAGCGCAATTATCAAAGCTTCAACTTACTGTTGGTTAATAATTATTTAATGGGAAGGAGGAGGAGGAAGAGAGAGAAGAAGGTGCTATAGAGGCTACAGCTCTGAGCACCAGCAATAAAACCCTACAGCCACCCATCCGTTTCCTCGTGCTGGCAGGTTTATGGGGTGAGAGCCGTGGGAGGGCTCTGATTTATCCGTCTTTCTCGGAGGAAGAGAGAGAAGAAGGTGCTATAGAGGCTACAGCTCTGAGCACCAGCAATAAAACCCTACAGCCACCCATCCGTTTCCTCGTGCTGGCAGGTTTATGGGGTGAGAGCCGTGGGAGGGCTCTGATTTATCCGTCTTTCTCTGTCCCCAGAAGCTTCTTGCCACACCCCGAGCCTTCCTAACCTGTTTTCCCAGGATTACGTAGCTGTAAAAAGCGCTGACTGGTCCCTGGGTGTTGGCTGCATCCCCACGCTCCATCCCTGGGCACAGAGCAGCCCGTGGCCTCTCCGAGGGGAGGCGAGAGGCGCTGATGGCCTCTCCCTGCTCAGGTAATGCCCCCCCGGGCGTGGACCCCGAGACACTTTCCTGGTTCCAGGCGGTGGATGCTGATCGCAGTGGGTACATCTCCGTGAAGGAGCTAAAGCAGGCGCTGGTCAACTCCAACTGGTCGACGTTCAACGATGAGACCTGCCTGCTGATGATAAGTGAGTCTGTGTCCTCCCTGCATTTTATTCTGCCTCATCACATCATTTTATTCTGCCAGAGTCACAGCATTCCCCTGCTTGCCCCAGCACTGGGCTTTGATGCTGTTTCCTACCAGCCTATTAGGAATTTAATCATCTAGGTAGATTGCAGTCCTGGTGAGGGAGGGCTTTTTGCACCAGAGCAAGGTGCCAGGGAGTTGCTGTACAGATCATGGGCTCTGGGAATTTCTGCAGCACATCCTTTCACTACTCCTCACTCCTCTGTTCCTGCTTCTTACTCCTCTGTTCCCGCTTCTCACTCCTTTCTCCCCAGACATGTTCGATAACACCAGGTCGGGACGCATAGACGTGTATGGCTTCTCAGCCTTGCTACGCTTTATCCAGCAGTGGAGGAACCTCTTCCAGCAGTACGACCGGGACCAGTCGGGCTCCATCAGCTTCAGTGAGCTCCAGCAAGGTGGGCGAGAGCCAGAGCACCCCAGGGAATGCTGTCGGGTTCTGCTTGGTGTATATTTTCAGCTTGGCTCAGTGACTCCTCCCGGTGCCATCCCTGCAGCAGGGCTGGGTGTGTCTGAGCTGCTGCTGTGCTTGCTGAGCAGCCGAGGCTGCAGAACGTGCCTGTCACAGGGCTGGGGCGCACGGGACTGGCCAAACCGACCGTGCCAGAGCTGGCACAGAGCTTTTCAGCGGGGCAGGAGGTTCTGTGGCACAAACTTCCTTCCTGAAGGAAACCCACAATGCCCTCAGGAAAGGCATGTGGTTAATGTTTGCTTTCTGGAGAGTCTGATGGAGGGGAGAAATGTGTGGAATTTGCGCCTTGGCTTGGTTCCTCCCTCTGAGGAGCCCTGCCCACGTGCATCCACAGTCACTGGGAGCACCAGCACAGGGGAGGGAGGGCGCGGTCGCTCTTTTGCCTGTCGGGAAGGTTTAATCCAAGTCTTTCTTGCTCCCAGCTTTCGCGCAGATGGGCTACAACCTGAGCCCCCAGTTCAGCCAGCTGCTGCTCGCCCGCTACGCCCAGCGATCTGCCAACCCCAGCATCCAGCTCGACCGATTCATTCACATCTGCATGCAGCTCCAGAGCACGACCGATGCCTTCCGCGAGAAGGACACGGCGCTGGTGGGCAACGTGCGGCTGAGCTACGAGGACTTCCTCACGATGGTTGTGACTCGCATGTTGTGATGCCAGTTCTCCAGCCCCTCCTGGGACCCTCCTGACTTCTGTTCCTTGTCCCCACGCGAGGCAGCAGGTGCCTCCACACCAAACAAGCCCGGTTCTGGGGCCGTGCCATGGAGTGGGACAGCCAAACCAGTAGTGAGCCTGTGCTGTGCTCCCACGGGGGCTTAGATCTTCCCTCGCCAGACACTAAATTCTATTTAAAGGCCATGCGTGCTCTCCCTTTGCTTGGCGGGATGGCTGCTGGGGAGCATCGCTGTCTTGATGCACTTTTGGGAACTCTCTGGTGCCCAAGAGCTGAGCCTTTGTTTGAAAAGAAGCAGGAAGGGCACAAGCAATGGCAGAGCTCATCCTTCCTTGCCAGGAGCACATCCTGAGCTGGAAATGCTGAGGTTTCCTGGGGCTCTGAGCCCAGTTTCTCCCCGTACTGCTGCAATGGGTGATGTCACTGCAGTCACCTGCAGGAACATCGACCCCTCCTCGTTGCCAGTGTCCATTCTGATTTGTCTCTCCCTGACAAAGCCAAATTCAAACGGTTTGGAGCTTATTTTTACAGCTTTTGAATAAAAGGCAGCATGCACTGGTCATGGGGTGGTTGGTGTTTCCCTCCCCAGCTTTCTAGTAGCCCCATCAGGTAGTGGAAGGTTCCTCATTAGTAGCCAATGTACATCCCCTTTGCCCCAAAACATCCATTCCCATTAAATTCATAGGAATGTGTGGCCTGATTTGACAGGTAAACCTGTCCTGTATACTTATTTGAATTAGATATTGACTTTGCATAGTTTCTGATACACCCCCAACTCCCATTAGGCCTCCAGAGGGGTTAGTCAGTTCCCATATTTTCAGCCAAAATGTTGAAGAAATAACTGTGACATCTGCACCTAACACCATATTCATTAACAATCGCTGCTGTCCTTGCACATGTGTTACTGTTACCGACATTGTTGGGTTTTGAGCAGTTATTTGTGCCTCTTCAAAAATGTTTTTGTCATTCCCCATAGACCCAAAACCTCCCTCTCCGCGGGAACATTTTCTCCTTGACAAATTTGCACCTCAAAAGGTATTAATTGGGCAATTCGGCTCCTCTTTTCAATAGTTACTGGAGGGTGGGGTGTCCACACCAGGGCTTGAATTTGCCCTTCAAAATCTGCATCAATCGCCCTTCTTTTCTGTTCTTTTATTGTTCTGTTCTGTTCTGTTCTGTTCTGTTCTATTCTATTCTATTCTATTCTATTCTATTCTATTCTATTCTATTCTATTCTATTCTATTCTATTCTATTTCTTAGTCTATTTCTTATTCTTTTCTGTTCTGTTCTAATACGTGTGTGTGTGTGTGTGTGTGTATCTATATAAACACACATATATATTTATCTCTATAATTTTACAGGTATCTCTGTCCAGCCGGGTCTGGCTGCAGTTTCAGGGCTTCGCCGCCAGGTGGCGCCCGTTGCACGCGGGGGTCCCAGGGCTGTGGGGGGTGTCCCTGTCCCAGGGCTGGGATTGGGGACACACACACAAGGGAATTGAGGAAAATGCAGCTTAAAAAGCAACCTCTGCTCCTGCCCGGCTTCCCAACCAGGTATTTTTTTTCTCATTAAGACCTATCTGCAACGTCTGCGTAACGGCTACACTCAAAACTCTCGTTAAGAAAAATAAGCACATACCAAACTATTTCAAATCTGATGCCTTTTTCCCCTATTACAAAAGGTCGTGGAACGAAAGACTTGAAAACATGTTAGACAACTGAACGTTTATAAAACAAGAACATATATCCGGATGAAGTGGCGATAGGGGCACACCTGGTGTCAGTGGCACACCTGGCTGCCATGGCCAGAATGGCTGCAGCAGCATCCCCAGGTGCACGGGCACAGCCGGCCGGGGTGGCTGCAGCGGCATCCCCACGTGCACGGGCACAGCCGGCCAGGGTGGCTGCAGCAGCATCCCCAGGTGCACGGGCACAGCCGGCCAGGGTGGCTGCAGCGGCATCCCCACGTGCACGGGCACAGCCGGCCGGGGTGGCTGCAGCGGCATCCCCAGGTGCACGGGCACAGCCGGCCGGGGTGGCTGCAGCGGCATCCCCACGTGCACGGGCACAGCCGGCCGGGGTGGCTGCAGCGGCATCCCCACGTGCACGGGCACAGCCGGCCAGGGTGGCTGCAGCGGCATCCCCACGTGCACGGGCACAGCTGCCCGCGGTGGCTGCAGCGGCATCCCCAGGTGCACGGGCATAGCTGGCCGGGGTGGCTGCAGCAGCATCCCCAGGTGCACGGGCACAGCTGGCTGGGGTGGCTGCAGCAGCATCCCCAGGTGCACGGGCACAGCTGGCCGGGGTGGCTGCAGCGGCATCCCCAGGTGCACGGGCACAGCTGCCCGCGGTGGCTGCAGCGGCATCCCCACGTGCACGGGCACAGCCGGCCCGGGTGGCTGCAGCGGCATCCCCACGTGCACGGGCACAGCTGGCCGGGGTGGCTGCAGCGGCATCCCCAGGTGCACGGGCACAGCTGGCCGGGGTGGCTGCAGCGGCATCCCCAGGTGCACGGGCACAGCCGGCCGGGGTGGCTGCAGCGGCATCCCCAGGTGCATGGGCACAGCTGGCTGCATTGGCACACCTGGTTCTGGTGGCTGCAGTGGCATCTCTGGCTGCATGGGCACACCTGGCTGCACAGGTATGCCTCATTCTGGTGGCACACACCTGGTCCTGGTGGCACAGCTGGCCCCGCTGCAGCCCTGGCCGTTGTGGCCACACGTGCCCATGGCCAGGGCAGCGTTGGCTGCCACTGCTGGCTGAGCTCCCTGGGCGCTGCCGCAGCCGGAAAGCAAACAATGAGCAGGACCTTATCTCACCCCCCAGCCCTTCCCGAGGCTGTGGCCAGCGATCCCCCCCAGGATGGGACAGTGGGGGGGAGGGGGGGGACAGCAGGGCCACGCACCCCTCTGCATAGCAGGGTGGGAAAGGATCAGTCCCTCTGAGCCAGGAGGCGTCAATAACTTTATTTACAAATAATAAAAAGCAAAATAAATACAAAAAGTCTTAAAAGTACAGCCCTGGTGGGGGGGGAATAAAGGGGGGGAATGGGCAGGGGGACCCAGGCTGTGCAGCTGTGTGGTCCCCGATTGTGGCCTCGACAGGACAGGGGGCAGCGTGGGGCTGAGCCCCCCCTGTCCTTAGCACCATAGGGAGGGGCGGGGGGGGGACACCCCCTCCTCATCACCACAGGGGGCAAAGACAAACTCAGAGGAGTGTTTTACACCCCCCCCCCCCCCCACTCCAGGGTTGCCTGCCCCCAGCCCCCTGCTGCGTGGAGGTGGGGGGAGAAGCTGCCTTTGAAGCCCCCCCTGGCTGCCCCCAAAGTCCAGTGGAGCGCAGGGCGAGGGGATTAGTGGGTGAATCCCCCGGGCACACGCGTGGCTGCACCCAGCCGCTGTGTCAGCACCGCGGGGGCTCAGCCCCAGGGCCCCCTGCCCGGGGGTCCCACCCCACGGCTGCCCCCGGAGGGGACGAGGACCCCTGGGGGGTGAGGGGGGTGCTCACTTGTGGGGCATGTCCTCCATGCTGACGCGGCCCCAGACCCCCACCACGAAGGTCTCCACCTCACACTCGTTGACGCCGCGGGCGATGCGGAAGTGGCCGCCCTCGCCCCACGCTGTGCCCCACGAGTTGGCCGCGGTCTGCGGAGGGGAGTAGGGCACGGCTCAGATACGGGGTACCCAGCCCAGACCCCCCCCAGCTGGATCCCACCTCCCATGGGAAGCAGCTGAGCCCCAGCAAACTCGTGACACTCACCCAGTACTTTTGGGTTTGGCCATCGGGCAGCTGCTCCTCTCCCCACCTGCGTTGGAAGGGGGAGGCGTGAGCGGGGGTCCCGGGGAGCCTCCCTTGGGCTGCACCCCACGGGATCAGGGGCTCCAAGCCCCATCCAACCTGGCCTTGAACCCCTCCAGGAATGGGGCAGCCACCCCTGCTCTGGGCAGCCTGGGCCAGGGCCTCCCCCCCTTCACAGCCAAACATTTCTCCCCTCATCCCATTCCTGCTCTCCCTGATCCGGAGCCCCTGCCCAGCTTCCCTGCAGCCCCTTTCAGCACTGGAAGCTGCTCTAAGGGCTCCCTGCAGCCTTCTCTTCTCCAGGCTGAACAACCCCAACTCTCTCAGCCGGTCAATGCCGAGGGATTTAAATCCACACTGAAATCCAGGCAGGGCTATTTACCCTGCTCCCCTCTCCAGCCCCTCTCCCCTCCTCGGGCTCTGCATTCCGCTAGGGCTGAGCACCGCGCACTCGTGTCACTTGTGGCCACAGCCCTGGGTCGAGCACCAGCCACCAGCAAGACTCGTGCCCATCACAGCCTGCACCTTCCCTGCCTGGAGGATGAAGACACCTTTCCACCCCCAAAAGAAAGGTTTCTCCCACCTGAAGCAGGGCTCCCCGAGCCCCCACACCCCTCCCCACCTACCCAGTGATTTTGACAGAGTGGGTGCCGTGTCTCTGGTGCTTTGGCCCCTTCCCCTTGGCCACAGGCGTGTGCCGATAGATCCCGCTCTTGTACATGAAGAAATCCTCGTGCACCTCCAGGATAGCTGCGGGCGGGGGGACAGGGTCAGGGATGCCCTGGGGAAGGGGCACGCAGCTCCCCACGTCCCCCCCAGCCAAGAACACGGGGCACTGCCCAGGAGGAGGAAAGGCAGCAGCCGGATCCTCCTCGGGCAACGGGAGAGGACGCGGAGGTGGATTAGAAACCAGAAAGTCAAAACAGAACCAACCGCTGAGCCGGAGATTAAATCTCAGGAGTTAATGAGCAACCAGTGCCCGCTGGGGTGGGCAGCGTGACGGGCACCCCGGGGCTGGCGAGGGCACGCGGTGAAACGTTAACCAGGGAGAGCAGCTGCTGCCGGGGCCCCGATTCCAGGCGTCCCCCACCCACCACACCCCCCAGCATCCAGGCGTGAAGGTGGTGCCCGTGCCAGCTCCTCACCTTGCACGGGGCCGTTCTCCAGCAGCTCCTTCATGATCTCCTTCTCCTGCAAGCACAGAGCTGGATGGGGCTGGGACCTCCCTCACTGCCCTCCCTGGCCCCAGGGATGCAGCAGAGATGATTTTAGCACCCATGGGTGCTGTGGAGATGCTGGGTGGCTGGGACCCCCACCACTGCCCTCCCCAGCCCCAGGGATGCAGCAGAGATGATTTTAGCACCCATGGGTTCTGTGGAGATGCTGGGTGGCTGGGACCCCCACCGCTGCCCTCCCCAGCCCCAGGGATGCAGCAGAGATGATTTTAGCACCCATGGGTGCTGTGGAGATGCTGGGTGGCTGGGACCCCCCTGTCACTGCCCCTTCCTGCCCTCAAGAATGTGGCAGCAATGATTTCTGCGCCCGTAGGGTGAGGATGCTGGCTGGAGCAGCCGCTCCACCATGGGTTTTTCCCAAGTTCATTTCCAAACTTGGCTTTCCCAGGCATCCCACCCAGAGCCAAGCGCCTTCCCGCTCCCGACACACACCCCGAACGGCTCCCGCGTCGCCCACACCGCCCTGCGCCCCCGTTCCCATCCCGCGGGCACTCACGCTGGAGGCGAGGCGGTAGGCAGGGGTGGACTGGTAGATGTCGTTGGCGTGGGTCTGGGGGTTGGGGCAGCGCGCGGTCGCCTGCCGCTTGCCGCGGCCCGTGGAGCGACTGTGCATCATGCAGGGCTGCGCTGCCAGCTGGCTCTCCCGGCTCGTGAACGGGTAGCACTCGTCCGTCACTACCCTGAGCCGAGGGACGAGGAGGTGAGGGACCAGAAAGACCCACCTTGCTCCATCCCCAAACCTTTCCCCTTCAAAACCCCCACTTCTCCATCCTCTCGCGCGGTCCCCGCTCGTCCTAGGGCACAAGGGGTGCTGATCCCACACTCTCTGCAGGCAGCCAGAGCCCAGGACCCCTTTATCCACCCCCCAGAGCCAGGGCAGAGCCTGTGCCCCCCGTGCCGCCCTGTCCCCACTCACCCTCGCCTGCGCAGGTACCACCAGGCACCGTCCAGGCGGCCGCCGCCACAGCCCTGCTGGTTGCGAGTGTCGCACGACAGAAGGTTTTGGGGGGACAGGGCGGGCGTCATGTGTCCCATGGAGTGGATGGAGATGCGGTCCGAGGCTACAGCTGGGGGCAAGCAGGGGGTCAGGGAGCGGTGATGCCCCTCCAAATCCTGCCCCGCTCCCCAGCCCCACGGCAGCGGGTTGGGTCTGTGCCCCCGCTGGCCACCCCGTCCTGTCTGTCCCATCTCACCCGCCGTGGAGAAAGCCCAGGAGCCGGCGCAGTTGCCCTGGTCCAGGGGCTCGTGGATCATCCCGGGCCACTTGGCGGCTGCGTCAAAGTGGCGAGGCAGCACCTCGTTGGAGTCCATGTTCATCTGCAGAGGGAGAGCCGGGGTGTGTGGGGCGCCCATCGCACAGAATCATAGAATCACCGGGTTGGAAAAGACCCACTGGATCATCGAGTCCAACCATTCCCATCAATCACTAACCCATGTCCCTCAGCACCTCATCCCCTTGTCCCTTAAACCCCTCCAGGGAAGGGGATTCAACCCCCTCCCTGGGCAGCCTCTGCCAGGAACCAATGACCCTTTCCATGAAATAGTTTTTCCTGATATCAAGCTTGGTTGAGCTTGAGGCCATTCCCTCTCGTCCTGTTCCCTGTCCCTTGGGAGAAGAGCCCAGCTCCCTCCTCTCCACAACCTCCTTTCAGGTAGCTGGAGAGAGCAATGAGGTCTCCCCTCAGCCTCCTCTTCTCCAGGATAAACACCCCCAGGTCCCTCAGACTTGATCTCCAGCCCCCTCACCAGCCTCGCTGCTCTTCTCCAGAGCCTCAATATCCTTCAGGGACCCCTTGCTCCTGTCGCCAACCCCAGCAGCTCCCGGGGCACCCTCAGAGCTGTGACCCTCACCCAGTGTTCGCGCCCCCAGACCCATCGCAGGGCCCCTCGGGATGGGGGCGCCCATAGCCCTCACCAGGCACAACAAGCATTCCCAGAGGAGCTGGAGCCCTAACTTTCCCTGAATTTCAGCTCTGCAGCCCCAGGGGCTCCTTAGGCAACAACAGCACCCAAGTGCCTGCACTGGGACCCCAGCACGCGTGGCAAGCGCGCGGCTCTAGGTGCCTCAAGCCCCTCACGGTGGCCTCTGGGCAGCTCTTGCTTGGCCACTGGCTCCCTCCCAGCCTTTCCGCTGCTGGGGGAGGACGGTGCCCCGACTCGGCTCGGCTTTCCTGAGGAGGACACGTCCAAGACACCCAGCGCAGGAAGCGCCTCTAAAATTAAACCTCGCCAAGAGTCAAGGCCACGGCCCTGGGCGTGCGCCGCGCTCGACGCCTGCTCCCAGCAACTCCCGGGGACCCCCTGGCGCTGCCCACCCAGCCTGGGGCCGGTTTGGGGTGCAGCCGGGGGGCAAGAGGGGGCACCTCGCTGGCCAAGCGCTGGCGCGGGCGGCTCTGCCGACTCAGCAGTGCGGGGCCGGCTTTCCGATGGGAAATCGGGACGGAGGAGCGGGGTTAAAAACAACACTGGCAGCCCGGGGATTGTCAGGGGGAATGTGCTGAGCTGCCGTCTCCAAACACAAGGGCTGCCCGCGGCACCCACCCTGCCTCCCCCCGGGGTGCAGAGCCCCTTCGCGGGATCGGGGACCCTGCGGGGACATGGCTCGCCGAGGGGATGGTGAAGCACCGGGGTGTGCCTCGGTTTCCCCTTGCACCCGAGGGGCTTGGGGTGCTGGGGAGGGGGCGACTCACGTGCATCTCGTTCATGTTCATGACGGTGGGAGAGGGTCGGAAGGTGCCCAGGCGGTATCGGATCCCATCCTCCAGCGTCATGCCCCAAAACTGGCTGTAGTTGTCAGCCCTCCAGCTGCGCGGCAGGAGGGTTGAACAGGTCAGGGGCACCCCAAAAACGCACCGAGGGGCAACATATCCCTTTCCCCCCCTGTCCTCCAGTGCCCGGTCCTTACCCATAATTGCCCCGGTTGATGGCATCGATCAGGTCCCCGTCCATCAGGCAGGCGTGGTTCTCGCATTGCCACTGCCCGCCGGGGCCGCAGGTGCTGCAGGGGATGGACACGGGGGGGACAGTCAGTGGGGAGCATCCCTGGGGGGTCTCCAGGGAGGTGCTGTCCCCCACCCTAAGCCAGGGACCCGCTGGCAGCAAGGGACCAGGGATGCTCCTGCACTAGGGGCGCAGCTCAGCGCCTCGGGGTGGGGTGAAACCAGGCCAGGAGCCCTCTCCATGGCCCTGGGGGCTGTTCCCACCCCCCCGCCCCGCTCCCTGCAGAAACCCAGAGGGCAGACAGAGCATGGGACAAAATAATCAGCTGAGAAGCAGCCAGGCCTGCAGAGCACAGAGCAGGGCTTGGCCGCCAGCCCGGGGAGGGGACTCGGGGGGGGCTGTACGGGGGGATATGGGGCGAGCGCTCTGGTCGGGATAATCAGGAGCCCCCCCAGTACCTACAGGGAGCTCCAGGGCAGGGGGAAATGGGGGGCTGCGCCGGGTCCGGGTGTCCCTGAGGAGCCCCTGGGCTGTGCCCCATCCGCACAGAGAAATGCTTGGCACGCTCCCTCCTGCCCACTCTTCCATTTAAGGAGCCGTGCGAGGCTGGAGTCGTGTCCCCCCCGCCAGCTGCACCTGCACCCCTGGCATGTGCCCCGTCTCCATCCCCGCGCTCCCGGAGATGCCACGTCTGGCTGTCGGCTCCACAGGGTCCCCGTGGGTGCATTTTGGGGTACAGCCGGCTGGGTGCCCACTCAGGCATCACAATCCCCACCCCCCCACACCAGCCTGGTCTGGAGTAAAAAAATGCAGGAATTGCTGCCTTCTCGCTGCCAAATGCCAGGGAAGAGGGTTTGGGCAGAAGAGCCTCATCCCCGCAGCGCCAGCGCGGTTGGAGAGCGGACGCTTCCCCAGCAGCGAGGACCATCCGAGTGTATAGCTCGGGGACCTAGAGCTTGGGGAAATCCACAGGGGAAACGCTGAGCAGCATCAGAGCTTCAGGGAGGGGTCGGGCTGGCTCTAGACCTCGGGCTGCAGCACGTGCACCCCCACACGCACGTGCTCCCACCCCCACACGCGCCCCAGACGCAGCCTTTGATTTCCCACCGGGCTCGCTCCTTGTCTACGAGCAGATCTGCGCCTCCAGGTTTCCCTCTCCCCCACCTCCGCGATGCCATCGATACCGGCGTGGCCCTTTCCAGATAGACCCTGCGCCGCTCGCTAACGAGCTCCTGGCACACGGCACCAACGGGTTGCGGTTACCTGGCACAGAGCTGCCAGCTGCGGGCGCATCCCGGCAGGCTCGGGCAAGCTGGGTTTGGACCAGCGAGCCTCAAAAACCTCCGGCAGCACCAGGCTCGCGTCGGCGACGGAGCAAAAGCACGTGCTGAGACTTGGGAGCAGCTCAAGGCCTCGGGCTCTGCTCGGAACGTGCCAGAGCAAAGGCGTTTGGCACCGGCTCCCGCCCCACCACCCAGCTCGGGCTCTGCGCTCCCGCCGAGCCACGCTTCGCTGGCTCCCGACGTCTCCTCCGGGCAGGCAGCGTGCCAGCAGCACACCGCACGGCACAGGGAGCGCAGGGCACTCACCACAGGTTGCAGTTCTCCCGGTACGTGGCTCCGGTCGGGTAGTTGCGGCCGGCGCGGGCACAGCCTGGGTGAAAGGAAAGAAAGAGCCCGGTGAGCACCCGGCTGTGCCCACCCAAAGGGAAAATAAATGCCGTCCTTAAAGCCGGGGAGGTGCCCGCTGCAGCTCGGCACCCCTAGAGCTGCCGTGGGGACCAGCTCATGCCCCACGGCGCACGGAGGGCGCGAGGCTGGCTCGGTGCCGGGAGGGTTAACCATGGGGCTGAGCAGAGCACAGCCTGGCAGGACGGGAATAAAGGGGCCGGTTGTGCCCAGGAGCTGGATCTGCTCTGCAGACGCTTCTTAGAGAGCCTTGTGCTGCGTGGCGGGGGCTGCCTGTGCCCCCCGTTCCCCCAGCTGCAGGGCGGGTTACGCCGGGGACAGCATCCGCCTGCCCCAGACGTGACCGGGCAGGGGGGACGGAGCCCCAGCCACCCCTGCTCTGCCCCACAGGTACCTCGAGCCACCCCTCTGTCCCACAGAGCCCTGAACCCAACCCTCGCTTGGCCACTTGGCACGAGTTTCCCCATCTCCAAGTGGTCCAGAGCAGCTCTGCAGCAAGGACAGAACTAGGGGTGCTCCCAGCCCTATTTCTGGGGTCCCAATCCCAGCTTGGCCACTTGGCACGAGTTCCCCCATCTCTGAGCGGTCCCAAGCAGCTCTGCAGCAAGGACAGAACTAGGGGTGCTCCCAGCCCCATTTTTGGGGTCCCAGCCCCAGCTTGGCCACTTGGCACAAGCTTCCCCGCCTCCAAGGGGTCCAGAGCAGCTCTGCACCCCTCTCCATCTGTCACCCACGGGGCACCAGCGATGTCACTGGCGCTGGGCACCCACCAATCCCCTCTGGGCTGGGTTTGGGGTGGGGGGCAGCCTCACCTGGGACCCTGGGGAAGGGGGGCGGGATGCCCAGGCAATAGTCCCAGAAGTCAGGGCAGCAGTCGGAGACGGTGCGGTTGCAGAAGAGGTCGCAGTAGCAGAGGGTGTCGTGGTAGGGCACGGTGCAGCCGTCGTCGCGGCCGTGGCAGCACACATCCCCCCGCTGGCAGTAGGACCCCCCAGCATCGTAGACCCCGTGCTCATATAAGCCAGGGGCCAGCTCACGGCGGGTGCGGACACGGGATGCCAGGGCCACCGGGGCCACCAGGCAGAGGCACAGCAGGGCCCGCAGCAGGAGCATCTCGCTGCAGTCCCCCCAGAGCTGCAGCCGCTGCGGGCGCAGGGTGGTGAGGGCACAGGGGGGTCCAGCCCCATCACTCACCCTGCCAGCTCCCAGGGGTCCCTCCCTGCCCTCCCCTGGACACTCGGAATCATAGAATCACCAGGTTGGAAAAGACCTATCGGATCATCGAGTCAATCTTTGGGATTCTCAGCTCTGTGGACCCCCACCCACCACATGATGCCCCAAAGCACCGGCTCCCACACACCCACCACACCTTAACCCCAGCTCCAGAAGCAAAACCCCAGCAGGACGGGGCTCCCCTGGGAACCGGGGGGCTGCCCAGACCCCCTGCTCCAACCCCAGCCCCGCAGCCCCAGAGGCATGGGAGGTGTGATGAATTCCCAGTTCTCAGCCCTTGGGGCAGCCTGGAGACCCCAGGAATGGGTTTGGGGGCTGGTTTGAGGAACCCCTGGGGACCCCACAGGACATGGTCCCTCCCACACCCTCTGCCCCAGTTGATGCAATGAGCTGCCCGGTCTCAGCCCTGTAAGGCCAGGGGGATCTGCTACAAACACCAGAAACGGGGGCAGAGTTGGGGGGTTGATGTGAGGAACCCCCAGAGAACCAAGAAGACACGACCCCCCCCCCCCCTCCCCACTGCCCCAAGGTGCGATGAGCTGCCAGTTCTCAGCCCTCGGGGCTGCCTGGGGGACCCCAGGAATGGGGTGGGGGCTAGGGGGAGGCACTGGGGGCGCCTGGAAAGGAGCGGGGGCTGCCGTGGGGACCCCCGAGACCCACCTCCCCGCTGCCGCGAGGTGCGATGAGCTGCCAGTTCTCAGGTCTCGAGGCTGGAGGGGAGCTGGGGACCCCGGGAATGGGGCGGGGGGGGGGCACTAGGGGCGCCTGGAACGGGGTGAAGGCTGCCGTGGGGACCCCCCCCCTGGACCCAATCCCCCGCTGCCCCGTACCTGTCGCCGCTCGCTCCGCGCCGCCCCCGCCGCTCCCTCGGGCTTTATAGCCGCGCCCGGCGGGCGGGGCGAGCGGGGGGGTCGGACCGGGGGGGGGTGGGAGAGAACCACAGCCCCCCTGCGGCTGCCCGGGGTCCCACCTGCTCCCCGTGCCCCCCACCCTGTGTCTGTGCAATCTGGGGGGGGTCTCACCTGCTCCCTGTGCCCCCACCCTGTGTCTGTGCAATCTGAGGGGGTCCCGCCTGCTCCCTGTGCCCCCCACCCTGTGTCTGTGCAATCTTGGGGGGGGTCCCACCTGCTCCCCGTGCCCCCCACCCTGTGTCTGTTCAATCTTGGGGGGGGTCCCACCTGCTCCCCGTGCCCCCCACCCTGTGTCTGTTCAATCTTGGGGGGGGTCCCACCTGCTCCCCGTGCCCCCCACCCTGTGTCTGTTCAATCTTGGGGGGGGTCCCACCTGCTCCCTGTGCCCCCACCCTGTGTCTGTGCAATCTAGGGGGGTCCCGCCTGCTCCCTGTGCGCCCCACCCTGTGTCTGTTCAATCTTGGGGGGGGTCCCACCTGCTCCCCGTGCCCCCCACCCTGTGTCTGTGCAATCTGAGGGGGTCCCGCCTACTCCCTGTGCCCCCCACCCTGTGTCTGTGCAATCTTGGGGGGGGTCCCACCTGCTCCCCGTGCCCCCCACCCTGTGTCTGTGCAATCTTGGGGTGGTCTCACCTGCTCCCTGTGCCCCCCACCCTGTGTCTGTGCAATCTGGGGGGACCCTCCTGCTCTCCATGTCCTCCTCTTGTTGCTCACACAAACTGGGGTGTCTCTCCTGCTCCCCGTGCCCCCCAACCTGGTTGCAATCCGGCTGCCCTTCCAGCTCCCCATGCTCCTCACCCTGTGTCTGTGCAAACTGGGGGGGTCCCTCCTGCTCCCCAGGTCCTCATCCCACACGCCACACAAACTGGGGGGCCCTGCCAGCACCCCCTGCTCCACCCAGGGGCTTCTCTTCACAGCGTGGGCAGCTGGATGGAAGATGGGGACCCCCCCATCCCAGCCCGGCTCTGTGTCCCTGCTGCCAGCACCAGTGTCCCCAGCACCAGGACCTGAGCGGGGGGAGTCCTGGCTGCCCCTGGGCTCTGATCCCCCCCAGCACCCACATGCGCTCGGGAGCATCTCCAGCCGCTGCCAAAGGATTCCTCGAAGATGCCCCACGGGGGAGCGGGTGCCCCGGGTGGCCAGGGGAGCCGGTAGAGGAGCTGGCGGGGGGCTGCTGGGTCCCCACTGCAGCCCCAGAGGGGACACGGGTCCAGTCAGGGCGTGCTTGCACCCCAAAAATAGGGATCGCTGCATCCCACAGGACGCGAGGTCTGCCTGGGTGCTCTGGGTGCCCCAAGAAGGCTCCTGCCAGAGCCCCATCCCCTGGGAGCCCCCCGGGGCTGCTCGGAAGGGCCTTTTCCTGCAGGAGCGAGGAGCTGGAGCGCTGCTGAGCTCCTCAGGAAGGAACTGGGTCCGGCCCAGAGTCCGAGTGTCTCCAAACACGCGTATTTGCTCCATGACGGGACTGTCAGGAATTCAGAGTGAGTCACAAATTCCTCAGAGGACCCTCAGAGGACAAAGCAAGGCCACTGGCGGAAAGGACATCCCTGAATTCTGCTCTCGCGCTCCTGTCGAGGGTCTGAGGATGGCGCGGGGTGCAGGGCTGGCCCCTTCCCACTCCCGCTGCACCCCCCGTCGATGCTCACCCGCCTGCGGAGGCGGCAGAGGCGACAACCCAAGCGGTTCCCCCTCGCCCAGCTCCTCGGCGTGCCAAGCGTGGCTCCTGGCGGGACGCAGCGAGCTGGCACCGCTGTCACAGCTGGCTGCGTCCCTCCGACGCTCCCGTTTCCCACTCTGGACAGCCTTGTCCCCGCTCCGGGGGTGCAGCCGCCTCTCGCCCACGTGGGGAACCCCGGGTGGAGAGGGACAAAGTCCTGCCCGGGCACCTTGAGCCCACGTGGCTTCGGGCAGCAGAAGCGAGCGCTGCGCGATGGCACCTGCTGCCCTGCCCTCATCCTGCCGCAGCAAGGGAGAAGGTGCCAGCACCCACGTCCTGCTGCACCGAGACGCGCGAGGAGCCCAGGCCCTGGTGGGTCCCCCGCGACGCCCTCGGCTGTGCCAAGATGCCCCGGTGCCCCTGCTGTGACGCACAACCCTGCGTCGGGGTGAAGACCCCCACTTGTGCAGATCGCATCCCTCTAAACCCACACTGCAAAGCCACCAGGGTGCTGAGCAGAGGCCATGGTGGTGCCATCCCGGCACAGCTCGGTGCCATCCTGGCACAGCTGGCTCACGTGGGGCTTTCCGGGAGCTGCTGCATCCTGGCTCCCCCTCTAGAGCTGCTGCTTCCAAGCAGCCCCAGGGCTGCATGCAAACCAGACCTGCGCTTCTCCAGAGGTGGCCAAGACACCCCAGGGATCGTGTCCTGCACGCTGGGTGCTCGGTGGGTCTGGGGGACCCCTGTCCTAGCATCACCCCCATCCCAGCAGGCTGGGGCAGCTCTGGGGCCACGGGGCTGCTGCAGGGAGGTGCTGGGTCCCTGGTGCTCAGCGCAGCCGAAAGCTCTGGAATCAGCCAGGAGTGGATTTCTTGGCAAAAGGCATCCAGGAAAGGCAGGGACGGACCTGCAGCGAGCCCTGGCTTCCTCCCCAGCCAGCGCTGGGGCAGGGCGGCGCAGAACGCCTTGGCCCCCCGACATCTCCAGGCTGGGGCGCACGCTGTCCCCACGAGGTGCCAGCAGGCGGTGACGAGGTGAAGGCTTTGCCACCCCTCGAGGGGCTGTGGTCTCCTGGAGCAGGGGGCTCACACCTTCACCTCCTTTGGGATGGTCCCAGGGCCAGCACAGCATCATCCCACTGCGGGGACACATCTTGGCACTTCTAAGGAGGCAGAAGGGGCAGCGACCTCCCCGTCAGCCCCAGGCTCCAAACACAGGGCACGGGCCCCTCTGCCGTGGCATCAGGTCTGCAGCCCCCAGGCACATGGCACCAGGGAGCTGAGGAGGGCGAGTGAGCTGAGACCCTGCTCTGCTGTCAGGAGGGTGACTTTGAAAGGACCTTGGGGCAGCAGGAAAGTGGCCGGACGCTTGGATCCACTGGCCGGACGCCTGGATCCACTGGCCGGACGCCTGGATCCACTGGCCGGACGCCTGGATCCTGGGCGGCAGGGCTGGAGTGCCACCTCTCGGGAGAGCTGGGAGAGAGACAGCAGCAGGCAGGCAGCCTCTACTCCAAATTTTAATGAAACAGAATAAGTTAATAAGTTAATCAAGTGAGGTAACTACCGCTGGCTGGGGAGGTCTGCGGGGACCAGCCAGCCCCGGGGAGGGTCCTACGGGTTCGTACCTGTGGGCAAAGCTCTCGCATGCGCCCTCGCCCTGCAGCCGGGCACCCGCAAACCCACCCACCCAGGGCACCCGGCTGTCCCCTTGTGCCACCGCTGCCCAGCGGAGGGGACGGGCACCCTGAGGGCACAGGGAAGGGGCAGGGGGGAGCCTACAAGCAGCTCTGGCATGGCTCGCGCTGGCCACATGCACTAAGGAGGCAAGAAAAGTGAGCTGGGTCTGGGGTCGCCGCTGCCAGGAGCGGAGGCACAGGTGGGCTCGGGAAGGGGGTGCAAATCCCACAGTCCGAAGCCCAGCGAGGGGCTAGGTGGGTCTCTACCAGCCCAGGTCAGATCCTGGCACCACTGTCACGCAGGAATCTCTGCCGAGCCCCACAGAGCCCCACGACCCCCTGAATCCCCGGCCGCGCAGGAGCAGGCACCAGCCCCAGCCTGGCAAACTTTGGCACAACCATGATCGCTGCCAGCACTGCAGGACTGGAAATCGGCCCCAGGGCTGGGGCTGAGACAGCAAAGGGCAGTGGGGCAGCCCGGGAGCTGCTGTGGCTCTGCCGCAAGTGGCATGCAAGGAAGCACAGCCCCTCTCTATCCTCACCGCCAGTCACCCCCCCAACCCAGCCCGTGCCCCCCAGGCCACGGAGAGGACGGGGACACGGGAAAGGACAAACTGAGCACCACAGGACCTGGCAGGGGAGGAATCCTCTAAGCAAGAGCAGGGGCTGGGATGCAAGAGGGAAGGATACTGCTTGGGGACCGCTCTCACCATTGCCTGTGCCTGCATCCCTCCTGCCTCCGCAGCCCCTGCCAGCCCCAGAGACCCCTCCAGCAGAGGTTTCTCACTCAGCTTTGAGCTCCCAGGGCGCCCAGATGGGTCCCCCTCAGGCAGCAGGATCCAGCCTTGTGTGCTGGTAGGGGAATTTGCTTATTGCCTACGTCCCCACGGGTTGCTCTTCCCGGGGGTGTTGCATATTAAGACATTATTGCATAAATATATATATATCTCCTATATATATATCGCCCTGGGAGCATGCACGGGCAGGCAAAGGCTCTGCTGTGCTTCTAGAGGTGCAGCTGCAGCCCTGCGAGCAGGGAAATGACCCAAGCAGAGGAGAGTGAGGGAGCACAGACCCCCGCTCCCTCACCCGGGGGGTCCTTGCTGCCACCCTGAGCCCAAGCGGTGCAGGGAAAACCGTGCTGGGTGATGCCCCAATGTCCCTGCTCCGCACTGCAGTGGGAGGGAGAGGAGCCTTGCATAGCTGGCACTGGCCCTGGCACAGGGCACGACGTGTGCCGGGGCCTGGGGGGTCCCTGCCATGGCTAAGGAGCACTCGAAGCCCCAGGAGCTGGGGAGTTTCGCCCCAGGAGCACGGTCTGGGCACACCGTGGTACCACAAGATCCCACGGGGTCCCTGGAGCGGGGACCCCATTGCATCCATGCCCTCGCCAAGGAAGGCTTGGTTCAAGTAACACGGTGAGGGATGCGTGATGCCAACGTGGCTCCCGCATCGCAGCATCCCCCATCCCACCAGCTGCGCGCAGGCAGGGACCGTCCTGCATCCTCCTCACTCAGTCTATGTTCGCACTGGCAGACCTGGAGATGTTGAGGGTCTGGGCAGAGACCGAGATGTCCTCGTGGTCCACGGGGCTGTGGTAGTCAGAGGTGATGTCAGGCTCGCCGCGGGGCTGCTGCACGGCGGCCAGGCTGAAGGAGTTGATGGAGCCCTTGCGGAGGCACTGGGAGTAGAGGCCGAGCAGCAGGTCCAGCTTGTGCTCAATGGATTGCACCTGCAGGGCGAGCAGGGCTCAGCCGGACCCTCCCTGCAGGAGGGGACATGGGGGTCTCACCCCCCCGTGCCCTGCAGGTGATAAAGGGACAGGGACGTGCTCCCCACTGGCTGTTCTCTCCTGACCTGCCTCTCCACCTTGACCACGCGACCCATCATGCTGAGCTCGTCCACCAGCTCTGTCTCCAGCGCTGGCTTCTCCCCCTTCTCCCGGGTCTTCTTGTCCGCAGCGAGGGCTCCCCTGCCCATGATCTGGTCCACGCTGGTGGCCGGCAGAGAGGGAGAGGACATGGTCTGTCACTCCCATCACTGTAGAGGGAATGTGGGACCAGCAGGGACGGGCTCCCGCTCATCACGATGGGTCAGAATCACTCCCAGTAGGTGTGCGTCGTGATGGGAGACGCGGGGGAGCCCAGACCCGCCGGCACCTCGAGGGGCAGCTCACCGCATCTGCAGGCTCTTGATCCTGCCCAGCATGTCCAGGTGGCCGGCCGAGTACTGCTCGATGACATCCTTGACGTCGTAAGGACGCAAGGTCTCCTTGAACTTCCTCTTGGCCACCAGGAACTTCAGGATCCTGCGAGGACACCCGGGCTGGTTGCGGGGTGCTGGGGAGGACTGGGGGCACCCAGGGGCTCCAGGGTGCAAGAGGGAGGGTGCATGCAAAGCACTGAGGTCCTGATCACTGTCCCCAAGTGGGAGCTGAGCCCGGAGCCATCCCTGCTCCTTGCTCGGTCACCACCATGGGCTGGACGGGGGATCTCTGGGCAGGTCTGCTCATCCCTGAGGGCTGCAGAGGAGATGGGGAGTGGGATCGCATACGCTGGGGGACATGGGAGGGGACAATCTCACCTGACAGCTCGGATGAGGGTCTTCACCGCTGGCATGATGTCCTCAAAGGTCAGGTCACAGTTGGAGCTCTGCTCCTCGCCACTGTCCTCCGCCGGGCAGTCGGCTGCAAGGGCAGGAGTGGGTTGGGTGGCAGAGACTGAGGGCTGCGCCCCCCACACCTCCTGCAGCCCCCTAGCCTCACCCTGCGGCCAGGACTGGATCCCACCCATCCCTAGAACCTACCCTCGACCGAGCTCCGCGGCTTCAGCCTCAGGGATGCGCGGAAGCGTGTCCGGTCATTGAAGCTCCAGCTCTTCTGCACCTTGGTGGGGCTGGAGGCGTCGGGGCTGTCCTCGGGGCTGGGGGAGCGGTGCAGGGCGGGGGGCAGGTGCTGCCTGCCCCGGCTGCTCTGCCGCTGCAGGTTGCTCAGTCGGATGCGCTCCTTGATGCCCATCTTGTTGCTGCACGGGAGAGCAGGGAGGGCAGCGTCAGAGGCGAGTGGGTGCCCAGGGGAGCGGGACGGGGACACGGAGGGGAGCAGATCCCTGCTGCGGGCACACATGGTGCCCACCCTGGCTGGGAGGAGGATGGGGCTGGTGGTGCTGAGCTCACAGAGAGCCTCGCGTGCAGGAGCAGGCAGTTCCGCATGCCCATGCGGGACCAGCTCTGGGGTTATTCCTTTTGGACACTTATTATTTTTCCCCTCAGGAAGAGAGGAAGGAGGAAACAGATGGACAGGGAGAGCAGAGATCCAGGTAGAGCAGCAGGAGGCACAGCAGCTGGCCCTGGCCTCGTGCGAAGCAGCCCCAACCTCGCTGGCTTGGGGGTCCTGGGGCACCCGCCCTCTTCATCATCCTCCTCCTCCTCCTCCAGGCTGCATCACCTCATCCAAGCTGTCCCCTCCTGTCCTAACACAAGCACCACTCCTCAAACCAGCTGCTCTGCTGTCTTTGGAGACAAGGAACAACTGGCATCATTTATGTAGGACCTACACAAAAAAAAAACCCACCTGGTGCTGCCTCGTGCACGATGTGGGACCACACGCACACCTTGGGACATGCCAGAGGTCAAGCGCATGCATAGCCCCACGAGCGGAGGAAGCTGAAGCAGCAGAGGACACTGAGCAAACCCCACACGATGCGCTCGGTGAACTCCGAGCGCTTGGGGAGCCTCCTGGGTGTCCTGGGGCAGGCAGGGTGCTGGGCTCCCAGCCCCTCTGCATGTGAGCCGGTCCCGGACGGGCAGGGCTGTGCCCCAGGAGGGTACCAGGCTGCTCCCAGAGACAGGATAGAGCTTATCCAAGCACCTCATTAGCTGTTGTTGGAGTTGGCAAGCCTGGCACCACCGATGGATAGGGCTCATCCATGCTGCACAGAGGGGGAAACTGAGGCAGGGCCAGCTGTGGGAGTCGGTGGGACAGCCAGCTCAGCCTAGGCCATGCACAGATCACTCTACCCTGCAGAATGAAGACCCTTCAGCCTCTACCCCCTCTTCCTCGCCCCGCTGACCCCCTGTGCCCTGCAGCCAGCCCAGCCTGGAGCACCATGCACCCGCGGGGCTCCCCTGCGGCCGCCCCGCACAGGCAGCCGGGACGCTTGTACCTCCATCTCCATGTGCCCCATGTCCGCAAGAGCCTCCTCTTACCGCTAAACACCGGGCTGGAGGGGCAGGCAGAGACACAGGAGAAAACCACAGTTAGCAGCTGGCCAGGATGGGGCGAAGCACCCAGGACCATCGTGTTGCCCCCCTGCAAGCATCTCCCGCTGCTCCGGACCCGCCGCAGACCCTCCCGGTGCTGCGGAGGCGAGAAGCACAAGCAGAAGTTGTTTGAGTAGGTCCTGCATAAACCCTAACGGCTACCCTGCAGAGGGAAGGTGGGTTTCTCGGTGATGGAGCTTTGCACAAAGGGATCTGGTGACCCTGAAGGGCTCGGGGACCCCTGACCCTGCGACGATGGGATGGGGTGGGCGGCAAGCGGCAGCCGGGGGGGAAACGTTACCTGAGGCGTAAGCACTTGTGGGGCTGCACATCCTCCTCCTTCCAGCTTGGGGGGGAGTGGGGGGCACAGAAGGTTTGGGGGGAGGCAGGGGAGATGGAGGGGAGGAGGGTGAAGAGGAGAGAGGAGGAGAGAGAGAAGATGAGATGTCATGAGAGGTGATGCTCGTGGAGGAGATGGGGAGGCTCGGACCCCCGGGTGGGAGGGCTGGGGGCTGCAGTCCATCCCGTCAGCCCCCGGCTGTTTTCCAGGCGAGCAGGGGAGCACGGGAGGTGCTGCCATAGGCTGGAGCCCCCCAGGCCCATACTCACCTCCGGGCTGGCAGGAGGAGCAGGACCACTCCGTCTCCACGCCGCACCAGCCCTCCTGCAGCCCTGTCACCCGCATCGCAGGGGAAACTGAGGCACGATGCCTCTCCCCACCTAACCCTGGCGCAGGGCCCTGCGCCGTGCTGATACCCCACTGGTACTCTGGGGTCTCCAGGATGCTCTCCAGCCAGAGGGCACTGGGGACACAGTGCAGATCGGCCACCACGAGCAGCATGGTGGCCCTGAACCCTCTTGTCTCTTCTTGTGGGCACAGGGGCAGCTCGGCATCGCTGCTCCCACTGCTGTGGGCACGAGAAGCCCGTCTCGGGCAGCAGAAACTGCGTGTTGCTCCTCACCCAGCCCTGCTGCAGGGCCACTCAGCTCCAGCCCCACCAGGCTTTCAGCGTTGCCTTTGCAGGGTGGTTTTCAGCCACACTCGGTCACCCTGTGCAAGTTCCCGGTGCTGTGGCCACCTCAGAAAGGGCAGCGAGGTGGGACTCAACGGTGCTAGAGGCTTCATGATGGTCCAACACCCAGAGTCCATCCGTGGGGACCAAACGTGCCCTGTCTGGAGCTGGGAGCAGGAGGGGCAGAGCAGGATGGGTGCTGGGTGAGCAGCGGGGCCAGGGGCTGCAGTGACCACGGTGGCATCGCAGGTGGAGAGAGACGAGCAGAGAAGAGAAGGCAGAGAGGAGGGAGAACGCGGGGCCGTGGGCTGCACCCTCCTACCTTTCCCCTGGACAAGCAGCAGGGCTGATGCTTTTCAGGCCAGGGGTGAAGGGGTGATAAGGCGGTGGGGCTCCATCGGGAAATTTTTTCACCTCTGAATTCCTAAATCCTCCGTTGCGGACTCGGTGCAAATGCTCAAAGATTAGGAGCATCTCTCTGAGGTTGGGGTTAAATAAAAACATGGAGAAATTAAACTTTCCAATGCAAATGAGACGAACAAACCAAGGCTGAGCAGGGCCAGGTCCTCTGTGCAAACCAAAGCAAAACCACAGCAAAATAAGAAGCAAAACTCAGCACTTTCCTTCAAAAGATAGTTTCTTAGCAGCTCCAACCGGTGCTGCTGGTGGGTTGAGGCAGCTGCAGGTGAGACGAGTGATGGGAAAGGGCCCCACAGGGGCTGGACACCAGCAGAGAGGCTGGACCTGAGCTGTGAGGGATGGGACAGGGGGACCTACCACCTGCAGATCTGGGGGTCTGGAAATGCCGGGAGAGCTCAGACCCAGCAGGGATCGAGTGTGGCTCTATCGCATCTCCCCACTTCAGGAGAAGTGGCTCTGGGAAGAGCTGGAAGAGCCCCGCGATGCCCACACCGAGAGAGCCTGGCACCACGCTCAGTGGTGACAATCAGGGAGCCGATCTCCTCGGTCAGGGAGCAGAGGGACTCGCTGCCACAGCTGTTAAGAGCTCTGTCCTTGGGAAAATAAAGAGTGAAATGCATCATTGCTAAGGAACACATGGCCAGGCTCGGGCACGGAGCAAACCCTCTTGTGCTCGGGGCGATGGGATCACACAGGGTGTCTGGAAAAGTTTTGGAGAGTCTTCGATCATTGAGCATCCCAGGGGCAATGGAGAGTGCTGCAGGGACGGGGCATGGGGCTGGATTCCCCAGCTCCATCTGCTCGGCCACTGCGCTTAGCCCCAGCTCCAGGCCAGCGGTGGCACCATTGGCCCCACCACGAGGTCCCTGCAGCTGGCAGGACCATCCTGCTCCACGGTGGGGTGGGAGGAAGGTTATGGATGGATAGATGGGTGCCTATGGAGGGATGGGGGCTGGGGGCTGGTGGGATGATGAGGATGGAGGCAGGTGCTGGACGGTTCAGCAGATCCTGTGCTGGGGCTGAGCAAGGTGTCCATGCTGCTCGGCTCCACCGCGGCGCCTCGAGGCAGGGGCTGCCCACGCTGCTCCTCAGCCCGGGGCCTCACGGGGACCCCTGGAACCCCCCCAGCCCTCGCCCCCGACCCTGCCTACCTGAGTGAGGGCAGGAGGCTGTCGTAGTAGGACCATGTGGCTGTCAGGTACGTCCGGCTGGCATCGGTCGAGTACAGGCGCCAGGCAGCCTGGAGGAGAGCGAGAGCTCGTGGGCATCGGGGTCAGCAGGGAGACCCCCACCCGCATCGGCTCCTCCAACCACCTCGGCCACCACGGGCAGGGTCTGTCCCAAAGGAGCCAGTGACAGAAAGCGGGTCACGCATTTGGGTCCTGCCGGCAGCAGGCAGGGACGGGCAAGGCAGGTGGAGGGACAGGAGAGAGTCCCTGGGGGGGACAGAGCAGGACCAGGGACAGGAGAGCATCTCTGGGAGGGGACAGGGCAGATAGAAGGACTGGAGAGTATCCCTGGGAGGGGACAGGGAAGGACCAGGGACAGGAGAGCATCCCTGGGAGGAGACAGAGCAGGACGAGGGACAGGAGAGCATCCCTGGGTGGGACAGAGCAGATAGAGGGACAGGAGAGCATCCCTGGGAGGGGACAGGGAAGGACCACGCTACCTGGATCAGGTTCGCCGCTGGAGTCCGCCTCTTCTCAAAATGCTTCTGCCGATGTTGCTCCTGCACTTTGAGGGCGAAGCCAGAGCCCAGGATCCCCTGGGGATGAGAGCGGATGGGATCTGTGGGTGCTGGCCACACCACCAACCAGCCAGGAGAGACAAAGACTCTCCTGGAACAGGGGTGGAATTTTCTCTCCTCCTGTATTTCTGCAGGGCAGGAGGGTTGAGGACCCTCTCCCTGGATCTACTCACGGCTGGCAGCGCAAAGAAGGAGATGCCAAGCAGGGCGAAGCCGGCCGCCAGCATGCGTCCCAGCCACGTCTGCGGCGTCTTGTCCCCGTAGCCGATGGTGGTGAGGGTGACCTGCGCAGGGGCAGAGCAGGAGGGGGCCTGGAGGGAGCTCCCCCGCCTCGGCCCCATCCCACCCTCCTCATCCCCTCCCGGGGCCGGGCGGCCGTGGCGGCCGAGCTTACCGTGCCCCACCACAGAGAGTCGGCGTAGGTGGCAAACTGGGCGTTGGCGTCCTTCTCGGCCAGGTAGACAAGGAAGGAGGAGAAGATGAGCACCAAGAAGCCGATGTACCAGGCGGTGATGAGTTCCTGAGAGAACAGGGGCGTGAGAGGGGCTCAGGGAGGGGTCTGGGGGTTTGTGCTCTCTCCAACTCCCTGAGAGGAGGTTGTGGACAGGAGGGAGCTCGGCTCTTCTCCCAAGGGACAGGATGAGAGGGAATGGCCTCAAGCTCCACCAGGGGAGGTTTAGGCTGAACATTAGGAAAAAATTTTTAATGGAAAGTGTCGTTGGGCACTGGCAGAGGCTGCGCAGGGAGGGGGTTGATTCACCTTCCCTGGAGGGATTTAAGGGACAGTGGATGAGGCGCTGAGGGACATGGGTTAGTGATTGATGGGAATGGTTGGACTTGATGATCCGGTGAGTCTCTTCCAACCTGGTGATTCTACGATTCTACGACCCTGCAGCCTCACCTTGCTGTGGGCGTAGACGACGGAGCCCAGCAGCTTCCAGGTGCCGCCGCGCCGGTCCATGCGCACCATGCGCAGGATCTGCAGGAATCGCATGCTGCGCAGTGCCGAGGTGGCGAAGATGTTGCCCTGGGTGCCGGCGGCGATGACGGCCACCGAGGCGATGAAGACGATGAAATCTAGGGAATGACGCGAGTCAGGGGCGCGGGCTTTTCTCCCACACCCGTGGCATGGGTGGCACTGCAGGACCCCGGAGCACTGTGCCCCCCAGTACCGATCACGCAGAAGGGTTTCCTGGCGAAGCGGAAGCGTCCCCGCCAGCCCCGGTAGCGGCAGCAGCAGCCGGCCGCCCAGACGCGGACGATGTACTCCATGCCGAACACCACGATCATGACAAACTCCTACCAGGAGGAAAGAGAGAAGGGGCAGGAGGGTGAGGTGGGAAGGGCAAAGGCGTGGGGCTCAACTGAATTTGTGGCTTAGAGCGGAGACCAAACGCGATGCTGAGGAGGGCGCGTGGCGTCCCCACCAACCTGCCAGGGCCATCCCGGGGGAATCAGGGCAGCGAGACTGGAGCTGTGGTCGTCTAGCCTGTGCGAGCAGCCTGGCTCTCCTACCTGTGCCAAGCTCGCTCCGAGCTGGGTCCTTTTCCTCCGCCGTCAGCATTGTCCTACCTCTCACCCAAACACGGCCCCCGTTCTGCTTACTCGTGGGAAAGTCACAAGGACCTTCCCGATTTAGTCTCCATCACTCGGAAGAACTCCAGTGTCAGCCGTTTCTGACAGTTTGGGGGAAAGTTGCCTTTTTTAGCCCCTCCTGCCCTGCCTTTTCCAGCGGTTCGTGTCACCTGGCACCACGGAGGTCCGGCTGCAGGGATGGGTCACCTCAAGCTGTGGGGACACTCGTGGCAGCGAGGCCACCCTGCAGCATCTCCCCATGGGATAGAGACCCTGTCATGGTTAACATCGTGGATTGAGAGTGAAACCCGGGCTTGGGCAAGGGATGGAGGAGTTTTCTCCATGATTTTGTCTCAGTTTCTTAGGGCTAAACGTGGGGACCCCGAGCGACAGCCCCGCTCCCCTCTTACCAGGATGAAGAGGCACTCGTTGGCCAATTTCTGGTGCTCCTGGATGGTGGAGAAGACGGAGAGCACCAGGCAGCTGAAGACGAGGAGGAATCTGGAACGAGAGCGTGTCAGAGCGGGTGTTGGGGGGAGCCCAGCCTGCAGTGCTGCCCCGACTCGCAGCCTGACCCCCCAGCCAAGACCTCAGTGTCCGCAGCTGAGCCATGGGGACACGGTTTGCCCCTAGATGGTGGCATGGAGCAGCTCTGGAGCCCACGAGCAGCTGCCTGTGGCACCGGGATGCCCAGCACAGGCAGCACCTCTCTGAGCCAGGGACACTGGTGGCCCTCGAGCATCCCTCCAGCACACGGGGGGTGATCGCTCTGCCCAGCCCGGGGCTTGCGTGGTGCCCCCCGAGTCGTGTGGTGCCCCCAAAGCCCTGTGCCCAGAGGGAACGTCGCTCCCACTGGTGTCCCCGGTGATGTGGAGCAGCTCTGCACAGCACCCGTGTGCCGCCTGGGCTGGTGGCACCGCACGTCCCTGGGCACCAAGGGGGAGGTCCAGGCTCCTGTGGCCACAAGGCTCCATACCAGGCTCCGCGGCAGCCTCTGCGTGTTAAAAAACAACCACTAATACAGGGCAGGGAGGGAGAGAAGGGTCCCACAGGGTGCCAGGGTGCACAGGCATGACCAGAGCTTCTCCTGGCCGTCCCCAGCATCGCTGCCACCGCGGGGACCTGTCGCTCTGCTGGGGAGATGAGGCCACCCAGGACCAGCCGACACAGGGAGAAGAGATAAAAAGGAGCCACTCAGGCGCTGTTTGTCCCTGGGTTGGGACACAAGGGGCTTTGGCCCATTTAAAATAAGGAGGGGAAATAGATAATAGACTCTGAGGCTGAAGCAAATGAAACTCCCAAAATACATTTTTTTTCCCCTGATCCAGCGATTCTAAAAATGGAAAGCGGAGGGCTTGTGCCACCAGCCCACGTGACGGCGTGCAAAAGGCCACGGCTCTGCCCGAGCCAGCGCCATAACGGGGCTCCGGGCACCCCCAGGGCACCCCCAGGGCACCCCCAGGGCACACGGCAGTGCCAGGACAGCCAGGCTGAGCCCATCAGGGCAAGTGAGGTGGCCCTGGCACCCTGTCCCCGAGCTGGTGGGCACCCACTTCGTCCCCAGCCCCATCTGCCACAACAAGCAATGCCTGTAGGACCCATCGATGCTGCTCCGGAGAGTGCGGGGGCTCAGCTCGTGGAGATCCTGCCTGGCACCCGCTCGGGAGCACTTTGGCATCTCCCCTTATTGTTGACGTGGAGCTTTCGAACCAAGCCAAGGGGGGAAACCAGAGCCAGCGCCTGCCCCAGCGCCAGAGAGGCAGCGGGCGAGGACGGGGAGAGGGGATGATGCTCTGTGCCCTCTGCGGGGACACTGGGATCAGTGCAGGCACTCAGCACTGGGATAGGGAGCTGAGGGTGTCCCCCCAAAGCTGATTGTGGCCTGGGGCTGCACGTATCCACCGAACCCACAGTTTGTGCCGTGCAGGGCTGGGGGCTCTGCAAACCCTGGCTAAGAGGGGATGCTGAGTGCCCCGCGCTGGCGCAGGGTGGGCAGCGCCCAGCTCAACCCCAGCCAAAGAGGACTGGAAGGTCCCTGAAAACACCATGAGGGGAAACTGCAGATGGAAGCGAAGGGGGGGAAAACTTCAAGGAAGGGGAGAAAAGCTGGATCCAGAGAGCCTGAGGGACACACTATGTTCTGGCGACAGGAACAAAGGGGCTGGGGGTGTCACAGCCCTCACCGCAGAGGACAATGTTCCTCTTCCAGGCGCTCCCCAGCTGCAAGGCAGAAGGCTGGAGCCAGATCCTGCTCCCTCTGAATTATTAATAGAGCCCTTTTCCTCCGGCACAGCAGTTCTGCTATTAACTCCTCTGGCAGCCGACGGCACAGCCGGGATCCCCGGGACCCCCATCCCGCCCCTGCCAGCAGGGAGAGCAGCGGCGCCGTGGGCACCGAGCATCCAGCAGGTCGCTCTGCTCCAAAACAAGAACCTGGCTGAGGGGAGAGCCTTTCTGCTTTGTGCATCATCAGCAATAAAGATTATACAATCAGGACTTAGCAGGCAATTACACAGGCAGAGGAGCACAAAGCAGAAGAGAAGGCAGAAATCTCCCAGCCTGCAAAGATTTGTGTCTCTCGGCCTGGATGGGGAGTGGGAAGGGGGGACTCTGGTGCCCGGGCACGAGCTCTGGCTAAGGGGACGCCCTGTGGGTGGCCCAAGTCCCACTCGTCACCATCCCTGAGTGGCACTGGAACCAGTCCCAGTGGTGATAGGAACCCACAGCCACCCCAGGGTGCCCCGTGCCCAGCCTCGGGGGTGAAGGACATGGGGCCATGAAGGGCTGCCTGGCAAAGAAACTCCCTGGGAACACATCACCTGCTAGGAATTAACTTGTAAAGCCTGGGCAGGCGCCCTGTCCCGGCTGCGCCTAAGCTGCTTACAGAAGGGGTCAGGTGCCCGAAGGCGGCTCAGGGAGTGCCCCTCATCCCTGTTCTGAGGCTGCTCTCAGCGCCCCTGCCCTATGCCAGGGCTCCAACAGCCTCTCCATCAAACACCGCACGGTGCTGGCACTGCCAGGCTCCCCAGTGGTGCACTCCCCCTCCTCAATTCACTGCTTTTCCCACCCACAAAGAAGGGCCAAATGAAAAAAAGAAGGGATGCCACCCAGGAAAGCCGGGCTGGGGCCTCCCTGCTCGCCTTCGCCGGGGTCAGAGGGAGCAGGTGCTGTTGCGGAGCTGAGGCATCAGCTCTCACATCAACTCCCATCGCCAGCCCCCCGGCTGGCAGCCCCGTCCCCAAGGAGCTCCAGCTGCTGCCCCAACACCTCCTGCTGGCACAGATCCCTGCGAGGGATGGGACCCTCCTGGCCCCTCTCCACCCTCTGCAGGAGCAAAGCCTGTCGGCAGGAGCACTCCTCGAAATCATAATTAAAACCCGACGGGACACCGGGGTTGGAGGAGGCGAATCTCCCCGCATTAATCTTCATTAGCACAGGCTCTGCCATATGCTCTGCCCGCGCCGGCAGCGGAGCAGGGGAGCTGGGAAAGATGCTGAGCTCAGGGGGAGCGGGGCCAGGGCGGCCCGGGATGGTGAGGAGCTGCGCCAAGGAAGGTGCTGGCACCCAGCACCTCCAGGCAAACAGGCTGCACCCCAGAATAGTCTGAGCAGAGCTCAGAGCGGCCAGCGCCAATGGGACCACGATGCTCAGCACCCGTGCAGCGGGATGGCGCAGCCCGGCAAGTCAGTGTCCAGGCTCAGAGCTGGGGGTGACGCTGGGCACCCCAGTGCCCCGGCAGAGCTGGCACAGACCCCGCTTCGCACTCGCCCTGCGAGAAAACCCCAGGCCGGGGGTGCAGGAGGGATCGGGGAGGCTTGAGCTGACAGCCCAGCAATAACTCAGTGGCAGGAAAATACCACGTGCCTTAGGATAAACAGCTCAGGCAGGGAAAGAGCGAGCGAACAGGCTGTATCCAAGAGCAAAGCTCCCTTCCCTGGCCAGGGTTGGCCCCCTCGCAGCGCTGCCAGGTCCCCATGGGGCTGGGTGACAGCACTGGGTGCCCAGCTGGGCTGTTCTCATGGTTGTGCCACTCTGGGACATGGCTCTTTGGGCCAAAAGTGCATGACCCCGAGCTCCAATGGGGACGGGGACAGGGATGGGGACAGCACATGGCTCCCCAGCCTCCTCCGCGTGAGGTCCAGCTCCCCTGCCCTGCCTGCAGCTGCACAAACAGCGTGAATGATGAACCCCCACCCCTCGCCCCAGCAGCCCTCGAGCAGCCCGTCTGCTCTGGGGGATATAAATAAACGGGGTGTTTGTGCCCGTAACCATGGCAGGTCCGCCCTGCCACGCTCTCCTGCCTGCGCCGCCGAGCAGAGACACAGAAAAGTGCAGAATGTTTCACCCACTTGGGCTGGAGCTGGAGCTGGAGTCGGCGCAGAGCCTGGACACCTCCACAGCGCAGGGCCCCCCAAACCCCAGCAGACATTCTGAGCCCAGAGCTGATCCGGTTTTCAGTGCTGGGAGAGAAAAGTGCTGCTCCCAGGGCCCCCAGACCGGAGAGGTGAGGGAGGACGGGGTGTTTCCAGCCCCAAATGACATCCCACATCACCTTTGTGCCCCAGCAGGCGGGATTTTAACCCTGGAGATGGCCTCACCCATCGCCTTTGCCTCTCACGCCTGCACCCCGCATCACGCATCGCCCCCCGGCTCCGCTGTCCCCACGGGGAGCGCGGTCACAAGGCTCCTGCAGACGATGCCAAGACGCTCACATGGAGCGGCTGAGATACTTTTGCTCTTGAATCATCTGGCAAGGAGCTGCCTGAAGGGGGAAGGAAAGAAAACCAGTTCGCAATACACCTCCTGTGCCCCATGGGCCTGGCACCCTCGGAGAGGGATTGGAGCTGCTCCCACCTTCCAGTGCCTGGAGCATCCCTGGGAGCTTCAAGGCACAGACCCACAAGTGTCCCTGAGAAAGCAAGGCAGGCTGAGCCCCTCGATGCCCCAGGAACAGCAGCATCCTTGGGCAGGGGGGCAGGTCTAGGTGCTTGCTGAGCCCCCTTCTGACCCTCGCCCCAAGGGCTAAACGACCCAAGGTTCTCTGAGCATCCCCCCTGCCATGGGACTGCCCCGTCCCCGTGCCACCAGCACCCAAACTGGCCCCTCCTGCTCGCACTCTGGGCTCTGACAGGAAGGGAAAAAAAAAAAAAAAGGAAGAAAAATCAATGCAGAGTTTCACGTTGCGCCGAAGTCGCTTAATTTTATGCCCCGGTGACACCGCATCGGGACAGGGAAACTGCTGCGCCGGCTTCTCTTCCCGCTGGCTTTTCCCCCCAAACGCAGCTCCCGTTTCAAGCCTGGACAAGGTGAGCAGGGCTGGCAGGGGCAGAGCTCAAAGGGCACCAGGTAGGCAGATTCCTCTTTTATTTGTCCATGCGAGTGCAGCAGCCGGATAGGAAACCACCCCAGCAGCCCCCTGGGAGAGACCAGTGACAGCAAGTGAAAACCCAGAGCTTAACGCAAGAGGTTTTTACCAAGCAGGCAGCAGGGACCCAGCACTGAGAGGGGATGAAGCAATTTCCCTGCAAACCCTCTCGGGCTCCAGTGCATCAAACGCCCCCAGAGGGGCTGGCAAAGGCTTGGGCTGGAGCGGCTGCAGGCACCTAGAGGTGTGATGGTAAAATCACAGAAGAGCTTGGGTTGAAAAGGACCTCAAAGCCCATCCAGTGCCACTCCTGCCATGGGCAGGGACGCCTCCCGCTGGACCAGGGGCTCCAAGACCCATCCAACCTGGCCTTGAACACCTGCAGGGATGGGTTCCCCAGAGCAGGGCTGTCAGCAGCCTGGCTCCTGGCCAGGAGCTGGCTGGAGCACGGCAGGACCCGCCAGAGGCTGCCCTGTGCCCATCGCACCCCCATCATCCCTCTGTCCCGAGCCAGCAGGGATTTCCCACGGCTCCGAAGCTCCTGGCCAGCCCCAAGCCAAGGAGAGCCCATGCCTGGCATCACTCCCCTAGAGCCAGGATCGCTCCGGAGCTCTGCCAGGGGGGGCCTGATGGCACCAAAATGCATGGCAAGAGCGAGGGTGGAGGTGCCATGGGACACCTGCACCCTCCGAGCTCTGCGCTCCCGTCTCCTCCTCACCCTGGCGCAGGGCAGCGCTTGCTCAAGGTGAATAAAACCCCTGCTCACTCCTCTCTAATTTGCTCCAGGTCAAACTATTCTCTGTTAAATCGTTCCTCTAGGAAACAGAAAAAGCGCTGAGCTGAGCTTCTGGTGCACCCAGCGGTTTCATAAACGTTGATACGAGCTCCCAGACCACCAGCTCCTTCTGGGCAGCAGCACCGAGAGCCACTGGTGGGGCTGGCAGGTGGGGAGGAACAGCTCGAACTGGAAACCTTCCCAGTGTGGCTCTGGGCTCGGGGAGACCCCTGGGGGAGGCCCCCAGGCAGCGGTGCCCGTGCCAAGGGCAGAACCCGCAGCAGCTCTGCCCAGGGCAATTGCCACCAGCCGCATCCAACCGCAGGCGCGAGCTGCTCGATAGAACAGCTTTCTTGTTTGCTTAAGAGGTGGAGAGGGAAATTGGATGTTTCTGGCTATAAAGCCTTCAGGTTAACACCTCAACCTTAGGTTGCCTGTGTGAGCTGCAGGGCTAGAAACTCACACGAGAGAGCTTTGCGAGCCCAGAGACATGGATAAGCCCAAGCGCGTGCCCTGTCCGGCCATGCCATGGTCAGCACAGGGTTAGAGAGGATGGGGCTGGCCATCACCGCACACCTCAGACCCAGTTTTGCACCCCTGCGGGCACCGACTTTCACACCAAGCCCTCCGTGCGAATGCTGGAGCACGGCAGCTCGAGGGGACACCCGGCACGGGGGGCTCCGAGCTCCCCCAGCCCATCAGGTGGGTGCCCAGCACAGCTCAGAGATGGTGCGGCCACCAAACCATCCCGTGAGGCAGAACGGCACCAGCCCAGCCTGGAGAGGGAGTTGGGAGCTGGAAGCTATTTGGGATCAAAAAAAGAGACTGAACTTGTCCAACGGTATCGGCTCAGCCCTGCTACGTGCTCCCAGGCACTAAACGGCTCAGGGGAGGGAAGCGCTTCGCTTCTCAGCGGGTATTTCCATTTTAGCCGTTTCCAGCCCTGTCTGGGAGCCAGGCTGCGCAGGGGGAGGCGGCGCTGACGCCTGGCTCAGGATGGGTCCCGTGGCCACTGCTGCCCCGACCTTGGCCCACAGGCTCTGTCGCCCCCACATCTCCATCCTCCCCAGAGCACGGAATCACGGAACCATTCAGGTAACACCATCCTCCTCTTTCTAAAAGACAATCCTCAGCCATCAGTGCACGCAGATCGTCTGAGCACTCCAGTCCCCAGCACTGCAACAGCTCAGCAGCTGCAGGAGGGAATAAAACCACCAAAACTAACTTTAAAGAAGATGGAATGGAGTGACTTTTATAGGGAAGGTTGCACGAAACAGACCTCCGCTCCTTGCACCCACCACGGCGTCTTCCCCAGCATCCCCAGCCAGACTGATGTGTAAAACTAAGCGAGTGATTGAACACCAACCCTCCTGTCCTGCTGAAAGTTTAAGATATTTGGGTCCTGCTCTCGTCCTGCCTGCACGGGGCAAAGCCCTGAGCTCAAGAGTCGGGTGGTAGAGGAGGGACCAGGGCTCGGTGGGCTCTGTTTGCTCCGATGTAGTTATCCCTGGGGTAAAACACACTCCAGAACAGGAGCAAGAATTGATGGGAGGCGTGAGGTGAGCAGGGGCACCTTTCTCCCAGAGCCCAGCGAGTGTCTCTGTGAGAGAGCCCGCTCCCCTAGCTGTAGGGTTTGGCTGCCAGTGTTAATTCCTTGCAGGAAAAGCTCTTTCGAGGGTGGCATTTGCAGCGTAGGTGTTGTCTGCATCGCGCACTGCGGTGTCGGCAGGCGTTCCAAATAGGCCCCGCGCTCCTCTCCCTGGGGAGCCCAGGTGCCCTCTCCTCCCGTGACAAATTCATCCTGCCAGCTCAATGTGCTAACTTAGGTGAGACCCACTTTCCTGACTCTTAACGAGCTCCAGCTCGCGTGCCCCGTTAACGCCTCAGCACCGCGTTATTGCTCCCAAAAGCGGGGGGAGAGGCGGTTTTGCAGCCCGTGCTCTCCGAGAGGGTCCGTGCACACGCCTGCACACACCGAGCACACACGTAGCACTCGTGGAACAGGGAAACCTTCTCCTCCCCAAGGCCGTGACTGCGAGCAGTGGTTTCCCAGCAGCGTCCCAGCCAGAACAGAGTGAGATCCTGAGCTAGAACAGGCCCCCAGCACGGACCCTCGCTCCCCGCAGCTGCCGAGTGCGTTACGGGCACCTCAGCCCTGCAGCCCCGTTACAGCCCAAGCCCAAGGGGCTCCACCTGCTTCTCGGCCCCCTGCACGTCTCTGAGAAGATTCTGCTTGGTGAAAGCCACAGGATGCCAGAGGAAAGCCAGAGCAGCACCACACAGCCCGGGAGACTCGAGTGAGCCAGGGCAGGGAGCAGAGTGGCAGCTGGAGGCATCCCAGGCTCCATCTGCGGAGAGAGATGTCCCAGTGCTGGGGATCAACGAGAGCCGTGATCCCTGAACGGGCACAGCAGCCGCTGCCACTTGCAGCCGTTACCCAGGGACAAGAACATTTTCCCCCTTGCTTTCCCCCATCCCACCTGAGCACAGGTCCTGGGGCAGCTGCTTGGTCCCAACGCCGCTGCAGGTACCCAAGGGCACCTGCCGTGTCCAGCTCCTGCTTTTGGGGCTCCTGGGGTCTCCGGGACCCCAGCCAGGACACACAGCGAGGGGATAGTGGCAGAGGGGGACGGTGGCCCAGGCTCCGTGGGGGTCCCCACCTCCTCGCACCGGAGTCGCTGCCAGGGACCCAGTACTGGGATTAGCCCCACTGCTCGCCCCATGCCCCCACTCACCATCCTGGCCCCACGGCTTGCCCACTCGGGCTCCCTGCTCGCCCCTCCGCCCCAGCTCTTGGTTGGCACCACACGGGCTCTGCTACCGACCTGGTACCGGCAGCAGGAACGGGTCCCGGGGTGTCCTCAACCCCCTCCAAACACTCACAAAGAAAGTTCTCCAGTGCTCGTGGGTCCTGCCCTCCCAGCCCGGGCACCGGGACCCCCGGGGGGGATGCTTGAAGGGCACCCACCCTGTTTCCCCGGGATCAGCCCCGATGGAAGCGGGATGCAGAGGGGAGGATGCTGCGGGAGGGATGAGGAGGGGTTCCTCTCCCCCCCCGGGATCAGCCCTAGTGGCGATGGGATGCGGAGGGGGAGATGCAGGAGGGGATGCTCGAGGGGCACCCACCCCGTTTTCCCAGGATCAGCCCGGATGGGAGCGGGATACAGAGGGTGGGATGCAAAGGGGGGATGGAGAGGAGGATGCTGCCGGGGGGATGCAGAAGGGGATGCTGCCAGGGGGATGGAGAGGGAGATGCAGAGTGGGGGCACCAGTCCTGCTCCCCCCAGGATCAGCCCCAGTGGAAGCGGGATGCTATGGGGGGATGAAGAAGGGGGTACCGCGGGGGGGATGGAGAGGGGGATGCAGAAGGGGGAACCGGTCCCGCTCCCTCCAGGATCAGCCCCGATGGGGATGGGATGAAGCGGGGGGGATGCAGAGGGGGATACAGCCGGGGGGATGGAGAGGGAGATGCAGAAGGGGATGCTGTGGGGGGATGCAGAAGGGAGCAGGGGTCCCGCTCCCCCCGGGATCAGCCCCGATGGGGATGGGATGCAGCGGGGGGGATGCAGAGGGGGATACAGCCGGGGGGATGGAGAGGGGGATGCAGAAGGGGATGCTGCGGGGGGATGCAGAAGGGAGCAGGGGTCCCGCTCCCCCCGGGATCAGCCCCCATGGGGATGGGATGCAGCGGGGGGGATGCAGAGGGGAGATACAGCCGGGGGAGTGTGGGGGGGGGGGGTGGATGCAGCAGGGGATGCTGCCGGGGGGGGATGCAGAAGGGGACGCTGCCGGGGTGGGGGGATACTACCAGGGGGTACCCTCCTCACCCCCCACCCCGTGCTCCGGGAACTCACATGAAGACGTGGTAGACGAACGCCCAGCCCCGGGGCCGCTCCAGCGCGTTGTAGAGGCAGCTCTGCAGGCGGCGGCGGCAGCGGGGGGGCCCGGCGGGGCGGGGGGCGGCCCCGGGCCGGGGTGCAGCCAGCAGCCCCCGGCGGGGGGGGGTGCTCGGGGGGGTCCCCTCGGTGCGCACGGCGCTCAGCGCCGCTCCCCGCCGCGCCCCGGCCATGGCGCCGTCAGCCCTCCCGCCGCATCCCCCCCGGACCCCCCCCCCAAAGCCCCAACCCCGAGCCCCGCTCCGCCGCTCCCGGCCCCGGGGCACCTGCCTTTAGCTGCCCGCCGGGCCCTCCCCCGCCGCCGCGCCGCCCCGCAGCACCTGCACCCCGCCCCGCAGCCCCGACGGCGCGGGGAGGGGCGGCCGCACCGGGCTGCCAGCGCCCCACGAGCCCGAATCCCGAACCCTGGAGCGTCCCAAGAGCAGGAATCCCGAACCCTGGAGTGTGGAGCATCCCACGAGCCCGAATCCCGAACCCTGGAGCGTCCCAAGAGCAGGAATCCCGAACCCTGGAGCATCCCACGAGCCCGAATCCCGAACCCTGGAGGGTCCCAAGAGCAGGAATCCCGAACCCTGGAGTGTGGAGCATCCCATGAGCCCGAATCCCGAACCCTGGAGCATCCCACAAGCCCGAATCCTGAACCCTGAAGCATCCCAAGAGCAGGAATCCCGAACCCTGGAGTGTGGAGCATCCGACGAGCCCAAATCCCAAACCCTGGAGCATCCCAAGAGCAGGAATCCCGAACCCTGGAGTGTGGAGCATCCCACAAGCCCGAATCCCGAACCCTGAAGCATCCCACAAGCCAGAATCCCAAACCGTGGAGTGTGGAGCATCCCATGAGCCAGAATCCCGAACCCTGGAGCGTCCCACAAGCCAGAATCCAAAATCGTGGAGTGTGGAGCATCCCACAAGCCAGAATCCCAAACCCTGGAGCATCCCACAAGCCAGAAGCCTGAACTGTGGAGTGTGGAGCATCCCACGAGCCAGAATCCCAAGCCAGGGATCATCCCACGTGCCAAAATCCCAAACCATGGAGTGTGGAGTGTCCCACGAGCCAGAATCCCAAACCAGGGATCATCCCATGAGCCAGAATCCCAAATCGTGGAGTGTGGAGTGCCCCACGAGCCAGAATCCCGAACCCTGGAGCATCCCACAAGCCAGAATCCTGAAGACTGCAGCATCCCACGAGCTAGAATCCCAAACCATGGGTCAAGGATCATCCCATGAGCCAGAATCCCAGACCATGGAATGTGGAAAATCCTCCAAGACAGAATCCTGAACAGTGGAGTGTGGAGCATTCTGCAAGCCAGAATCCCAAACCGTGGAGCCTGGAGTATCCCATGAGCCAGCATCGCAAACCATGGAGTGTGGAGCATCCCATGAACCAGAATCCCAAGCCATGGAGCATCCCACAAGCCAGCATTGCGAACTATGGGCCATGGGGCACCCCACGAACCAGCATTGCAAAATATGGGTCGTGGAGCATCCCACAGGCCAGCATCGCAAAACAAGGGATTTGGAGTATCCCATGAGCCAGCATCACAAACCATGGATTGTGGAGCATCCCATGAGCCAGCATCCCAGTCCACTTGGTGTGGAGCTCCCTGGGAATGAGCCTCCCAAGGCACATGGTGTTGAGCATCTCTGGAGTGAGCATCCCTGGCCACCAGGTGCAGAGCAGCCTAGGCAAGAGTTCACCAAGCCAGCCAGCATCAGCAACCATCCCTCTTCCTCTCCTTTGCTCTACCTCTGGGAATTGCTGGAGGCACGAGGTTCCGAGGGGCACCAAACACCTACAGAGAGACTTCGCATTGCTTGGGAAGAGAAAAGCACGTCCCTGACCTCTCCTCCCTGAGACTGTTCCCTGTAGGACCCTGCAGCAGAGACTGCTCCCCCACTCCCCTGCCCTCACACCCTCTGCAGACCCAGCTTTGAGCTGGGCTCCAAGTGGTTTTTCCACCCAGCATCCACAGCTGTTTGCTTTTCCACCTTATTCCCCTGAGCTCCGCTATGCCTCCCACTAACAGATGGGGAAACTGAGGCACGCTGCTGGGAATCCCCTTCCTCCGAGCGAGCTGGGGTCAGGGATGCCCCATCGCAGCTGTACCCACACGCTCTCCCCACCTCTGCAGAATCTGGATCCCTCATCCCACACGGGTACCCAGGGCTGGCTCTCCAGGAGAGGAGAGCAAGTTACAGCTTTGGCCAGTGAATTATTTAACGCGTCGGTTGGAGATCCTGGCACGGGCCCGGGCTCTGGTGAGCACTGCGGGATTCGGTCGGTCTGGGGAAAGCACGCACAATAAATAAATAGATGAATTTATTTACTCGGACACGGGGGAGATGGTGCTGGTCAACCCCACCCAGGAACCAGCCTGCAACCCCGCTCTGAGGTTGCCTCTTCCTCCCACTGGAGGTTGAAATCCCATAAATCCCATAAATCACCTCAGCGAATCCGTGGTGCCTCCTCTGTGCTCCCCAAGGGGACGCAGCCCCTCGCGTGACCCCGACCCCCAGATGCTCCTCGAGCCGCAGCGGGAGCATCCTGACCTTCGTCCGGCTGCCGTTCGGCGTATTCCCCTGGGCACAAGGTTTAGGTTTCACCTGGCGATTGATTCAAGCCTCGGGGCTGCCGAGGGGGCAGAGTTAGGGTGATCTGGAAAGGACTTTGGTCAAGGCGGGTGCCCATGCGAGAGGAGTCGGGGAGGTGGGAGCGGGTTTATTCCTGCTGCTGCTTCCCAGTTGGATGGAGAATACCCAGGCTGATGGCCCGGGCTTGCTTGTAAGTGAAGAACTGGGTTTTCTTAAACAAAGACATCACTTGTTTGCTGGAATCAGCAAGCTGGTAATAAATTAGGGGAGAAGGCTGCTACCCCCACCCTCCGCCTTCTCCAAACTCCTACAGTTTTCCTGCAGCAGATCAGACCCCGAGCAGCTCTGGATAGGGAAGGAAACTGTGAGGTTGCAGGTGCAGCGCCTGGGACCAGCGATGCCGGCGGCCCCCGGCTGTGCCGAGCACCCAGGGGTGGGTTAATGGGGACGCGGTGCGGGTGCTGAGGAGAAGGGGCTGCTCCCATCCGCACCTGGTCACCTGCCTGCACCCTGGGAACCTCCCTCTCTCCTGGAGCTTGGAATTTCGAGCCAGGGAGTCTGAATTAACCGGTACCGACCCATCCATCGGAACCGGTGGGGTTTTGGGAAGCTGTGCCAGGCTTTGCCCCCTCCTGCCCGCAGAGCTGGCCGCGTCCTCTGGACCCGATGAAGCTTTAAAGAGGATTTTGGAGGCCGGGCGATGGCAAGGCTTGCGTGCTTGGAGCCTGCTGGCCTCTTGGGATTGCAGCTCAAGTTCCTGGCACGGACGGGAGGCAAAGATTTGCTTCTACGGGATTTCCAGTAAGTTTTGCAGCCCTGGTTTGCAGCTGCAGGGCTGTGGGCTGGGCAGAGGGGCAGGTGGGACGGGGGAAATCGGGAATCCTTGCCTGGGCACGGCGACCGGAGCAAAATCCCAGCCTGGCTGTGCAAACGGGGGCTGCTGGGGAGCCCGGGGGGTGGCATCGCTGGGGGGAGGACACAACCTGGCATCAGTGCTCGCCCATGCTCCAAAAAACAAGCAGCTGGGGTGCTCTGGCTTCGCTGGGCTCCCCCCGTCCCGTTGCCCAAGCTCGCAGTGACCCCAGCATCACGGGGAGCTGGGGTGCATCCCAGAGCAGCCCCCTGGGAGGAACAGGGACACTTTCACCCCACTGCCTCAGCACCCCTTGCACCGGGAATGGGACGTGCCAGGGGCTCTGCTCCTTTTCCCAGCTCTGACAGCAAGGAAGGAGGAACAGAGAGGGACTCCAAGAGAGCATTGAACCCTCGGGCTCTGCGGTGCAGCTGCAGGAGAGTTCACAACCGAATCCCTCCAGCAGCTCTGGGTTCTTATGGAGACGGAGCAGATCCCACAGCGGTGGCAGCGGAGAAGAGCCAGCTCGGCTCCTGCTGGAACAGCGTTTGCTGGCGCTCGCTGTGGGTGTTGAACCCAAAACCTGCACTGGGAGAGGTTGCATCTCCACCCAAGCACTTCTCCCTCTCCCTCTTGCAACCAGTGACCCTCAGGGCTCCCTGGTTCCCGCCGTGGTGGCAGCGTGACCTTCCCCAGGGGGGATTTTCCCTTGGCAGAGGGTGGCGGGCGGTGGGGAAGAGCAGCCGTCAGCAGCAAACCCGCAGATCCCGAGCGTCAGCGGCCGGCGCTCGCCCGCATGGTGCATCGTGCTGAGCTCATCACCCTGTGGGGAAACAGGAGCTCAGACGGGTCCCTGGGGGAAAGCGCTGATTTATCATCCGATTTCATCCCCCGAGGCCCTCGAGTCGTGATCCTCTCTGCCACCAGCGCCCATCGTCACCCACAGAGGGGCTGCCGTCCCGCTCCGGTGGTGCCGTGGCTCACCCAGCTCCTCGGGCATCGCCGTGCGATCGGGCTCCTTCAGGAGATCAAGCAAAAATCACCCCTGGGCTCTTACCTGTGACAAACGATGTCAACTGCTTCAGAATCCCTTTCCTGCTCAAGTCAGCTGGGTTCCAATCTAGGAGCACAGACAGAATCTTACCTCTAGCTAATAACACCATCAGCTTCTGTAATAACTGTCCACCGAGTTCCCACACTCCCCAGTGAGATCTGATTTCGGGTGATCATCAGGATGACACGGGAGCATCTCAAAATCAGCAACCCCTTCTATCAAGGGCAGAGGCTTTGCTGGAAACAACTGAAAGAGCTGGGGTTGTTCAGCCTGGAGAAGGCTCTGGGGAGACCTTTGCTTCCAGAACTGAAAGGGGCTCCAGGAATGCTGGGGAGGGAATTTTGACAAGGGTGTAAAATGATAGGGTGAGGGGGAACTGCTTTAAATTGGAGGAGGGAAGATTAGGGTAGATATTAGGAAGAAATTCTTCACAAGGAGCGTGGGGAGGCCCTGGCCCAGGTTGCCCAGAGCAGGGGTGGCTGCCCCATCCCTGGAGGGGTTCAAGGCCAGGTTGGATGGGGCTGGGAGCCCCTGATCCAGTGGGAGGTGTCCCTGCCCATGGCAGGGGTAGGACTGGATGGGCTTTGAGTTCCCTTCCAACCCAAACCCTTCTATGGTTCTATGAGAAGCATCTCATTCCCATTTTCTGTCCTTAACCAATTTATTCCCTTTCAAATTTAAACCATTTCAAGAAAACCTATCTCCTTTGGGTAAAGTGCTTTCCTTCAGCAGAGCTTCGCTTCTCTGCTGGTGGCTGATAAAGCCTCCTCCATCCAGGAGCCACGTGCTTCTCTCCATCCCTACAAGCCGATTCCCTGGCTCGGCTCTGCTCCCTACAAGGGTGCTTTGCCTGGGTTGCTGCAGGGGAACCAACCTCTTGCTTCAGAGGAAAGCACCAGCCCAGCAGCACCTTCCTGGAGCAGGATGCAGCTCCTGGGAGCTCCTTGGACCGGAGGTGACAGAGAAAGGGGCTGGATGGGGACCACAGACCCCAGCCCCACGCACGGAGCTTTCCCGGGAGGAGCTTCCCTCCCTCCCCAACTCCATCCTTCCCCTGCACAGGAGCTGCTCCTGCAGGAACACTCCTGGCCCTGCCAGCCCCTCTCATCCCGGCTGCGGACCCGGAGTGGAGATGCTCGGGAAGGCGATGGGCTGCATGGCCCTGCTGCTGCTACCACACTGGCTGCCAGGCAATAGAGGGGTGGAAAAAGGTGAAAATTAAGAAAACTGACATTTCGAGCACCCAGGAGGTGCCTGTAATGCAAGAAGCTCCCTCACCCGACTGGAACAACTTGGCCCAGATTCCGTGCTTGGCACCAGCCAAATGCTGAGATGGAGTTTTCTGTCCTTGCCCAGCAGCAGCTGGTGCCTGCAGGGCTCCTGCGGGCAGGGGAAGGCAGGAATCCATACCAGGGCGTGCTCGCCCTGCACCAGGGCACCATTCACCTTGCTTCCCACTGGCACTGCCAGGGAGAGCAGCCTGAGCCAGGGGACCAGGTCACACGCCGTGCATGGAGCAGCCGGTACCTCCTCGCTGCGAAACTGCAGCAAACCTGGCGCTTCTGCCAGCACCGGTGCCCTCGGCTCTGCCAGCGCCGCACGGAGCCATGAAACCTCTCCCAGACGGGGCGCCAACGTCGTCAGGGCGCTCGATGTTGGAGGCACGAAGGTTCTTGGTTACAAACCCCGCATCCTTCTTTTAGCCAAGACCTCAACCTGGCCCAGTGCCGTGTGTTCGGTTAATCCTGACCTCCGGAGCTCACTCAAACCTGCCCCAGACTCCTCCCTGCTCCTTCAGAACACGGAGGCCGCAGGGCGAGGCGATGCAGCTCCGGCATCTGCTCTGTGGGAGCGATCCGTGCCCAGCAGCTGCACTGAGACCCCTCGGTGGGGCAGCATCCCTGCGGTTCCATCTCACCACTCGTGTCACTCCAGCCTGCGTCCAACCCCCTCTCTGAACCCTCCCCACCCTCAAACCCCATTGCTGGTTTCACTGCTGCAGGTGGAATGTTTCACAGGGATTCAGGATGCTTGGCAGGATGAGTCTGGGCCCTGGATCTCAAAGAAAGCACAAACACTATCTTACAAAGGAGATTTATTTAATTTTATGAAGCCTATATTACATGCATCAACTGAAGGCGATACAAAAGCAAACAGCAGGGCTGGGGTTTGTCCAGATTGCCCTTAGTGTTTCTGGGAGAAACCAGAACAAATCGAAGACACTTTTGCCCTTTGAAATCACAGTCATCGTACAAGGAATGTTTTCTTGTTTTCCCTTTAATTACTCCTCCCCTATTCCCTGCCCTCGAGCTGCACGGAGCACTGCTTACCAAAAAAGGAGGCAGGAGAGGAAAACCTAACACACACACGCTCCCCCCAGACACCCCTAATAAAGCACTGAGAGGAGAGGACTGGACCTAGCTCTATGCAGGGAAAAAGTACAAGCAGAATACCAGGAGTAAAGCTCGTCAAACAAACCAGGTGCAGTACCCTTTCATGATTTTACTAGATAAAAACGTTTTACACGCTGCTCAACGAGAAGCTACAAAGTCCTTTTGATTTAGTTCTCTCCTTCAGTTTTATGGGTCTGAACGAGTAGCTGAATAGACCGAGATATTGGTTTCTAAAAATACAAATATTGCATTCTTGTCAGCGTCCGTGGGGTTTTCGCTCATACCCACCTGAGGAAGGCGTAGAGCGCACCGGAGCCCGCAGCCGACTGCAGGCTGGGTATCAGCACAGCGAGGCAGAAGCAGATGGATTGACCAGATGGGGCTGGTTCGGCAGGCGTCAGGCTGGTTCGCGTTCGTCTCCCTGCGGAGAGAGGGCCGGCTGCAGCGCCCACGCTCAGTCCCCGGCCACCTGCGCGGCCTGCCCGTCCGAGGTTTGGTTGGAGGACTGAATGAACATGGGCTGGGTGATGTCCTGGCCTGCAGGCATGGTCACCTGCTGGATCTGGTAGAGTTGCTGGCAGAGATGGAAGCAGGAGAAGGAAACGGCTGTCAGTGCGCGTCTCACCCAGCACCCCTGAAGCACCGCGCTGCGCATGAACCCTAGTGGCAACTCTCAACCTGTCCCAAACCAGACCACGCGCTGCCACTAGACGCTTGTTGCTAAACCGTAACTGAAGAATTCTGTGAATTTCTGCTGCTCAGATCAAGCACGGGCTACCTACGCGTCAGGCACCAGCTAGATGCCGAGACCTTTATTCCTAAATTGGTTTGGACTAGAGTGGATCCCACCCAGAGGGCAAAGGACTGGATTAATTTGGAGTGAGCGCAGCAGAACACAAGGAATCCACCAGAATTAAAAGCAGCACATCCGCTTATCCCGCTCCTGTGAGGGCTTGGTAGCAGCAGTTGTGTTTTATGGGAGGAGCAGATCTCCTAGAACACGCAGGCTTCAGGAGGGCCTCTCCAGCCCTTGACTTCAAAGGGATCAAGGCCTTACCTGTCCGTCTGTGAACTGGCTGAACTGCTGCTGTCCTTGCTGGACCTCTGTCTGCGTTATCTGCAAGGATAAGAGAAGCATGATCACCGCCAGCACTTCAGAGAGGGTCAGCACCCCACTAACAACATCCTGCTGATGCATTTCCAGAGCTTTTAGACTCTTTTCAAAGTTCATCACCCCACCACGGGGCAAGATCTGGCTGACGCTGCCAGCCCGCAGCACGCTGGTGCTAACCACAGGTCAGGAACGAAGGACGTGGGGTTCAGCCACTCCAAACCAAACACAAGCACGTCCTCCCCGACTTCCATGAGGAGAACACGGTCTCCAGGATGACGGAAAAGCAGCAGCCTTCCCATCTTCCGGAGGCAGAGAAGAATCTCTCAGCGACCAGCCTCAACGAGAACGTGAGACAACCTGCTGGCAGCAACGCTGGTCCTGATGCTTCTTCCCAAGAGGCTGCACGGCTGCTCCTCCCTCACCCCGCCAGAAGGAGCAGAAGTAAAGAGAAGGTTGATGAAGTTTTACCTGCAAGCAGCTCAGAAGCAGCATGAGCTTTATACAGCAAGACACACGCACACACACACACACATATATGCATGCACCCTTCACGTACACGGAAAGGAGAGTCCCGCTCTGCTCCCTGCTTTATCATCACGATGAAAGGAACAGGAAGAAAAGAAATGCAGGAACCCTGGCCCAAGAGTTGGTAAATTTGACTGGAGTTCGCAGTTTCAGAGCTAGGGAACAACACTTTACCAGTCAATGTGAGCCCTGCTGGGTGAAGAGCGTACCTGCTGCGCATTGGTCGCAAGCGTCTGGATCTGCCCCTGGACTACCTGGGTGCCTGACACGGGCTGGGCTAAGCGGATATACTGCAGCTGGCCAGCATTCAACTGAACCTGGAGACAAGCGGAGGGGGCGGGGAAAGAGAATTAAACAGGGAACTCTGCAACCTCAGACACACAAATTTGCCTTCTCGTTTCCACAACAGAAGCCAGAGCAATAGGCGGCACCGGGAAGCTCCAGCCGATCCCCGGTGGAGATGAGCAACTAGCACAGACCCTGCCAAAGCAAGGATGAAATCCACGGGCTCCTGCCGGTTCCTGAAGTACAAGCCCGTGGAAGCACAATGTCACTTCTTCCTCCAGAGGGGGAATGGTCAGTTAGTAGCTAAAGCACATGAACTGCTGAATCTCGAGGAGCTTTGGGAACAGGTATTTTTCTTTGTGGTTCTGAGAATGGAGTCACTCCTGTGACGCTCCGTTTCACATGGCAGACCGTTACGGGCCAGCTGCACACGGTGACACCGCTGTCCTCTCCTGCCACAAATCCCAAAGAACGTACGGGGGATTTCCACAGACACAGCAGCGACAACAAACCCCAGGAATACTGCCAGGTGATGTTGGGAAGCTTTTAAGGCTCCTCTCTGCTGATACGTGTCAGCACTCACCCAGCCAAGGCTGAGGTGCTCTGTGTCAGTATTTTGTGTGTAACATTCAAATTCAGTTCCTACAGCCCCGACCGTGCAAGGCAAGGAGGGAGCAGGACATGAAAATGATGTCATCATGGTAACCTCAACTCTCACCTTGCATTTTCTGCAGCATCAACAGTTGATGCTACCACCACAAACCTGAGAGGCAATAACATGGTCACAGTACAATCGATACGGCTGCTGAAGTTTTCATTCAGTGTTATTTAACTGTACAACATTGAGAGTTGCAGCCTTAAGGTTAAATTATATAAAAACAACGTTTTGAGGTCGTTTCCTTTTTAAAAAGGGGAAAGAAGTACACATGAAATACTTGCAAACTGCTCACAGACCAAGGTTCAAGTGCCCAGAACACTGATTTGGCATTTACACAAACACTGCCGGCTACACCAGCTGTACCTAAAAGCTCCAACGTTATTTCAAGAGCAAATCTGCTCCACAGGAACATAAACCTTTCAGTAAAGAATTTAGTTCTGCACCCAGGCGTGCCTGCAGATCCCGTTTCCCACCCTGTGGTTCCCTGCACAAATTTTAACGACACAGCTCACTGATCGGGTGAAAGTGGTTTACAAAGAGCATTCTTCCAGAAATGAGAGTAAGCTCTGAAGAACCTGTCCAGTGACGTCTGGCTGAGACACAGATTAAGTTTAACAGAGAAGTAATGCAGATAAACAAATCATTACCACTTAATTGACGCAACCCCTTTTTTTTCCCTCAGTTTTAAAAAATAACAGCCACCTTTCCACAGGTGACCTGTGGTCCTGGAGTAACTGGTAAATCACAGCAGAGGAGAGCACAGAGGATCAAGAGCACAAGTAAAAATCAGTAAAGAAAATGAGAGGAAGGTTCTCCCAACACCCCGGCAGTCACCAGAGGCACCGCTGGTTTTACCACTGTTTCAAACCATTGTACCTGCATTACAAAAGATGCTTTGCTGAACCTGAGCAGATACCAGAGTGAGAAGGTGCTGACAGAAGATAGCACTGACTACGTTGAGAGCAAGGAAACTCAAGGAGAAAATAAAACAAGCACAGTAGGAAGAGAGCAGAAGGCAAGCAGCACCGCAGAGACCAAGGACTAGCTCTGGGAATCCAAACAAAAAGTGCTGCTTTCCAGGTTAGGGCACTAAAAAGCTCTTGGAGCGAGCGCTTGGCTCCCTGTTCCGTTTTACTCCACTTGCTGGAAGCGAGCAATGGGAAAGATGCTTCCTTCAGCACAAACCATGACTCTTCAACATGCTGTGATTAAGAATCCTCCTCTTAATTGCAGCCAAACCAGCATCTCTGCTAGGTAGAGAAGCACCAATTGTGACCGCTTCATTAAACCTCTGCTCCTAAGCTGCTCTGTTTGCAGACTTACAGTTGTTAGACACCCAGGTGCTCCTAAAGACCAAAGACTCCGCACTCTGGCACTCAGCAATTTCTGTCTCACCTCTGCAGCACAAGAAGCTTGAGGCCCACTCACAGCTCCCTGTCCTTCCACGCTCCCAGGCAAGAGGAAGGTAGCAGCCAAGGCTTGGTCAAAACTAGACACCAAATCAAAAGCCTCCAGTCTCGCGCTCCTAAAACACGGGACCATCTGCGACAGGATCCTCCTCCAAGGAGAAGAGTGCCTCCTGCAGAAGGTTATGGCCCCCTCATGGCTACTTTATAAAGAATTCCTTCTCCTAGTAGATCTCCCAGCTCCCTCCTCATAGGGAACTGTTCTTTTCTTGCTGAGCAAAAGGAAGACGCTGCAACATCCAGCACTGTCGTAGTGGATTCACTGAGGCTGGAGGTAGAGATCTCCTTCCAAAAAGAACAAGGATCTTGGAGAGTTTTGTAAGGGAATTAAGAAAGAAAAAAAGAAAGTGGAAGAAAGGTAGCGGGGAGTGCAGAGAAGAAAAACAGTTGTTTGTAGTAAAATGCCATAATTGCCAAGCCCTTCTGCCCGACACCTGAAGCCAAGCAGTAGGAATCAGTTGAAGACTTGAGAGACGAAAAGAATTTGGAAGGGAATTGCAAGAATCTGGCAACGCCCACCATCTAAACGTCCTTCAAAATGCTGTGTTTAAGCCTGAACCTTTGCCAAACGTAGAGAGGGAAGCCTCGTGAGGCTCCAAGAGTGAAACTTGTGTGAAAGATCAGTTCTGCCACAGCTGTGGGCACAATTCTCAGTAACAGATCTTAAAGTGCCACACATCCCGGTCCCTGGGTGTGACCTTTGCACTGTGGGTTAGGTACATGGGACCACATGTTTTCTCTTCAAGAAGTGTGTGAAATTTTCCAGGTGGGAACCGAAAGCCCTGGCTTTGCCGTGAAGTTACAGAGAGAGGGGAAAACGTGACTTCTTTTGCCCCACGTGTTTACTTAGTACACGTGCCAGAATGTTCCTGCTGATGCGTAACTCCAAACCCCTTTCCAAGGCCACATCAGGTCTGCATTGACGTGAAAGCGAGCAGAGATTTTCTGGTTCTGCAAAGCCATCCTTCCAACCAGTTCAAAGGATGATATGAAATATTTCTTATAACGTAGAAGTTTATTAATAACTCGCAGATGGCACCTTTCCCACTCAGCCTGCCAGGTCAGGACTTCAGAACCAATTAAAGGCAAAAGAAGTTCATTATGCTTTACTGAAACCGCGCCGGGGTAAAGACTGAGGTTTATCCAGCAAATATGTTATTTATTGCTTCCTAATGGTAACGATTTCACTCAGGGGAAAGTGTTGGGGGTGCGTGCACTGAGTCTATCCTGGACGGGTCAGATTTATTGCCCCCTTCACGTCCCCCCCTGGTTAGTTTTCCTCTCTAAGCACAGGAAACACCACTCAATCCAAACTGCCCCTTCCAGTTGAAAAAAAAAAAGCGTACATGTCCGGTCTCATGCCAGAACTCCAGCAGACAGTTTGCTCACAGATTGTTACACGTTTCTAGGGGCAAAGCCTTACCGGTATCTGCTGGATCTCTCCGGTGTTGGTGATGATCTGCTGCATGACCTGCATGGTCTGCCCAGTCCCACCCTGTGCCTGCTGGGTCTGTCCTTGCGGCTGGGCCTGCACTATCTGTACCTGCTGGCCTTCTCCGACCTGCATCGTCACGGGGGTGGTCTGCAGTCAAACGGGGACAAGGACCAAGCACGGACTCAACATGGGGGAAACAGCCACAAGATACAAAGACAGACAGACGGCTTCCTAGACCCGCTGTTACTTGTCGATGCTTACAAAGGGAACCCAGGACCAAGATCACCCTTGTTACTGAGGTGTCTGAGCACCTGGTACGACCAGAAAACGCGTTTCTGTGTTGTTTTCGACTGTTCTGAGCTGTCACAGAACAGGGAACTGCGATATGGCATAGAGCGGCGAGTCGAGGGCTTCGCCAGCATCACTGACCCGCCAAGCGCGGCTGGTGGCTCACCTGGCCCTGCTGCGGCTGCGCGATGATGATCTGCCCCGGCTGGATCGTCGTCGTGGACGTGGTGGTTTGCTGGCCCTGCTGCTGCCCCTGGACCTGCACGGCCGCGGGCTGCTGGGCAAGCGTGAAATAGTACTGGACCGGCTCGGCTGGGGTCACAGCCTGACGCACCTCCTCCTGCGGCACCGGGAAACAACAGGTAAACAGGGAGGGAATGGATCAACACCCAAACACTCCAACATCCCCCCCCATAAGCACGCTCCTGGGAAAGTATCTTCAATACCTTGTTTGTGACAGTTTCACTAAGTAAATCTAAAGTGGTAAATCAAAACAGGTTTCCGTATTTACTCAGCTGTGCGGAAATCAAAACCATTTCCATTGCCCTACCGATAACAATGCATTCACCGATTTCATTACGAGAAGCAAACAAGGAAAATTACCACAGTTGAAAACCACAAAACTCATCAGTAAATTCCATCGTTGCCTGTTATCTTAACACAGACCGAACTGCAAGTGCACCAGGAAGACTCACGAAGCCCCAGGCTGTCAGCAACCCCCTCTCCTTACCCTACGTGCCCAAGATAAATCTCAATCCAGCCCTGATGTTAAACCCCTGGGAATAAAACTCACAGACTTGATGTATACTCTTGTGCCTTTATTTATTGATTTAAACCAAGCTTTTCCGCAAATTATAACAATTTCACCTGGTACTGTGGCTCAAATGCCCGATTCTGCTGGTAGCACAAATATCCTGGAGTGAAGAAACAAGAGGCTCTGCTCTAGCTCACTATCAGCAGCACAGGCTGCAATGCTGCTCGCTTGTTTTCCCTACACGTGTCTTTAGGAGAGAAAAACCCCTTATTAACAGTATTTTAGGCAAAGCAGCAGCTTCTCAGAATGCTCCAGAACCAGAATTCTTAAACTCCCCACAGGAGCAGTGGGATCTTGCACCTTAGGGAAGACACAGCTCACCAGACGTTCACTCCATGGCAGAAGGCGTAAACAATCCTCTCCCAGCCACCTCGAGTTCACAGCTGAGAGTGTAGGATGTTTACACACGCTACAGCATGGCAGATTCCCACTTACACGTGGATGCTTGACTCCCCTGCACTGAATGAGGATGCTCATGGGCTGCTCAGTGCCTCCAACTGAATGGGAGAAGAAAAATATCACATTAAACATGACCAGTGGATGTTGTCTCGATGGGCAAGAGAGCCCTTTCGCTCAGATGCCAGTCCCTCACAGGGACAGCAGCTAAGGAAAAGACTTAGTATGGGATGTTTCTCAACAGCCGACTGCAAAAAAGAGGGGAAGTTGTGAACAAGAAGTGGTCTAAGCAAACATGAGCCACCATACTTCAAACCACTGCATCAAACCCTTACAAGGCTTCCTGCACGTGAAAGGCCACTGATTACTGCTACTTGCCTCATCAAATCCTTTGGGAAGGGATTAATAACACTTTCAAAATCTATATTCAACAGGACAGATCTTCAGTTAGCCATAACTGTGGGCACTGAGCAGCCTGGACTAGTGGGAGGTGTCCTGCCCATCATGGGGGTTGGAACCAGATGGTCTTTAAGGTCTCTTCCAACCCAAACCATTCTACGATTCTATGATCCAATAAAAACTGCATGCAGCTGTTTCTGTAAAGCCTAGTCTTTATCTAAGTTATTCCTAGAGCACTCAAATCCTAATTTCCTAGCTGGATCCTGAAACAACTGAGGCAATCGAGTACTTCTGTTAGTTGCCTTTGCTACAGGCAAAAATGGCTTTAAACCCAAACCTGATGGAACGAGGTTATTCCACATCCTCTGCCATCTTCTGTTTTCAAGCCACAGCTTTAGTTACCAGAGCAACATAACAGTCGTGGTTCTTCCCAGCTCTTCCATGGAACGAATGCTGACTGGTCAAACAGTCTTTTCCACGGCAGAGAAAACAGATCGTACCCATGACCAAAAAGCACGGGCCGTCAGCTCCCAAGCAGCCGCTTCCCAGCACCCTGAGATATTTTGCACCACGACCTCCTAACCGATGTTCTTACTGGGCAGCTACTGCTCCATTAAAGTCCTCTTGCCAGGAGGAGCATTCCTAGCAATTCTGCAGTGCCAACACAGATGGATCTGCGAGAGATGGATCTCTAAAGCCTATTTCAACCCGAAAACTGACAGTTTCACTGCAGATGCTGGGCAATCCAAGAGACACTGCTGTGATGTATCGTCATGTTCACCTGGCAGCCTGCGTGCACCATTAAATCCTCCAGGCGTCCATTTGATTTTAGAACCTGCCTGTTCTGTAATCTCAGCATTCTGGTGTGAATCAAAAGGCTCCGGCAAGGAAAAGGTATGGGGAATGCTCTCCCTCCCAAACATGGAGTACTTCTAAAAATAGCACCGCGAAGCAGAATAACTGCACGAGGCACCTAAAGGATAAAGAAGGGAATTTGTGATGCCAGAATTAACCTGGGTTACTTCAGGCTGCAGCCAACTCTCTCCAGCTCATCAAGCTAAAGAGACCAAAACGTGCGTTTTCCTTGCCACGGCGAAACAAAACAGCGAGAGCAGCCGGGCACGCTGCGCTGTCTTTTTATTTAACACTGAACTACTGATCTTCAGATAAATCATCTCTGCTGCAGGGATAACACAGGGAACGTGGCAAAGGGATGGAAGGAGCTGTGCCACGTTCCCATGTGTGAGGTATGGAATTCAGAGCTTCCAGCACACCCGCAGGGAGGGCCTGGGGATGCTGCTCATTCTAACCCCAGCTGGCAGCGCACTGGGACACGGAAAGATATCGCTGTTGTTTACTAGAGGCTCGTGCTGCTTCTGGAAATCAGTAAGAGGTCAAATTCAGCCCACGACATCGCCAGAAGGGATGAAATGTGGATTTCCTCCCTGTGGCCATTGCTTCAGCAGCACCACAAAGGCTTCAAGACAGCAACTAGAAGAGCAACCTCCAAAATCCAGGTCCCTGACGGAGCCACCAGTCTCTACACTCGGAGTAGGTGTCTTCTTGAGTGTTACTGGGATTTATATTGGAATACAAAAAAATGCATCAAATTAAAAATGCCAAGCAGAACACTTGCCAGAAGGATGTTTCACAGTATCCCCACCTCTTCAGCAGCACTCACTAGGGAAGCTATTTTAAGGACCACCGTGGATCTTTTCAAAGGGTAGCACGCTGCAAACCTTCAAAAGTATCAGGTAACAGTTGAAGAAATTGTTCTAGAACTATGGAAATTTACTGTTCAGAGCAGAAATCGATGTGGTTGAGCCCTGGGCAAGGATTCCAGGAGCTGCTGAAGAAGGCGCAGCCCTGTCCAGACACAGCTCCCCAGAGGAGGCGTGCGCAGCCCAGCTGGTTTATCTCCTCAGCAACTTGTAACGGAGAGCGATGAGCAATCACTGAACTGGAAAACCTATAGCAGCAGAACTCAAAGCTTTTAGGTGAAGGAGATAAGTTCGTCTACATCTGCCTCTCTGTGCATTTGAAGCGGCAAGATTGAGCTTCCACCCCATCTCATTGCATTCCCAGCAGTCTCAAACACAGAGGGAAACGCAACCCTGTTGGGTTTCAGGCTCTGGTGCTCAGCTGCCCGCAGCAGCCTGCGGCTGTAAACATCCGACTGAAAGCTCCCTCTAACACCTCACAGCTTCCAGTCAAGGATGTTTACAGCAGCAACAACTGCCCCAACGCACACGGGATGTGGTACACGTCAGCAAAGAAGCCTACAAGTCCAAGGATGCAGACCCAGCACGCTTTTTAAAGTTGAACTGGCAACATTTTGTTTCCGAGCTATTCAACAGGCTTTGTCATTTCAGTAAATTCCTAAGTCAGCTCCTTAAATTCTCCACTCAAGCTCCGTTTCCATTAAAGAAAATTTACAACCTGAAATACGCTGCAGATAAACACTTAAAAGTGAGGGGCACAAACCTCATATTTAAATCTAATTCCGTATTGCTCTATCAACTCTCCGAAATCGAACCAAGGGAATCACACCAAGGGAATTTCTGTGTCTCACCTGCCGCTTCGGAGGCTTCAGCTCGTCTCTCGGAACAATATCTATCAGAAAGTCAAACTGATCAAACTTTGTAATTGCCATGGCGATGTCGTTCCTCTGTGACAACAAAAAGGGAAAAACCACTCTTCAGCTTTATTCATCCAATGACAAACCAGACATCTAAAGTCAGAGCTTTCTCATTGTGTCAAAGCAGAGTTTAACTCAAAAAAAGTTTAACTCTTTGGGCTCTCCAGATCCCAGATTAAGAAACAAGCATTTCAGTGGCACGGTTACACAGGGCCCTGTGCTTTGTACACAGGTTTAGTGACTAACACAGGTACTGAAGTTACTGTCTACAAAACACGTCTCATGTTATGGAAACAAGGAGCTGGAAGCAGTTCCTGAAGCAGCTGAAGGCTGGGTCGGAGCAGCCCCGTTACCTGCAGAGTCCTGCGCTTGTTATCCTCCGTGTGTATCCACGCTCGCAACGTCAATTCTGTTATGAATATCTGAGCTGCCTTGGCAAACAACACGGGAGCTTCTGCGCTGATCATCTGCAATGGAACGTATAATTTAAACATTATTTTTGTTAGGTTTGCCAGCAGCGTTCTCACCCTGCAAAGCAGCACTCAGAGCAACTGCATTGTGTCAGCTGAATCCCAGCAGCTGCATTAACAGGGAATTTCCACAGGAGAAGATCTTGGCTTGGAGAGCACAAAGAGTTAAACACAGCATGAAGAGCACTAGGCATCTAAAATTCATGTCAAATTCAGTTTCCTCTGTGACAAGTCAAACATCAACTCGAGATAGTGGCAGGCCAGTAAATGGCATCAGCGCACGCTCACCGAGGGACTCAATCAGCAGCTTCTCCTGGTGGTGCTTCGGCACATGTGAGAACGATTCAGGAACCGAAGGGGATGGGCTGAGGGCTTGTTTTAAAACCTGGCCCTTACTTTATAGCTGTAACATTTGTATAATTCGAAATGAATGCTGAAATTGCACAGGAGGTTTGGGAGCCAAAGCAAAGGCTCTGCCTCACCAAATTCCTTTTCCTTAAAAAGTCTCCAGCTCTGTTTTACTCAAATTAAGTGCTTTTGTTATTAGCTGGCTGGCATTAACACTTATTCCCTAGTACAGCCTTCTTGTTAAAGAATGCTCCAGGCAGGACAGAATCTGCCCCTTCATCCCTGCTTCGTCCTAAAACCCCATCCTGCCCTCAATCACTGAAAATGTGACAACTCACTGAGTTTGGATGCTGAACGGGGATTTCAGGGGCCGGGGTTCATTCCCTGCATGGGCTGAATGAAAAGCTGCTTTGTCCAGAAGACACCACTCACCTTTGTCAGGGTTTCACTTAACTGTTAAAGGCTGTCTGAACAGAACGGTCGTGTCATAGTGAGAAAAGCAAGAAGGAAGCACAAACCATTCCCTTTTCTCTTAGGGGGTTCAGGGTCTGACAGCTTTCCACTCTAAAAACCAGGGAGGACTCGATTCATGTATTATCAGCTACACGTCAATGGTTCAGCTCAAATACTGCATCAAATCCTTGTTATCCACCTGAATTATTCCTTATTTTCTCCATAAAGCTCCAAACAGCACAGCACACACCTTAGAGCTTTGTGAAAGGAAGAGTCAAGAGAAACCAGGAGAAACTCTCAAGAGACAGTTCAGCTCTACAAAAACCAGGAGATACACAGAATTATACAACAGACCGGTATTCAGCAGAAGGAGGCAGAGCTGCAAAAGCCTTCAGCAAAGACCTCAAGTGACTTTGCTTCCCCAGCTCCATTTAATTCTTGGAGGCCAGGTAACATCGCATTCAAGGCAGCTGTTAAGACATGCTTTTAAAATAATAATAAATAATAAGTAGTAATGAATTGCAAGGAATTATAGCTACAATATCCACCAAAATCATAGAATAACCAGGTTGGAAGAGACCCACCAGATCATCGAGACCAACCATAATGATCATAAATCCTTAAGGAGAAGCCCTACAAGCATACCTTCACATCTTCATCCAGCTTCATTATCTTCTTGATACGAGCCAGAGGGAGTTCTTGAACCCTGAAGTCTTTCTGCAGAGAGATCACATTTGAGAGAGTTTTTACTGACACGTAACTGGAAACAGAGGTAAGATATGAAACGTTAAACCAAGTCTGTGCTGTCTGGAGCTAAACTGGCTAAAACCAGACTTACAAAAATAACATTTTCTTTGAGGTATGGCAGCTTCTCCTCAGACCCCGGGATTCTCATCCGCTTCTCTGGATTTCACACTGATATAATTCGACTGAGCTCTCTGTCAGACACTGGTATCTGCCATCCCACCTCAACGCTGAAGTTGTTCTGCAGAAGAGAATGTCTCTAATGTCATACATTTCCGCATCTATTTATATTTGAAGCGACTAATTCGATTAGGTGTCTCGGGACTCAGAAACCCCTGGAATTTACAAAAAGAGTCACCAGAGAAAATGAAGGCGAACGAGAGCTCCACAGGGCACAGGACAAACTCTCCTTTGCTTTATTTGTGTGTCCCTGGTGCCAGACGCCGATTTTGGTGATAAAAACCCTTCCAAGAACCTTGATAAAAAAAAATTCCTCTCTTCTATTCCTGTTTTTTGATGGAATATAGGAAGAAATCCACCAAAAAGCACTGCTGGGATGCACCCGTCGGAAACAGGAGCAGAGACACCACCAAGGAGGCCCTGGGAAAGCTCATGGGTCAGGGAACCGCTGAGCTTTGCCGCAGACTCCAGGCTCTCCTCTCTGAAGGTAGAAAGGGGGATAATAAAACAATATTCCAGGAGCCTCTTAAAAAGCATGCAAAGCTGGGGCTACATCCCATGGCATCGGGAACGCAGAATCCCTACCCCCAAAGGGCTCTGGAGAAAATATCTTCCCATCCTTAAGAAAAACGCCATAGAAAATAAAAGGAAGATCATTTCTCCGGGGAAGAAAGTGCTGCAAGGCACATTAGAGAAACAAAAGAGGGGAAGAATTGCTGAAAATGCTGTTTTCTAGGGAAGTAAAAAAACCATGGAAGCCGCGTGGGGCCTAGCCACATGCCAGCAGGGGGCATAGCATGTGATTGATACAGTAAAAATTCATGTATATATACATTATTTTACATGCATATATACATTAAAAAAGCATTCTTCGCCTTCATCCTGGAGAGAAATCTGAGTGACAGGCAATACACTGCAAATACAAACTATTTTGTGGGGTGGGGGTGCTGAGGGCTCTATATTCCATGGTGAACACAGCGTTTTGGAAGGATCTGGGGCCACGAGAAGCGGAGAGCCAGGGCTGTGACCTGTGCTTGAACACAGAGGGTGCTCGGGCCAGGCATTTTCAATCAGGAACCACCCCATAAACAGGTTAAGAGGTTGCTAGGGCTTGGAAAGAGATGCCAAAGTGGGGTTTTTTGAGGGACTGTGGTGTTGGGTTTTCATTTTTATTAAAAATCTCTGTCTTTTTAAAGAGCCTCTGAGAGAAAGATGAGGACAACACTTGTAATTTGTGAAGCTCCTACCCGTCTGAAGGACACAGACTCCTACAAACAGCAGAGCTGCAAGCAGGCAGGCACGGGTACAACACTCTTAAAGCCCATCCAGAAAGGATAAAACAGAGAAAAATCAAAGTTCCTTTATTGCTTTAAGGCGGATAGGCAAACGTCACATAAATCAAAATGAATAGGCAAGCGCCCCGGTGAAGGGAAGCGTGACCACCGCTGGCTCCCGCCCAGCAGAAAGAACTTTAGGCACCAATTCTTCAACTTTTCTTTTTTCCAAATTAGGTCTCAGCGTTTCACCGCCTCTTCTCACCCACTGTGGTGCCGAAATGAGAGTTCCAGCCTAGCCTTGCTTTTATTTCTCCAAGACCAGGCTACAGACCCTTCTGTAATCTCAGACAGAGAAGAGGGAGCTCTGGTTTGCTCTCCTAGAGCAGGTCCCTTGATTTGCCCCCTGAATTTTAGCTCCTAGGGGCTCATAGCAAAGACACAGAAGCCCTGAGAGCACCAAAGCTGCTCTGCCCTCTGCAGCAGCTCGAGCTTCACTCACATCCATGGGAACGCTTTCCGTAAGGTGCAGCTACACTTCAGGATCTGATTACGCAGGGAACAACCGCACAGGAATGTTTCACAGTTATCCCTTTCCCTCTCCAATTCCCCCTTTTCTGCCCTCAGTTCCATTTTCAATGACTTACAAGCTTGCAATCCAATAAATAGATTCACCCGACAGTTAAAAATTAAGCTGCCCATACTTGATAAGCTGTAGAATAAACCCCTTTCATGTGGAGATGAAGACAAACTACAGCTCTTGAACACGAGAATTTGCTGTGCTGAAAGAGGAAAGTAATTAATTCTGGTTATGCATACAAATTTCTACATCTGGTTCTTTAATCAGCGATCTGCACGCAGGCTGAAAAAAAAGCAGCTTATCTTTAGGCTGCTGCATTGGGGGTTTCACTCTGAACAGCCCATCTTCAACCGAGTTCTTTTGTTTTCAGCTACATTAAATGCACAGGAGCGTATTTGCAGCACCACTGTATCACATCTCTCTTGAAAAGTCATTTTTACCACACGCCCTTGTTGTCAGGCACATCTCTTTTGGGGATGGAAAAGAAACAGAAGCTTCTCACTCAGTCCAGTTTTTATTCTCAGCCTATACAGGATTTCTTTTAATCAAATATCTTTAGAGTGTGCAATAACACCCTTGGCAGTCAAATGATTTTCAGAACTTGATGCTTCTCAAAGGAGATCATTCTGAAGGCTCCGCACAACAGCCTAAACCCAAAACCCATTCACAAAGCGCCTGTCAGTAGCTGGAATTTATGAAGGGAGGGAAAGACTAAGAGTTGTATTCCGAAGGGCAGCACCTTCCCAGTGTACTGGAAGGGCTCATCCTTTGCTGTGGGTAAGGGCTCCTTTTCACATCACAGAAGGCACACAGCAGTTAAACAGCCCGTGTAGTACAGCACGAGGCCAAACCTCTCAGCCTTCTGTGAGCTGGAAGACCTTACAGCACCTACACATACACCTGTAGCTATTTCAAATCACTTCTCTTCCCCCCCACAAGATAATTCATTCAGCCTGCTAAAAGAACCTTTGAATCAACGCTGCCTTCTGGTTTAGTCCAGAAAGAGCTGAACGTCTGACGACGACATCTCGTTACACTATCAATCAGCTGCATTCTATTCCTATCTTGAGTTTTGGCAGCGGAGCAAGCAGCCGAAAGCCTGGCTGAACGATTGTTTATCTGCTCTTAAGGCCACCTTGCAGTGAGCAACCAGCTCTACTGGATCCCAGAAGCAGCAGGAATACGTTAGGCTGAGGATTCTCCTGCTGCCACACGCTTCCCACTGCTAGTTCTTCAGGGACAGCACAACTGGGTTGTGGGGTATTTATCCTGGAGGAGGCTGAGGGGAGACCTCGTTGCTCTCTCCAACTACCTGAGAGGAGGTTGTGGAGAGGAGGGAGCTGGGCTCTTCTCCCAAGGGACAGGACGAGAGGGAATGGCCTCAAGCTCCACCAGGGGAGGTTCAGACTGAACATTAGGAAAACATTTTTCACAGAAAGTGTCATTGGTCCCTGTCAGAGGCTGCCCAGGGAGGGAGTTGAGTCCCCTTCCCTGGAGGGGTTTAAGGGGCGGGTGGACGAGGCACTGAGGGACACGGGTTAGTGATTGATGGGAACGGTTGGACTCGATGATCCGGTGGGTCTCTTCCAACCTGGTGATTCTGTGATTCTGACTGCCCAGGCCACTCACCACTGTGAGGTTGCGGATCTCCTCCATGACTCGCGGCCAGAAGGACTGGAGGCTTTGCTGGGCATCGCTGTTGCCGGCTGTGCCGAAACCCGCATCTGTGGACATCCTGGGAGCTGGGAGAAACAGAGAGAAGCGTTAGCAACGACGGAGGGAGGCAGGAGCCAAGAGATCCCCTCCAAGACCCAGAAATACTGGACGGGGCCAGTCAGGCCAACTGGCAAAATAAGATATGCCAGCCCAGGTACAACAACAACACGGAGACGCAGCCTCTAGAAGCAGGCTTTAAGAATTTTATTTCTTTTTCCAAAGACAGCCAGGCGTTCCGCATTTTCCAGACTGATTCTGTTATTTAAATCTATGCTGGATGCTGCCCACCCCTCCATCAAGCCCTGTGCCTCTGCAAACGGCTTTATTTACTGTAAGCACCAGCAGCCTCCAGAAGTTAGGAGGAGGAAACAACAGCACAATATCTGTGTTCCAACTCTCCCTTAGAGCCACACGGTGCTGCGGGGAGGATGGGGAAGCGGTCAGGACCCTCAGCACTGACCAACCGCATCCCTCGGGGTCCAAGACAGAACCAGCCTGTGTGGCACCGTGTGTGCACATCTTGATTTCCAGCTGACACAATTCCTCACCCTCATAAACTCCGAGATCCAGTCCTGCCTTTCTGACAAGAAAATCCTACCACAACTCTAGTTAATATTAAAATGGGAGCAGCTGCACAACTTGGGAATCCTTCAGAACACCAAGACCAGCCTTGCTGGCATCCCCTGTATGACAGGAGCGCGTGGCTCCAGCAGGATTCCCAACTGGATCCCAGCCTGGAAGGACAGGGCAGTCGTGCCAAAAAGCACACGCGCATGTAGGATCTGCCGAGACACCAAGTCCTGTCCCACTGGGTTGTCCTTCCCACGCACTGGATGCATCCCAGTGGATGCTGAAGCTGTCACCCTTCACTTCTTGGGCAAGCAGAGCAAAGGAAGCCATCGAGTTAGATATTAAACGCTCACGAGGGCACAAGTATAGCTCCAAACTTTCCATGAATGACACACACCCCCCCTATGTGTAAACAATGAGTCGCTGTGTCTCCCAGAACTCCCAGCAAGACAGAAACGGCAACGGGTTTTCTATAGGGACAGACCTCAGGAGACACAGATATTTGTGAACCTCCATATGATGGAGAAAGACACGTGAGCGGATTTAGCTCTGACACAGACACAATCCCTGCTTCCTTTTCATCCAGAGGTTTATTGCAGCCCCTCCCCAGGCTAAAGGGAAGGACAGCAACCCTGTACAACACAAACACTGGTGGGAGGCAGTCACCAATCGCCAGTGCTTTCCAAATCTACTATTCCAAAGCAACGACGATCCATAAAATCTTATTAACAGATCCAAGAGATGAACGCCAGACGATTAGTTCACTCCCTCCTGCAGCCCACGCTTGCCAGGGCAGACTCTGAGCAGTTGTATTTTCCTTTCATCAACCCGAGGGGAGGGCACGGAAAGCGTGGGAAGAGCTGAAGGGGATCTTGACAAGGACAGAAGATCCTATCTGCAGCCTCAAAGCAAGAGCTCGAGACTGGAGGAACTCCAGCTGAAGAACCTATGGAAATGAGTGACTGACAAGCTACCAGGTGACTCTTCAACAGCTATTTACACGATAATCCCATCCGCCCACAAACTGAGATATTTCAAGTATTTATGAGAAAACAGAGAGATAAATATTCCACCGAGCGCACTAAATTGTTATTTGATTCTTCCTGCTCCCCGATCTGCATTGTCAAATGTAGACAAAGAAATAGTTCAGGCACATAAATAAAAGTTAATCCTTGAAATCTGCTCAGTGCCAGCAATATTTCAACACCAACACTAGATGGGGTTTCTTCTGCAACTGGAGGCACAATTCATCTCAAAGATGAGCCAAATCGCTTTGTAAGGCTTTATTGCCAAATACAACCAAATTGATACTCAACCTACTTCAACGCTGCACTGGAACGTAACACTCGGCATATTCCTACAGGTTAAAAAGAAAGAATAAAAGGTCATGGGACAAAGAGGAAGGAAATCCCACCACCACTGTGGCTTTTGCGTGCAGCTGGGGATAAAGCAAATTTCTTACATTCAATACCTGCCTCTGTGTTACCCATCCAGGTTTCAGGAAGAGCTAGGAATGGTTTACTCCAGTCGTCTAGTGTTTAAAAGGTCCTGCCGATGAATACAAAAGGATTCCTGGCTTTAATGCAAACACAGGGCTGATTTTGGAATGCAAAATGAGCAGCCTGATGCTCAACTCATGGACAACCACGGCTGCACGCGACTTCAGGATAATCGGTAGGAAATTGAGCAAAAGTAGAAACAAGAGTCACCAACAGGCTGATTTTGTGAAGAACCTACAGAATCCAACCACTATAAATGCTGAAATAAAAGCCAAAGTAGGTTAAAACTGCTCAGAACATGACTGCAGTAATCTCTTCCCATTAAAATATGGATGCACAAGTGGCATTGAAAGTGCCTACAAACAATAAAGGTGGATGGTTAGAGAAAGAAAAACCCAAACTGCTCCACAACAGCCAATCCAGCCCACCCAGCCTGGACTACGCTCCACAAAGGCGAACAGTTTGCTTCCAGACTAAGGGAAAAAGAAACCGCAGGCCAGAAAGCTGGTGCACTGCCCCGAGGTGATCACGGAGCAGATCTGCAAGCACATCTCGAGATCTACGCCATCAACACTTGGCAATTAAGAGTTTGGTGCTCGCAGGAGCAGAACACCTTTCACAAACACTGAACTTACCAAACCCCGTGGCAGCTGACAAAGCCTTAAGAGCTTTACTTCGCAGGAGCACAAAGCAAGCACAAAGACAACTTCAGCATCTGCGCTTGGGAATTTTTGTTGCTTGTTTGGTTTTTTTTTTTCCTACACAGATGCCAGATTGTGCTCTGGCTTTAACGGCGTGGGAAGGGGGAAACAGTCAGATGGAGTCGTCTCACCCTGGACGCCTACAATCTGCACGCTTGAGCAAGAACCTGCTACTGAAAACACAAGCTACGGTATAATCACACACGAAATGAAGATCTCCAACCTCGCAATCCCACCCAGAGCTCTTGAGGTGGAAACCCAACAGCCAGGATGAGCCCAGCTGACTGGGGTCCCACTGCAGCCACAGGACATTCCCAGGAATCCCCAGTGCCGCTCGCCAAGGGAGCCTGGGAACAGGAATCAGAGAACAACCTCCCCAGCCAGCAAGAGTCACAGCTCAGCTTCGGACGTGCCTGCTTTGAAGTTCCTGGCCTTGACTAAGAAGTCAACAAAACACAACGAGCTGGGTGGAGAGCAGGTCTAAATGACATTTATCCAAATATCCAAAGGGATATGCAAACAGCGAGTATCAGAGGGAAGCACTGGGAAGCCTTGAGGCTCTCGATGAAGGAGGTAATAACTGAGCAACATCATCAAGTACCACAGGGCCTGGCGATAGCAGAAACGTTGGCTTCTTTGCATACGGCGGAGTCACATTCTCATGACTCGGGTTATGGGAAAGAGCCTCTTTTACACAGCTTTGTATGATGTGACAGAAGCATGTTCCAGCCAAACGTCCTCAGAAGGCGGCTAAATATGAAGGGAGATGAAGGTTAAAAAGAAATCAGACAGAAGCTCAGGCAAATGTTTTTCCTCAACAGTTTCCTGTGAGGGTGGGGAGGCCCTGGGCCACGTTACCCAAAGAGTCTGTGGCTGCCCCATCCCTGGAGGGGCTCAAGGGCAGGTTGGATGGGGCTTGGAGCCCCTGATCCAGTGGGAGGCGTCCCTGCCCGTGGCTGGGGTGGGACTGGATGGGCTTTGAGGTCCCTTCTAACCCAAACCGTTCCAGGATTCTATACTACAACAATAAGGTGTTGCCACAGCGCGGCACAAAGCGCCGCAGAGGGGAGAAGAAATCGCTATGATTTGTGGCCAGTCCTGCTGAAACAAAAGGAAAGACAAGTCAGAGCATGCAAGGCTGGGGGGTTATGACAGACGAGCCTTTGGCTCTTGACATTTTGAATGATTCCACAGGAAAACAAACAAACAAGCAAAAACAAACCCCAAATCAGTGAACACATGCCCTGGGAGTCAGGCTCAGAGAGCACCGGGCTGGCATGTGCTGCCACGGCTCGCGGGCCAAACGCCTGCTGAAGGAGTCGCTCCAACACGCGCATCCAGACGAGACTCATCCCCAGCTCTGGGGTCAACACGTCAGCACAAACAGGGCTTTGCCTATAAAGCATCACCCAGCCGAGAGCCGGGGAGGAGAGCAGCGCAGCGTCGAAGGAGATTTATACAGGGTTTTTTTGGACCCGAGATCAGCTTTGAACAAAGCCCAGTACTCCACATCAGAATAAAAAGGAAGGAGGAACACTTTAAAAATGCAGCATAATTGACTGTACAATGCAGAGAGTTAAGCAGACAGCAGTTATTCCAGCCCACCAGAGCAGTAGGGATGCTGTTATTAGTAAAGCATAAAAACTTCTGTATAAGTAAAGTTACAGCCAGACCATGGGCTAAAATCAGAAGTCCTAGACTCTAAAACTATTATTTATCCAATATATAAATCTGTAAGGCATCTATAAATCGACACCAGCCCTTCAGGCAGTGCAAGAAGGCAATAACCACAAACTTAGAGAAGCCTAAGGCACTGCCCTTGCTGAAACCAGAATCCTTCAACTTTTTATAAGCAGTTTCAGGAGGGTTTCAGTAAAACGAAGATAATTCAAAACACAAGCGCTTCCTTCCAATGCACCAGTGTAAGAAACTCTTGAAATTCCTCAGTTTTATTTCTTTTATTGAGGTATCGCACACAGAGCCCTCCAAGCACTGAGCTGGCACCATGAGGGGCTGATTGCAGCCGATGGGAGAATCAGTCCGGGCTGGGTATTTACAGATTACTCTTCTTCAATACAACTAAAATTGAGCACAATGACCAGGCTCGTTAAGCACTGCACGAAATCACCTTCGGAGGATATTGAGTACTTATGGCTAAAGGTTTTTAAGAGCCGATTACAAAACTATGTTGAAGTCGAGTTGATCTTGCCTTAGGGCCGAAAAAATAAACACGATGCTCTCCCTCTCCAGGTACCTTCTCACTATTTTTTCTATGAATATTCAGCAGCAGATTATTCTCTTTTCAAAGCGCTGCTGGAGCATCAGCTCCCTAATAACCCTAATGCATCCCTTCTGCTTGCACTCACGCGAGGTACAGCCCTTGATTTAAGCCCGAATCGGTTGCAAAGTCAGATCAAGGGATCGGGATTACGGCTTCCAACAACAGACAGCTCGTTAAACCCGGCAGGTTTGGCTCCAGCAGCCAGCGGGGCCAAGTTCACTCTGCACTCAGCACTGCGGCTGGATCGCAGCCCTGCCTCCTGCTCTCCCTCTCTCCACACAGCACCTGGAGCAGGAATTCCATTCCTCCCCTCCCTTCTCTCGCAGACGCTCAGCCACTGGGGTAAGAGCTGCCTCTCCACTCAGCAGGGAGAGAAAGAAAGCAGCAGAGCTGCTCTGGAGAGGAGGCAGCAGGGCCAGAGTAACCACCTCAGATTCATTCACGCAAAGCAGAAATTGGCCAGATAACCTTCCCGATACCGAGTTTGTTATGCAATTACAGCCCCGGATCATCATCCGATTGCAGGCAGCAGTATCCTTCGCTGGGATCTGAGCTGGGAATGGCCTTGTAGGAAGGCACGTGCTCCACACCCGGCACGAATGAGAACAGAAGCTCCAAAGCTGCTTTGGCTGCACAGGAGAAGGGAATATCCGACAGCGCAAACAACGCACAGCAAGGGCGTTTGCTGCACGCACACAGAAACTGTCCAGAGTTCCACACCTCAGCACAGAGAGCAGCCAGCGCAGACAGTCCCACGCTGCAGCCCAGGCACAAAACTCCCTGCTGGCTTCACTCCTTTGGAAGGAAAAACATCAGGAACAACATCTCATACAGAAGCATCAAATCTTCTGTTTGCAAGGTGCTACGCGCCTATAGTGCTGCCACAAGTCCCATGTCCAGCAGCCCACGCTGACTTGTGCCCAGGAGGACTGGAGGTACAGAAAGATCATGATTAGTGTCAGGCAGGGTTTAGTTGTGCACACAAATACACAGAAATTCAGTGCTGGAATCCCACCAGCACCACAGCACCAGAAACCATCCTATAGCAGTGACCTCGCACGGAGTCAAAAGTGAGGCTGCAAATATTGGAGCGCCGCAAAAACTAGCCCTTTTTTAAAAGGGAAAGCAAACACAATAATCTGAATTGCTGTTTGTTCGGGTTATTTTCCTTTCCTTTCTTCTTCGAATCAAAGAGCACAAGGGTCACACTCGATATTGGGCGTTTCACCAGTTAAACACTACTGAACAGCGACTCTTTGCAGCACAAGCTTGGCAGGCAAGCAGGCATGGTAAGGAGCAGAAGAATAAACTTCCCAGACAAACAAGGATGAGTGTCTGAGATGAAACGCGCTGCCTCTCCAGCTCCTAAATTAAACACCCAGCAGAAAGGGAAAAACTCCTTCAAGTAAAGCGTGGTCAAGTTATTCAAGTCTCCTTCAGACGACAAAGCAGTTGGCACACTGCGACAGTGCCTATCGTGTACTTCACCCTATAAACTTCAATCTCAGCCAACCTAGCATAAAATCGACATTGTGTGCTCCAGCCTTCTGAATTTAAAAAACTCACAAGCTACGCGCCTCACAAGGCGTTTCCCAGTCCCACTATACACACGTTTCACTCACTTCAACAGCGACCTCAGAGAGGACGACGGAAAGCAACGTGATGCTAAACTCACCTTCACAAAGAACTCTGCTTCGGTCCTGAACGGTTGTGGGCTCTCACCTCTATAGTAAAAAAAAAAATCTAGCACAAAACATCAAGGCAGTGCCTCATGCCTGAAGCAGGAGGGTTCTCACCCAGGTGGGAATGGATTTCACACCTGCAGTAACATCAGGGACTCAAAAAACCAAAGTCCTTGTCACCTACGCTGAATATTTTCGATGTACACAGCACGCGATTTATTACCAAGTTGAAAGGTGACAAAAATAACCCCATTTCCAGGGCCACAGGTGCTATTTTGGCACCAGCAGTGCCACCTGAGCGCTGGGCTCTGTCTGTTCAGAAAGTGCTTCTAATATTTCCAAATCCCACAGCAGTTTCCAGCCGCTGTGGCACGGGTTTGGAAACCCTCGGCACCCAGGCATCCCCGGCAGAGAGCATCCCAGCTGCTCCCAAAAGCCAGAGCGCTCCGAGCACCATCCCAGCTGGTTTGTCCATTTCTCTTATTGTGTGTTACGGGCAGCAGAAGTTTTGATCATGTAACATCCACATTTACTGCTCTGGAGTACAAGCACAAGCAGAATTCCTGTTAAAACAACACAGACTAAACATATTCAGCCCAGACATTGCTTTTTTTCTTTACAGTTGCTTGTATTTTTGAATTATTTATATATTATTCAGCATTAAATTCAGAGTTTCTATATGAAAAGTCCTACAAGTGCTCCCCCATTTTCTCATCCTCCTGACAGCCAATTTCACTGAAAAAACTGAGCTGGGTGCTCTCTGCTAACCTCCCGGTGACTCCAGGACCCAGGCAGCAGCCGGAGCAGCCAGGACAGCTCTGAGGATCCTGCCACACACTCAGGGCACAGTTACGCTTTGATTTCTACGTAGCCTTAAGTGTTTCATGTTTCCTCGCTCTTCTGCTGCACTTTTAGGCTCAGTCACCACCGCGCTACTAGAGAGGGAAGAGGGAAAGGCAGGAAGAACAATTCAAACCAGAGTAGACACAACCCAGACAGGGCTGAACACCAAGCAGGAGTTAGTGACAAAGCCTTGTGACCGTTTTAAACCAGTGCTGCCTTCTCTTCTGAGAACGTGGGTATTCAGGGCAGAAAAGTGAAATAGAAGTCCTCCTTCTGGGGGCGTTCAGGGTTTTCTATAGGGATCATTCCCCGATTCCACCTCCCTGTTGCTTTCTTTGCTCACGTTTATGAGTTACATCAGCCAGCGGCACCGTGCAAAGCTTAAATGGCATTATTTTCACACGAGCCTTTTGGCTCCCGAGATCAGCAGCCCTTACTGAAATAAAGCACCACCTGCACTGTTCAGGAACCAGCACTCTCACCAGGCCCCCCCTCCCTTTTCTAAATCAACCCTGTTACAAACATGCAAATCTCCGCTCCTCTGGGTCACCTTCATTGACTGACAACGAGACAAATCAAATCGCTTTCAGTTATCAGCGTGGTGAGACCGCACCTCGAATCCTGGGGTCAGTTCTGGGCCCCTCAACACGAGAAGGATGTTGAGGCTCTGGAGTGAGTGCAGAGACGAGCAATGAAGCTGGGGAAGGGGCTGGAGAACAAGAGGAGCAGCTGAGAGAGCTGGGGGTGTTCAGCCTGGAGGAGAGGAGGCTGAGGGGAGAGCTCATTGCTCTCTGCAACTCCCTGAGAGGAGGTTGTGGAGAGGAGGGAGCTGGGCTCTTCTCCCAAGGGACAGGGGACAGGACGAGAGGGAATGGCCTCAAGCTCAACCAGGCTGGACATCAGGAAAAAAATTTTCATGAAAAGGGTCATTGGTCCCTGTCAGAGGCTGCCCAGGGAGGGGGTTGAGTCACCTTCCCTGAAGGGGTTTAAGGGACGGGTGGACAAGGTGCTGAGGGACACGGGTTAGTGATTGATGGGAATGGTTGGACTCGATGATCCGGTGGGGCTCTTCCAACCTGGTGATTCTAAGATTCTATAATCAGGAAGCAACCTAACAGAGCAAGTTATAAACAGACAACAGAAGAAAATCCCCTGCAGGAGCTCTCAGCACATATAAAAACCCCAAAGTTTTAACAAACAAACCAAAAACCCTTCTTGTAGCTCCTGGGAAGCTTCAACAGGCATTCTGAAGTTCGATCCTACTGACAATGTGTCTCATAACACATTCTGACCCTCTGGAACATAAGGCAAACTGTAATCTTTATCAAAATACAATAATTAACGGCTTTAAGTTAGCAACCACACAGATTTAATTCACTCCCAACACGGGCAGATCGCTAAAGCCATGAAATGAAGAAAAGGCTTCCTGAGCCCACGCTGCTAAAATACAGATGTCACGCCACGTTATATAAACACAAAATTCTAGTCCGATTAGAAAAAATAAACCCAACAAAACCCAAATCGGCACGCTGGGGGGAAAGGTGACCTCCAGCACCCACCTTCCCTGCAGACACCGAGGAGCTCAGCCCAGAGACAGCAACTTCCCACCACAAACTGGTTCTTTAAAGCCTCTCTCCTTCTGCTGCCAGTTACCTTCAGAGAAGAAACAGGTGTGGAAAAGTCCTGTAACCACACAGACACCTTTTCTGCACCTGCTTTCTCAACAATCAGGAAAGCCCAGGGCATCTTTCGAGCAGAAACGACAAAACCATTTTCCGTGCGCAGGCAAAACGGGGCCTGAGGACCTTCCTTTCCCCCGTGGCGCTGCCAGAAGAGGTCAGGAACTGCTATAATTTAATAATAAATCCCCTTACGGCGCTACCAAAAGCTTTCGGTTTCTCCTGCTGCTCTTGACCTAGAAAGATGGAGCAGCACCTCTGCTCACACCACCACCACTCTTAACGAACTATGACGAGCACCGGGCATAACGAAGACTCCTTGGCCTCCCGCCCCACCTCAGGGGCACACAGAAGCGGAGAGCGCCCCAATTTCAAGGCAAAAGTACTAAAATGCCTCATTTTCTTGCTTACAGATGCTGCGGGTGACCTTTGCGTGCCCAGCCAATCGCCTGACGCTGGCTGAGAGCCCATTACAGAGGTCACTGCTGTTCCACTAATGAACCGGAGCGCCCACCATCATTAGCACACGGCGTACAGGGATGGTTCTCATTCTACCCCTCCTCAGATTGAAACCTGCGTGACGTGCCAGATGCCACAGAGAGGTGAATAAGCTTTGCCTGAGCTGTCCACCAGCCTTAAATTAAAATATTACAGCAATACTTGGAGGCTGTAGGAAATCTGAGACCCCTCAGGCTGAAGGCTGCAGTCCTTCCTCAGCCACTGGCACCGGTGTGTGGAGACCTTATTCTCTACGAATACCTGACGGGAGGTTGTGGAGAGGAGGGAGCTGGGCTCTTCTCCCAAGGGACAGGGGACAGGACGAGAGGGAATGGCCTCAAGCTCCACCAGGGGAGGTTCAGGCTGGACATTTTTCACAGAAAGGGTGATTGGTTCCTGTCAGAGGCTGCCCAGGGAGGAGGTTGAGTCCCCTTCCCTGGAGGGGTTTAAGGGACGGGTGGATGAGGTGCTGAGGGACACGGGTTAGTGATTGATGGGAACGGTTGGACTCGATGATCCGGTGGGTCTCTTCCAACCTGGTGATTCCATGATTGGGTTCGGGTGCCAGGGCTCACTTTTCTAACGTCCCTACAAAAATAAGTTGCACGATGTAATTACCTCTAATTCTCAAAGCGGTGCTTTTAAGGTCAACAATTACCAGTCAGGGAAAAATTAAAGACTAAGAGCAGGCCTGCAGCAGTTGAGCTGGGTCACCCAGTTCACCCTGAGGAGGCAAGGGCGGCAGCAGCGGCATCGAGCATCTCCCGGCAGGAGCGGAGAAGAAGGAATGTCTGCAATGTGGCTCGACTCCTCGACGAAAACTAACTTTAATTCTAACCTACACCCTCTCCTCCGTGTCCTCGACGCCCTCGGCCGTGGGGAGCCGCTTCCTTCACTGCGATTCTTTTTTTTTTTTTTTTTTTTCCTGCGCAAAGTGCCGTAAACAAACTTTGTCCTTCACTCCCGAAACTCGGAGCAGCGGTATTTCAAGGTCACTGGTGCTGGCGGAGGGAGGCCTAGCTCCGGCACCCCCGGCAGCCGCCCCGCTCGGCCCCAGCCGCCCCGGGGCTCGGTTTCTCACCGGGAACACCGAGAGAATCCTGGATGCTGGAAAACTTCTCTCCTAAGCCGCTCTCTCCGCTTCCTCCGCCTGTCACCGCCGGGCTGCGGGGCTCCGGTGACCTTCAGTGCTTGGTGGCAAAGGGAAAAAAAAAGAAACAAAGCGCCGCTTGGGGCTGCCCGGGGCCGGCGGGCGGGGGACACCGGGGCGAGGGGCTGCGACCCCCCGAACCGCCCCCCCCCCCTTACCGGCTCCCGCACCGCCCGCTCGGCCCCGCCAAGGGCAGTTGGGGGAGACCCCCCCGGCTCGGCGGCCGCACCGGGGAGCGAGGCCGGGGATGCCGTTTTCCGCCCCTCTCGCTCAACACCCTCCGCGTTACCGGCCCCGGGGCGGCGCCCCCCCCCCACCCCCACCCCCGGGGGGGCCCCCGCGGACCCTCCTCGCTCCCCTCCAGCCCCGGAGGGAGGAAAGGCCGCAGCCCCGAGCCACAACAGCTCCCCCTTCCCTGTTACAGCAGCAGGACGGGCCCCCCAGGCCCTGCGCGCAGCTCCCGCCGCCGGGCCGCGTCCCCCGTGCCGTTACCGGGCCGGCCCCCCCGCACCGGCCCCCAGCTTACCGGGGCGCCGCGGGCCGTGCCCGGGGAGCGGGGAGGGGCCGCGGGGGTGTCCGGCGGCGCTCGGAGGTGCCCGCCATAGCCTTTGTCTTTGAGCTGACCCCTGCCCGCCGGGACTCCGCGTCCCCGCCGCACCGGGCGCCGGCGCCTTTAACGGCGGCCGCTCAGCCGGCCCCGTGCGCGCGCCCGGCCCGCCCCGCGCCGCCCCATTGGCTGCGAAACGAGGGGGGGGGGGGGGGAGGAAGCGTCCTCGCACTCCCATTGGCTGAGCCGGGCGGGGAGGCGAAGCCCGCGCGCCCATTGGCTGAGAGCGCGCAGCGAGCGAATACAGCGCTCCCATTGGCTGAGAGCGCGCAGCGAGCGAATACAGCGCGCGCATTGGCTGCGTGATGCGTGAAGAGGGGAGGAACGAATCCTGCACGCCCATTGGCGGCGCGGCGCGAGGGGAGCGAATTCCCGCGCGCCCATTGGCTGAGCGGAGCAGGACGCGCGAATCCTCACGCGCCCATTGGCTACGAGCGCCCGCCCGCGCCCATTGGCTGAAAGGAGCGTGGGGAGCGAATCCTCGCGCGCCCATTGGCTGCGCGGACCCCGCCGTCCGCTTCCTGTTTCGCGGTTACCTTGAGCGGCGCCGCAGGGGTCAGCGCGGCCGCCCCGGGACCCGCCGGGCAGCGGGCTCCGAGCGGGGCTCCCCCAGCCCAAACCCCCCCGGGAGCGACCCTGGGACCGGGCACGGGATCACGGGATGCCCGGCCGGGAGGGACCGGGACACGAGAAGTCGTTGCTATTGCAAAAAAATGCAGTATCTTTCGATTTAAAGACAAATATTTTATATTTAAGCTATATACCTTTTGATTCAAGCTCAATTCCTTTTGATTCAAGCTCAATTCCTTTTGATTCAGGCTCAATTCCTTTTGATTCAGGCTCAGTATCTTTTGATTCAAATGTTATACCTTCTGATTCAAGCCAAATGTTTTTATTTAAGCCAAATAACTTATAATTCAAGCCAAATGTTTTTGTTTTAAGCCAAATATCTTTTGATTCAGGCTAAAGATCTTTGATTCAAGCTCAATACCTTTTGATTCAAGCTAAATACCTTCTGGTTCAAGCTATATATCTTTTGATTTAAGCCAGATATTTTTGATTTAAGCCAGATATTTTTGATTTAAGCCAAATAACTTCTGATTTAAGCCAAATATCTTTTGATTCAAGCTAAAGATTTTTGATTCAAGCTAAATACTTTTTGCTTTAAGCCAAATGTTTTTGTTTTTAAGCTATATATCTCTTGATTCAAGCTAAGTATCTTTTGATTTCAGCTAAATATTTTTGATTTAAGCTAAATAGTTTTGATTTAAACTAAATATTTTTGATCTAAGCTAAAGCAGAATTAAGTTTCATCGAAGCAATTGTGTTTCTCTTGGAAAATTAGGCAGAATGTCCCTCTAAGAGCACATTATTCTTTCAAGCAGAGCTTTTCCAGACCCCGCTGGGTCTTTTGGAGGTGATAACGCCTTCTTGGTGCTGAACAGGGGGGTCTTGTCCCCCAGTCACCTCTTTGCAGTCTCTCCCTGTTCCAAACGCAAGGTCAGAGCGGGAGCCAAAGCTCCAAAGTAGCTGAGATTTGGCTGTCGTGAAATCCTTGGAATGTAATAGAATATGCATAAGAAAATTTATAAACGTACAAGTGGGGAATCTCTTCTGTCCCCAGCTCTTGTCTTGCTGCAGGTGACTGAAGCTCCAGGCTGGAGGAAGAGCTACCTGGAGGGAAAGGACCTGGGAATGCAGCTAAATGTGAGCCAGCAGTGGCCCAGGGGGCCAAAAAAGGCCACCAGCACCTGGCTCGGATCAGAAACGGGGTGGCCAGGAGCAGGGAAGGGTTTGTCCCCCTGGATGAGGTGCTGTGGGATGGTTTAGAAGTGGACAGGAATGCTTAGACTCAATCACCTCAACGGTGTTTTCCAACCAAACGATTCTACGATTCCCACAGCTTCCCATTCCCTCTGGGTCTCGGAGCCTCCAAGAAGCTCCGGCGACTCTGGGATGGGACTGGGAGCCGGGAGTGGTGCGTTTACACACGGGTATTTTAACCTCCGCAGACACACATCCTCGTCCAGTTATCGACACCACCCAGATGGATTACAAGCTGCATTCCAAGCCAGAATTTACTGCTCGGATCTGAGGCGCCTGCAGGATCCTGCACCACGGGAAGAACACCACGAAGCGCAAGCAACGCTTTACTAGTGCTCAGATTAAATGAGTTCCAATCAGACAGCCAGGAGAGATTTGTTTAGAAACAGATCTTCCTGATGATTTATTCAATATAATGGTTTAGTGGGTTAAAGCATGTTTTAAAAACGCGGCTTCGTGGTGCTTTGTTCTCTCCCCGTGCCATTCCTCAGATAAGGCTGCGGCACGCTCGCTATGCAAGGCACTTGAGGTTGGAACGCGGACAGCCCCACACAACCCAGCAGCCTCCCGGGTGTTTGGGGCTGGAAAAAATCCGCAAGCGCATCCCCCTGTCATTCACAGACCCCCCAGTCACCCACAGACCCAGCGTCCCTCTCATGCACAGCCCTCATGGCACAACCACGGCTCTCCCGACACTTGATAATTCCTCATGACACGGAAAATGCAACTTGATTTTGGGAAGCCCTGCTGTAAAGGGTTTATTTTGATCATTGCCACCGTTCCTGCTCTGAAATCAGGTGATGTGGTTGAGCCAACACTCAGGAACTGCTGAAATCCCACTTGAAACCATTCAACTGCAAAGCTCCTGGGAAGACCTAAGGAGAAAGGAGCGTTCTTACCCAGGAACTGTCCTCTGTCGCTGCGGCCTGCAGGTTATGCGCTCGTGAGGAAGCGTCCCTGCTCTTTATTCACAACTGGTGTGAGAACGTGCACCAGGATGGCTCATCTTTACACAGCACCAAACAGCAGGAGGGAAGGGGCTGGCTGTGCAGGAGAAACAGGCACCTCGAGGTCACCCCACGACCACACGTGGGAAGGACATGGACCTGTTGGAACGGGTCCAGAGGAGACCATGGAGAAGATCCCAGTTGGAGCATCTCCCGTACCAGGACAGGCTGAAAGAGTCAGGGATGTTCAGCCTGGAGAAAAGAAGCTCCAGGGAGAACTTAGAGCAGCTTCCAGTGCTGAAAGGGGCTTCAGGAAAGCTGGGGAGGGACTCTGGATCAGGGAGGGCAGGGACAGGACTTAGAGGAAGAGGTTTGAGCTGAAGAGGGGAGATTGAGATGAGATCTTAGGCAGAAATGTTTTCCTGCAAGGGTGGGGAAGTCCTGGCCCAGGTTTCCCGGAGAAGTTGTGGCTGCCCCATCCCTGGAGGGGTTCAAGGCCGGGTTGGATGGGGCTTGGAGCCCCTGACCCAGTGGGAGGTGTCCCTGCCCATGGCGGGGATGGGACTTGGTGGACTTTGAGGTCCTTTCTGACCTGAAGCACTTTACAATCCTATGCTATAACAGTACTGGGTGCAGCTCTTCCTCAGGAAAAACCCGAATCTAGGGAGACCGTGTTTACGTGCAGGTGCTTTCAGAGCTCAGAGCGGCCTTAGCTTCGTAGCGGAGACCAACCAACCCCTCAGCGACCCACAGCTCACCCCCTGCTGCGCCTTGGCTCCTTTCTGCTCCCGAGCAGACCCCGGAGCCACCACCTTTCGGTTTGTACAGCAAAAAAATCCCCAGAGTACGGTAAAACAGCAACATCAGCGCCTGAAAACGACCTCGGAGCGACCCCCCCACCCCAAGCTCCATCCTCTCCGCGCGGAGAAACGGTTCGGTTCCCAGTCCTCACCGCGGTCCGCTCCGCTCCCGCCCACCTCCCCGGTGCGAGCCTATCAGCGGGCGCGCGCCGAGCGTCTCAGCCAATCAGCGGGCGAGCGGCTGAGCCAATCGGAGCGACGCGACAGGAACACCCCCTCCCGCTCCCTGCCCCCCGCCTCCCGCCGCACCGCGCGGGGAAACGGCTGGGCTCCCAGTCTTCACTCCGGTCCGCTCCTCTCCAGCCAATCAGCGCGCACCCGCTCCCGCCCGCCTCCCTGGCGCGAGCCAATCAGCGAGAGAGCGGCGAGCGGCTCCGCCAATACGAGCGCGCCGGGGGAACCGCCCCGCCCCCTCCCCTCCGGCCGCCCCCGCCTCGCTCCCCCGCCCGCCTTTCCCCCCCTTTCCCGCTCCCCCGCTCACTCACCGGCCCGGCCGGCGCCGCGACCTCCGCTTCCTTCACCCGGCGAACGCGCTGCCTCCGAGCTGGCCCGTCGGGATTCGGGGAGGAAGGGGAAGGGGCGGTCGGAGCAGAGCGGAGCGCCCAGCGGACGAGAAACAAGATGGCGGCGGGCCCGTGAGGCGGTGGCGCGGAGGCCACGCCCCTTTCCCCGAAGCGGCCGCACGGAGCGCGCGCGTGACCCGCGGAGATCTCGCGAGACTCGGGCGGGGCCGGGGGTGGTGGCCGGAAGTGGAGGGGCCGGCCGGAAGTGGCGGGGCGGGGTGAGGCCGCGGCCTCGGGGTGGGGCAGCGGGGCCTGAGGCTGCGGGGCCGGGAGGGCTGCGAAGGTTCCAGGCAGAGCTTAGAGCAGCTTCCAGCGCTGAAAGGGGCTCCAGGAAAGCTGGGGAGGGGCTCTTGGTCACGAGGTGGAAGGATAGGATGAGGGGGAATGTTTTTCAGCTGCAAGAGGGGAGATTGAGGTGAGATCTTAGGCAGAAATGTTTTGCTGTGAGGGTGGGGAGGCCCTGGCCCGGGCTGCCAGAGCAGGGGTGGCTGCCCCATGCTGGAGGGGTTCAAGGCTAGGTGGATGGAACCCTGAGTAGCCTGATCCAGCAGGAGGTGGAACTGGATGGGCTTTTTGATCCCTTTGTCCTACCATATTCCATGACCCGCAGGACTCGAATATTCTTCAAGGTCTTTCCCAAGCAAGGGATTCTAGGATTCTGCTCTGAAGTTTTGTACTTCAGAACTGGTACGAATCAGTGGGGATTTGGCTACTGTGAAGCTCATAATAATACTATAATTAGTTCTGGAAAGTAATAGGTGTGAGGTTTCTGGGCAATGTTGTACACACGTGTACATGGGAAATAGATTCTGTACCCAGCACTCATCTCGTTACACATGATTTGTGGAATTACGCCCTTGCATCCAGCACTGTAATAAAGAACGCTTGCTTTCCAAAACTCAAAAATGAGTTCCAACTCAGGGCATTTTATAAGGCTCCCACAGGTCTCTGATTTGTCATCGCAGGGTCTCTGCCTGCTACTCTCCTGCCTGAGCTGAGCCTGTTCGAGCCAAAGTCTGTGCCCCAGTTCAGCCAGCTCTCCTTCCCCAGGCACTGCTTTTCTGGCCCCAGGGACGAGTTGCACTGATGCATGACTCGCTGCTCCAGTGTTTTCCCATGAAAAAGGGGCATCCTGAACAGCGACTCCATCTTTGCCTCCTCACAGTCTTTCTGGTGCCCAAACCCTTTGCATCCAGTTTACAACTAGAAAGAGGATTGGCCTCTTGCGCTTTAAAAGTCATTTGAGACAGGGCAGTCGGGTCCTGGGTGGCCACTGCACTATCCTCACCCTTTCCCTGGAGTTCCCAGAGTGGGTGACTGGTGAGGTTTCTGGATCAGAGGTTTCTCCCCATGCTGGAGAGGAGAAAATGCATCCTGTGAACACCCAGAGTTCGGATCTGTGGTTTCTGTTCCCTGACATTCACCCAAATGTAGGAAAAGGGACAGAATTTCTGTGCCCGCTCTGGCTTCAGAGCTCAGCTGCCCCGAAGGCTGCGCGCTGGCACCAAAACGGGAGAGATCTCGCAGCGAATTCCTCCAGTTTTATTGAAAGTCTCGCAACTTCGTGATCTCAGGGCGCTTGCACGGCAGCCAAGAGAAATAAAAGCCGCGCTAGTTGGGTTTGCTTTTCAATTCTCACCATTTCTAAGCTCTCTTCCTCTTACTTTAACATCCAGGGGTTATGATCTGCGATGCAGATCAAAATGACATCTCTAAATCAATTAGCCGGCACCGCTGATGACTTTGCTGCCAGGCTCAGCTGTCAAACCCCCCTCCAGCTGCTTTTCCTGCCAGAGACCCGGCCCCGCTCAAGGGGTTTCTGCACAATCCCCAGCTCCTTCTCCCGCTGAATCCCTTTGTCTGCACCCGGGATGCTCTGTTTCCTCCCCACCTGCTCTCCCAGCAGCAATGGATTCATTGTCTGGAGCTGTTTCCCTTCCCAAGAAGGATCGCAGCCATCTGCAAACACGGAGCTCGGTGTCAGCTGGCCTGAAACGCCGAGGAGCCAAGAAAAACAAGAAAAAAAAATAAATAAACCGCCCAAGAAAGCGCTTTTCCTCTCTCTCTGCTTGCACAAGGCTGCTCGTGGCTTGCTGATTTCACACTCACCCGACATCTGGTACCTGCTCAACCGATTCCCTCCTGCGCCGGCAATTGGAGCCCGAGGAGCTGACGGTGCCCGGAACACGGTTGGAAGGGTTGGAGTTGTTTGATACTTTGGAAAATCGGTTCTTGGAGCGGAGGGGACGTGCCTGGCCATCTCCTTGGCACAGGCCCCTCTTCCTCGGCTTCCTCCCTGAGGAAGCCGCTGCTTTGTTGCAATTATCCCCGAGTAAAGCGTAGAAAATAAAAACGTAGGTGTAAGCGATGGACGTGGACAGGCTGCCTTGGATTTGAGGAAAAAAAGAGGCTATTTACCGCACGTTAGTCCTGCAGGGTCCCCTGTTGTGCCCCAGCAGGGTTCACACCTGATTCCAGTCTCAAACCTGCCTCCTGACCCAGCTACACCTACATAATATTTAAGTATATATCAACACACCTGCAAATATACGTGGCAGGGGGGTTGGAAATAGATGATCTTTAAGTTCCCTTCCAACCCTAACTATTCTATGATTCTGAAGACCCTGTGGATCCGGATTGAGAGGAAAGCCTAGAGAGATAATTTGACCCAGGAGAGAGGATGGTTTGGGTGCTGCCAAAGGATCCCACGGGAGACCAAGAGACCTGCAGGTCAATCTCGTGTCAGATCCTGCTGAGCTGTGGCAGCTTTTGGGGTGGAAATGGGTGGGCTTTAAGGTCCCTTCCCACTCAAACCATTCCACGATTCTGTGATTTCCACCTCCTTCTTTGTGTTTTCCACTGCCCTCCTCTTGCTGGGATGAGCAGCAGCCACACCAGGGGCAGGTCTCTGCCCTGCAGAGGAGGGGAAAAGGCACCCATGGGGTCTGTGGAATCGTGGGGTCACCCTCTTCCGTGCTTCCATCCCACGTTCCCCTGCACCTCATGCTGCCACAGCCCCTGCGGCACCGTAAAGCTGAGCCCCAGGAATCCTCTTACGTGGGTTTTACCGGAGTAATCACATTAAACCACCCCCTTTCACCAGCACAAACCCAAACCATGAAGGAGAAGATGGTGAGGAGCCGACAAACCGGAGAGCTGAGCTCCTTAACGCTTTAAGAAGCATCAGAGACGGGAGAGCCCCACGGGTATCCCAGTGCAAGACCCAGTCGAGGGCTTTCACCTGTCCTGCTCCGTGGAACCGCTTCCCAGGGATGGATTGTGGGGCTGTTGGTGCCGCAACACCCCGAGCACTCAGGGATCCTGGAGTGACCTGCCAAGGGAAGCAGAAAACCAGAGTAATTCGTAAAGTTTCCTACCAATCTAATCAAAAACGTTGCCGTTATTACTTTATCGTTGCCCTGGAACTTCATGTTTTATCATCAAAACGTGGCAGCTGAAAAACAATGCAGGCAGGAGAGGCTTTTCGTGGTCGAGGCACACGGTTCCACTCTCCCTTCCCTCAGAACAATGCGTTCCCAGGACTGACGCTGTCCCCACAAAGCTGGACGTTTGCTTTGATGAAAAACCCTTCCCTACCGAGATATTTTCAGCCAGTTTTTCTAAATATTACTCGCATAGGCCCCCTCCAGACAACCTCTCTCCCTCCCCGAGTTTGTTTATATACTTTGAATTCTGTTCGGAAACCATCTCCCTACTTCAGCGATGTTTTATCCAAGTTTCCATATTTAGTTCTTTCAGCTGTTCCTGCTCGGTTACCCGTTTTCCCGTTTACCCACCGGCCCCCGGCTCTCCCCGCTGGCTCCTTCTCCTCCAGCAGCCGCTCCAGGGGGGATTTTCCCACCCTCCCTGCAGGATCGGGTGCCCTTTCCCCTCCCTGCTCGCCCTCCTGCTCCGGGAACGTGCCCCTAAATCCCCCCAAGGCCCTGATCCCGATGTAGGGAACGTGGCGAAGGCTTCGCCCGTGAGTGCCGGGTGGTTCCTGCGGCACAGATCCCGGCACGGCAAGGATCCCATCGTCCAGCGGGAATTCCAAGCCTGGCATTATTTTAGGGAGAGACAGAGTTAAAGTTGGCAAAGGAGGGTTTGCTCGTGGCACGTGGTTCCATGTCAGCCGCGGTGCGCAGCCTGCAGAGGCAACGCAGGGAAAGCGCTGGAGGAATTCACCATGAGGGAAAAGAGTCGCTGCTCACAGAGAAATTAGAGTTAGCGTGCGGGGAGCCAAGGTGAGTCCAAGGGCAGCGTGGGAACCGGGGCTGCTGCTTCCCTCAAACTTTCTCCTTCGGAAGAAACCATGAGAGGTGTCCCCTTGGTCCCACCTCGAGGGCCACGCTCGCGCTCCAGCAGCAGCCGAAAGGGATCGGAGATGGAAAGGTTGTGTTCCCAAAAACACCGCGGCCACCGGGGCTGAACGGGGACGAGCTGGAGGTCTGGCTGGAGACTCCTGATGGCCCGCGGGGCTGGTTGGGGGATGTGGGGTTCGGGTGGCATCTCCTGGGGTTCAGGTGCTGGGAGAAGGGTCAGGTTGGGAGCTCTTGGAGTCCTGTTGATGGTCGTAGGGTTTGGCTGGTGACTCTTGGTGTTTGGCTGACAGGTGCGGGGTCCTTGAGGACTGGTTGATGGGTGCATGATCCAGCTGGTGGTTCTTGGGGTCCAGATGATGGGAGAAGGACCAGGTTGGCAGCTCCTGGAGTCCCACTGATGGATACAGGATCCAGTTCATGGGTGTAGGGTCCCACTGGAGACTCTTGAGGTCTGACTGGAGGCTCTTGGTCCAGTTGATGGGTGCAGAGTCCAGCTGGCATCTTTTGGGGTTCAGATGATGGGAGAAGGATCAGGTTGGCAGCTCTCGGAGTCCCACTGATGGATGCAGGGTCCAGATGGTGAATCTTGGAGTTCACCCAACTGGTGTAGGGTCCAGTTGATGAGTGCAGGGTCCAGCTGGAGGCTCGTAGGGGCTGGTTGATGGGTGCAGGGTGCAGCTGGAGGCTCGTAGGGGCTGGTCGATGGGTGCAGGGTGCAGCTGGAGGCTCGTAGGGGCTGGTCTATGGGTGCAGGGTGCAGCTGGAGGCTCGTAGGGGCTGGTTGATGGGTGCAGGGTCCAGTTGGAGGCGCTGGGGTCCGGTCGATGGGTGCAGGGTGCAGCTGGAGGCTCGTGGGGGCTGGTCGATGGGTGCAGGGTGCAGCTGGAGGCTCGTAGGGGCTGGTCAATGGGTGCAGGGTGCAGCTGGAGGCTCGTAGGGGCTGGTTGATGGGTGCAGGGTCCAGTTGGAGGCGCTGGGGTCCGGTCGATGGGTGCAGGGTGCAGCTGGAGGCTCGTGGGGGCTGGTCGATGGGTGCAGGGTGCAGCTGGAGGCTCGTAGGGGCTGGTTGATGGGTGCAGGGTCCAGTTGGAGGCGCTGGGGTCCGGTCGATGGGTGCAGGGTGCAGCTGGAGGCTCGTGGGGGCTGGTCGATGGGTGCAGGGTGCAGCTGGAGGCTCGTAGGGGCTGGTTGATGGGTGCAGGGTCCAGTTGGAGGCGCTGGGGTCCGGTCGATGGGTGCAGGGTGCAGCTGGAGGCTCGTGGGGGCTGGTCGATGGGTGCAGGGTGCAGCTGGAGGCTCGTAGGGGCTGGTCGATGGGTGCAAGGTGCTCCCGTTGGGGTTCGGGATGCAGGCGGCAGCTGTCGGGGGTTACCGGGCAGCATCTCCCCGCTCTCGGCGTTGGTCCCAGCCCCGGGGCTGCCCCCCCGCCGCTCCCAGCAGCCCGCCGGGGCCGGGGGGAGGAGCGGGACCGGGCGGCGGCGGCGGTGAGTGCGGGAGCGCAGCGGAGCATCCCCGGCTGGGAGGGATGCGGATGCTCGGGATGGGGAGGAGCGGGCTGGGCAGCCCCGGGAGGGGGCAGAACGTGGAGAGGAGAGGGGGAAGAAGAGAGGGGAGGATGGGGAGAGGGAGAGGGGGATGTCCCGACCCCCGGCGCTCCCCCCGCGGCTGCCGCTGAGGAGCACCCGGCACCCCTAAAACCAACCCCGAGCTCCGAGCATCACTTTGAGCACCCCAAAAGCATCTCTGCACCAAAGTCGTGGGGGCTGCGGTCGTGACCCCCATCCCGAGGGGTCCCCAGCCCCAGGTCCCGTTCACTGGGATCCCTCTGGCAGCGCTTCCCAGCCAGCATTTCGGGAACGGGAGCGCGTTCCCGTGCCATCCATCATCCCCGCTGAAAGCTCGTTGACGTCAACCCCGTCCCATGCACGCTGGGTCCCCAACGCTGGGGAAATGGAGCAGGGACCAGCGAAGGAGCGGGTCTCACCTGGGGAGGGGTTGCCCTGCGGTGCCCACCTGGCACCGAGCAGCTCACAGGCTCCGGCTCTTAGCTTTCCAGCATCTCCAACTTGGGCTTCCGACATCGGTTTGGCTCTGCTGGATCTAGAGAGCCTGCTCCGGAGGATTTGGAGCAGGTGCTGTGGCTGCTTCTGTGCGGAAAAACCTTTGGGAACTGGGGAGGAGTGAAACGATGCCCGGGGATGGGCAGAGGAACCCGAGCTGCTCCCTGCTCATCAAACTGGGGCGAAGCCTGAGGGCATCGCTTATCCCCACAGCCGGGAAGCACCTGAACGGGCCTTTGGCTTGGCTGCTGCATCCATGGAGCTGCTCTGCGCCCCAAAAGGGTCCTCAGAGCCAGGGCCACCACAAGCACACTCGCTCTGAGCTGCGGTGTGGTCCTCACAGGGCTCTGCAGCATCTGCTGCCTGCTCGCGGGGGTCTGGGGAGCACAGCGAGGGGATCTCTGGAGGCTGAGTGAAGCGTGGGGGCTGGTTATTTCATTGGAGAGCAGGAGCCTGCGCATCCCCTCGGGCCCGCGGCGCAGAGGTGGGTTTCGCTTGCAGCAGCTCGGGATCGTCCCTCGGCCGCAGGACCAGGCGCTGCCTTGCCCAAACCAGCCCTGGCACTGCCGGCGGCATCGCTCGGCTCCTTCCCCGAGCAGTCAGGAGGCTGCTCCCGTGCTCTCACCTCCAGCCCTTGTTTAGACACGTTCCTGTTTATTCCTACATCAAAGCCTCTTGAAAACCCAGCCCTGATGCCGCACTTACTTACCTCTTCCCAAAGAGCGAGGTACCTGCTCCGATGTCCCTTTGCGAGGGCGAACTCCTGCCACCTCCCAGTGCTCCTGGGCTCTCGCTCCATCCCCATCCTCGCAGCACCAGTTGCCTTTGTGAGACTTGGACAGAGGAGGAGATGGTGGCTTCTTAGTCTGCCCCTCGCACCCCAGATTGGGAGTTAAATCCTACCGGCTCCCCCTGCCCCGTTGAGGTCTGTCCCCGTGCAGCTCCTGCTGCCCCACGAGCTCAGCCGAGCTCCGTGGGGATGAGGCACTTTGGGCTCCCGCCTGCTCCCGCTGCGCCACAGCCCCGTGGGAAGCATCGTGGTGGTGTAAGGTGCATCAACGGCTGCGAAAACGCCTGGTTCTCCTGCTTATTAAAACCCAAGCTGCGTGGCACCATCTCCTCGCATCCATTTCAATGCTCTGCCAATGTTTTGCCACAGCATCTCAAATAGCAGGGGAAAAGGCTCGTTTAGTGATGATTGTGGAGCGATTTAGCGCAGGATTGACAGCGCTGCTTGCGCACCGGGCTTCGTGGCCCCCGACTGCCCCAGGATGCTCTGGGGGGATCGTGGTGGGAGCCTCTCCGGGCTCCTCACCCTCCCTGCAGACACAGGGGCTCCCGGAGCTGGAGGTCTCTCTGCTTGCAAAGAGCAAATAGCAGCTCTTTCCATCGCTGGGTGGTGGGACGATGCGAGACCGGCCTGCTCGTGCTCTCTGAAGAGCAGCATCTCCCTGGGAGCAGCTGCTCCAGGCTCCTACGGGCCCGTCCTCCCAGTCTGATGGGATTGTGGGTCCCAGGAGAGCTGCCCGGGCCCCTCTCGCCACGCCGAGCGCGGAGCGAGGGGCGTTTGTGTGGCGGTGCCAGCATCCCGCAGTCTCTTGGCATCGCTCTGGCTCACAGAAGTCTTCCTACGGCAATCAAGTTTTCTGCTGATCTCTTAAGAAGCTTTGCTATAATAGTGCAGCCTTAGCATTTAAAAAGCTACTTTTTTTTTTTTTTTTTTTTTTTTTTCTTTTTTCCATCCCTGCAAACAGCCTGTCCTCCCTGCTGGCTCCCGCTGGGCTCTGGAGCGAGCTGGGACCTGCGAGCTGGATGCAGATTGGACCCAGTCAGGTGTCGGGGGGCCAGATTCACCGTCCTGCTGCTGGACGCGGCGCTGTGGGAGCCACAGGGAGTGTGGGTAGGTTTGGTTGCCCATCCTGGAGCTGCAAACCCAGGGGTTTGGTCCTGGGGAAGCCCCACATGGAGCTGTAGCGTTGGGCACCTCTGCTGCAGGCAGAACACAGTCAGTGCTTTGGTTTGAACCCACGGGGACTTTAGGGCTCGTGGTCCATGCAGGGTGCGAGGCTCATGAAAGGCAAAATGACGTTCGTTGATGCAGAAAGGAGAGGGAAAGCAGGGACTGTTGGGCGCTGGCTGCTGGTGGAAGGAAATCAGATGTTCTCTGCAAGAGGAGGAGTGCTGGTAGGAGCAGCAGAAAGCCAGAGCTGATAGCAGTCCTTCCCCTGGAGGAAGCAGCTCCATGAAATATTGATGGGATTCACACACAGCAGATGAGTGGTGTGAGCTGCATTGCAGAGCTCGGAGCGTGCAGCCGGGAAGGCAGCGGCTGCTGGGTAGTGGGAAAAGCTCCTTCCCACAGCCAGCGGAGACGGGGAACCAGCAAGCCCTCGGTGCCCGAGCACCAGGCAAAGGGTTGGCCCAGGGAACCTTGTCCCCATCCATCCAGGGGCCACCGGAGGCCCTGGGCTGGTTCCCAGCATCTCCGCTGCCTCCCCATGGAAGTGGCCCAGTTTCAGGGCTGCGTGGCTGCAGCATCGTGGTCCCCAGGGCTGGTGCTGGCCATGTGCCTGCTCGAGTGTGTCCCCAGCGAGGTCCTGCTCCCTCCGAGCTGCCCATCGCGGGCCAGAACCCACATCGTGGTGCACCGGGGTCTGCAGGATGAGCCTGGACCACCGGGGCTGCCCCAGTGCCACGAGCTCTGGTCTGTTGGGTCACTAACCACTAACTGGGTTCAGTGGGACCTGGCCATCTCCCAGCCACAGCACTGCTGGGTGGCTTTTACTCCTCTGATTCTTTAATGTTGCCTAGGAAACAACGGGATTCAGCATAGATCTGATTTAACCAAGTGGCAGACGTCATGCAGGGCCGTGGGGGAAAGGGATGGCATGGTCAGAGCTCTGTCCTGGGGCTTCTGGCATCTCGGAAGGGGCTTTGCCCCAAGATGTGGCCACCAGGCAGGGGCAGGGATGTGTCCCCCCACCCAGTGGCTGCAAAGTAGGTGTGGGAAGATGCTGTGTCCTGCCTGTCCCTCTGGAGACAGTTGGTTCCCTCGGTGCTCCCGAATGGATCCTGTCTGCTAGGAGCATCACTTCTGCTAGAGCTGTGGCCAGAGAGGGACGTGTGCTTTGTTGGAGGGGGTGGCGAGGACACCACCGTGGCTGGATACAGCTGGGAACAAGGAAGATGCACGTTCCAGCATGGGACACTCAGTCCTCGTGTGTCAGCGCTGTGTCTCTGGCGATTACCCACTCCCAGTCCATCCCAGCAGCAGCACAGAGATCACCCATAGCAGAAAGGCTGCTCAGACCCAAGCCGCTCCCAGGCTTGAGGAACGCTGCTTATCCCAGGAGAGACGGGATGCATCACCGGATCACGGTCTCCGTGAAGGCATCTCTCAGTGCATCAGGACGTCCCCAGGCCACAGTGCTGGTCTCTGTCACCAGGGCTGCACGAGGACCGAGCTCTAATCCACACCACGACCACCAGCACGTCCCATCCTGATGGAAAATCCTCCGGTTCCCCCAGACAGACCGGGCTGCGTGGTCACCTTCTCAGCAAAGCCCCGCGTGCCAGGGCACCGCCGACACCAGCAGCTCCTGGTGCTCGTCTGCCGTCCCTCCCAGAGAAGTTCCAGCTCCAGTGTCTTGTCCTCCTGCTCCCACCCAAGAGCAGGCACTTGCCTTTTGCTGAACCATCACGCTGTTTGCCCCGTGGACTCCTCCTCCTCTTCCTCTCAGGCTCATTATAAACTTTGCTCCCACGCCAGCTGAGCAGGGGCTGGAGCCCCCTCGAGCAGGAGATGCTCTCGCAGGATCCCAGAGCACAGCCTCGACTTGGCCCCATCCGAGCTTGTCCCCACTTTTCCCACAAGTATCCCACATTCAGACCCATCCTTTGATCTCCAGGTTTCTGTTTCCCTGGGGAGGTTGTGCAGGAGGGTTAGTGCGGCGCCTCCCAATTCAGCCAGAACACAATTTCCCAACCTGCTGGAGCACAGAGACGTGTAACCCCAGCAGCTGGAGTTTCCTGCAAGTTCTCAGCTCGTGTGCACTGAATCACACCCCTTGCTGGCCAGTTAAATTCATAGGAGCCTATCAGACATGGAATAATTCATTAGAATTAAGCACTTTTAGGGAAAAGCCCTTGCCTTACTTCCCAGTACAAGGAGGTGCTGCTCCAGTGTCTCGTGCCCTGCCCGGGACTGCCAGGGGCCTCGTAGCCGCAGCTCCAGCAAGTTTTCTTTCCCCTAAAAAATGCTGATTTTAGGGCCTACGTGCTCCAGACATCAGCAGTGCTTCAGAGCTTTCCCTGCAGGCTGGAGGCAGCGTGAGGTTCAGGGGCTGCAGGGGCAGCCTGGGGGCGAGTGATCCACAGCCCCACTGCCAGGGCTTTCCAACGCCATCTCTCCCCAGACACCCTTCGAGGGAGCAGGCAGCCTCCAAAATCCCCCTGCCCTCTTCCCCAATTTTCTCCATCAATATTTTGTCCCCCGTTTCTATTTCAGCGGGATCTGGGGGCCGGGGCTCCCTCGCAGCCCCTGACACCCTCCGGACACTAGGATGCGGTGGGGCTGTACAACTCTGTTGGCTCCTTGGGGTCACCTGCAGTCCCCCAGCCTTGCTCCCCCCTTTTCCCAGCTCCGGCATCCCCTGGCAGCGGGGTGATGCTTGTCTTGGGGGGGATCCAGGGGCTCCTTGGCGCATCCCACCCCGCTGGACCGTGCTGCCCCTGCTTGGGGCTGGGAGGAGAACTGGGTCAGCCAGTAACCATGGAGATGCTGAAGGAGATGCTGAAGCAGCGCCGGCACAGCCCCGCTCTCCAGGACCCTTTAAAGATTAACCAGACCCGTCACCCTCGTCTGCGGCCGGGGATGGGGCTGGGGGGCTTGAGCCGCCTCTTCGGGGAGAGCGGGGCAGAAGCTGCCCACTCCTCCTCCACCTGCGCAGGGCGGTAAGATGCCTCCGTCTCCTCTCCTCCTTTGGGTCGCGAGCGCGGGGAGGGCTCAGCAAGGGCGATGGAAAACGCAACGGGGAGCGCGTTGTCGTGCTCTCCGGCACGTTGTGCATCGGTGCTGGGCGCTGGCTGCGCCTCGGCCGAGCAGCGGAGCCACCGGAGGGATGTTCCAGCCATGACACCTCCGGTGGCGGCTCAGCCAACGCTCGGGGACTCCGAGCAGCCCGCAAATCCCTGCTGGCTCCCTGGAAAACTTGCTGGTGCTTGCGGTGGTTGCTCCCCGTGGCGGTAAGGGGGCTGGGGTCGTGCAGGGGAGGAGGGGGCTCGCGTGCGACCCATGGTTTGTTCCAAGAATCCCGGTTTATTGCAATGTAGAGAATAAATCAAAGCTGGTGCTGTCCCCCATGCGCTGTCAGGGCTGCGGGTGCTGAGGATGCTGCTGCGGTGCGAGGCCGGCTTGGGTGCAGCCTCCAGCCCGGGCACCGGGCACCTCCCCACCCAGCACCTGCTCCCTGCAGAGCCTGGAACGCGATCGCGAAAAGCGATAAGGGGTAAAATTCTGGGTCGGGTAAAGCAAAGCCTTCCTCCAGGCTGAGGAGCGTGCGCGCCTCTTCTTTGCGGCGGATTATCCCGATGTGTGTTGCATTGGAAATGATCCCATTAGTGCTCTGCTCTCCTGATCTAATTTGCTTCCACCAGAGCCCCCTGCTTTCCCGGCAGCTGAAAAGCCGAGCGGGGGAAACAGCAGCAGGAGCCTTTTGTGTTTTCCTGAGCGTACAAACAACGGGGCTCGGCGGTGGCACAGCTTTTCCCACCCGTGACGCTGCATGGAGAGGCCTGAGCTGCATCCACTGAGCCCTCGTGCCCAACCTCAGGCTGGCGGGTGGGGAAACTGAGGCACGGGGAAGGGATCGGTGTGTGATGGAGGCTCTGGTTGGGGTGCATCCCTTTCAGTAGGTGCTTCCTAAGAGGAACCCCGGCCTTGGCAAGCAGTCACAGCGGAGAGGGGTCGGTGGTGGTGGAAAATGCCCATCCCGTTGGTCCCAGGCTCAGCTCTGACCCCTCCTGAGCAGACACCGAGCGTAGGGTGAGCGCTGCCGGCTGCTCTTGCTCATCCTGGCTGTGTTGGGCAGCTCCAGAGCGGGTGCTCAAGCCCTCGTGAAAGTGTTTTTCAGCAGCGGAGGCGGAAAATCCCACGTGTACACCAGGGGCAGGTTGTGCCGCGTGCCCGGCGCACCCCAAATCCTGCAAAAGCAGGTGCCGTGCCGGGATCCCCCTCAGCGCCGCTGGGTGTGAGGAGCCGTGGGTCACGGCCGCGCCGAAAACACCAGCCAGAAGGGAAACGTGGGGCAGCGGCTGCGCCCTGGGAGCTCAATAATGATATTAGTGACTAATCGCCCACTCGCCTCTGTTTGCATCCCTCCTGTAATTGATAAATCCATGATTGCAGCCGTGCCGGGGCCGAGCCCGCGGCTCCTACCAGGTCTCAGCCCAGATGTGCCTCTGCGGTGCCGGCAGCGCCCGTCTCTCTCTCTCTTAATCTGCAAAGAGAAACATTTTTCCAGGCGCTGCCTCCATCCATTATCGTAAAGTGGCTTCACTTGGCCTGGAGTTAATAATTCACCTTTCCCGGGAAGATGGATGCTCCCGGCCCACTGGAGTTTAAATATTCATGGAGAAGGGAAGGCAGCAAGCCTGGCACAGGCTCCGTTGCTGGTGAACACCCAGGTCCCCAGCACCATCCATGGGGACCCTCTGGGTAACGGCTCTGCCAGGGTTCCCAGTGCACCCCAGCACGGCGTGGTTTGCTCGGCCAGGGCTGGATCCGTCCCGTGCTGGAGCAGAGCACACAGGGATGCTGCAGCCACGGTTTGGAGAAGGTGACGTGCAGGAGGAACGGTGCTGGCTGCAGTTTTGGACCCATCAGCGGGGCTGGATGGGGTTGACCCCAAGTCTCAGCGTCCCCTCGTGCTTCGAAACCAGGCAGGATGGTGACACCGAGCTCTGGTCGGTCCCTCCTGGACCTTTTCACCAAAAGGGTGATTGGTCCCTGGCAGAGGCTGCCCAGGGAGGGGGTTGAGTCCCCTTCCCTGGAGGGGTTTAAGGGACGGGTGGATGAGGCGCTGAGGGACATGGGTTAGTGATTGATGGGAATGGTTGGATCCGATGATCCGGTGGGGCTCTTCCAACCTGGTGATTCTCTGATTCTATGCGGGGCTGCCCGGTTCCCTTGGGGCAGGGCTGGTGGCTCAGCGCTCGTGGACCTTGTACCCTGCGCCAGCCCCGGCCCCCGGGAGTGGGAAAAAATGGTCCTGCTGGGATTTTACGGCTTTGCCAGCGCCTCGGGGTCCCCGTGGGGCGGCTCTGGTGGTGCCACCAGCCCGCGTCGCTGTCCTTGACGCCCGCTCTGCCTCCCCCGCAGCTGATCGCAGCCAGCAGCGCCGGGGCCGGCGAGCGCTGACCATGTTCAACGGCGATGCCAGCTCCTCGTCGGCCAGGAATGTCGTGCGCAGCTCCAGCATCAGCGGCGAGATGTACAACATCGAGAAGAGCGCGCGGGGCAGCGCCGACTCCGTCAGCATCACCGCCAGCAAGAAGAGACGCTCCAGCCTGGGCGCGAAGATGGTGGCTATCGTGGGGCTGTCCCAGTGGAGCAAGAGCACCCTGCAGCTCAACCAGACTGGTGAGGAGCCCCCTCCCCGTTGTGAATCCCCCCTCCCGGCACTTCTCCGGGTGCCAAAACCTGCAGTGGGGACGTTGCTGGAGCTCTATCACCGCTCAGCATCCTCCCCCCCGGTCCCGGCTGCAGGCAGGGAGGGAGCTCGCTGAGGGGACTTGTCAAACGCTCTGGCTCTGGGGAATATTTAAATGCTTAAAATAACTTTTTAGAGGGCGGGGGAAGCAAAAAAAAAGCTCATTTGAGTGCAGGCTTTTTTTCTCTAGTTACTGCTTTCTCGTTCTGGCATGGCGTGATTCAGGAGATGCTCCCCAAAGAGAGGAGTTAATGAGGAGCCCTCCAGCCCTGCCCAGTCCAGGTGTTTCTAAAAGGGTAGGATTATCCCCAGAAGCCAAGGAAAAAGGTGCCGGAGCCAGGCAGGGCAGCGTTTTGGGGGGTGCCTGCTCCAGGGGGACTGCCGGGATGGGACAAACGCTTCCACGGGGACAAGCCTGGCTTAGCAGGACAAACCCGACTCGCCGGGAGCAGCCGCGGCGCGGTGCCCACACGCAGGAGCTGGGCTGCCGGCGGTGCCAGGGCTGGATGCTGGGGCCACGCTCCTCCTCCTGCCATCTGCCAGCGCCTGCGACGGGGCAACCGCACGGAGAAATTGGGACCCAGCTTGGGGAGGAGAAGGCTGTGGGGAGACCTTAGAGCAGCTTCCAGCCCTGAAAGGGGCTCCAGGAAAGCTGGGGAGGGGCTCTGGATCAGGGAGCGCGGGGATGGGATGGCAGGGAATGGTTTTCAACCGAAAGACGGGAGATTGAGATGAGATCTTAAGGAGAAATGTTTTGCTGCGATGCACTGGCCCAGGCTGCCCAGAGATATTGTGGCTGCCCCATCCCTGGAGGGGTTCAAAGCCAGGCTGGATGGGGCTTGGAGCCCCTGATCCAGTGGGAGGTGTCCCTGCCCGTGGCAGGGGTGGGACTGGATGGGCTTCGAGGTCCCTTCCAACCCAAACCACTCCACAGTTCTCTGACTCTTCCCCCTGGTTTGGTGCCCGTCCTGCAGGAGGGTCTGGGGGCAGCGGGTGCTTCCCGGCCTCACCCCTGTCTCGGCTTCCAGAGGGGGGCCCCAAAAAGCTGCGCAGCAACATTCGGAGGAGCACGGAGACGGGCATCGCCGTGGAGATGAGGACCAGGGTCACCCGGCAGGGCAGCCGGGAGTCCACGGACGGCAGCACCAACAGCAACAGCTCCGACGGGACGTAAGGCAGCGCGGGGCGGCACGGGGGGCTGGGGCCAGGCACCCTCCCCGCGCTCCTGGGGGGACGCAGCATCCCGAGGCTCCACAGAGAAGCCCTTTTGCTCTCCCTGCTGCAGGTTCATCTTCCCCACGACCCGGTTGGGCGCCGAGAGCCAGTTCAGCGATTTCCTCGACGGGCTGGGGCCGGGGCAGCTGGTGGGGCGGCAGACGCTGGCCACCCCGCCGATGGGTGAGTGCGGGGAGACGTCCCCGCTCTGCAGAGCATCCCGGCTGCTGTGGCGCTGGGCAGAGGTGCTCGAGCAAGAGGGAAGGGGTTTCAAGGCAGGGAAAGTGGTTGCATTCTCCTCCGCAGGGCACCTGGCGGCATCCCTGGGTGCTCAGCATGTGCCGGGGGGTGCATGGCTTGCAGATGATGCTCTGGCTCCCCAGCTGCTCCCCGTGCCATGGCCCTTGCGGGGCTCAGGGCAGGACAAAGCAGCATCTCTAGCTTTTCCTAAGGCTTCTTCCGCCCCTCCGCTCCATCAGCTCCTCTGAGCATCCTGCTGCAGAGGGGACCGAGAAAAAAATGATTTCCCCCCACCATTTTTCCTTCTTATATGCAAAATGGCTCCAGAAAGTGGTGCCTCAGAGAGTGAATTCCCATCCCTGGTGTTCCCAGGGGCACCAAGGTGTCTGCCCTGTGTCCTGCAGAGGGAGCGGAGTTGCTGGGAATGGAGGGGCACAGTAACCAGGGGTCCCATCCTGCCACCCCCAGTCCTCACAGCAAAGGGACCTGGTCCTGCTGGCCCCACATAAACCCCCGGTGCGAGGGGAAGGGATGGAAGGGTTTGTCCACCCTCCCTGGGAGCGGATCCGGCTTCCCTTGGGGTGAAATCCCGCAGCGCCCATCGCCTGCTGAATCCCTACGGCTCCCACCGGTTCCTCGCGCAGCCCCCCGCGCCGGCCCTGAATCGCTGATGAAATGCCAAGTGTGTTTTGAGAACATCCAGGTTCGTCTCGCTCCTAATAAGCCCCGACGGGACGTCCGCTCGCCCCTTCCCCATCCCTGCCTCCCCCCGCGGTCGCAAGGCAGCCAGCGACGGGGCCGGGACACCCAAGGGACATACGTACGTACCAGCAGGACGGCGTAAGTGGGGCAACGACTTCACAGCGAGCTCCAGAGGGGCCCGGTCGTGGTTTTCCCTGCAGCTGCCCCTCCGCAGGGAGAGGGGAAGGACCCCAGCCAAGCGCCCTGGGAGCTGGGAACTGGTGGATCTCGGTCCTGTGGGATGCTCAGCCACCCGCCCCTCCTGCCCAAGGCACAGCCTGGGTAATCCCAGCCCCGCTTCCCATCACGAGGGGACAAATCTCCCTCGGAAGGTGCTGTGGGATGCAGCCGGCAAGGAGAAAGGAGAGGAGGAGGCAGCTCTCACCCGATTCTCTTCGCTGCTCCAATCCGAGCATCGTCACATCAGCTCAGCTTTGTCCTTCCTCTAAATTCACGCTCCCTCGGGCACCCGGAGGCGGGATGCTCGGTGGGCGCGGGCGCTGGGGATGGGGAGCAGGCGCTGGCGTGGGGCTGCAGCCCTGGGGGTCACGTCTCCCATGGCTTTTCGGCGGCACCGAAAGGGACAGCTGGTGGGGAGCAGCCCTGGGGGGCAGGTGGCCAGCGGGGAGGGCGCTGAGCGCGTCTGGTCCCTCCGCGCAGGTGATGTCCACGTCGGTATGGCTGACCGCAACGGGCAGCTGGAGGTGGAGGTGATCCAGGCGAGGGGCCTCATCCCGAAGATGGGCTCCAAGTGCGTCCCTGGTAGGTGGCTGAGGAGATGGGGAGCGATGGGGACGGGCGCCGTGCTGGGAGCCTGCTCCGAGTTGATGTTCCTCGTCGGTTTTCCAACGCAGCCACCTACGTGAAAGTTTACCTGCTGGAGAACGGCGTCTGCCTGGCCAAGAAGAAGACCAAGGTGGTGAAGAAAACCTGCGACCCATCGTACCAGCAGCCCCTGCTCTTCGAGGAGAGCCCCCAGGGCAAAGTCCTGCAGGTGACGTACTCCCCGTGCGGATTCTCGGGGACAGGGAGGGACCAGGGGAGCAAGGACAGGGCAGAGACCTCCAGCATCCTCGCTGCAGCCTCCCATCCCGGTCACAACGGGTCCTTCCCAGCCAGGGTTTGCTGAGTTCTGCCCCAAAGTCCCACGCAGCGAGTGGGGGCAGCTCACCTGGCGCCTCCTCTGCCCTGCAGGTGATCGTCTGGGGAGATTACGGGCGCATGGACCACAAGTGCTTCATGGGGATGGCCCAGATCGTCTTGGAAGAGCTCGATCTCTCCACCGCGGTCATGGGCTGGTACAAACTCTTCCCCACCTCCTCGCTGGCCGATTCCAGCATCGGACCTCTGACGCGCCGCCTCTCCCAGTCGTCCCTGGAGAGCTCCACCAGCCCCTCCTGCCCATAGGGAGCAGGCTGGGAGGAGAAAGGAGACGTCCTGACCTACCAAAACTGTTAGTGGATGCCTGTAAATACCCTCTCCTTTTCTTTTCTTCTTTTTTTTTTTTTTCCTCCTTTTTGTTTTCTTTTTTACAACCTCCTTCCTCAACGCCCCCCGCTCTCCACACGCTCCTCCCGAGCAGGCGTCCCGGTGCGCAGAGGGGGACGTTGGAGAGGGAGCGAGGGCCGCGTGTTTCGAGGCAGAGGGAAGGAAAAGCAAAAAAAAAATAAAAAAAATCCCACCCCTCCGTGAGGCAGACAGGGCCCACGACTGCCGAGCGACCCCGAGACTGTTACCCACACCTCGTCCTGGTGGGAAGGACCCACGGCGCCGCGTCTCTCCGGCTCAAGAGAGCATCTCAGTCCGACTCGTTCAGCGCCGCTGCGAGCAGCGCGTCGATGAGGTTTCTTTTCCTTGGGTTTCATTTCCTTGCCTCCGAGGAAAAGGGAGCTTCGCGAAGAGGAAGAAAACCTCAGAAGAACAGTCCAACTCAGCACTATTTTCTTTTCCAAGGAATGTAGCATCTTCTCTTATGTAGCTTGCCACGTGCGAACACCACTCACTCTGCAATATCGAAGAGACTCCGGATTGATCAGAAACATCTGCCAGTCCCTTCCCGTTTGTTCGTGTCCCGACACCAATCCCGCCACACTGAGCAAAAGCACTTCTGGTGGCCGTTTCTCTTTTTTATTTACTGTTTTTCGTGTCGGTAGCATGTAGCCTGTGACCAGTGACATTGCCAAGGTGCGAGAGGGCAGGAAAAGGTGCACTCACCTCACCCCAGCAGATGCTGGGCTTATCCTCGTGCTTCACCACCGACTGTGGTCTTGTGTGGCCAAAGCAAGACCAAAAAAGATAAACTCTGTGATGCCTCACATTAAAATTCAAGTCAGGGGAAGGTGACCAGATGGAGCAGGAGTGCCATGATCATCTGGCTCCCTCCCCTTTCTCCAGCAAGGGCCAGGATGCTCTTCTGGGGTCCGGGATGCTCTTCTGGTGTCCAGGATGCTCTTCTGTGGTCCAGGATGCTCTCTTTGGGTCCAGGATGCTCCCCTTGGGTCCGGGATGCTCTTCTGTGGTCCAGGATGCTCTCCTTGGGTCCAGGATGCTCCCCTTGGGTCCGGGATGCTCTTCTGTGGTCCAGGATGCTCTCCTTGGGTCCAGGATGCTCCCCTTGGGTCCGGGATGATCTTCTGGGGTCCAGGATGCTCTCCTTGGGTCCAGGATGCTCTTCTTGGGTCCAGGATGCTCCCCTTGGGTCCAGGATGCTCTCCTTGGGTCCAGGATGCTCTCCTTGGGTCCAGGATGCTCTTCTGTGGTCCAGGATGCTCTCCTTGGGTCCGGGATGCTCTTCTGGGGTCCAGGATGCTCTGGGATGTTCTACCTGCATCCAGGATGCTCTCCTCAACACCCAAATCCCCAGCAGGAGCAGAGGGTTCGCCAGACCCCATGCAGGACGGACCTTTCTCTGACTCTCGACTTGGTACGCTACAGGGGAACATCTCAACAGCATCTTCTGCTGATCTGGAATTAGGGTGACTGAGAGGTTTCGAACAAAGGACTAGATGCTTTGAATTTATTATCAGGATGAGTGGTTTGGGTTTTTTTTTTTGTTTGTATGTTTTGTTTGTTCATTTTTAAAGCAGCATTTTGGTTCCACCCCGAGGGACCAGTTCTTGTAGCAAAACCGAGAATTACGGAAGCTTTTTTTGAAGGTGCCTAATGAAATTTGCTGAAAATACTCAGGGGAGACACCACTAGAAACTCTGGTTTCTTCGTAAAACATACCGAACACAATGACTGTCCTGAAGGATCAGTTCCTAAAAGAGTTAAAAAAAACCCAACACACCAAAAGCTGAAAAGTCCGGAGGATGGAAGAGGACAAAAGGGAACCAGAAATTCTTACCGACCAGCTGGCTCTGACCTTCAGCCTTTAACACAAACCCACCTGCAGCACAGTTGGGGTTTTTACAGTTCTTTATCGGCCAAGCAGAGAATTCCACACTGCACAGAGCACAACAAACCCAGCCTGTGACATCCTTGTGACACCAGGAACCGTGAGCCAGCTCCAACCTCTTGTCCCAGTGGAACAAAAGCAAACCTGAAGGTAAAGACTGTTGTGACGAAGCTGTCCCCTCCACCAACCCAAACCCGGGAGGCAGCAGAACTCCACAGCGGGACGGCTGCTACACCCGACATCGTGACTTTAGTGACACTGGGTCAAGGAATTTCAGCTGCTATCGTGGACTTAACGACTCCACATCGCTGTAAACCTCCAAGAAGAGGGGTGCCTGGATGCTGCTGGCCAGGGATGGAGAGGGATCTACTTGTAGAACCCAGTGCCTGCCTCGTAAAGGATGAAATCCTCGTCTGCTGGAGCAGTAAGGGCTCGTTTGAGTGACGTACAGGGGATGCACAAACAGCCTGAAGTGGTTTGAGGAAGCAAACTCGGTGCCCTGACTCCTGAGACAGGAATAAACGATGGCTCGAACGTGACGTTCCTTCCCGAGCACGGAGCAGCTACGTGAGGTCAATGATGCCTGGACGAGGCTAAACTTTCTCTGCCCTGGATTTTTGGATATTCTCAAGAAGGGAAGCTGTCTGCTCCTGCCAGCTAACAAGATTTGCTTTTGCTTTATCGACTCTGTTTCAATGGAAACATGAAAAAGCTGCCTGTGGTGGGACAATAACCACGTCCACAGGGAACTGGGAGGGCAGAGTGGACAGAGCAGGGAGCTCCGCAGGTATTTGCTGCTCGCTGGTGTGGATGCAGCATCCCATCTCCCAGCCCTTCCCACGCAGAGTTTGCTGGCTGTACCTTTGTCCAGCGAGTCGCAGAGCTTTGCTGCTGCCCCTCTCCACTTTTCTCGCAACAGAGAACAGCAGCGGATGAAGAGCAGCAGGAGCACTGGGGTAGGTGGGCGCATGCCCACGGCAGCAGACGCCTCAGCAAAAGGCTCCCTGGTTCTGTGCCAGCTGGAAAACCTGCCCTGGCACTTGGGAAATCCAGAGAAAAGGACTATTGCCTGGAAGGCACACCTGGGTACCCCAGGGAACGTGGAAAACCCAAATACTTTGGCTTATTTTTTATCATTGATAGACTGAGGATGCATTGGAGGATAACAGCATAGCTCACGGCAGAACAAACAGCACCACAGTTCATAGAATCATGGAATGGTTTGGGTCGGAAGGGACCTCAAAGCTCATCCAGTTCCACCCCCGTCCCACTGGATCAGGGGCTCCAAGCCCCATCCCACCTGGCCTGGAACACCTCCAGGGATGGGGCAGCCGCCCCTGCTCTGAGTGACCTGTCCTTTCTCAGAGATGCCTGCACGTTTGCTGCAGGGTGATGGGTTTGTGGGAGCGATTCCTCCTGCTCTCCGAGAGCGTGGCGAGGTGGTGCCGCTGCGCCAGGGACTTCACGTGATGGTTGCTCCCTGGACAGACTGAAACCCATCAAAGCCTGAACTAATTCGCCCCCGGCACAACGTGCCTGGGCTCCCCGGGGAGCTGCTCCTCACTCCTCTGGGGAAGCATCGGGGGTCAGGACCCACCTTACACTTGTGTGGAAGAGCTAAAGTGGGAGAAGAGACGGCAGCGTGTCCTGCTCACCCTGCAGCACCAGCTCCTTCTCATTTCTGAACACATCAGACCATGTGCCAGATGTTTTTGCTCCTCAAACTACAAGAGCAAAACAGCCAAGACACCCAGTTGCTTTCTGCACGCGACACGCCGGAGAAACCAAAAGCTTCTGGACTCCAGGTTTCTTTCCGGGGGAATGTTTTATTGCAAAGGGCATTTTTTTTTTTTAAATGTACTCTGTGATTCGCAAAAGGTGACTGCACTGCCTAGGTATTTCGCATTAGATTAGTTCCTCCCTTTCCTCCCCCTTCCATTAGGAAAGGGAATTCAAACCATTTGACTGCTTTCCAGATATTTTCCCTTAGAAAGAATGATTAATATTAAACGAAATCCGCTTTGCAGCCCATTCCATATCCGGCACTCGCAGCAGCGAGTGAGCAGCACGTAGCACCCACCTGAGACACAGGTGACCTTACTATAGCCCAGCAGGTGCTGCTGGTGGAATCCAGGCACCCTGCTTAAATGACAAGGATGGATTTTGCCAAAATAGCCTTGAAATGATACTTAAACATCCCAAAACTCTAGTTAGAAAAGTCAGGGCCGTGCAGCAAAGCACAGAATCTACTCTATGATCTCCTGCCCAGGTCTAAGCGACCCCTGGGTTTTCTACAAGCCTGGAATGGGCTTTGTTTGCCAAAGCTGAGTGAACGTTTTCTAGGGCACCAGAAGGCAGATCAGGCTTCTGGGCTCAGTCAGAAAGCACCTCCTGTTCATCATCATCATAGCCTGCTGAGAGCCTGGGGAGAGGAGGCTTAGACGTAGTTTTCCTGAAATCAAGTGAGAGACACAACCAAGTCACTGGCCAGAATCAGAAGACAAAACCTATTCAGTGGCTTTGGAAAATGCCAGAGAGCAACTGAGATGGAAGGAAGCATTCCCTCCATGGCCACCTTCCCCAGCTCTTAAAGCCTTTTCTCCAGCAGCAGTTACTGACGATTGCAAATACCCAAAATTCCTACGGGTGTGGGATCAGGATTCCCCTTGCTGACAGGGAATCGCTTCTCTTTGCTGTCTTACATGAGGTAAGACTTGAAAAGCCAAGGCAGCGTTAGCCCCCGTCGGTGCAGGTGAGGGGAGTTAATGCATTTTCAATACCTTTGCTTGTTGAAGAGGGTGTGCAGGTGCTCAGCAGCAGCGCCTGCAGTCGCAGGGTCCCTGCTGATCGAAGGCTCTGTATAAAATCGGCACCAGTGATGCTTTTTCGGGCACAAAGAGCCTATTTTCTTCCAGTTGATTCAGACGCTTCTTCCCAGATTGATCTGAAACGCTTGGACAATGCACGTCTCTAAACTTCCTTACGGGTGCGCGTTTGGTTACTGATTTGGAAAATAACTGCATTTTAAAAGGTCAAGGAACAGCGTTCAGGCACCGTTCTCCTCGATGGCTGGATTCAAAGTCTAAATGCGTTTTGCATCACAGACGGAAAAAGATATTAAGAGCTCGCTCTGCTTTCCTTTGGGTTTTCATGCCTCGAGTCAGAGTTCTAAAATGACCTTCAGTAAAAGCAAGGTTTGCAGCCCGTGATGTGCCAAAGGCATGACCGCCCTGCCAATGCTTCTCGAGCAACGCCGTTTCGACTGGGAGTCGTCCTTCTACTACGCGTTCACGAGCATAGAAACACCCCGACCCTTGGCTGGTGGTTAGAGGGGCAAGAGTTGTGTGGATGAGCTCGAAAGGAGGTTGAAAGGCTGCAGAAAGGAATTCCTGTGGGGGGAAGGAAGGGTCTGCAATAAGCCTGGTTGGCATCGGTGGGATAAAGACGTGCTGCGCGCAAGCCAGCTGCAGGGAGGACACAGCAGGCTCGGTGGCCCGAGGTGACGATGCTCACCTTTGCCGAGCTGCTCCGGCTTTAGGCAAGAGTTAGGTTTCAAAAGCAGGCAGCACGATGTACAGTAAAGGGCCGACGTGTTCGTCTCGCTGTCTGAATAACCGCCACACTGTTTAACCCCGCTCGCCTGCCTTGGGCGCAGGCACCAGGACGCAGCGCACGGGCATCCAGGGGAAGGCAGTTTGCTCGGGCAGCTGCCCCCAGGAGCTGGGGTGCCCGCTGTGCCTGGCTGCAGCTGCGATTATTTGTATACCTCATTTTTTTTCGGTCCCCTCCACCTCCTTTTTTTTTTTTTTTTTTTTTTTTTTAGTGCACTCTATCACGTTCAGGTTATTTTTTTTTCTAACTGTGCAATGAAAAGCAATTACCCGGGGCGTGCGTTTCCCACCTGCTCCCACGCCAGCTCCTCTGCTTCGTTTAGCACTCTGATTGCTGAGCTCGAGGGCAAGGGAGGCCAGAGCGCTTCTCCGGAGGGAGGGCGGTTTGGTTGGGCAGGAGGTGCCCCTCTTCCATCTCTCCTCTTGAAGCGCATGTGGATAAAGAGCGCTGCGGAGGCTGCCCTGGTTTGCAGCTCTGCTCCCCTGACACCCCTCCCTGGCAAGGGGACGAGCATCTCGGATGCAGCGAGCTGACGACAGCACTGCTGCTCTCCGAGGAGCAGCAAGGGCGTCCCTCCAGCACGAACATCGATCCAGTTTCCCAGGAGGATCTCCGTCTGGATATACCCGCTGGATCCCAGCGCTCACTAAACAAAGGGAACTTTGCCCTCATGCTTGCAGCGAGAACTGTGAAGCAATGCTTGATGCCAGAGAGCCTCTGGAAGGAGCCGCACCCCCTCCCCGTACCCAGCCGGCCAGGGACCCTGGCAGCGGATGCCTCGGATTGTTAGCACTTTGAAGTTGGTGGCCTTGTTGTCTTAAAAGGGCTTGATCTTTTCATGCAGTTTAAACAAAATAAAAAAATCTTCCCCATCATGTTGTCCTACTCCCCACCTCAAAATTAAGTGATAAACAAGCACCTGGACCGCTTGAGATATTGTCCAAGAATCTGTCATTAATCTCAGTTTATACCTCAAATATAAAAAAATATCTAAATATGTCTTAATAACAATGCTCGGCAAAGTAGCAGCCCCAAGTCTGAACTGAACTTTGTCCTTGAATTTGATTACTAATGGCACCAAGAAAAACCAAACCCACATAAACACAGAAAAAAGCACCAAGTAATTTTTTAGCAGCACCCAAACTGAAGCATTTGTCCTATCAAAAAAAGGCAGAATTTATATTGCTGTACCTTACAAATCTTTAAACACAGCCTATGCCTTCTAAGCTGAGTTAGCTCCCCTTAAAAGTACGAGGGGGCAGAATACAAACACGCACCGGCAAAGAAAATTGATACAGGAGGGTCCAAGATGGTTACAGATCTGAGGCAGCGAGGGACGCACCCAGAGGGACTCGGTCAGGCTCTAACTCCAGTCTTTGTCCCCTGGTTGCTGCTTCAGGCAGCCAAGAGGAGTATCTGGACAGGGATGCATCTTACAAGGGTGACAGAGCCACCCAAGGGCACAATCCATGCTACATCACCTTTTCCACCCTGAAGTCCCCAACCAGTTGCGTTGTGAACGATGTAAACAAGAGAATCCCATTAGACTGGGAAATTGTCACAACTTCATTACCCACCAGTTAATTGCTAGGAGGAGCTTAGCCTTCAGTCTCTAACAAAACAAGACATCTCACTGTTTGTGTGGCACACGTCAGCCTTAGGTCTTTCTGTGTGTCTGTTCTCTACGGGCAAAAGGAGAGTTGGTTGCAGAGCTCGTGCAGGACGCACTCACCCTGGGTAGCTTTGCACTTCTGGAAGTCGGGATGTAATTGTATTAGAGAAGAAATCCGGCTGCCTTCACTAGTTCACTCGTACTTTGTGATAAACTTTGCTTTGATGACAGATTCGTTAACAACTCCACCTTAAAATCAATGCCACAGAGGGGTGAACTGGGGGTTCTCTAAGCCCCGGTTCATGTTCAAGACAAGGGGATAGGCTTGTGATGGATACTTGAGAAGGGTAATAGATTTAAAAAAAAGCAAATGGTGATTTTCTACCTGTGTTATGTACTGTTTTATATGTGTGTGGTCTTTCTTAATGTAAAACTCTTGTATTTTTGTGGTTTCTATGCAGCAGGACTGATGGCTGTGAGGCTGCACGCTATTTTGTAAAATATTCTTAGCCAGTTTTCCCAAGGAGGGAAAAACCCCACCCTGACGTATTCACATTTTCATTGGCTTGTACCTGCATGTACAGTATTGGGGCAGCAAGTGAAGATGATTAAAGCCGGCTTGAAAACTATTCTTTGCTTGAGTTGAGCTTCTCCAAGCATCCAGCCCAAAACCACGTGTGCAACTTAAAGAAGCAGCCAAGCTTTCCTTCCCCCTGCCCCCAATAGGCTGGGGAGGAGGGGAAGAGGGAGAAACCCTCTCTTTTTTCTTAAAAAGAGCAGGTTTTGACGTGAGGAAAGAAGTATTAGAATATGTAAAGCAGAGTACCATCAACTCAAGGCTCCCAAAGTTCACTGAGCTCCCCCCTGCGCTGCACAAGCCTACGGAAAACTGGCCTTCGTTTAGGCGACTCCCAAAGCCCCCCAGCCTGTCGTATTCTCTGTTAGCACTTTTTGTAAAAGCTTAACATTCACCGTTTGAATAGACCTGCGTCAGGTTGTGTTGAATGTTCATGTAAAGCCACCGTCCTTGGAATTCCAGTTCTCCCTGCAGCCGGAATGCTGCGATCACCCACACCCCTGAGCTGGGAGTCTCTTGTATATAAAAGTGTCAACTGACCTGATTCTGCCTCTGCCGAGCCTGGTTCTTTGCATGCCGAGAGTCCTTAGCAAACACCGCTCTGCACCTGATATTTGGGACACGGCCCTGCTACGAAGCAGATGGAGTCGGTCTGATTTGGATGAAAGGCTCCAAGCCCCAGCACCTGAAGTGAACAACTCGCAGGGTGACAGGGGCGCTTAACGCAATCTGTTCTGCTGTTTAAAAGACACGAGGAAGCAGTTGAGGTTTCACCGCAATGTTTTATTGGGGAATTTCCATATACGCAGGGTAAAGCAGACCGCAGAAATCTGAATTCTTGCTCACGCTGATGACTTGAAGCTGTTGTGTTCTACTGAAGATGAGAAAAGAAATCTGACCCACCCACTTCTTAGGCTTAGATTAAAATGTCAAAAGCGAGCTGGTAAGGGGTACCAGTATTACACAGGAACAAAAACATATGAAAAAAGTATAAATTAGGATGTCATAGTCGTTTTAAAAGTGTAAGAAAACTTGCAGTGGGCTCTCAGCCCTTGATAAGTTAACTCTCAGTTAGATTGTTAAAAGTTAAATACATCAATACCACATATTAGACAGAAAAGCCACTCTGAAGTGCAAGTTTCACATTCTTAACAGCTTGCCCCCACACTGTGCGAGAATCCTGCTTGCTCACGGGGGGAGGGAGAGGGGTCTTCAAAATGACTTTGGTTCCAATGAGGGTTGGCGAGCCAAGCACAGCAAGGCCTCAGCTCCGGAGAACTCCACTCAAGGGAAGAGGTAGCAAGGCTTGCTTGCCCCTGGGCTTGGGTTAAAATCCAGTTCCTCAGCACCAAACAAGGTTTCCACCCCTCTGCTAACCAAAACCCCTCCTAATACTGGAGTTTAAGTGACTCTTAAAAGGCCTGACCTTCCAGGCACTGTTGAGTACAGATTCCCACGTTCCTCAGTCCCACCTCTGCTCAGATGCCCAGCAGGACATTAAGCGCTACCCAGAAGCATTAGTGGAGGTTTGTGCAAGGAGGGGGTCCACCCCAGAAGTGTGCATTGACTGTGCTAAATACAAGGGGAGCTCATGTTCTGGTCACTGAGGTTTCACCGTGTCTGACAGTGAACAGGCAGAGGTGGGTCTCAGTTATGGAAAGAGGCTCAAGGCTGGGCAGCCAGCCGGAAAGAAAAACCCTGAATGTCTCATGGAGCAGTTTTGAAGAACAGAACAGAAGGCAAAAATGGTCACAACGCAAGGGATCATTTCCACATCTGAGTGCTGAGGGACTGATTGCTTCCCTGGGCACCTCCACTACCCATTGACTGTCCATATCCCATCATGCCATTAGCTCCATAGAAGTTCATCCCAGCCATCTGCTGGGTCATCTGCAAAGGGAAGAGGAGAGAAGTCAAGGCTCTGACAAGGAGATTGCCAGCCCAAAGCAGTCAAGGGTAAAAATCTTGCTCGCTAAGATCTTACAGGCTAATGCAAGTTGTAAAGAGTTACAGCGAAGAGAAGTCACGGGTTTCTCAGGCGTACACCCATCTAGCAAGCTAAGGAAGTTCTAATTTTAGCTGATGTTGCACTGATTTTTGTTCTCCACCACTAAGACCTCTGAAGAAGTTACTCCTCCGTGGCCCCTCTATTTGCCTGCAGTCCCAGAAGACCAACTCCAACCCAACCCCAGGCGCCAGGCTACAAAGCCCATGAAAGTCTCCAGGTCACAGACTAGGTTTCGTTCCACGTGCCTCCCTTGCCCTCCCTCCACCTCTAGGGCAGCAGCGGATCGCCCCTCACCTGAGCAATGTTCCACTGAAGCTGCTGTGCTGGCTGCACACCATAGACGGGCTGGGGAACCGCTGCCATGCCAGCTACGTAGCCAGCCTGCTGCGCAGCCATCATGCCGTTGGGGACACCGATGACAGCCGCCTGCACGTTCCCCATGTATCCGGCTGGTATGGCCATGGGAGCCACCATCCCCGCAGCTCCAGGCTGGGCCATCATTCCCACAGACGGGGCCATCATGCCTCCCATCATGCTGCTGGAGGGGGCCACTCCGGGAAAGCCCGTATAGGCCGCTGCAGGATACGCCATCTGCGCCGGGGCCATGAACATCGCTCCTAGAAAAAGGCAGAGAAGCGATGAAGGGAAGAACTGCTGCATTCATTGTCAGGGGATAAAACGCTGACCTTCAAATCAGAGACTATCACAGCGCTCACTTGGCTATAACATCCAGACTAAGCTCATTATGCTATTCACCAGTTCTCAAGAAGGACCGCCTACATTCCCACATCCTTGCTTGTCAGCTATCAGGACACCCCACCCACTTGGAATGAGTGTGCTGTGTTCCACAGCTCTATTCTGAGATCTGTTACCTTGCGCAGGCAGCTGAGGTGTTTGAGAGCCGTACAAGGAGAGGATGGAGTCTTTAGAGAGCTGCTTCTTCCCCACTTCCTCCCCTTTGCTTCCTGGCTCAGGGAAGAGATTCAGGTTTTCAGGAACAGAACCAGCACTTCCAGATGTTGGCATAGAACCGGCAACCTGAGATGGAGACAGCACGAGAGCAATAGCTGCATTCAGCACCAGGGCAGGACACGCACCACCCCGGTCACGCACCCAACTGGGCTTCGTCAAGCACCGACGTTCCCTACATACCTTCCTGGAGTCTGAGCTGGATCCTACCGATGCGAAAAGATCTAGATCCTTCTCTAAGCTGCTTGGCCTGCCGTTTGTAACTGCGGTTGTCACAGGAACATCTAGGAGAGACAGAGCTGTGAGGGATGTTCACACCGACGGCCTCAGGCCGAGGGGCAGCAGTTTGTACATATGCTGCTCAACCCAGTGACTGACCCGTTGGCTTCAGCCAACCCACACTGCCAGCTCTTCGCTCAACCTTCTGGTGTTGAGAAGGAACTGGCTCAGGCCCAAGGAAGCGCCTTGTGCCATCTCTGTCTGGTTAACCTCAAAGCAGCCAGGAACCACCTGGTGCCCGGAGGCCACAACAGCTGCTCCCTTAACACTACGGGCACCACCCCTGCACCGGCAAAAGGGAAACTGTTTCTGCTGCAGCGCTGAACACTGCGATTACATTGTGCTGTAGTAGTTTAAGCAAAACCCTCCCATGTTCCCATCAGCTACTGTTCACCTGACGTAGAAAGTAAGTACTACAAGCTCACTGAATATGAGCTCATTGTATTCACAGGATCAATGCTGGTGCGCATGGCGCTGTAACAAGTGCAATAAGGCTGGAAAGGCTCTTACCGAGTCCTAGCAAGTCCATTACTGGCTCAGTAGATTTAGGAGAACTTTTTCTAGACTGCTGTGTTTCTTCTTTCTTTTGAGGCTAAGGAGAAAACACCAAAAGTCTTGTTTAAATTTGGTTTTACTCTGATACATTAAAGACTTTAATGAGAGATTAACCCATAACATCCTTTTCCAGTGGACATAAGTGCTTTGAAAATGAACAGAATTTCAGAGCAAGTATTGCCTGGCTGTTCTATTGTCCCATCGTGCTGGAATCAAATTGAAGCACGGTCCCGCTGCTCAAGCTGGAAAGCTAAGCGAAGAGTAGCTGGATTCCAAACCGCTCCACACTGCGAGGCGGAATGTGTCTGCTTAGTATCTGGATGAGCAGTGGCAAACAAGCTACTACCATCAGCGTGACTCAGTGCATCCACTGCTATGACTGTGGCCCCAAAAAATGCTTCCATATCAAGCTGGATTACCTCTGTTCTGCTTGAGATCTTTACAACTGAGCCACAACCATGCCTTCTGCTCTTACCATTTTCACCTTCTCAAAGACGATAGGTTCCAGTTTTCTTTCCGATACTGGCTCGTTACTCCTTTTCCACTTGTCATCCTTTTCTTTCTGCAAGGGGAAAAAAACCCACTGACGTGAGATTCAGAACTCCTATCGTATCAAGAGAAAGTTCAGGCAGCTTTACATGATGTTGTTACTCATCTAAAAAGCCGCAAAAATACAGCTAAAGGCCTGTATTTCATAGGATCACAGAAGCTCTCAGCCTGTCCTCTGGACCCTATCCGAAGTCAGTGCTGCTCCAAGCATGGAGCTGGACAAGACAGCCTTTGAAGGTCCCCACCAATTTAAGCTCCTTCTACAGAATGACTGAAGGCAATCAGCCCCGCGGAGATTAGTCACCAATACAGGAAACATTTAAACTGCTTATTTTCATAGTCACTGCTTACTCATGAGACAGACACACGCGTATCTTCACACGCATTCTGTAGAAGTGGTTAGAAACTAACCCTGAATGCATTGATGTCAATACTTCGGTCCATGTATTTCTTCTTTTCATATTTATCCCGAATGAAGCTCTCCACAGCTCTGCAAGCAGCTTGTTAAAGACAAATGACTCAAGAATAGAAGACTTATGTGGTATTATTTGACGCATGGATACAAGGTACAGGCTGTAACTAAACTAATGCCTGTTGAAATTGCATTTCCAACAGTAACTTTCTTAAAATAATTTAGTATTGGATCCAACTATTTTAGCTACTCCATTGTTGCCTGTGGGTTATTTCAAGCACGATGGTGCTATAAAAGGTACATTATATCAGGGCTGAAATTCCTAGGGTATTTTCTTGACTGATGTGTATTTACTTCAGCCATTGCTTAAGAGCACACGCGTCATTAGCTCAAATCACACAGTGGTCAGAGAAACGCATACAAAATAACCTCAGCTGCCAGCTTAAGACAAAAGAAGTGATGTTGGAGAGGTGGCTCCTGGAGTTGCACATCCCTACAACCCTGTCACGCCGGGCATCTAGAAACCCTCCTGAAAGCTAAAAGGTACAGATGAATTTTTCAGAAGCATTAAATCACTTTATCTGTCTCCACTGAGACTTTTAAAAGCTCGGCACTTTTAAAGTCAATCCTATTTGCCACAGATTCTAAAGTGCATCTCGTGCAGTGGCTTCAGGCAAGAACTTTTGTGTTCCGGTTCTCCACCCTTTTAGCTCTCCTCTGCTTCACTCTAAGCCAGCAGCCTGCGGGTGAAGCAGCGCTCAGAGGCTGCCTAGCTCAGAACTCCTTCCCACAGCTGATGCCCAGGCACATGAAATTAAACCTCCCGTGCAGTGCAGCTACTCAGCGATAACTTGAAAAGACTCCACGTTTCCTCAGCAGCAAAGGAGGAAAGGATGCTGATCTGTTTGAGGTCGCCTGAAGTTCTCTGGCAGGTAGGCTTCATAAAGACGATTCGCTTTTCCGTTTCCCATCTCTTGCATGCACTGCAATTCAAAAGAATTGTTGAACCCTTTGTTTCACAGGTATTAAAGCTCTTACACACACCAGCACGCCAAGCTATCAGCATGAGTCTAAGGCGGTTAGCTAGAAGACAAGTGTAGACTTCTGAAGTCTGTTCTCTACCCAAAAGCCCCTCTCCCCTCCTTGCGGGGATCCCTGATGCAGCTGCTAAGACACGTCTTGTACAATTAACCAATCCTAAGCACCACCGTACAATATTTCTTCAAAGATAAGATAAATATCACATTAGCAACCTACTGTCACTTTGGAAGTTCAGGATTTGCCTTCTGGAAGCCTCAAGCAGGTCTCACAGAAACTCCGTTGTTTGTCCTCCACTAAGCCTGAAGCCAGGATATTTCCCCTCTCAATCCAACCTACCTTGATATCTTCCTTCCCACTTCACTTCCCACATCTCTGGCCTGTTCAGACTTAATTTCCAAGCTCACCAGGCCCCACCAACAGAACCACACCGCACGTTTCCCTCACGTTACCTGTATCTGTTCCTGTGTCCACTGGTCGAGATTGACAGATTTCACCCTGGATATGTGAACTCCCAAGTTCCTGTGGATGCCGGCACAACGGATACAGATGAATACACCGATATTCCAGGAGGCCCATCGCGGCCCTGCAAAGAGACACAAGTGTTTCACACCACCAAGCCAACCAGCAGGTGCCTCGAGCAACTGAGAAACTGTACCAAGTGAACTGGGACTGAGGCATTTACGTTTGCATCCAGATCAGAAGTTGGAATCCAACATCAGCAGGATGTTTAAAGGCCGTCTCCCAATTGTTATACTTCGAGCTAGTATTTTATTGCCTCCCTCTTCCATTTTGAGAGCTCTACGCAAGACAGATGAGTCTTAAGAGGAGGAGGGAAGAAAATAGGCAGTCAAACCACCCAAAACACCACAAAACCCTAATTTCATCTTGCTTAAACTGATGTAACAGTCATGTCAATATAAGCCTGCGTTCCTGCAGGGGAGAAACTCTCAGATTATTGAAGGGAACTGGCTCCAGAATGTTCATTACTGGCCTAGGAAAACAGCATGAGACACTCAGCATTTGAGATACGGCAGCATCGAGGCTCCTGTAGTCTTGGGCAGGAAGCAACAGCCAAGGGGAGCAGCACAGGCACAGCCCGGCACTCCAGCCCCCAAAACCAGAGCTGGGGGCAGAAACCCCATCCGCAATCCTGGAGCGGGGCTGATGGTCAGTTCACTCCACAGTTTCTACAGCTCTAATCGGACTCACAGTTCGCATGCGGCTTTCAGGCAGGTGGGAGAGCTCCAAGGTGTAGAAGGGAGATCATGCCAGGGAAAATCCACACAGGTAAGATGAACAAGCTCAGTTTTACTCACTGCACACATTCCTGCAAAGGCAATCTGGCGATGCCTTCCCCAGGGGAGGGCAGAGGGCCACAGGCACTCCCATCACCACAGTCCCCCTCGCAGCCATCGCACCCCTCTGTCCCACCGTAGGAAGAGTGGCTTTGGAAGGAGCTGTCTGCAGCGCAAGACCAGCAGGATTCACAACTAAATCTCCCGGTGAGAGCTGCCAGCCAGCTGTGCAGGTGTGGTGGCCAGCTCCCACCACGCGTTGGACATCATTCTCTACAGGTCGTGCGCTAAAAAGCCCCAGCAAAGCCACGTCCTGAATAAGAGACCCGATCGCCTCCACTAAACTGCACTGAGGCCTTTTTATAGGGACTACGGGCATTATTGCAGCTGAAAAGCTATTCTGTCTCCCCTCGCCCCAGTTAAAATAGCAAGCTGCAAACTAATGAGGCTGAGGTGGGAGGGGAGAAGGGGGAAGCGCAATTTCAAAGCGCTAAAAAAGCAGTGCTGTATTTGACTCTTAGATACGCTAGAAGATTGTTAACAGTTTAATTCCTGTTTACTGGGAAACTCTAGAGCATCCCAAGGGATTCAGAGCTGCCAATGCAATCGGTGGCTCACGATCCCTTCCAGGGCAAAGGCAGGCAGCCTCTGACCTCCCTCCAGTACCCATTCCAGCTAACTCAAGGTATAGTTTTTAAAAAGCTTTTATTAAGTCTGGCCTGCCATTGCTTTCGCACTAGAAGAGCTGCCCTTGAGAACGACATTAATTTAATGAAGTTGATCAAAGCCACTTCCCAGCTCAGAAACAGCCCCTGGCGAAGACCTTAAGAGAGGCAGACTCCTGCCTATGCCCCAGTTCCTTTATTACACTCACCAAAACCCAGGGCTGAATGCATCAAAACAGGGGCTCACATGTTTAGCAGCACCTAAGTCTGCCAGTGCCAGGCTTGTTCGGCGTTACACCAAGGCAAAACCAGGAACCCTCATCCTTCGTTTGATTTACTCGTGGAGTTCTCTCCCAGAGACGCTCTGAAAGCCATAACGTGAGACCGCTGGCAGGATTAAGTGTGAGATTCAAGGTTACATTTAAATTCCAGATATATTTAGCCTTTATAGGACTAAAAGGATTACCAGACAGCTAGATACTACATCAGGGCTGTAGTAATCAGCTCACCGCCTCGTCACATGTGCTGCCTCAACCTCCTACCCGCGATGCCACCGAGGAGAGTGACTCCACTGGTGACACAGGGGCTGAAACAGCAAGGACTGAGAGCAGGAATAACAGCCGGCAGATCCCAGCGCTACAGCAGCTTCCTCGTGCCACAGAACGTTAGAAAAATGAATACGCAGGCTTTGAAAAATCCTCCTGGCAACCAGCGTTTGGTTCGGTGATAAGCACGCATGACACAGCCAAGGGCAGTTCTCCTCACTGATGTTTATCCCTTGCGGGGCTCGTGGGTGCCCTAGGAAAGGCTTCGGATCCACAGATGAGAGGAAACACCACAAGTTTGGGGGTGAGGGGCCCGTTTTGCCCAGAGGCAGGAGGAAGACAGCGATCCCAAAAGTTCAGCAGCCTGCTCTGACAGTGCTGGCTCCAGGGCCACACAAGCAGGGCACTCGCACGGTTCTCCAAGATGCTGCCTGAAGCCTGCAGCCAGCTCTGTGGTTCCACAAGGCACGTGAATTTGAAATCTCTGTCTCGACACATCATGCATTTGACTATAACTAGCGATTTCCTCAGCCTAGTTACACAGCCCTGTATTCTACCAACACTGGGATAAAAAAAGAGGAAGAAGCTACACCCCTAGAGGGTGAGAAGGGACTTGAGCAGCTGCGCGTGCAAACCACTCGCCTCGACAGCAGCGAAGGGCTGGCACAGCAGGGCTCAAGCCAACAGGGAAAGAGATGCTGCTTGAATAATCCACGCTGAGCAGAACAGAAGCCTGTCAGCTGCAGCGTGAGGCAAACGAAGGCAGTGAGGAACATCACAGGGTTTCTTTTGCCAAAAGCAAGGGTATCCCGAGCAAGACAGCCCATCCTAAGCAGGCTGCCACCAAAGCCCAGATGTCCTGGCTCAACTGGACCAGACACAACATGCTGAGGCAGTCTTACTAGACCCCCAGCTTTGCTAGGATCTATTGTCCCCAACCACTACGCTAAACCAACATTTTTACCATTTCACGTCTTCTAAAGCACTTCACTCTGTAGGCAGGGCTGTGGGGGTTTCGTGCGGATGTAAACAAGCCACCCACTTCCCTCTTCTGAGGAGCTCACACCCAAAATCACAGGAGGAAATGCCCAGCGCAGATCTGTCTGGGGAGAGCTCTGTGCAGTCATTTCCCCAGCTTCTCAGGCCATTCTCAAGGTGACTGCCTTGCAGAAAGCCCCAGATGGTATTCGCAGACCACACGGTGCAGCATTCAACTTCCCAAAAATGAAGCCAAGCTGAAGACTCTACAGAAACTGAGCACTGACAGAAGAGGCAAAAGACCTTTGGAGAAGCTCAGGGCATAACTTTTTCAGTGGAAAGTGGTTTTATATCAACAAGACCTTTCAGAGACCCACGCAGCAGCACTTATCAGCAGTGCCAGAGCTGCCGTGGAGCGCTATCTCCCCTCGCAGCCTCTGCGCACGCCCTGACACAGCCAGCACGTTGCCCTCTGCTCAGAGAGTCACGGGCACTTTAGCCCTTACACGCAGAACGGTTTAGAAGGCTAACAAACATTCAGCTTCTTCAACCACCAAAAAGAAAGATGAAAGAAATTGGTCCTCGCACGAATGCTCCCGCTGCTGTTATAAAAACAGTCCCCTTGGGGCTGGCATCCTCACAGCCAGAGAGAGCTTAGGGCTGAAATGAAAACTCACTTCCCAGCTGCGAAACTGGGAGTGTGCTGCAACGACAACCAGTTTGAACCTGATGCTGCAGTCTGTTTGGTTCAGTTCTAGGGCTACTTTTAACATCCATGGTAAGCAAGTGACTCGGCACTAACCTGAGCCGGGCAGAGCTTGCTTGGTTCCAATTAAGCGTCTCGTGCCCCTGGACCTCACCTCGTGTGTGCGCAAATCCTTCCTGGAGGGTGTCAGCCCTCTGCAGGTGGGCAGGAGATTAAAGAGAATGACAGTTTTGAGGAAGAATTGGAGCAGACTGAAGAGTCCAACTATACCCTCAGTTCTGGCACAACATGCGGGCCAGCTCAGACCACCCTGGGATATATTCCCAGCCTGGCAGTGGTGGCAGGGAGATCACGAGCTTAAAAGCATCTCTGGCTCAGTCACTTTTCATTTTAGAAAGCTGCACTGAGTTCTTAGTGCATTTCTGAGTGAGGATGCACCACCAGCCAGCAGAGAGCGGAATGCCGGGTGCGAGAAACTCAGCTGCCCAGGCAGCACTTCCAGGAGACAGATCCACAGCCTGTTTTATATCCCAGCCTGGCAAAATAAACACTGCATACCAAGCTGGTCACACCAGCTTCAGCGAGCATTGAAGCCAGAATCATTAAGGACTACAAGGGCCACCTGAATGATCCTGAAAAGGCTCCAAATTCCCTTTAAAGCCCAGCACAGCCTGGCTTGTTCACTTCACATCTTAGTCACTTGTTGAAAGTTCACACCCTTGACTGTTCATAATCAAGGGATCCACTCCTCACCCTTTATTCGGGCACTAGATTTTGGCTTAAGCTACCCATGCAAGTTTCTTGGGTAACAGCCCTCCAGAAGGCATTTAAAAATAAAACAGAAGTTGGCTGCAAAGCCACTGCTCTTTTGAGATGAGAGGTCAGGAAAAAATAGATGCTTTCACAGGCAGGAAGGAGAGTGCATCGCTATTCAAAGCCTAATGAAATATTCTCGGTGCAAACAGCCAGTTGCCTGCAAGCGCTCCCGCAAAGCCCAGCTGCAGGAGGGAGATGTGCCTGCACAGCCCATTGATCCCGAACACTGCTGCGTGTGTTGGACCAGGGCATCGTGCAGCCGCCCCCTCTCAGCACGCACAGGGGAAGTGGATGTGAGAAACCCTCCTCGGAGCAGGATAATCCCTACGAGATGACATTCACATCCTCTCGCCCAAGCCACCGCTTGGAAATTTCTCAGAGTCAAAGCTGAAAAGCCCCGATTTTTGCAGAGCCAAATGAGGAAATCACCAAATATCCAAGACCGTCCTTTGACTTGTGGTTTCCTTATACTGGAAAGGGATTGCTCAATGACTTGCTGAAATTCATTCCGCTCATAGAAAAGCTATGACAAAGGCTGTCTTACAAAACAGCTTCCTCGGCTCTTCGCTGCAGGGGTCTGTTCTGCAGTCAAGTGTGGGAAAACAAGGTGAACTCTGCTAGGGAGTAAAAGCCCAGTTAAACTCAACTTCACGGCCTCTAAATTATGCCCTTTCATTATTAACACAGACCAGTTACTTACTGCCCTGAGCACGCATCCTGATGCAGGGTCCACGGGCCCATCCGAGGTTTGTGAAGCGCTAATATCTGCTGCACCCAGACTGGGTTCCAGAAGAAGCTCTGTGGGGTTGTCAGGAAGCCGGTGGAACCCAGTGAAACAGGGATGCTGAAGTCAAAAAGCTCTTACTAAGGGAGTTTGATGGGGATATATGCCCAATTAAGGAGTTTAGTGGTTCAAAAACTCAGCTTTTTGCCACCCTTTGCAATAGGAAAGGAATGGTTTGGGGGTTTCTTTGTCTTGCTTTTTGTTGAGTAGAAGATTGCTGCAGTAATTACACGCTTTAACCACTCTGCAGGAAAAACGAAGAGCCAGAGGCATCTACAGGGGTTGAGAATATTGCTTCCAACAACAGCTTGGAGCTTTGCCTTAAAAATTTTCTTGGCTGTATTAGCAGCAGCGTGTCCTCCCCTTCCCCAAGCCATCATAATCCCTACAGGTGCCTGTACACTGGCCGACTCAGACCGAGCTGCCTGGTGCTGGCTCCGTCTCCTGTCAGGAACAAACTTTAAATCTTCTCTTGTTTCCCAGAAACAGAGAAGATTTGAATGCCCGGTGGCCTCGGAAGGCAGCTCCACAGCAATGTACTAACTTTGAGTAGTGGTGAGCTTGCAGAAGCAGCCCTCAATGCAGGTCTTATCGTTACCATCTTGTTCTTAGAAAAGGTGCTGCGACAGTGAAAATGCAGATGCAGCAAGGTGGAGGGAATTAAAAGAGATGCTGTGAACAGCAGCATAGGTCCTCCTTGCTGTTTAAGAAAGTGATGGCTAATACTTCAGTAAATAAAGTGTGAAAGCAACAATTTGAAGCAGATGCTCTAACAAGAATAGGACTGGTTAATGTGACCAATGCTAGTGACCACAACGCCTAAGAATATATAAAAATCAGCCAAGTTCACCAGTCCTCACGCTTCCAGTGAAGGTCGGCATAGTGAGAGTGCCAGCATACAGATGGTCGATACCAGAGATCAGGATTTCAGTGTTCCAGAGACCAAGTAACAGATCTGATCACTACAGACAGGTCAGCTCGAGGATTTGCCAGGGTTAAGGCAGCAGATCAAGGCCTGAACCGCCACGAAACGCAAAAACCCCTTAGGTAAGAGGTGAAGACCATCCCTGTACCCACATCTGCATGTAAAGAAAGCAGCAGGATGGAAACTCAGTCATTACTGTTTGATGCCATCAAAATTCAGCTTGGAGTTTCTCCACCATCAAACCCCTTACAAGACATCTGCTCACACAGCTTTAATGCTACACTGCAGTTTACAAACATTTAGACACGGCCTTCCAGTCTCAACAGAGTTGTGGAGATACAGGGAAGTCGCTATGTCCTTGAGACAGCTCCTAGCAGAGGAAGGAGTCAGCTCATGGCCACTTTTTGCTTGATCGAGACTCTTCAATACCTGGAGATAGACAAGAACTGTTTTTCACCATCAAAATCATAAAAAAGGACTTTACATTGACAGGAAAGGATATAAACTGGCTGGTAAGGAATGGCATGTTTTGCCAGAAATAGAGGTAAGCAGTTTAAGAAGGTGCTGAAGGTCCGACCACAGCACAGGTAAATCCAGCTTCACACTCAGAGGAAGCTTTGCTCCAAGACAGTTTCTCTTAAAAGCTCAAACTTTCTGCCCTAGATTTCCTGGGACACATGAAGGAATTGCTATTCTGGATCAACCTGAAGGAGACCAAAGCTATTCTTGATTCTCTAGCTGGTTTTGATAACCTACTTGCATTCTGAACGATGAATTACCTTTAATTTGCAGAGGTAGTGTCTGCAGAGGCTGGCACACGAGTTCTGAGTGCATTTGATACCTTATGTAATCCCTCTGGCAGTTACTATAGGAACAAACTTCTCCTAAAGTTGCAGCAATGCTCAGAGAATCACACAGCACTTCTGGACCCTTCCTTTACAGCCTCTGCTCCGCAGCCACTCCCCGTTTCCCCGGCGGGTCAATGCCCCGGTACAGTCGAGCGCTGCTGTGGAAGCTGACGTGGTTTGCGGAGATGCCCTCTGCTTGCAGGATTACCTTCCTCATCTATTTCTGGCAGATGCAGAGAGCATCCTGTAAGTGACTCAGAGCTCTGCATCTCTCTTAAAGCATATCTTCCTACAACTCTCCTGGGCACAAACCACTTCCAGAATAAGACCCCACTGATGCTTTTTCCCCTCACTTTGTGGCTTGAATGGGAAGTTACAAGTTACATGAAGCAGGCGAGCGTAGGGCCAGCACCACTCAGGTTCTCGGATGAAAATCGCTGAGGGATAACGCCAGTCTCCCAGGCAAAGTTAATACTTGAACATTTACACTCTCTTGACATTAACGCTGCTTTATACACGAGTCTGCCCCTTCCAAACCTGACTTGGGAAGAGCAGAACAGTTCAAAAGCAGCAGAGAAAATGCAGCGCTGGTTGAGATAACCACAGAATATCGCGACTGCGAAATTTAAACGAGTATACAAGCACAAGCTTCCATTTCACAGGAGTGAGCTTTCTCCCAAGACAAGATTTTCTAAGCTGAGAAGCTTCAGTGCTGCCGCTTTGGTTTTTGAAGCCCGCTGCAGGCACGCAGCACCCATGGCTGCCCACTGCTCAGCGCTCCCACAGTGATCATTCCTCCATCACATGCAGTTCTAAGCAGCTATTTAAAAAGTCGCTTCTCTTATATCGCTTTTACCAAAAAGGAAATTCCACTGCGATTCAATCGTCTGCTGATGGAGGAGTTGAGTCACAACAGATTTTTGCTGAATATTAGCAACCTGTTTAATATTAATACTAGTTTAGCTGGACTAAGCCAAGTGTAATAAGCTAACCCCCTTATCCCACTGGAATTCATCCTTCCTTAACTGCACCTACTCCAGCCTCAAGCTGTTAATCCTGCTTTTCCTGCTTCCATTCCACTATTTAACCACCTCTTAACAGGTATTTTCAAAACTCTAACCTTGTTGCAGAAAAAAATGCTTGAAAAAATAGATCTGGGTTTGTGTTTTGTTCAGTAATAGTTTCCCCATGCAACCACCACAGGCGGAAGAAGGGGGTGATTCTGGCATGGAACCCATAGCTCTCACAAGACACGAGGGACGAAGGGAAGAGTCAGACCAACCAGGAGGAGCACAGGGCAACCTTAACTGATGGACAGACAAGAGCAGTCCTCGCTGGTGCGCCCTTGGAGGAACCTGCCGTTCCGACATCAACGAGACTGGATCCAAGGAGCCTGTTGGATAGATAGGACTGGGAGAGCAGAGGGGAAGAGTTTGGGAGAAGGAGAGAATCAAACAGAATTAGCTGTATATTACACAAAGTCAGCACAGAGCTTTAGAGTGAAAAAAGCAGAGAAGAATCCAGTTAACGTAAGCATTACTCAACATTTACCATTTACTGGAAAGCATCTGAATGTTTAGGTCAAATTCAGCTTGCACCCACTGCACCACATCCCTCCAGCTACATCGCAGTCCCAGCCCCCAGACTCATTCTGATGTTCAGCAGCACATCTTCCAACAGACACTCAGCACAGTCAGACTGTTTGATAGCCACACTCTTGGACACATGAAACCAGCAACACAACTGCCCTCAGGAGGCCCCTTGCCACGAGAAATGCACTGGCAGAGAAGATCCCACTCTCACTCATCACGAGCTTCTTTAAGGTGTTTTGTTGAAGTGATTCATACAGCAAAGGCCTTCAGAAAGAGGGTTATGATAATTTACCACTCCAGCTGTTAGCAGAGACAGCCCTGTACCACCTGAGCGATGTAGGGCAGTGCTGCGGGAGAGCTGCGTCGCTGGAGGTGTCACTGTTGCTGGGACTCTACGCCGGCTCACCGTGTTTCATCAGCAATACCAACTCTGTGATAGCATCCAGAGCTGGAGGTGAAAACCACCAAGACGAGTAACCTTTGGGAGCGCTTGCAAGGGGAAATCAGTGGTTCTGTTTGTGCCTAACACAGCTGGGCTATGCCCTGAGAGGCTGCACTGAGCTCCCAAGGCCTCAAGTTCTGGTCAAGCAATAAAGACCCCTCTCATACGCACAAGTCTTCCCTTCGCAGTCTGCAAAGCAGACTGGCCTCGCTCTGCTTTGCAGAGGATGCACTACTTGCTCCCTGTGCTTTTTGGCCAACGCCCCAGCTTACCCGCAGTTACTCCGGGCAGAAAGTTTGCAAAGCAAAGAGGAAGAGGGTGGCAAGAGACCTCACTCAACTTCCTCCAAAAAACAGAGGGTCTGACTACTGTAGTGTTTGTTGCTGCTGAGGCAAAAACCACCCTGAGCTTGCTTTTTCCCACTTTCCTTGTCCTATTTCCCCCCCTCCAACTTAGTCCCGCACATTAACAGCCGTCCAGGGAAGCCAGAGGGTAGGCGTCAGGTGTGTGCCTCTGCCGTTCTCCTTTCAGGCTCAGCTGGGTCCCTCTTAGAGTAAAATTATGCAGTGAAAGCATGTGAAGCCATTGCTGTTGCCAGCAGCTGATCGAAAGGAACACCTCTGGGAGAGCAATGCGCCCCACAGAAGTTACGTGAATCCCAGACAGGTGATGGAAGGAGAATAGATTGGAAAAACAAGTTTTCCCCCCTTCTCACACTTAGAGATGCAAGCTAGACTAGGAATCACTTGTAGCCACCGCCTGATGGAAAGCAGGTAAAGACAAGAACAGATGACCATCTTCTCTCTCAGCGATTGCTTTAAGGATGGAAGAGATGGGAGAAACCCAACTGTTCACCCACTGGGCAGAGCCAACAAGAGCGTGTTTGCTCTGCTGGCCCCAGAGCGCAGCACCTGACCAGCAGCCAACATCAAAGCTGATGTTCCTGCAAACTGGACTTTTACCCCAATGCTGAACTGCTGTGGAGAATGGAATCGAGCGGGTTCATACCAGCACTGCAGCTCACGCTAACAGGTACCGTAATCTCCTTCAGTTCTCTATATAGAAGTGGAAAAAAAATGCAGTCGTGAAACCCAGCAAGTAGTTTGGTTTTGGGAACAGGCATAATGGAAGTGTGGGTGGCATCTGAACAGTCTCTGCCGATGTGTCATGCTGGCTTTGAAACACTCCGATCAAGCAGCGAACCACTACAAAACTCAGTAACTTCAGCCTAAAAGCAGATGGTCAGAAGCCAGCACTTCATTGTAAACGTGTCTTGATATGTTGCTGGAGGAGCTGCAAGGTTCCTACACTGCCTTCAACTCTGACTCGTGCAAACATCTTTATCTTGAATGTGAACTGAGAAGGGAAAGAGGTGGCATAAGGAACACCACCTGCACCACCAACCAACCCCAGCATCATCTATTGAGCGACCAGATTGCAGCTCTGGCCTCAGCAAACCCTTATCACAGAACCATACACAAGGACATTCTTCGTGTACCTCAACTGGCACCATCAAAGTCACGATCAAGTGAAAACAGAGCTGCAGTCAGGGGCAGGAATAGCAGCTGCTCTTCCAGGTAGCCGTGGAAACGTTGGGGTAAGGCACCTGGAGCTGGGAAACACCACGCAGCCTCTCACTAGTGCAGTTTTAGTTATTAAGGAGCCACGTATCAAATAAAACGTGCTCTTTCCTCTGCACAAGCACACGTGGGCCTCACTTCCATACACAAAGCAGAGCATTACAGTTACTTTCAGCAGCAGTGAAGACATTTCTGGTCACTGCTGCAAACCATGTGGCTTGCAAGGAGACCACCCTGCTAAGCCACAGGGACCGCAATGCAGCCCAAGATGATGCTTTGACTGGCCCAGGCTACCAGCCAGACACCCGGCCAGCGAGCCCGCTGCACACGCACCTCCTGCAGCCACAAACTCCCCGTGTTGCCCTCAAGAATCAGATTTCTCATCTCCATGAATCTCATTAGTGGATAATTATTTTACCAGACAACTCGGCAGCACAGCAGCTTACTCTTCGTGACTGATGCAACCTACCTACCTTCCCAGCCACAAGCAGCTTCCAGCTTTAGTGGCAATGCTGAACCCTACCCTTTGATTTTTATAGATAATTCACCGCAATACCGCATTTCCAAAATGTACGATCATCATGAGAAGCTACAAAATCACATCAATACAAGTAACCTGTAACCACGATGAGAACTGCTTTCCATATTGTGTACATTCCTGTCTCACAAGACAAGATAAAAGTTATTTTTGCCCTCGGTGCTGGCATTAAGGGCCCGGAGATAAAGGACTTGCCAGCACGAGGAACGTTCTGCTCTCTGTCAGCACCACCACGTTCAGCCTACATGGCCTCCCAAAGCCCAGAGTGAGCCACGACTCAAACTTCACCACCTCTAACATCACCCAGGTTGTTATAAGATTACTGCGGTTTCATGTTTTTTAAAGCAAACCTCAATATCCCCATTTCTAGTGCTGTTCAGTGGTGCTCTTTGCAGTTTTTTGAGGTCACACTGAGGTGACCAATTCTTCCACTTACAGATGGACATGGAAAGGTAGCCCTGCTCTGAGTTCCTTTCGTGCAATTACTAGGAAACAAGCCTCACGTTCAGATCTCCGAATCATTATCAGCTCATTAAAACAGGATTTTAGGTGGGCGTGGGCATAACCTTAACCCTGTGTCTACAGGAGAGCAAGGCATTCCAGAGGAGCAAGCTACAGGAAGGATCTGCATGACCACAGAACAACTATTTATGTTTTGTCTTCTAGAAGTTGGACACTTCCACTCGCCTTCCTCTCTACCCGACTCCCGCTCCTTTTCAGGATCACAGCTTGCAATATTAAGTGGAAAAGGAAGCACGGGACAAAAGCTGGAATTCTTCAGTAGTACCTGGTCCAGGACCAGGTTACATTTCCTTCCTTTTCCTTACGTGCTGTATCTCCTGCTAGGGATGCTCTAGGGATGATCTGCTGCTCAGCCTACAGCTCTGATTCACAGGATATTACTCCTTAGCCGGAATGCCCTCCAGAATTACGCAACGCCGGCTTTCCAGGTTCCTCTAACATGAGGCTCCCCTAGCAGAGCAGTCCCCACACGGATTAGGTGCTGTCACGCTGACAGCCGAGGTCAGGCCCCCGCGCAGCCAGAAAGCCGATGGGTGCCCATAAGCGGATCTCACACAGTTTTCCTCTGGGCTGATTTCCCCCACGAGCAGGGGCTCAGGGAGGCACCAGGAGGTGCTTCTCCGACTGTGCTCGCAGCCCCCCACTGAATTAAACCCCAAGTCTGGCTTGGGTTTTCCCAACACTAACCTCCTGCCCAAACACAGGGGAAGCGACTCACCGTGTCAGGAACCCCCAAACCTCCCCGTGCCCAGCAGGCAGCACCGGTGCCCCTGCTCCCCTCGTCTCCCTGCCCCAATCCCCCAGGGGGGCAGCTTCCCCTCTGCTCCAGCTCCCCTGGGGCACACCGGGGCACGCAACCGCCACCCCCAAGGCCAACCCAGGACCCCGGGGGACACCGGAGGGACCCCGGGCAGCACAGCCGGGTCTGCGGGGTGGGGGAGAGGGGGGAGTGGTACTCGAGAGACTCCGGACAGCGGGGCTGGGCTCCCAGGGAAGGCGGAGAGTGGACACAGACGGGGCCCCAAGCGACAGAACCGGGGAGGGGGGACTCTGGAAGGCCCCCGGGCGGCGGGGCCGGCCCCTAGGGAAGAGACGGGGGGCACCGGAGCGGGCTCGGACAGCGGGGCCGGTCCCCAGGAAACGGAAGGTCCCTGGAAGGTCCCCAGCCAGCGGAACCGGGCCCCAGGAAGGAGAGGGCGGACACTAGAGGGACTTCAGAACCCACCAAGGGAGCGACAACCGCGGCGACCCGGCTCCACCGGTGTCCCCAGGCCCCGCCGCGCGCGGGGAGGCCCCGCCGGTACCTTTGGCCTGGCAGTCGGCGCAGAACTTGTTCTCCTCCTCCACCAGCAGGCTGGCCAGCACCGCCTGGTAGCGGTCCACGTCGCGGACAGACTTGCCCGTCATGGCTCGGCCGGCGCTGCCCGCCCGCGGGTCACGGCGCCGCCGTCCCGGGCACCCGGCGCTTCCGGCTTCCGGCCGCCGCGGGGGGAGGGCGGGGCGTCCGCGGGGTGGAGCCAATCAGAGGCGGAGCTCGAGCCTTAGCTCCGCCCTCTCCCGCCGCTGATTGGCTGCGGGCGCGGCTGCCCCAGCGCGAGCCAAGGGGAGGGAGGCGGGGCTGCGGCGGGGGAGGCATGAATGGGCAGGGTCACGTGACGGGCTGGGGGGATTGGGGGGGCGCGGGGGAGTGGGGGGCCTGAGGGGTGCAGGGGGAATTGGGGGGCTGGGGAGGGGTGTGGGGGGGGATAGAGGGGGACAGGGGGGAATTGGGGGGCTGGGGGGTGCAATGGGAATTGGGGGTGCAGGGCAGTGAGGGGTGGAGGAGGTTTGAGATGCTGGAGAGGGGTGCAGGGGGGGTTGTGGGGGTTCAGGAATACAAGAATTGGGGGGCTAGGGGAGTGCAATGGGAATTGGAGGATACAGGGGAGTGGGGGGCTGGAGAAGGGTGCTGGGGGGAATTGGGGAGGTTGGGGGTGTAGTGGGGTTGGGGGAGATTGGGAGACTGGGGGCTTTAGTGATAAACATATATACATTAGGGGGCTGGGGGGAGCTGGGGAGCTGGGAAGGGGTGCAAAGAGGGACTGAGGGGCTGGCTGGGGCCCTGGGGGAGCTGGGAGGCCTGGACATCCTGGTTGGGGAAGAAGAGATGCTGACTGGGGGTGCAGGGGGTGCTGGCTGGGGGATGGAGAGGGGTCTGTGGCGTGTGGGGAGGTGGCAGGGGGGGCTCGATGGTCTGGAGGAGCTGGCTGGCGATGGAGGGATACAGTCCCTGCTGTCCCTTCGCTGCTGGTGGCGCGATATGAGGAGCAGAAACAGCCTTGACGCTGTGCGAGGGCTGCTCAGCAATAATAAAAACATCCCTGTGTTATCAGCTCTGTTCCCAGCCCAAATCCAAAACACAGCCAGCCCATCCCAGCTACTGTGCAGAAAAATAACCCTCTCCCAGCCCAGACCAGCACAGGGTAGAAAAAACCTGGGAGGATGGAGATTGTAAACCAAACACTGGTATTCCTGGGCAGAACCTGAGCAATGGTCATAGGTGACAAGATGCAAACAAACGAGTGATGGCATCAAAAGGAGAGAAAAATTTGTCATTACGGAGTAATCAGAGAAACACTTGAAATTACATAATCTTCCCAAAGCACCCCCGGTATCCCAGAAAGGCTCAGTGGTGGCACTGGGGCATGAGTAGGAACATCCCAGCGGCTCCATGAATGGTGAGGATCCCAGTCGAGATGCTCTGCAGACAAGGTGCTCTCCCCCAAGAACCAAAAGGATTTTTGTCCCAAAACATCAGGCTTTGGCACCAGCGCTTCAAAGCCCGGAGCGGCTCTCACTGCCTGTCGAAGGAGCAGGGAGGGCAGGAGCGTTCCCCGTGCCAGCTTGGGATGGAAGAACCCAAGAGAGATGCGTTCCCCATCCCAACTGGTCCATGTGTTGGGATGCACTGATGGATCCGTTTGCAGTGGCTGTCGCGGAGCCTTCCAGGAGGAGGAAGAAATCATCAAGATGAATCATCCCCACGCTCCCCGGGAGCTGGGGGGCGGCTGCCAGCGAAGGCAGGAGCTGGGGAGAAGCTGGTGACTCCATGGCACGGGTCCCCTTCCCGTGTCCATGAGGACGTTTTCTAGTGGGGTGGGTGCAGTAGGGGCAGAGACGTGAGGAATCCCCCCTTCCCAGGGAGGTTCCCAGTGCCAACTCCATCCCAGCCCAGCCCCAAGCTGCACGGACCCCTGTGGCGCTGGCATGGCCACCACGATGGGGACATCTCATGGGACGCCCTGGCAATGCTGGGGTGCACACACAGATAATCCCAGCTGGGGTCTCACCATGCAGCCCCCCCAGCTCATTCCCCTCCCCTCCCAGCCCATCATCTGCACCAAAGCCCCTTGGTGCCACTTGTGCCGAATCCTCGGCACCGTCCAGCCCCAAATAACCACCTGAGCGGGGCGGGGGGCCAGGGCTCCATATTAATGAGCCCCCTCCTCCTCGTCCTCCTCCTCCTCCTCCTCCTCCGGCGTCCAGCTGTGCAGTCCGGGCTGTGGCCATACCTGAGCGCAGCGGGACGAGGCCACTATCGCTCGGTGCCCTCGCCATGGCCGGCTGCTCCCCAGTTCTCCAGCTCTGGCTCTTGCTCCAAGCCGCCTGCCTCTGCCTGGCCCAGATCGTAAGTTCTCTGCTCGGTTCCGCTCGGTGCCGCGGTGGGATGGGGGTTGGAGAGGGGACGGAGTGGTGACAGTCCCCATTCCCTCCTCGCAGACACTCGCTCATGGTGCTGAGCACCCCTAGGACTTGTTGCTTATTTTCCCAGCTCCTTTTGCTCACTTTTCCCAGGAAAAAGGGGAAAGGTGGTGGGAGTGGGAGCAGCCCCCAACTGGGACCCCGCATCCCAACCCACCGGGGACCTCTCAGTGCCAAAAGCTGCCTCCAGCCCCATGCTACAGAGACAAGGCTGGGCTCCACAGCTTGAAGTGCTTTTGCTCAACAGGTTTAATTTTATTTTCCCCTCCGGGCAGCACTCGGAGACTCTCTGTTTCTCTCCCGTTTCCCTCCCCAGCAGCCACCAGGTCTCCTGCCTCCCAGCACCTGGGAAAACCTTTATTTGCTTCTGTTTGACTGGGATGCCCTGTGGAGAAGGGCTGAGGGGGACTGAGAAGGGCTGAGGGGGGCTCTGACCCTCGCAAGGCTGCGCTGGGGCTCTCCAAGGAGCTCTGGGGAGGGATGCCAGCAGCAGAGGAGCAGGAGCTGGGGGTCCCGGGGGCCTCTCCAGACTCACCTTGGACAAAAGGATGGGGAAGGTGTCCCTCTGCTCGCTGTGAGCGGGGCAGGCTGTGTCCCTGCAGGGATCTCATGTGAAAAGAGAGCAGCTCTCCCTGCACTGCAACCACAAAAGTCGGATTTTTATAAAGGATTAGGGAAAAATCTTCCCGAGCTGCCTGCTGGCGTGGGCATCCTGGGTGCCGAGAGCCAGGGGGCTGCTGCTTTCCTAAACCAGCCCCCCGGGATAACCATGGGCTTGTAGTGGTGGGGTCCGGCTAGGGGAGCGGGCTCTGCGCAGAGCAAGGGGGATGTGGGAGCTCTTGGAACAAGGGACCATTTGGAAATCATCTGGGCAGGACAAAGGTGCCATTCAGGCTGCTCCAGGGTTCTCGCTCCTTCCTCAGCTACTGGATTCGCTTCCAAGGCCAAGCCGGGGCTCCCCTGGTTCTGTGAACAAACCAGCATCACCTCTCATCCTTATGCACTCGCTTTAAAATAAATACACTCACTTTAACATAAATAAGCCTGGAAGGACGTGGAGCCGCAGTGCCAGCCCCAGCCAGCCTGTCTGGTTTGCATTTCCAGGAACACCAGGGATTCAGTGTCTGGGACAGGAGTCTCTTTCCCCCAGACACCCTGTTAGGATAACAGAGATTTCTTTGCAAAGTTGCTCCTGTGCAAACCTCAGAGCTGGGGCCAGGTTGCTCCAGGAGCTCCCCTGCTGCTGGTTGAATGCGGCTTTTGTGCGATGCGGAGCGGTGCTGCGGGCAGCGAGCCAGCCTGGCGCAGCCCATGGAGGGGCTCAGGGTCCCCACTTCACACCAGGGCTTCAGGCACCTAAATCCCGCTGGTGCTTTTAGAAGTCGTAGGGCTGGGCTTGCGCCCCGAGCTGAGAGGGGCTCCTGCAAGCGCTGCCATCACCCCTCGAGACCCCAGTGCAGCTGGGCAGGGGTCCTGTGAGCAGCAGGGCAGGAGAGGGCAGTGATGGGGTAAAAAGCAAGGAGGGGACAAGAAGCTCATGGTGTCCGTGTGGTGGGATGTTTCCTGGGTTTCTCCATCCATGCTTTTTCTGGGGGGCACAGGGGTGAGGGACAGAGCTCCAGCACCTTGGGGTTCTTGTGCCATCCCAGTTCTCCAGCAAGCGCTGCACCTCGGGCTCCCTCTGACACGCAGCATCTCTTGGGGTGCGGCTGCTCCTTTCTGATGTGGGTTCCATCCCTTTTTCCCCCCAGCGGGGGCCGCCGGGAGAGCCCGGCCCAAGAGGGCCCCCCGGTCCCCCAGGAGTGCCAGGAGCCGATGGCGTTGACGTGAGTGCAGTGCGGCTGGGAACCTGTGCGGCTGGAGGGAGGGAGGGAGGGAGGGAAGGGGGGAACCTGCAGCACAAAGAGGGACATTGTGTTGGGGCAGTGGCTGGGTGGAAAGCGGGGGCTGCGGATGCTCTGTGGTTCCCGTGCCGTGCTGCTCCCAAGCTGGTGGAGATGGAGCATCCCTGACTTCGCCAGTGGCCCTGGGCAGCAGCGACGGTGTCGGGGAGCTCCGATCCTGCACCACAGCTGCATCCTAGGATCCTCCTGACCACCTTGGAAACACGCTCTGAAATGCCTTTTGGGGAGCACAGGGAGGTTTGGGTGCAGGAGGCTTGGGGGACCCTGTCTGGGCAGCAGAGGTTGCTCAGGAGGGTTGGGTGCAGGGATCAGCCAGAGATGCCCAGTGAGGAGGTGGAGCGAGACACGCGTGTCCGAGGGCTGTGGGAGGCATCTGAGGCTCCCTGAACAGAGGGGAGATCTGTGAACCAGCAAAAAAGAACCCTTTCTCCCAGCTTTGCCCCACTCCCCCATCCCCAGGGTGTTATTTTAGTGCTATTTATACCCAGCCCAGCCGCAGCCCTCCCTTCTCTGTGCTGGCCCCATCCTGACCTGGCTGCTGTGTCCAGCCAGCATCGCACTCTGGCTTGGTGAGAGGGATGGGAGACACAGGTCCTGACCCCCCTGCGCTGCTGGGCCTGGCTCAGAGGGGTGACAAACCCCTTTTTACAACTGTTTTCCCTTTCCCCAGGGTGAAAAAGGCCCTGCTGGAGCCCCCGGGTCCCCGGTGAGTACCCATGCCCCTGTGCAGCTTGCCCCTTCTGGAGAAGCTCCTTTAAACCTGCCTCCGCGCCTCTTTTCTTTTAAAGGGTGTCAAGGGGGAGCCTGGAGCCCCCGGTCCAGATGGGCCCCCAGGGAAGCCGGGCATCGATGTGAGTACCAACCCCCTGTCCCCATCCTTGGCTGTGGCCTCTGGCTCCTAGGAGGGTCTCAGCAAACTCCTCTTCCCCAGAGCAGGGAGCTTTATTTCTGACACACATAACAAAGCACCAAAAGCCCTTCGTGCAGGAGCTGGAAGTACCTTTTGAATCACAGCAGAAAGGACAGGCAGAGCTCGGGCAGGGCTGCTGCCACCCCCTCCCACTGCTCTGGCTCCAAAAGTACATCCCCCTCCATCCCACACTGTGCCGGGAAAGCTGGGGTGCAGCACCATCACCCCTGAACGTGAAAAGGCAGCTGTCCCGAGCCCTGGGTCAGCTCTCATCTCCTCCTGAATCAATCTGGAGCAGCATCTTATAGCCACCTGTCCATGTACTGGCATCGGTGACTCCCCCCACTGCCTCCTCCCCAGCAGAAGCCCAGAAGTGGGGGGCAGAAAGGGGCTGGAGCTGCTTCCTTGCCCTGCCTTGATGTCATGATGCTTGCTGGCTGCCTCCGAGCCCCATGTTCACCCCCGGAGCAGCAGGGGTACGCGATGGGCAGGCAGGGAGGTTGGGTACCTGCCCTCCGTCCCCAGGGAGATACTGAGGATGGCACATTTAATCGTTCATCAGAAGGAAAAGCAAAATAGAAGAGTCCTCTTCTGTGTCTCTGTATGGCACTTCATGAAATTATTTTGTGTTTTAGTTATTAATCAATAATGAATAAAATGGAATGGAACAGAATGGAACGGAATAGAATGGAACAGAATAGAATGGAATGGAATAGAATGGAATGGAATGGAATGGAATGGAATGGAATGGAATGGAATGGAATGGAATAGACTAGACTAGACTAGACTAGACTAGACTAGACTAGACTAGAATAGAATAGAATAGAATAGAATAGAATAGAATAGAATACTAACTGTCATTATAAGGATGCATTATTCATCCAGGCTAACCTGCAGAAGGGTTGGGCTCCTTGCAATACCCCATGAGCTGAGCCGTGCTGACCGAGGGGCTCTGCACCCGCACCTGGCAGCATCCAGGAATGAGTCTAGGGGTGAAGCCCAAGCCATGAGCTGCAGGGATCTAAACCCTGGCACACACACAGCCCTCGCCCGCACCAGAGCTGGGGACAGGGAGAGCTGAGGACCGGCCTGAAGTTGACTTAACGGGGATCACGGATGGGCTGAGCTCCTCCTGTGCCTCTGCCTGGGCAGCTGTGCGGGATGTGCCTGGTGGTATGAGGGTCCCTAGTGAGCCCGGTGTGGGGTCCTGGCGCAGGGCAGCTCCTGGGGGGCTGCAGAGCATCGCTGCGGGGCTCTCTGCCTCCAGGGCTTGGGTCCAGGTGCAGCTGCATCTCCAGGTTTGCTGCGTGATGTGCACCAGCAGGGACAAGCACAGTTGCCCCACTAACAACCCTCAGCCCCTCATGATGAGAAAATCCTCAACAAAAACCCCCTCTTGCTGGAGGAGGAGGGCTGGCACTAACGTCTCGCTGCCTCTCCTCTTGCAGGGCCTGACGGGAGCGAAAGGGGAGCCGGGACCCGTTGGTGGGCCAGGACTTAAAGTGAGTGAGGGGCTGCTCTGGGGCTCCTACCATCCCCTCCTCGGACCAGCCCCATCGCTGTGGGAGGGATGCAGGGATGTGGGAACTGAGGGATGGAGTATTTGGCAACAAGGGGACGCTGAGGCTGGATGCAAGGAGGGATGAATTTTAGCAGCTGACAGCTTAGGGGGAGCATGCCCTCCTATTTTGGCTCCTGACACTGTCTATTCTGTCCTGGCAGGGCCAGCCTGGACTCCCAGGGCCACCAGGGCTCCCCGTGAGTATCTCCCTCTTCTGCAGGTGCCTTTGGTGCCCCCGCTCCCCAAGCTGGGTGGGAGCAGAGCAGGGTCCCAGCCCCCTCGCTGCATCCCTGGTGGTGGCTTGGGCATCGCCCTGCTTGCGGCAGGGATGCTGCTGCTTTGGGGGAGTTGGAGAATTCAGACCAACTGTGTCTTTCTTCTTGTTGTAGGGTCCTTCGCTGCCAGGACCACCTGTACGTGCCACGCTCGTGGGGCTGTGGGCGGCCGGGGATCCCGCTTGGGGTTGTGCTGGGAGAGCTGAATTCCCAGCACCCCCAAAGAGCGGGTGGGGAGTTGGGGCTTGATCTCTGTCTCAGTGAATGTATCTTCTCCTTAAGGGGCTTCCAGGCCAGGTTGGGCTTCCTGGAGAGATTGGAGCACTGGGACCCAAGGTGAGGGCTCAGGAGTGGATGCAGGAAGATCTCCTCTCCTTACACAAGCATCTGCTTCTCCACACTTTGGGGCTCCTGGGGTAAACAAGGACGACCCTATAACATGGGCAAGTGGGGTCCTACAGTGGGAATGGAGGGGTGAGGGACTCTGTGCCTCAGCCAGGTCCCCCAGCACCTTCCATCCCCTCCCAGCTCAGGGTTGGGGGATGCCCCGGCTCCTGCCGTGACAGCCTGGCTCTCTGGTGCTTGATCCTCCTTCTCTCCACCAGCACCTGCTGCCTCCCCACCTCCTAATCTCCTTTCCCGGGGTTGATCTTTCCTAGGGCGACCCTGGACCTGATGGCCCGAGGGGTCCTCCAGGCCCTCCAGGGAAACCCGTGAGTATCTCGATGCGCAGAAACCCACGTCCAGCCCACCTCCCCACCTCCCCAGCATTTTCTGGAGGGTGGAAGAGGTCCCCCCAGCTCCTCAGCCCAGGGTGTGGGGCTGGGACTCGGGCTGTGGCGCACACCTCCTGCCCCGAGCCCTGCTCCCCTCCCTCCCCAAGGTGTCCCATTCACCTCTCCAGAGCAGGGCTGGTATCAAACGGCAGATGCTGATGGTCTCCTCTTCTCCAGGGCCCCCCAGGACACATCCAAGGAGTGGAAGGCAGTGCTGATTTCTTGGTGAGAGCTGCCATTCCCTTGTCCCTCGGGCAGGGCTGCTGGAAGAGCACGTGCTGCCCTGCCCTGCCGTACGGCCACCAGTGACAACTGGGGACTGGGGGCCAGGAGGAGCGGGGTCCCCAAACAAAGCCACGCTGCGAGCAGCGGATCCTGTGTCACCACACACCTCGGCTTTGCCGTGTGGTGTAGGAGCCCGTCTTCCCCAGCGCGGCTTCTCCACAGCATCCGTGGCCTTTCCCAACTCAACCTGTGCTGCTTCTTCCCCACCAGTGCCCCACCAGCTGCCCGCCAGGCCCCAAGGGGCCCCAGGGACTGCAGGGACTGAAGGTAAGGGAGCCCTGGAGCTGCCAGGGAGCAAGAGGGACCACGCTGTGCTTGAGGAAAGGAGCATTCCCTGGTCTGGAGGCGCAGGGAGCTCGGGAGCATCCCTGGGAGCACAGGGCTGTGCACACACACAGAGCTCTGGGGGCAAAGGCTCTGGGGCAGATGTCTCCTGGGGGTCCTCCTGCCAGACCCTTCCTGGGGACGAGACCCCGTGCCGAAGCCCCAGACTCGCTGCTGCCCACCCAGCTCCTCTGCTGCAAAAACCCAGAGCGGGCTGAACCCCAGCTGCGCGTCCCTGGGCTGCAGGATGCTGAGCTCACGTCACCAACAAGCATCCCAGGGTGGGACGTCCTGGGCAGGGTGGCTTTTGGGGTGCTGCCTCGCCCCTGCTGCTCTGCCCAGGGATACTCACCATCCCTCTCCATCCTTAGGGACACAGAGGCCGCCCCGGTGCCCTCGGGGAGCCCGGCAAGCAGGGCAGGCAGGTGAGTGACATCTCTGGCGGCTTCCCAGCCAGAACCAGGCGTGTCTGCATCTCAGGGAGCTTGGGCTGGACCAGAGGTCTCTGGAGAGAGAAAGGGGGAAGCAAGGAGAGGTGTGGGAGAGGGAGGAGGGAGATTAGGGGCTAGGAGATGGAGGGTGGTCAGGGTGGTCTTCCCACAGCAGCTCCCTAGGTGAGGGATCTTGCCCCCATCCCCTACTGCGTCCCAAGTGAGGGGTCTTGGGTCCCCAGGGTGGTGTGTAACGCTCACCTGGCTCCTCTCCATCCTTCCCCAGGGCCCTAAGGGTGATGTTGGTGCCTCTGGAGAACAGGGCGTCCCAGGCCCTCCGGTAAGATATTGCTTTCTTTGCTGCTGTGCCCTCTGGGTGCCCAGGGGCTGGGGGGTGGCTCGTTTGCACTTGGCTGCAGGCGCCAGGGATGTGACACGAGTGTTTCCCTGCTCCTGGGACTCACCACTGGGACAAGAGCAGAGCCTTCATCCCACCCATCTCCATCCTCCCAGCAATGGAGCTGCTGCCAGGACGGGTGGCAAAGCCACGTCCCGGTGGAGAGCTTTACGTCCCAATGGAGACCTTCATGTCCCAGTGGAGACCTTCCTCTCCCTCCCCATCAGCTCGGGCACCTCGGTTGTTAGGGCACAATAACATACACAACTCACCCACCAGGGACAAATTGCTCATGAACCCTGATCCCCCCTTACCCCACCTGAACGGGGGGTGCAGCGCCCAGCTCAGCACGGGGATTTGAGGATTAGAGCTGTTGGAGCTCGCCAAGCACTTTGAAGATGAAAAGCAATTAACTGGCCGAGTCCCTCGGTCTCGGAAAAGGGCAAAACTGCTTTGAAGCCACGAGCTTTGGTGGGGGCGGCAGCACCAGTTTGGGCTTGTTGCTGTTATTGAACCGACAGCTGGAAAGGCGCCTGGCAGGGAGGCTGCAGAATTAGGACCGAAATACCTTGCGTTTGGCAAAACCGGCTGGGTTCCAGTACCAGCTTTTGCTTTAATTGCGGCTTCCCTCTGGGCTGCTCCTGGGGCCATTCCCAGCTAAGCAGGCTGTTGTTTCCTTCCCCGCAGGGACCGCAGGGCCTCAGAGGTTACCCGGGGATGGCAGGACCCAAGGGCGAGACGGTAAGCACCGCTGGGATGTGGGGCAGCCGGATGGTGACGCTTCCCAGGAGCGTCCCTAACACAGCTGTTTGGCCATCTCGGAGAACTGGATGCTGCCTCTTGCGAGTGGGGTCAGACCTGGCTGGGGGCTGAGTTTGGGTGGGGGGAGGAATTGACCTCCTCCATGCTCTCTTTGCAGGGTCCTGCTGGTTACAAGGGGATGGTTGGGACCATCGGAGCAGCCGGGCGGCCGGTGAGTGCCCTTCCTCATTCCCGGGTGCTGCAGGGCAGGCAGAGGACCCTGCTCTTCGCTGCTCAGCCCCTGTCTTTCTCCCCTCCAGGGCAAGGAAGGTCCCAGAGGACCACCTGGGGTCCCTGGTGAGAAGGGAGATCTGGTAAGCAACCCACCTGGTTGCCTTTAACAGGCACCTCCCTCCCCAGCTCCATCCCCTGCACCAAGAGGGTGGCTGAAATAATACTTGTGTTCTCCTGCTCTAGGGTGGCCGTGGCATCAGGGGCCCCCAAGGAGACATTGGCCCCAAGGGGGAGAACGTAAGTCCAGCCAGCGGCATCCATGCCCACGTCTAGGGCCAAGACCCTTGCAAGGAGAACATCTCTCTGTCCTCTTCGGGGCCACCCTGCACCCTTGCACCCTGGCTCAGCACAAGGCTGGAGCTTTCCTTTCCCTTCCCAGCCTTTTGTCGCCCCCACCACGGGCCTTTCCATCTCTCTTGGAGGCATCAGATAGAGGGGCTCTTCCCTCTTTTGCAGGGTCTCCCGGGCATTGATGGCAAAGATGGTACCCCGGGCATCCCCGGCGTGAAGGTGAGCTGCTGTGGGGAGGGCTGCCTGTGCCAACGGTGGGGAGAGGACACAATTCCTTGTACCAGTGCCTGCTGGAAAGAAAGGGGGTGGCCAGAGGCGTGAAATCCTGGCCCATGACGTGGCATCTCCTAGTGGAGTGTGGCTGTCCCCAAGGGGTCAACGACCATGTTCCCTCTTGACCAGAAGTCCCTCGTTCCACCCCACTTCTGAACCTTTCTCCACGGTGCAATAACCTCCTCTCCATCCCTCGCAGGGCAGCGTGGGACAGGCTGGCCGCCCCGGGACACCGGGACACCGGGGTCAAGCTGTGAGTATGAGAGTGTGGGAGCCACCCTCTGCCCTCCGGGTACCCAGCACCCCTGGGCTGTGCCAGGACGCAGGGACGCTGCCTTCATGCTCGGAGCGTTGGATGGGGTCGCTGCCTCTGGTGCCGTGCAGCGGGTTTGATCCCAGCTTTGTTCCCGCAGGGCTTGCCGGGCCAGCCGGGAAGCAAAGGTGGCCCGGGAGAGAAGGTAGGTCTGGGGCAGCAGAGCCAGAGCAGCCGCCTCTGAGCATCCTCCCTGCGCTCACCCGACCTTCACGCTCCATCCCTGAGCCTGCAGCCGTGTCCCCACGTTCCCGTTGTCCTTGAACCATCTCCATCTCCTCTTTGCAGGGTGAAGCAGGGGCTCGGGGCCAGACTGGTGTCACTGGTGCCCCGGGGCAGATTGTAAGTATGGACACATCACCATGTTCCTCCTGGGCACAGCCCGAGGGTTGCGCGCGCTCTCTTGTCCTTTTTTTTACCTTTCCTGTCAAACAGAAAGTAGAGTTGGGCACTTTGTCCCCCCCAGCACCCCCTTCCCTCTGCCCTGGCAGCACCTTCCTCACGGGGAAGCCCCTGGAGACACTTCTCCAGCTCTGCATCCTCCTTGGCCACCAGATGCAGTGGCAGCAGGGGACAAGGAGAGGGTCACGCATGGCTCGGGGAAGGATGAGGGGCAAATAATGGCACGTGGATGCGAGAGAGGCAGCTGGGGCTTCTTCTTCCCTTTCAGGGTGAACCAGGACCTCGGGGTGAGCAGGGACCGCAAGGTGTCCCTGGAATGAAGGTGAGTCCGGGCACCGCGGGGTTTGTGGTGGTGCCAGGAGCTGCCCCTGACTCTGCTCTCTCTTCCTGGGTCTTTGCAGGGTGACCGGGGCGAGCGTGGCCCCGTGGGTCCCCCAGGCGAGCAGGGGAAGGCGGTGAGTCCACGCGGAGCCAGGCTGGGGAGCGGGCATCGCCTGGGCACAGCTCGGGGATGCTCAGCCAAGGGGGGTCTGGCTGGGGATGGAGGGGAGGGGGCAGCAGGGCTGCCTGCACCCACCTCTCACTTTGATCGTAGCCGGGGTCTTTCCCATGCCCCATCCCACTGTGCCTGGTGCCGGGGGGGATGGATAAACCATCGGGGCAAATAGTGCAGGGATTAATGATCCCAGGGCCGTGCTGGGTTTGCAGCCCCAGCGGGGAGAGGAATCTCCTCCCAGCCTGGTGAGAGCAGGGAAGCTGCCTGGCCCCTATCAGAGGCTTTTCTGGGGTTGAAGATGCCTGGCAGAGACCCTCTTTCTCAGCGCAGCTCCAGGGGAGGCTCCTCTACCACTTTCTGCCCTGTTCCCCCGCAGGGGCTGGGTTCAGGGCAGGCTGGGATGCCCCCAGGCAGCTGGAGGCGATGGGGAGCTGCCCACGCAACTCTGCCTCAGGGAGGATGCTCTGATAGGGGGCTAGGAGGTCTCCCCACCACCTCTTCTCACTCATTCTTCTCTTATTCCTATGTTGCCTCGATTCCCAGGGGCCAAAAGGGGAGCAGGGTCCTCCGGGGATCCCAGGACCCCAAGGCTTGCCGGGAGTCAAAGGAGACAAGGTGACTGCTCCTGGTGGGCTGCACTGGGATCCAGCTCAGGGAAACTGCGCCGAGCTGGGCTGAACCCCCTTTCCTTTCTGCAGGGCTCCCCAGGGAAAACCGGCCCCAAAGGTGGCACCGTGAGTACATCAGCCTCCTGCCCCGGCTGGGAATCGCTGCCACCCGTGCTTACCCGGGCTGGCACCCACTGACACCGGGAACCTTCTCCATAACCACCCGTGCGGGTGCAGCGGGTGGAACGGGAAGGCAAAGCGGCTGCGGAGGAGGTGGGTGCTGGCGGTGAAGGGTCACGTTTCTCGTTGCTTTTCCTCTAGGGAGACCCAGGCGTTCATGGCCTCGCGGGGCTGAAGGGAGAGAAGGTGGGTCCATGCGGTTGGGTCCTGGGGAGGCTGAGGGATGTGGGTCCCTGCCCATGCTGGCGTCTCCTGCTCCTAATGTCCTGCCTCCCCATCGCATTTCTCGTGTCCTCTGTCCCCAGGGAGAATCAGGCGAGCCAGGGCCAAAGGGACAGGTGAGTGAATGTGGGTTTGGGAGCGAAGGGCTCCTTGCGCCTTCGTTCTGCGGGATCCTGCTGACCGTGGAGGTGATCCACGGAGCTGGTGCATGCTGCACACCGGCTACCTGGAAAGCATTTTCTCTGGCGATGGGATTCAGTGACCTCGTCCAGCCCTGGATTCAGGTTCAGATCCTGTTTAGGGTCAGCTCCCGGCTGCAGTGGTGGAGACTGGAAGCCCCTGGGGTCTCAGGGAGCAGCCCTGAGAGCTCCCCAGTCCTGATGCCGCTCTCCATCCCCACCGCAGCAAGGCATCCAGGGTGAACTTGGCTTCCCTGGCCCCTCAGGAGATGCAGGAGCACCTGGAGTGCGAGGATACCCAGGACCCCCTGGCCCACGGGGACTCGTTGGGGAGCGTGGCGTGCCGGGGATGCCCGGCCAGCGGGGCGTACCGGTGAGTACCCAGTGCCCCCCAGCCCCTCCTCACCTCCTGCGCCCATAGGTGGTGATCCGGGCACTGACACTGGCAGCTCTTTCAGCTCTGCGGGTGAATTGCCTCCAGTCTTTTCTTATTAACCAGCTCCTCTGGGAAACGGCTGCTTTTCGGCTCATGAGCTGCTGGTGCTCCCCCACGAGCTCTCCAGGAGGGCTGAGCTGGAATCCCATCTTTCTAGAAAAGAGGAGTTCTTTATTTCTCACTGTTATAGCACCAGCAGCAGGTTTAGCTCCAACACACGTGCCTTTGCAGCCTGTGCAGGGGATGGAGCTTTTCCATATAAACCTCATTATATAGTTGCAAAATGGGGCTGCAGACAGGTAACGCTGAGCAGGTTGCAACAAGAACCAAGGCTGGAGCTCTTGTTCTAAGACTGGATGGGAATCGAAGAAGGGTGGGAAGGTGGCATCAGGTGCAGGGAGGTGCTGTGGACCTGGGGATGGAGATGGGACCAGCTCTTGGGGGGCAGATGGGGCTGGAGGGAGCACCCTCCCTTTACTGCATGTCCCTCTTCTCACCGCTGGCAGGGCCGGGACGCTGGGGACCAGCACATCGTCGACGTGGTCGTGAAGATGCTGCAAGGTGAGGGGGCGAGCAGGGCACTGCCAGCCAGGCGGCTGCCACCACACCCCATCCCACACCGGCCTCTCTCTGCCCTACAGAGCAGCTGGCGGAGGTCGCGGTCAGTGCCAAGAGAGCTGCCCTGGGTGGAGTCGGTGCCATGGGACCCCCGGGACCCCCCGGCCCCCCAGGGCCACCCGGTGAGCAGGGCCCGCATGGACCTATGGGACCTCGAGGCGTGCCTGGAATCCTGGGTGCTGCGGGGCAGATCGGCAACGTAGGACCCAAAGGTAGGTGGTGGGTGGCCGTACCCCACACCTCAGCGGGCAGAGCCCCTCCTTGGGGCTGGCCCTGCCTCCTCCTGCCAGGCTCGACCCCCAGCTCCATCCCCGAGCAAGGGCTGCCCCCTCTCCTCCTCTCAGCCCCCCGATTTCCCACTGCAGCTCCAGAGCCCTTCCCCTATTTCTTTCCCTGCAGGAAAGCGCGGCGAGAAGGGCGAGCGAGGAGAAACCGGCCACGGCCACCCGGGCATGCCGGGTCCCCCCGGGATCCCAGGTAAGCGGGCACACAGTGGTGGGTCCCCGTGCCCCTTGCCGTGTCATGATGAGCCCAACGGTGGCTCAGGACCTTCTAGCCCATCCCTGCAAAACCTGCACAGGTTCATCCCCCGTATCTCCATCTCCCAGCACGCTCTGCCTGCTGCTTTCCTGGCCTCTCGGATCTGATACCTGCCCCACCGCTCCCCTAACGCATCCCCATGCTCCCCAGCAGCCTTTCCCATCCCTGCTCCCTTCTCTGCTCCAGCAAAGGGTGGGTTCAGCCCCCACTGATGGCCACGCTCCCCTCGCAGGTCTCCCTGGCATCCCTGGCCACGCGCTGGATGGCAAGGCTGGGGAGCGGGGGTTGCCAGGCTCTCCTGGCGAGGCCGGCCGCCCGGGTTTGCCGGGTCCCGCTGGCTTGCCAGGATTTTGCGAGCCGGCCGCCTGCCTGGGAGCCTCGGCGTACGCTGCCGCACGCCTGACGGAGCCAGGAGCCGTCAAGGGACCCGTGTACTGAGGGGGCACCGCGAACCCTACGGGGCTGGCAGCAGCGAGACCAGAAAACTGCAAATCCATAGGGAGCGACCTCTGCCCGTCCCGGGCGCGGAGGGTGCTGGGCTTGGGGCACCCGTGGGAGAGGACGCGCAGCCTTGGGAATTTCATTTGGTGTAGGTATCACCCCCCTCCCACAGCCCAGGGGAAGGTGGAGAACACCGAGAGGTCACCCCAAGTCCTGTCCTCGTTACTGGGGTTCATTCCCTGCCCCCTCAGTCCATGCCCAGCTCCCTGTGCCCTTCCCAAAGAAATAAATTGTCTTTTATACAACCCCTCTCACTCTGTTATGTCCTGCTTGGTGCAAAGTGGCTCATTGCCAGTTTTCTTTTTGTCCCCCCCTTCCCTTATCCAAAGAACAAAAGTTGTGGTTCGATTATTTAAGAGACTCCCCAAACCCAGCCTCCCCCACTGCTGGGCACCCGGAGCTGTAAATCTTTGTAAAATAGGATTATTTTATAACTATGAGCAGAAAAAACACCATTTTTTTTTCAAAAAAAAAAAGGACAATAAAAATGAGATGGATTGTTAATTAAATGAAATGATGTGTTGATTTCTTTGAATCAAACCAGGACTGCACTCATGGGGATTTATGATTTGAGGGCTGAAGTTCATTTTTCTGTTGTTTTGAGCCCCTTATTGAGCATCTCAATCACTCGTTCCCATCCTTGGGGACAATTTCAGACTCTCAATAAGTTCCTTAAGCAAAAAATCCTTTTTCTCCTCTTACATCAGTGCAAACACATAGGAATTTGCCACCCTCTAGCCCCCCGTGATAGACACTCAGAAAATTCACCAGCACCGCATCGGGCACCTTCAGACAAGGCTGATTCCAGCTGAGTCCCCTCCAAATCAAGTGGGCCAGAAAACTATTAGCAGCGTTGCAAAGGGTATTGATCTCTCTAATAGTTAAAAAGGAAGCCCAGGGCTCTAACCGAATCCGCAGGTGTCTCTCTCATTATTGCCATCGACAGCAGGAAGGATTAAAGCCAGGCGGCAGGAGACGCGGCGCTTCGCTTTGTAAGATAAATAAAAATCAATTTTTGTTTATTAGCAGAGCATGTTTGGCTTGGCAGGGGAGCAAATCCCGGGGAGAGGAGCAGGGAAAAGGCTGGCTGGGTCCCTCCTGCGGCTCCGAGCATCCCTGGCAGCAGCGGGGCCGTGGTGGAATGGGGCTCAGCCCCAGCTGCTCCTTCTCCATCCAGAGGCACCGATCCTGCTAAATCCAAGCCTGGGTAGCTCCGGCACCGCGTGCTCTTCCACGTCCCATGTGGATCCTTAGCCCTGAGCTCTCCAGAAGAGCCCTCGCTCTCATCTAAATTACCTCCTCAGTGTCCTTTGCCAATCCCTGCCCTGTCCCTTAATCAGCTCCCCTTAAGAGGGCTGCCTTTTATTTTTAAAGAAAAAAAAAATTATTTAGAAGTGAATCGCAAACGGTTTATTTGCAAGTTGGAATTTAATCAAGGAATTAAGGAGGATGCATATTAATTAGGGGCCAGGCTCCGGTTGTTCCCGACGAGTGGCGAAGCCGCTCCGAATCTGCCTCTTCATCAGAGCTCTCATAAATATTCATCTAATAAATAGCAGATTGGAGGCTATTACAGAGACAAGAGAGATTGAAACCCCAGTATCTGTGGAAATGAAACAGCTGGAAAGGGTCCAATCCCTGCCCCAAATAATAACAAATTATTATTAGGAGAGATGCAGGAACAAATTATTAGGAGAGATGCAGGAATAGCCTGGCTGAGCGCTTCTCTCCATCCCCGGAGAAATGGGGAGACGCATCCCGATTCTTTTCGGGGAGGAACTGGGGTTCTGGGAGCCCCCCCCAGGCTGGGCTCGCTCCGGGCTCCAGCTGTGCAGCACATCTGGGGCTGCATCCCCGCTGCACAGCCCGGAGCATCCCTGTCCCCACGAGAGGGAGCTGCCTGCCCGCTGAATCCTCCTTCCCTGCGCCACCGAGGGACCGAGCCTGGAGAAGGAGAAGGTTGTGAGGAGCTGCTGAGGGACCTGGAGTTGCTCAGCCTGGAGAAGAGGAGGCTGAGGGGAGAGCTCATGGCTCTCTGCAGCTCCCTGAGAGGAGGTTGTGGGGAGGGGGGTGCTGGGCTCTTCTCCCAAGTGACAGGGGACAGGAGAAGGGGGAACAGCCCCAAGTTGCCCCACAGGAGGTTTAAGTTGCATATTAGGAAAAAAATCTGCAGCTATAGTAGAATCACAGAATAGTTTGGGTTGGAAGGGACCTCAAAGCCCATCCAGTCCCACCCCAGCCATGGGCAGGGACACCTCCCACTGGATCAGGGGCTCCAAGCCCCATCCAACCTGGCCTTGAACCCCTCCAGGGATGGGGCAGCCACCTCTCCTCTGGGCAACCTGTTCCAGAGCCTCCTCACCCTCATCGTGAAGAAATTCCTCCTTATTTCCAGTCTAAATCTGCCCCTCTTCAGTTTATCCCCATTGCCCCTCATCCTATCACCACAAGCCTTTGTGAACAGTCCCTCCCCAGCTTTCTTGTAGCCCCTTCAGGTACTGGAAGGTCGCTATAAGTTCTCCTTGGAGCCTTCTCTCCTCCAGGCTGAACAACCCCAACTCTCTCAGCCTGGCCTCGTATGGGAGGTTCTCCAGCCCTCGGATCATCCTTGTAGCCTCCCCTGGGCCCGTTCCGACAGCTCCATCTCCTTCTTCAGAGCTGGACACAATCCTCATCCTCAGGTCCCAACCTGGTGACACTTTGGGGTGCAGGGGGTGCCGCGCGTGCTGGTGCGGAGAGGGGCAGCACCGCTGCGTGAATAATTCAAGGTGATGTGATAAAAGTTTCCTTGAGCAAGCTGATGCATTGATTAGACCAAATTGCCTCCCTCACCCTCGAGGAGGTAGAAAATGAGCTAATCACCGTTTGTTCTCTCTCGATAGATGATTAACCGCAAATTAGAATATTAAACAGAGGACTTTGGGTACGTAAATTAACAGCTGAGAACTAAGTTAATTATTGGAGAAGCCATAAAACTGCTTATTTTTATTCTTGGTGTATTTTTTTTATGCTTTTGCCTCTTAAAAAAGGAGGAGTTATTTTTAAAATGGCTTGTTCTGCTGCTTGGGGCCAGAAAAGCCATCAGGAGCTGCACCAGCCCAGGCACTCGGGGTAAATGAACCCCATGCTCCATCAGCAGAACGCAGGGGAATTGAATCTCTGCCTCAGAAAGCAGAGCTGCTCGCTCCATCTAGGCCTGGAAAGCAGGATTCCCAAGCTGGGATAGGCAGAGGATCCAAGGGCAGGAGGAGCCGAGCCTGCTCTCCAAGGGAGAGGCTAAATTTGGATACTAGCTCTACCCAAAAAATAAGTGACAAGGTTCTTCCAGACCCAGGACACAGCAATCCAGTGTCGCAGGGAATTAACTCTGTTAATAGCCCATTCATTTAAATGTAAATGGTGAGCCTGGCTGCTATAATGAGGCTGGGAAATCTTATTACAGACCAAATTAAAGGTTTGTGGGTGAGTGCGTGCAGGAGCGGGCTTGAATGCGAGATAGGGGCTTCCAGGAGGAGAAACGTGCCGGGGGCATGAGCTGGTACCCAGGCAGAAAGCAAACACGCTCGACTGTGAAACGTGGCAGGGGAAGATGGATCGGGGTTAGATGGATGCTGGAAGCAAGACGCGAGGGGCTAATTGCTGCCCCTCCTGCTGTCCCCTGGCCGATGCCTGCAGCAGCCGCCAAGAGGATGGGGAAGGATGGGGCCATGGACCCTCAGGGACAGAGCCTGGCATGTACCCCTCACCAGCCCGCGGATGCTCTCGGGCAAAGCAGAGCAAGGTCCCTGCCCTCGGAAGGGTGCGTGGTCCCCAGAATCTCTCGGGGGGGGATTTGGGGCTGCCAAGAGCCCCCCAATCCAGGTGTTGCTGCAGAGACGCTCGCAAGCAGCCCTGTTCCTCTTCGATTTAGCGAGAGCTCCTGGGGTGCACGTTCCTCTTTCGGAGGGTCCTGCCACCCCGCTCCCGCACCCGGCAAAGGGGGAAGGGACGTGCTGACAAAAGGCTGATTTAATTACTAGAATTGTTCTGATTACAGCCTGCAAACACTGTTATCTTGTAATTATTGCCAAGAACATGCCATTAGTACATGATTAAACACAACGTCTTGTGGGCTGCTAGCTGATTTTCTGATGCCTTATGAACTTAATTACTTCATGCTGATAGAAAGCAACTGGAAGGATGGAGCAGGACAGTCGGTGCTGCAGAGGGGAGCTGGGGCTTGGGATTTGTTGGGCACCCTGCAGCCAAGGGGCCCTCGGCTCCCTTCCCAGATGCTTGGCCCATATCCACAGGCGTGCTCGCTCCCTCAGCCCCTCCACAGCCCCTCCAACCCCAGCCAAGACATGAGCAGGGTCAGGAATAAAGCCCGGGTTCTTCATTTGCTGTTAGATGCCCCCTATCCCATTTTTAAGCTCATCCTCCTGACAGCAGCCTACGAACAGCGGGCGCTGGTTTTCTCTCTAGGTCTCCTGAGGTTCCAGAGCCTCCATTTAGCACAGATGGAAACGAGAATCGGTGTGGTACCCGAGGATGGCAAGGTGGCATTGGGCGTATCGGGAAAAGCACTGAGTTTGGAGGTTGTGGGACAGTCTGAGCCGCTGGCTGAGCACACAGAGAGATGGGGGATGCTAATCTTTATCCAGGCATTGCCATCTCAGGTCACTGGGCTCTGAGTCACAACAGGCAAAGCGAGGGGAGATCCTGCTGCTGCTGGGTGAAGGTCCTACCTGCAGCCCTCAAGGACGAGCCCAGCAGCTCTTTGCAGCCCGTGACAGTGCTGGCTGCGAGCAGCTTGGTTTCCTTCCAGGAAAAATCAAGTGGCCACCTGCCTCAGGGACCCTTCAGCACCTCTCACACTCTGTCACCCTGCCCTGGTGACAAGGACATACAAACTAATCCTGACATCTCATTAGCAGGATTAATTCTCAACCTCATTCCCCTCTCGGCTGAGAAATGAGCACTTCCACTTGCCGCTGCACCGAGCCCAGCTCCCCCGGCCACGGCCACAGCCAATCTGCCCGGGCTCTAGCAGAGCAAACAGTAGAGACGAGGAAAACACAATTCTCTCCTGCTTTCTGTCTCCCCCAGCCCTGGCACCAGCATCCCTCACCTCCCTTTGTGCTCCCACGCTGCGTTACCTGCTTGCAGAGGAGAGTCTCCACCTCCCCAGAGGAATCGCATCCCCTTGGTGCCCAGGGCACCCTGGCACCAGCATCAGACTCATGCAACTTTAAAATAAAGGTGCTGTGGGCCCTCAGCTCTGCTGGTCACAGCCTCCAGACGGGCTGTGCTGCCCGGCCGGCAGGGAGCACGTCAAGGAAAGCCAAGGGAGAGTTTCTCCCATCTTCTATGGGAGAGTTTTTTTCTCCATATTCCCTCCTCCTCTCAGCCCTAGGGATATTCCACCCTCCACACATCATGTGGCATGAGGAAAACTCCACGTGTGAGCAACAAATGGGCCCCATGAAAGGCAAAGGAAAGGGGGGAGACACATTGGAGACGGGTGTACTATGCCAGCCTGAGCTCAGTAAGAGTTCTATGAATAAAATATGAAAAGCAGGAATTTATACTGGCTCATGAACATTTAATCCCCTTATGCAGAAGACACATATTTTTATATCCAGACGTATGGGCTGCAGAGGCCTCTGTTTATGGGAGTGTGGTGTGGGGAAACAGCTGGGTGAGTGCAGATCTCTGGGTAGGGGAACCCTCAGCCCCGTCCCCCACAGAGCCCAGGGGTGCAGGGACGAGGATGCCTGCCTGTCCCCATGCCCCTGCTCGCTCCACAGTGATGCTGCTGGGATGAGGGCTCATCTAGCACTGGGGAGGATCCCCAGAGACACGGCTGCAGTGCTGGGATGGGGAATACTGTGTCTGTTCAGGTCCGTCTCCCAGAGTGGGGACTCACCCCGCATCGCTGCAGAACTGGGGCTGATGCTGCTCCCTTCCCCAGCTCCTGTGGGATCCTTCCAGTGTAACTCAGGGCAGAATCTTCCCCCCTCCCCGGACTCAGAGGCAAGATAAAAGGAGAAAAAAAGTGAAACAGCCTTGTCTGGGCTGGGATGCTGGGTTGGGGGAGGTGGGGAGCCCTGGGTGGTGCTGAGCCCCTCACAGCTCTAGCTCCTGAGCGGTGTGTGCGTTCTCTTCAAAGCTGATTTCTATTGCAGTAACTTTGCTCCCATCAGGCGGCAGCCTGGTGTCAGATCCTTTTTTATGGCCCTCTGCAAATGCCTTTTCCATGCCTGCTCCTTCCCATCCGTTCTCTTTCCTGTCTTGCAGGAGAAGGAGAGAAAAATCCCCAGCAGATTTGCTGTTTATAGAGTCGTGTTCAACACGAGCGAATCGATACAACAAACTGCAGAGTGTGATTCTGGCCCTTGAATAAACAAGGTCCCAGGCAATTTAGCCAGGTGCCTGTCATGTTCAGGAACCCTTCAGATCACAGCTGGAGATGAACCCAAAACGTCTCTTCGCAGGAGTTAATTACAGCTCTAGATTTCTCCTCTCTCTTCACCACCAGCTCTATATCGTGTAGCTTTGGGTCACAGATGATTTCAGTCGGGCTGGAGGAGGCATCCTGCATCTTATGTTCCCAGGAGGTGAATTTGGGTGAGGAGAGTGGGGACACAGGGGTGAGGACGGGGGGAAGAGGGCAGGATTGAGCCTGGCTGGGCTCTGGAGATGCTTTTGGGGAGCAAGGCTGCCTGGCCAGGAGGGACCTGGGATGCAGGGCTGGATGCTGCCTCTGAGCTGCATCATCCTTTGTGCCCAAATCTCTAGGCGTGTGGTGAGTAAGTGACCTTTGTGCTCCCTGAATGCTTTGAGACTCGGGGTGATGGAAGCTGGGGTGGGGTTTGGTGCGGGGCTGATACCGTCCGTCACATCCCTAACTTGATGGTTGAACCTGAGCTTGATAAAGGCACTTGGCAGAATCAGACTTCACTGCTTTGAAGTCAATCCCTACTAAAAGCTTCTGCAGGTGTTGCTGGAGGTGTCCTGCTTGCAGAGGACTCGGTGGCACACGGACCTCGGTCCAGCCGTGCGTGTGAACCAGCCAGAGATCAACACAACGGACACAGCAGTGAATTACACCAGCAAAGGGGGATTTTCATTAAAAGGGAACAATTCTCAGCAGCCACCAGCCTATAACAGGCGAAAAGAGTTCTTAAGTGCCTCTTGGCTTGGTCTCCATCAGGAACGGTGTCTGAGGGAACAGAGCTGTGGCTTCACTCCTGCCCCGTCCACCAACACCTTTAGGGACCTAGTGACCACAAGCGCCCATTAGTTCATGTTTCCAAAGCACTTTGAGATCCACCAATGGAAACAAAGTGTTATTAAACCCATGGACAAGCCATCAATCATTGGGTCTGACTGTTGTAATATCAGATTTCTCACTGATGGAATTAGCAGTGCCAGGCTCCCAGCCTGATCAATAGCCTTAATAATTCCATCAAGGTCATGTCAGCTTTCATTTCCCTCGGCGTGTTTTTTGAAAGAAACTCACTTCTAAAACCAAGAAGAGAACATCTTAGCTCCTGCTCCATGGTGAGGCTGGGGGCAATAGGGGCTGTGGGACCCACAGCAGCCTTTGAGCTCTGCTGTAAATCAGGAGGCATCACCCATGGGATGCAGAAACCTGGCTACAGCCAAGCATCCTTTGCTACCTACACACTGGAGCAGCGTTTAGGTCCTGCAGAGAGGAGTAGCTTAGATACAGCTTTGGTGAACAGCTGAGGTGGGTGCTGGTCTCTTCTCCCAAGTTACAAGGGATAGGACACGAGGAGATTGCCTCAAGTTGCACCCGGGGAGGTTTAGATTGGATATTAGAACGAAAAAATCTGAACTGAAAGAGTGGTGAGAGGCTGTGGTGGAGTCTCCATCCCTGGAGGGGTCTGAAAAATGTGGAGAGGTGGCACTTGGAGAAATGGTTTAGCATGCACTGGATGATCTTAGAGGTCTTTTCCAACCTTAGTGAGTCTATGATTCTAATGCACAGCTAGTACAACACCCTTTCAACGTCCCTCACTGCTGGACAGCCCCTGTTGTCCTTCAGACGTGTTTCCACCCCAGCACACCCAGATTTCCACATTCTCCTCCCCAGTAAATCTGCCTCTTGCTTCTCACGCCGTCCTTCTGCTGGGGAAGGACAAGCTCTTCTCCAGCTGCAGGGCAGGTCCTGGCCCTCTGCATCCCTCAGCCTGGCACGTTCTTCAGCCTCGAGTGGTGCTGGAGCCTCGGGACCATCACCGTGTTGTGACTTTTCCCTGGGGAAGGAGTCGCCACGGGCAGAGAGTAGCGATCAGCAGGGACGGGATTAGGGAAAGGCAGAACTATCAGATGAAATGGTCATTACATTTCAAAGCTCCAAAGAGCAGCTTGTAAGCAGCTCGAGCCCCAGAGGTCTGATGCCTCAAAGGATCCTCGTATTTACCAGCCACACTTTGAATCGCTGCCTGAACTAAAGGATTTGATTGCAGTTTAAAAATGGAATTACTGTCTGTTAAGAGTGTGTTGGGAAGTTATTAGAGACCTGTTTACTGGGGGAGGTTGGAAATACCTTGCTCTGAAAATCTCTCCGCAGGAGCTTTGCAGGTGACAGCCATGGGATTTCTGCAGGGGTGAGAGGAGCTGGTCAGCAAGAGGGTTGTGATAATAATAACTGGGGTGCAATGGGAGATGCGCACGGGCAGCCCTGGAGGAAAAACAGCTGGATGCTGTGGACCAAAACACATCCCAGCAGAGCCACAGGCTCCCCCGGCTCCTTGCAAAAGGCAAACTGCTGCCCCCAGGATTCCCTGCACAATGATGGGATTAAAGAGGAGAATAAGCAGCTTGGTCTGTAAGCGGCAGCTTTGCCTCTCGTTCTGCTGGAGGGATTCAGGGCGGCAGGAGTCCTCTTAGAGGCTGTTCTGTGCTCCGCTGACAAACCTAATCCTCCCTCGCATCAGGGCTCTGCCTTTGTCTGGGCTTCACCAGGCCCCGAATCAGCACTCGAATCTTTTCGTGTGTCTTATTAATCCCGTGTCTCCATTCCTGCGGAGATGGATTTAATGAGGGTAATTATGACTTGCAAGAGAAAAACTGCTCAAGCTGCAAATAGTGCCGGCAATTTCCCTTTTTCTCTCTCTGCAACAGCAACTCTCCAAGCACCAAGGAGCCCCATGTCCCTGGTTTATGTCAGAAACAAGGTTCTACAGCTTTGTCCCTGCGAGGAGGCTCCTGTTGCTGCTTGCTAAACGTGCTGCCCGTCTCTCTGCTGGGAGAAACGCTCCCCGTTAAGAGCTCACAGCCAACTGCAGTGGCAGCACCTGCTGACGGGGTGGGAGCAGATCCAGGGAGCCAGCACCCTGCTGTGGATACACCCAGGGACTGCTTCAGCCCAGCAAAACCCCGAATCCACCTTGGAAATATCATTGAAAGCAATAAATTCCGAAGATGGACACCACCTGGCCCAGCCTGGTGCTTGCCAGCATCGCACCAGCTGCTGAGAAAGGACCAGAGGCACTTAATTGTGGAATGGTTTGGGTTGGAAGGGACCTCAAAGGCCATCCAGTCCCACCCCTGCCATGGGCAGGGACACCTCCCACTGGCTCAGGGGCTCCAAGCCCCATCCAACCTGGCCTTGAACCCCTCCAGGGATGGGGCAGCCACCCCTGCTCTGGGCAACCTGGGCAGAGTGGTTCGTGCCCTGCAGCATCTCAGGGCTTTGTCCTGCTTGCAGCCTTTTTGGCTGCTCTGGAGTTGATGGGTTTTTGGAAGCTCCCGTAGATTCTCCCATTAAAGGAGGAAGCCTCAGCCTTGCTCTTGCTGATGGATCAGTTCTGTACGAAGGGCCTAAATTCTCCCAGGAGTTTCAATATCTGGTTTTCTCATTTCTTCCTTCTCACTGCTGCACGCCCTGGGGCACTTCGAAACCCCAGGGTCTGCTGGAGGCTGTGCTGGGAGAAATCAGTTTGTGCGCTGGCAGAGGGAGCAGGGACATCGCAAAAAGTTTGATTCCAGCGGTCAAACTTATAGGCACAAAATATCAGAGAGGTCCAAACGAACATTTCCTCTTCTTCACCTGCTGAAGGCAGCTCATCACTCCATCAGCCTGTTTCTCCATCACCTCTGGGTGGCCAGGGCATTCCTGCAGGTTGTTGAACTTCTATTGCAAAGAGAGCATCTTCAGACACCAAACCACCTCTGCCCACTGTTCGTTTCCAAGCCCAACTCTCTCTCTTGCTTATTTCAAGTCAATATTTTTCCCTTTGTAGCATGAGAAACACTAATGTTTCACATTAACTCCCATTCCCTCTGCCTTATCTATTTATTTACTGCCTGTATTACATTAAACCTCGGATGTATCAGCTGCAAAGCCCATTATTTCAGACACACAATGGCCAAAGGTGCTTGGGGGGAGTCTGGGATGTGTAAGAGTAGGTTTTTTTCTTAGACTTTGGCTCAAGATAGGGATGGATTTTCATGGCTTGCCTCAATATGACGGGATTTGCGTGTACATAAATACTGGAGCAAACCCTGTGTCTGTCCCGCTGCGTTTTGGCGTGGGTGAGGCAAGCCCGCATCACAACAAACTGTGACAAGAGCATTAGGAGAAAGGAGAAATAGAATACATCCCATAAAAATACATCTTCCCACAAAGATGGATTGAAAGATGCTGTTCTCATCTCGAAATGAACTCCCTCCCTATCTCCAGGGAGCAGGCACAGGGTTTCGTGGCACCATAAATCCAGCTGTGGGGCTTCCAGCCGCGGGTAAAAAGCCTCTGTGGCTGGACGAGCCAGTGTAAATTCACTCTGCCAGTTCATATTTGCTCGGGCAGCGATGAGAGGCTGTGTCTGTGTGACAGGTTTGTGCCAGAGCAGGTATCACCCTCCTTGCTACAAGCTGCAGAAAACCAGACTGTGTTTCCTCGCCTGCTCCGGGCAGCTCAGCGTGTGCAGCTCAGCCGCCCAGCTTTGCCACCCAGGGCTGCGCATCACGGGTACCAGGGGCTGTACCCTGTCAGCCCCTTCCAGAACCGAGCAGGGAGGGCAAGAAGAGGGGAAACAAGGTATTCCCAGTTTGTAAGAACTTTCCAGCTTGCTTGCTTGCTTTTCCTCTTCCTCAGGCGCAGAAGAAGCAACCTCCCCTCCTCTCCTGTTGCTGATGCTGCAGGGTTGGAGGCTGGAGCCCCGAGCATCCTCACTCGACACTAGGTGGGGGCAGAGCCCTAAGGATCCAGGGGCTGAGCCCTCCTTTCCCCGCACCCAGGGTTAACCAAACCTCTGCTCTCCTCACCTCCTCCTGCTCCCAGCCAGGGCTCCAAAAGCACTTCCATTCATCTCCTTTCTAATTTTTTTTCTTTCCTGCTTGTTGCTGTGTAGACAAGCCCAGAGATGCTGTCTCGGTTCCTTCAGAGCAGCTTCACTCGCCCCTCAGTCAGCTCTCTTACAATCCTCCCTGATGTGACTCCTTGTGATTTCTCCCCTGTCCCACACAGGGATGGGGAACAGCAGCTCCTTCGAGTGGCTGCAGTGGCTCGTTTGGTCTCTTGCCTCTCCTCCAGCCTCTTGCCTTTCAGCTAAACATCCCTTCTGCCCCCCCGAATCACGGAATAACTAAAGCTGGGAAAGACCTCTCTGCTCATCCCATCCAACCATCATCCCAACACCACCACGTGTGCTAAACCACATCTCAAAGTGCCACATCTAAACACGCCGCAGCTCCGGGATAGAATCCTGCATGCATTTAGTGCCTATCCACTCATATATCCAGGGATGCACGAAGAGCAAGGAATACGGATTAGCATCTGCAGGCTGTGCCTTATCGTGTGGCAAGGATGAGCAGCGTGTTTTGGATGCTGTTTCTGCAGGTGTTGTTAAAAACACAGAATAAAAGAGGGAGTGGAAGATGCTCGATGTGCAGGGAAACACGACAGTCGCTTTACACGATGGTTCCTGAGCTCAGCAGACTGGGGGTTTGTGTGCACCACGCTTTTTGAACCACCCCCGCCCCAGCTCCAGGTCAGGTTTGTTTGAAAAGGCATCAAAGAGCAGCATTTTGGCACCAGCAGCATCACGCAGGGCGAGGCCGGTGCCGGGTACATGCGTGCACGTGCAGATCTACCACCAGGCACGGGGGCTGTGGGGATGGCCACCCCCTTCCCGCACTGACAATGCCCCATGGGGCAAGGTCTGTGCCTCCTGGCGAGGGAAACACAACATTCCCAGAAATATCACAACTATACTCAGCCCCCAAACTTATGTGAGCACATTGGTGCTGAGTGTCTCCTAAAATAAACGCATCCCTGGCGTCTATCTCTGCACGTACTTCACACTCCCACGTCTGCTGCGATTCAGGACCCAGGTCTGCTCAGCCATGAAGAGCTGCGAGGTGTTTTAAACTATTTCCTTCTCTTTACAATTCCTCCTCCTATTTTCTAATACACTGAACTATGAAATTAGGAGCCTGCGTGGCAGGCGTGCGAGCCCTTGTCATCAGGATCTTTCCGAAGTGATGGGAGATGTCTGGCAAACTTCAGAACCATAAGAACACTCAAAACTGTGTTTTTAACTTATTAAACACAGATTGTCAGCTTCTCCGTGAAATCACTGTATTTTCATGCTTGCTCTCCAACCAAGCTTTGGATCCCCTCCTGCCCATGGACTTTAATGAACTAAGGATGCGGCTTGAGCAACAAGCTCTTCAGAACATCATCACCCAGCTCTGGGAAAGGAAAATCAGCGATTTGAGGGCAAACACTGTTTGCTGAGATCATAGTCTGGAGGCTGAGGTGAAGACCACCGTGTTTGCAGTGTTTTGGGACTCCATTCAGTCCTGGGTTATGGACTGCAGCTTAAATGATGTTCTTTGGGACCCAGGAGAGTGGTCCAGGACCCCATGGGCTCTCTTAGAGCACCAATTCCTCTCCCAGCTCTCCTCTCCCAAATGCCCTGCTTCAGCTTTTTGCTTTCGACTGGAACCAGCTAGGAATGGACAAAAGGATGCCTCTGGAACTCTTAAAAGGAGCCAAAATAAATGAATCTATAAATATCTTTGTCCCTAACTATTCATCTCGTTGCTGCAGATGTTCTCTGGCATTAGAAATCCCCTTGGCTCTTTTCAGCTTGTCCATATTTAATGGGAAATTAGCTCTTCAATCCTCCGTCTCCTCGCTGGCTGCGGGAGCCCTCGCCGAGGTTGGGCAGAGGTTTGCTCCAAGGCCAAGCTTGGGATGAGGACTCAGCATTTCTTGTGGCGAATGTGAGCGTTGGCACCTCCCTCTGGGAATCCCGGCTCTGATTTTTACCCGCTCTTGCCATAACCAGAGGCCGTAGAGAGCCAGGGCTGCCAGACCCGGGCTAATGAACAAAGGAGCTCCTTTTCAAAAAGACAGTAGTCTAAGAAGTACAGAATCGGAATCGTTTGGGTTGGAAAAGGCTATTAAGATTATTGAGTTCAACCAAAACCCTCATACTGCCAACTCCACCACTCAACCATGTCCCTAAGCACCACATCCACACGGCTTTTAAACCCCTCCAGGGATGGAGACTCCACCACCGCCCCGGGCAGCCTCTGCCAGGGCTTGACAACACTTTCTGTGCAGTAATTCTTGCTAATATTCAATCTAACCCTCCCCTGGCACAACTTGAGGCCATTACCTCTCGTCCTGTCGCTGGAAGTATTTAAAAAAATCAAGGTTTGTGCACTGATGAGGGACGGGGAAAGCTCTTTTCCATCTCTCCCACTTGCGTGGGAGGGAGGCGACTCCCGGCGCTCCTCAGTTTAGTTTCTCCTCCAGGCAAAGTTAACTGTGCACGTAGCTCTGCCCCAGCTCCATCTCACCGTGCGGAGGTGTCACAATCCCCTAAGCGTACAAGCAGCTATTTTGCAGCCACTTTGTCCCCATCAGCATCGTGGCCGCAGGTGTTTCCCAGAGCGGCACCCAAGGGTGCCACCACAGCTCCGGGAAGGGATCCCAGCCTCAGCGCTGCAGGCTCTGCTCATTTTTAAGGCTGGCTTATTTGCTGCAAATTCCCAGCAGTAAACAGCACTGAGGAATGAATTGATTCTGTGCAATCTCTGCGTTAGATGCAATTATATCTTATGATCTGGTAAAAGCCAGGATTTATCTCCTGCTTTGATAGGCAGCCCTTTCCTTCCTCGAGTGTTTTAGCCATAAATCTCTCCCCCCTCTCATTATACTTTATCACCATGCAAATGGGTTAGGGAGAAAGATATTTTAAATGCTGAATTAACATACAAATGTAAGGAAAGAAAGAATAACTGCCAGAACCCATGGCCTGCAAGAGCAGCATAAATATGGAGAAAATAATTGTGCATTAATGCTAATTGAAACGGCGAGGGCCCCACTTACACCTCTCTGATTGTGCATCACAAGAAAAAAGAATTAAAGGAACTTATTTAAAAAAGCCAAACCAACAGGAGAGCCCCTGTTCATTTTTCACCATTAATATTGCTGAAATGTTTTACATTCTGAGAATAATTGTGTTTAAAAGTGGGAATCAACCTGTGATTCATCAGATCATGGAATGGTTTGGGTCGGAAGGGACCTCAAACCCATCCAGTTCCATCCCCTGCCCTGGGCAGGGACACATCCCACTGGATCAGGGGCTCCGAGTCCCATCCAACCTGGCACCTGCACGGGCACCTTTCTCCTTCCTAAAGCATCAGCATCTTCCTTGGGGTGGCCTCTGCTCACCCACTAGTGTTTGTGTCCCAAGTATTGAGGCGGCCGGAGCCATTCCGGGCATTGTTCCACCTCCACAGGTGACCCCGAGGTCTCAGCATTCAATTAAATTCGCTGTATAAATCACTGCGGATGCTGACGGCAGTGGAATGAGTCCAGTGTAAAACCGGAGCCTCTGAAGGCGTCGACAGCAGAGTTCAAACGGCCTCGCTTCAAGGAACGAGCCACCAGCCGGGCTCAGGGTTTAGGTGATAATTAAGATTTAAAGGAGAGGACTTTTTGAGGAGGGAAAAAGCAGAGGGATTTAAAGAATAACGAGCGATGCATGAATAAACTATGAATGATTAGGAAGGAAGTTGGCTATTACTTTGTAAAGGGCTCTAATTTAATTAAGGTGAGCAGAGGCTGAGCCATTCCCGGGTCGGCAATCCCCACCAGCTCCATCCATCCCATCCCTAGCAGCACGGCCAGCAGGGCGAGGGATTCTGCCCCTCTGCTCCTCTCTTGGGAGACCTCGCCTGGAGGATTGAGTCCAGGGCTGGAATCCCCAGCATGAGAAGGAGATGGAGCTGCTGGGGCGAGTCCAGAGGAGGCTACAAGGATGATCCGAGGGCTGGAGAACCTCCTGTATGAGGACAGGCTGAGAGAGTTGGGGTTGTTCAGCCTGGAGAAGAGAAGGTGTCGGAACTGAATGGGCTTTGAGGTCCCTTCCAACCCAAACTATTCTATGATTCTCAAGTCTCCCCCTTCCCCATCACACAATTTCTTGATTCTACAAGTTATTTTTGCTTTGGAATTGTTCTTTGAGTCCAACATCCCTCCCCTCTCTTGTGTTTCCCACTGCAGGTGGGATTAACCCCTGCATCCTCGCTGCCCTCCGTGAACCTGGCTCTGCTGGAACCCCAACCGTTCCTCCTCGAGGCTTTGGATGCTGCTGGGAGTTCAGAGGCTGCGTTACCACTCACTACATCTTTAATACCTTGAGGCCAGACTGCATTTATGGGAATGTAACTAGGTTAGAGGAGAGAAAAAAAAAAAAAAAAAGGGATCCTGAGGCTTGTGAATGTAGGCTAAGGAGGCCACGAGCTTTAATCTTCTTCAGGGAGATAAATGGGAAAGAGGCAGAAAAACTTGTCCTGTCCAATTTTTTCCATGATATATATGATTTTTTTTTTCCATGCTCCTGAGAAGTCCCTATGTGAATCTGGCCGAGTGCATCAGGTAGGATGCAAAAATGAACTTTCTCAGGGTAGGTACTGATGCCAAAGCCTTTCTGCTAAGCCGGAGCAGCCCTCGCAAAGCAAATGATGAAGGAAGAAGCAGCGTCCAGCACCCCAGACACAACACCAGCATCTCCAGGGGCTGAGCTCCCAGCTCCCACTTTCCCCGCTGGCCACTCCTCCTCTTTTCCTTTATCCAGCTGGTTTCTCACCAGCATGGCAGCATCCGACCCCTCTCCAGGGGTGCTGGGATGGGATTTCAAGGGCATCACCCAGGCCATGGGCTCCCCCGTGCAGGTGCCGCAACCTGCACGAGGCGCTGGGCCCCGCTCCGAGGGGGCAGATGGTGTTTATCTGTTCGGAATAACCCGAGCTCACTGCTGCTGCCTGAGCTCCGGAATGCTAATCATGGTACCGGCAAGCTGCCGAAATTCCCCAGGCGGGATCCAAACGGCATCTTGCCTCTTTCTGGAAAGCATCCGCGGTGAGTTCCCATCGCTCCCATCCAGAGGGGCTCGTGGGTGCTGCCCCCAGGGCTGGGCTGTGCCTTGGATCTTGGCTCTCGCCGCGTCCCTTGGCTCGGCGGTGCCTTGTGCCGAGCCTCCCGGCAGCACGTGCCACCAGCACTGCTCGCTCCCAGCTGGCTCCTGCAAGGCAGAGAAGGAACAAGCTCCCAGACCAGAAGAGCGAGCCAGGAGCCTGTTTTATGCGGCTCATTGCAAGGCTGTAATTGTCTTCAGGTGCCTCAAACCGGACCAACCACTGCGGGTGCTGGGTATAAACTGTATGATGAAGCCAATTTCTCTCTGCTGTAAGCACAGGGTATGGAAAATCAAGCATTGAGGAGGCTGGTGAAGCTTCCAGCTGAGCTGCAGTGTGACAACAACCAATTCCCTTGCTTTTTGGAGGCAAAATGCCACCCTCCAGCCACCTCCTCTGCATGTGTCACCTTCCCTGTCATCTGGGAGGTGCTGGCTTTCCAGAGGAGAGCGTTCGATCAGCCAGAGCCTTCTCCAGCTGATGCGTGGTTGTAAGTCTTCCATACAGGCAGCTCCAAGGATGCTCGTAGCGCTAAGCACCCAGCTGGCTCCATCCCTCTTGCAGCTGGGCTCGGTGCAGGGGATCTTCCCACCTCTGTGGGCAGCAGATCGCAAACCGAGGCAAAATCAGCCTCGATGCCAAAGGTGTGCAAAGAAAACCAGGATCTTTAGCCTTCTGGGGCATCTGTAACGTGGCCTGGGGAGTGATGGGAGGCTCATTCCTGATGTCCTTTCTGCTTGGCAGGCACCAGCGGCACGTGGGCTGGGGAGCTGCGGGAGCCGATGAGGTCTGTGACAGCTCTGAGACGCAGGACAAATCGCAGGAGACAGTGATGGATGGATGGCTGAGCCGCTGCCGCTGCTCTCTCAGCTCCACCAGGTCCGTCAGAGCCAACTCTGGGGCAGCCTCGGAGCAGGGTCGGTCACTTCTCCTCTGACCCAGCTGTGAAAGTTGTTATCCATCTGCCCCAGGAAGCCAGTGCCCTCACCCTGGACAATCCTTACTCAAAGGGTCTCTCTAAACCATCCTATGCAGACGTTTCTAAGGGCTAAAACCCGAAGCCTTGAAAATGTTCCTCCCCGATCTGGTCGGCGTGCACCTGCCACACGGGTAGAGGTGCAGAAACAGGAAAACTCTTGGATCTGCCTGACAGGTAGGAGCCTAACGCAGCCCCAAGACCCCAGGGTGACGTGGCAGAGCCCTCTCCTTCCCGGCAGCCTCGAAAGGTGGGGTTGATGCATTTTAAAATTAGCTCTGGATGCCAAGAAGGGGACAGCTGTTTCCTGTCTCTAAATGAAATCGTGTTGATTGGGCTTCCTAATTCCGGCTGCTGTACAGCTAATTAGCCACCAGACGCTAAGTCTTCACAGATGCTGGAAGGGTCCGATCCCAGCGAGGAGGCTCTTGCGCCAGGGATGGGAGGAGAAGGAGGGTCTGGGATGCTGTGCCCAGCGCTGAGGAGCCAGAAAGAATCCTAGAATCACCAGGTTGGAAAAGACCCACCGGATCATCGAGTCCAACCATTCCCATCAATCACTAACCCATGTCCCTCAGCACCTCGTCCACCCGTCCCTTAAACCCCTCCAGGGAAAGGGACTCAACCTCCTCCCTGGGCAGCCTCTGCCACTGCCCAATGACGCTTTCCATGAAAATTTTTTCCTAATGTCCAGATTCCACAGATTTCCAGCAGTTTCTTTCAAATATTTGAAAGATTTGCTGGTAGGACAACAAGGTTGCATGCAGGCAAAGCATCTGCCGAGCTCCCACAATTACAGAGCTGCCCCAAAGTGACTATCATTTGCTATAGAAATGTTTTCAAGGCAGTCAAATAGCTGTAGAAGTAGGAAAAAATCAATAGCTACAATCCCATTGGCTTGATTTTACCGATGAGCCATGCTCAAGCTTCTCTAACAGAAAATTACTTTATGTAGCAGAAGGTTTTCGGCTGGCCAGAAACAATTCTGCGTGTGCGCAGGGAGAGGCTCAACGTGAAAAAGCCCCGCTGAGCTTCTGAGGCTTTAAAAAGCAAATCCGGTCAAAACAATCTGATTAGATGTGTAGAGCTGCAAACGCCGTCTGCTTAAACCGGCTCCACTCACTCCTCAGCGGCAGCACCGGGATGGAGTTATCAGCACGGAGATTACGGGTGGTGAGAGCAGGGGATTTGCCAACTCAGAGGAAAGTTTGGGTCCTAAATCTTCATCAGAGCTGCACAGACAGCGATGCCTCGTCCTTCACAGGGAAGGGATGTTTCGTGGGCTTGTCTTCCTGGGATGAGCAGGGCACCGCCTCCTGCTCTACGCGAGGTGAAAAGGCAAGGAGCAAGGAAGGAAGAGTCCCCGAAGCTCACGCTGGCTCCCAGCCACTCTCTTTGGATGCTAAATTAGCACTGGTGCTGGTTTAGGTTACCCTTTTTGTTGCTCTGTGCCTCAGTTTCCCTTCTTGCTCTGTCTTGCCTGTTTAAAATATGAATGCTCTGGGGAAGGAGAGTCCCTAGCCGGGTGTATGAGCCGTGGCTCCATCGCAGCACCACGTACAAGCCAAACTGTCCCCTCGCAATAACCAAGTAGTCGAGAAGCTGGGGGCTGAGGTACCGAAGAACAGGAGGGGGCGTTTGATAATGCCGTGGGGCGAGGCAGGCAGGGCACCTCTGCTGAGGCTCAGGTAGTTATTGAGCCTCCTTAGGGTCTAAACTAAAAGAGAGTTATTCCCTCACAGGTCAGACTTTGGGGTGCTCAATCATTTCTACGCTGCAGTGCCCAGGCACCGAGCTAGGGGTGCAGTCCCAGCTCTCCCGAGGAGGCTCATCAATAACACACCGGTAATTCAACCTTCAGCTGGTGCAGAGGCCTTCGGGGGGACCCATTCAACCCCCAAACACGCTCTCGTCAGGAGCCTGGGCTTGACTGTTGGAAAGACGACTTTCAGGGTATTCAATGAGCCGCTCCTCATGTCCATCCTCTCCTGTTCTGCCTCCCTGTGCTCCCTTGCTTGCTGAGCTGGTGTTTCCCATGGACTCAATGATCCAATGGGTCTTTTCCAACCTGGTGATCCTATGACACGCGCATGCATCCAGGCTGCAGGAGAGCCCAGAGGTTGTGGGGAACTGGGGCAGGACCAGCTCCGGAGCTCATAATTTTCAGCTCCTGGTGACAAGGCAAGTGCCAAATACGTCTGCTGGGGAGAAAAACTGACTCTGCTGCTCTTCCCGTCTTCCAGGCTGCTGGAGAACTGATGGACCTGGTGATGCTAATGGCGATCAGCCCCAAGGATTTTTGTACCGGCAGCCTGGCACTGCTCCCTTCCCCTCCGCAAAGGAGACGCAGGACGGGGAAAGCAAGATCTGCTGAGGCAGGAGAACCAGAGCACGGTGACGCAGCAGGGAGAGGAGGCAGAGACGGCTTTTATAGAGAATAAATCACTGTCACGACATGTAAATGAAGCTCACTCAGTGCGGGTGGCTTCTCCCAGGCAGTGCTGACAGTGTTACGGGATCAAGACCCAGGCATTTTGAAAATCAAAGGGATCTGACTCTTCTTTTAGTACCTGTCAGACGCTCTGTGCGTGGAAGCCTGTCTCTCTGCTCATGAGCCCAGCAGACACCTCCTGCACGGCCGCAGCTGCGTGGGGAATGGATTGCATCGCCCTCCCCTTCCCTTCCCACAGAATCTATTCCCAATTTGCCTCTGACTAATTTCCTGCCTGTTTCTTCTCTGCAGATGTGAAGTGGCTGAGAATGACCTGGGAAGGCTGGCTCGCCTCTCAGGCGGAGACCTTGACTAACCACGCCGGCGTCCTGGGGACGAATCTATTTAGAGCCACTCGGTGCCATCAGCTTCACAGCGGTGGGTAGAAAACCGCTGGTCAGGGGAAGCAGAGGCCAAAATACAGCTCGGATGTTCATTTGTGCACAGTCACAGCGCGACTCCCAGGAATCAGAGAATCACAGAGTGGTTTGGGTTGAAAGGGACCTTAAAGTCATGGGCAGGGACATCTCCCACTGGATCAGGGGCTCCAAGCCCCATCCAGCCTGGCCTTGAGCATCTCCAGGGACTGGGCAGCGACAGCTTCCCTGGGAAACCTGTTCCAGGGCCTCCCCACCCTCCCAGCAAAACATTTCTGCCTAAAATCTCATCTCAATCTCCCCTCTTGCAGCTGCAAACTGTTCCCCCTCATCCCATCCCTGCTCTCCCTGATCCAGAGCCCCTCCCCAGCTTTCCTGGAGCCCCTTTCAGCACTGGAAGCTGCTCTAAGGTTCCCCCGGAGCCTTCTCATCTCCAGGCTGAACAACCCAAACTCTCTGGATACTGGTGTCATAAACGCTGTCCGACCTCACGGTTCAGGGCACCTGCAAGGGATCGAGAGGAATATCAGCCGCCTCATGCGAGCCAGCGCCCAGCACGCATTAAGAAATGATTATTGATATGGACCTGCCTCGGGGCTCGGGTCACTGGAATGACCTTCCCAAGTTTATGAAGAGGTATTAATACCTTCTTTGTGGTATCGAAATAAAAGGCTCCTGCCCGATGAAAGAATTAGTCTCACTAATACTGCAAAGCTGCTTAAGGGCAGATCTGCCTCCTGCAGCACTCGCAGCACCGAAAAAACCAGCTTGTCTCCTACAGCAGCACCACAGCAGCCGTGCCAGAGCTCGGAGCTCAGCACCACACGCCTGCAAGACACTGTCCTCCCCGTGAAAACACGAGTATCTTGCCCCAGCGCAGCCCAGCTCCTCTCGCTGCATTTTCTTACTGGTTTCACTCCTATTTGGATAACTCCTCCGTCCCTTCAGGCTGGTTCCCCGCTGCGCATGGGGTGCCCGAGCCAGGCAGCGCTGTCGAGCAAGGTAATCTGCACTCTTTAAAATTTTCATGAGGGTGTTAGAGGAGTGGAGCAGAGCCCATCCATCACCCAAATTACATTTCTTACCACGCCGGTGCCATGCGTGTTGGGAACCGAGGTGGCAGGAGAGAACGGGGAATGGAAATGTTACAGGTGGGGTTTGTCCAGTCCCTTTCTCAAGAAAAAACTGCTGCAATGAGGAAAGCTTCAGGTTCCCTGGATCTACTGAGATGAGACTGCAGGACTTTACTGACAGAGTGGTGAAGCCCTGGCAGAGGCTGCTCAGGGCAGTGGGGGCGTCTCCATCCCTGGAAGGGTTCAAAAAACCATGGAGATGTGGCACTTTAGGACATGGTGGGATTGAGTTGACAGTTGGACAGTTCGATGAACCTAGAGGTCTTTTCCAACCTTAACAATTCTATGACTCCCCAGCTCCTGGGATGGAGGGGACATGAGATTCTTTTGACCCTAATAAACAGCAGACGATGCTTCTTGAGCTGTCCCGGAGAATGAAGCGCTGCCACGAGGTGTGACCGGAGCACAGGGCTCACCTCTTATATCTTGTCGCTACTCTTCCACTCGACCTGCCGCTAGCCTTATTTCCCTCTGAAAGGTGCCAACACGCCCCTCCAATTTTTGAGGCTAAATTAAATAACCCTGCTGATGCGCAGTGAAATCCTTTAATGGGAGAGTGAGGCCAGGGATTGCGGCAGAGGTGAAGGGCTTCTCCGAAGCCCCAGCGCTCTGAGCAGTAGCAAGATGAAACCACTGGTTAAAAGGGCAAAATGAGCAATATTTCCTGAGAGCCATTCTTGGGCACAGCATGCCCTGCCTCTACGCATCCTTATCTCTCTGACTTTAGGCTGAAAGGCTAACATACAGTTATATTTAATTTATAAAAAGTCGTAAATCACGGCTGGGAGAAACCACTGCTTCAGGCTCTTGCTCTCCTGCTGTAATTTGCTGTACATGCAGATATTACTCGGGGAGTTTCCCATGGTCTGTTTTTAATGTAGCTTCTGGTATTTTAGGATGCCAGATGGTTGTTTCCTGAATAAGTTTTAGCTTTGGTGGAATTATTTTGAAATATCAGCGTTCCAATTAAAACACCTTGTGGGCGTTTGGGACAAGGTGATCTCCGTCACCGCAGGTGGCAGAAGCAGCTGGGGCTCCGCTCAAGCCACTGCAGCGACGTGGGAGCTGGAGGTCTCGTGTGATGCTCACGGGGAAGCCCTCACCTGTCCTTCACCTGGTTCCTAGAGCCCTTTAACCCACCGCTCCAACTCAAGAGAGTGAGAAAGAGCCTTTTTGGAGGCAGGGATGCTCTCTGAGCTCCCGCCGTGCACGGGCAGCTCCCAGCCCTCGGGGAGCAGTGACACCTGGAGTCACCAACCAGGAGATAAAACCACCAAACTCTTGTCTACGTCCTCCTCTGCTCTGCCTCCCGGTCCCGTCTGCCCTCCCCATCCTCCCCATCAACTCTCTGTGGCTGCACTGCTCTATAATCACAAGAAGCCAGGCAAGAGCCAGGACCACGTGGCACGTGCATTTCAAATTACCCTAAGAAAGACTTAGCTATAGACTTAATGAAGTGATAGTATATGAAAACGCCAAAAAGTGGAGGCTGTTGATGACTGGTTGGCCGGACTCTAAACCGAGACCAGTTAGATATGCAACGTTTTTCCAGAGACCTTTGCTTCTGCACCTGCCAGCTTCCTCTCCCAGCTGCACGAGCCTCTCTTCTCCCTTTTTTTCCCCCCCAGAAGACGCTGGGTCGCAGCTCTGGGGTTTGTGTCGTGGCTGCCGACGGCGTCGGGCTGGCCGATCCTTGCTGCACTCTTTTGCCTTCAGCCCTGGGAGCGAGACGGTGGGAACCTCTGGGAAAACCAGCACCCGGGGATGCGTCCGCTCACTGCTGCTTGGTGATAGACTCACCAGAGCTGGAAGAGACCTCTCAGCTCATCCAGAATCAGCCAGCCCCACCGTTGCTACTAAACCATGAATTATTTATGCAAACGTCTTGCTGTTTGTAAGTATTCAACAGATAGCTTGGACAAGCAGCCTGCAGCTATATGGCAGCGATGCCCACTTCTTATCCAGCGCTTGTCGTTTATAGATGATAAAGAGTCCTACGGAGGGGAGCAGGCTCCGCAATCGCACGGCAGGAGCTGTCAGACTGTTGATTTCTGCCCCGTAGACTGCATAGCCCTTACCACGTGTGAATTACTCCTATAAAGAGTGTGAACTATAGCTAAGAAAAGAAATATTATTGCTGCTGAGCTGGCATTTACTGTCCGAGAGCCGGCACCCTCTTTCCAATGAATAAAGGCTGAATCTCACCCTTGCGGACACCCACGGCTGTATAGATGCTGTTGTTTAACAATGACAGGCATGAATCTGAAGGATTTTATTTTTATTGTTATTTTCTGATTTCCTGAGTGAAACTTTAAAACCAGATATAGATCAAATAATGAGAAAACTGGCTGCAAGGGCGAAGACCTGGATGCGCCCTGGCTGCAACGCCTGCGTGTTTGCCTTTCATCTGAGACCCCGTGTCCTTCAGGACACGGGGTCTCAGATGAATGGCAAACACGCAGGGATGAGCATCACCCCAGCACCCTCTTCAGTCACCTGCTGCTCCATCACCTGGGGCTGCCGGGCTTTGTGTAAATAGAAATGAATCCTGACGATGCTCGTGTTGTACCAGGATGAAGTACCACGAGGTTTGGCCTCACGTTGTAGAGACGATGGGTGTCTCACATGGGAATGGTTGGACTCAATGATCTGGTGGGTCTTTTCCAACCTGGAGATTCTACTATTCTATGAAGTAGGGATTTTTTTTTTTTTTAAAACATCCCCCACAAACCCAGCCTTCTCCCCTGCAACAGGAGGGGCTCTTTTGCACAAAAGCCATCCTGGAACAGCTGGGGTGGGGCGGGAGGGGATATAGAATCATAGAATCATAGGATGGCCAGGTTGGAAGAGACCCACCGGATCATCGAGTCTAACCATTCTTATCATATATTCCTATCACATCAGTAATTAAACCTCCTCCTAAATCAGGAACTGGTCTTGCCGTAGCGCTGCTTTGCCTTTCTAGCAGCAGAAGAAACAAATGCATCAAACCCCGTGGCTCTAAGTTCCCCCTGGACGACAAGAGATGGGGTAGAGGAGGGCAGCCAGCTCTGACAGTGCCCTCTGCAACCCCAGCGCTCAGTTACTGCTGCATAAAGGGAGAAGGATTACGCCTTCCAAGCAGGCGCTGGATGCACAACCAGCTTCGCAGCCCACGAAAACCTGGGAGCTGCGTAAGAAATTGAATCCGGTCAGAGAAGATAGATGCTATTAGGATAACCTTCCTGAGAAAAATCAAGGCGATCAGTGCGAAATCGATTCCCCTGGCCCCTCTGAGAGGGTTTGTGCTAGAAACGAGCATTGCGAGTCCTGGGAGCAGGAGCCCCGAGAGCAGCGTGCGAGGACGGGGTTGAGCTCACAGGTTGGAACAAAGCAGCTCTGTTATCTCTGGATCAGCACCCGCTTGCCAGCACCGATGGCCAATGCTTGATAAAGACATTGCAAACCATCCGGTGGGTTCAGGGGCAGCATCGTGTGGCTGACACGGGAACGGGAAGCTAGAGATGGATCCCAGCTGGGTAAAAAGGAGTTAGAGGATGACCTGGGCTTCCACTTGAAGTCCCATGGCAAAGCCCAATGAGCTGCAAAGCACTGAGGTGTTTCCAAAGGCCCCCATGGCCATTTCCTACAGCAATCAGGACCACGGCTTTACACACTTTCCGAAATCCCAAGGGTTTTGCTTTCCAGCAGTGGAGGAGGCGCCACACGCTGCTTGCCAGAGTGGGAGCGAACTGGGAGCTGGGAAGAGAAAGGAATTAATTCACAGCTCTCCATGGCTGTTTTAGGTAAGACAACCAGTCATCAGGGTAATCTGCAGCAAGGGAGACTTAGAGTAGATACGAGGGAAGATTTCTACCTCCAGGTAGTCTAGACAAGGTCTTTAACTCCCTTCCTCTGCGTTTCAATAGATCATGGCATTTATCTGGTAAAGCTCTTTAAGCACATCGACTCCCAGTTTCCCCAGTGCTCTCTCCAGCAGAGCCTGGTGTCCCACAGCATCCGATAGTGCCAGGCTTAGCACACACAGACGCCTCCCGCAGCGCAGGTGTTAGCATAAAACACTCTTCAGATCTTGACCCAAGTGCTTTCTAAAAAGGCAAAAAACTCAGCCTCTCAGGTTTGTGTTCTTTCGTTCTGAAAAGAGGTGTCAGTGTGTGTGCTGAGCTCCCCCAAACTGTTTGTGTAACTGGCAGAGCCTCCTTGGTGCTCGTATCCCCGTCCTGTGACGATGCTGGTTGGCTCCCTTTACCCACAGGGGCTTTGGGCAAGGCAGGTTTTTCTATGATTCTATGAAAGATTTGGCTTGAAAACTCTGTGCTTTGTGAAGATGGAGCATAAAATGCAGGGGTAGCCACTTTACTGCCATCCAGGGACCGGTGATGCTCCGTGCCTGAGTCTCGGTGCTGGCAGCACGAAAGGACCATCGCTGACAATAAATGTAATTTACACCCATTTTAGAGCCTCTCTACACGCTCAGAGCGATGTACGACGGGCTCAGCAAATCTGTGGCTTGTGAAAGCACACAGGAATGAAGCCTCCAAAGTGTTTTTTACCCTGTATTCAGTGAAGTGCTTAAGCAGAGGCAGCAGCAGCCCTAGAGGTGCCAGCATCCCATCCCCTCTCTCCCTCCTCATCATTCCATAAGCAGGTTCTGCCTCCCGATCTCCTGGAAGGAAGGGCTCCAAAGATACCCCTGACAAGGACATCTACCCAGGATCCAGGAGCATCTTCCCTCTTGTCTGCCTGGTGTCCCCTTTTTAAGGAAGTCAACATTAAAAAAGAAAAACGACATTGAAAACCAAAAGAAACCCCAAACAAATCCCACAAAGTGAGGTAAATCCTCACTATTTCTTCTCTGCCAACAAAGTTTCTAGAGGAAAATTTTTGTGATGGACACGTGGCTGTACCGCTGCTGACAAGAAAACATTTCAGTGGGTGAATTAAAACTGGCATCCTGTCAAACTTTCAATTTCTGAATGATTGTGCTTTCCTTGGAGGATGCACAGAAGCACTGCACTCGAAAATTACCGTTCTCCTCCACTGGAGAGCCAACAGGTCTAATTATCACCCCGATCTGCCGAGGCCGGGTGGCTTGTCAGCGTAATGCTACGGGATAATTAAAGTCCCAGCTTTCTCCAGCAGAACGAAGCAGCTTCTCGTTAAAACAGACTTTGTAGGTTTTTGATGCCTCCTCCAGACCAACCTGCCAGGTGTCCCTGCTGGTGGGGCTGGCCTGGGTGTGAAAACAAAATTAACCCCCCCCCCCCCCCCCTATTGAATATGCAACAAAAATAAAAGCCCTGTTTGCAATCAGTTTTTCTGGCAGCAGCAGAGATGCCACGTCCCATGGGCACCACCAGCAGAGTTCAACGTGAGTCAAGGGGAGAGGTGGAAAATCATAGAAAAAACAGGTTGGAAGAGACCCACTGGATCATCGAGTCCAACCATTCCTATCAAACACTAAGGTAACATCCAGAGAAGCTGCTCGCTTTGTACCTCCAAGCAAGGCGAACGAGCAGGGCAAACAGGGATCCTCTGAGGTCCCTTCCAAGCCAAACCGTTCCATGATTCCATGATCTATATAAATAAAATGAAGCAGGCCAGCCCAGCACCCAGCATCACTCTTCGTAGAGAGCCTCAAACAGATTCCCTTGCAGAGACACCGTGAAAATTGGATTTTCAGCTGGGACCGATGGTGCCACCGCTCTTGCTGGTGCCGGAAGGTTCACTTGACTCGTGGCCAAAGTCTAATTGGGGTAATTACATTGTGCTGCCAGTTTAAAATGCCTCTATACATTCACAGGGAGAGACGCGTGTTTATCTGGTGTGCATGTGCACAGATAACAGTAAAAATAATTACATTAGCATCAGCTATTCAGAAGTGTTTAAACCTTCTTGTTACGTATTCAAGCAAGTAGCGCATTCCTGACTGCCTTCCCCAACGCTGGAACATGTTTGTGTTGGGTTACAACAGTGAATTTGCTTTGGCTCCCGCAGTCAGCGGGTTGTAATCGCACGTCCTCTCCCTTGCCCAGACACCGCAGCCATCGGATAACGCTGGAAACCAGGCAGCGTGGGGCTGGAATGGGATGAAAAAGCCTGGGACTGCTGGCCACCGTCATTCCAGCTCTGGTAACGAGAGGTTTCCAGCAGCCGCGCTTGGCAGGCAGCGCCGCGGCAGCAGGGAATGTGTTACCAATCAGGCTGATTCAGTAATTATTTTTTTTGGTTTTTTTGGTGCTCTCAAATCTGGAAATGGTGTTAAGAAAGTGAAAAAAAATACTTGAAAAAAACCAGAGAAATCTTACAGAGCTGGTGAGCATAAATGAAACAGTTTTTCAACCTCAAATTAATTATTTTGCCTTGGATGAAAGCGTTTTTCTAAGAGAACCAGGATGTACCAGAGAACGTTCGTAAGCGAATAAATACAGATCAAACTGAAAACTACAGTCAGACTTCAAAAATCTGACTGAAAATGTTTTGACACGTTCGAAATCTGTGTTTTGATTTGTTTTCTTTCGGCACAGCCGTTTCTGCAAGACGCGAGGCGTTGGCAGAGGGTGTGGGCAGCACCGAGCCCAGCGCGGGCACCGCCGGGACGCGGGGAGAGGAGGAGAAGGGACCCGGCGCGGGCTGGACACAGGGAGCCAAACCTCAACAGCCACAATCCCTGGTTTCAGCACAGGCTGAGGAGGACGTGATGGAGAGCTGCCCTGAGGAGAAGGACCTGGGGTGCTGGATGATGAGAAGCTCGATGTGAGCCGTGTCCTGGGCTGCATCCAAAGCAGCGCGGCCAGCAGGGCCAGGGAGGGGATCCTGCCCCTCTGCTCCTCTCATGGGAGACCTCGTCTGGAGTAATGTGTCCAGTTCTGGAATCCTCAGCATGAGGAGGAGATGGAGCTGTTGGAACGGGCCCAGAGGAGGCTACAAGGATGATGCGAGGGCTGGAGAACCTCCCGTATGAGGAGGGTGAGGGAGTTGGGGTTGTTCAGCCTGGAGAAGAGAAGGCTCCGAGGAGACCTTAGAGCGACCTTCCAGCACCTGAAGGGGCTACAAGAAAGCTGGGGAGGGACTGTTCACAAAGGCTTGGGGTGATAGGATGAGGGGATATGGGGATAAACTGGAGAGGGGCAGATTTAGACTGGGCATAAGGAGGAATTTCTTCACTAGGAGAGTCATGAGGTCCTGGCCCAGGTTGCCCAGAGCAGGGGTGGCTGCCCCATCCCTGGAGGGGTTCAAGGCCAGGTTGGATGGGGCTGGGAGCCCCTGATCCAGTGGGAGGTGTCCCTGCCCATCGCAGGAGTGGAACTAGATGGTCTTTGAGGTCCCTTCCAACCCAAACTATTCTATGGTTCTACTATAGCTGCAGATGCACAGAAATCAGGGCTTTAATCATGGTTTAAATCAGACTAAACAGTTATCGATATGAAATATGCACATCGTTTTCTGCGCCCATGGAAAGGCTCATCAGCTCTCACCGATGCTCTGATACAGGTCTGTGTTTTTCTAATCGCAATCGATAAGGCAGGTGGGCAGCGCGCAGGGGGAACCCATCATCAGGGATCTAATTAGTTTTTATTACTGTAATAACTCAACGGGTGGACCTGATGCTATTAAAAATAGTGAAAGCTTTATCTCTGCAATAATTATTTTCCCTTTGAAAGCCTGTGTGGATGTGTGCCCGCACACACCTCTGAGCCGCAGATAAGAGGATGAGCTCGAGTGATTAACTCTGCGAATAGGAAATTGGGATTAATTTTGTAATTTCACTTTTAAGGCAAGAGCTGTGGGCGTCGCCGTGTGCTTGAGCAGGAAAGGGACCTCTCCACTAGTCATCCTCCTCGATTCCCTGGGGTTCCCTTGTCCCCACTACCTGCCAGCACAGACCATGTATAAATACATGCCCTGAGGCCAAGGTGATGGCCACAGAAAGGTGCCCCGAGGCCAAGGTGATGGCCACAGAAAGGTGCCCCGAGGCCAAGGTGATGGCCACAGAAAGGTGCCCCAAGGCCAAGGTGATGGCCACAGAAAGTTGCCCCGAGGCCAAGGTGATGGCCACAGAAAGGTGCCCCGAGGCCAAGGTGATGGCCACAGAAAGGTGCCCCGAGGCCAAGGTGATGGCCACAGAAAGGTGCCCCGAGGCCAAGGTGATGGCCATAGAAAGGCGCTGAGTGCCCCGAGGCCAGGGTGATGGCCACAGAAAGGTGCTGCATGCCCTGAGGCCAAGGTGATGGCCACTAAAGTATGCAATGATGGGTGATGCCAGCATGATCCAGCCCTTTCCCTGACTCCCTGTTCCGGGGACAGGGACCCCAGCACCGAGCAGCCACGCTCTTGGCTGGGACAGCTGGGATGAACCCGGTAAGGAATCCTACTCGCTAGCAAGTCCTTTGGCAGATCTAAAAGCAGAAAGCATTTGTCCTAATTACACTGCCGTGAAAGAGATGGGTTCAGGCATTTCTAGGATGCTCAGGGAACATAACAAGCATTAACGCGCGCAGCGGCGGGCGGCAGAGAGGAAATTAGGGAGCGATGGAGGCCAGTGGAGCACTAATGCATCCAGCTGCCTCTTTAACCCAGCTAACAAGCGGCAGCTCCGGCATTCGCTGTGACAGCACCCGCCTGGCGCTGGGTCGGGGACCGCGGCAGCGGTGACAGTGCCACCTCTGCCATCCACCGTGCCGAGGCGTGTGCCCGGAGAGGTGTCCCCGCTCCAGGAGCAGCTCCAGCTGCCGTGTCCCTGCTCGCTCCCCCTGCTCCCCCTGCTTTCTTTCCCTGCAGCCAAAAGAAACGTTTGCTTGGCTTCGAGCTGCCCCTCATGCCCCGGTGCCGCAGGGCACATTCAAGGTGCGTGGGGACGCTGCTCCAGCAGGGACAAACTGCTGGTGCAAGAGGCTCATGGGTACCATCAATAACCACCGACACCTCCCAGTCGGAATGCGCGGCTGCTCCTGGAAAGCCAACTCTGCTGGGCTGACGTTACAAACCTCTCCAGGCACTGCTGGCCGGCAGAGAGACCCTGCACAGCTGCCACTGCCTTTGGGGACCTGGTATCATTTATCTATAATGCTCGGGGTGAGAGGAGAGAAGGGAGAAGCTCCCTGACCCCCATCAGGCTCCAGTATCCACCACGGCAATTAATAACAAAAGTCATCGCTGGCAGATCACACACCCTAGGGGACAGTGACACGACAGAGCCACTTGCTCTGCTGTTGCAAAGCCAGCTTGCACCACCATTACCAAAAGAATAAAAGGAGTAAAGAAAAATGGAATTAATCAGCATCACACTAACACGTGGTGGGGAGCATGGGAACTGGGGTCAGCTCAAGGGAAGGACTATAGCTGCTCTCCAGTTTGGAGAACCCAGCTCTGCTCTTGACCGTGGTTTGCTGTTACAGACAGAAAATGCAATAAAAATCATAGATTCCCAGAATCATAGAACAGGTTTGGTTGGAAGGGACTTCAAACCCATCCAGATCCATCTCCCTGCCCATGGAGACCTCCCACTGGATCAGGGGCTCCAATCCCCATCCAACCTGGCCTTGAACCCCTCCAGGGACAGAGCAGCCACCCCTGTTCTGGGCATCCTGGGCCAGGGGCCTCCCCACCCTCAGAGAAAACATTTCTGCCTTCACTTTGGATGAAGCCAAGGGCAAAATTCTCATTGAACAACCCAAGTAGAAGTAGACGTTTTCATTTGCAAGAAACTTCTATTTCTCTGCTTCCTTTTGCACATTAACACACCTATCGCCGTATCTTTACCCTGCAAATAAGCGCAGCCAATTCCTCACTTCTCCTCGTTAATTTTTAATAGAAGCCCAAAGCAACCTGCCAGGACGAAGCTGCCAGCGCGTGGGTTGTTCGCTTTGTCTGATTTATTACGTTATGCCCTGCCCAGCTTCAGATCCTCTGTATATCACGGTGTGATCCATAAATCTGCTCGCAACTGTGGTTATTTGGTGTGTCAAGCTTCTGCTCTTGCTTTTCTCGCAGGCTTTCGGGAGCTAGCATGCATGGGGTGTTGTTATTCCCCCATCCCTCCTTCTCAGCACTGCTGCAGCAGTTATTTATTGCTCAGGGTAATTGGCAGAAAATGAAGTTCTGCCTGTTTTTGCCAAAAGGAAGAAAGAATAAGGGATTTAGCAGAAAGCTTTGCTGACTCCTCCAGAAGTCCTGATCAGGTAGCAGTCCAGATAACAGAAATCCTGCTCTCCTCTAATGATGCCTCTGTGTGTTCTTGGTTAGAGCAGTCGCCCATTCGCAATTCGATTTAAAAGAAACCCAAAGCTATTCTGGATTTCAGGCAATCACGAATTTCCAGCTCTCTCGTATACACACGTATATAGTCAGGGGGTTTCAGGAAAAGGAGCTTTGTTAGAAGCTCCTTTGTGCTCAGCATAAAATAAGAGTTCAGGCTGAACTTCTCCTCCAGAAGCAGCCAGATCCTGCTCTCCTGTCCCCTCTCCAGATCATCGAGGGCTGCCTTTCAAAAGGTGTTGAAATGTGGCACTTGGAGACAAGGTTTAGTAGGCACAATGGAGTTGGGCTGGTCTGGGTGAGCTTGGAGGTCTTTTCCAGCCTCAATGATTCCATGATTTTGCCCAGGGAGGTGGTTCATTCACCTTCCCTGGAGGGGTTTAAGGGATGGGTGGACGAGGTGCTAAGTGACATGGGTTAGTGTTTGATAGGAATGGTTGGACTTGATAATCCGGTGGGTCTCTTCCAACCTGGTTTTTCTATGACTCTGTGATTCTACGAACACTGCCTTTCACCCCTACAGAAACCATTTCCCCCTCATCTCCTCTTTGAAACGAAAGCTGTACCCAAGGCAGAAGCTCCGTCAAAGGTGCCCAGCTTTGCCCAGGATCCTGGATGTCTCCATCCTTCAGCAACTCTGCTGCTAAACCAGCTCCCTGGAATCCACCCCACAAACCTAAGGAGGAGCAGGGCTGCAGAATCTAAACCTTCTGGAGCTGCCCCCCCCGCACCAAGGGGCCAGACCCGTGGCAACCGGGTGAGGGGATTGAAAGTTTGGGGCTCTGCTCCTTCCAGCCCAACCAAGGCAGCTCCCAGGGGAGCAGCAAGGCAGGAGAAAGCTGGGTGTGGAATTAACACCGTGTAGTCTCCTGCTGATCTGGATCTTCCCTCCAGGTAATGTTCCGACCAAAAAAAATGGAGTTTCAGTGTTTGCGTCTCTATTTTGAGAGGTTGGGAAGCAGTGGATGTGGTTTGCATGAAGTTTTTCCCTCTTGGAAGTGTAGGGTTGGGAGTTTTGTTCTAAAGCACCAAGAAAAAGTTAACAAAAAAAGAAATAGAGAAGAAAATAAACTGCAGAAGCCCTTTCCTGTGGCACAGAGGGATCAGAGGAACCCAGGGTGGATGTGGATGCACACAAACTGGACGTCAAGCTGGGGGCAGCTTTCCTCTTGGGCATCGTGCTGCCTGATGAGGAGCTACAGGTTCTTTGTACCCAGTCCTCCTCCCTGTCCCAGCACCCCAACACCCAGCCTGGCCTCTGCATTTCAGCCCCAAGTGCTCTGAAGAACATTCGACTCTTAAAAGTTCGCCCCTCGTGCTCCTGGTCCGGGTTCCACCAAGTGGATTGTTCTCAGAACTCCCTTGCAGCCGCTTTTCTGCCTCACTCCTGCAGCAGGGTAATGACTTTCCTCTGCTAAAAACAAACCAGATTTTCTTGTCAAGAGCTACACTGATGGACTTTTTCACCAGTAGATCAAAGGGCTGGTATTATTCCCTATTTTGAATTGCTCTGTGGGACTGGATGGCAGCAGAAGGGATTCTCCGCTCCCTACAGTCACCCCCGCCAAGGGGTTTTCATGCTGATGTCTCTGATCAGAAACGAGCTTCTCCCAGGGGGCTATTGAAGAGATACTAAGATGCTATTAGAACATCACCTTCCCTGTCCTTTAATTTGCAGAGAGAACTAACAGAGGGGAAAATGAGCTGCTGCAGTGAAGACCCCAAAGTTAGCTGCCAGTGGCTGCAAATATAAGATGCTGCCGCAGGAAGCCTCCTAGAATTAAGCACAAGTCCCTGAAATGTGCCCCTGCTTGGCAGTTTTCAGATTATTTATGGTCTTTTATGCAGAACAAACCTGCCTGCCTCCACAGGCTTCCCCATCAGCTTGCTGGCAAACAAGCTGACATGAAAGGCTTTATGAATAACACATGGAAACAGAAAATAAGATAGATAATACAAGATAGAAGGGAAGCGAGAGCCACCATTTAAATGATCCTGCTATATCGCCACCTGTCATAAATTATTGACAAAGGCGAGAGGTCCGAGGCGAAGCCGGGGCACCGCTTGGGGAATGCTCAGTGGTGGAGATCTCAGCCTCCAGCCCACCGGGGATCGCTCTGACAAGGTGCCTCGGCTGAGCTGACTTAGTCTCCGGGTCAGGTCTTAGGTGGACGTCTACTTCTGGAGGCAGGAGGTCTGCTCCGTGGGGCTGGTGGGACATGAAAGGTCAGCACCCTACACACCTCCAACCCCCCAGCGGCTCCAGCCACTCCGAGCACCTTCTCTAGGACGATTTTCCCACCTCGTGCTGTGACGTGGAGCACATCTGAGAGCTGCACCGGGGACCAACCTCTCCCTTTTCTTTCCAGCAGCCTTTCTTCCTCTACTTTTGAAATCCACAGCCTCCAAAACCCCCTGGCATCTCTTCATCACTCAAGCGAGGGTGACAGCCAGCCTGCCACGAGCCGATTCCCCAAAACCTTCCTGGGAACAACCGCTTCCATACGATCCCTCTACGTGCAATATTAAAAGGGATTTTAGGAAGGGAAGGGGTGTAAAATGAGCAGCAGAGGTGGGGAGTTTGCTCCTCCCTCACAGACAAAAGTGGAAAACTGAGCTGTACGTCCCAGGCCTTGTTTGCTCAGTGACAGGAGCTCAAAGCAGGAGCATCCTCCTTGCATTCTTGCTCCCGCCACGGAGCCCCTCTAGCTAAATCTCCCCTTCCGAGTGGGAATAGGACACTATTTTTCTCTCCCTGGGATGAAGCTCCATGCTGGATTTGGAAAGGTAAGGAGCGTTTTTCTGTCACCGTGTGCTGTATTTGTCACCCTGCTGTGCTCCGGTGCTGCCCTTGTGCTGCTCGGCAGAACTCGGAGCTGTATTTTCCTATGAAACATTGTTCCATAGGGAAAGAGGCTGAAATGGAAAACAGTTTTTTCCTGAAAGCCCATGAAAGAGTCAGCGGGAAGATGCGACCCCGCATGCATTTCAAATCGGGAGCCCAGCGCCCTTTGGAATTGTGTCTCCCCAGCCTCCTGCTGCAGAACAGTTTGCTTCAACCATCAGTCTCGACTGCCTTAAGGAATCCGGGGAAGCAAAAGAAGTTACCCACAGGCTTGAGCATTGATATATGCGGAAAGAAGCAGCTACGGGGCACTTCAGAGCTCCCTGTGACGCGCGTGTGCCACCACCCAGCCAAGAGGACCCTGCAGGGATGCCCTGGGTGGTGACGCGTGCTGCGAAACCCCACGCCCCTTGCTGCAGACAAGGATACAGGGCAGCAGCGCGGTTAGGAGGGGGTTCGCCGTCATTCCTCACAGCCCAGGGCTCACCTTGGCCAGCACCTTTAACCACCTTTACGCTGTAGGGCAACCTGAGGCAGCGGGCGGCTCCTGACCCGGCGGCTGAGCCCGCCCGGTCCCAACGCCCAGCCCCGTGCACGCAACACCAACCCGAAGCACGCGCCACCCTCATGACCAAGAGAATTATTATTACCTAAAAAAGCATCATTTAATTTTGTAAGCGATGATGTGGTAGCTATAAATGTCGCCTCCCAGCAGAAGCTGCCACCGAACAGAGTGACGGGCTGGCTACCACCAACCATGCCCGCGCTGCAATTCGTTAACGGTGTTGACTTTCCCCCCCCAAGCATATGTTGCAATCTGATTACATCCAAGTAAATCTGTTTGTCAAACATTAATAGCCTCCTTCCATTCTATTACTCTTTCTCTAGCAGCACAGCTATCGCATATAAATATTTCAAATCATCTCACTCAATAAAGCCAGTCCAAGGGCATCACGACCCGATGATTTCAGATTGTTATTGACATATTTATTGGAGGCCGCTGTGCTGGCAAGGCGTGAGCTGCTGCACGAATAAGGATGCAGTTTGCAAGCAGAGGAGGGAAGCCAAGCACAACAGCCCGGAGAAAAAGGGTGTCGTGGTCTCTTGGTCCAGCACTTGTAATCGCGAAAGGATCCTCCGATTGTGCTAATGATGTGAATATGAAAAAATCTTGTCCTGTGGAATAACATCCTCTTTCTCCATCCTGTCCCCATTAGCAATTAACGTCGCAGAACCTCTTGGACCAGCCTGAGAGAGCAACTGGATGTTCTTGAGGAGAGACTGAGTCAGATCTGGGGTGTGACTGTGGGTTGTCATCCACAGAATCATAGAGCCTCTTGGTTGGAAAAGACCTTTGAGATCACCGAGTCCAACTGTATCTGTCCATAGCTAAACCAGATCCCTGAGCACTTCACCTACCTGTCTTTCAAACCTTTCCATAGATGGGGGCTCAACCTCTGCCGCGGGCAGTGCCCGAGGGGCCTCGCAGTGCAAGATGCCCTGTTCAGGTGGGATTCCTCTGCCCAGGGGGCTCAGTCCCTCTCAAAGCCAGCCAAACGTAACTGTTTTGTGATGCCCACGTTTGAATTCTGAGCGCTGAACCTTCCTACGCTGATATCTGGAATCTCAGTTGCAGTATTTCCTTTGCCAGCTTTTTCATTCTTAATAAACAGGCTGCTATGGGTGTTAATTAATATGAAATGCAATAAGCAAGAATTTGAGTAACGTCCCTGCTGCGCTATCTCCTCAGCTAGGACTCATTGCTGGCTGCTTAATCTGCACTCACCAGGGGCTTAGGGACAGAACCAGCTCCTGCTCGTTGGCTTGTTTGGATGTGTGGGATGCTGTATGGGTGGGCAGGGATGACCCACAAAAAGAAGAGGCACCTGGTTGCTGTAGTGAAGATGATCACAGCGTGATGCATCCTGAAAGCTGGATGGAGCAGGAGCTGTGATAAGTTGGTGTCATCCTCCGTGCCTTTGGGTGGAAAACAACTCTTCTTACACCACTTACCCCTCTGGCTGAGCAAGCAGGGCTGGATTTGCCCCCACGGCTACTGGCGTGGATTCCTGACCCTGTCCCTGGCCAGGGGACAACCCTGAGGCCACACCAGAAGAGCCGGGTCCCTACTGGGAACAGCAACACCTGTTCACTCCACCACTCACCTGCGGTACCAAAGCGATTGTGACCGAGCACAAATTCCTTCTTACAGCTTCAGGCTGGCCCCAAAGCACCTGCACTTCATCTCTGTCTCTCCCGGTTACTGGTCTGATGTACGGAACTGCCAGGAGAGCCGTGCTGGGGTCGGCTCCCTGCGGGTGGGGGTGAGGACTCGCTCTTCCTAAGCGGATAACAAAAGGGTTATGAAGCAGTGAAAGGGTTAATGAAATAATTAATGAAAACACAGCCCTGGTGCTCTGCAGCCCTGGCTCCAACCACAGCCAGAAGCTGCTCTGGATGCAGCTGAAGAAATGAGATCCCTGCAGGAGCTGGCTACAGGCTCCAAGTTGGCGACAGGGAGGAACATCTTCCAGACTGGATGGGTCTAGAAGGGATGGGATACTCTAAAGCACAATATTCCCTGCTTCTCTAGAGAGGGAAGCACTAAATTGTTCTCCAGCTCATTGTAACTGGTACAAAAGAGGCCCCTCTCCATTTTCCTGAGAACACAAGTCATGCATTTAATTCCTTCCCTCTCGCCTCACCTTAGGAGCTGGCAGCAATCGCAGCCGCGTTCGTGGACAGAGGGGAACCGCTCACCATCTGCTCGCAGCCACAGAGCATCGCACGAGAGGACCTTGTGGCTCGAGATGAATTGTACCATGTCTAAAGGCCATTCTGTGCTGTTTATACATGTCTGTGGGCTCGCTCTGGGATGAAAGCCACCACCCGTGACCATTCCTGGATCCACGCTCTCGAGCAGCAGCCCCAGCCCGGGGCTGGGAGCCCAGACCTGGCAGCGTGGGCTCCGTCTGCAGGCTGGGCTGCGGAGCAAAGATCTGCACGTGCCTGCAGGTCCATCCAGATCAAAGCCACCTTCTGCCTCTCCAGGGTTACCGGGAGCAGCCAGCTGCCCAGCTCCGCCAGCAGGGACCTGCATCGGCCCCTGGACACCAAAGAAATACCTGGCCACTCATCCTTCACCTTCACTGTTTGCTTCCCAGCTGTCTTTGATCAGATCTGCTGCTGGCACCTCGTTTCCTTCAGCCACGTCCCCACACGCCTGGCTTTAGTCGCTGATCTCTACCGCAGCCTCCCGGAGCTCAGCCTGCAGAGATGCTCGGAGAAGGGCTCTGCTGCCCGCAGAGAGGATGGAGGCTGCAAGTCCAGGCTGTACACGGTAGCCCCCCAAAACCACCTCAGTAGCCCCCAACTCCCTCCATCCTTTCTGCCAAGAGCCATCCAGAACCTACTGTGGGTCTGAACATGAATAAATCCACCCTCCTTACAAACCACATTTGCCAACCGCACCTCCCAGTACCCCTAGTGCTCCTTGCACTTCATTAATTCACACAGACTCTTTAACTCCTCTTTTTCCCCTTCCAAAGGCTGCTGGAGCTTATCAAGAGATGAAAGATTGAAGGACATGCATAATTAATGGCCTGTTTTTTAAAAAATAATTTAATTTTGCCGTCACATCTGCATTCTTCAGGTACGGCGTTAATTCTTTAATTACAGAAGAGTGTGCCACACTGCTCCTGATTAGCAGTTGGAAATTAAGGCTAGATTGGAGTGGGGGAGAAGGATGCATCAATACAGAAATAAGAATATAAAGCAGGTTGATAAAGAGGGAAAAGTAAAGAGAGTCTTCAGCTCAGCAAATCCATCTAATTTAACAGTCCTGGATCCCAGGTCATTTCCAGGAGGATTTCCTGCCCCTCAAGACAGCTCGAGGGGTCCCAGGGAACGGAGAAGGGTCCTTTGTAGGCTGGAATTCCAGCCTAGGGAAGCAGAGAGGAAAACCCACCTTCTCCTCTCCCATCACCAGGGTGGGAGATGCCCGAGGGATCCAGGCAAACCCCGAGACGTCCCAAAGAGAGCGTGGGGTGATGTCCTGCAGAGACCTTTCTGTTAATGGTGAACTAAAAGAGCAGAAGTGAGGCTCTGGGATCAATCAAAGCCAAATTCTCTCATCACAAGCTGATATTTGCAACTTCTAGAAAGGAAAGGGGAAAAAAAATCCCCTGGTGAGTGCAGGCAAGTACATTTCCCAGCTGTCACCCACGATCCAGCGTCACCGCCGCTGCCCCAGTCAGCTCATCCCCCGGGCTCTGTGCCCAGCCTGGCACTGAGCACAGTGGAGAAGAAATGGGAAACAAAAAAAAAATAAAGAAAAAAAAAGCAGTCAAGCTTTGCAGCTTCAGTTTTCCATGTGGCAGGGCAATAGCTCGCACCAGCGTTGCTGCCCCATCCTGGCTGGATGCTCCAGCACATCCCAGTCCATTGGGTCAAGGGTTTTCACTGCCCCTAATCACATCATTCCAAGCTTATCTTTCTCCTTCCCTCTTTTGGTGGGTTTGTTTTGCTAGTTTATATCCCAATGCAGATTTTTCAGTCATAAAGGGCAGGTTAAAATGTAAATCTCAGAGCAAAGGAAGACCAGAGATAGAAAAACTTGTGTCTCGACGAGGAAACTCAACGTGCCAGGCGAAACACTCGGCAGCAGGTCAAGCATCAAACCCCATCACTGTTTCTCTGCACATAATACCTTATGATCCAGGTCCTGACGCGCGTGAATTAGGAGGAAAACAGACATTAACTCACATTGACTACGAGGAAGAATTAAGATGAATTTCATAGAATCGCAGAATGGTTTGGGTTGGAAGGGACCTCAAAGCCCATCCAGGGACACCTCCCGCTGGATCAGGGGCTCCAAGCCCCATCCAGCCCGGCCTTGAACCCCTCCAGGGATGGGGCAGCCACCCCTGCTCTGGGCAACTTGGGCCAGGGCCTCCCCACCCTCACAGCAAAACATTTCTCCCTATGATCTCATCTCAATCTTCCTTCTTGCAGCTCAAAATCGTTCCCGTTCATCCTCTCCCTGCCCTAACCGATCAAGAGCCCCTGTCCATCCAGCAGGAACACTATCATTGCCCCAAAACCCAAAGCAGAACACCTCTCGGGCACATCACGCCCCAAACTGCTCCTCCAGAGCCTGGCAAGTGGCTCAATCTGCTGAAACCCCCCCAAAAAGGCTGCTCCCTTCCCTGCCGGCCTCATTGCAAGCCGAGCGGCCGAGGCCAGACATGAAGGGAGGGGAACCAAAGAGATAAAGCCTCGACAATCTGAAAGAGACAAATAAAAGGCAACGTGAAAGCCGCAGAGAGAGCATCAAGCTCGCACCAGTGAGGCCGGCGTGGGCAGAGCAGAAGCAGGCAGCAGGACATCAAAGCCCATGTAACGCCCTTTTTTAATAACAAATTGTGTCAATCGGCGCGGAGACTGCAGCTAATTGCAGTCAGTCACCAGCACTGGGGAGAGAGGAGGCGTGTGGCAGAGAAAGCAACCTAATTAAAGCAATTTGGGGCATCCTGGAGAGAAGAGCTGGGGGGAGCGTGAGAAGATGGGGTATGGGGCTCTGTGGACCCCCTTATCCCACCTCCCAGCACACAGAGCTCCTCGCAGCATCGCTCCGTGGCAGGCATGGTTCTCCCTGCCTCCCTCGAGAAAGGCGACTCGGCCAGGCAAAAACCTGGTAGAGAAGCAAAAGAATCAAGTGGAAAGGAATTCACTCGGCGCTCCGGAGAGGGGGCAGGCAAGTGATTATTGCCTGGGCCACGCAGACCTGGGCTCAAGCGAGGAGAAGGCTCCTGGCTAAGCCGTGATGGCTGGGGAGGAGCCACTGCCCAGACGGATGAGGAGGAGAAGTGGGAACATCTCCCACAGGAACCACAATAACTCAACCATCAGCATTTTAACGCGGCCCCACGGACTGATGGGCTGCACCACCCGAACGGGGCGCACGGAGGCTTCTTCCAGGCTGATCGCCGCAGCAATTAAATGACTGATTGGTCACCTGGCTGTCCCTCTCCCTAGGGCTTGAGGAGATGGAAGTTTTGCCGTGGTGGAGATGTCTCATTTTATGAGTTTTAAGCTCCAAAACATCTCATTTGGAGTCCCAGCCAGAGGAGGGGAGAAGGGACTGGAGGGGGACGAGGATTCCATGATTTCACTCCAAGCAGCATCATTCCCACCTTCCTGACCGTGGGTGTGGAGGGAGAGCTGAGCCACCAAAAGCTTCAATAAGGCTTCATCAAGAGCAAAACCACGTCAATAACTCCACTGAGGAAACCAGAAATGGAAACACACCGATTCAGCAGTGAAAAATTCAATCTCAGACACTGGGAAAGCAGGAGGGGAGACATGGGACAAGACATCCCGCGTCCCTTTCCAACTAGAAAATTCTCTGCCCGATTCATTTCCAACTTAAAAAGCCACGTGAATTCAGCTCCAGACCTGGATCGAGAGGGACCCCGCCAGCAGCTGGGACTCACTTCAAGCAGCGCAGTTGCGATCGTGGGAAATAAATCCCAGTTTCCAAGGCGTTGTTGGTTTCTTTGAGGATCGGGGTGAGGCACCTGCTTCCAAACGCAGCGGATTGTCAAGTACCTGCTTCCAAATGGGCTGTGACAGAGGATCCAGACCTCCTCGGCACCCCAAGCATCAACTCCTCGCCGGCGGGGTGGGACCACGGCTGGACTAACACCACATCCCATTAACGAGAGAGGAGGGCACCGAAAGGCACGGCTCGCCGACGTCGGCTCCGTTCAGCTCCCTCCTGCCCGCCCCGCAGGGTCCTACGAGAAACCTTTGGCAGCTCGTGAAAAAGGCACCAGAAAAAAAAAAAAATGTAAGAAAAGCAATGCAAAAATTTATATTTTATTTTAATTCAAAAATTTAAAATAGCTTTCAAATTCCGTAAAGTATGCCTGGACACCATGAAAAGCCTCATATACAGAGACAGATAAATTAAACTGTATATACTGCAGACAAGCCAAGTGTATGGGTAGATTACATATTTACACTTTTATGTAAACCGTATTTATACATTTTATTACATTTACAAAAAAAAGCCGATCTTCCACTACCGTTTACTACAATAATGAAAAAAAAACATTTACATTGTGTTTTTTTAACTGTACAAACTTTCGATTCATAAAAATATATCTCTGTACAAAAGAGGGATTTTTTCTTTTTTTTTCCCCATGTTTTTTTCTTTTTTTCCTACTTTTTTTTCCCTTTTTTCTCTATTTTTTTTATTTTTTAAATTTTTTTTTAACCATTATGCAAGTCCTCTGGGCACAAGGATGGAGAATGTCATGGATCGGCTCCCAGTCAGCTCACAAAAAAATGGGACAACCCCTCCTCTACCTCCTTTGTTGCTCGGGCAACAGCAGAAAATGGCACTGAAAGGGCTGAAAGCAGCAACTCCAGTTCAGGTAGAGCCTCCCTTCTCCCTGCCCTGGGGTTAAAGTGTCCCGGGGTCACTATAAACACCTCGACACCAGCTTCTCCCGGCGATTCCTTCGGGATTTGGGAAGGTCTGAGGAGCAGCCGTGGGCTCCGCGGTCGCTGTGTGCGTGGGGGGCTCATCCTTCCCCTCCGCTCGGCCCCGCGGGCAGCTGCGAGAGCTCGCTGGGACCAGAACGGCTCAGGAGCTGCTCTTGGGGGATACCGAGAGGCGCCCAGGTCTGGGGGATGGAAGAGGAGCCAGGATGCTGCAATCACAGCCCCGGGCACAGCGAGGAGCCGCGGCCAGGAGAGCGGCCTGGGGGTCTGGCCAAGGGCAGAACCACAGGGAGATTTAGGATGAAAGGGACCCTGAGGTCAAACGTGGGCCAGGAGAGCAGACCTGAAGGTAGGAGGCAGCTGCCTGCGTGCAGACACAAGGAAAGGAACCGGGGAGCGCCCTGCTCCCGTTACACCAGCGGAAGGAGGCAGCGGCTCCCTGCCCTCAGCACAGATGATCCAGGGGGAGACGTGCTGGCCCCAGATCCCAGGGCTCTTCCCACCTACCCTTCAGCCCGGGCTTGGCTCCGTGTCCTGCAGACGGGAGGTGCCCAGAGAGGGGCTGGCATCGCCGCCGCCCCAGGGAACTCGGTCCCGCAGCCAGCGGGAAGATGAAACCATCTCCACCCAGCAGCGGCAGGAGCTGGGAGGGCTCCGTGCCGCTGGACACGCTCTGAACTGCTCCAGGACTGGCCCCGAGCGACCTGCGTGCCCAGCGCCACGCGGGCAGCGTCACCCTGACCTCAGAGCAGAGCTGTGGCTCCCGCACGCGCTCACACCCACCTCTCCAGGATAAACCATTGCACCTTTGGGTGCAGAGCTGGCATTTCTCGGCAGGCTGGCCGATCAGCACTTAGGCTGCAGAACGCTGCTTACTCTAAGAGCGCCGAGTAAGAGACAGAAGTAAAAAAAAAAATAGATATATATTTATATATACATACACACACAGAGTGAAAGAATAAACAACCCAGAAAAAAAAAAAAAAGAAAGCTACCCTGTGGTTTTCATTAGACAAAACCTCAGCTGACGCTGGGTAGGGGAAAGCCAGCGCCCAAGTGCAAGCACGGATGCAACAACCCCTCTTCTGTCTTAATTCCGTTATCCCTTCGAGTCTTCTGTAAGAAGAAGCTGCTTCATTGACACAAACTGCTTGCCTCCCAGGCAGAGAGTTGCTCTCCTCGACTCCAGCCTGGCCTAAGAAACGGGGACTCCAACCAAACAGCCTAAAAGCCCCAGTCAACAGGAGCAGCTCCCCTCTCCACGAGAGGAGGACGGTGCCAGCACAAAAGCATCGCTCTCTTAGAAGGGAGGAGAAATGTCAAGCCGCCTTATCTGCTCTCATGAAAGCCGAGGCAACCTTTCCGCCCCTGGGAAATAAAGGGAGCAGCTTTGGAGAGAAATTAAAACTCTTATTGCATTGCCATTTGGAGGATCAATATGGAAAGGGCAGAGGCTTTTGAATGCTGTTGGGGGGAAATCGGTATTTGCCGGAGTTCTTTTTAAAGAGGTTTTTGTCCCTTCGTGTCTGTCAGCAATTTCCTGATGAGGGTGTTCAGACAGAGCTAAACCCGGCGGCTGCTGGGAGGAGACAGGGATGGGGGGGACGCTTTCTTCCCAGCCCCGAGTCATCCCAAAAAGAACACAGGGCAGAAGGAACCCAGCAGGAATGCCCAAAGGAAAACTAAACACGGGGAAGAGGAGAAAAGCTTGCAAAGTTCTGCTTTTCTCATTAAAAAGTTGCCATTAGAAACCTCTTCCTCTGCAAAAGCCCTGGGTTAGAAAAAACAACAAAGAAACAACACAGAAACCCAAATACAGACAAAGCAAGCGCTCATCCTGCCCCACACTGGTGTTTCCCACTGACCCCACTCGGCACCTTGCGCAGTGCAACCTCTTTTCACCTCTTTGCTGTCCAAGCTCTTCCCCAAGTGGGGGGGTGCTGGTAGGACCCCCCTACACCCCACTGCTCCCTCCAGGAACACACAAACAAGAGAAGTTCATAAAAGCCTTCCCATCACCTTGCCTCCCAGGTCCTCCACTTCCCCGGGTCTTGACGTTGAAGCTGAGACCCACCAGCGCAGGGAGGGAGACCTTTGGTTGGCTTGGTTCTCCACGGCGGGATGGAGAGGAGAGGGTGGGTAAGGACGACAGAAGACAACCCAGCAGTCTCTCAGTAGTTAACACGAAGTCCGACGAGGTGTAGCAGCTTCTCCACGGCCTCGGCAAGGTTGGGAGAAGGGAGATGGGGAGGCGATGGATGGAGACTAGTGAGGTGAAACACAATCATCCACCAGACACCTACCCTGGAGGAACCTGGGACAATGGGAAAGGAGGGGCGAGACAGAAGAACAGTTTGTTATTACACACAGAAATGCTGGAAAAGCCTGCAATGGCTTCATTATCCCAAATCCAGAACCTTCCAGTCTAGAAATGTTCTTAAAGCCTGCAGGGTACATTACTTATGACATTAAGTTCTTTCTCTGCGCCTTTGCAGTAAAACTTCAAAACTCCTTGCTTCACCCTCCTCTGATCACTGTGTAACCCCCCCCGTCTGGAGTCACACTGGTCTTAGAGACTCATTTTTTGCTTCTCCACAGGGCTTTTTGGCCTCGCTCCACCACTGGTCCCCAGGAGAGCAGTGAGCACCTGAGACCCAGCGAAGGGGAGGCTGGTTTGGGTCCTGCCCTGGGCAGAGATGACGACCTGGCCCATCTGAACCACTCTGGGTGCTCCTCTGTCCCCCTGCTTCCATCTAAGAAGAGGCAAAGGGGAGGAGAGCGGCGGCGTTGACCCGCTCGGGCGCTGGCACTCACCGCCAGGGGCCGGGTGCTATACAGCCGTGCACACCGTGCTGACTGTGAACTCCGTCTCGTTGGCCATGATGTCTGTGGGCTGCAGGTTGCGGTCGTACATCGGATTTTCAAACGTTGCTCGGACGTTGGTGTTTTCATGGCCGGCGTAGCCATTGAACGGGACTTTTGGTCTTCTCCTGCGGGATGTCAGAAAGAAAACCCAGAGAGGTCACGGCTGCTCCTGCCGCGGCCACCTGAACAGTCCTGACAAGAAGTCAGTGGAAAGGAAAAAGCTGCTTTTGAAGAGGGGGAACGCCTGGGGATAAGCAGAAGGGATCTACAGGAAGCTCCTGCTGTAGATTCGCAGTTCCCTGGGCTTTGCCACGGCCCCAGGCACCCTCCCTCTGCAGAGCAGCCAGCCTGCACGAGGCTCTGCCGCGCAGCAACGTGCCCACAGCAATGCATCCATCAGCAGGGGCTCGTTTACAAGATATGCAAAGCCAGCCTGAATGCTGACGTATGGAATTTACTTTGCCTCATCCCACCTAATGTTGCCACAAACTTATTTACAGTCACAAAAGCCCTCAATGCTCTCTTCTCCCAACACTCTCACCCCTTCAGGCATGGTTACTCTGTTGTTTTTTCACCTTCTGAATTAAATAAGAATCTCAGAATGGTTTGGGTTGGAAGGGACCTCCAAGCCCATCCAGTCCCACCCCTGCCATGAGCAGGGACGCCTCCCACTGGCTCAGGGGCTCCAAGCCCCATCCAGCCTGGCCTTGAACCCCTCCAGGGATGGGGCAGCCACCCCTGCTCTGGGCAGCCTGGGCCAGGGCCTCCCCACCCTCACAGCAAAACATTTCTGCCTGGCTGCAAGCACACAGCGCCGGCTCGTGTTGAGCTTCTCATCCACCAGCACCCCCAAAAACCTGGTTTAGCACAGCTGGATTTAAGTGAGGCTCACAAATATTTGCCAGCCCCCTGACTTCATTTTACCTCCTGGCGTCGTTCTCGAAACCCACCTGTGTTTGTAGAGATAAAGCACAAACCCTGCAATAATCAGGGCTATGAAAGGCACAAGAATGGCAGCTGCCACAGAACTGCTGTTTGATGCAAAGTGGTGTCCTATGGATTCGGGATCGTTTTCCATCATGCTGATGTCTGAAACAAACCAGAAGTAAACACATTTCCGCACGCCGCTGTGAGAAATGGGGTTTGCTTGAGTTACCAGTTACATCTTCAACAACAGAACTAGACGGGTACGTGTGTTGCTGTAAAAGGTAATCAAAAGGTTCTAAGCTGGATGAAGAATGGTTTGGAGATCAAGACCCGCTTAGACATCATCATTTATTTAGAAGTGCAATCAAAGAAAGACGTAAACAGATTTATCTTATCAAAATGCTCAAACTCAGATGCTTAAATTTAGGCTTTAAGGGAGACTTTCAAAGGCTGCAATGAGCAGCTAATTCAGCTCAGACCTCAGGCTGTCCAGGCTCTGAAGTGCCTCTGATTTCTGAACGTGAAAAGGAGACTCTCCTTGTGGTAGGACTTAGGCTTTTAGGTCAGAAACCTGGCAACGTGGGCAAAAAAAAGGGTCCAGGTGCTCTTTGCGCCTCCAAACTCCTTCTGTTTTTGAACAGAAACCTGTTTAAATGCCTCACTTCGCTCCCAAGTTAAAAATGTTGTTGTTGTATTGGTTGTCTCCCACAGATCTTACGCCTCCTGCCTCAAATGTGAAGAAACAGAAGCTCTTGCATGCCACCCCCTCCCACCCACTGGGGTACGGACATCTGGGGGCTCCCCACTTCTCTGCCCCGTTGCCCCGTGTGGGTTTTGCCAGCTCTCTGATGAGTGACGTGCGGAGAGGAGCTGCAAAGAGTTAAGTTAAACCTGATGGTTCCAACCCAGCTATAAAGATCTGGCCCGGCAGGTTGAAAACGAAAGCCAGGGACTGGAGAAATGCTCCCTGTTTGAAAACCTCTGCTACAACCAAATCCCAGCTTTTAGCAATGGAGGGAAAAAGCAGTAGTAAGAGGAACTTTACCAAGTCTCTGAAGGCCAAACTGCCCGAAGCCTTTGCCACGTACAAAGCCCTGGTACACAAACGTGCCGCTCGATGACTCTGATGAGACCTGCAGTGACAGCAAAGCAGGGAGATGTTCAACGCTTCCCTGGCATTTTAGCACCTAGCCGGTCACGGTCTCTTTCAACTTCGCGCACAGCATTAATCTGAATCAAAAAACGCGGTGTTTTTTAAGAAGTCTGACTGCCCACTAACTTGTTAAGACTCTCACATCTCAAAGGAACAGACAAAATAGCCTTGTTTGTAATAAACTACAAGGCACATTGCTGATCCAGCAGGGACAGTGGAGGCTCCAGGCTACAACCAGCCAGAGGTCAATCAGATGCAGGTTTCTCCTTGGTACCACTGGGTCTCTTCAGGGCATGGGAAGTTACCAGACAGAAACCGGGGTGAGAAGTTGACTCCACAAGGGAAGATTAGCTCTTGTAGCTTGACGTTTAGCAGATATAAAATGTTAAAATGGAATTAATCACGTTGGTTTCTCCTTAAGCGTTGTCTGGAAAACTCACAGATTTAAAACCACAAGGCCACAAAGAAGCCATAGAGCCGCAAGGGAGCATGGAAGAGCCAACTGTCGGGTAACGTTATCTTGAGCGCTGGAAGAACGCCCTGTGTCCCCTTCATGCGAGCAGGGCACTGGAGGACAGCAGCCCCATCTTCCCCCCAGCTAAGGATGCTGGGGTTGTGATAGCAACGGGAGGAGATTTGTGGGTGGTACAAGGTGCCTGTGCACTTACGTGTCCGTCTAGAGCCCATTTGTCGTTTCTGAACTTGTTGACAAAGATCTCCACTGGCCCCGTTATCTGGTAAACCTGGAGGAGCAGGTGCACGTCTTCTTTCTTGTAAATGCCTGAAAAATAAGTGGCTTTTAACCACGAGATTGCAATGACTCTGAGTTTGAAGTAATTGACTTTCTACCTGAGAGAGTAATTGCCTCATCTTCAAGAGGACAACTCCTACCAACCCTCTCAGTGAGACTCACTCGGAACCACACACACAATCCTCATCTGCCTCCCAGGGTATTAAGGACGTTTCACACATGGAAGACACTGAGATGTTGATGTTTAGGATAAGGTGCTGGATCAGTAAGAACCTGGTGCTCCACGGAGGGCAGGGACAAGGGGCACTCAACTTTTGATCTTGTCTTGGACTGCAAGTCCACCCCTCCAGCAGAAAGGGAACGGACGATGGACTGGGCTGAGCTGCCTTTCTCAAATCTGAAAGCAAACTCAGGTACATGACTTTGTTTGTCTTGGTCTGATCAAAAGACTGGGGACTTCAAAGCTGGGTGGTTCTGTAAAGCTCTATCAGAGAACATCAGTGTCACAGAAGGAGTAAAACACGCTGCTCCTCACTCTTCGAGGCCACTTCCAACACGTGTAAATCCCTCCCAAGAGCTGTGCTGGTTCCCTTACCAGACACCAGGAGCTCCACGCCGCTGTGGTCTATCAAAGTGGCGTTGACTTTACTGGTGGCAGGGTCAAAGCTAGTGACAGAGAGCATCGCAGGCTGCTTCTTCCCCAGGTACTCATAGGAGCCTTTCCAAAGGGAATTCCTCGCAAACACATCAGCAGGCACTAGAAACCGCAGTGATTGGGGATGCAGAAAAACAAGCGCGTTACCATTCATTTCCATTTTTCAGAAATCAAAATAGAGCAAATTTCTTTCTTTCTTTAAATCCACAAATACACATTTAAATATCTCGAATCCCACCCACTCTCTGTGTTACCATCACTGAGTACAAAGGCAAAGAGACGAGAACAAACAGGCTGATGACTTTAATATTGTTGTTTTGACAAAAAATGCCACTGAAGTTTTAAAAACCAACCCACCCACAAATTAATTTCTTTGGAAAAGCCAATAAAAATGGAAAAAGCTCTAATGTAAAGCATCCTTGAGGGCTCGAATCTCCAGCGTGCCCTGGGAGGGCAGTGGCTGATGGTGCCCAGGCCCTTAAGGCTCCTGTCCGTTCTCCAGCGAAGCATGAAAGAACAGGATGGGGCACGCAGGCTGCTTTCACCAGCCCAGCCATTCCAAGACCTGCAAGGAACAGCCGGGTTTCTGGGAAGAGGATGGACCCGGTGAGGTTCATGTCTATCCCTGATGTGCCCCAAGAAGAGCTCCCACTACGGTACCTGACACCTTGGCAAGCGGAGGGTCCCTTGCGGTGCCAACCGGCCTCCCACTGGGGCGGACGTCGGCTGAAAGAGAGGGGGAAACAATTGATGGTGAATATCGCGGCATCGGAGGCAGCTGAGACACTGGATGGTGGAACTGGATGGGCTTTGAGGTCCTTTCTGACCCAAAACCATTCCACGATTCTGTGATTTACTGTCTGACCCTGCCACCCACTCCAATCCAACGTGTCCAGAGCTACCATGCTCTACAAGAGCCACGTAGCTTTATTTCAAGATTAGATCATCACGCGTTCTTGATCTAAGACTTTGAGGTAGGTGAGTGAGGTAAAGAACAACTTTTCTTCTGCAGATGCTTCCAGACCGAAACTATCAGGCAGAAAATCTCTCAGCTGTGTCCCCGCTGGGGCCGGCACAGGACCCTGCAGAGCTGTGGTCTCCACAGCCAGCTCGGCCGTGCAAACACACGACTCTTGAAGCGCTGGTGTAGGTCTAAGAGGACGGTTGTTTTCTCTAGAGCTGCAATGCTCCCCTCCGCTAGAGGTGGAGGCAACAATCGAATCAGGGTCGCGCTGCTCAGAGCTTTTACCCAGGCAAATGGGTGGTTTTCCCGTCCAGCTGCCGTCCGCTTTGCAGGTTCGATGCTCAGACCCTCCGGTGAGATAGTAGCCGCTCTGGCAGGAGTAGATCAAGGTGTAGCCCAGGGATGGCAAATCCAGAGCACCGACGTTGGCGTGGGATGGGGTCTCCGGCTGCTTACAGTGGTGAGCTGGAAAGGACAACAGAGACGGCATCCAGTCAGACACAGAAAGGCAGAAGAGTGACACCACGATGTCAGCAGGGACAGAAATCTATTAGAAGAAACATTTTTTTTCAGCCAAAGCTTTCTGCTCACTGAGGGAGACGATGCCACGCCTGGATTTTTCCCAGCTGGATGAATTAATGAGGCTGCTCCCTGTGCTCCTCCTGCTAGACTGCTCTGGCTGCCTAAAGCTCTCAGGGGAGCCTTCACTCAGCTCCAGCTCCCAGGAACTGAAACCCAGGCTCTGCCAGCACCTTTTAAGGGGAAGAAGTCGAAACCAAATGATGCTCAAGACACCTTTCTCCTTCTGTTAGCTCTGCCCCTCGCACCGTGATCCAGGTCTGTCTGCACAACAAAAACCGCCTTTACAGGGCATCGAGACCCAGACACTCCTGTGAACGCGTAACAGATCTGGTTATGTATAATCTCTCTGCATGGGAGCTGTATCCTACTAATGATTTGCACCTACTTGTCCGTAGGATCACTCAGTAAGTCCTCGGCAGTGAGCAACAGGCATAAATCCCTGTAATGGCTCAATAACTTTCAGGGTTTGGCCCACAGAAATCGAAGCTGAGCTCAGCCCAGCCTCTGCCACCCGGGCGAGCGGGTGCCCGTGCTGCTCCATCAGGTCCTGTTGTAAATGTGTCACCATTTGCCTTGAGAAGCTGCGACACCAGAACGAATAAATCTCAGAGCCGGGAAGCTCCCTCTCACCCGCACTGTAAATTCACCCTTTCTGTAGCTCTCAAACTGCTCATGAAGAAAACAAATCCTCAGCAGCCTTCATGAGGCATTATCTTCATCCTCGTTTTGCAGAGAATGAAATATAAAATCCAGAAAAGCTGAGAGACTGACCTGAACTTGCACAGACGGGGAATGGTGGCAGCGAGCCCGGAGCACAGCGAGCGCCCTGGCTGGGGAGCTCGCAGCTCGAGTACCTCCAGGGTTTGATAGTGGAACAATATCTCACCACTAAACCACCTCCCAAGGGAGAGGAAAAAGCTTTTTAATACTTATGATACAGAGGCCACGATGGATATTACCACTTAAATACATTAAATTAAACTCCTTCTGGTGTAGCTTGGGGAAAATGATGGAAAGCTTAACAGAAAGAGCAACGCGTTGTTAAAGAGGAGGAGAAACACTGCTCTGCCAGAGAGCCCTTCTGGCAAAATGTTAACCTCGGTCCCTGGGGTGGGAGCTCACATCTCGGCCGTCAAATGCGGTTTCAGAAGAACAGAACAAGTTCTCACCTGAAACCGTGTCTCTGAGGAAGGGAGAAGGCAAAAATGTCACCTGGAATCAGAGGTGGCTGCAGGTGCAGTCACATCAAGATAGAAGCGATTGGGGGATCTCCCTTTTCTTAAGAAATCTGTTTTCTCAGAGTTTCCCCTCCAAACTACCAGCTCTTCAGAGCCAGCCATTCGCGCGGTGAAGCACAGCATCAAACCAAGGCCCCGGGTTCCTTCGACAAAGCCCCTTCCCAGCACTCACGGACGCAGTCGGGCTGCACGCCGCTCCACGTCAGGTTGGGGAGGCAGGTCCTGGTGGTCGAGCCCTGCAGCAGGTACCCCTTCTGGCACTTGAAGAAGATGATGCTTCCCACCTGGCACAACAGGAGAGAACACACTGAGCCACCGGATTCACCCATGTGTATTATTCAAACCTACTTCTACCTTTAACAGGGCAGGGAACTGCTCCTTTCAGTGCTCGAAGCAAGGCTGCTTTGTCTTTCAAATACACCCAAAGCCCGCGTGACACATCAGTGATATTAGAAATGGCTGAAATGCTTGACAAAAGGGATATTCGAAATAACTAGCACCTACAAACACCCTACAGCTCTGTTATAATGCCAGTTTGGATAAGGAATAGCATAAAGGATAACAAAACCTGAGAACTAACGTTGCAGCGTTTTGGAGGTGTCCCTGCCTTCTGCAGATTATTCATTAGCTTTGCATTTAGTTCCAACCGAATCATTATTTCAACCAAACCTGAGAGTCCATCCCTGGAGCAGTTTAAATGCCACACGGATGCAGTGCTTAGAGGCAGGATTTAGAGGTGGAGATGGCAGTGCCAAGTCTACGGTTGGACTCAGTGACCTTGAAGGTCTTTTCCAACCGAAACGTTTCTGTGATAATGGAGCTCACTCTCTGCTCCAGACGGGCTGGCAGTGATGATGCTGTTCAGCTCCGAGCCCCATTATTGCTTTAAAACCAGAATATGCTAGAATAAAATTGCCAAACAGGGCTTTGAGTACTTTTCTCTTCCTCCAAGCAAGGCTGTACCCCGTGGGCCAGCTCCTTGCTGATCCTGAAGCTGTGTTTATCACACTCCTGCCTCTCCGCTGGCCGCTGCGGAGCCCCCGGTACCGCGGCCAAAGGCGCCAGTTCCCGATGATGCTCCCTGCTCCGATCAGGTCCTGAGCCCCGGCCCGAGCACCCGAGTGGCTCCGCAACAGCGTGCGGCGCTCAGACCAGCAATTCTCAGCAAACTCAGACTGCTGTGTCTCGGTATGAATTGAAAACTAGAATTAATTCATTACACCCCAGGATTAAAAGGTCTAATTAGCAGCGAAACAGAAAGATCCTTTCTGGCAGGAGTAGTCGCTTGGAATCAACTATCCTGGCCCCGCACCCAACTCTGTCGCAGCGGGGAACAGGCACCCGCAGAGGCTGGGGACGGAGCACCCCGGGGAATCGCTTTGGGTTTCCCTCTCCACTAATCCCACACTGCACGGGAGCAGAGATTAAGAAACCCACCTACAGAATGCAGCCTGAAAATGAACGGAAACCACGTCGCCAATGTGAATGCTAATTACACTAATAACTATTAATTAGGACTGTAATTAATATCATAAATAATACGATGCTGGTTAATCCCATACGAACACACTTTGAGGTGCCACGGAGCACACCGGGACGTCCTGCTCACGCGAGGACACGTTCATCCCGACCCGGGCGAGTATCGGGGTGCGGCTGAAGGGACCCCGCGCCGGGATGGTACCTGGTAGCCCTGGGAGTTATTCTGCATCCCGAAAAGAGGCACGCCGGGGTCCGCACACGTCGTCAGGCTGGGGTCTTAAAGGAAAAGAACAGAGGCAGCGGTTGAAAGGAGCAGTGGTGAAAGCCACGTCCCTGCTCTCCACGCAGAGATCGCGCTGAAGCCTTTGAGCAGGATGGAAATGTTCTGCTACAGAAGGAACACACCACAACAAGAGAAAACGCATGGATCTCTCTGCTTCTGAAATCCACGCCTGCTGTAACGCAAGCTAAGCAGAGGCACCCAGGAGAAAAGGCAGGAGCTGTATCTTGTGTCGGGGGCAACGCTCATCTCCTCGCCTGTTCCGTGTGCGCTGAGCGAAGGTGCCGCTCGGGGGGTTGTGCCCTCCCTGCACCGAGGGCTGCGCTGGCCCCATCCTCTCCTCTCCCGCACCCTCGCTCAGCATCTTTATCCTTCTGGGCTCAGCTCGGCCCTCGCCTACCCTGGAACGTCGCGATTACGCAGTGATGGATGGGGCTGGAAATTCCAGTGAACCTCAGATATATAATCTCTCTTTATGTCTTGTTTGGTCTCAATCCATCACAAGATGAATGCACACAACTCGGGAGAAATACCTGCTGCTACTCTTCTAGGATCTATCACTTTCATCTCCCAGCGTGGTGACAGTAGCGGGGCATCGATGGAATTAAGGCAGAGACGCATCAGATTAAGATCAGCGTCCCAAACGGAGCAAAGGAAACTCGAGTTTCTCTTTGAAAGGCAGCTCAGCAGCAGCTTTTTCCCTGCTTAAGATCACAGGATTGAGCTCAGCTGCAACGCAGGCCACAGGGATACCCTGGTACCTGGTCTCTTCTCCCAGGTAACAAGTGACAGGACAAAAGGAAATGGCCTCAAATTGTACCAGGGGAGGTTTAGATTGGAGTTCAAAAGATGTGTAGATGTGGCACTTCAGGACATGGTTTAGTCGTCACGGTGGGGTTGGGACGGTGGTTGGACTGTATGATCTTAGCGGTGTTTTCCAACCTCACTGATTCTATAAAAATACTCCAATTAACAGGGTTGCACGAGACAAGAAATGAATTAACGAAGGTCTCCGCAGCCCAAGGCAGCGGGACAGGAGCAGCCTGTCACCACAGCCTGCAGCCACAGGACGACAGAGCACACCTTGCGTACTCAGTGGCACGGTTGGTTATTTTTCTGCCTCTCTTCCCTGTGACCTCCCTAACCGGCCTCTTCAGACCGAAACACGACGCACTCGCTAGCGTCGTCCCCAGGTCCTCGGAGCCGCGGTGAGTAACTAAACCTGGGACACAAAACGTGGCTGATCCGGGGCCGCGGCACGCAAGCCAATTCATTTTCCATCACTCGGCTTTGCTGAGCTCGTGTCGTTTATCACTGCTGCGGTTTCCATGGAAGCCCCCAGATAAATCACAGCGTCTAAAATAAATAAATAAAAGAGCCCCAACTGGTGGATGAGGTGATGGATGGCAGAGGGCGGAGGGCAGCCCCTCGGTCTCCTGGCTGCGCCTGAGGGTCTGCGGTGCCGGTGATCTAACGCGACTCCAAAAGGGGTGAGATCTGAATAAACACAGCACTTGGGGTTCAGCTGCCTGTTTCAGGCAATGACGTTTCAGGGCAGGGTTTGGCAGGCACACAAGTCTTCGCCCTTGCCACAGTTTGTCGTGGGGAGACAAAACGTGAGCACATTTCACCAGCGGCACGAGCAGCTGTTTTCACTGAGCTCAACCACAGGCAGCTCTAGAGGGCTGCTTAGGATAGGACCTCAGAGAAGGATTTGCAAAGCAGCAATGAAGCATTTAAAGCCAAAATTCACAACAGCCAGCAGGTGCTCCCAACTCTTGGAACACCAGAAAGCTCCTGGTGGAATCAATAGGATACTTGGGGGGTTCAGGCCACGAGGGTGTTTATGTTACTGTAATTGGCGACACATTTAAGATGTATCTGGAATGACTGAAACCCCCGGAGAAGATCCTGAGCTCTGTTTCTGCCCTGGCTGCCCACATAAGGTGATGATGGTGGTGTTCAAGCAGACGGTTAAGGTAACAGCACACAGCCCACGCAGTTTATCACCACGGGAGCCATAGAGGTCAAGACCACAGCCAGAGTTTTAAACAGGTGGGACCAATGCTGGGACCAATCACGATTACCCACCTCCCCGAGGCTTCAAAGGGTCTTGGAAGCCCCAGAAAACGGGCACCTGAAGAATGTGTGGCAATTTCAGCCTGAATCCCAACACTGCAGCCAGGCAAAGCAATTTTTAGGGTTTTGATGTCTGTACACAGCACCTTCACACTCCTAGGAGGGGCTGTTCTGTTGGTCTGGATATAATCCAAAGGCAGGAACGATGGGGTCTGGCACTGAATCTCATCAGCAAACCCTTAGAGAAGGAGAGGGGCTGTTTACCTTCAGCTAGTATGCATCAAATCAACCCCAAACCAAAGGAAAACACCTCAATTTTCAGGAAAACAAAGTCCTAATTTCAGAAAATAAAACCAGCTTTGTGACAAATGGAAAAGCAAGGTGGCAACTCAAAGCTCTCTGCTTGGAGATGCCAGACAGGAGTCTCCCCTCACCTATGCAGCTGGGCTGGGTCCCGCTCCACGTCCCGTCCGACTGGCAGAACCTCCGGGCTGAGCCCACCAGCACGAGCGGGGCCAGGCAGGAGAAGGAGACGGATGAGCGGTAGGTGAAGCCTCTGTCCTCCCTCCTGCCTTGGGCGGGTATCCCGGGATCCCCACAGAACACAGCTGCAACAGGCACAGAGACGAGCGGATCCAGATGAACCTCCTCGGGATCGAGCAGTGTTAAAAAGCTAAAGACGGGTCTGTTAATGGCCCAAACCTTACGCTCCCTGTCACCAAACTCTGTGATTGACTCGGGAATTAGCAGTGGCAGAAGGCGTTGTTGGCTACTTCCCTTGTAATTCTCTCTTTTCGTCAATTGCTATTAATTAACATCCACCTTCTCCTCCATCTTTTCTTTTTTTTTCTCCCTAACAGCATGCTTAGCTTTAAAATATATCTCTAATTGCACGATGTCAAGTTGCTGTATGGTTCCATGTCATACAGAAAGCCCACTAATTATACCCGATCCAGGGAAAGGTGCAAGGAACACAGCGAGGGCTTTGTATGATTTAATATGAAAATGGCTATTGTAGAGCTGCCAGCCACGCAGCCAGGAAAGGAAACTCAGCCCTGTCTTTAGCATTATGAGACGTTTAACTAATTTTTCGCATTAGCTATTGTATCAAGCACACGGGTTTCCACCCAGCCAAAGCGCTGCCTTTACAAAACATTCCCAACTTCTGCAACAACTCGCTGTCCTTTGTCGAAGTTTTTTTCCCCCTGCCTTTCACAGTTTGAAGAGCTCTGGTTGTAGACGACTCGGTCGCTGTGGAGCCACACAGACCAAGAGCCAGTCTTAAAGATGCCGGGCGGACAGGAACGTGCAGCATCTTCTGATTTGCTGCGAACGTGACCTCACGCCTCTCTCAGAAGAGGTGGAGAGACTGACTGCGTCCCCACTGCCACCACTGCCTCCTCGTAATGGAGACGGCAAACCAGGACTCCCCGCAGCTTGGCTGCTGTGGAGGTGGGGAGCATTCAGGCTTCTGGCTACAGGCACTCGAAGCACCATCGTGCTTTTCTGCTGCGTGCAAAACCCCCATTGGCTTCAGTTAGTGCAAGGCTTCTTTTGGGCTCAGGGGTAGGAAATGGGTATTTAACTTCCCGCACCCTGAGAACGCTGAGTCTGTACCCTCTCTGGTAAAACCAGGGAAGGCAGAGCCGACACACAAATCAGCTCCAAGGCCAGGATGGACTGGGCTTTGAGCAACCTGATCCAGCGGGAGGTGTCCCTACCCACGGCAGGACGTTGGAATTGGATGATCTTTAAGGTCCCTTCCAACCCAAACCAGTTTATGATTCTGTGTTGGAGAGCGAGCATCAAACCACCGGGTTTTAGTCAGAGTCCTCCGCCCGACTCAGTCGTGCAGAGGCAGGTGGCTGCCTACTCACGGAAGCACTGGGGGATCTCCCCGCTCCACGTCCCGTTGCCCTCGCAGGTCAGCACGGCGGGCAGGGAGAGCTGGTACCCCTCCAGGCAGGCGTAGCTCACGCTGGAGCCCCAGCTGAAATCCGAGCCCACGACTTTCCCGTTGGGGACGGCTTGGGGGGATTTGCAGAGGATGGCTGAAAGAGAAACAAAATCACCCTCCGTTCTCTTGACTTCTCAGCACAGTTACTCCCATCAACAAGCAAATTCATGGAGGATCAAAGTTCCGTTCTGCTTTCACAGAGCCCTCCCTGGGCTCCAAACCTTTCCAGCTGTGCGTACAGTTGTAAACCCCAGGATTTTACTTTGAAGTCTGTAGTTAACCAAATCCCAAATCTCCACGTCATATTTCTGAGTCGGTGTTAATCGCTGACTGAAGGTAAGGATCCAGCCTGACAGTGTGAAAACTCATCTGAGATTGCCTAGAAGATTCATACATTTTGGACAGCCTGGCTGAGTTTCAGATTAGCAGTTGAATCAACAACCAGTCTGTATTTCATCCGCTCCGGGGTGGTTTTGATATGACAGTTTTGCAGAGCTTTGCTTTTCAGCTCTGGGAAAGATGCTAAGCTCATGCAAATCATCCCAGCCTCCAAATGAGACTCTGGCCACATTCTGTATTATTCCTGCAACATTAGCTCTGTGGAGAGATGAGAGAGGAGTGGAAGAATTGCTCTTTACAGCCTCCGAAGGAATTGGAGTGTACGTGGAAGTTAGTGTGGTCTGCATTTGCACCAGAATAATGACAGGCAAGTTTCCCAGATTGCTACACAAGCACCCAGAAGCTGCTCTAAGCCTTATCGACACTTGGTGGGCGAGTAAAATGCTCGCAGAAGAGATCCAGTCTGTTCCACAACTGCTATGTTATCTCCCTTTGCTATCTCTGAACTACAGAGGCAATCTCAGAACTGAGAAATAATGAAAGGAGTTGGGAGAAACATTTTTTCAGACTTCTAAATGATGCCAAGAAGTGTGTGCTTGCAAAACACACTACTTCGTTCCAGTCTGATCTGGGTTTTTTAAAAGCAAGTCACTTAACTCTATGTACTTTGCTCTTCCTTCTCTACTAGGGGGATAATAGCAATTGCCTCCCTCCCAGGCATGTTGTGATGATCAATAGACCTGAAGAGAGCGAGGTGTTCGTGCTATGCTGATAGAATTGTGTGTCATAAACACAGGGGACAGACTAAATGCCAGGACTGAGGAGCTCCACAGTGGGCTCCAGGTACTCTGCGGCTGTTGTCTTTTATCGTCTTGTCGCAAACCACAAATACTTTGTGGCCTCTAAAACTTGCATCCTCCAAGATTTACAGCAGCCAGCCTTACCCTTGCAGACGGGTTTGGTGCCGTTCCAGGTTCGGTCTTTTGTGCAGGTTAGAGAAGATGCCCTGTCTGACTCCATCATGTACCCAGGTGTGCACTGGAACGTCACCGTTTTATTGTAGGTGAAATCGCTGCCCAGCCTAATGCCGTTGGCTGGCACGCCGGGGTCTCCGCAGTTGATCACTGCCAAAGAAAGAAAGAATTTCTGGTCCCGTCCCAAGTTGCCCAGAGCAGGGGTGGCTGCCCCATCCCTGGAGGTGTCCAAAGTCAGGCTGGATGAGGCTTGGAGCATCTCGATCCAGTGGGAGGTGTCCCTGCCCATGGCAGGGGGTGGAACTGTTAATTGCTCTGAGGTCCCTCTCAACCTGAACCATTCCATGATTCTATGACCATCCCCTGTCTCACACTTCTGGAGCTGCAATAACTGGAATCGTGATGGCCCTGAGTGTTTTTCAATGCAGGATGGGATCTGCTAGTGGCAGAGAAGTGAGAATTCGTAGCACAGACAGCGGTGCCGGCTGTGGAGCTCCAGTATGGGGCAAAAACTTTGCTTCTACACAGTGCAATGAGCAGTGATGTTAATGGCACATTAAGACCTTGCAAGAGTAAGTATTAACACACATTAAACATTAAAGAAAACCTGGGTCAAATCCGGGCTAGCTGCAAGACGGTTTGCTATGGCTCCTCTCCTCCTCCCCCCTGGTTACTGCCTCTTCTCTAAGCCCACGTTTGCCGTCACCCGCGTCCCCAGCGCCTGCAGGTGGGAGCTGGGAGGAAGCACGAGGTGTTCACTGTGGGATTCTGAGCCGGGGCTCTGCGCCCGCCTGCCCTGAGGCTGGCACGGCGGCAGGCAGGAACGCGGCCCCGGAGAGCCCCTCTGCGCCGGCTGACATCCACTCATTGATGTTACTACAGAGCTCCCTCCACCCAACTGGAAAAAAGTAAAGTCAAAGCCAGCATTTTCCATTAGGCGCTCGCAGCCGTTGCAGGCTGAGCGATGCTGCTGCCACCAGGCAGTTTAGTTGAGTTTCTGGGCACGGCAAACGTGTGCACGAGCATCCAACGCATCCCGACATCCCGTCCCCAGAGCCTGGCAGAATCGCTCGTCTTCTCTTCTAGGAATCCATCCCAGCGCTCACCTGTACACTCTGGACTGGTCCCAGTCCACGTCCCGTTCACCGTGCAGTGCCTGCTCAGCACGCCTGTGGAGTAATAGCCCTCCCGGCACTGATAGATGATGGAACTGGAGAAAATCAGGCCGTCGTTAAATATAACCCTCGCGTTGCTGGGGGTTCCTGGGTTTCCACACGATATAACTAGAAAGCAAACCAGCAAAGTTAAAAACAAAAAACCCAAGCCATAAATAACGACCCCAAAACCAAGGCTTTCATCCTACAATTGATTGCTCTTGGTAAAAGAAAGATTAGCTGCAAAGGCCCTGGATCAGCTCAGACACAACAGACTATTCCATGGAAAATCAGCTCCATCAATCCACCAGGATGTCAGTCCCCACTCCCAGCTTGGAGGCTGTGACGTCCCTTCCAGCCCAACCCATTCTATGATTCTATGAACTCCTGTCTATTCCTCGCGGAGGCCTCATCCCAGCTCTCCATCTCACATCTGGTCCCGCAGCTTAATCAAGCCAGAGGTGCCAAGCCCAGAGTCCCTCCATCTCCCAGGAGTTTGGGAGCCCGGACCTGAGCGTGTCACTTCGACTCTGGCCCTTTTGGGAAGCTGACAACTCGCAGACTTCAAAGGACTGGAAGCTGGCTGCTCTCCCGCTGGGGCAATGCTCACGGCCCAGCTATATCCAATTATGCCTTCAGAGGAGGGAGAGTACTGTGGGAATACAATTATAGGTTTGTCAGTGCTCAAGTTTTATGTCTCAAGTACCTCAGCACCATGGCAATAAAAGGTCATTGGAGAGAATGGTGGTGCACAAAGCCCTGTCAGGACAAAATAAGCACCTGCGATAATTGCACCCAGCCCTCATTTAATCTGAAATTACAGGACATAAAAGAAAACCACATGAATCAAGCAAAGGCTTAAACTGCACGCTCCCAGCTCTTAGACAAGGAAATTCCTTGCTCCCACCCCTTCCCAGCAATGCGCCGCAGTCTCTGCAAGAGCATCGTTCTGTGCGTACACAAGGTGACCCCTCCCTGCCCTGGGACCACAGGATCGCCAGCTACCCTCCACGGGGAATCACAGAATGTTCTGAGTTGGAAGAGACCCACAGGGCCCATCGAGTCCAGCTGCACAGGACACCCCCAACATTCACACCACGAGGGTGTTGGCCAAGTGCTTCTGGGATATTGTCAGGCTTGGCGCCGTGACTGCTTCCCTGGGAGCTTTTCCAGTGCCTCACCACCCTCTGGAGAAGAACCTGTTCCTAATGTCCAATCTATCCACCTCCTGGCATCTTCCTGATGATCCGGTGGGTCTCTTCCAACCTGGCTATTCTATGATTCTATGATTCCTGCCACTCCTTCAGGTCCAGAGGGAAGAGCTCAGCGCCTGCTCCCCCTCCTCCCCTTGAGAAGAAGCTGCAGAGCGTGATGAGGTCTCCCCTCAGCCTCCTCTTGTCCAGCAGGACATCGATGAGCCCAGGCCACCACGGAGCAGAGTCTCCCTCCGCCTGTTGCTTAGTTTGCTGACAGCCTGTTAACGTATGAGCTTGTTGGAGGCCTCTCTGTTTGACAGGAGGAAACTAATAACCATTCCGGGCTGTGTGCACAGGAGCTCCGCGCGGCGCTGAGCTCATGCGAGGGGCGCTCTCGGTACAGATTTCTCATGCAGCCGGCGTCTCCCTGATACACGGTGTCATTTCCAAGAGATGCTGGGATAAAAGTCACATTCTATCAACTCGGAAAAAGCTCTAAATTACTATTTCACTGCCTGCCCATACATCAGCCACCCAGCCTCCTCCACCCACGCATGTGGCCAAACACACACAGATGAGTCAAAAATATTACTTTTGTGACTACAAGGAGACTTGTGGAAATGGTTTAATCACAGCGCGCATCAGCGCTGTGACCTGTACGGGCTGGATGGAAAAGAAGCTGTAAATGTAAGGATGAAAGGCTTGAACTTTTGAAATCATAATTTGAATATAAATAGGATCCCATCATGCAAGTGAGCAGTAAGTGGGTAAAAAACTTCCTTTGGCTTCAGTGGGAGATGTAAAACACATTAGGCCCTGAAAGAAAACTGGTTTTGGTACTGGTTTCGCACAGGGTATAAATCCTGAAGAGCCTTGGAAAGCCCATACTCACCCCCACTCACATCTCCTTAGGAATCTCAGACCCCACCACCTTTAAACTGAAATAGAAATTCAAGAAAATAACCTAAAAAGCAGCAGCAGCAGCTGGGGATTTTTGAGCTGCTGCAGCTTTACCAGCTCACGGCTTCAAGAGATGATGCTCAGCTGGAACGACTGTGAGGACAAGGAAGGTTTGACTTCCCGCTGCAGTGTTCAAGTGAGTAAAAGGATTGAGAGCTGCTGTGTTTCCAGGTGACCCTCTGCGAAGGTCAGAGCTCCCGTCAGCCCCACAGCTCCTCTGCGGATCAGACTGTACCTGTCCCAGGAAGGCGCCGAACATCAGCCCCTTGGCTTCGAAGTCAAGCAGATGCCTTGTAATTGAACCTATTTCAGCAGGTCTCTCTGAAATGGAGCTAACAGCTCCTCTGTCCTGCCCTTCCATCTATGCCGTAGGATTTACATGGTGCCCTCTATGTCTGTGCCTTACGTGTTCCTCGCAGCCAGCCCCTCTCCTGCTGCACAGCCCGAGAGCCGCCTGTGCTCATCAGAAGAGCCATTTGCATCGAATTCCCTGGGCAGGCGAGTGCCGGTGACCTGCGAAGCCCCATCAGGCTTGATTTCGCTCCATTTCGGTGGCTGAGAGCGGTGAACAAGCGGCTGAGTCAGAGAGCTAATGTGCCACGGAGGAGCCGAGCCGCTCGGCTGCGGCGCTGGAGCTTGGCCACGGCAGCGCCGAGATGCCTCTTCTTTCCCAACGCCTGCCCGGGCACTCAGCCCCCGGGTTTCGCTTGCCCGGAATTCAATGCCCAAATGAATCTCTCCTGCCCTCTCCTATAAACTCCCGCTCCAGAGCTGAAGGTAAGAGCCGGGCTGCAGTCCGAACACCTTGTGGTGCTTGCAGCTCGCCGTGAATGCAAACGGCAGCGACCCAGCGCACTGCTCATCACTGGAAATGACCTTCCTCCACCAGCTAGTTAGCACTTAACATTAAATGAACATTATAGGCGTGATGTTATTATTATTATTCATAAAATCTGAAAAAAAAAAATCTGCCAGGGATCTGTATCTTGGTGCCTCTGGCACCTGATGGGTTATTTATCCCAAGATTAATGAGCAGAGCCTTTCCACCAAAAGTAAAAAACAGAGAATGAAACAAGTGCCAGACCTGAGTATATTAATAACGCGATTCAGTGTCTTTTCAATCAAGAGCTCCATCAATTTGGAATAAATTTCCAGTTCATTTATAAACTCTCTCTGAGCTTTTGGCTCCCAAATCAGCTGGAGAGAAGCAGTTGCCCAGGTCTCCTTGTGCTTGGTATCCTGCCTCTCCTTGGCTTTTGTTCCTTCCCCGGCTGGTTTTTTAAACACTTTTATAAAACAGCGGCAGCGAGAGGCACAGCTCAGAGAATCCGGCTGGGGGTTGGTTTATTAGATTGGATTATAGGGTCTTACTTGATTTCTTCAAATGGAAAAATAAGGGGCTCGGGGTTTTCAAATACAAAAATATGCTTACTGGATTATAATTTGCATTTTGCGATTCTGCTTAATGTAAATGACTCTCGCGTGTGCCAGTTGCAGCTCTAACTGGGGTCTGAAGCTACTGACACTCCTCACGCTGCTGCATTTCCTCAACAAAGCGACAGTGAATTAGTCGTACCAGACCCACCGATCTTAAACAAGCTGGGGCATTTCTGATCATCTACTTGGATGTGATGCAGACCAAGACTATTCACCTCTGATTCTTGCAGCGAGCTCCTCAGCAAGGCTCTTGGGGAACGACCTGAAGCGAGGACCAGTTCCCAAAGGCTCTTCCTGCTCTCATCTCAGCCTACACGCTGGCACGGATCTGAACAACCCAAATCCCTCTATACCACCGTCTGCGTTGCAGAGAAGAGCTGGGCACACAAAAAGGTGCACTAAAAACCCCTCTCCTGTGAGCTGTGACCTGCAGGCGTCTGGAAAGGAGAGAACTGAAGCTCCTTGACCTGCACGCAGCATTTGGAGGCAATGCTGAATGCCAGTAGCATTTCTTGCTGCACCATCGGTCCCCGGCAACTAACACAGTGAGGATGGGCTGGCTGGGCAGCCGTCCCTGATGTGATAATTCTGGGACGCCCAGAGCAGGCTGGATGCGACACAGGAGAGAATGAGAGGCTGGAAAACCTACCTTCACATTCAGGCTGCGTGCCGCTCCAGGAGCCGTTGGCCAGGCAGGTGCGCTCGGACGAACCCCGCAGCACGTAACCAGGCTCACAGCTGAACCGCACCACGCTGCCGATATCAAAGTCGTCTCCCAGCCCGATGCCGTGGGAGGGGATCCCTGGGTCACCACACACGCCCTGGCTCCCTCCTGGCAAGAAGAGAGCACAGCATCAGCAGAGTAAACAAGGCATGAGTTTGGCCTTTCTCTCAACAGCACATGTTCAGAGGGCCAGCACGGGTTTGGATCATGTGCCTGACTCGGTTTAACACTGACTGGCCCTCAGCAGAGCAGGGAGATTTCAGATGAAACATCCCCTAACTCCGCGAGCCCACTGGTTTCAAGCTAGCTGCAAAATAGGACCAAAACGGCGTGACCAGCAGGTCCAGGGAGGTTCTTCTCTCTCTGGACTCAGCACTGGTGAGATCGCTCCTTGAATCCTGTGTTCAGTTCTGGGCCCCTCGCCACAAGAAGGATGTTGAGGCTCTGGAGCGAGTGCAGAGAAGAGCAACGAAGCTGGTGAAGGGGCTGGAGAACAAGAGGAGCGGCTGAGAGAGCTGGGGGGGTTTAGCCTGGAGAAGAGGAGGCTGAGGGGAGACCTCATTGCTCTCTCCAACTCCCTGAGAGGAGGTTGTGGAGAGGAGGGTAATGGGCTCTTCTCCCAAGGGACAGGACGAGAGGGAATGGCCTCAAGCTCCACCAGGGGAGATTTAGGCTGGACGTTAGGAAAAAATTTATCACAGGAAGGGTCACTGGGCACTGGCAGAGGCTGCCCAGGGAGGGGGTTGAGTCCCCTTCCCTGGAGGGGTTTAAGGCACGGGTGGACGAGGTGTTAAGGGACACGGTTTAGTGTTTGATAGGAATGGTTGGACTTGATGATCCAGTGGGTCTCTTCCAACCTGGTTATTCTATGTTTCTATGATTCTATGAAAAAGTCCTGATTTTCAAGATGCAGCCCTCACCACAGCCACTCCAGCAGACGACAGCTCGGCTGCCAGCATCACTCATGTGGATGGGTTCCCTCCGAGCAGAATTGATGATGTGTTCCGAGCCACCTCAGCACACCCCATTGTATTCGCAGAACAAGAAGCTGTTGAGTCTGGAGCGTGGAGGCAGGAGGGATCCAGCTGAGAAACATGCCCTTGTACGAGCTGCGATCGCTCTGGCTGCCGGCTGGAAGTTTGGGGGGCAGGAGGGAGGGAGCAGCTGCGGCAGGCGCCTCGCGGGGGGTTCTCCGGAGCAGGCTGGAGAAACGCCCACCTCCTTGCTGCCTGACGCAGCCTCACGCCGCGCGCGCCTGTTCTTGGCTCTCTCCGCTAATGATCTGTGTAAACACAGCCACCCTCAAGCCAGGAAAGACTATTTCACTCCTGCAGCTTGCAATGAAGTTCCCGGGCCGTCTGCGCCTTGCTGCAGGTACAGCCTGTGCCGAGTGACGTGTAACATACAACATAATGAGCATATTCATCATCTGGGGAGCGTACTCGCATCCAGAGAGAAGGGGGAGAGTGCTCCAGGTCAGCATTTTCTTTCACATAATGACTTATATCAAAGTCTTTTGTTTCATCTTGCGCCAACTGCTGTCGCGCTGTAGGGATCTCCCGCACACAATGGAGAACCTTTGGCAGGGACGATACAAGCGATATTCTGCCTCTCCACATCTTCTTTAACTACACCGCCCATGTCTGGTGCAAGAGAGGAACCTTTTCTCAAGCCCTTCGGTGGGAATCATGGTTCTGAGGTGCTGGGTATTCCCCCGGCACCACCAAATGCCACCGGCCTTAGCCTAAAGCTGCCCCCATGAAGTCATTCAGAAAAAAAAAAAAAAATCCCACCCAACAGATGTCAGTGGGAACCAGTCAGAAAAACACCAAATGCTTCCAAAAACCCACCCACAGAGATGACAGGAGAGACAGGGAAAACCACATGGGGAAAAGGCACGAATTAGAGCAGAAAACCCTTCCAAGCAGCTACAGATGAAGAACCCAGCTCTGCAGACACAGCTTTGAAACAGGAGAGTGACTGTGCCTGATTTCCCCTTCCAAAGCAGAGGTTAAACTTGGTCAAGTGGAGCTGCTAAACCTAAGTGGCATAATTAAAAATTAACACTTGTCCCAAATGCTTTGCTCCAGCTAATTCCTATTTCATCTGCCTGCGTGCTCTTCAGTGAAAAAGAACTGGGGTGGCGTGGGGAGGGCTCCGCACAGCATCCTGCCAGGTATTCAGCACCCTTCCTTCCACTGGAGGCCATCAGCTAAGACCCCAGCATCCTGATCTCAGCACGGTTCAGCAAGCGCATCTCATTGCATCTCCCTGGACTTCAACCCAAGTCTGTCTCATCAGGGACATTGGCTTAGCAGGACATTTCCAATGGGAGACGTTTCTCACTCTGGCACAGGAGTGGGAATGGACTCCTGTGGCCAAACCGCTCTCAGCGGAGGTGCCGCTGATGTGGAAACTCGTTATATCGGCTTCCACTTGCCTTGTCCAGACCTGGGACCGCTGTGGTGCCCCAACAGGGGATGTCAGGGCCTGGAAAGGGGCCACACGGGCGCCTTTTATTGGAACGCATGAGAAAGAGGGTCAGGGGCTGCTGACAGGATGCGGGGATCTGATTTGGCATGACACGTTGATCCGGAGCCGGCTCTGCGCGGCGAAAGCTGGAAGCAGCAGGCTGCAGCACACCTCCCACCACAAATGTTTGCTGCAGCCATTTATTTCTCGTCTTGCCAAGCGAGCGGCTTACTCCCTGCCAGTGCTTATCATCCAAGTTGCAGAAGACCGGAGAGCTGAGACGCAGCGATTTTCAGAGTCTTTCCACAACCTCCCTCTGTAGCGTGTGCCCTTTTGCACCAGGCTGCCCCCTCGCAGGATAAGAAGGGGCAGCGGAGGGTGGGAGCCCCCATCCCTGGCTCCCGAAGCCCCCCTCACCTGAGCAGTGCGGCAGGGAGCCGCTCCAGCGCCCGTCCAGCTGGCACATGCGGGTGGAGTTGCCGATCAGAGTGCGCTTCCCCAGGCAGCTGTATCGCACCACGGAGCCCACTGTGTATTTGTCACCCGAGATCTGAGCGTGGGGCGGGGAGCCGGGGTGGCCGCACGAGACCACTGCAAGAGAGAGATGCAGCAGCTTCAGCCACAAGCGAACTGCCCGCGATGCTCGTTCAAAGGCTACGGACGAGGCGTTTGAGGTCGCTGCAAGAGACCTCGGCAGCTCAAACCCACCGAACCCCCAGTGGCTCACGCCACAGCATGGGTCTGGCACAGCAGACCTCCCATCATGAGCTCATCCCAGAAAAACTGCCAAGGATTTGAGCCTAAATGCCTAGTCCTGACACTGGCAGGCGTTTTGCAGCTTCCTTGGGAAACTCATTCCTCCTTAAACAAGAATATTTCCATGCACAACCTCACCCACCCCGGCAGCGCCACAGAGCAAGTGATGCTGTGTCACACCTGAGCGTGTTACCCTGGCAGATTTGGAGCACCGCTCGCTCGACCATCGCTAGTAAAAAGCCACCGCTAACGATAATTAATAGGTTTACTTTAGCTTAGCAATCAGAGTGGAGACAGCGAGGCTGTTGACAAATACACTGACAGATCTCAGGGCTATGAGACAGGTTGGGATGGGGATGCTCAGCGTCAAGACCATGCACCGCTTGGTTTCGGAAGGAAAGCATCCATAACGGATACCTCCTCTCCCTCTGCTAGAGTCTAAAAATACCAGTAGTGGCATTAGGCAGAAAACAAGATGTATGTTTCAATAAAAAGGAGAGCATGCGTACGTTTGGGCACGTGGGCGTTGAAATATAGTGGTGCAGAGCTGTGACTAAAACCAAGGACGCTTCGCAAGGAAATGGCTTTGATAGCTAATACTTAAACTCACGCTGTAACTAACAATTTAATAACAGATACTCCAGCAGACTCAGCTGAGCTTAAAACCTGCGGCGGTAATGAGGTTTTTGAAGGATTTAGGTACACAGTGTGAAGGCTGTTTCTTCTGATGGGTTGGGCTCTGCTGCTGGATACTTCACTTATTGGACTCGCTCTCCCACCCTCAAAGGGGATCAGCTCCATTTTGCTCTCTCCTCAGAAACAGGCAGGAGACAATGTTCACAACCCAAGCCTGTCTGGCATCAACCCTCTTAATTTATGGTTAGAAAGTACCTGGGTACCCATCTATAAGCACTTTAAAGTGGTACTGGATAGGTTTCAGCACTGAGCACATCTTAAATTCGACACAAAGAAAACAGGCATGCCAAAACCTCTTTTTTTTTTTGTTTTCCTTTAAACTATTAAGCCCGTGAATCCAGATAATCAGACTGACCTGAGTTTCCAGTTTCGAGAACGCCCACAAATCCACCAAATCAAGGGATGCTCGACATTTTAAGGAAGGAGATTACATTGACTTAGCTGGAAAGTTGTGAGCTGAGGGAGCCTGAGGGATCAGGTCCCAGGTCTCTAAAGGTCCCTGTGGCTGCCCTACACACCCTTATCACTTGCCCGTTCCCTGGAGCCCAGGCAGGGTGCTGCAGGCACGAGAAGGTGGCATGCTGCTGAGAAAGGGAAGGAAAACGTGCCAAAAACTACTGTGTGTGACTGGGTGTCGAGGGATCAAACAGGAAAAAAAGAAACAATCATGGCTTTGGAACAGCTCAGCCGATTTGAGCTTAAGGAGCTCCATTGCTGACTGCGTTAGCGACTGGTTATCCCAGGTAACCAGGGCCGGCTGCTGCTTTCGACTCCTGAAGGACGAGCTGCCAGGTGAGGCTGAGGCAGGGGCAGCTCCATCTCAACTCCAAATCCACTTTGGAGCTCGGTTTCCCTCAATGTAAAATAGGGACAACAGCATGGACACCTTCCATATGATGCCTGGACGTCTGCGCTAAGAATTACTGCCCCAAAACCTGACTGTGAGCATTACGTGTCGTTCCCCAAGAAGGTTGTAGTGGCAGAAGTTCTGCTGCCCTTCTCCACCTGCAATATTTTTGCTGGAGCTACGCGGAACCAGCAAACCTCAGCTGAGCCGCCTTCTCCTCACAGAGGAAACCACCTCTGCCTAGCAGGGTTTCTCCCCTCAGACCACAGGTTCTCCTTCTGCGGGCAGTGAAGGTGATGGAATGATCCCCCTGGCTTACAAAAGGCTTTGGATCCCAACTTTTGACCCCATGGGATGGACACCTCGGTGGATTATTCGGAAGAACTTACAAAGACACTGTGGGAGGGCACGGTCCCAAGTGCCATCGCCCTGACAGGTAAGGACATGAGTGCCCAACAAGTAATATCCGTGGCTGCACTGATATGAGACAGTTGTTCCAAAGCTGAATCTGTGCGGACCACTCGGCTGCACTTGACGGATGCTGTTTTCCAGGTGCCCGGGGTCAGTACAGTTTACAACTGCAAACAAATAACAACAACAACAAAAAATACAGAACCAAGGGTGTAACAAAGGAGTCTCCAAAAATGAGCAGGGAAAGGCAAAAAAATGGCAAATCACATATTCCACACTTAAAGAGGGTTTTAAATTAAATTTTTTTTCAAAGATTCTTCGGGGCAGAAATAGTGGAAAACCTAATTAAAAGGAAAAAGGGGAGGAGGAGCGATCCTGGCGGCTCCTGCCCTGCCACACGAGGCTCAGCGGCAGAGCCTTGCCCTTCGGCCCCAGACCAGGACTGACATCAGCCAGCGGAGAAGAACGGATTTCTGGACCGAGAGAGCAACAGCATCAACAGCGATACTGGATTAAAGGAGTAGGGAGGGAGGGAGTGCAGGGAGGGGAGGGAATTTGGTAAGTGAACTCAAGTGCTAAGACCAATGGATGTAGGGCAGCCTAGAAGGAGAAAGGGCTCTGCGCAAAGACCGTGATCTGCTAAACTGGTCTAGGTCTGGCTTGATGTGTTCTTGTGCCCCCCCCACTCACAACACACATTCCAGTGTCTTGGAGGGTGCAGAGCTGGGTAGGGTCCATTAACAGCTCTGAGAGAAACCCAAGGGAAAACCAGTTTATTGCACGAGATTTACAGAGCCCTCAGCGCTCAAACATCGCTCGTCCGTTCCTGAGGAACCGCACGATTTATTTTACGTGAATTTATGACAGCTGGGCTTTAGGAACCCAGAGTAACCAGTGAGGAAGGCGCAGCCAGGTCTGATTTGCCTGCAGGAAGGTGGAGGTGGGCGACTCACCGCGGCAGGCGGGCAGGGTGCTGCTCCACTGGCCATTGGCCAAGCACTGCGACTGTGATGCTCCTTCCAGGCGGTACCCGGTGCTGCACACAAACTTGGCCACGTCGTTCAGATTGAACTGACTCCCCTGGGTCAAGCCGTTGGCAGGGTTGCCGGGGTGCCCGCACGTGATGGCTACAAGCAGAAATTGGAGACGTCACTTTTTTTCCCTGGAAGAACGTGGCTTGTCCATTGGAAAAACTTCCCAAGGAAGGCAACGGTAAAAAACACCCCTCACATCAACTCCCAAATCCACGCTGACTTCCAAGGTTTGCGGCAGCTTTGTTGAAATACCGAATCAAGTCGAGAGCACGGTACCTTTGTTCATTTTACTGGCATAAGAAATTCTCTGAACCACTCTCTAAGCAGCTGAGTGCCAGCATCCTCCTGACTTACACTGCAAATTCCCAGAGCTCCTCTTCAAAATTCCCAGCTCCTGCTATTAATCTCTGGCCTCACATTACCCTGGGCACCACACACACAGCCACGAAACCTGCTGTTCTCCTCTCTCCCTGGTGTAAGGCAGACGTATGCTCGCTGCAGTATAAAGTTACACCTGGAGGGATGGTTAAAACAGAAGAAAAACATGACAAAAAATCAGGGTTCTAACATATGGCCTAGAAAGCTTCAATCTTCCTGCTTTAAGAGGAAAAACCTTTATTTCTAAATCCTTGTAATGAGGACTTCTGTGCAGTTCTTGTTCCTGTGGCTGGCGTCAGCTTGGGCCAGCGACGAGGAAAAGGGCTGGAGGATCCCAGTCTGAGCTGCACTGAAGGGAAGCAGCGAGGGAACGGCTGGAGCAGCAGTGAGCACAGAAATCCTGCCATTCAAAGTGCTTTTGGCTGGGCTGCTCTGCTGGTACCTCAGCGGCGGGCGACCCGGGGAGGATACAGCCCTGCTGCGAGTGATGCCCAGAGACCTTCGCTTCGAGCACAGCAGCGATTTTGCTGCACAAAAGGAAGGTCAGGATACGCCACGCGGGGATTTTTGGCTGCCTGAGGAATGCGCTGTCTCCCCAGAGCAGAGGACAAAGCGATATGGATTATTGTCACGCTGAAACGGGGCAGCAGCCCATCAGCTGAAGTCCGGTGGTTCAGCTGTGCAGCTGCCAAAGCCACAAGCTGGAGGGGAAGATGAATTTCCCACCAAAGATCCATAACACTTTTGACTGCCGGGGCTGGACTGTGCCACAGGGATGGGAATTTATTCCTCATGCAAGCTGGTGACAGGTACAGGGCTGAAAAATATGAAGCCAGACAGCCTTCCAGTGCTGCGGGAAGCAGATGCTGGCTTCTCCAAGGGACTCCTGAATACAATTATACGTGTTTTGAAACCAGTGACAGATTCTGTCCCAGAAAAGAAGAGGCTCCCCGCAGCTGGCACGGATCAAAAAGAGGCATTCTGCAGCAGTTTTAAAGAGAAAATATCAGGACAATAGGAAATTATAATGTGGTAACACACACAGCGTCCCGAGATTCTTCAGAAGCAATAAAGCCTCAAGGCATCTCATTTCAGAGCCCAACAGCGCTCCGCTTTAACGACATTAAATTTATGTTATCCAGAAGGCCTGATGTAGCGTAATAACTTCCAGGCCAACTGCTGCACAGGACACACCTTTACAAATCCCTGCACAAAAGCCTGGTGGCTCCCAGGTGCCGGAGTCGGACGCAGGCATGAAGCGGAGCCAAACAAAGGCACCGCACGGGAACCAGCCCCGCTCTGGCTCCGGACTTGGAAAACACATATAGACAGGTAACATTCATCTGCTTTGTGCTAATGGGCTGAAAGAAATAAGTTGAAGAAAAAGGATGTTTAGAAAATCCTCCATGTCCATCAACCTGCCTGGCACCACAAGGACCCCATGCAATGTAAGAGGGAAAGCTGGGGAGGGGCTCTGGATCAGGGAGGGCAGGGAGAGGACAAGGGGGAACAGTTTTCAGCTTAAAGAGGGGAGATTGAGATGAAATCTTAGGCAGAAATGTTCTCCTGTGAGGGTGGGGAGGCCCCGTCCCAGGTTGCCCAGAGCAGGGGTGGCTGCCCCATCCCTGGAGGGGTTCAAGGCCAGGCTGGATGGAGCTTGGAGCCCCTGATCCAGTGGGAGGTGTCCCTGCCCATGGCAGGGGTGGAACTGGATGGGCTCTGAGGTCCCTTCCAACCCAAACCCTTCTGTGATTCGAGAATATGATTGGTGGTCCAAGATCAGTGTGCGTGCACTTAGCAGGTAAATTAAAACTTACTCAACAGAGCATCCTCAGACATGAGAGTAATTCAAACCTACCCACAGACCCAGAGGTGGCCTTTCCAAAAATTCTTTTCCTAAGAAGTTCATAAAGAATCCTAGACGTCCTCCAAACTTTGGAGTCACTGCTAACCTTGACAACTTCAGTTTGTTTCTCATTTTCAGGCTGGCATCTGCACATTCATTGATACCTCCCTGTTATTATTGTGCCTCAGCACATAACGCTTAAAGCCAAGAGAGACTGAAAGCAAAACAACTGGAATCATGATAGGAAACGCATGGATGCCACTGCCCATCAATAAGGTGATGCTTAAACTTATTAACACCTTAGACTTCTCGAGACTTTCTGAATTAGCTTATTTACCGGAAAGATAAATGAGAACCCATGCAAGGTGACTTGTGAATGTGAATCAGAGGAGGAGAGAGACTGAGTTGCCTCTGGTACAGAGACAACTGTGGTGTGCTCAGCAGGGCTACATCTGCCTTTTATCTCTCCATGTCCCGATAAAGAGTGGGCTCCCCACAAACCGCACCGGCAACTGGGCTCACCCAGCAGAAACTTAACATATGAAAAACACTAAAGGAAAACACTCTGAAAACAGAGGAAAGCAGCAAAGCAAGCAGAATTCGAGCGATGCCCCTCCTGCCGCACCCCAGCTGCCTCCTACGGGAGATGCTTGCGCAGCACTCTCACCGTGTGCGTGCAGAGGAGCTGGGGGTGCAGAGCCTGAACGAGGGCTGCCCGCGTGCTCCTGTCCTCTGACTGTCACCGGGGCTAGAGAAAGCTGACAACATACTTACGCACACAGACAGGCGTCTTCCCAGACCAGCGGTGATCCTGCTGGCAGATGCGCACAGACATGCCGATGAGGCGGAAGCCGGGGTTGCACTGATAAACCACGCTGCCGCGGTAGTTGTAGTTCTCCCCGTTGATCTGCCCGTTGACGATGGGACTGGGGACACCGCAGTGCCCCGCTGCTCGGAGGAGACAAGGAGGATCAGTGTGAGCCGGCGCCTGCCCCTCCTGGAGGCAGCACGCAGCCCCCCGCCTGCCTGCCGGATCTGAATTTGAGACTCCGCAGCCATAAATAAAACCAGAGCAGCAATAAAAACAACATATCATTTATAAACCTCCCCAGTCTCAAACCACCTTGCATCTACCGAGCAGTCCGGATCAAAGCCTGCTTCCTTTTTAGATCTACTTAAAACCCTACAGCGTCAGCAGCACTGAGGCCTCACCTGGGATCTTGAATCGGTGCCTAAAATTCCTTTTCCCTCCTGAAAGGCAACTCGGACTTTCTCCACAAACACCACAGTTACTCTAGAGATGCTCACCCAGACACCGCACTTCTGCTCCGCTCCAGAGGCCGTTGGCCATGCACTCCCGCACACGGGACCCGACCAGGGTGTAGCCGGTGTTGCAGGAGAAGATCGCGGTGGCCCCGTAGCTGGTCAGCGTGCCGATCTTGTTCCCGTTGGGTGGAGTCGGCAGGTCCCCGCAGGAGATGACTGAAAGGGATCCCAGAGTACAGTAAGTGAGGGCAGGCAGGGAGCTTTTTAAAGAAAAGCACTCACCGACGCTTACCGCAAATTATTACTGGAGCCAGAAATGAGTGGGAAAGATTATTAAATGGTTATATGGATAATGCAGTTGGGGTTGGTCAGCCTGGAGAAGAAGAGGCTCCAGGGAGACTTTCAGCAGCTTCCAGTGCTGAAAGGGGCTCCAGGATAACTGGGGAGGCTCTTGGTCAGGGAGGGCAGGGAGAGGCCAGGCCGTGGCTCGGCACAGCTGGGACATCCGACTCCCAGAAAAGCCACAAAATGGCACGAGGTTTCGAATCAGAACGTGCAGCCAGTTTCCTCCTCATGCTGTGACTTCCAGGACAGAGCTGCCGTCCAAAGCTCAGTTCCACAGAGGACAACCAGCCCAAAGCCTGGTCTGCGGGTGCAGCTGGAGCCTGGCCAGGAGCCCTTCCAAACACAGACTTCAGCTCCTTATTTTATCCACCTTTAAGATCTGCAAACCCTCTGGAGCTTTCACACTCAGCAAGAAATCAAGAGCCTCACACGGGGCGCTCCTGACCTTAGCGCCTTGCCAAGATCCTGTCATTTGAATTTAGGTGGCAATAACGGTGAAGAAATAAAGCGGGGTCAGGCTCACGCTCCCGGATCTGGCGGAAGAGCTTGCGGGAGTAAAACTGCATCTGTCACCAAAGCCGGCAGCTGTATCTAGAAACAAAGGGAGGCAGGAGGGAAGGGGAAGCTGCCATTCCAAAGGAGAAAATTTTCTGTCTCTCTCAACACTCAGAGAGAGAAAAATCCTCCACCTTTGACAAAAGACAGGATCCAAAGCTTAGCAGTCACGTCAAAACAATTGAGCGAGAGCTGCTGGTTTGCCCAGGGTGGTTCTGATTTACAGGTGATACTGCTGCCCTTGTAAACTTGGTGCTTACACAGAATGGGAAGAAGTTAGGGCTTAAGTCAGATTTTTTTTTTGTTTTTTTCTTAAAAACAAACTTCAGAGCATCTGGTGCCACTGACAGCGAACCTGCTGGGACCTGACAGCAACTGATGAGTGAATGGGCTTCAGTTCTCACAGAACTTCAGATTAAATCATGAACCAGCTCAGCAGATGACCTCTCTGTGCATCCAAACTCTCTTCTCCAGAGCAGTTCTGCAGCCACGCTCTCCGACACCGCCACAATCAGCTAGAGCTGTGGTGTGTTTGCATGTCACACACCCACTGACTGGAAAACAGAACCCCCATCCCCTACAGCACACCCCGTGAGGCTGGCCTGCCCCAGTGCAGCTCCGGAGCCTCGGTTCTTACTTTTACAGGTGGGCATCGGTTCACCTATGCTCCACGTCCCGTTGGCTTGGCACCTGATGACCCGCTGGCCCGTGTAGTAGTAGCCAGGGTCGCAGATGAGCATCAGCTGGGCGTTGTAGTGGTACTGGATCTCGTAGGTCAGGCGCCACCGGCCGTGCTCCACCGCGATGCTGCTGATATCGGGACAGGTGACAGCTAGAGACCAGCCGTGGTGGGCCGGGGGGAAGAAATGAGACAAAGGCGTTAGGAGGTGTTCAGTTCCGAGGCGCTTCAGGGCATTTCAGAGAGCTTCTAACAACAGGGCTGCGCGAGCATCTCTGTTTCACAGGTAGAAAACCAACACGCCATGAGAGGGAGCATCAGACTGAAGTTACGCAGGATGAGAAACTCAGCATCCCAGCTACTGCAGGTGTGAGGCAAAGCCATGCTAGAGCTGGAATGCACCCCTGAAGGGCTCCCTAGCCCCGCGGGGCGCAGCCGGCACTCACCCACACACTGCGGGGGCTGGTTGCCGTTGCTCCACTGGCCGGTCTGCAGGCACTCGGCGCTGGGCTCCTCCCCGGGCTGCAGCTGGAAGCCCTGGTTGCAGAGGTACACGGCTCTCGTGCCCACCGTGTACTCCTTGCCAAAGACGACTCCGTTCTTTGGGGCTCTGGGAACTCCGCAGGAGAGAGCTGGGAAGGAGAGGGAGAAGACCGCGACTGAGAAATCAACCAGCTTCCCATATTATCATGGATTTGTGGCAAGTGAGCCAAAAGCCCAGCTCCCAGGCTCTCCTGTTCACAGGAGCTCCAGCCCCCGCTGAACCCCGAAGCTGCAATGAATGCCCCTTTCCCAGAGGATCAGATTTTCAACTCCTGCCGATCGGTGTGGTGGCAGCAAAGCCAGCATCGAATACCGATTTCTACTGGAAGAGACTCCGGCTCGCGCTTTCTCTAATATCTGTGATACAAAACGCATCAACACAGGATTCAGAGTTTTCACACAGAGATAAAGGATTAGATAGCAATAACGTTTTGTATTTACATCCCACAGCAGCAACAACCTGAAAGCCCTTTCCAGCAGCACTTCTGGATTATGTAAGGCAGCAAATTGTATAATTATGTTGTGGCAGAAGGAAGGCTAAATTTAGCATTACGGCTGAGAAGGTAAGGGGGGAATTCAGGGGAAAAATTGATCAACAGGCACAACGCCAACCGGCTGCTCGAGATGATGGAGAAGATGCTCCAAGCTGCGCCTGCTGAGACCCTCAGTCCCACCGCCACGAGAGCAGAGCAGCAAGGGGACCAGCAGGTTACAGAGATATGAGCAGCAGCCTAATACAGACTGGAATCACACTCATTTACGCTGCGAGGGTTTTGTAAGATGTGACAAGCGCTGGTACCCTCTTCGCTACCACTGGGAACACCAGCACTGAGAGTCTGTCACTCAGAGCTGATATTTTCCTCTAGCAGCATTCAGAAGTGCTGGTAAATCAAGCCCAGACCTGCCCTAAAAGCACCACAGGTTCCCAACCCTCTGAATTTTGGCTCTGGAGTGAGCCCGTCTCACTCAGGTTGGCGACCCGAGGGAAGAGCAGCCTGGGAGCAGCAGCCACGAGGCTGCCAACGGCCTCTGCGGCGCATCGAGATGAGTAGAGCCTGCTGGCAAGCACCGATTTGGATGCCAACACCTAACCCAAACAATTGTCTGCATTTTTACAGTGCTCTAAAGGAAATCTATTCCTTCCCTGAGCAGCCTGAGCTGCTCCCACTCAGCTAATGGATGAGCTGGAGGCTGAGTCTACGTCTCCTGAGCCACATGCTGACACTTCAACACACATTCACCTTCCTGTTATTCCCTCTGCAGGCAAACGGGGGTGAGACAGTCTGAAAAGTCACCTTCTGGTGACACGGACCCCGCTGAGCACGGAAAAGGAGGGATCGGATTTACTGTGTACAGTGACAGCACAAACACTGGAACCTTCTACCACTCAAGGTCCACAACGCCGTTATCCCACACTGCTACGTGAGCGGCCGGAGCCCCAGCCCCGAGCCCAGTAACACTGCACCTTGCAGATGCTGGTGTTGCTAATAGGCGTGAGTAATTCAGCAGGCTTGTATTAGCACGATCAGGCACATCCCTGGTTGAAATGATAATCACACGTATGTCACTTCATCGAGCTACGGAGCTTGGCGAATCTCTCTACAAGGCTGGGTGTCTAGACAAGCAGCCACGCTGAATACCAATTTCACTCAGAGGCAGAAGAAGAGGGGACCTGGTAAGTCCTACCCTTTCACTCCTGCCCGGCAGCTCTCTTATCACTCCTTTCTGCTGTCGCATCCCATCGAAGAGGCTGCTGAGAACACCGACCCCCTTCCCACACCACTGACCCAAGCAAAGCCCTCTCCTTTCTCCCTTCAATTCTCTTCTGCAGCCTCAAGCTGTGCCAAAACTCACCCCCTCTTATTTGCCACTGGGAAATCGAGGTGGAGGGACTGACAGGGAGGGACACGGCGTGAAAACAGACCAGTGCTCCTGGGCAGGGAGGCTGAGCTGCCACCTGCCTCCGTTTCCCTGCCCCAGGAAAGGACGACTGGCTGCTGCCTGATCATAGAATCACAGAATCATAGAACAGTCTGGGTTGGAAGAGATCTTCAAGATCACGTAGCCCCAACCCTGCTGCCATGGGCAGGGCCATGCCACTAGATCAAGCCCTGCCTGCTCCCTCTCCACCTCTCAAGTGGTCTGTTTGATCATTTAGAGTCTTCCCATTGCGTAAGCCCTGCCCTGGTACAAAAGTCAGCAATAATTCAGTGCCTCTAGCCCAGCTGCAGTTAACTAGAAATGTCATTACGCCAACAGATCTAAAAACCAAAAAAAACCTCTCACTCTTCTCACCTGCAGCTGGTTGGGCTACAAAACAAAGAGATGACTGGGCAGGGAGAGCCAAATGGGGCTGCGACGTCTGCTGCACCGCGCCCGTGGCAGGATCCTTCCTTCCCTGCAAATCCAGCATCCTTGAGCAGAACGTTGGTATTAGTTAATTTTTTATTTACAGAGCCCTGCAGCAAGCAGAGAAGCTGGATTGTTGCGGTGGCGATAAACTCAGCATCTGTTCCAAAGGCTCAAATCCACCAGAATCAGAGATGACAAAAAAGAATCGTTGCTCCAGGGGAAAGCAAAGCAGCATTTGGCTTGGAGACCCGTGGAGAGCACGGTCCAGGGAAAAAGAAGCACTTACAGGGGTTCAGAGGGACAAAAACCGCCTGCAGGAAGATGATGTGCTGGGAAAAGGGACAGAGGCTATGAAAGCAAATCTGCAGCTGGGATTCCAAAAACAAAGCGACTTACAAATAGGCAGCAGAGACGGAAAAGGCACATTAGATCATCTCGTGCTCTCCTTCATTGTATCAACGCAGGATTGTTCCCTGCAGAATATTCTCCGCTGCTTCCACCAATGTCAGCTAGGACGGAGCACGTAGTAAAGATTATTCAGAGGGGATTGGGAAGGGGAAGAGGATTATGAGCTGGCCGAAGGGAGCTATGGGGAATGTCATAACCAGACCATGTGTTTGCAGGTACCCCTGTTCCTTCCTCCTGACACAGCTGATTGTGCGAGCCACTCCTGCCGTGTTCCCAAACCCCTGCCGTGTGGTCCTGGCCACCAGAAAGCATGAGAAATTGAGCACAGCCCAAAACAAGAGGTTGCCAGTTGGCTTTGAGAGAGACGTAAAAAAGAATAAACCAAAGTGCTGTTGGATTTTATGAGGCTGAAGTGGGCAAGGAGAGCAGAGCAAGCCCTGGCTATCGGCTGCTGGAGGCCAGGGGGGGGAGCTGCTCAGCCACGGATTCTCCTACAGCTCCAGCTCGCTGCTACTTGCTCACCTGCTGCATCCATCGCAAGGCACTTGGTAACCACGGGACAGTATTAAGATTCCTAATGTAAAAACAGAGAGAGGAGGAGACTTCCCCAAAGAGGAATTCCAGCACACCAGGGCAGGAAGGACTGAGCTGCATTTGTACCTATTCTTCATTACAGGCTTTTCCTTAGGAAGAGGCACAGTACATCAGAGAAATTCCTTATGCTGGGCTAAAGATTCAGGAGGCACAGTTGCCATGACAGCCCCTCGCACTTGCTGGTCTTGCATCTGCTCGTTCCAGCGCTCAGCGTTCGTGCCCATTCGCTCTGTCGGGCAGACTAAATCACTCTCAGCTCATGCCCAGCCTCCCAGCTCCCCATTGCCAACGGGACTGGGTGGCTTGGTCGTGGTTTCCTCCTTTCCACTCATCTTCAAATAAATCCAGCCTGGAGAGGGCTCCAAAAGGATGGAAGCACCCATAGCACAAACCCACCCTTGAGCTGCAGGACTGCTTGCACTCCTGGGCAATTTCAAGAGACCAATTGATTCAGGAGCACAGAAGAGATTTTCCAAGGCTCCTTGGTCCTTCCCACACTAAATAATCCTGCTTTTCCTCATGGCTTGGTCTGACAACGATGCAGATACTGCAATGAGATTTTGCCTACGCTGTCTCCGCTCTCTGGCCACTTTCCAGGGAAGTCAATGCAATATTAATCCCCAGTGCTTGGTCCCCTTGGAACGTGGATGAATGTTCAAAGGCACTGAAAGGCTTCATCAGAATAAAGGCAGGCATTCTATCAACACAAAGGAACAGGGATGACTGGCGGGCTGAGAAAAAGGTGCAATCAGACACGAACACAGCGAGGGAGATGGAACAGAGCCGAAGCACAGCCCCTGGGGCACATTGCCCCGTTCTCCTCTCACTCCCACGCCTGGAAGGAGCCCTGCGCCGAGTATGATATGTCATAAAGATTATGGTTAATTAGGAGGAGATGTGGAAAGAACAACTACATGTCTAAATCTTACACAAAGCCAACGGAAACTGGGTACCATCAGAATCCCAAGGAATTTCTCAGCTCCTGCTGAAAGACGCAGCTCTAAAAGGGCACTTCCAGAAACACCAAAGGAAATTCCAGTCACTAAAACCCTGCTGGAGCCATGGTCCTGCCAGCCTTTCCAGATTCTTCCAAGCTATAGCTTCTCCTGCCCTTAACCAAGGCTTGGCTGGGTCTGCACTGAGAGTTCAAACATTCCTACAGCCTTTGCACAGATGCTTCTTTTTCTCTCCCAGGTCACAATCATCCCAATTACTCCCTTCCCTCCTTGTTCATCGATGCCCAAGGCCTTGGATTCAGAGGCACCTCAGGCATCACTGCCCATCCGCAGCTCAAAGCCTGTGCTCAGCAGGCACTGGGAAGGGAATTACAACAGGCTTTTACGTCTCCTGCATTTCCCCCAGTCCTCCCGAGGACTCCGGACCCGAGTAACAATCCATTTGCCTGCTCTCACCTTGGCACAGGGGGATGGCTTCTTTCCAGTGGAAGTAGCCCTGGGGGTGCTGGGTGCAGGTGGTGGTGCTGTGCCCCACCAGGCGGTAGCCGATGTCACAGCCGAAGCGGATCGAGCTGCCGGGGCGCAGCCCCGACTGGCTGAGGATCAGCCCGTGGGCCGGCGGCTGCGGGAGGCTGCAGTACGGAGCTGGAGAGAAGGGCAGGGGGAAATAAATAAACCATCGGCTGGGCTTTATCAAGACAAATTCCCTTCCTGTTCTCCGGAGTTACAGCGCGCTCACCATAACCTCAGGCTGTACAAGAAATAAAGAACTCGTGATGGATAAATACAAAGTCAAAGGGGGAGAGCGGTAGCGCTACCATCCAACTTTCACTCGGCTCTAGAAATAAAGACTAATTTCTGATAATTAAATATTACTTAATTCATTTACCAAGTAAAGTCATTATTTATTTATAACACGCTGGCAAGTTCTCAACCCAGTTTTCTAACTTCCATTAATTAAGATTTGCTAAGTACCAAAAGACAGTAATTAATTCCAAGGAATTCTCAGCAAACATTGTGTATCCAGCAGTGGGTTTGTGCTGAATGAGGCACGGAGACTCCCTGGGGTCCTGTTCCTCGGGAGCGGTGGCAGAACGCCTGACCAGGAGCACTTGCCCCACCAGTCACGTCTAAGTTGCGCTGCGCGCACCAAGCAGCTCCTACCACAAGTTATGTTTCGAGATGTTCATCTTCAAACACTTTAAAAAAAGGCCCCACTAGAAGGTTGCAACGATTGAGTAGCACCTCAGTCTTTACCGTGAAGCGCCTGGGTTCTGTGCATCCAGAGCCGCGGTCGTATCTCTACTTCCAATTCTGGAACAGTTTGAAAACCAGCCAGAGCTTCCCGGTTTCTGCTGGAAATCGGCCTGCCTTCCCCAGCCTCCCCAGCTCCGCAGCAGCCCAGCCCCGCGTGCCCTCCCAGGCCTTGGCAGCTCCTGCCAGCGCAGATGGTCCCGTTCCTGGCGCAGGCTCGGCCTCCGCTGAGCACTTACCGGAGTAGCGGATTTTGAAGCCTTTTCTGTTGTAGGCGTGATCAGAGGACCAACGGAGATAGACCTTGTTCCCGCTGCTGGTGACGGTCAGAGGGGCAGAGTAGTTGCCACTCAGGGACAGGAGCAGTGGGCTCTGGCCAGAGGGACCTGTGGGGAAGGAGGGGATGAGAGTCAGGGCTGGCACACAGACACGCATGGGTCTTGCGTGCCAGGATGAGCTCCTGCAGGAGGAGCAGGCGTATTGTGGAACAGGAGCTTTCACCACGAGTCCAGGACTGGCAGCTCACGCCCAGGGCTCTCTGACAACACAAGCCCTGGTGCTGACACCTGGCTCCTGCAAAACCGATGGCAAACAAAGCCTGGTTGATAGCAGGAAGACCAGGATTTTGCTCCAGGCAGCAATGCCTTCAGCTCAAGTCCAGATGGGAAACCACGGGAGCAACAGCAGAGGACTTGTGCTCTGCGTTTGGTTACAAAGCTGCACTGCTGTGAATATTGACAGATCCCCTCTCGGTCTGTGAGGACTCATGGGCCTAGAAAATACAGTCTGTACGGCCTTTGGGAATGTGAAGCCACCCTTCCCAGCTTGTCCTTTCACAGCAACCTCCACTACAATTTCTCCCAGGAGACTGATAACTCCTGCCCCTTGGAAAAATAAGTTAGTGTCACCCAAAACTCAAATCATTGATATTATCTCTTCCAGAGAATCGACAAGTCTTGGGAGGAGCTTTCTTTAGGTCCAGCAGGAGGTTGCAGGCATAGCAGTGGAAAGCTCTCCCCAGAGCTCTCTGGGAACACCGATCCAAGATGAACAAAACTCTGCTGTTTCTTTCCTTCCCCCCCTCAGCCAGCAGGCAAGCCAACCTGTCGAATCTCTTACCGTCAAAGATTTCAAACTCGTCGTATTGTTTCTCGCTCAGGAAGTACTCGATGGTGAGGGAGATGTTAAACCCAGGCTCTACCTTCACCACCCAAGAACAGGTCTGAAAGTGAGGGTAGCTCCCCAGGGAGCTCTGGCTGAGGATCACGCCGGTGGAGTCCGTCATAACCTGGTTCATCGGACAGTGCACTGCAGGGAACGGGAAGGAGAGACAACAGCAAATGAAATCCCCTACTGTGCAGGAGGAGGAAAGAAACAAGATATTACAGCCGAGGAGGGCTCCATAAGTCAGGTCAAGATAGAGCACAACTCCTGCTCAGGTACAGCCCCTGCACACCCTGTTCCTCGGGGTTCACCGAGAATCCCTAAGCCCCGTGGCAGCTCCAAATAAAGCACGTTTCCTTTCCCCAAATCTGAGCAACTGTCACATTTATCACAAAAGGCAAAAAGCAACAATGCAAACAATCTCAACTGTCTCTGTGTTATTCCACATCTCTCTCTAAACGAATGGCACTGCAGCCAAGCAACTCAAGTCACAAAAGACTCCCCAGGATTCCCTGGAAACTTTATTATTGGAGTTCGAACAAGGTGTGGAGCTGCAGCCTTATCCCAGGTCACCCTCAGAGCCATTAACTAGGACAGAAGAACTCCAGTCCCTTTCCTAATTAGTGCAGCCTGTTCAGTTCTGAACAGGCTAGAAGCCACCTCGAAGCCCTAAATAAAAAGGCCAGCAAAACCACCCCAGAAGGGGAGGCAAACACACAAGGCGAGCGAAAAGCATAAAAAGAAAGGGGTCTTTATTTCTCCATAATTGTCACTAAAGCCCAGTGCAAACACTGCGCTTGTATTAATAGAAAACAGCCAGAACCATCCAGAAAGAGCAGTGCATTCTTTCCAAATCTTTAATCCCACTGGTGATTTTTTGACCTCTATAAATTGGTGGTCAGATGTAATTTTAGCAGTCCCTTTACCCCCAGGCTAACAACCATCAGTAAATAATTGAATGACCTCCCTTTCTCTCCTTCAGTTCATGCTGTTTCAGAGAGAATAAAGCTGTAGAAAAATATCCCATTATATGGTAAAAATGTGCAGATAGGAGGGAACGAAGGAGATGAAATAATCGCGGCCGGAGTGAACAAAAGTAGCAGCAGGAATCCAGGGGATAAATAAGGTGACATGGAAGCATCTCTGGGATCCCTCCTGAGCGGCAGCAAGGTGCACAGCGCAGCCTGCCTGGGGCTTTAATTTCTCTCCCGTGTAATCCCACACCCTGCGGCACTAAGGGAGAAGCTGTTCCTCCGGCACTGCCTCGCTGGAGGAGCTCGCTGCACTCCAGCCTCATCTCCCTTTGGCTGCTCACGCGTCAGAGCCACTTGCCAGCGCACAACTCCTCCTCCCTCCCAGCGTAAGGACATCTGGGGGCCTGCTCCAATGGCTTCTCCAACGCGGTCGCACCCAGCACCTCAGACCTCTGCTCAGTCCCTGCTCAGGGAAGTACGAGCTCAAAGTGTCGTCCTGAACTGGAGGTTGAGGCGTGATCGAGGGGCACCTGCTGTGAGGCAAACCCCCTCGGAAGGTGTGGAGACCCAGCAGATTCCTCAGAGCCCACAGAGGGTAGAGGAACTTGGAATCAAAAAATCGTTTAGGCTGGAAAAGACCTTTAAGAACATCAAGTCCAACCGTTAACCTAACGCTGCCAAGTTCACCGCTAAACCGTGTCCCCAAGCACCACATCCACACGGCTTTTAAATCCCTCCAGGGATGGTGACTCATCCACTTCACTGGACAGCCTCTTCCAGCACTTGACAACCCTTCCCATGAATCACCTTCCCTATCATTTATCAGAGGGTGGATGCAATAAATCACTCAGCGACTCTCTCATGTTATTTGCTGGCTGTTGCTTGAGCCCAGCCAAGGTCCTCGACCCCAGGACAGTCTGCGAGGCAGGTCAGGGGAACGGCTGTTCCCTGCACAGAGCTGTCTTACGACCCTCCCCACAGGGTCCTGATGGGTGAGTTTGCACTACTGGGACTCTGAAGATCTGAGGATTAACCCCAAGGATGCAGTATATGCAAAGAAATCCCCCTCAGCTGCCATTCAGCTTGCTCCCTCCCCCAGCCAGCCCCTCGTCTCTCCTCGGGAAGCTCTGGCTGCCACGCTGGGCGCTCCCGGCTTTACCTTCACACGTAGGGGGAGGTCCTTCAAACTGGAGATGAGTGCCTAGTTTGCAGGTCAGGATTTCATTTCCAATCAGGGTAAAGCCAGGAAGGCACCTGTACCTCACTATGTCACCTAGGGACAGAAACAGAGAACATCTCAACGCAAGGGAACGATCAATTCAGAATCACAGAGCATCCTGAGTTGGAAGGGACCCACAAGGATCATCGAGTCCAACCCCTGTCCCTGCACAGGACACCCCAACATTGACCCCACTTCATCAAGGCTGAACCATGGCCTGGGAAGAGGGAACCGCAGGGACCTTTCAATCGTGTTTCTGCCATCGAGCTCTGGAATGAAAGGTGCAGATGTAGAAATAAAAGGCGTAGGAAGGCATGCTGGAGTCTCAGTTGGAATAAACTGCTGTCACGCCACTGAGACTATTATGATTTGTGCAAGCTATTTCAGGTGGAGACTCCCCTCAAAGGGAGCAGACAGTGAGAAAAGCTGCTTTACAAAAATCACAGCTACTTCGCCGGCTGCAGACACGCTGCAAATGCGGATGTAACCGTGAGCAACAGCAAAAAACCACAAAAAGCACAGTCAATAGGGGTGAAAGGTTCCCAAAACCAGAATAACAGCTGCTCAGCTTTCACACAATGCTTTGTTTGAAACACCTGAAAACTATTTGTTGTGGCAGAGATTTCTGAATGTTTCTGAACAAGCTCAAGGCTTTCACAAAAGCAAAACCGCTTCTGTACTAACAGAAAGGAAAAGCCTTGAGACAACCGGATCAGCTTGAGTCTGTATGAGCAGCGGGTGTTGAGCAGCTCCCCACTCCAGACACCGCCACACGCATGACCAGGTGTCCTGAGACCCCAGACACAGGGTTACAACACGCGTGTGTCTTCTGCGGGCACTGCCAGCAGCTGGCGAGGGGGGAAGGAAGACCATGAGGACCGCGAGAGGCTACCTATGTTAAACTCTTCGTTCTCGGTGATGATTTCTGCGTTGGGAACGATGGTGGGAGGCTGACATCTGAAGAGCTGGTAGGCTGGAAGAGAGCAAAGGAAGAGCAGCAGACGTTAAGCTGGGGTGAGGGCAGCCACCACCACCTGGGTGTGAACTGACATCAGAGCAAACCCTCCCTCTCCACAAGCAGAAGGAACTGGAAAAGTGCATCCAGCCCTTTCCCCCTCCAGCCCTACAGAGACGGCTCAGTTACGGGTGCTCCAGAGCAGCCTGCTCCAGTTTCTTACACCGAAGAGGAACAGTCTGTGTATTTGCGAGTACCCAGAGAGCACCCCGTCTGGATGAGCACCAAGTGATAACTGATGGATGCTGATGTGAGGCACCATTACCAGCCTCCTCTGGGACACCAAGAGAGCCGATCTTGGTGACCTCAGCGGAATCGAGTCCATCACAGCAGATGGGAGTCTCAGAAGCTCCAGCACCAAGTACATTACTACAGTAATTACTCACAGAATTTCATCCTTACTGCCTGTCCTTGAAGAAGGATGGCAAAGCTCACCCCTTTCTCTTTAACTTGGAACTATTTATCAAATAATTCCAGGAACGTTAGTGTTTTCAACTGCAAATCCTATACACAGCCTGCAGTTCACCAAGTAGCGTATGTAAGGCTGGTGTCAGTGCCTCACGTAAGCCCAGACTGGGCAGACCTTAGACTTTTTACCCAATTAGACATTTTTCAGGGCTGCCACTTGGCTAAATGGGAAGGCAGCATCTGGTAAAGGAGCAGAACCAAATCCTTATGGCTCACACACCTGACCAAATACATTGCAAACAGCAAAGTTTCCACCAAAAAGAGAAGATCCGCTGACACTGAGCAAAAGAGAAGCACTGCTTGCAAGTATGTGGGTGTGAAAGGCTCGAGCACTGGGCTGCTGCTGAAAATAAACACACAAGAGCTGAGAGCACCGTTAAATTGAAAATACGGTACCGGGGACTAAATGAATATTAATGAAAGACATTTTCTGCTATTTACTCAGCACTTCTATGCATCTTTGCTCCCCTTGCACCTGACCCCGCACAAGCACAACTTCCTCTGAAATTTATATCAGCCCTTTAATTTAAGATACCGGAGCTGCCACTGAATATTAATTCTTCCTATCTCTACAATGTCGAACTCTTCACACCCAGGCGGGCTGGCAGCAACCTTAACGAGGCTTCTAATGATGCTTAAACACACACGTACAGAAGCAGACGCCCCATCGTCTTGCCCCAGTTTCCCTATCCGGGGTGGGATAATGTTTTCCCAATAAGTGTGTGGACAAACATGATATTTGGAGATGAGGGAATGCACTGGAGGGATCGCAGCCGCTTCTGGTTCAGGTGAGGGATAGGCTCGCGCATCCCCTGTGCGCAAGGAAGAAGAAAAAGCAAACAGATGCTGCTACAGTGAGTTAAACTCAACCAGGAGGGTTAAAGGAAGAGCCAGCTCTGTAACTGGGCCAGCCAGCCCCTTCCTTGCAGTCGAGCGCAGAGGACGGATGAGCAAAGGAGCTGGGAGAGCCCGCAGGTGGGATGGGAGAGGAGCGAGAGGCAGCAGGGGAGAACCCTCCTGCCACACAGCAAAGAGCCTTCCCGGGAGGGAACAGACTGATTTGCAATCTTTTAAACAGATGTTTGACAGTGGGGGAAGAAGGAAAGGAAACCGTAACCAAAATTTAAATTAAATGCTATTTTAAAAGTGCCTGCCAGCATCTGTTGAAGTAGAAAGATAACCCAGAATTTACAGCATTCATCTCCTCTCTGTAATGGGCCACATTTCAAGAAAGGTGTGATTAAGGTGGCTTCAGCAGACGGGTGGCACAGCACCGGCAAAGCTCCTTTCAACCGCACATCCATTTGTTCTCCTCAGGATGACACAGAGTCCCGTCCTTGAACCCACCCCGGGACCCCCTGCGCTCCTGGGCCATAAACCCTTCCCCAGCACGCTCACACATCCGTTCGTGGCGGCACCTTAACGAACCCGGTTAATAATGGGTGCAACATCATCAGTTTTCAAGGGATGCTACTGAATCTCTGCAAATTGTTCTTTAGTTTCCCTTCCACCACCCTAAGGAAACATTTCTCTGCAGGCGCTCAGCACAGCAGCGGTTCTGACACGGTGCTGATATCCCCGTAAGGGAAAAGACATTTTGAAGCTGAAGGAGGACGTCTCCTACGCCCTAGAACTGCCAACATGCAGAAATGAAAATAAACACCGTGGTAGATCCTGAGGAATCCGCTTTTCCTGCAGTTACACCCCGAAGGGCGATGGCAAGGATTTAACTGACTGCGTCGCCTGAGTCCAGGATGAAGATTCTGTCCCTTCTCCCATCCCTTGGTGTGCAAGGCGCCACGTGGAGAACGGGAGGGTGGAAAGGAGGAGAACCCCACTCTGGAGGCAACCACCTCAACCTCTTAAATCCCTGAGTTTAGGCCTTTCCTGTAGCTTATTCAGTGCTGGAAGGCGCATCCCTATAAACAATCAGCAGAAGGAACCTCAGTGTAAAGTGCTATTGAGATGAGAGCCACAGCAAAGCCAGCGTTTAATTCACATACAAAAGGAAGCGCTCTTGCAACTGCAGCGGCGTTTACCGACTGCTCATTTCTGAGCCAAACCGCCTCAACCGTAATTTTTTGCGTAACTGTTATATAGGCGCCATTGTCTAGCAGCATAAATCTCAGAGCGCTTTGCAGCAGTAAACCAAATTCCCTCCGAAGCCCAGCAAACGTTCTTTACGTTCAGCTGACCCATATAACTCTTGCCTTTCGGAACTGAACATAAGCTGAGACGTTCTGCACAGATTCGTCGCGTAATTCATGTACGGCTTTTGTTGATGATGTTGCCAGCAAATTACCGAAGCAAGAGGAGGTCTCCGTTCGCGCTTCCCAAAATCCCAGTACTGCCGTAGGAACTTGTTAGCTAATCCAATTTAAAGTTGGGCTCGGGTTTAGTGGTGGAAAGCAAATGCTCTCGTTGCGATGTAATTCCCAGCATCTCTCCAGCTGCTCTCACACCAAAGAATCCTCAGTAACCCAGAGACTTACAGGAATCCTTTCCCTCCCCAGTGGGATGAAGTCACCTCTCCTCGAATCATAGAACTGTTTGGTTGGAAAAGACCTTTGCAATCACTGCATCCAGCTGCACCTGTCCCTACTAAACTACCCCTGAGCATCTCATCTGCCCGTCTGGATATTAGGAAAACTTTTTTCACGGAAAAGGTCATTGGTCCCTGGCAGAGGCTGCCCAGGGAGGGGGTTGAGTCCCCTTCCCTGGAGGGGTTTAAGGGACGGGTGGATGAGGTGCTGAGGGACACGGGTTAGTGATTGATGGGAATGGTTGGACTCGATGATCTGGTGGGGCTCTTCCAACCTGGTGATCCTATGATTCTTTTAAACCCCTCCAGGGATGGGGACTCCACCCCCTCCCTGGGCAGCCTCTGCCAGGGCCTGAGAACACTCTGAGTGAAGGATTTTTTTCCTGATGCCTGATCTGAATGTCCCTTAGTGCAACTTGAGGCCATTCCCTCTTATCCTGTCACTTGGGAGAAGAGAGCAGCCCCCACCTCGCTGCGCCCCCCCTTGCAGGCAGTCGTAGACACTGATAAGGTCACTGAACACTGATGTCATTTAAAGGCCACTGAGATGACCCAAGTGGCTTCTCACAGCATCGGGATGACAATGCCTCACCCCGCCAGCGCCGCAGGGAAGGGGAGCTTTAAGGATACAAAGCAGAGCTGTCCATAATGGATCTGCCATGGAGAGGGCACTATTTACAGGCATCTCCTTGAGGGAGGCGTAGGGCTGGCACGGCTGTTAAGTTTGCGGGCACTCGATCTGCGCTTGAATTATTGCAATGTTACAGATGGATTTCCACATCTGCACAGGCTGCGGGACCACCTGACTGCGTAAGGGACCTCAAAGCGCAAAACCTGGGCCCTTTGTGGAAGATCTCAGGTAGAAGCATCTTTTTCCCCATCTTTTCCCCAAATGAGTCCTCCCCACAGCTGACTCGTGCCCCTCGGCGCCCCGCAGGCAGGTACAAAGCACGCGTTGCTCAGGAGGTGGTACAGACCATAAAAATAAATGGCAAAAATGCCTCCGTTGGCTGCATCGCTGTGGAACTTCATCAGGACCTGATTGGAAGAGCTTTGGGCTGATTTCTTCGCCGAGTTGCCAGTGAACACACCAAGCTGTGGGGCTGTTTGCTGTGGACCATCCCTAAATCACAGATCAGAAACACAAGAAAAAAAGCATTATTACGTGTCCTTAATCCTGGACAACAAGGATTCCTTGCCCATTTTGCACCAGGGGTCACAGTTCTCAGTTGCTGCAGTTTAAAAGGCAGCTGGGGGTCAGTTGTGGCCCCTAAGGCCATCCCAGCGCTGCCTCTGCAGCTCTACAGATCAGCTCGGACTGGAGGGCTGCGCATCTCTGATTGCGAAAGGAGAACTGGAGGAGGACACTGGTAAATGCAAATGATTTACCAACAGCTTTTTCTTCATTCAGCCTCTCTCCATAGACCGGCAGCCAGAGATAAACAGCAAAAGGTAAAACCAAAAGAGCCCCAGAAAATCTGTCAGAGAAAGCAACGGCACAACATGATTCCCACTATGTGACTCCGAACAGGATTCATTTAAACCAAACTCTCCAATGCAGCAGGACCCACGCACCACAGCACTGGGTGCTCTATTGATCAGCAAGAGCATCCTTCTGAAACGGAGCCTTAGCAGCAGCTCCCGTCAGCTCCCACCCTTCGCTGCACCCACCAGACAGTGATGAAATCGTTGTAGGGCTCTGTCTGCAGGACGGTGAAGTTGAGATGGATTCCGTATCCCACCGGCACTGTGAGAAGCCAAGTGCAGTCCTGGGAGTTGGGGTACTGGTTGGGGAAGCCAGGAGAGTAAACAGTACCATTCTGGGTGGTGACGTTCCCTCCGCAAGGCACTGCGGGTCATCAAACAGAAACACAAACCCGATGAAGAAATGTCCCCTCCCAAAGAGTAACTCCTAGGGATCCTCTATTGCCCGTTTTTCTTTGGATAAAACGATAGCAATTCCGGATACAGAAGGATCCAGCCCTAAAACCTTGGCCTAGCTTGCCTTGAATAATTTGTATCTGTCACAAATAGATCTAATGTTTTCAAATTATTTCCATTACAATAGATTTACTAAGTGCTTCAGAGCTGAAAGGGGACTGCCAGGGCATTTTGGACAGATGTGATAGCCAGGTGCCCAAATACACTCTGTCTTATACCCTACTAAGAGTCTTTGGGCTCCACCAGCCGCATGGAAAACAGCTCCTGACCAGCTCACACCAAATCCATCCACTTGTTCTGGCCTGGCCCAGGAGCACGAGCAGCTGGCTTCTCAGAGAGCACATCTGAGCAGGGGGGAAATGATGATTTGTAGGACAGAGGCAGCCAATTCATTAATCAAGATGACAGTTCTGTTGCACTACGAGTCTTCCAGGACTAAACGAACTTGCAAACTAACGAGAGGCAATTAGAAACAGGCAGCGGAAAAGATGGAGGGGCAGAGGACATCCTGCTGGAGGCAGTGCAGGAGGGCCACAGCGGGTCCCTGCGTCTGAGTCCCACCTACAAGCACCAGCATCTGGACCTCCCTGGCACGGAAACTCAATCGGAACGATAGCAACATCTGCAGCCCCTTCCTGGCAACCTGCAACAGCTGAAGGCACGGGGGAAAGCACAGACAGCATCATCTGCTTGAGCCAGCTCTGTGCTAGAAGCCACGCAGCTGTATTAATCCAACCCTTGGCTCTGGCTAACACATCCTTCCTCCTTACACAACATATTAACTCAGGCTCGGTGCTGAACGTTCAACTCTTTTGTACAGGAGAAGCTCCACAGACTTCTACCGCCCTGACTCGATGTGCCAGATGCAAGGTTAGAGCCAGTCCCCACATACACCCTGCCTGGTCCTGCTCCGCTTTCTCACGTGGTCTGTCCAGCTGAGAAAAATATGTGTATTTCTGTAGCTCCATACGCTCCTTTGCTGAAACAAACACCCAAGAAACATTGAGGGCCAAGTTCCTTTCTGCCCGGTGAATGCTGATCGCTGGGAACGCTCCCCGGAGCGGTGATGGAAACCTCGGCCCCTGTGCATTTATTTCAGAATTACAGCTTCTCTTTTAATTAAAAGGGCTTTCAGCTCTGCCCTGCGTGGGCAAGGTGAGGCTGGCAGCCTAAGGCAGCGAGTCCTCGCTGCTTGCTGCTATGCAAAAATGGACCATTTAAGGAAAGAGCTAGAAAAGGAAAGTTCTGTGTGGACTTCAGCAGCACTAACAGCCCCCCGATGTGCACACAGAGAGGCAGCAAATGGTCCAGACTGTACCTAACCCCTCACCCCTCTCCGCTGTCAGAAGTGCTGTAGAGTAAGAAAGCCATTAAAAGCACAATAAAGGAGAAAAAACTGGATGGTTGCAGCTGGCGGAGCTGATGCCTGAGGCAGCTAAGGGCATAACCCAGCTACCAGCAGCTCCCCACCCTGCCAGCAGCACCCAGCTGGGCACAGGAGAGTCTCTCAGCTCACACACATCTCTTGCATCGCTGGGGTCAGTGAAAGAGCGCCTGTGGGTTCAGCTCTTCATGCTTTGTGTTCTCTGGGGTTCAAGGACTTAGGACTTAAAAGATGAAAAAATATCATCTCTCTTTCCCCAGTGCAGAGCTCTTGCAGACCAAGTGCTGTACGGCAGCTGGGATAAAGGTCAGTGCTCCTGGGAAACGCGGTGGGAAATCTTCAATAAGCAGTCCCGAACTTCTTAAAGGTTCATATGAAAACCTTCTAAAGCAAACCACACAAAACTCATCCCAGAAGATGAAAGGCCAGAACAACCGTGCTGGAGTTTGAAAAGAGTATCTGGATGTTTGAGCTTCAATGCCTAGAACTGGTTGGACACTAGGAGGAATTTCTTTACTGAAAGGCTTGTTGAGCACTGGAATAGGCTGCCTAGGTTGAGTCACCACCCCTGGAGGGGTTTAAAAGACCAGTAGATGTCATCCCTGGGCATGTGGTGTATTGGCAGACTATGCAGGGCTGGATCGATGGTTGGACTCGATGAACTTAAAAGTTCTCTTCCTACCAAATCCATTCTGTGATTTGGTTCATTTTGACCAGGCTGAAGTATGTTGAGCATCGGCTAAATGAGAACACGCTGCAACACCTCAGGGGCCGAGGCTTTATTTAAAAGGCACATTCCCTGCCTCCAGCCATGCTCTTGTTTCCAGAGAAACTTTCAGCCCCCTAACAAAACAATAAGTTCAAAACAGAGAGCTGAAGCCTGTTCCCTCCCCAGAACAGCCTGGGAGCTCCCGGAGCGACCCCAGCGCCTACCTTCACACCTGGGCAGCGGGTGGTCCCAGTTCCTGTTGGTGCCGTGCTGGCAGGTCAGGACGGGGTGGCCGATCAGCTGGTAGCCAGGTAGGCACTCGAAGGAGATGGATTGCCCGACGTTGTAACCCGCTCCTCTCACAACACCGTTGGCAAAAGGTTCTGGGTCTGGGCATTCCTGCAACTCGTAGGCTGAGGAAGGAAAATAAGGAGGAACTACAGAATAGTTTGGGTTGGAAGGGACCTTAAAGATCATCCAGTTCCACTCCTGCCATGGGAGCAGTTCCACACCTCCCACTGGAGCAGGGCCTCCAAGCCCCATCCAACCTGGCCTTGAACCCCTCCAGGGATGGGGCAGCCACCCCTGCTCTGGGCAACCTGGGCCAGGGCCTCCCCACTCTTACGGTGAAGAAATCCCTCCCTATGTCTAGCTTAAACCTGCCCCTCTCCAGTTTATACCCCTTGCCATTTGTCCTGTCACTATACGCCTTCGTAAACAGTCATACTGCATATTTTCTCATAAAAGCAGGAACAGAACAGCTCCCACCCTGCTTGGGTGCTTCCTCCTCATACAATGATTTGACTGAAGGAGATAAACCTTAACGAACGGCGCACACATGGGCAGGAAGGCTGAGGGACAAGCCTGCTGCTGCTTTGTGGGAGCACTGGGGCTGCCCTGGTCGGCTGGAGCCTCGGCGCCCGGACTCACCAGGTCAGCCCGCACTTCGCTGCGCACTGGGGAACCTGCCTTGCTTTGCAACCAAACGCGGACAATCCCGATGACAAATGCAAGTCAATTGGCTAACATGCTCCACCTGGCACCATAAATTACTGGTCAGCCTTGCTAGAGCTAATTTGCATAGCCATTTCCATGAGATTACCCAGAGTGCCTCACCGAGCACAGTCCTTCCTAAATTGTGCAGCAGCGCATGAATTATATGGTGCACGAACAGGACAGCCAAGACAAAATTAATGTTTTCAATTAAGTATGAGTAGCAGCTTTTATTGCTATTTCTGGGGAGCCAGCCCTTTGTCAGTCCTTGGCTGTATCACACGGCTGGAGACACACGCTCCATCTTTCCCGCTCCTCGGATCTCGGATCTCTTCCCCCAGGCAGCAGCTGGATCACTAGGCTCCCAGCAGCTGTGTAGCAAAGCCCATCCTCACCGTATTCAGTACCCAACCTGCCCTGGGCATCCTTTGCCCCTTCATATTCCCATAATCCAAAGAGAGGATGACAGTGGAGACCAAGGGGTTTTGCAAAGACGCTCATCAAAGTAGAGCTGGGGGTCAGATGGGGCCAGAAATTCGTGTTCTCTTTCAACAGGGCAAACACTCCCATGGGCAGCCCCAGTCCAGCACCTTCACAGAGCAGAAATCCAGTAAGAGGAGCGTTTCTAGGGCCTCACGTTGCTGGCTTCAGAGGTGGAAACGCTGCGGCTCAGAGGAGACAACGTCCAAACCCAGGGAGCTGCCCAAGGACTCAAGCTGGGCAAGAAGGCAGGCACCTCCATCCCCCCATCATCTCAATAAACTACACTGAGGGCATCTTTTGATTTTAATAGATTCTTTCTCTGGTTTTACTCCAAGGATCCCCTTTGCTACATCATGTCTCCCTCCGCTTCTTTACACGGTTCCCTCCACCAAGCAGCCCCAGCACAAGGCTCGGCCACAGCTAAGGATGCGCTTGGACTTCAGCAGAGACTGAAGAGCAGCTGTAAAATTCCAGGGCAGACTCAGGGCTGCTGAGGACTCTTCTCTTTGCACTGACAGTCAACAGAGCCAAGATCTAAGTGAATCTGGCTGGAATTAATTCAAAGGCATTTCACTGTCACAAAGCACTCTAGGAACATTTGTTATTTGCCGCAGGCGTAAGCCTGGGTGAACAGATCTCTGTTATTAGGATTAAGCATCGCCTTCATGTAACACCTTTCCACTCATTTGGATTAAGTCTTCACGGAATTAATTCAACAGAATAGCAACAACCATGATGCCTGCCCTCTCTTCACCACCTTTCACCTGGGGGTGAAGCACCTGGAGATAGGATTGTCCCGCTGCTGCTCATTTTGCAGTCTCCTTACCCTGGTATTCCAGCTTGAAGCCTGGCTTGTTCTGCGAGTGGTCGCTGTGGAAGTACACGGTGGTTTCATGAGATGTTGACAGAAGGGAACCCGGGATTTCGGTGCCGCTGAACCTCCCGATAACATTACTGGTGTCATACGGCCCGTTACGGACTTCGACGAAGTCGTGGTTTGGCTCAGTGGAGAAATTTAGGAACTGGATGTGAGCACCTGGAGAGGAGGAATGAAGAGTCAGCCTTTAAAGCCACACGCAAGCCTCAGCACATCCACACCGCTCCCCCAGTGATGCCCAGCACAGCCTGGTCAGTCAGCAGGAGCACATCTACCATGGTGGGGTGGAGGGTGCCTGCAGGCGTACGGGTCCTGTGAGCTTTGGACAAGCTCAGGCTACTAACGCCCATAGTTTCATGCTGCTGGAGCTCCTGCGCACGCCTCTCTCTCCGCCTGACACCACAGAAATGAGGAAGGCAGGCGCAGAGCTACATGGATCGCCCCTCGCCAACGCGAGTGCAGCCAGCTCAGGTGGCAGGACAGACTGAACCAGGCGTTTCGTTTCCCCAGCAGCAGAACTAATTCAGGAAACCCAGAACATCAGTGATTCTTCCAGGCGTGCAACGCTTCCACCTCCTGGCAATCAGGCACCTTGAAGGGGCTGGCCTGGAGCAAAGCTGAGCTGGAGGTGTGCGAATCCCTCTCTTACGAAGGGCTGGGGAGTTCCTAGCTTTGAATGTGCTGATGCTGCACGAGCTCCAGCTGAGGGAGGATACGATCTGACACAGGCTTCGGTCGTGTGTGTCACGATGCAGCTGGTGATGCTCTAAGGTTTATACAAACGTCAGTAGCTCAAGACAGGGAAGCACGCCAGCACGCTGAAGGAGGATGTTAGAGCTGATGCAGAGGCACGCACACAAATCCCTGCAGCCCCGTTACAATCCACGGTGACTCGTCAATCAGCTTTTGAAAAACATGTTTATCATTTCACAGCATCCTACAAATGCATCTCCAACAGCAAGTGTGATCAGAGGTCAAACAACAAAGCTTCCGTAACTCATCTCGGCAAGCAACGCCTCCAGCAGTGACCACGGACTGACCGACTGACCGGGGCTGGTATCTTCCCATCATCTGAGGGATGGCTGAGGGGAGACCTCATTGCTCTCTCCATCTCCCTGAAAGGAGCTTGTGGAGAGGAGGGAGCTGGGCTCTTCTCCCAAGGGACAGGATGAGAGGGAATGGCCTCAAGCTCCACCAGGAGAGGTTCAGGCTGAACATTAGGAAACAATTTTTCACAGGAAGGGTCACTGGACACTGGCAGAGGCTGCCCAGGGAGGGGGTTGAGTCCCTTTCCCTGGAGGGGTTTAAGGGACGGGTGGACGAGGTGCTGAGGGACATGGGTTAGTGATTGATGGGAACGGTTGGACTCGATGATCCGGTGGGTCTGTTCCAACCTGGTGATTCTATGATTTTATGATCTCTCTCGTGCTAGCATCACACCAAACCCCGCTGCCTTACCAAACCCCACCGGCAGCAATATCCTCCACGTGCAGTCCAGGTTGCTTGGATAGTTCCCTGGGAACCCCGGGCTCAGCAGCACTCCTTCCATCTCTTCTGCTGTTCCTCCACACTGGGCTGTAAAATCGACAGCATGAATGGTCAGGACCACTAATGGATGATGCCTACAGCTGGATGATGCCTACAGCTGGCCAGCTGCATGGGAACACAGAAATTAAAAACCAAGAAAAGAAAAAGGAAAGCCTGCTATGGAATAGCACAGATTTTGCCAGGCACTGTGTGGCTGCATTACTAATGCATGTGCCTTTCTCCTGCCCTCTGGAGATAAAAGCCCGGACCCCGAGATCCAGTTTGGGCAATCACAGTGGGAGAGGCAGATCTGAGCCACAAGACCAGAGACGGGTGCTCTGTTCTGTCCACAGACATCGTAACAGCGCACATCAAGCACACAGCACTTGTTTGAATTTTTAACCACCTTGAAAAATGACTGTGAAGAAAAAAGCCTGATCCCATTTCAACCCCAGTCACTGCTATTTCTTCTTCTGGTCAACAGAGCTGCCTCGACTGCCGTACTTGCCGATCTCTGGGCAATTACTGATAAATACAAACCAGCCTGTTTGCACTCCAGCTGAAGTAAATTTCCTACCAAGAAGTGCTCCACAGATGACAGCACAAAATATGTTTACAAAAGGCATCACATGAAAACTAAACATAGATAGCGAGTTCTCATGCTTATCTGGATGCCCTCCACCTTGTTACGGTAACGCCATCCAGCCGAATACACCCAGGTGTGCTCCTACCACGTTCTGACAGTGAAGGTGCAGCCTCCCTTTGTCCACTAGCTCATTACGTGTGTACTTGCTGCTAAAAAGGTCTCTCCCTGAAGACTTCTCTCTCTTTCTCCTCTAATGGCTCTTTAATAGAGCTACTCCTACATAATATAGAAGTCAAGCATCTGGATGAAGTAGACCAAAAGAAAATCGGCACGCTTGGCCAGGGAAGCAAGATGTTCCCTGAGCAAGGGAAGAACCGAAGCCTGGATTCAGCAGGGGCAGCAGCCAGCGGCGCTGGACGAGGTTTAGACACACGATGAGCACCGGACAGCGAGCTCGAGCTGTCGGAGCGGGGTGCCGTGGCATCCCCTCAGAGGACAACGGTCACTCAGGACGATGGGCGCTTGGCTGCAGAGATGTTTATGCCTCTCTGGAGTTGGATGACCTTTCTCAGCCAAGTGCGACGCAAGCTGAGCGATGCGAACAGAAGGGTGGGTGGCGTTTGCACCACCGCACTCGGTCACGACCACCCAAAGCCAGACAATCTACTTGGCAAAATCCTATGGAACTGGGTGACGGGTGCTGGTTAAAGGGAGAAAACTTGAAATGTTTAAAATTATCATCAGCTGGATGATTAGGTTGGGATCCTCCTCCAGGCTGGGGTCCTCAACCCTAACGCTGAACTGAAGGGCTTCTGATTTCTGTGAAAGCGACCCCCATGGGGATGAGTCCTTAGCTCAGCCATTCTGCTGCAAATGTCTCTGTATTTATTCCTGGCCTGCAGATCATCGGATAAAAGAACTGTTAGCTCTTATAATTACTTTAAAGCAAAATGATGTAAGCTAGAACAGCAGGAGCCTGAAATAACTGTTAACTAAAGCTATTAAATGCATAAATGTCTTTCTCAAAGCTGTAAAATGTGCAATATGAATATTAAACACCTAGAATTGCTAAAAGCTAAATATTGAAAATAATCCAGAGACTCCAGCAAGCTCCCTTCACCTCTGTGCCTCTTCTCCTTGGGCTCCCTTCTTCCACAGTGGATATTAGCTACTGGTCCTTCCCTCCCCAGGTCTGAACCACCCGGCAGTCTCAGCCCTTCTCCTTGGAGAGCGTCATGGGCAAAAAGCCGTCTTGACAAGCCATCTGGCTCTTGGTGGTCACACAGGACCTGCCAGGGACGGAGTGGTACGGTTTGGAGATACCGAGAGAGTGACCAAGCCCCACCAAAGACGCCGTTGCAGAAATACCAAGATGCATTTCATAAAATAAAAACCAGCGTGCGGAGCTTTGCTTAAGATGGAAAAAAAACCTCTCCACCCATAACCCCAACCCTTCTGCAGTATAAACGGGTTTTAGGTTTTCCCTTTTGAATGGATTTTTGTTGAGGAACTGGTTTTGTATTTCACATTATAGACTATAGGCACACTTTTAGCGTTCCAGATAAAGCCTCCTGCAGTCCAGAGGGACTTTCCCATTGGAATCTCCTCCTGCAACAAATGCAGATTTTCTCACACTCCATCTCACTTCCAGCACAAACCTTCATTTCTCTAGCACAGACCTTTGCCTTTTTTTCTTTTTTTTGGGAGAAGTGCTATAAATATCTGGCAGGTACAAGAGAATGAGAGTCCTACCGATGCAAAGCGGAGGCGGGTAATTCCAGCGGCGAACGGTGCCCGGCATGCAGGAGATGTGCGAGTGGCCCTGGAGGAGAGGAAACCAAGAGACGGGGTTTGGAGGGTCTCCCCGTATCCCCCTGGCGGTTTATTCTCCTCCTTTTTGTTGGAAGATGTTCACTACCTGAAGCGCGTAGCCCGGTTCGCACTGGAAGGAGACGACATCGTTCACTAAATAGCGCTCGCCGATCTTCAGGCCGTTCCCGGGAACAGGGGGCTCCGGGCAGCTGGACAGACCGACGGCTGTGAAGGAGAAGCAAGATGAGTGTGCTGGGGAGCAGGGACAGGGTCTGCGCCAAGGGCAGAAGGGATGGAAACACAAACCTTCATTTTATCCCTTCCCCTCCTTATCAACCACCTCCACGTCAGACACCGGCAGGGAAAGTCCCGTGGCCTTTGCATTCTCCACAGACCCTCCTGGTCCTGCAAGAACTCCCCAGTGTCACAGGCTCTGGCCAGGATCCAGACGTATCCGCATCCACTGCCTTCGCTTTAGCCGAGCACAAGTTTTTCAAGGTACAAAGGTGTCACAAATCACTTGGTGATCCGTGGCCAAAACCGCTTTTAACTGAACCCTAATGACCCGATGGAAGAGCCGCCTCTGTGAGAGCAGAGCAAAGTGAAGACCAGCTGCTTCGAAAGGGTTCCCGGACCGAAAAAATGTGCCAGGAACCTTCGCCACCCGAGATCCGTATCCATGTGATGCCACACGTGCCTCCACCAAGCAGGCCGCATCGGACAGAGGATGGGAGAGGATGCGAGGGCGCTGTCTGCCGTCCCTCGCAGGCCACACCAGGGGCACTCGGGGCGCCTTGTAGGGCATTTGTCCCTTTCTGGCTAGAAACAGCATGCTTTCCTTCTCCAGCCCTGCTCCTCCTGTTTTCAATTGCAGATTGAATTCACCACGAGATACAAGCAGCGGCAAGCGCAGCCGGTCCCTGACGGTGCCTGCAGCCTGCAAAATTTTCGTTCGATCCCCTTTCCATCTGAGCTACATTTACAAGTGGGAATATCCTGCTGCAAACCCAATTCACAGTCCCCGAGGCCGAGTGTTGGATGATGCTCTCTCCTTTTCACCCTCTCCCTCCTGCAACACCAAAGGGAGAGAAAAGGAGGACTGGTGTCTGCGGCCGCCTCGCCCCCACTGCGGCTCAGCTGCCTGCCAGCACCTCCCTCGCTCTCCGCGCTGGCAGCTGCCACGAGAAGATAACCTGCAGCACCGCAAGGGCTGATGCTCCGCTTGAACCCCCCAGGCTGCAGGCTGAGCCGAACGGAGATGAGAAAAGAAAAGGGGAGAGAAGATGCTGATTCTCCCCCTGAAATCTGAATCACACTTGCCAGCAAGAGAACACACAGTCCCTCTGCACACGCGGCTGTGCTGCTTGACCTTCAGAGGGAACAGCTTTAACTAACTGCCCGTTCAGAGCTGCGGGCTCCGAGCTTCACTCAGTCCTAAATGGCCCTTGCTCTGCTTTAGCTCCCCAGCATGTAGAGATAAGAGCTTTGCTGGAGGAATCCAGCGAGGGAGAAAGGGAGGAAACACACTCTGGTGGTTTAGCTCATCTCTCAAAACTTCCCTGCAGCACCTCTAAAGGAACAAAGACAAAACCTGGGGCTCACAGCTGTGAAATTCCAGTTGTAAGAGCAAAGCGAAAAACACATTCTTTCCGACTGCCCTGAAAATCAACACCTATTAATTGTCTCAGCAAAGAAACCAAACAAGCCCGATAATCCCAAGCCTCATGAAAAACCTGAATGTGATTGTTGCAAACAGGGTAATAAGATCCTCAAAGAACTTATTGATTGAAATAGAAATGAAGAAGAAACGAGAGCTGCAGCAAGGGACTTTCTACAACAACATCCATTTCCCCAGAGCAGTCCGGGGCGCTCTGTATCTCCCGGTGCTTTCAGTTGCCGTGATCTCACTGGATCCATCAACATGCAAGGTTTCAACTCACAAACCCAGTAAAACCTGGAGAGCTCAGTACCAGTTGGCCCTCTAAAGGACGCAGCACCCGCAGCCAAACAGCTCTGCCATTTCTGAGGATTGTTCACAAAATGAAATGCACTTTCAAATCTATTTGCTGCTCTGGAAAAAAATAAACAGAACGCTGGTTGGCTTCAGAGACAAACACAAGGTTTGTGATCAAAACCGATTGTCAGACACGGTGTCCAGCAAGAAGCAATTATGTTTGCATTGCCCCAAGGAAGATTGCGTGAACAGAGGCAGCAGCCCCAGCACATCTCTCATCAGCTCCTCATCATCGGGACAGACCCCGACCATCACCACGCATTAACCAGTCCCCCGAGAGCTGCACCGAGACCAGGCTGGCTCCGGGCTGCTGCACCCGCATCGTTAGCGAGCTGCAAATGCACAGCCTGCTCGCTCTCCTGACTGCTAGCTACACACTCCATTTACATGCACTGAGTGGAGCTAAGAGCTGCCGTTCGGCACCTGCTTGTCTGTACGGTCTCTGTGCTGCTGCCGGGCTGCGTCTGAGCAATTCCAGCCGTCGGTACGACACCATCGGCGAGGTAACAGCCACCGTCCTGCTGACCCACTGCACCTCACCACAGCACAGCTCCCCTGCATGGACATCTGCTCCAAGAGCAGGAATCAGAACACAGACACAGGGGAGAAGAAATCTTTGGTATCCTTTTCCAAACCTGACAGCCCTTTCCCAAGTGTCTCTTCCCTGCCACGTCTTGCAGTTTTGGTCTTAGAATCATGGAATCATTAAGGCTGGAAGATCATCAGCTCCAATCATCAGCCCACCGCCACCATACTACTAAAATGTCAGGTTTGTTCTCTTAACGCTGAGCATTTCCTTATTCAGGCACTGTGCCTGTATATCACAGAACCACAGAATCACCAGGTTGGAAGAGACCCACCGGGTCATCGAGTCCAACCATTCCCATCAATCATGAGCCCATGTCCCTCAGCACCTCGTCCACCCATCCCTTAAACCCCTCCAGGAAAGGTGACTCAACCCCCTCCCTGGGCAGCCCCTCCAGTGCCCAATGACACTTTCTGTGAAAAATCTTTTCCCCCTATATATCCTATCATCCTATCCTATATATCCTATCATCCTATATAACCATGTTCTCGGGGCTGGGTAGCCAAGAACCAAACGCAGTCTTGCATTAGACCTGCTGGAAGCAAAGCGCTGCCGTCGGCGTGATCCATAACGGACGAACCCACTGAACCATCCAACACAGAAGAGGGGTAGAAATAGAGTGGGTACCCACACTTTGGCCAGTGCTTGCTTTGCAACATGACCTCAAAGCTTCCCAATCAGCTCATGCCAACGCGCCTCCTTGAGCTGGAGACTGAAAAGAAGCACTGCCAAGTGTCACATCGGCCATATTCACCCACACCCCGTAAACACACACTGTGAGGCTTAATAAGGTGAGTTGGGGCAATGCAGATGGGTTTAGAAGGTGCTTCCATGGAGCAGTGCAGAGAAGTAAAAAGCAACACCTGCAGGAATAATCGCTGCAGGGGAGGGTGGCCGTGCACTCGTACCAGTCCCACAGGAGGTAAATGATGCTGCCCAGCGCCTGGCACTGCACCTCCAAACACAGGGCAGAGACCACAGACAAAAGAGCTGCAGCGCCCACCCTGTGATGGAAAGCTGCCCGGAGTGTTTGTGCAGTCTCCATCCTTGGCATTTCTCAAGCGCAGGCTGCATACAGATGTGTAAAGTGAGTAATCTTGTTTTCTCTCATACCTGACCCTGCTTTCAGCAGGAGGTGTGATGAGATGACCTCTGAGGTCTCTTCCAACTGGAATTCTCTTATGAAGGTCTGTCTAGCCCTGCACGCTGTTCCCAGCAGTGACCAATATTGCATTCTCCTATGAAAAACTGCACAGAGCAGGCAGTCCCTCCCAGCCTCTGGCAAGCATCATTTTAGCCACGTCCCGAGCTAAGATCTCAGCACTGTGCTGAACAGGCCAGCTCTCCATGAATCTTTAATCCTTTGGCCTCCAAAACTCCTCCTGCGCTACAACACAGAAACCAAACAGCTCCTACAAAATGCACTGGCAGCCAGAGGCAGGTCAATCTGTGATCCCGCATCTCCTCTGCTGCATCTCTTCTCCATTTAATGTTTCTTCTCTACAACTCAAGAGCAGGGAACGTATGCATTGGTCTTAAGGGCTCACTGCCCCCTCCCCACTAAGCAGCTTCCACTTCTATGAGGCAACAGCTCCATAACTATTTCCCCATCGCTCAGAGGAACTGCGAGATCAAGGCTGAATTGCTCTTACTTTTGTATTCCAGGTGAAAGCCGGCAGCAGAGACGCTGATATCCGAATAGAAATGCAGATAGAGTTGGTTTGAAGTGCTGTTCAGCAGCGCAGGCACTGTAGTTCCTGAGAAAACAAGAGGTGCACAAAGATACTGAAGAGGATTCTTTCTTCCTCCTCCGTGTCCTCGGAGACTTGCTGCAGAAGAGGCTGAGAACAGAAAGTCCTTTAACTTAACAAGCTCTGTTGGTTTTGATCAGGTTCTAATGAGGCCAATTGAGAAATACCCCAGGCCTCTCCGCAATGGCCTTTTCAAATCGTACAGATGATTTTCATCACGTGAAGTCCTACCACTTACAGACCAGGCAGAGTAAAAGCAGCGAGAAGGGAACTAGTGATGAGAAAACGTGTGTGTGGAGCATGGGTCCCCCCCAAGGTCCAGATTCCTTCTCCTGCCTCGTTCCCTGGAAGCTGTTGCCTCAGCAGGTCAAGGCAGTTTTAGCTGAAATGCAGCTCTGGGAGTCCCGGAGTCTGCTGGTCTTTGTGCACGGCCCTTCTCCTTACCAACCTCAAAGTACTTTTGCTCATTAAATAACCAAGAATGGGGGCTGTCAGTTTGCAAGCAGCTCTGCTATTTGCAAGCTTTACAGAGCTCTTGGCCTCCCTGCTCTGTTAAAAACCACAGTCGCCGCCGCTGAGCAAAAGCAGGGCAGGTTTGTAGCCCTGCATCCATTTTTGGTGCAAATCAGCCAGGTTTGGTGCCAATCAGCTGATGTGCAGGACCTGGCTGCACCAGTGGAGCTCCCACCCCTAGGCTGTAGATGCTCAAATTCTACGTACGAGCTGCAGTCCAGCTGAGGTGAACAGAACTCATCATGGGCTTCACTGAACACGAGGTGAACACCTACCCGAGAAACTCCCCAGCATGGTGGCCGTGTTATCTCCTCCATCGAACACTTCCAGGGAATCCCAGTTCTGCTCAGTAACAAAACTGATCACCTGGATCTGAAGTGGGGAAAGAAAGAAAGAAGCAGTAGTACGACTCCCTGCAATCATGCTAGCAAAGCAAGATATTAATTAAAGGGCTACTAATCAGGTTAGGAACGGCCCCAGGGCTTCAGGTCAGCACTGCTGTTGATCTGTGCTAATGCTCCAGCAAAGCATGGAGACTTGTTGCCTCTGACCACCCCTAGGTGGGTTACACAGCTCATCCCAGCAACTCCACGCTCCCAAACTCTTCCAGGGGTGCTGGCGGTGCCTTCAGAGGGAGAGCTCCAGTAACGTCACAGCTAATTCACAGCAGCCGAGAATCTGAGCCTTTTTCCTCACTTTTAAGAAACCCCTGAAGACTTTTGCAACGCTTGAATGTGAAAGCAATCACGAGCAATCCTAGAGCTGGAATAAAACCAAAGAAGCCCACATTAAACCACAAGATTTTTTTTTCAATCCAATGGAGCTTCTGCACCTGCCTTGTTTCTCAGCTTTAATCAAATTACTCTGGCTGCATTTTCAGCCTCCCCAGCCTTCCCTGCTGGCCCCAAGAGGTTCGGCGGCTTGAGGACAACACTCGACTCCACCACTTGGGACTTCAATGCAATCCTCAAGCCAGTAACATCAGGAGACACCATAAATCTGCATTACACTGAAAAGCAGCTGATACTTAAGCAAAGATCTCCATGTCACTGCACAGATCTGTTTTCCTTGATGACCATTAAAATGGATCCTGCCTTTAGTCCTAAATACCGGGACTCCCAAGTATTCAGTGTCCCATTAAGAGAAATAAGCCGCGCTGTACATCACGTTTGGTGAAAAGCCCGAGAGAGTCAGACGGGAACCTGGGAGAAAGCCAACAGCACTGGGGAAAAACAAGTTTAATTTATAAGCTCGAGATGCAATTTTCCAACACTGAGCACCTTAAATTAAACTTCTAGGCCAACGACCTGAATAATAAAGACCCTTAAAGACAAAGCAGGAGCAGAAATGACCGGTAGAGCCTGGCCCCAAAGAAGAGGCTCCATGTCAGGGCTCCGTGCGGGGCTGAGGCTTGGGAGAGACGCACTGCGCTGCGAGCCCGGACTGCACGCACCCCGATACCCACGTGGGTACAGGCACAAACACAGACATACATGGGATGGGTGGACTCAGAGGGAAGGGATGGATCCATAGGGCAGGGATGGACCCTGAGAGAAGGGATGGACCCTGAGAGAAGGGATGGATCCATAGGGCAGGGATGGATCCTGAGAGAAGGGATGGACCCTGAGAGAAGGGAAGGACCCAGGGGGAAGGGATGGATCCATAGGGCAGGGATGGATCCTGAGAGAAGGGATGGACCCTGAGAGAAGGGAAGGACCCAGGGGGAAGGGATGGATCCATAGGGCAAGGATGGATCCTGAGAGAAGGGATGGACCCTGAGAGAAGGGATGGACCCAGGGGGAAGGGATGGATCCATAGGGCAGGGATGGATCCTGAGAGAAGGGATGGACCCAGGGGGAAGCGGTGGATCCATAGGGAAGGGATGGATCCATAGGAAAGGGATGGACCCAGGGGGAAGGGATGGATCCATAGGGCAGGGATGGACCCTGAGAGAAGGGATGGACCCAGGGGGAAGGGATGGATCCATAGGGAAGGGATGGATCCATAGGGAAGGGATGGATCCATAGGAAAGGGATGGACCCAGGGGGAAGGGATGGATCCAAGGGAAGCGATGGATCCATAGGAAAGGGATGGCATCCAGATGAAAGGCACATATCGAGAAAAAAGGGATGGACCCAAAGGGAAGAAATGCCTCCAGAGGGAAGAGATGGAGCCAGAGGGAGGTGCATGGGGTAGATGGATTCATGGGGTGCTTAAGGTGCCTGGGTTGGCATCCACCCATGCTCTGCTCCTCGCCTGCCCCGAAACCCACGGTGCTGCGAGCGCGAAGCGCTGGCGCGGGGCTGCCCAGGCCCGGCTGCTGTTTGATGTCCCCCTGCGTGCCACAGAAAGAGGGGGAGCAACCCCCAGGAACCAGGGCATGATGATGATCCGGCGGGTCTCTTCCAACCTAGTGATTCTATGATTCTGTTCTATGAAATACACACATGAGCAGAGATACATGCACGCACACACATGGGGACACACTAATGCTTGTGCACTCGCGCGTGTGTGTATCTGTGCACACGGATACACACACATGCGTGCACGTGTGTACACAAACCCACATGCACACAGATATGCAGATGGATACACACACACTCTCTTTATTCCTCTGGATTTACTGGAGCCCCCTCTGCCCCTCTCGCCTGCACTGTTCTCATTCTGCACTTCCCCACCCACTCCGCACACTTTATTTGCCTTTGCCCTTCTAAACAACATAAAACACACAGACATCTACAAAAAGCATAATGAAAGAAATCAAACCCCATTATTTCTGCCTTTTTAACCTTCCTCCTCCTTGATTTATTCAGAATAATAACACAGACTATAAAGTTCCTGCAAAGTTTGTTATTCCCAAAAATAAGCAGAGTTCATCGAGCAGGGATCGCAGTGACCCCTGCGGAGCCATCGTCGATCGCACTGACCAAGTCAATACCTTTCAGCCTGTGTAATTACACCCCTGTTGTGATTTACATTACTGAAAGAAAGTGTGGATTAAGAATGTGCCCTTTGTTTGCTCCTACACTTTCTAAATTATTTATTCTCCGCCCTCCACACCTAACGGAATAAACATTTTTAAGGTCCTAATTCTAGTCTGACACGTGGATTCACAAGGGATCTGCATCTATTTACTGCCACGTATATAAATTAATTCACTCAGGAAGGTTCGCTACAGGGATGAATAATTCATGACAGAAGTGCTAGCTCGTACCCTGATTACATAAAAATCCTGCTTGGTAGTGACCCGCCACTACCAAGAAAGCTTTAATTTCACCTCCTCTCCTGATTTACAGCTGCTTAACCTTTAATTGTTGTACCAAATGAGGGTAAACTGATGCTTAAATTAGTATGTAATAACTGAAAATGTTTTGCACACCAGCGGAGCTGAGCCGAGCACGCCAGGTGACGCAGTCACCGTGTGAGAACACGTCAGGGCTGGGGCTGCGACCATCACCCTGCCTCTGGGCTGCCCTGAGCCTTCCTGGGGGCTGATGGCTTCCCCAATGCCTTCTTCTCCCATGGAAGATTTCCAGTGGAAGCTGATGTCATCAGGTTTGATATCAAGGGCAGAGCCGAGGGGCAGCGGATCCTCTGCACGAAGGCACCGCGGCGTCCCCGGCACAGCCAGAACGGAGACCCTGGCTCCGACACGGGTCCCCGAGGCTCCCGCTGAGCACCCTGAAGGACCACCGGGCACCAAAACCACCCCATCTGGACCTAGAAGCTGAGCTCAGGGCTTCAGCGCTGATAAACCTCAGCCCCTACATATGCTTTTTTATTTGCTTGCTTTGCATTAGATCTCAAAATATCCACTTCCCTGGCAAGAGATCTTATCCAGCAAGAAAGGGGTGAAAAGAAGAAACCTTTAAAGCACTTGGCTATTAGTTTTTCCAGTTTTACGTGCCAGAGCGGCGTTTGCACTACTAAAGAGGTGAGAAACAAGTATTTATGACTAAAGGGATGCTTTGACCAGCCCGCTGTACTGTCCCTTTCCTCTAAGCCAAGCGGACGTGCAAAACCAGCTCCATGGGCTCAGGAGCCGCACTGAGGGTTTGCCCTCCGAACACGGCAGGGCACAATACAGACGTCTATTTACACCGCTTTAAAAATTAAGTGAATTATCACCTCCCGATTCCAGGAGTCCTGAGCAACTTGCAAACTGCTTCGACTGTTGAGGCGTTTGGCTGAGCTAAACGGAGCCTTCTGTCAGCTGGGAGCTTTGAGATGCACGGGAAGGAACTGGTGGTGAGCTCAGAGGGTTTTGAAAACACTATGTTAAATGGCTTCAGAAACAAAAAGCAGAGCAGAATTTCCTGGATCGGATACAGGGAACACCTGGCAGGGAGCTCAACATATTGCTCCAGGCTTGCGCTGCTCCTCCTTGAAGCTCCCGGCGCTGCTCACACCAGCTCTGCCCATGCCAGACCCAGGGCTGGGCTTTCAGTCTGAATTACGGAGGGGGGCACCAGGCAAGAATCCTCATCTGGGAGAGCAGAACTGCAACCCAGCGAGGCGGAGCCGATGCTTCAATAAAACCGCGGAGAGAAAAGCTGAGAGGGACACACTCACCCACAGAGCCATCGGCAAATACACAGCAGAGAAATAAAAGCACTTAATGAACAAAACCCTCGCAGACGAAGTGGTGCGAAGAACAAGAAAACCTCTGACAATGAGGTCTGTGGAATGAATGAACCTGTTAAAGAATCCACCTCCCACATGTCAAGCAGGTGAGATGCTTTCTGCGAGGACAAGGCACGTAACGTGCCGAGTGGTGACTTTATCTAAGGTTTGGTCTCTGATGTTGGGCTTAGTTCTATTCTAGGACTATTTCTGCCGAGGAACGATAAGGACCACAAAAAGGCCTGAAGAGAGAGCTCATTTACCTGGAGACAATGAACAGGGAAGCTGTAATTGTATAATCATACTGCCGCAACTCTGCTGGCATAACAAATCCGCGCAGGCACTCCGAGCAAGCGACTCTTCCTCGGTGTAGCTTACATCGCTTTCAACACTGCATAATTAAGCAGTATGAAGATATATGCCCAAAATACCACAATTATTTTGTTACACCACAACAGTCACGCGGCTCCAGCTGATTTCCCACGAAGAGTGCCTCCAGGAGGGAAAAAATCCATTGAAATATCACCCACTTTTGGCAGTCGTAGTGTAAATGAATGTCTGATTCCAGAGAATTACACATTCAACCCATATTTCCTGTGAGGAGCAACAATTTCTATACATGTGGCCTCTCTAAGTGCATCAGATGCCGAGCATCCTCCTCTCTAGCTCACGCCGCAGTGACAGCCGACACCGTACCTGTATCCCTGCTCCTTCGGGGACCGTTATCTTCCATACACAGTTGAGGCTGTTCAGATACGGCTCCGGGAAGCCAGGGGACAGGATGGTGCCTTTGCGTTCAGTCAAATTCCCACCACACGGCACTGAAATAAGCAAAGTCAGGCTTGAAAAATGGAAGGACATGGCTTTATACTAAACTTTCTCTTTAAAACATGAGTCCACAAACAAAAAAGCCAACTGAACTGGCTCACAATCTAGGATTTGTATGAATAATCCTTTTTTTTTTAGGAACATCCTCATCTATCTTCTACCATAAGCAGCGCACAGAGGCCTTTGGGTATGGGGAACACTGGGGACATCAGCCCATGAAGCTGGTTCTTCAAGAACTGCTCTCCTCTAGAGGTGAAAGCAGATTTCTGACACAATAATTTATTGTAGATGCTGTCCCAGATCCCACAACGGATCAAAAGGTCCCTTCCCTGACACCTGCGGTTCACTGCCCTCGTTAACTTCCCAGGGCTTGCGTGCAAGAGGTATGAAATACAGGTTTTGTTTTGTTGCTGTGTGGGGTTTTTTTGATGTTGGTTGTTTATTAACCACCCCCCCCAAAATGTATTTTTCTTTTTCTAGCACCAATTTCTGCACATTTTGGTCTTTTCTTCCCCCAAACCCCACCGATACCTACCCACGCAGGTGGGTACCGACACGTTCCACTGAGCCAGGGCCCCGGGCATGGTGAGGCACTCGATGCTGCGAGAGCCCTGCAGGGCGTAGCCAGCGCTGCACTCGAACCGAACCACGGCCCCGACCGCGAAGTCGCTGCCCAGGCGCCGGCCGTAGCGAGGCTCCGGCACCGAGCTGCACTGCGTGGCGCTGGTCCGAGGAACCGCTGGCGTTGAGGGCACGAGGAACCAGCAGGCGAGCGTGCAATCACAAAGCAAAAAGAAAATTTAAAAAAATATAAAAAAAACCACCCACGATAGAGCGAGCATCTTGGAAATATCAAGTGCCAAATCACAGATCTGTTGAAAACACCACACGCGTCTGATGACACCTGAACCTCCAAGAGGTTTGGATACAACAGTTAAGATGAAAAAGGAAGAATGTTTCCTTTTTGAGGTTGCAGTTGTTCAGCCTGGAGAAGAGAAGGCTCCAAGGAGACCTTAGAGCGACCTTCCAGTGCCTGAAGGGGCTACAAGAAAGCTGGGGAGGGGCTGTTCACAAAGGCTTGGGGTGATAGGATGAGGGGCAATGGGGATAAACTGGAGAGGGGCAGATTTAGACTGGACATAAGGAGGAATTTCTTCACTATGAGGGTTGGGAGGCTCTGGAACAGGTTGCCCAGAGCAGGGGTGGCTGCCCCATCCCTGGAGGGGTTCAAGGCCAGGCTGGATGGGGCTTGGAGCCCCTGATCCAGTGGGAGGTGTCCCTGCCCATGGCAGGGGTGGAACTGGATGATCTTTAAGGTCCCTTCCAATCCAAACTATTCTATAATTCCAACATTTTTTTCAGATCTCTGCCAATTCAAGTGATGCTTGAAATAAAAGCAGCAAGGATGTTACAGAAGTAGGTGTGCTTTCCAAGATGAGACTGTTGGCCTTCAGAAAACTCAACATCCCATCAGAAAGGTCATTTATAAACAGGGAAACCAATGCACGCAGCAATGACTTCCCAAAGAGCTGGTTTGACATCTAACACCAGAGAAGCAGAAGAAAAGTCTTTCATTTTTCAGCTCTTTTTGCCTCCTTACTATAAAGGAAAGCAATTTTAAACCATCTTCATGACGGGAAGGGTAAGATAAAGAAAAGGGGAATTTAAGTTGTGATGTTGCACCACCAGTTGTTGAAATTGCCAGTATTCCTGTTCAAGAGGAAAGAAATGGAGAGTCTGACAGGTAAGTGCAGGGAAAAACGAGTCCAAGAAATGTTTATTGCTGAAGAAATCAATTTATACTTTTCTCTGACTTGCCTTACTATTTCTTAGTGTTTAAATAGCTGAGTTGCTGGGAGGGGGGAAATGTGGAGATGACAAGCACATTAGCTATATTGCTGGATTTTAATTTGATTCAGAGATTAACGATGAGCCCACTGTCAAAGGCATAATGGTAGGCAAGAAGCTGAAGTCTAAATCACATCACTGGTCTGGGGAGAGACAAAACTCCTTGTTTGTGTAAAAGTGAGAGCAAAGGCCACTAGAGCCTGGCAGGCAAACCAAGAGCAGGGCAGACTCGCTCCTGTTCCTTTGCTTTCCAGACAGTAATCGCTGAGGAGCACGCCGCTCACAACGAGCATGCAGGAGGAAAGGGGTAATCTTTACTGATTTCATCAAAACCTTGGCTTTGCTGAAATCTTTAAAGATTACAATCGGAATTACAGTCGTTTTACAATAATTAGGCAGAGACTCAAGAGAACGGATCTCTAGATACCATAAAATCCAAACCATGCTTCGCTTCGCTCCCGGAGGAGGCACAAGACGTCCCTGCTGTCTGTCCCTGCTTCACAGTAACGTGTGGGGAAGAGCTTTGCTGAACCACTGGTAACCACACAGAGCACGTGGGTGGCCAAGCCCTTCTGCTTTCCCGCTATTCTGTGCATCACTTTCTCTTTACTCCTTCAAAATCTCGAGGTGGGACTCACCCAATGCTATGCAAGCTGTTACTGGGAGGTTCAAGGGGCACAAGTGTGACAGCAGGAGACCTACGCCCGTGACACGCCGAGAGGAAGGATTTAGCAGAGCTGCCAGACAAGCGTTTGGCTGTTTACACGAAGAAACGTGCTAAAACTCTAGTGGGAAAAACTGCTTGGGTATAAATCTCAAAAACTCACTGCGTACCGAGGGCACGACTCAATGAGAGATTTTTCATCCCAGTCCTGGGATCCTGAGCCAAAAGGGAAGGTTTGAATATGAAGTACCTTCAGCAGCCAGAGAGCCCAGCAAGTTCACTGCTACCCAAATCATCTCCTGGGATATTTCCTGTTCAGATGGAAAGTGCGCAAGGACCCACAGACTCCAAAACCAGTTCAGGACGCTTCAAGATGTCGCTGCATTTTTGACCATCACCTTGGAAGCAGCCTGAGGCCTTCCCAGCCCACAACTGTACTCACCTTGGTAGACGAAATGAAAACCTTTGGCTGTAGATTGACCCTTGGAACTAAATTTGATGAGGATCTGGTTGGTGGTAGCTAATGGTAACGATTCACCTGGATGAGGAGAAAGAGATAAAACGGGGGAAATGGAGATTACAGTGTCAGCCACACAAACAGGCTGCACAGAGCCAGGCGTTAAACAGAAGGCTCTATTGTTAGCTTGCCTTTCCCAGCAGCAACAGGGACGCGTTCCCTACCTGTGTGTGATCCTGAGAGGGAGCTGAGGAGCCGGGACTGCTGGCTGGGACCATCGTGGACTTCAATGATGTCGTTGAGTGCAGTCTGGAAGAAGGCAAACTGCCCGAAGACCACTGCAAAGAGAGGGACCCTGGCTTGCGGGGGCGGGACGAGCCGCGCTGCCGTCCCCACACAGCAGGGCCTGGAGCCCAGGTTTTTCAGCTTCTTTCATTTCAGGAGCTTGACAAAGATAAAAAGGGCCTGACTGACAGCCCTGGAAGATGGGAGCCCTTTATTTATCCACAAAGTAGGCATAACAGAAGCAGCAACCAGCCTCCCCTGTGATCACTTGCCAGCGCGCTTTAACACTGATTCATAGGTCAAAAGGGATTCTTGTATGAATCATCCCATTTGCCTGCCTACATAACACAGGGTATGTAATTTCACCAGCTGATAATTATTATTTATTATCTGAATCGAGCCCCCGTCATGAAGCGGGCTCCCTCTGGGTCAGGCATTGTGCAAAACCTGAACGAAATAACAATCCCTGCCCTGCAGAACTTCTTTCCTAGAGTGAACCACTGCGAGGGAGAGAGGACGCTCGCTAAGTTATTAATAGTCAGTCCTAAACCCATCTACAGAGCCTGCTAACGAGGGAACCGTGTGGGGCTCCGGGTCCTACTGCACGTGTTGTAAAAGCACCTGGGAGGAGGTAGCCCTTAGAAAAGGGAGAAAATAATAACGAGAGTTCAGAGTTCTTTTAGCTGAAGCAAAGAGACTTTAGTTATTTATCTTTATATTTCACAATATAATAGCTTTTTTCCTCCCAAATCTGCACTCAGAAGATTCTTTTCCTCCCCTTTGTCTCCTCTCCAAGCTTTGCATTTCCAAGCTGTAAGTAGCCGGTCACAGATTCACAGGCTGAGAGGTCTCTTGCTGTGAAATTCATCATCCACCAAGCTACGACACTCATTCCCTGCGCTCCAGGTTTCCAGCACGGCTTTGATGCTGGGACACTGAAAAAGTGACGGCAGCACACCCCGACGCCTGCCGTACGCGGCGCCCGAGCAGGGAAGGAGATGGGAAACGCAAAACGTTCGCTGCTAACGGTTTTCCTGCTTGTTTTTAATGAAGATATCGAAAGGGAGAGAAACTAATACAGCTGTCATCGTACCGAGGGCAAAAGCCAGACCTGATCACGCCTTTCCAGCTCTCCAGTTACGGTGTTTAAGACAATATCAAGATCAGCTCCAGCACAGCGGGTTAAGAGGTGGAAGAGCGCGGTGCAGCATTTTGGCAGGCAGACCCAGGAACCTACACACACTCAGGCAGAAGGGAAATCTGAGTGAAAGGAGCTTAAGGGCGATCTGCGCTGCGATCCCTCACACCACACCGTGTTATCGGAGCAAAGGAAATCACAACCGGTGAAAACACCGCAGGGACTGATGAGATCAATAGGATGCGCTGAGAAGCAGTAACTAACAACAGAATTGAGAGACCTTCACCTGTCAGAGCTGTCAGTGCTCTTAAAGGACTTTAAATTCCTTTCAAACAAGAAAATCTGTTAACCAATACTAATACCCAGCTAGCTGCCTCCAAGGTTTCTAAAATGCGTATTATTCTCGCATTGAAGCTCTGACCAAAACTAAGCAGCGCTGGGGTCTGTAAGAGGAATGATGGTCTGGTCAAACGGATCTGGCTTCTGGTTGAAGCCAGTTTTGAATTTAATTACCATGTTATTTAAATATAAAAACTACTTCTAAGTACCAGAGCTGCACATACTCAAAACTCCACATCCCCAAAACTCCACATCCCCAAAACTCCACATCCCCAAAACTCCACGTCCCCAAAACTCCACATCTCCAAAACTCCACATCTCCAAAACTCCACGTCCCCAAAACTCCACATCCCCAAAACTCCACGTCCCCAAAACTCCACATCCCCAAAACTCCACGTCCCCAAAACTCCACGTCCCCAAAACTCCACATCTCCAAAACTCCACGTCCCCAAAACTCCACATCCCCAAAACTCCACGTCCCCAAAACTCCACATCCACGTGCCTCTCAGCGCAGACAGATTATTTAGCACCACCCCTAGCACGTGTTTAAGATAAACATGTCGTGCAGCCTCTCAGGCCCTGCCAGCATCCATCACCATGAACTATTTTTTGCTGATTTTTCAGCTCTGCAGGACTGGATATCATGGAGAACTGAAAGGCCATTCACAACATGGTACTTTTTGGGTTTTTTGTCCCGATTTAGATTTTGAAATTCAGAAAACTCCCTTACTGATTACAAAAGAGTGTGAACAGCATCCAACGGTGCCGCTCTAGTTTCCAATCTCCCTTATCTCCATTCACATGTGCACTTATTCTACTGCTTTGTTCCAACAAATAAACCCAACCAAGAGCTTTGCACAGACAACAGGACAGGCTTCCAAAAGCCCCCCCGAGCCGATACCGTAGTCCTTGGGCACGACGATGAAGTACAGGCAGACTTGTCCGCTGGTGTAGTTCTGGGGGTAATTCGGAGAGAGGACGACACCGTCCGAGCCGGTGTACTGACCGCCGCAGGGCGCTGGAAGAGAAAGCCGGGATCACCAAGGTACCCTCGCCAGCGCCTCGAAGCAGCCGCCTCCTCCTGCTGCTCCGAGATCCCCTGGCCCCGGCGCCGCGTGGCACCAGCTGCCCCCACCACCATCCATTCCGCACTCCAGGCTCTCGCTGCAAATTCTTATTAGAAGAAATAAAGCTAACCCTAACCCAAGATCACGCCTGCTTCGTATTTAATTACCGAGAGCACGGCGAGGCCAAGGGATGCTGTGGACGGTGCCGTAGCCTAATGTGTGATTTGCACCTTAAAGCTCAGGACCTGACAGAATGAACTCCTACTCCTTCGCCCTCCCTCTGACTCCATCGGGAATGGAGTTTTCCGCTCCAGCGCCTTTCCGAGTCAGGGGTTTCATTCTGGCAGCCGCCACAGACTGACAGCTATCTCCCGACTCACTCCTCAGATTAAGAAGGTCTGACTGCAAATCCAGCTGGTAAACCATTTCCTCATCAAGGCACAAACCAGAACATGGAACCTCTAAGCAAAAATAATAATCTCAATAAACTCTGACCCTGCTGAGGAAAATACACGCTTAAAGGGCTTCCATTAGCAAGGAGCAGGGTGTAAGTGGCTCCCTGAATCCTGCCCCGCACTGGGGACACAGGATTTGTCACGCAGACAATCTGTTCTGTCCAGCTTTCTGTCTCTCAAAAGAAGGTTCAAGAAACCTCAGGTAATTCCGCTCCTCCTGACCTCAGGGTGTTAAAAACATTGCAAAATTATGGAACGCTGAGAAAAAACATCTCTGACCCTCTGCAAGCAGCTCTATGTGAAAGTAACACCGAGCTCTTGCCTCAGGATAAAGTGAACGATCAGGCAGATCACTCTCTCCTCACTCTCCCCCCTCGGGCCTCACCTGTACAGGTCGGTCGAGGTTTGTTCCAGGTGGGTTTTCCATCCTCTCCCATTACACACGTCAGCGTGGAGACCCCCTCGATGTCGTAGCCTCCGTCGCAGTAGTAGGTGATGGTGGAGCCCAGCTTCAGATCCGTGCCCACTCGTGTGCCATTCTTGATGGATCCAGGATCAAAGCATGACTCCCGGGGATTTTCTGCAAGAGACAATTGCCAAGATTTTTACTGGTTCGGTTCAGCTACTCTAAATGTCGGTCAGTGCTACGGGTTCTGGTTTTCCTCAGCTGGGAACCTCCCTTGAGCCCCATTTGCAGCGTTTACACCGTGAGCTTTGTCTCACGTTGCTGAATTTGGGGAATTGCATGGGTTCAGATTCTGGTCCCCACCGCTCTCCAACCCTCAGCTCCAGCACAAGCACGCTGGAAGACGGAAGGCTCCAGTTCACACACACATTTACTGGTACCCCAAAGCCAACCAAGGAGGTGAAGCTTTGATTCAAGCCTCCGCACACCTTTCTCGCGCAGGGGACGGGCTGCAGGGCACATACGCAGCCTGAACAAGCAGCGTATTTCAGATGTGCTCCATCTGTTCCCGTTAGCTCCTTGGCACCCGGCGTTCCCGGAGCCAAGCGCTCTCGTGGAGCCACGTGCTCGCTGCCTGACGCTCCAGATGTGCCGCACGGCTGCAATTACGGCAAAATGATTACAAGCACTTAGACAAAATGAAGACATTTTTCCCTCTGTTCGCTATGCCCTGCAGAGTTAAAAACCCCATTTACATATGAAAATTCCAGCAAAGACTACAGAGCTGTCAGCACTTGGATATTTCTTTCCTTCTTCTTCTGAGGGCTTTTTTCCTTTTTTTTCCCCTTTCCCGCAGAAATATAATTAGAGGCTTTGATTAATCCTGCTCTTTTGTCATTCGGAAATTGCTCATTAAAGCTGAGGGTTTTTCTGGGAGCAGCGGGTCTGTGAACAGTTATAATGTGTTTAAGCATTAAATCACAGGCTCTTAATATTTGGGGGAGGGGTGGAGGGCGAAAGAGAAAACACTGAAGCCCCCCGATCTCTCTTTTGTTTGTTTGCTTGCCATGCAAAACAAGAGGAGCTCGATGGTTTGCTTTATACGACAGTTGTGCCACGAGCTGGTGAGCCACGTGAACGATGCGCAATACAACAGGAAAGGTTTCCACCAGCAAGAGGTGTCCTGGAATGCACAAGCAACCAGTTTTTTCCTGGTTGTAATTCAGCAGGAGGCTGGAGCCGAGCAGGCAGCGGCGCAGCCCAGAGCCCACGAGCCATTCCCAAGTGCAAACGCTTCATCTACTTTCCCAAAGTGCTGTTCCACTTTGCAAACCCTTCTTTCTCGGAATTGCTGATATTCGCTTTTAGACCCTTTCATACAAAAGCTGCACCCAACGGCTTCCTTCTGACCACTTTCTGCCTCTCTCTTTTTATTTTGAGCAGTCTCATTGCCTTTTATCTAAGAAGTTGATGTGGCTTCAACCCATCAGTCAGCCTCCCACCCAGCTGTCAGACGTCTTCGCCGTGTGCTTGATCTCAGCCTCTGCTCTTGCTTTGAAAAATCGTGACATTGAGTGCTCAAGTCGCAGTTGACTGCTGAAAAAAGAAAGGCAGCGGTTGATGGCTGAGCAACAGCCCCCCTGCTTCTGTTGTGTTTCCCTCCCTGCTGACCGTTTCTGTCGCCGTGAGGGTCTGTGCCTGCAGGGACACTGCCCACCGCAGAGGACAATGCACCCCGACACCCCAGTCCCACGCGCACCTCCGGCTGAACGCTCCTCTGCAGACGAACTGCCCCGATGATCCTGGGCAGCGGGCTACAAAGGGAGCCAGGAGCTTGGCTTTAAGGAAGGATTTGGTTGCGTGGTGACTGCAAAAGACTTGTAGAGGGATGTGGGAAAGCCACGGCTCCCCCAGCCTTTGATTTATTGTGCTATGAAGTGAGCGCTGCACGGCTTGCCTGTGTAGAATTAACTTTTTACTTTCACTCAGACACTTCAGAAACCGAGGACTTTCCCCTGATGTCCCAATTAACACGGGTTGAGGCTGCCAAATGTTTAGAAAAGAATCAAGACAAAACCACCATGAGAACCAGCTCATTAGCCCACAGAAAGCAGAATTCTCTGTGCTTCCCCTCTCCTTTCCCAAGGAAAACTCAATGTCTGCGTGAGCTCCTAGACCAGGAGGTCAGGCTTTCATCTGCAAGCTCAGAACAGCTCCACTGGAGAGTTGTTGTCCGTTACGTGCACTGTGAACTCCGTAGCTGTGAACATGTGCGAGCCTTTTGGAAGAGCTAAGCCTTAAAGCAACCCCAAGAGCAACTGCCCAGGAGACAGTTCTCCACCGCATCACGGTGCACTGAATTAGGATGAATTACACCAGGATCCCAAAGATCATGCACAAGCTCGGCACCCCAAGCAGCTCCGACTCATCCCAGCTAACCACACCATCTTCTCCAAAGGACAGAGCTCGGTCTCACATACAAGTAGGGTCAAACGTCAGCTCCCATTGTTTTAATGGTAAACAGTGCTGGATGTTTTTAAGTAGCTTGCATTGCGATGGATTTTACAGAATAGTTTTTCTGTGGGGTATTTCCACCTTAAATAACCCGTAAGTAATGCTGAATATATGTTTATAAGCTCAGGATGGGCAAATTAGTTCTGGTGAAATAATAACAGATTTGAAATAAGGCTGGGTTTGGGTTTTTTTTTTTTCATTCCTTTGGAAGGGTGAAAACTAATCAGTTTTGCTTCATTTGCTTTCAATTTCACGCCTCTTCACTTCTGGCCCACAACAGAAAAGAAAGGACTGAAAAGCCTGAGAAAACCTCTCGCTTTGGAACACCCAACCTGGAAACTCCATCCTCCTCTCTGCCCCAAGCAGGAGGAGCCAACCCTCCACGTGCCCCTTGAGTCCCATTCAGCACCAACTCATCAGGGTAAGAGGCTCAGATGGAGGCAAGGACCGAGGGAGTTTGATGCATTTCTGTGTCTGTGACAACAGGTCCTCAAAGCTCCCAAAAATGTAAGAGGGAAGAGAGGGAGAATTTGGGAAAAGCTCTCCAAACAACCGGTCTGCATTTTACTTTCCTAACAGAGCGTGGTCTCCATTTAAGAATCTCAGTGTATGAATGCATAAAGCGTTATCAGAATAACATCCGTGGTTTGCAAGATGCTGCGATGCAAACTGATTATTGGAATCTGGTTGATTTCCCGATGGAGGAAGGATCATCTTCACTGCAGAGATTCAACTCCAGGCAAACGTAAAAGAGTCGCCAGGAGCATTTTCTGGCAACGGCAGGAGGCCAGGGAACACCCGCTCACCAAGGGCTCTGGGGAACCTCTGTGGAACTTACCCAGAATTGCTCCGTAATGAGTAATCTCCCAAGTGAAACCAAGACACACAACCGTGACCTTGGGTCAGAAGATAATACACAGAGAGAGGATGAGCTAAAAACCTTATTTTTTTATAGATGAGACACTTAAAAAAATTTTTAAGCAACAACTGGAACAAGAGCTAAATCCTATGTACACAGCAAGCCACCTCCTTCCCATGTTCAAGCTTTAGTTTCTTAAGTGTCTCTCCTGTTTCCTAGTCCAGGATTTACCATCCTTCTGCTGTGGCAGATTAACAATTGCTGGGCTTAAGCATAAGTGCTATGAGCACACTGTGTTCACAGGGATGGCGACACAAACTGAGATGCTGCTGCAAACAAGCACTTTCTTAAGGATTATAGCAACATCACCAGAGCTGAAGTGGCCTGCCCTGAGCATCCTCCTTCCTTTCCGTGAACCATCCTGAACCCCAAATCCACTCCTCCCCAGCCGAAAATCCAAACTATTGCATTTCAGTTTCTCCTCCCACCCAAGCCAAGTCTAGGAAGGCTTTTAGGAGGCAGAAAACCAAACCTCTGGAGATTTAAGCGTGTGTGGGGAAGCACACTGGCTCTCTTTGCTGGTAACCCTAGTGTGATTATTCATTCTCCTTCACAGCTGCCTGCACTACAAGTGCAAAGCAAAGCTACGCGTTCCTCTATCAGAACGGCTGTCGGAGCGCTCCCTCAGTGCAGCTAACCTGGGCAATCGCTCTGCCCTCAGCCACCTTTCCAGGGCGTTGCTGCATTCCCACCTCACTCTCAGCCACGCTCTATGCAAAACCTGACATAACAAGCACCAAATTCATTCTTCTCTCGTTTTCTCCATTCCTCCTGCCCCCAGAGGACAACTTTCTCTTGAAGAGCCCTTGCCCCTGAAAGAATTTCCAACGAAGCGCCGAGGCTGTTGAAATTCACCCAACACATCGCGGCTCCAGGCGAGTGATGCAGTCCCAGTTGCAGGGCAGATGTGGGATTGCAAGGAGGGACTGGCACATGGCTTATTTGCCTTTTTTTCCCAAAAAACCCTAACCAAAAGAGGACTGCAAAGCCTCTAGTGATTAGCAGCGTTCTGCACGCAGCAGACTCGGGTGATGTAGGGCATTTAGGAGCTAACATGGGCTGCAGCACCAACCACACGCCCTGAGAAGGAGGAGATAAGATGATGTCTTTGAACTGCACTTGGGATTCCACGGTGGCAAGGAGCCGAGCTCGGCATTTGATTTTCTCTCACACTCGCTCCCTCCTGCATTTCTTTTCTTCTTCCTTCGATTCCCCAAAGTTCTATTTTCTGCCGCTTCTCCGACTCGAATCCCAGGTTCCTTTTAAAATGCGGGGAAATTAATGAGCAAACTGAAAGCCTCATTCTTTTCTCCCAGCAGTTTGGCTTTGTGGGAAGCATGTAGGCGCGATTAACACTGTAGGAGTGTTTAGGAGAAAAACACATTGCACAACCACCCTAATTTGATGAGATTTCATTTGTTAACTACTTTCTGGCTGTCCAAAATGAAAGGGGAAAAGGAGAAACCCCAAGATTTAATTTTCAGTAAAATTAACTCTAATGAGAGTGGAAAACTTTCAATCTCTTGACTCTTAAGCAGTGTTAATTGCAGGATTCCCTCTTTCCAGCTCCCTGTTTTCCCTGTCACATCGCTTAAACAGCTTTGGTGCTACAGACAGCAGGATTACTGCCTGAAGAGAGCTTTCCACAGTGTCTTGGTATCCACTTGGTTCAGCTAGGTGGTTGAACCTGAGAACAAGCGCAGGTAAAATGCCATGTATTTGCTGAGTGAGGGGGGCCAGAAGCACCCCCAGAGCGCTCTTACCTGTGTACTCAATGACAAATCCAGTGTTGCTGACGGATGCGTCGCTTCGGAAGGCAAGGAAGAGGCTGTTACTGCTGCTCTCTATCCTCTCTGGGAGCTGGGAGCCATAAAAGCTCCCGATCAGGGGGCTGAGTGAATCGGGTCCGTCGTAAATATGAAGGAAATCATAGCCCGGCTCCAAACTGAAGCTGCAAAACCAAAGGAAGAGCGCTTGGAGCACGAGGATGCTACAGCAGCTCCCGGAGAACAGAGACTGAGGTCTTGATGGGCTGTGCAAGCCCATCTCAGCAACCCACGGATGAGAGACTGCTTCCCAGAGCAGCTCCTTGGCCAAGCGCAGGACACCTCTGTCTCCACTCCATAAAGGATTGGGAACGCGCTCAAGAGCACAAACACGTAAGCCAGTGTCGCTATGGGGGTTTCCTACGCTGCACCAGTTAAAGGGTCAGGTCCTGTACAGAACACGTGGATATCAAAGAGAAGCTACAGTTGGGATATATGTATTTTCCCCCAATTAAGCTAACGACTGAGAATTGTCTCCCCAGGAGGATGCGACAGCCCTGCCAGGTTTGGTTTGGTTACTTCAGAGAGGGAAGTCCCCCCGTAGAGACCCCGTTCACGGGGTTCCACCCCAGCAGCCACGGACGTGCAAGCAAAGAGCTCTCGGTACGTACGTATGAAATACGAGGGCGATGACATAGTCAGGAGAGACAGTCAACTTCCAGTCGCACTCCTTCCCCGGCGGGTACGGCTCCGGGTACTGCGGGGACAGGATCACTCCGGCTGGTCCTGTCAAGATGCCTCCACAGGGAGCTGAAGGCAACCAAGCAAAGGGATAAGGCTTTGTCTTAGAGAAACTGAAAATACAGTAGATGAGATGCAGGAAGGGAGAAAGAGAGAGGGAGATGGGGACAGGGAGGCAGGCTGCGTGATCTCAGTGTGTGACAGGAGTTTGTCATGGCCCAAACACTCCGTTATTCCAGACAGAGGACACAAACACACACACAATCAGAGCTACGGACACTATTGTGATCTTCACGAAATGTAAATGTGAGTAACCAGGAGTGAGAGACGCTTTATATTATTCTGCTGCATTTATTTCAGCAACTCCTGGTCAAACCTGGACGGTTGCTAAAGACGTGAAAACATGTTGCCTGGGACTAATGGCTTGTGCGTGTTTATGACAGTCCCCAACACATTAAATGCCAAGCTGATTGAAAAATCAATCATTACTTTTTTAAGGCTGAAAGCGTCTGCACGTATTCAATCACTGTGGCAAAACCACGTGATTGATTTATTGCTGTCAGCCCTTCCGCAGTCTCTTTCCGAGGGTCGATGCTCTGAGATTCCTCCCGTCGGATCAGATCGATAGTCCCAGATTTGGGATGGGGGTGAGGGAGAAAGGAGCACAGGCTGCGTTAAATGCGGGTGCCTGATCCCAACCAGCCTACAGCGAAGCCAACACCGAGCGAGAAATGAGCTCGCATGGGGCAGAAATAAGAGTAAGACCTTCCATGAAGGAGCAGGCACCTGTGTTTATCTCATGGGCTTTTAGAAAGTCCTGCAAATACACAAGAACCTCCAGGTAGCAGGTCAAACGTAGTGGGGCTGCTCTATAAACATCACAGTGGAGATTAAAATAGAGACTCTTCTTCAAAGCCCAAAACCAACTTCCTTGGTTCAACCAAGTCCGGCTGCAGGCACCGAGATCTGTTACACCCCTCGAAGAGACAAGGAAATCACAGCACAGACAGTGGAGGGTTGAGCTAAAGGTCGTGCACAGACAACCTGGAAGAACCACAAGCACCTTTTCCGTGTCCACATCCCTTCATCTTAACCTTTAGGATGCGAAACTCTCCCAGACTTTAAAGTCTCAGGAAAATTCAGGCAGGAATTGAAGGAAAGAGAGGCATTTCAGGAAAGCCTGAGGGAGATGGCTGTTCAACACCCTCTCACTTCTTTGAAAATCCCACCCACAGTCTCCAAAGGATTTAAACCAGAAACTGGTCTGAGCGGTAGTTGTGTGGAGTTGGATCAGGACGCCGACTTCAAATACCCCAAACCCCTGGGGTCGTTCAGCGGAGGTTCCACTCCAGCCCACGTTGGACAGGGACTGCCGAAATTGTACAAGAACGATGTGCAAACACATTTGAAATGCTAAACACAAACATAAACCCCAAGCCCTACAATAAACCCCATTTCCCAATTCAGCTCTAACGAGGCAGCCCGTTTCAAAACCGACTCCTCCAAATCCTTTGTCACTTAACAGAGGGAAGGAGTGAGATGCTGCTTTCAGCTTTCACACGGAGCTGATGACTCCTAAAACAAGACTGCCAGACTTGTGTTCAAAAAAGATCCAACGCAACGTCTCAAAGTCAAACCGAAGGCGACCCAAGGGGATTCATCTCACACCAAGATCAAAGCGCCAGCTGCATTCGTCTGAGAAGGACCAAAAGCCTGATTCTGGTGTGAGAGAAAACTCACCAGGACAATGACGAGATAGACAGGACACGCAACAATATGATTCAGTTATAGCTTTGGGAAGACTGAAGGGACAGAGAGGGTGTCACACTGGATTGTCAGAGACTCGTTCAGAACCCAAGTCATCCTGCAGGGAGCATAAATCCTGCGCATGCTGCAGAAGTTTCTGAGCTGGCATTAAATCAGATGTTAGAAATAGAATTAACTGAATTTTTTGTGCTTGGGATAACAGTCCATAAACAGGAACGAAGGTTACAGGAGAAGTAATTTGTAGCCAGCATTTAATTGGCCAGAATATTTAATGTTTATTGCTCTTATGTGCTTAGCATGACTGTTGTTGTGTGTTCTGGACATGCTGAAAAGGAGCACTTTTATGAGCTTCTTTTATTACTTTATGACTCAAAGGAAATGTCAGACAGTTCCTTCTCGTGACAGAATTTGCTGTCTCCTCATGTGGAAATTATTCACCCATGACCCCAATCCTCTCTACCAACCTGAGTTTTAAATAAGCCTTTATTTTGACTTGTCAGGTTAAATACCATCACTTACTTCGCAGTACGTCCTACAAGCTTCCAGCATGAACTGGATTCTTGCTGTCCCAGACACTCTGGGGTAAACCTAAAAAGCAGTTCCATGAGACACCTACCCGAGACATCCATACCTTGTCCTACATCTCTCCAACTCAGGTGAAACTCAGATAGAGAAGTTGTGCAAGGGAAGGGGGCAGGGACCCGGTGCAGCGGGAGGGTGGATGCGCGTCCGTACCTACGCAGGAGGGAGGGTCCGGTTGCCAGAAGAATCTGTTCTCAATCTGCACACAAGTGATTTTGGCCTCGCCTTGCAGAGCGTATCCTGGGTTGCACTGGAAGACAACGGAGTCACCGGCCTCTTTGCTGTCACCACTGCGGCTCCCGTTCTGGGGAATTCCTGGGTCATTGCAGGAGGTGGCGGTAGAAACTGAAGAGGATAAAAAACCCCATATTTTATATATATATATAAAATACAGGCTTACAGCTGTAAGTACAGCTGTACTTAAGACCGTCCTTATGCAGACATCCAAGCAATGACTTCATTATTCGCCTCTCCCTGCTTCAGGACTCCTTAAAGTTGCCACATACACAGCTACTGGCTTTTCCTTTGCACCGAGCAGCTGCTGCTCCAGCTGGTAAAGACTCTGGGGAGCAGCAAGTTCAAGTGCGCTATGCAGAGTGCAAGTTTGATGCATAATTGTGCACATACATGTTTACTTAATAAGTCCAGACATCCTCTGATCTTACATGGCATTTTTATAGAACTCTGTGTCAGACACATGCTGCAAAATAAGCTAATCCGCTAGCACTTTCCACTTCCCCTGGGTGCCAGAGCAATTTAGCCTTTAGCCCTGCGAAGCATCAAGCCTGACCTTTTAGAAATGCCCGTGTTTTCCTCCTGGTCTCGCTGCTGCATCCCTTTGAGCTGTGAGATGACCCCCTCAGCTTCTTCCCAGCTGGGGGCGGGCAGCACAGCATCACTGCTGACTGAGCTCAAGCTCTGTCAACACTACAGCAACTGAACAGCACGGGAAGTCCTGGAGTAATAGAAGTTTTGCAAGCTTATATAGATCATTAAAGTTCACAAGATCCAAACCTCTAGACTTCTGAGCTTAGGTCTGACTACTTTGTCACACCTTGTGAACAAAGGCTTTGAGCAGAGGCATTCAATAAAGACCAGCTCGGTATCAGGCAGCAGAGCAAAGCTTATTTCCAGCTAAGTTGATGAGAGTCTATTACACCCAGGCAGTTTAGAGCAAGCTCTTCTTAAAAGAGTCAGAGGAAATCCCTCTCTCTTTCTGTGCCACTGAAGATAAGCAAGTTAGCAGCCTAGTCTGGTCCTTCCTGGCAGGCTGAGACACAAGCCTGGCAAAGAAAGAAGACGGGAGATCTGTGCCGGGTGACACCAAGCTCATCCCAGAAGGTCTTACCCAGCACAAACTCTTCCCAAAGAGCTGGCCTGCTCACCTGGCCTTGAACGGCACCCCAAACAGAAAGCTACAGGCACAAACGTGGGAAAGACACAATGAGCTCTGAGAGGTGTTTGTGTCTGAGTCCCAGGAAGGTCATCAATCACCAAACAGCCTCCCTGTTTACTATGCTCTCCAAAACGAGCGTCTGTGGGCTGGTTACTGGACATATTGGTGATGACCTGCACCCGGAAACCTGTGTGTGAATGTTGAAATGTATTACCCTAACATAATTAAAATTAATGCATTTGCAAGGCCAAGTCGCAGGTAGCAGCCGGCAGGACTTGGGCAGTGACAGATTACACTTAGTGCTGCTGCTGCTAGCAGAGACATCCCTGCAGCAGAGAAAGCTTCCTCTGATCTGCATCTCAGGGGATCCAATTTGAGCGATTTTAAATAGACTTGGTTTTTGGAGACCACTGACCAACAGCTCTCGGAACGCCTGGGGGAGGTTGCCTGCGTACTGGTGTCTCTACAGGACCTGCGGGAACACGGTGGAAAATATCTGTAATCCCTTTTTGTGTATTCCACAAGGTAACGCTCTGCATCTCACTGCCAAGTTCACCACTGTGAAGGTGACTGTAGCAGAGGGAGCACAGAATCTACCTGCATCGCAAGGTCAAAATACAAGAGTTTTCTGTATTTGCAGAGACTGCACCCAAATGTGGCAGGGCACAGATCCTGGAGGTGTTCAAGGCCAGGTTGGATGTGGCTTTCAGCAACCTGATCCAGTGGGAGGTGTCCCTGCCCAAGGCAGAGGAGTTGGAGCTGGATGGGCTTTAAAGACCGTCCTGACCCAAACCATTCTCTGATTCTATTCTATGAAATGGGTGGAAGACAGCTCAGCTCCGGCTGTCGTATTCAATACATCGTTTGCTCACCACCGGTACTTTGTAGACAGACCTGAAATCACTTCTCAGCAAAACCAGGTTTGGACAACACAAAGGAAGCAATGCAAAGCCCACCTGAAAACTGAACAGCAAAGCCCTGCTTGCTTGTGAAGAAATCGGTGTTGAACTGAAGGATGACCGAGTTGAAAGTACTGTGGACATCACTGGGCAAGACGGACCCGCTGATCTCCTTTAGGAGGATGCCGTTCTCCACCGGGCCATCCCAGATCCTCAGCACATCGTGGAACTCCTCGGTGTGGAAAACCATGAAATGGAGCCTGTGGGGCAAAATGAACCAGAGGTCAGACCGCAAACTGAGCTCCGCCTTGTTTTCCCGAGAGGATCAGAATCATGCCTGGTACCATCGTCGGACAGCTCGACCCACAAGGAACGTCTTCTTGTTATTTGCAACTCAGCTTGTACAAAGCACTTTATCCTTCTACCAAACACTGTCTATCTACAAACCCCAAGGTCTCAGTCACATGCTTCCCTAATAAAGCACAGCCGTTAACGAAGAGCCAAGAGAACAACTTCAGCGAGAAGCAAAGGAAAAGCGAGGCAGCGCGAGCCAGCTCTTCGGAACCCACAACAGGAAGGGAAGGGAGAGAAAAGAGGAATTAAGGAACTGGCATCTGGAAGCAAGACCCAAGACTGTGCTCTGAATGAGGTGTTTATTACGATGATCTGAGTGCAGATTCCATTTCCTTACTCTGTGTACGTTACAGTTTTGTCTGCCCCAAAGAGAGGGCTGCAAGGCCTTCAGTGTAGGCAGCAAATGCTCCCCAGCCTGGAGCTCGGCTCTGCTGCTCTCAAACAGGAACGGGGCTATGCCAGTCAGACACTTCACCGAAAATTTCCTGGGGAAGATAAGATGCTGGTAGGAGTCATCACAGTGAAGAAATTCATCCAGAGTGATGGACCTAAGGGGACAGGAGAAGGCCAGAGGTTCCCCTCACACCCAGGAGAAACCTGGTGGCACTCCTGGACAGGGCAAACTTGACCCTAACATCAGCCCCTGCTGGGATGCTCCTCTCCTCCCACCCCAGGCTGGGGGAGATATCACACCACACTTCTCCCCAACAAACCACCTCGGCTGGGGAGGGACACAAAACAGATGAATCCAGGCCTTTCAATGAGCTTTGGGATCTTCCAAGACCAGAAGCACCATCCAAGCATAAGAAACATCATTATCACCATCACGCCCAGGGGAGCTATCAGCTACAGGCTGCGCTGCATCAGGGGTCAGTCCCTTGCACTCCCGCATTTCAAATGCCAACCGAAGGCATTTAATTGCCCGTTCTTCATTGACACGTTATTGCAGGGGAAATACTACCTGACACAACGGATTCGGGCTAAGATGGGGCAACTTGAAACACGTTAGTGTGAAAAAGAGACAGAAATCTATAAACTGTACTGGGAAAAATCTGCAACGAATAAAACAATCAGGTATTGTGCTTAAAGCCCTGACAGCCCATGGAGGAAAACAAGGAATCATTCGCTTGGCTGCTTTCCCATTTATCCGGGGCAAACGTAAATAAATCAGGTAGAACCATAAAAGGGGGAAAAAAATCCCCACTGCAAAGGACTCGGCAACAAAACGATGCCCACAGAATCCGACAGAAACCAAAAGAGCTGAACCATAAATCTACCTAGCAGAGACCTTGAGCAAAGAGAAAGCAAGCCAGACTCGAGGATAGTAAGGATGGACCACAGCAGCAGCGCTCTCCACAGCTGCATTGGCCTGACTCCAATTCTATTTGGGTACTAGTGAGCCCAAGCTGGTTCTAGACGGCCAAAACTCACAAGAAAACTCATTCCTGAAGCTCTCAGAAACAGGGAGATGCTCACAGAGACTGACTGGGTTGTGGGACACCCTGGAGCTGCCACTGCCTAGGAGAGCTCGCCACCAGCTCCCCTGGAACCACAGGTACCTCCAGCAACTCAATTCCCTCCTCCAAGAGCCCGTGGGCAACGCTTCACCTTGTGTAACAACCGGTGAGCCAGTGGCAAGGCACAGGTTGCCCAACGCCAGTTGGTTCCGGAGCCTATTGCGGTAGCTGATCTTATTAAGAGAACTGGTGTGCTCTGGAGCAAAACAATCTATTCAACAGGTACGTCTGTAACCCAGCAGCATGATCCCTCTATCAGCCTGAGTCTTTTCCCAGCAGGGCTTCATTTAAGACAAGGCAGAGACTCTGTTTTGGTGCAGGAAGAGAGTTTTACTCCTGCACTCTGACATTCCCGACTGCACATGTGAAAACACAGCAAAGAGCAAATTAAGAAATTGCTTTTCTATGAACACATACGTGACAGAAGGGAAGTTCTTTCAGCTTAGCAGGAGCAGAGAGGAGGAGAGGCCAGCTCTGCACAGACACTCTACAGAAGCTTTGGCGAGCTGTTCAGCCCCAGCTCTTCAGAAAGCACCTTCACGTCTTGACCAAGTGACTTGGAGCTCTTTCTGCCAACACTTCCCATCCAAGCTCTGGGCTCCCCAGCTCCGCTCTGCTGTGCAACATGCTGGGCTCCAAGCTGGAGACGCTCTCAGGTGTGGAAGGAAGCCTGAGGCGCTGGCAGCGCCGCTCGCTGCCTCCCTCCAGCCTGCAGGGGGTTCCTGAACTTAAAAGCTGTTACATCTCTAGAGATTTCCAAGGAAGTAAACTGAAATATGCCAATATCCTCACTCAGATATCTAGAGGAGATGGTGAAGCATGGAACCTGTTGATACAGCACCACCCGTTACATCAGGATTAGCAACATCACTGAGCTCCAGTACGGCCGAGATCACTGCTGGACAACAAAACGCCTCCGCCCCTTCAGTGGATTCACTGCTCTCAGCTCCGCAAGCTCTATCCAAAGGCAACTTTTATTTATTTCCCAGTAAACCTCCAACTACTTCTTTCTCTCCCCAGAGACTCATAGATAAGCCAAGTCATTTTAGTTGCAATCTTAGGTGCGTGTGCTTGCGTGTGTTTGCACGTGCCCAAAATTAATCCTCTCCCAAAGTGCAACCCTTCAGCTCTCACAGCAATGATGTACAGACTGATTTTTCTATCTTCCTCTCCTTCCCCTCATTCTGTGCAGATACAGCTTTATACAAAAAACCTTGGTGATTCATTTTAATGTAAGTTATAAATGAGAGCTTTATACAATTGTACCGTGCGTGAAGAGGATTATTTTTCCAATGGATTACCATAAAAATGAAGTTGCTGAAAATGTGCTCTCAACTACTTGGAGATCATCTGTTCTGGCTGAGCTGCCAAAATAAAGGAGCAGAAGGAGGGAGTTTTCATTTCTGATGGAAGGAAGGGTCACACGGTGTATTGCCATTGCCATACCCCTGCCTGGCACCGTTTCCTTTCAGTCCTGGCCTCTTCCGAGCCTACAGCTCTGCTCATCTGAGCGCTCTTGAAGAAGGAGACAAGGATTACACGTGTGTAAAGTTCACTTGCTGAAGAAGTCTTGGATGAGGCAACCTCTTATGCTTTTGGTGGGGATGGAGAGGAGATGAGTCTCATGTCTATATTGTCCTATGAAACTCTTCAGGTCCTTCAGAATGTTTTAAAGGAATAAAAAATAGGAGACCTTACCTGGATGCAGGAATTAAGCTGCGTTGGCCTTGCTCCTCCTCCTGTGCTCCTACAGAAACCATCCATTATTGAACCACACTGAAGAGCTAACGGAGGGAACTTCTGCACTAAGTAAAAATTAAAATACTGGACCAGATCTACCCCTGCTGACTGAGAGAACCACAGAGCAAAATGTGGTTAACAGTCTCCACTGAAGAGATGACGAGTGCTAACGCAGCAAGGGAGCTACGGTGAAGATAAAAGGGCACTGACAGTGAAAGCACGTGGGATTGGGACAGCAACGGGTCCTTGGGTCTGTACAGAAACGGGGCTGACGCACCAGCTAACGAGCACTAGAAATTATAACGGGAGATCATTGGAGAAGAGGATTATTGAGTAGACCTTGTCATCTAGGTTCCTCCTCGTCAAGTCCCATCACTCACCAAAACTCTACTTGCCAATATAGTCCAGTTTTCAGTCGAGGATGGCGTCTGCAGGACTGAAACACGCTGGGCCCTGGGCAAACTCCAGCACGGGAACAGGGGTTAAGCAGCAGGGATTGCAGATGAAGCATCAGAGAGCAGGGAACTGCCTGGATTCTGCTGCTGACTGCGCTAACTTTATGAGCCAAATGTTCTCAATACTGTGCTTAACTGCCAAATTGACACAACTTACAAACAAATTACATTTCAAACCGCCATTTCCCAACAGGAAAGTGGCAACAGAACAACAAGAGAAGTCAGAGGAGCAGGAAGAGAACACAGCCTTGGGTCTCTCTATAGACCAGTTGTTTACAAACCACCTTGATTTCTGTCCTTTGGGAAGATAATTACACTGCATGTGTTCTATTTATTATTAAAACAATGCAATTAGAAAACGAAGGTAAGTGCTGTGGTCTCAGTTTTCCAGCTGTCCACTCACAACTGGGGACGGTCACACCTGACCCTCCATTCTCACAGGTGTAGCATGACAGAGCTCATCCCTCTCACCACTGAATTACTCGAGCAGCATGACTGGAGATGAACCATAACTACTTATCCTCTCCTGCGATATGATTTTTTGGATCAACTTTATGTATTCATCTCCATTTTAGGATTATCTCTCTTGGACACACGTTAAACATCATTGCGAAATACAACAACTTGGTGGAAAAGGTTTGTTTCCGAACGCATCCCAGAACAGAAAGGTGTGAAAAGCACACAGGTTGTACAAGTCCAAAATGCTCTTGTGTGTTATTTTAATATAGTAAAACCACATGCAGCAATAGCAAATGGTATGACGTCTCCACCCATGGCACAAAAGCTCTTAGAGACCACACGGGGCTAAGAAGCTTGAGAGGAAGGAGAAGTGAGGCCGCTTCTGTTCAACCTGGCAAGGAAATGGACCAGCATTTGCTCCTCAGTTTGGGGACTCTCCAAATGAAAGGGAATTCTCTCCATTTGCCTTGTATAACTATTGACTTCCTTCTGGAAAAATAAGCTGCACATGGAATCACACCCATGCCCGACTCACCCTATTGTGCAACCAGCATCTGCTTCTACTGTCCAAATACAATTGAGGTTGTGATCGTAGGGTGTTGGGTAGCCAGGAGACAGTATCCGTCCTGACGGCTCTCCTTTGATCGTCCCCCCACACTCAGCTGAAAGAAACATTTGGGTTAGTGAGAAGATTCATGACATATTACGGTTCTCACTTGGCAACAATGCAAATCTCGTCCTACGAATACAACTGGGAGTATTTCTTGCCATTTAAAAGAGATTCTTAAAGCCTACAAAACAAAGATAAAGAAAGTAATTTAATTCAGCTAAAAGACTGAGTTACGGGAAGAATCCTGCATTTCTGTGCACATTCCCATCACCTGACAGGCTGTCAAAGCTTCCCTCCACCTTTTTGACTTTGCAGTGAATAAAGGCAGAGCCTGCCAGCATCCTGCAGTACCCAAAATCACACGTGGGGTGAAAGAGCTCAATTCTCCTGCCTGGACCTACAAAAAGTCTTAACGATTCATCAGTGTGATAAAATGAAGCCAATATACTTATGTGTCTGCTAAACAAACCTCAAAAGAACACCAGTATTTGATGTATTTTCTTATCCATCAAAATTCTGCGTGTTTCCAGAGCTCCACGACCAGCCAGAAGGAGTGAATGTGCAGCGAATGGGGCAAAGGGGAAGAAGACACACAAAGCACAGAAATTTGTCTTCTCAATCATCACAGAATGGTTTGGTTTGGAAGGGACCTCAAAGTCCATCCAGTCGCACCCCCTCCCACTAGATCAAGGGCTCCAAGCTCCATCCAACCTGGCCTTGAAACCCTCCAGGGATGGGGCAGCCACCCCTGCTCTGGGCAACCTGGGCCAGGGCCTCCCCACCCTCACAGCAAAAGATTTCTCCCTAAAATCTCATCTCCATCTCTTCTCCTTAAGCTAAAAAACATCCTATTCCTGCCCTCCCTGATCCGGAGCCCCTCCCCAGCTTTCCTGGAAGCCTTTTCAGCACTGGAAGCTGCTCTAAGGTCTCCCCAGAGCCTTCTCTTCTCCAGGCTGAACATCCCCAACTCTCCCAGCCTTTAGAATAGTCCTATCTCATGAGGGAACACAGTCTGCCAATGTCTGAGCACAGCACTTCTAACCACAAAAGCAGCCTTCTGGCTGAAGAGATCTCTCAGAGGACAAAGTCTGTAAGAAACGCATCGTGTCCTGCAAACACTGGCTAATTATGAAGTTGTCAAGTAACATTCTAACGGCACTTTATTTAGACGCACAAAGCTTAGTATAAGAATGTTCCAAGCAAGAAGAAATCCTTCTGGAGAGCTTCAGGTAAAAGGGATCTCAGGGCTTAGCCAAGAAAAGACTGAGGGAATTAAAATGTCTGAGGATCTGGAATCAGATGCCATGTAGCTCTCAAATAAACACGACTTCGAACTGTCAAATGCCTGGGCACAGGGTGACGTCTGCCATTATCAGAAAGTGCCACTCTGTTCAACACATCCAAGTGAAAGGATAAGGACTGGAAGAGCTGTAGTGTCCTTGCAGTGAAGCAAGAAACCTTGTCAAATCCGTGCTCGGAGCACAGTGTTTCACGTTAGGGCTGCCCGCAGAAGTCTGGAAGTGATCAGTACTCTCAACCTGCACGATTATCATAGAATCGTGGCATGGTTTGGGTTGGAAGGGACCTTAAAGTTCACCCAGTCCCACCCCTGCCATGGGCAGGGACACCTCCCACTGGATCAGGGGCTCCAAGCCCCATCCAACCCGGCCTTGAACCCCTCCAGGGATGGGGCAGACACCCCTGCTCTGGACAACCTGGGCCAGGGTCTCCCCCTCCTCATTCTTATCAAGGTCTCTTAATGCAGGTGGGTGCGATCAGTATCAGAGTTCACATCATACGTGTGAGTAAAGGAAGAAGAAAGGGTGCTCAGTGTGACACTCACAAGCAAAACACTTGTTAGAGGACGTTTGAAAAGCAAGAGTTGTCTCACCTACACAGGTCGGCAGGGGTTGATCCCAAGCTCTCCGCTCGCCCGTCAGGCAGACCAGCGCCCTGCTGCCTCGCAGCGTGTAGCCGGGGTCACAGCTAAAGGATACGGAGCTGCCAGCAAAGTGTCCCTCGTCATGGACCTTGTAGCCAAACTGCGGGATGCCAGGGTCCTCGCATTTAATAAGTTCAAAACCTGGAGCAGGAGAAACAGCATCCATTTCCATCACATATTTAACAGCCAGGAGCAATTAACACAGGATTATATCAGTGTTTTCTTTTTAAAATCGTTTGCTGAAGAGAAAAAAAAACCCCACCACATTGAAAATTAATACTTTTAATTAATATTTGAATCAAACGCCTGATATCTGGTATCTCAGCTTCAATACAAAGGTTCTGTATCATCACTGCCTCATTCACGACAGGGAAGGTTTGCCTGCAGAATCATCTCCCTGAATCCAATTCCACTTCAGACCTCAAAATCTATGTGGAAGGGACCATTCCCTCTGGTCATGCAACCGTATCACAAAAATACACCACTACATCTCAGGATCCCACCTCACAAGCCCAGAGGCTTACTGGAAAACTGCAGCTCAAAGCCTTTACTGGTGTTCTCGCTGTTGGTGATGAATTCAAGCCACATGCTGCTGGAGGTGCTGTTTATGCTGGTGCCGAGCATTTCCGAGCGGCTAAAGGAGCCCAGCAGGCGAGCGGAGCTATTTGTGCCATCGTAGACCTGGGAAGAACAAGAAACATGCAATGGAAAACATATTTCGCTTGTTACTTCAGGGACCAAATCATCCTGCGGTGTGAACAGAGACAACACCTTTGAAGCACTGGTATTATCCCAATCAAGAGTTTGACTTGAGAAGACGTTGAGATGCCACTCACCTGAGGACCAAGATTCACACCCCAGAGGATGCGCGTCCTTCTTATTCCAACTGAGCTTATGATGTGCTCAGGGCTGTTTTCAGAACTAAGCACTCTTTCCAAAGCACAGCTACTGGGAAAAGCATTTTCTCCCTACAGTGACTCACAGACATGCCTTGACCTCATCACTATTTAAGAAAAACATAAGTGTGGGATTTTTTTCCCTTTCTTTTAGCTAGCACGATTCTGAGGACAAAGAGCATCTTCTCACTACTGGAGACTGATAGCAACTTTTCTCAGGAGCAGATGAGAAGTTGATGACAAACCTGTTGCGAGAACATCATTTCTTTCACAAGGAATATATTCTTCGCATTAGCTGCAAATCTCTCTCTCCTTCCTGTCATTTGCGAGCTGAAAATATGTGGATTACACCTATCTCGCAGCGCAGAAGTACGGCACTTGAATAAAGGACAGCGTTCTCTGGAAGATGGCTTAGCACAGCAGCACACATCTTGTAATATTAATGCCTCCTACAAAACCATTTCTTTGTGGTTAACAGAAACTCAGCCTGGATTTGTTTCCATTATAGAGTCCTGAAACTTGTAAATGCAGATTAATCTTAAGCTGAATGTGGGAATGCTGAAGAGCTTGAGTCCTGCCTTTAAATAAAGCTCTTTTTGGGACAAATCAGCCTTGATTCTGTGAAAACACAAAACCAACGCTAAGAACCTCACAGTTCTTCACGCGTTAACAGCTTCCCCTGTACAACTACGCAGGCAAGAACTGAAGTTCAGCTACAAAGGAAGAACCCCCAGCGTTCCAATAAATCTCTGAATCTCAAGGAAGACTTCACAGCAGAAGGTGCACTGATACGGCAAAGATATCTACATTATTAATGGATACAGAATCTGTTTAAGCATCCCTCTGCAGATTGAAGCCTCAAATGACAGAGGTGCAAAGGACGTTCATCATCGCCTTAGTGAGATCACTCAGCTAATTCCATTAAACTTGTAAGAAATTCCTCCCCTTTCAGATCTTGCTTTCACTAGCAGCCTGGTAGATCTTTACCACTAGAAGAATTACCTTGAGGACATCTCCAGCCTCCAGTTCAAAAGTCCTGGCTTTCAGCTGGATCCCCTTCCCTGGCTGGGTCTGGATGGAGTAGATGCACTCGTGGTTGTTGTTATAGTTTAACGGGTAGTTGGGGGACAGCAGAACGCCTTGAGTTCCAGTGACCGATGAACCACATTCAGCTACAGAAAGACACAAACCCACATTTTAATAACCACACGTATATTCCAGCCATACAAGACATGCAGGTGATTCCTCCGAATGGCCACAGATGCTCGTTCCATCTTACACCCATCTGCTAACACATCCGTGGACTCGCAGCTGGGAAACAGAACAGTGCTCGCTAGCTCTTCTGTCATCGTGGAACCTCAGGTGGCTTACACAGAGAATAATGCCCTCTCCTTATGCGGGCAGGGAAGAAGTCTGAGAATACTGGTGTGCTCAAACGCTAGCTTGGGGCCCAAACCAGCAAACTATTCCAAAATCCCTGCAAAGCCACCACCTGCTCAAAGCAGCCCCTGTGTTTATGTTCCTTCCTGATTCATGAACCAGATGGAAAATAAAAAAAAATATAGTAGAACAAAACAGTTAAAGCCTTTTCCGTGTTTATATGAAGCTCATCCTATACCTATTTATAGTGCCTAAAACCCATGCTATTCAGTCAACACCCCTGACTAATGGCACCGATGCGTTGCAAGCGCCAAAGCTCTTTGTGTAGAAAGATATGCATGAGACAAACTTCCAAATAATTAAAATGGTAAAGCTATGCCTGAATTCCAAAAGCTGCCCCCAAAATAATTTCCTGAAAGCTAAGATGGCAAAATTTGACCTCCTTTGTTGTTAACGTTGCCCTCGGCTCTCCTGTTCCTCATTTGACAGCATTTTAAAGGACCTCTTGTCCCCTGCTCCCTGCATTTTCTCCTTCCCAGCTTTGCGGCTAACAATTACATCTGTTCCCATTAGAAAAGGAGAGAAAACCAGCGCTCCTTCCGCCTCTCAGTTCAGAAACCAGCTCAAATTTCCATCTCTTTGTTTCCTCCCAAAATGTCACTCAAAGAACCACAGGGGGCTCAGGTTTTTCTACGGCACAGACAGAATTGACCTTTCTTGTTCAAAAGACAAGGGCCTGGGGACAGGGAAGGAAACGCTGTGGGCATCGCTCTGCAGCACCAGCCAAGGGAACTGGAGGGGCAGGGGGGCCAGTGTCACTCCAAGGGCTTCTCCCGTCCCTGAGTTTAAGTCCTATGAGAGGTTGTACACGGCCAGCATTTCAGAAAGACGGAAACACGAAGGAAGGAAACAATGAAAGCAAGAGTCCTTTCCCTTTATTCACTCTGACCTGTATTCTGTTACACTCTTCCAGTAAGGCTTCTCCGCTTCTTCACCAGATCCCATTCCTTTTCTACCCTGCCTAGTGTGAACAGCATTTGATTTTTGGCCAAATTTGAATTTAGTAGATCTGCGTGACTCAAAACTTGTCAGAATGATCCTCTTGAGAGAAGGCAGAGGCCAGCACTTTGGAGGTTTGACCTATCTTGGATGTTCGGAGATCCCAGCAGAACGAGCTCTTACCTGCTCTTAGCACAGGGATGAAGCAAAACCCCACAGCGCTCACATAAAGCTCCAGGTTCTACTTGCCAGATGGCATCCAGAGGACGCCCTCCACAGAGGACTCCAGCTGCCAGCGGTCACTGCCTTTCTGTGTGCCTGGTTCCATCGAGGACCATCGCAGCCTGATCGCTACGCACATACGCAATCCTCAACACATGTCAACCTGCCTTGCAACCACCATGCGTTTAGGGTTTCGTGTTACTCTCTGATTAGCTCCCACATGAGAAAATCACGACTCCTTGTTCCCTCGGCCTATTTACCCTAGAAGATTTTCAGCTGTAGAACGCTGCCTCCCTGTTCCTTGGAGTCCTGGTGTTCTGCATGCACAGCTGGGGAGAGTCCCTCCGACTTGCCCTGAGATGAACCACATCCGAGTTTCCTGATTAGTTGGCTCTGCCCCATCTCCACGAGCCCTTCGCCGCATACAAAGCTGCTCGAGCTGAGCGAAACCATCGCCGTGCACACCCAGCACCCTGCACCGACGCTGCCACCTCTGCTGGTCCTCCAGTTACAGCACGAGGGCTAACAGGGAGCAGCAGCGGATACATGAAGAGGAGATACTTCAGAGGAGGCTTTCTCCTCCTCTCTCACCATGAATGAGCAGAACATTCACTTCAGCACTGATTACCCAGGGATGATGCTGGGATCCAGTCTGAAGTGGCAGTCGGTGGGGAGCATCCCTACGAGTACTGTGTTCAGTTCTGGGCCCCTCACCATAAGAGGGATGTTGTGGCTCTGGAGCGAGTGCAGAGAAGAGCAACGAAGCTGGTGAAGGGGATGGAGAACAAGAGGAGCAGCTGAGAGAGCTGGGGGTGTTTAGCCTGGAGAAGAGGAGGCTGAGGGGAGACCTCATTGCTCTCTCCAACTACCTGAAGGGAGGTTGTGGAGAGGAGGGTGCTGGGCTCTTCTCCCAAGGGACAGGGGACAGGACGAGAGGGAATGGCCTCAAGCTCCACCAGGGGAGATTTAGGCTTGAGATTATGAAAAAGTTCTTCACGGAGAGGGTGGTTAGGCATTGGAACGGTCTGCCAAGGGAGGTGGTTGAGTCACCGTCCCTGGAGGTGTTTAAGGTTAGGGTGGATGAGGTGCTTAGGAGCAGGATTTAGGGATTGGTGGGAATGGTTGGACTCGACGATCCAGTGGGTCTCTTCCAACCTGGTTATTCTGTGATTCTGTGATTCTGTGATACCCTGCAGAGACGGGTTGACCAAAGGAACAAATCTCTCCCATCTCTCTCCAGACTCATCTCAAGAAGAGGGATTGAATACAAAATGTCTGAGTTGTCTGGCAAAACCAAGCAAAACTCCTGTGATCTTAATGGGCAAGTCTCCGATATCCATCTATATCCAGGGCAAGCAGAGATCTCGCTGTGCGACAGGGACATTGTGGACAAAGCTGTCACCCTGCCACCGCAGCTCTGCACAAATCACCAGTGAATTTGACCCATTATTATAAAACCAACATGTTAATTCAAAGCCAGAGGCAGGAGGGAGTTGCAACCCCAGTGCTGATGTCTGAGGATCAGGTTTAAAGCTCTGTTATGACTCTTGCTGATTTCGTTCTCCTGATTAGCTTTCTCCGCAACCTGATTATTATTCATGCCCTGAAGAGGCTGCTTGTCACAGCAGCGTGATGCAACCCTGCGACCTGAGCATTAAGCAGTGCTGGGAAATGCCTTCAGCATGACACGGCTCAGCAGACTGAGAAGCAGACGGGCTCTGGCTGAAATGCTCTCTGCAATGGCCCTCAAAGGTCACTATTGCACATCAGGAAAATCTATCCAGCAGGCTTTGCCAGAGCGAAAACAGGGAAGAGACCTAATCTGCCTTATTTGAATGAATCCTTCATGGCTCCAGGCGAGCCAGGCAGCAGCAGAGCACTCAGTAGTTTCCTACTTACTAAATTAAACCTTTTTACAACGGCCTGAAGCATCCGTCTTCCTTTCTGCTCTCTTGCTGTAGGACATTGCTGCTGCTGTTCCTTCATAGAATCACAGAACGATCGGGGTTGGAAGGGACCTTAAAGCCCACCCAGTTCCAGCGCTTCCACTGGATCAGATTGCTCCAAGCCCCATCCAACCTGGCTTTGAACACCTCCAGTGCCAGTCCCACACACAGCTTCAGGGCTGAAAAACCTCATTCCAGCTCCCTCTGCCCCAGTTCCCGCTCCAACTGCCCAGAGAGCTGGTAGACGCCATCCTGGGCGACGCCACCCATCCCTGCCCACCGAAACAATCCAGCACAGAGTAACCAACCAAGCAAAATGAAAGCACATGACCACCTACCAACACACCTTGGCAGAGGCGAACTCCACACACGCCGTCTCCCCCCGAGGCAGGTGATGCGGGATGCGCCCTCCAGCCGGTACCCGGGGAAGCAGGAAAAGGTGAGGACATCTCCCACTCCAAACTGCAGGCCCTTTCTGATGCTGTAGGCTGGGACCTCCGGCTCGTCACAAGGCTCCAAATCATATTCTACAGGGGACAAAATGGACATTTACAGAAGAGCACGGTCACACCTTCTACTCCATTCCCCCCAGTGAGGGCATCCCAGCTCCTGAACACGGGGATGAGGAGGGAGCTCCTTGTTTCCAAGCTCTGCAATGGAAGGTTCATCCTTGTTTGAGCCACGAAGGCCAATTTCGGCTTCGCTCTCAGCCCCTGGGGTGCTGCCAGGATCATGATTTAAGCCAATTCAAAACACAACAGGCTTCGTTTTCTGTCACTGTTGTCAGACAAACAAGACAGTGACATCAGTGGTGACAAAACACCACGGAAATTTGTCATTCTCCCTCTGGTTTAGTCAAATGAGGATGAATTGATCCGGATGGGATTTCTGCTGCCTCTACATTACTAACCCCGAAAATGAATGAACGTGGCACCTTGCTTGGGGGAAAGCAAGAGAACATTTTAAGCTGCTGCTGAATGAAAGGTCAAGCAGCATCATGGCTAACAGCCAAATCCACGCCTCTGACCTCAAACCAGTCTCTTCTGAGGGTTATTTTTTGAAAAATGACACACCTGCAAAGCACAAAGTATGTGCGCATACAACTAAAAGAAGCTAAAAATAGAACTGATTTCCAGTGTGGTTTTCCAAGATAGGAAAGAAACCTCCAAATACACTGAAAATAACAGCTATAATTAGAGGCAATCTTCTTAGAGGCAAAAAGCCATTTTTCCTCCATCGAAATGCAGTTAATTGGAAACTTTCAGACCAGTTTCCACAGAGCGTCACACACAATTCCCAGACATCAGAGGCCAGAACAAAGACACTGGAAACCAGTTCTCGGTGCATCAGGTTTTATCTGCCTCTATGGCAACAGCTCCATCCATCAGAGACACCGAGCACATCAGCATCAAGCTCCACAATAGAAATGGCCATTTCTCCTACACCCCAGCAGGCCAAATCCGCAGCTGGTGCCCTCAGGACTAAAAGATACGCTGATATACAGGAACGCAGGGTGGTGATACGATAAGCTGGTGTCCGTTAACTGATTGTTTTACGGAAGGGCTTATCGGGGCACTCAGGTGGTGAAGATTACACAGCCTGAAACGAGTACGGGGAAACACTCAGGCAGTCATTCGTAAGGCTTCGGGTTAAAGGATGCAGCTCACCGCCCTGTGCACCTTACCCAGAGATGACCCACGCTAAGGGATTATTTACAAGCGTGAAGGTCTGTTCCACACGGGCAGCCGTGTCTTCCCTCCAATCCCTCCACAAGAGCATCGTCCACAAGCTGCACCTCGCTGACAACTTCTGCAAAGCTGGAATTCCACTTGAAGAAACCAGCACTTTGTTGAACTACAAACAGAAGTGGCTTGGTTTAGGAAGAGCAGGACTGGACTGGTTTACTGGAAATCTCAGGGCAGCCACTGTCTCACCCAGCCATTTGCCAACACCGGGGGGGCAAGAAGTGCTGCTGCAGTCAGCAAAATCCTGCATCCCTCGATGCCCTGTGTGTCCCAGGAGCTCCGCTTTCATCTGCAGGCAATTAGAGGAAGCCCAGCAAAGGAAAATACTGTCTCCAGTTCCCCAGCAGTGCCAGTGGGATCATGGAAACCTGGTCCAGGCTGCATGTGGCACATCCAACCCAGGCGAAGTCGGCTGCAGAGGCTGGGTCACGGCATGAGCATCCAACTGGAGCAATGAGCCAACAGCAAAAACAGAGACCAGACGGACAATGGGAATGACCAGCAATGCCTTGCTCCTTATCCAAGATGTCCAAATTGCTCAGCATTGCCATCCCATCTGTCCCAGCTTCCCACGCTAGAAATGCTGTAACTACTGTAGTAATTTTCCTCTGATAATCAAAGCAGGCAGGCATCTGGAAGGAAGAGGGATAAGCATATCCCAAGAAGATGCTAGCTCAGACTCCAGAAATGGAGCAAAAGGGATGACCACGTGAGGAGGGACAAGGTAACAAACACCTAATACTCCAGTGGGTTCAATCCAGTCACCTACAGGAGCTCGAGTCAGACAAAACTGCTATATTGGGTGATATGGATACTGCAATGGGAATATTTCTTAGAAAACAGAATCATGGAATGGGTTGGCTTAGAAGGGACCTGAAAGATCACCCAGTTCCAACTCCCAGACATACTGTGGTTTAATGCCAGAATAACTTAGTGGGTTTACAAGAGGAGCGACCATCAGTGACCCAGACCACGTACGCTGCATCAACTAGGTTATTCCTAAGATTTGCAGAAAAGCAGGAAGGAAAGTGAAAGAATGAAGTCTCTGTCCACCCTCTGTCCTTACCTGAGAAGGTGATGTTGAAACCCTCATAGGACATGGAGAAGTCTGAGATGAAGCGAATCTGAGCAGTGAAGTTCCCGAAGAGCCCTGCACTGAGCGGGGCAGGGAGCCGGGAGCCCGTCAGCTGCTTCAGAGGCTGAGCAAAGCTGGTGTTTTCAGTGATGAGGAGGTAGTCGTGGCCATTCTCCAAGTGAAAGGTATGAAAGGTGAAGAACACACCTGCAGGAGAGGAAAAACAGAGATGGCTTCAGCTAGGAGTGCTCATGCAGCACCTCCACATCCAAGTTCTTCTCCCTGAGACGACACCACAATTAATTCCCTGTTTCCCAGTAAACAGCAACGCAACTGAGGAGAATGAAAAAAGTAAACCAGGGGTATGGTACAAGGCCTAGGATAGAGAAAGGCAGTTAAGATCTTCGATCCCTGCACCTTTGTACCACAGGAACAGAGACGACCCCGGCTCGCCAGCCATGGTCTTAGAAGCAAAGATGCTTTTATCCATGCAATAGTAACAAAATTAAGCCCCACACGAGATCTGGCTACAGAAACAAACACACACAGGAAAACTCTCTGTCTCTTCTTCCAAACCCAATTTCAACAATTTGAAGCATTCTGGTGAGCAGGCTGTGACCTTGCTGCGTTTGTAAATGAACAAGAAGGGGAGTAATGGATTACGGCAAGTGGACATCTCCGGACGCAAAATGGAAAGTACTTCAGGCTCTCGCAAAAGCCTTCAGCGAGGGGTTTTTTCATGCTGGAATTCAAAGGCAATTAGAAACACTTATTCTCTGGAAAATAATTCCGTCTTTGAAAACCCCAAAGTGGCAGCGACTGCTTTCAGAGGGCAAAGCAAGGATCTTGTATCACAAACTCTGTCACCGCGCCGTCACACAGGGTTAGCAGGCTAAAGCCATGCCTGGCAATATTAAAAAAGAGCCTCTTTGCGTCCACAGATCTCTCATCCACAGATCCTGGGTGACTTTCTGAGCACCAAGGGGCAGCGTCCCCAGCCCCTGTTTGCACTCATCGGGGCTTTACGCCTCTCGTAACCCCACCAACTCCCCAGGGCTCTGTGCAGGGAACCCGGCTCCTCCACGCAGACATGAGGGCTGTGATCTGCTCTTCGTCAGTCACAGCTGGATCCCCAGCTCCTCGCACACGCCGGGAGCGCCCAGCAGCCTCACCAAGTTATTTCAGGTAAGCCAAGGATTAACAGCAGCGAGCCTGCCAGCCTGGCGAGACCCAAGGGCCGTCCTGCTCTGCATCCCTTCTCTGCCAAAGCATCAGCTGCTCCAGAAGCAAGCGCAGGAGATCCGTAAATAACGATCAGAGCAATAATCTCCTCTTTGCTCCCCGTTCTCCATTTGTTTACTGACGATCAGGATGAGACCAACCTAGAGATTGATTAAGGCTCTGGATAATGAGATTTCATATCCATCCCAACACTTTTGTGTCAGCACTGAATTATAGCTCAACATTCCATTTATCCCTATGTCCATGCAATTTCTTTTTGATGCTTTACTGGCCAGATGCAAGCAATTTGCTTCCAAGGAATGAAGGACAGAGAGGTTGGTAACCAATATGAAGCCTTTCCCACTGGACTGGGAAGAAGCAGGAACCGATATAATATCACTGCACAGAAACCAACCCACTGCCAGCGAAAGACAAGCACGACACCATCTCCAAAACCAGGAGAAGCCCCTGACTGCAGGGCTTTTAAGATGAGAACTTCAACCGCAGGGCACGAGGCCCTTCCAGCAGCAAAGCCAGGCACGGGCTGCGTAACTGCAGCCTAAAGGGCTAATTATAAACTCATTTTAAAGGATTCATGACGCTGATTAAACCTTTGCTTCAGCCTGAAATTTACTGTGGCACAAAATATCTCTGCAAATGCAGGGTGCTTCTTCCCATTGTTTATAAAAGAAACAACAAAGCAAATTATAAGGGAAAAAATAATTTTTGAAGTTCTCAGATTAAAAATAATAGTTGCTATTTAAGCATTTAAATACCTTTAAAATTACACTGCTTTTAAACACAAATTGCAGAGCTTATGAGTCCATAAAGTCAAGCAGCGTCTGTAGTCACATAAAAGTAATGATTATAAGAACCAGCTTGTTTAAATTAGGGGACTCACATGCTGGACACACGTGAGATGTTCATAAAGACCTGGGAGAGAGTAACTTGCGACCAGCTTTTGTGATGCAGCTCAGCCCTGCTCAGTCACTGGTTTGGCAGGGAACTCTGCAGCGAACTGGGAGGCACAAGTCCATTTTTCAGCTCTTTTGTGAGAACCAAAAGAGTTCTCGAGCCTGGATGCAAGCCCAAGCGGGGTGGCATTGGTAGAGGTGGCCATAGGAAGCTTGAAACAAGAACAAGAAAAATCAGGTATTACAGCAAATGCTTCAGTCATGTAAATATATTCCCTGCTCACCAAATTGTTAAAGCCGCTGGGTATAACCAGCACCAAATTTTTGATAGGAATGGTTGGACTCGATGGTCCGGTGGGTCTCTTCCAACCTGGTTATTCTATGATTCTAAATTTACACGGGGATGGTAAATGGTACAGACACACCCAGTGGTCTCCCAGAACAAGGAACTGAAAGGCAGGGATGGAGCACGGAGAGAAGGCTCTGCACTGCAAAGATGAAGTTAGCCAAGAACGGGGTTCGGTTATGCCTTCTTTCAAAGGCTGTTCTGCTCCCCAAGGACAAACTCCATTCCATCTCAGCAGCTTCTGCTCAGACTCAGGATCACTCTGTTCCACTGCTCTTTACTGAAGAACAAGAAGAAACGCTGCATGAATGCTGAGAAGAGCTGGGAGAAGCTCGTTGAAATGCATTACGTGGCAGTTTAACGCAGCGACAGCGGGGAAAACAGATCACTAGGAAAGACAGAGCATCGTTGCAAAATAAAGGATGTGTACGTATGTGCGTGCACACTCCCACCAACACAGCCCAGCACCTAAATACATTTCAACATCTTCCACAAGACATCAGAGAAAGAGGTACCTATTTTTGTTCCCCTCCTCCTTTTACTGCACTGGCAAACAAACAACTCACCTGAGCTACAGGGACAGGAAGGGAGAGAGTTTTTCTGACACGTAACTTGGCTTTATTCCACCTTATTGTAAACGTACCACGTCCTCTATCGATCCTCTGCTCTCATCCCAAACTCTAACTGGATTTGGAGATTTCCTGCATCCAAGCAGCTGCCTGGGTGAAACTTTCCTAGCCCACAAAGTCTCATACTTTTAACACTCATCTTCCCTTCCTAGAATCTTATCCTTACCCTTCCAGCAGAACCTGAGAGGTAAGAAGAGCTGAAACTCTTGTCAAAGGCCTGGAGACCTATATATTTTCACTCTGGAGACCTATAAATTTTCACTACAACCAGCTGGATTTACAGCACAGCCCATGGTTTGATTTTCTAGTATTCATTACCTGCTGCTAAGGCTAGAATTCCTAAGCAGCTCACAGGCTTCGGACTGCTAAAGCCAGGACCAGCTTTCCAGAGAGCTCAATATCCAGCTTCTCCTAGTGCGACAAACATGGTCCAGTTCCAGCTGGTCAGATCCAGGGCTGGATTCTTTGGATGATGCAGAACAGCATCACACAGAACAAGTCTAAGGGATATAGAGTTTCCTGTATTTCTGAATTAGCCACAGCAGGATGTTTTACAGGGCACAAAAAGCCCCTCGACTTGTGCAGATGCACCTCCACTATTTGACAATGCCGTGTTTTTTCGAGCATTGCTTAGCTTGGTTAGCAGACTTTCTTGTGATGTTGGCATAAAAGCGCTGCACAGGCCATTAGAGCCGCACTTTCTCATCTAAGAGAGTGTCAGTTTGCTGTGCTGGGCTCAGCTATGGGATAATGCAGTGTCTCATCGGAGAGCTGACTCCAAGGCAGTGGATTAATGAAGAGTGGATTGCTGCTACTCAACTTCTCACAGCATGCGATGGTTCCTTTAATGCACTGTGCTGTTCATTGACAAGTTTATTTGCTCCAATACAAATGGTATTTGCAAAATTGGCTCACGATAGCTCCCGCTGCGCTGATATCCGGTACGACCAGACAGTTATACAAGAGTGCATAAAATTACATAAAGGGTTTATACCCTCTGTGCTTCCCCTAGGCAGATCCTGACTGCATCGGGAGAAATTACCTCCCACCCTTGCACATAAAACTTTGATCTCTAATTGTTAGTTCTATATTTTCTTGAAATTTTCCCCTAAGACAAAAAATTGGGCTGTGCTGCCCAGGAGGTTGGACTGAACAGACCTGCACTTTGCCTCGTGCTGGCAATACTCCAGGCTCACAGGGAAATGCAGAACCAGGACAGAGCTGGGAAGTGAGAGCCTAAGCTCTGCCCCACGTCTGGAAATGCTGCCCTACACACTTCCACTTCTCCATCTGTAAAACGTTATACAGACCGTGATCCAGCACTGCAGTGGCAAATAAGGCTGGAAGTACCAGCAAGTACCAAACGTCACTGCAGCGGTGCCAGCAGCAGCTCGCCCTTCCTCTATGTGGCATTTCTAGCAACTGGTATCCAACTACCAGCTGGTTTTCCAGGGGATACTGCCACAAGGGTCCGAAACCAAAGATAACGCCTGGTACAGCCTCTCAGACCTGTGGGTTTGATATGGGACCATCTTTCTCTTTTAACCCTCTCAATCTTAATATGGATTAAGAGATGTGACACCAAAAACCTCTGTGTCTTGTTCAGAGACAATTATAGAATAGAATCATAGAATGGTTTCGCTTGGAAGGGACCACAAAAGGAAAGGGACCACCACTGCTCTGGGTAACCTGGGCCAGGGCCTCCTCACTCTTACAGGAAAACGTTTCTTTCTCATATCTAATGTCTAGGGGGAGGCAAAAACGGCAACTGGCCAACCACATGGGTACCCATCAACACCGAGAGACAAACTCTTGGTTTACACCAGGAGCACTTCTCTCCCACTGACTAAAACCACGCGAAGCTAAGGGTTTCTCACCTTTTCCATGCGATGTTTCTATGGTCCACGTGCAATTCAAGTTATTTGGATAAAAATCAGGGAAGCCTGGGGATAAGATGGTACCACTGGAACCACGGATGTAACCTCCGCAGAGAGCTGCAAAAAGGAGAAAGAGAAAGAATTAAATAAATGAAACTTCAGTTCTTCTGAACATCAAAACAAAGCCCAGCCCATCAAAGTCAAACAAAACACACAGATGAAACGTCACTGCAAAGCTCATGATTGCTGCTCTGCTTTTGCCATAGGTCTGCAATGAGGCGTTTGCCACCTGCAGATGCCACCTCTGCACCCCTTACCCTCACAGCTGGGCAGTGGCCGGCTCCACTGGAAGTTTGGCTCACACTCCAGGGCTTCGTTGTCGCTCAGGGTGTAGCCTGAATCGCAGCTGAACGTCACCAGTGCTCCCACGTAGAAATCATTCCCGTGGCGCTGGCCGTTTACCGGGATCCCTGGATCCAAGCAGTGGTCGGACTGGAGCTTCACAGCTGCGGCAAACAAACCCACTCCTGTCAGACCATTCAGTGGACGAAGATCCTGCTGCAAGGAGTGGTCAGCTCCTCAAGCTCGTTCAAGGTCACAGAATCATAGAATCATTGAGACTGGGAAAGATCTCTAAGCTCATCCAGTCCAACCATCAGCCCAACTCCACTGTGTCCACAAAACCATGTCCCCAGGTGCTACGTCAATGCACTTTTTGAACCCCTCTAGGGATGGAGACACCACCACTGCCCTGGGCAGTCTCCTCCAATGCTTCACCACTCTTCCAGTAAAGAATTTTTTCCTAATATCCAATATATAACGCCCCCTCCGGTGCAGCTTGAGGCCATTCCCACTCATCCTATCACTTGTTACTTTAGAGAAGACTTCTCCTTAGAAGAAGTCCTACTGATTATGCCCAAAGTAAGGGGCTGAAATGGGCGGAGGACCTCAACTCTGCCTCCCGAAAATCAATAACATTTTGTACATGCGAAAATAAAAAACTCTAAACAAGCAAGATGGTCAAAAAGTAGAAGCTGCTGCTTCTCTTGCAGTAGCTCCACGTTCCCCAATCACTGCAGCAGTGCTGCCTGGCAGAGGGATGAAGCGAGTCCAATGGGCCTCTGATTGAGCCCATTGTGCTGCCGGAGAGCACGTAATTACAGAAATAACTGGCACTTACTTTCATATCGGATCTGAAAGCCTATGTCAGAGTGGCTTTTGTCAGTGGTGAAGAGGAGGTAGAGGTAGTTGCTGGTGCTGATGAGGAACTGGGGCACCTGAGTCCCATCATAGACACCTATCAACGGGGAAGAATAGGACCGGCCATCTCTTACTTCCAGAGTGTCGTAATTCACCTCTGTCTTAAACCTGAAAGGGACACAAGAATATGCCCGTGAAAAGCCAGCATGGCTTATTTTCCAGCATTTCAGCCCTGAATGTGCTCTAATGACTAGAAGGCAGCACGGGGCAACACGTGGGTCTGTTCCTACTGCCTGAGGACCTCTCAGAGAGCACGTTGTTCCCCTCCTAGGCATTTTGGGTTCTTTCTTATTCATCACCTGCTTCATCTGCAGACACTGAACCGTCTTTGCAGCAACCAGCGGCATACACTACATGAGTGACCACCTCTAAGACAGACAGACCCAGGTTCAAGAGAGCACAGCCCTCCTCCAACACCGAAACCCACGGCAAGTCAAGAGACTCGCCACTCCAGGTCCTCACTGCTGCTTCTCCCTGGCGAGCTGAGCACGTGGGAGCTCAGGCTCCGAAAACGTGTCCTACATGTGTCTAAAATAGCACTGCAAATTAGCAGGAGTTAGTCAAAACAAGAAGGAAAAAATCACCATTTTCCACCTTTTTTTCCCTTGAATGTTCAGTGAATTTTAATGTCTTGTCAGGAGTTACTTAAAAAAGAGAAAAACAGAAAACCTCCCTGCAAAACACAGCACCGAGCAGTTTGTTCCTTTCTTCTCCAGGGGTGGCTGCAACCCAGCACCACTGGAACCACCAAACCCAACCGCACGTAGGGAACTTTTGAGAAGCCAAGTACCTGTCAAATGTGATCTTGATGGGGTAGCCTGGCTGGGCCTCAATGACCCACGCGCAGCTCAGCGAGTCCTTGTAGAAGCCAGGCCAGCCCGGGGACAGGATGGTTCCGCTGGGCGATGTCAAGTGGCCCCCACACGGCGCTGAGGACAAGGGAAATGGCACAATTCAGATTAAGCGCATCACGGGAGCTGTAGTATGATTGGGAGTACCCCTCCCTGCCAGGCAGGATCATCCTGCCCTGCCACAGCTTTCACAGACTCATTAAAGTTGGGTAAGACCTCTAAGCCCATCCAGACCAATTGGCAGCCCAACTCCACCATGCGTACTAAACCGTGTCCTGAAGTGCCATGTGGACAGGCTTTTTGAATCCTTTCAGGGATGGCGACTCCACCACAGCCCTGGGCAGCCTCTGCCAGGGTTTCACCACCCTTCCAGTAAAGAAATTTTTCCCAATATCCAATCTATACCTCCCACGGAGCAACTTGAAGACAAGTCCTTTCATCCCAACACTTGCTACCTGTGAGAAAAGACCAGCACCCCCCTTGCTACAACCTCCTTTCAGGTAGCTGTAGAAAGCAATAAAGTCTCCCCTCAGCCTCCTCTTCTCCAGGCTAAACAGCCCCAGGTCCCTGAGAGTGTCCTTCAGATTTCACATGTTATTGTTTCTCACATTAAAAATCAGAACCTGATGAAATAACCACACTAGCTGGTATGAAATTGCCTTTTCAGCTTAAACGGAAGATTTGGCAGCCCGCTACTGTATCTGTGGGAGTCATCCTGACCTTGTGCAGTAGCTCCAAGGGGACAGGGTATAATAATTATTATCAGATATAAAACCAAAGAAAACTGCAAGGTCAGTTTGCATTCCAGTAGCTGCAGGTGCCAGACAATCTTTCCTGTCCCTGGTAATCGAATCATGTCTTTTCTTCCACAAGGGACATCACAAGACTGTGGCATTTATTCCACATTAGCGTCCCTTGTGCCATCAGCAGAAGCTGAAGGCATATTATCATCCCTCCTGGAAAAAGAACACTGGATCTGATGGACCCGAGGTACAAAATCCTACAGCCCTGAAGAGCTGCAGTGATTTGTCCTTTAGAGACCAAACAGGGTGGAAAAGGGCGCCTGTTCCTGTGAGGCCGCGTTCCTCCTGCTCAGCACTCTGCAGGATCCATCACCCAGGTGTTTCTTCACGTCCCGCTGAGTTGTCACCGATGCTGGTCACACGTGGTCCCCGCCATCCCACGTACTCGCTGCCTACTGAGTCCTTGAGGACCATGAGGACCCTGCTCCTCCCGAGCAGCAGCTAAAGACTCTACTTGGTGCCAGCCACAGGGTGAGCTTGGCACAAGGGATGTGGAATCTCACACTTGCTGTGACCTTAAAGACCTGCATAAACCTGCCAGCCTACAATTGGATCCCAACCAACTATTTATGAACGGGAGGGTCACTTCTGCCCCAATGCTCCATAATTTCCTGTCAGGATTTCTACCTATCTTTCAACTCCATCATTTTCAACTCCATCATTTTCAATTCTATCAATTTTCCCAAGTGGTAAACAGCACTTCAGATCCCCGGACATCCTCCTTCGTTAAAAAGGCTAAATAAAACGTACACTTAACCGAGTGCATAGTGAGGCGTGAGGCACAGAAATCACCACTGTGATCACAGAGAAAACCACAAGTTAATGGCATAAGGTTATCAAAGCTTTCGAAGATGAAAGTTGATTAGAAATGTATTATTTAACATATGTTTCCCTTCCGCACTTGGAGACACGTGAACTTCAAGGCTCCCACTTTGAAAGTAATGGAAATCTTGAATCAACCCTAGAGACGTTTTATTGTCAGCTGCTTGCTCGAGATTATATACAATAAAAAAAGTCCAGCTTCTTATTGCACAAAAGTTACTGAGCACAATGGATACCTTCTTCCTTCAATCTGAAAGACAATGGGCTCGATTGTGCGCTCTCTGCCGCTCATCCACTTGAGCAATGCATGAGCAATTGCTGACATTATTTCGGAATATGACAGCGCTGTTCTCAGTAGTGCAGTGCTTGTTATTCAAATCACTGTAAACACCAGCGCAGGGCACGGCTTCCCTGAGCACAGAGGGCAGAGGAGGACGTTTCACTTCTAATGAGCTCTTTCTTCACTTCTCTTTTCCATAGCAGGAGCATTAAAGGACTTTGAAATCTGTATTAAAGCCTTAAAATCAACCCACCTCCCTCGTTTCTAGTTCGGCTCTTGTAGGTGATGTGGCAAAGAGATGTAAATTCCAAATTTATGGCTCTCACCTGCTGGAATCTGTTAGACAGGAATGATGCACACACCGACAGAGACACATTGAAGGTACGTGCGTGCGTATGAATGTTTGAGTCAAGAGCTGCACCTTTTGCTTCTTTCATTATACATTTTACACATATCAAAATCAGGACAGAAAGAATATCACCACGTTATCTTCCATTCTCTGTTCTTTAATTCTCTTCGTGACAAGACTAGTGGAGAAGCTTTTAGTCATCAGTAAACCAAAGCCTTTTATTATTGTTATTGGAAAAACACCGGTTGTAACAAGAATTGAGCTAATAAAAATAATCCCCATCAATCATTCCACAAAAAAAATTAGAAAACAAACTGACTTCAGTGCTGAGGGATTCCTGGGCAGGCGCTTCCTCCTAAGACAGCTCGTCTGTGCAGACAACACCGTCTAGAGCTACGTGAAATGCTGGCCATAGCTGAGAAGCTGAGGGTTAGAATCAGAGGCCAAGAGTCCTTCAGCTCTTAACAACAACTGCCTCTGCCTACACGATGGCGAAAGGCCTCCCACGAACCCAGAAACAGGAGATCTGGCTGGGACCTCGACAGACGGAGCCATGGCCCTTCCTCCCGATCATTCTCCCTGCAAGGTGCGTGGGCAGAACAGCAGAAAAGGCGATAAAACTCACCTTCACATCGGAGCACCGCGTTGTTCCACACCACGTTTCCTTCCTTCAGGATGCAGGTGATGGTTTCAGAGCCGTGGGTCCGAATGAAGCCCTCGTCGCAAAGGAAGGACACGGAGCTGCCCAGCTGGAGGCTGTCGCCAAAGCGCTTCCCGTTGACGGGCACGCCGGGGTCGGGGCACTCGTTGTGCCTGAATGCTGAGAGGAAGGCAAGAGAACAGCGAGTGACTTGCTTCCTCCACTCTCTCCGCATAAAAAATGAGTACGTTGGACATAAACTTCGGAATTAAGCAGTAGTTTCATGCTTTTCCTACAGAGACGAGAGAGGTTCTGTGATACCACGTGCGTGATCTTGCTTTCGGAAAAGCAGACAGCATGGACTTGAATTTGGCTCATCAAAACTACCCTGTTCCACACAGACGAGTCAGGCTACAGCAGAAACCCTCTTCTCTGAGCCGCTAAGACATCTCAGTACATGTTTCCACCACCCAACTTCTCATCTTGGTGAAGTCACTTAGAGTTTTCTGTTCCCCGTCTACTGCAAGAGTTCGTTTGCAAACTCCAAGAGGAAGGGTGGGACTAAAGGCACTTGCAGCTGAGAGGTGCTGAGATAGAATCATAGAATCATAGAATTACTTCGTTGGAAAAGACCTTTGAGATGATGGATTTCAACCGTACCTGCCCACTACTAAACTAGATCCCTGAGCACCTCATCCACTCATCTTTTAAACCCCTCCAGGGATGGGGACTCCACCACCTCCCTGGGCAGCCTCTGCCAGGGCCTGAGAACCTAAAGGCCAGTCTGGATGAGGCTTTGAGCCACCAGATCTGATGAAAGATACTGGGGCCAGAAATGGGCCTGCAGAACCAAGTTATCTTAGAGACCTTTCACAGAGGGAAATGCACAAATACGCAAAACAGAAGAAGAGTTTTAGGAGCTCTAAGAACACAGCGGTGCCTGCATCTGCATAGAGGGGACATCATTTAGAAGTTAATGAGAATGAGCCAAAGCCCTCAGGCTCTGTGGTTACAAGTCACAGTCTCCTCAGCACGTTCTGGGACTGACTGTCATGCAGTCCCTGACCTTGCTTGTCAGCATCACTAGGATAAAACAGAGGACACGCAGCCATCACCTCTCCAGGTGTTTCAAAGGTGCAGACACAGCTCAGTTTAAAGACCTGTCCTTTCTCAGCAGTTAAAAACCAGGCCAGCCAACCAATCAGAAAGGAAGTCTACAGCCTTAATTCCCCATTAAGTGCATAATAATGTACTATATCTTCCTTTGCTGGGAGTTGGTCTTCAGAGATGAGCAGCAAATGAAAGATTAAAGCCTCTGGATTAATTACACACACATGCTTTTAGTGTCTTTAATACACCTGACCACATTCAGATGAGTTCTGGATTTCCTACAGAGCATCCTTACTCTCTTAATATCTCATTATTTGCGCTGCTAAAGGGGGAAACGCAGGCTGAGCTTGCTCCTCGTGCTCTTGGATCTGTCCCTCACAGCAACGCGTTGTCTCATTCCTCACACCTCAGCTGAAGGGGAGGACAGTAAGGTGTCCGTGAAAGACTCCAGCGCTCCCTTTCAGATGTTCACGCAGTCAGAACAGATTAACTCACAAGTGCTTAAAAGTCATTTATAACAATAAAAAAATTAGGTTTAAAAACATCTTCATAGAGGGTAGAGCCGCGAGCCCCAGCGCGGGTCTGCAGCCCATCGGGGGCGCGTACCGGAGGGCACTTCTGGGTGAGGTGGCTCCCTGCTTGCAGGATCCTGGACACACCACACAACCCTACACAAGCCACTCCAACTGATGAGCCTTCACCCTGCTGTAGCGCGGCAAATCATTTCTTAAGACCTCTGTTTTTTCCCTAAATAGAGGATTTGCAATCATCACTAGAAAGGCTATTAATTTAGCTGTGCCACTGAAGGCTATTATAACGAAGTCATTTATCACTTCTCCTGAATAGGTTTAATAATGCTCTTTAGAAAATTATAGGACAATACGAGGATAAAATTACCACAGCGTTTGTGTGAGATTTGAAGACTGGACTTACGTGAAGCCAAATATCTCTGTGGAAGCTCCAGTCCTTTATACTACAAGACGCTGCTATGTGTTTTCCTTTATCTTCAAAGCCTTGCATGCTTTTAGATGTCAGCAAGCGATACCAGTATTGACTGATGAACACAACTATCTAAGATCTAAGAGGTCTGCATCAAGCCGCCCACAAAGCGCTGTCTCACCCCACTGAGCAGACGAGAGGCCCGGAGAGGAGAGCAGAAAGCCCACCTCGCACAGCGCGCTACGGGCTGCTGGGAGAACAGAACCTCTGGCTCCTCCATGGACACATAATCCAGGGCCAAACTGCTTCTTTCCCCACTGGACAACACTTAAGCTTTATAGCCACGAAAAACTTGTGCAGTCAGCTCTAAGCTTGAAGCCAATTCTCAATCATCCAACTACAAATCTGAAGTAATGCACAATTTTCACTTACTCTGGAGCTGCAACCATTTCAGTGAGACCAAACTCTGGCACGCTCATCTCCAACAAGAATTTAGAGCTCAAAATGAAAACCAGAAGGAAGGATGGGGCACTTACTGGTGAAGGTGATGTTGAAGCCTCTCTTCTCCATGGAGTGGTCGGTCTGGAACTCCAACCTGGCGACGTGCCCGCTGCTGGTCAGAGAGGAGGGGATCTGGTTGCCTGAGAAGGTCCCCAGCACTGGAGATTCAGCAGTCCCACCATCCTTCACGGCTAGGAAATCAAACTGGGGTTCCACATCAAAATCATTGAAAGCCAAGTGAATTCGGCTCTCGGGTTTAGCTATAATTAACCAAACACAGTGCAAGCTGCTTCCGTATTCTTCAGGGTAATTTGGTGACAGCACAATCCCAGATGGGGTGGTGAAGTTGAAAAAGCAGGAAACTGCAATAAGAAATCGCCATCAATCACACAGCACGGTGCTCCCACGAGCTGCTCTGCCGTCCTTCCCCCTCCCCTTTGTCCCCTGAGCTGGGCGATGCCCGCAACTTCCCAACCGCTTCGCTTCTCACAGATGAGTAAAGAAAGGAAGGGCTCAGTGCTCCATTCACTGCGAGATGTCAGTGACTTATTTGCATGGGGAAGAAGTGACTTCCAAGTGGTCTCCATCCCTGGGTTTGGTTGATTTGCAATTTTCCTGAGTCCTGCCCCCTTTCCCTGTGGTGTGCCTCCTCGGGTCTGCGTAGGCTCCGGGCCCTGCACAGCGGAGCGCCGGTTGCTTTTATATCGCACAAAGAAAACGTCACTCAGCCAGGCAGGGATCTGGTATTTTGCAGGAAATCCTTCATATCCCCCGAGAGGAAACCTAGAGGGGAATCAAACGTGGGACTGCACCTACTGCTAAATGAAACTGCCAGCAGAGCAATTAGCCTTCAAAGCAGTAACGTCTCCTCTGCTGTGGGCACGGCTCGGCACACCCTCCAAAGCCCGGGGTAAGGAACCAGCTTGGCTGTTCCCCCGCACGCCTCCAGGCTCCTCTGCCACCCATGCCAAGGCTTTTTAGTCTGAGACACTGGGTGAAGCGCAGGTGCGCGTGTGTGCAGCGCAGACTCCTCAAGAGCTGCGTAAGACTGCGCTTTTGGTTTATCTTTCTGCTGGCTAAACGTGAATTCCACCCGTGCTCCTCAACAGAGGGAGCTGCAGCCGGGAAGCCCCACGGCGTCTAGACAAACTCCTCGTGTTTGGGCCATCCCTACGCTGTACTCAATCTTTATACGATACAGCAACACTTTGCCAGCTCCTCTGAGAAGGAACTGTGAGCTGATTTGCTTTCATCTCCCTCCCTGGGCAGCTCTTTGTACCTGTCCCAAACGAGCGCTAAGAACTGAAGGCTGCTGGTTGGTTTGGGGTTGACGTTGCTGCACCGGGCAAGCGCAGCTCAAGAACCTCCCCAAGGTTCCCCCAAGCGCCAGGGGCCCGGGACAACTCCAGGGAAGTGCTACCAGGCTGGAATCTGCTGGAATTCCCATGACAAATAAATCACTGACTTCTGCCGGGCTCGCATGTCACCAAAAACAGGCATCAAACTCAACTGTCAGTCCCATTAAAATAATTAAACCCAGCCTTAAATGAAGTCGAGGGGAAGAGCGCATATGAAAATAATCTTTAGCTCTCAAGAGGTTTCAATATATACTGTATTTCAGCTGACAAGGTCCATTAGTTTGGAAAAGCAAGACTGCCTTTTAAGCGGTAGCTACCCAACAGTTCTGCTATTTTATGTATGTATGCTTTACTCAGCTTTTTCCTCACCATCACCCTTGGTAAAACCCATTACTTGGAACATACATCTCTCTAATTCCTGGGAAAAGGACATCGTGCAGAGGATGAGCCCGGTTTTACTTTGGCATTTATACAATTATTTGGTTCGCTGCTCACCCTCCCCCTGTTATTTTCCTTCTGTCTCCCTTCAACACTTAATGGTTTCGGATCAAATAAGATGGACGTTACCATGACGTTATCAAGGCTGAGAGCTACACAATCTGTTCCCTGCTCTCAGCAACAAAGAGAACAGATTAAAAAGAAAACAAACTGCAAAATATCCTCAGGATTTCGGCTCTTTACAAGATGCTGAAATATCAAGGGATGCTGTCAAATAATTCTGTCAGAATAAGCCTTGTATAATCTGCCCAGGAACAGTTATTGAAAACAAACGCATTCACATATAGAGGAATATTTCAGCTGCAGGAACCCTTCACAGCAGCGAGGGATCTCCTATCAATTTTTAAATCCAACCTGGTAAATCAGCATTCATAGAGGCAGCAGGAGAGGTTCAGTTACGAGCACAGAGACTATGGCCCAGGCTGGAAATAACAACAACAAAGAACTCCCTGACACAAGGACGGGAAGCAGGGAGAGGGCAGGAGAGAAAATCAACCTCTGCTAGATAAAACAAAAAGCGAGAATAAAAAGTAACAGATAAAACCCCTGAAAGTCTCCACTGCAGGCAAGTAAATGACAATTTCCATTTTCCATAAAACAAGCCCAACAGACAGTTGAGCTGCTGGCCGTGTCCCACCATGGTACAAGCTCTCCTCAAGGCATCCCAGAGCCAGGTGTCGCCTCCCAGAGGGACACGTCCGAGCCAGGAAGCGATGATCGAGCCAAAAGTTTCATTAACAAGACCAGGGTGTCTGTGACAGGAAGATTTTCTGTCTCTTTTTATGTAGGAGAGGTTTTTCTTCAGGTTTTGGTCTGGAGGTGCGCTGGACGGAGCTGGCACTGGGATGCTCTGCTCAGAACAGCTTTGCTGGACACTCTGATAAAGGCAGACGGCATCGAACGATGTGTCACAGAGAGCAAAATGTGCTATTGGAATGAAGATGATAGCACCCAGGAAAGGTGGAAGACAGCTGAGTGCTACTTGTCTCGTGATGGTTTGTACATTCCAGGCAGTCAAGAGCAAAGTGCCAAGGAGCAAGCAGGACTTGAGACATGACAGACAGAGAGCAGTCCTGCTGCCTGCTCAACAGGCCCACCGAGTCAGGAATACCCATCAAGCTAAGTGACTGAAATTAATATTCATTACCATCGTTAAACGTTATGAGAGGACATTCTGATATGTGCATAGCGTGGGGTCAAATTTACAAGCCCGTACTGCACTTTGTCAATAGTGATTGCTACTGACCAGGCAGTGCAAAAGCAGCAAGAAAAAGCCCTTTATTAAATACAGAAGAATAAATCACAGCGAAACTCAGCAGAAACAGAGCACCTATCAGAGTCAGTAAGAGCCACGTCGCTAATGAATGAGTACGAGTTTTTATTGAAGTCATCACAAACATTATAAAGGTTCTGCCTTCATTTGGAGCAATAAAACAGGGAAGAAACACCTCCTTGCTTCTTGTTTGAGGAAGTCGAGTGGGACACATGGTTGTGGGACGAAGGCACCGTGCCAGCGTCCCAGCGCGTGATGCTCGTGGCCGAGCCGAGCACGGAGGCAGCCGACAGCCATTCCCCAGCAAAGCCGCTTGGTCCTGCGTGTCCAGCCAGGGGCAATTGCTGCATTTCTCTGCTCGGTTTAAGCACAACTTGCCTCTCTGTCCCTTCTGCCTTCACAAGATCCTGCCTTCTCGCAGATGGCCTCGTTCCTCCTGCGAGGCATCATCCTGGAGACGAGAATCCAGGGCTGGCCCAGGGAGGGGACACACCTGCAGTGCACAGGGATGCGAAAGGCACCAGGCTGAGGAGCCGAACACCAAGCTGGGAATCGATGTAATAATTTCAGTCTCCATGGAAACGATAACCCCCCTGACTTCTCTCTCAGCTTTTAGATATCATTCCCACAGACTCCGACCGCTTGGAAGAGAGCTTGAAGACAGCGACGGATTTTCTGCCTTACTTTTCCCTTTTAAGAAGATCCCTCCTCGAGGCACAGCTTGCTGATGGACTGGAAAAATAGGACCTCAGCAGGAATCTGGTTAATAACCGGCATGCCTCACTCGGGGAAGTGTATGTCCCCAATAGCGAACAATGCTGGAAGCTCAGAGCACTGTTCAAGCTGTGAAGCAAAGTGCTTTAGTTTCTGTATTTTCCTCTCTCTGTATCTGCTGTTTCAATAAACACATCTGCATCACAATGCGCTTCCCTTCTTAAAACCCTGAGGCACCAACAGGGCAAGTGGGAGGTGAGGGAAAGGAGTCTGGAGCAAATATTCATCAGGAGAACTTCCTTGTATTTCAGAGCTACGAACTCTTCAGCTTTCTCTGGTGGAGCAGCTGACACCGCCGGCATGCGGCGAAGCGGGGCAGGAGAGCAGGTACGTTGAGAATAATGGAAAATAGGCAGAGTCTGGATACCACATCTTGAGGAAAACATCATCGGCAAACTTAAAATAGACTCTACAGGAGCCTCTGAGCACGTGGAAGAGCACTACAATACCAAAGCAGGTTTTGCTTCTACCCACTCAAAGCAGGAACAGTGACTGGGTGTCTGGGAATAACATTTTCTTTGACTTACTGGAAGATGCTGCTCCCCACTAGGACAGCGTTGGGCTGGTGTCTGCCAGGGTTCCTGCAGCCATCTGTTATTCAGGAGATGCTCCAAGGCTTCTGCACAAAGACAAGCGCTCCTCTTCCATGTGCCCCTGTGTATTAAGGGAACTCTCCCCCTCCCTGCAGTCTCTCCAGGGAATCGGTGACCGTGTCCACAGAATGATGGAAGTTTGTCAGTTGTTGGAAAAGCCCCAAATGAGTCTGGTGGTCTCGTTATCGATGTGCCTCTCCAGTTCCCCTCCTCTGTGGTTTAGCGCCCAGAACCATCTGCTGCAACACATTCGTCTCCTGCAGGCTGGGAGCTTCTCATGCAACAGGTTTGACTCTCCCTCCACACAGTCCCACGGTCTCGGCACACCAAGATCATTTGGCATGAAGGATGATGGTTGGAACACCACAAAGGCACCCACGGAGCGTGGAACCGCGATCAGGGTGCCGGCTGGCTGCACACTGGTGACTGAGTAACAGCAGAGGGTGCGCGGGCAGGTTCAGCCACGTGTGAAGTTCTGCTCACCAGTAGCAATAGAAAGAGCCTTAAACAAACTCACACACATCGACTCCAACTGGAAATGTCCCATTGCGGCTTTGTCAAACACCAACCCCACTAGAAAAGCGTCTAAGTAAAACAAGGCAGGTGTAAGGGAATGTCCCTGCAGACCTGGCTGAAGACGGCAACGTAACGCATGCCACATTCCCATTTTCCAGATATAGAGGAAGGGGACGGAGGCAACCTCCTCGCCTAATAAAACCAGTAAGTGTCATTTCAGATTCGGACTCACGTAAAGAGAAGCAACTCATCACGCTGAGCAGTTGCTGTCAGGAATACGGGCAGATGCCTTGGCACAGGACAGCTCCTTTATAGCAGCATGAAACCCTTTCAGGGCAACAGTTTGACTGATTCAATCAGTGCAATAACAAGCATGGAGACAGCCCAATAAACCGCATCCCTCTGATGGGTGCTGAGAGAGCCAGCTGGGAGCACCTCTGGTGAGCAGCGTGTGCAGTGATGTTGCCCGACACCACTGTGAAGTCCTCCACTCTGGCTCTCCTCACATCCAGGCTCCCTCTGCAGGAGGAGCATCCCTGCTGGGGACACAAGAGCAACCCACATCTGCTGGATCACCACACCATAACCTCATCTCACATCTCAGCCCTTATCACTGCGACCTTCTTGTTGAACCAGACTGCACCAGCACCCCAAGCTCCTAATGATTTATTAGAACGCGTGGATCAGCAGCTCACAGCAGAAGCTGCTTCCTCTAGCTCTGACAGAACTCACTGACAAAGTAACTCCAAGGAGAAAATGTGGTTTGAAGCAGGTAGATGTCACCTTTCCTTGGGCACAGACACCATCAATGGACAAGCGGCACGCTGGAAGATGTGCAGCCTGTTGGAGACACTCTCAATGAAGAGCAGCAGGGACTGATTAAGCAGCCACCTTTTACATTTGGAGAAAGGAGAACGGAAAGATTTCACATAGGCTACACCAAAAAAATTCCTGGGGGACAATTAGAACACAAGTAATTGTAATTAAGATGGTGCTTAAGTGCATTCCTGCCCAGCAGTGATGAAACATGTATGTCTACTCAAGCAAATGTTTAAATCTCAGTGCTTTGGTAAACCAGGGCTGCAGTGCAGAACACGGGCTTGGAGGGAAAGTGCCCTGCTTAATTTTAAGACCAGAATGGTCTTACATGGCTGCAACCGTGAAACAAGGTTGTTAACAAAAGCTACAAATCCCACATGTATACAGAGATCATGGTAATCCTGCCTTCATTTAATTTGCTTCCCTTACTGCCAGGGAAAGACTGGATCACAGCGGCTCAGGGGAACAGGCTGAAGGATAAGGAGCATTTCACCACCAATTTGATGCTCTCGGCCCGACTCAGATGAAGGGCGAGCTGAAGGTGTTAATGGGTCCTGAAGGACACGCATCGGTTGCACAAACGCAGAAACCATCTAAGCCCTGGAAGCAGCCTCGGCAGGGGATGAGCCCGGCTCTCCGCAGGCTCTCGGCTGCACAGACCCAGCCTGCAACCGGCTGCTTCGCAGAGGTTGGAGCTGGCAGGCTAAGGTTAGAATTTAGTTCCTTTTCCCAGCTTGGCTGGTGCAGATAGAGTCTCTCTCTGCCGTCATATCAGGAAAATCGTATCAGGGCGCTTAATGGAATCATCAATCAAAAGAATAAACCAACCACCTGGCAAACCAGCTTGGAAATAAAATAAATAGAATCCCTACACTTCTTCCAAAACCAACCAAAAAGCAACTGCATTCACAAGCAGAGACGTAAGTCCAACACCAGCTAGAAACCTGTCTGCAGCACGAGGGAGAAACATTCCGTGAGTGAACATCAACTGCTCCATCAGCACAGAGAAAAGGAAGAGGAATTAACAATAGAAGAAATAACACGACAAGCACACAATGGATCTGGTTTCATTGGAAGAATGAGAGCCTGTGCCACAGATCAGAAGCCTGAAACACTCCTTTACAATGAGAAAAACTCAATTCCTCTAACAGAAAACTTTCTGGAATGTGTGATTAAAGAATTACTGGGCAATGATGATCATTCTGATCATCTCATCCATCCACCTCCTTAATACAGACTGAAAGAAGTTCTGCTCCCTACAGACCTCCAGAAAAAAGTATCTGATCTCCATTACAAATGTTCAGGTATGGAGAACCCAAGGGTTCCAAGGGTTAACTGCTCTAAAAAGCCGTTATTCTTAAACAGGCAACCCATGCTTTTATCACTGCTAACTTAAGAGATTACCCTTCCCAAGGCAGCCCCCATAGATTGCAGTGAATGGTGGGCACGACAAGAAGAAAAGAGAAGGAAGAAAGAAACAGAAGGAAAATAATGACCAATTGGCAGTTTAATTTAAAGCCAAATGAAAAATTTGTCAAGTGATATGAAATTATATGGTTCTGTTCAGCACATTGCTGGGAAAACAACGACTGCACTTTGTATTTCCAGCTCTTGATTCTGCAGGTTTGTTCCAGCCAGTGCACACAAAAGGTGAGCCGCTCGGCTGAAAACAAAGATTTCCAGTCTTTGTAAGATGAGCAAGGATCGTTTGGCAAGTGTAATGGGCCAATATGGGATTAATGAAAACCAGGAGTAATCACCACTAAGGAGAAGAGAGATTTTATAACGCTACAAAGGAAAATCAGATGTTTAAAAGATTGGGGAACTGCAGAAAATCGTAACGCCTCCAAAGAGGTCAATGAGGTTTGTGCCATACACCTGCCAGAAGGATGAGGAGCCAACCCAATGGAGCCAACTCAAAGACAACTCTCAGCAACTCAAAGGATGTCGTCGGTGCCCAGTTCGGTCCAAGAGTGGATGCACCGTTCACAACAAGGCAGCACAGGTCTCCGGCGCTAGCGGGCACAGCCCTGCTTCATCACAGCATCCCTGCACCTCACAGGAACAAACTAGGGAGGAGAAATAGGCTGTGATTGAGGCTTTCAAGCGAACAAGAAGGGAAGAAGGCATAACATTTACTCCAAAGCTAGAGAAGGAAACAAGAGTTTAACATAATTTCAATTGGAAATGCTTTGGAAAATGCCTTCTACTCTTTTTAGAGGAATATTATGCATGACTACTGCTCTAGGCAGGTCTATAATACAAAGAGGGTTTATCATAACACAACAAAAAGAAAGCCACTGGAAACTTATGAAGATCCCAAAGCCAGACCAAAGCAACACAACCCCCCCCCTTGTAATGATTATCAGGTCAACAAATGTAAAGCGTCTGGGGTCCAGGAGTACTCGAACAGCACAGCCCTTCCATTTAAACACACTCACACATCCACACAGCCACGTGTGCACATACGCATCCCCAGCCTTTGTGGAGCTGCAGTCAAGCAGCACCAAACAAAATCCCCTCCACTCAATGCAAAGTCCTTCACTCCTACGTTTGCCTCATGCTTTGCCATCAGAATGTGCAGACTGCTTCACTCCAATGTGTTTTGTTTACACACGACGGGTCCAGCAAACTTGAAGTTTGCAAGTCTGAGATCAAAGAACTGAGCTTGTGTCAGAAAATCAGCTGTTTTCAGGAATGAACTCTCCCACAGCAATGGGCAGAGGATAGTTAGAACACGGTAAAAAGTTCACCTTCATCCAGGGAGGCAGTTACAGAGGACGCTGTCGTGGTGATGGTTTATACCATAACCTACCAGATGAAATGACGGCATCGCTGGCGCAAGTCAACCATTTAGCTAAAGGTGCAGGAAAACTCTGGAGTTACAGGTCACAGGCACACGGGGGCAGGGCTGTGGGCAGGAGCAGGAGGGAAGGGACCAGGACCCACTGGAGACGAATAGCAAAATCTTTCTAAGCCTGAACTGCTGCAGCAACCCTCCAAGCGCATCATCCTCCCGCAGAGGGGACTTCAGCTCTTCCTTTCCTTAACGAGGAAACAAACCTTGAGAAATACATTTTGGTCATAAAAAGTGGTTTTAGCGGAGCCTTCCACTGCACCAGTTCACATAAAACTCTAATAATGAGTTTTTCCGTCGTATACACAAATGTTTTTAAACAGTAATTCCAAACATGCATCCAAAAGTTATGGCACTACTGGAACGCCCCGCTCCCCGGTTATGTCTATCCAGGCTTTCATCACCTTTCTCACTGCAGTAACCGAACAACTCACTGGCTTCCCTTTATAGCTGTAATTATGGGCTGGTTCCCCATTTATAAGCTTAATAATCTCCTCAGCTACAGGTACCGTAGACTTCAGCTTGAATATTATATCCCTTCTGAGTTCCTACCATCAGTGTGCGAACTTCATCTAAACAGCACAATGGTTTTCCGTAGGTAACATTTATCCGCGTGACATCTCCTAAGCCGATTTTGCTGTCCTTCAAGAATTCAAGGGAATTGAACACAGCTCTGTATGAAAGCAATGATTTGGGTTACCCTGGGCTATGAGAACTGCCTCAGCCTTTGACAGATAGCACAGGTCTGTAACTTTGAAAATGCAAGTGTCAGAGAGAAGCACAGCAACTACAAAGCTGATTCAAGCACACGAGGTGCTGCAGAACAGGGAGAAGAGAGGTCTGTGGCCTCCGGTCATCACTGCTGCCCAGACACCCAGATCACACAGTGTTCAGAGCACGGAGCGAAGGACGATCATGCCACCCCTTCCAGCCACAGCGCTACAGGATCCCAGGCGCCGGGGAAGTTGTTCGGAAAGGGTCATTGGGCACTGGCAGAGGCTGCCCAGGGAGGTGGTTGATTCACCTTCCCTGGAGGGGTTTAAGGGACGGGTGGATGAGGTGCTAAGGGGCACGGGTTAGTGTTTGATAGGAGTGGTTGGACTCGATGATCCGGTGGGTCTCTTCCAACCTGGTGATTCTATGATTCTATGAAGTACCTCAACTCAGCAGAGATCATCTGAACACACAGAGCCAGGTCAGGGATACCTTGCTCAGTAAGGGGTTTGCAGAACGTGCTAAGAAGGCCTGGCAAAGATTCTCACGTGCCCTGTGCGCGCACCCGCAGTGGGTAAGGGATGAGATGGCAACAAAGAGGATGAAGATGGAAGGACTGTTATCAGGAAGGCGCAGACAGTCACGAATTAAGAAGCTGTTGCAATAAGCACATGCATTACTTAAATGGTTTGTGTTGCTTTGTCATCGAAGCCCCCAGGAAATGAGTTCTCCACAATAAATCCTGTCTGCTCATAAATCATTTGGTCAGGACAGCAGGATGCACCATAGTGCGCTGTTTAATCTCCGCCTGCATTTGTCACGCTAGAATTTGCAGCCAGAATCAGCAGCACGGCCTTGTTTGCCTATTCCAACTAGCAGCACATAAACCGGGTTACCTTATTTTCCCACCTCACACCCAAGACATTTAACGGCCTCCCAGCACTTACAGATGTTACTAATCCCACTGCAAATTTCATGCCAGGCTACACATTTTGTCATGTAACCTCTTCTGATTCACACAAGATAATATGATGCTGTCTAGAATAAAAGCAAGGGAATAAAGGTGTAGAGAGGGCTATGAAAGGCTTTTTCCATTGCCTACACGTTGGCTTGTTGATCCATAAATATCCAAAGCTGGAAGGAATACAATGAAGTTAGTTTAACTACAAGATTCAGGCATGTGCTATGCTTTGGACGGACTGCTGATCTGAGCTTGACGTCACGTCCCTGTTCTATCTACAAAATACATCCCTGCTTTACTGGAAAGCCTCTAATCCTCTCATACTGGGCACAAACTTTGGATTTATTCTCGCTGTGAACTCTCAAAAAGAACCTAAACCAAATCATGGGCTGTTCAAACTCATCTAAACTTTTGGGAGATGGAACAGAAAAACCTCCTGGTGCCATAAGCAGGTGGGGTCTAACACTGCCCACTCCAAAGATAACCAGCGACGTCCCGTTTTCCTCATCGTCACCTTCAGCTCATTCGCTACAGAGAAAACTGAGTAGGAAGGGAGTTGTGGCATCCGGAAAAGGCCAGACTCACAAATTGATTGCCTCCTTTCCTCAAATAGACATTCCCAAATGCTCAGAGCTTGAATTAGCGTCCAAAAAGAAAAGCACTTACTTCAAAGTGGTTTCCCACACTCTTCCAGAAATTCCAAGGGCAGGGACACTAGAGCCCCCGCTTCTCCCGCAGCTCCTGAAGAGCCCGGGCTCAGCCCTGTAGTACCGGGGTTTGCTCCCCACACTGTATGATCCCTTCGGCTCGGATCATGTCCTGCCACACCGCAAACGAGCACTTTGTACTAGAATATCTAACACAAAGGTATGTATTTATCTGCATAGCAGATAGGCACCGCTAAAAATTATCAGTTCTGTTTTCTCTATAGCCTTTCCCCACACTCTTGCCCTCTGCCTGTTGATGAACCGAACTTTCCTTTCCTATTTTATGTTAGATTCGGTGTCACTCCCCTGCCCCACAGCATCTGCTCACAAGCACAGACTGTAACGGATCCAACTAAGCGGAGATGACACAAAGGGGTTTGCTTGTCACCAGTCAGGGAAAACATAGACAATTCTGTGAGTGCTGGTCATGTTCTAATACAACATTGCTCCTGAGCGAAGGTTCAGTCGATATAACAACACAGATTGCCCAATGTATCTCCAAAGGACAGCGAGACCATTAAACCCCAATGGGGATGGGTATGTAACTCCCACGTAGAGCTGGAACTCTCATCCTAGTCACTACTGAGAGCACAATATCCTACTTCTGCTGAGAACTCGGGCAACAAATTGAAAACTGAGGCCCAGCAGCAGGAATCCTGCATATTGTCAGATAATGAAGGAAAATTACATGGCAAAAAATAGATCAAGTTTTAAATTCTTGGGTTTTTTGTGTCCGTGCCTCCTGTCTCAGACACCAAAGCTCTGCTTTCTCTCCAGAAGGGATCTGAACCAGAACACCAGGAGGGCACAGGGGTAGAGCAGAGAGAGCCCACGATTCCAGCACAAGTCCAGATCTCCATCTGGACATGGCTCCCCGTTGCACATCCCTTCCCTGCAGAGAAAAGAGCCAAACCACACTCTCCTCACGGCTTCTGTTAAGTGAAGCTGGAGCTTGGTGCCATCTCTGCCGCCAGGACAACCTGCCCTGTCCTGGGTACCAAGCACAGAGCACAACCACACCGCTTACACGACCACCTCACCACACAACAGCGAGATTTCGGAGCCGTCTCCTCACTGACTTACAAACACAAACTGGTTTCTGAGCAGACCACTGGCTACTCTTTTGGCAGGTAATTGTTTTCTGTCCCTTCAACTCAAAGGCAGGCTGGCACTCAAACTTCAAACTGTCCCCGTGGCGGAACGTGGATCCTTCTCTTCTGCCGTAGGCTGGGATCCCGGGATCACCGCAGCTGCCTTGGTCAATCTCTGAAAGAAAGAAAACAAAATTTGCATGGGGGGAAGCTCCGAGGCCGAGCGGGTGCAATATCTCCTGTACGGCCGTGCTGCTCACCAGTGCTCCGGCAAAGACACCGCATCCCTGAGAAAGCTCCAGTCCCCCCACCATCTCGCACGGAGTAAAGGCAAAACCAGCACAGGACACAGCCCAGATCTGCCTTTAACACCTGAATTATACTTGTCAGTGGAAGAAGGCCCCAACAACCTCTCCTAACTGCTTCCTCAGCCCTAAATTAATGCCAGCTAAACGAAACGCACAGCGATACCCAAGGAGATCTTCATCTGCACCTGCTTCATGGGCTTCTTCAGCAGCAGGCAGACCACGTGTCCCTAAAGGGGATCTTTGCCAAAGGAGATCCAGGTGGAGGGTTTGCCGGCTGCGAAGTTTCCTGCCTCTCCCTCCCTTTCCATTTCTCAGTGCGGTGCCGAAGCCGACACTTGGCTGCACAGGAGCACACGGTTAACCTCCTGCAGCACATGTAGTTTGACTTCAAGTAAATCACGGACACAACTTTCTGTTATCTTCTGCTCGGTACCATTTCATTCCAAAGGGGCCTCCTGCTCTGTGTCGCTATTAACCACAGAACTCCGCTCCGCTGCCGCACTCCCACATTATTTACCTGCTTCACACTCATCTTGTCCTCCACATTCTCTCGGTTTTATCCCCATCACCTCTGATCAGCCTCGCTGTCTTTTCTCTCCGTTTTCAATTTCTTACGCCAAATTGGAAACTTCTTTTATGACATTTTCTTTACAGGGGAAAATCGCATAATCCAAGATTTGCATTATTCCATCTAATATTCCAGTTTGGTTTGAATAACAACCATCACCTCATTATTACGGTGACTCCAGGCGACTGGGATACAGGTGTGTTTTGAATAGAAGTCACAACAAGGTTCCTGGCTCCTGCGGGATGCATCCTGAACTAAAAAGTCACTGCCAGGTAATGAGCTCCCCCAAAATAATTTAACATAAATTAATATTAAAGTTTTCAACAAACAGGTTCCTTTTTTGGGGAGAACAGTTTCCCAGGATTTATGAATCCTCCTGCAGACTTGGAAAATGCCAGTGTTTAAGATTTGTACCTGCACACAAGGGGCCAAAACCAAAACAGCTCCAGCTACTGCAGAAGCCAAAGGAGCTACAAGCGTTCAGCGTATTCATGGCTTCTGTAAAAAGAGGAAATGAGGACATGCTCGGGCTACCAGATACTCAGCAAAAATGCAGCGAAGTAAAGAAGAGTAAGTCCCTTCCGACCCTTTTCTAAGAAAAAAAACAGGGGTAAGGCAGAGGGCTCCCAAAGCACTGATGGAATGGTCTCCTCCCTCTGCCACGCTGCATGAACCCAGCTGGAACATCTCCACATGAAGAGCGATATCCCAGCATTAGGAACAGCAGAGAAACAAAGAATCAGAGCTCACCTCCTGCTCCGCGCACGTCAGCTCCCTGAGAGCAGCAGGCAAACAAAGCTGGTGCATTTTATTACACTAGAGAGGTAAGAAAATGGAATTTCTGTCCTGAGAAAATCCCCTGGCTCCTACGTTTCTTCTCATACATACCGAAAATCATGAAATACTTAGCAGGGCAGAAATCCCAAAAATGAGTAATTCAGATATATCAAAACACGTTACTTCAACGAGACTGGAACGTTTCTCCTGATGAATGTTTAAGTAAAATCACTTCTACATTAGAATAATAAAAGTCAAAACTAAACAAGAACATCTAAATCAAGTGTTTTGACATTATTTAAATGAAACAAGTTGAAATGAATCTTTCAAAACTTCTCCATCAAATATTATATCATGCAGATAAGATTTTGACAAAACAGCAGTTTCTAACAGAAAAAATGTTTCACCAGACATTTTTCATCAGCTATTTATGCTGTTTGTCTGCTGGAGGTGGGTGGGGAAGCCGGGTCCCTCTGCTCGGTGCGGAGACGCAGCCCACGCTTCCACAGTGACTAACGGGAGCAGGAGCCTGTGCGGGCACGGAGCTGCTCTGGGGAGCAGCAGAACCCCAGCCTCGCTCCGTCACACGGCTGCACAGAAACGGCCCCGGCACACGGGATTTAGGCCACTCTCCTCCTGGGGTTCCGTGGGAATTCCTGCTCTTGCCTGCCTCGGGTCTGGAAAATGAGGATTTTGGAGCTGCAAGCAAGCAAAGTTCTGGTTTCTGGAAAAAACCACCCACACGGTGTGGGATTTGTGAGCACTTGGAGGCCACACCTGAGGAAGCCACAGCGTTGATAGCTTCACTCACAACTAAGACCCTCAAAAATACGCTTAACATCACACACGCTGCTTCACACATAAATAGACTTTGCTTAAACTGCTGAAAGCTGAGACTGATAGTACAGAATCACAGAATGGGTTGGGCTCGAAAGGAACTCAAAGCCCATCCAGTCCCACCCCTGCCATGGGCAGGGACACCTCCCATGGATCAGGGGCTCCCAGCCCCATCCAGCCTGGCCTTGAACCCCTCCAGGGATGGGGCAGCCACCCCTGCTCTGGGCAACCTGGGCCAGGGCCTCCCCACCCTCACAGCAAAACATTTCTGCCTAAGATCTCATCTCAATCTCCCCTCTTGCAGCTCAAACGCCTTCCCTCTCATCCTCTCCGTGCCCTCCCTGATCCAGAGCCCCTCCCCAGCTTCCCTGGAGCCCCTCTCAGCACTGGAAGCTGCTGGTCTCACTGCTTTGGATGCAGCCCAGGACACGGTCTGGCTTTCTGGGCTGCGAGCGCACGCTGCTGGCTCAGTCTGAGCTGCTTCAGCGTGGATCTGTAGGAACCAGGACCGGAGTGCTTCCATCACCTAGTTCTTTTGTCGATTCCAACAATGAGGAAAAAAAGAATCTAAGGCAGAAACACAATGAGGAGGGGGTAAACCAAGAAGGAAAGGCTCCTTCTGCATACCTGTGCTGTGCTGCTCCCATCTAAACCACTGCTGCAGGGCAAATGCAGAGACCCAATCCAGCAGGCTCATTAAAACCCTGTGGCAAAACACCGAATCATTCCCACTAAGGTTTATCTGAGACTCAAACACAAGTAACTCAACCCTGAAAGCAGTTCAGGTCAACACATCATAAGCTAAAAGCCTTCGCATCTGTTGGTTCAGCGGGATCTCAGCGCTAGTGTTGTAGGACGTGAGTCAACACATTTAATGGAAAAGCGGAGTAGGAAAGAAATAAAGACTAAGCTTTTGACAGAATTTCACCACCGTCGATACTGAGGGTTAGGTAATAGAATCATGGAATGGTTTGGGACGAAAGGGACCTTAAAGACCATCCAGTTCAAACCCTTTCCAGGGGCAGGGACCTAAAAACATACATATACATGTAATCAATGGAAATCACTGCACGTCCCCTGGGCTTCTGAGGGCAACCAGAGAGCGTGCTCCACGCCAGCAGCACAACCTCCGCTTTGAGAGCTAAATCTGAACCACAGCGCAGCAGAACAGGTTTCAGGCAAGTGTATTTCTTCCTCAGTTCTCCTTAGGACCAAGCAAACTCGGGCATCACTGTCTGTTCTCGATGTGACATACGTACACGTGCATGATGCCCCCCGACACGCAGCTCGATCTCTACAGCGTTCTGTATTTATAAATTACACCTATGTGTAAAAACAGATGTGGAAACCCAGTGAGCTCGTCTGACCAAACACCCCAGGCAGAACCGATTCAATTAAACCAGAAAGGTCAGGAGAGGAAATCTTCCGGCTCCAGCTCTGCTGAGCTCCTAAGCCTCTTAGCACCACGGGGCTACATTTCAGCTCCACAGCTAAGCTCTCCGGAGCCAAACACTTAGTCAGCATTTCAACAACAATAAATATTGTTTAATCATCCCCTGCCTGCAGCACGCTGGCAGTTCAGAACGCAGACCTCAGTCAGCTCTACCCAAACTAACCCAATTCCAACAGAAATCCAAACGAGACTAGCGTGTGCGCATGTAAATCTTGTCTCAATTTTAATTTATTACTCTGCATTAAAAATATATAAACATAAATGTAAGACTCAGTTGAAACTTGGCTCAGTTCTGGGTTTTTTTCATGTTTTAATATTTCTCCCTCTTACCATAGAATTTTTTGCTATTGATTTACCTTGATACCACGGCTTGTCAAATAGGAATGGTTGGACTTGATGATTCGGTGGGTCTCTTCCCACCTGGTTATTCTGTGATTCTGTGATCAGTAGCAGAAACCTGTTTCATGTGGCTGCCCCAACCCTGGTGTTCAAGGCAAGGCTGGATGGGGCATGGAAGAGTCCCTGCCCATGGCAGAGGGGTAGAACTGGATGATCTTTGAGGTCCCTTCCAACCCAAACTGTTCCATGATTCTGTGATAACCCTAAATTTCTCAAGAACTTCTAAAAATGCAACCTGAAGGAATTACTTATTCCCAACCATCACAATGGGTTGACCTGGGAATTTCAAAGCACCTTTTTGATGGCTGCAGGAAGCACCTGGGTGCTCAAAGGGGAAGGTTCTGTCAGAAAAAGTCATTGGAGATTAAAGGAAAGAAGAGAGAAGATGAGCCCCAGGCCCCCAGGAGGCTGTAAGCCCTCTCACAAGTCAAGCACTAAATTGCTATCAATCAGCTCGCTATAGTTGTGCAAAAGAAAAGACTTTTCCACCAAAGTGGAGCTTAATACAAATTTCTTCTGACAAGCACTGCAAGTCCAAAAATATTGTCCTCTATTATGAGCGAGCGTCTGTTTAAAAGGATAAAAGTGGCTGCAGTGGAGACATCGGAGATTTAAAAATAATCTCCATGAACATTAATGAGCCAGATCCTCAGTCGGTAACGACTGATACAGCTTAACTGAAAATGCATGCTGTCACACTGATTTACACCCACCGAGTGTGCGGTTCCAAACGCTGCAGGATAGGTTTGGAAAACCTGAATGCAGACACCTTGCGTTTTGTATGCTCTGCCTGGTGCAAATGTGCTTTCTCTTTCCTCACAAGCGAAGCAAAGTCCCTGGGCTGGCTCCTCCTCCTCAGGAACCCCACATTAAAAATCCGATAGCGTCTTGCCCTCCTCAGCACATTCCTTCCAACAGGTCCTTCAATCTGCGCAGCCATAAATCTCTTCGGCATAACTGTCTCAGCACCAGCAACAGGCTTTATGATTGCATTACACGTCAAATGAACGCCCAAACGTACGTGTTTTAGGATTGATGGCTTTTTAAACATGCTCTATAAGCAATACTCTGCCCTTCTATTAGGCAGATTTTTGGTCCTGACTTTATATAACTCCATTAGCTGTAATTTTCCTCTCGCAATTAGGAAGCGGCGCGACCATAAAACTGATATTGAAACTTGTTAGTAAGTTGCATATAATTTCATAATGTGTTTGCCTCTTACTTAACTGTCTCTTGCTCTGTAACTCAACGCATTTGCAAAAAACTAGAAGAGTTTTATGGACTTGGCTGAGTGGAGGTTAGCGTAACCTCAGGTCAGCGCCGGCACAGACCTCAGGCATGGAACGGAGCACAAATCCATTTGGCAAAGTGAAGAAGCTGCTACAGAAAAAAAATGCAAAAATGGCTAGAACACCAGAAGAGATTTGAATGACAGGCAGAAAGCAGCTCCTACTCCCAGCACCTGCCAAGGACAGAGCCACCCCAGGGCAGGGTCCCCTCCTTCAAGGTTCAGCAGAGTCAGAACATCCCCCTTTTGTGTCTCCTATGGGAGGTGACGGACACAGAGAGTGCAGCAAACAGGCAGCAGCTGAAGAGCTGGAAAGGGAGAAGCACACCTGACACTGGAAGCTCCATACAAGAGGACTCCAAGCATGAATGATAATAGTGATGCCCAAACCGACTGGCCAGGGCAGAGGGAGCGAGAGCAGCCCAGCCCCACTGCAGATCAAGCTACCAACAGTGTTGAGGCAAGTCGGAGGAGGAAGGAGTCAAGCTCCTTACAGACCCAAAGTTCACAGAAGACAAACAACAGCGTGAGGAAGTCCCTATATCACGTGTGTGGCAACTTCACGTGCTACGCTGGAGGGTAAACTTAAGATTTATCAAGAGACTAGACATAAGGAAGAACTTCTTCACCATGGGAGTGGTGAGGCATTGGAACAGGTTGCCCAGGGAAGCTGTGGATGTGCCATCCCTGGAGATGTTCCAGACCAGGCTGGATGGGCCTTGGGCAGCCTGATCTGGTGGGACGCGTCCCTGCCCATGGCAGGGAGGTTGGAACTGGATGGGCTGTAAGGTCCCTTCCAACCCAAACTACTCCGTGATTCTATAAATACAGCCACATTAACCTTCAGATACGATCAACAAAGCAGCTAGGATCTCAAAGCGAAGCCAGAGAGCGCTTTTGCCCATCAGCAGCAGGCACTGCCAGGCTGCCACGGACCAGCCGCAGACAAACGTTGCAGGAGACATCCCAGCACTGCAGAGACTAAGCTTTTAGGCTGGAACAGTCACAAACAGAAAGACTGAAATAGGACCATTAAGATGCTCCCTAGGCAATCAGGCTGGATTTGCTTTTGCCTTCTTTCAATTCCATTATCTCTTGTCCATGCCTAATGACTTTTCTGCTGACCTGGTCCTGCAGTCCCGTAAATACTCAGCATCACGACCCAGTCCCCTCTCGAGGTACGGCTCAGTCTGCTCAGACACGGTGGCATTTAGTCCAACCAGGTTTTATGGCAGGTCAGGTCCCTTTGGGCTCCTAACTGCTGTTATTTCAGCATCCATCAGCAGCACTTCGGGGAGGTCCTGCCCTGAACACGGTACGACACTTCCCTGAAACATGCCAAGTCCCAGGGAAATTCTTTTAAAAATGAATGAACGCTAATGTGCATTTAGGGCCCTGGAAAGAAAGATTTAAATGTTCCTGCTGATGTCAGTGGAAGCTGCTAGGACTCGGATGTTTCAGGAGCAGCCCTCTAGATGGATTGTGTGGCTGCTTTTGGGCATCGGAGCCAAGACGACTGTACTGGTATCAGCAGGTCAGAGAGGGAAGAGAAAGGCATTCCAGCACCCTGAAAAGAGACTCAAGATGACAACAATAATAAAAAAAAAGAAGCTGACATCAAAGTGGAAATGCTCCTGTGCCTGCACTGGCAGCTGCACCCCAGAAACAAGCTCCCCCTCTGCTGCTGCGAGGATTTCGAATGGAGGATGGAGAGCACGTTCTTCAGAGCAGCACCTGAAGCCGAGGACCGAGGGGCTCACAGCAAATGTGGAGACACCAGATGGAGATTTCTGGAAACATCTAAAACCAACTCAAACCAGGAACCTAAGAAAAGCTTCAGCCAGAACCATTAGTCACTTCCAGGAGTTTGGAGGAATAGCTTTCCACCATACTTTCTCTAACTTCACAAACACCTACGACAACAATAAGCACAGAAGCTTATGTCCAAGCCCAGCATCCTAATGGATTTCATGCATTTCTTTTGAAAAGCCCCAGTATCAACTTCTATTTCACTTGTGATACGCCAGACCAGTCAAAGTTTACAGCAGTTGATACCACTAATCTACTGGAACCACGGATTACTCGACCTCATTTCCCCCTCAGACACAGCCTGTTGGCATCAGCTGAAAATCCAGCAACTCTTTTCCAACAACGCAGATGAAAAGGCAACAGCACATTAGCCACCCAGCCTGCTTTCACGGGTAAGGAATCACAAAATCTGTTATTATTGGAGCGAAGCTTCAGCATTAAAGACAGAATCTGCAGATCTTCAATATATTTAGAGGAGCTTATTTCTCTCTTTTCTCCCAAACAACTGTACCCATCTCATCCCTGATGCTTTGAAAAGAGGTGTATTCTGAGAGAGACGCTTGGATTACCTTCGTAGGTTGCTTTGAATCCCAGCAAGTTGCTGACGCTGTCTGTCTGGAAGAGGAGCCACATCTGGTGGTGGGTGCTAACGATGAGATCGGGCACAGTGGTGCCTGTCAAGCTGTAAAAATGAGAAAGAACAAGTAAAGAGCTCGTATCTCTCCCAAAATTTATTTTCCTACCAAAACAAAGACCACATACACCTCTGTAGGAGAAGAAAACAGCAAGAGCGATGCCAACACAATTAAGAATATGCCCAAACCAGAATACTGTCCAAAAACCTGATGGATTTTCAAGACCGATGAGCCTCTCAGTGCGTTCCTGCATACTCCCTAAGCAACAAGCCTTCTACCGTAGCTCAGAGCCTGTGAGTTATTACCATCATCACTATAATAAGTACAATTTGGTACCATTATTACAATATATTATCCAGCATCAATAGTGATAATTTCCTTTCTAACTGAAGCAAAACATAAGCAAACAAATAAAACTCCCAGAACGCACAGCGGTGACCGAGTCCTCTTAGCTGCCTCGAGAGGCATTTTCTGGTATTAGAAAAAAAATGACTTTCACCACATTCTCCGCTACATTCCTGTCCTGACAGAGGAGTTTCCACAAAGATCTCCAAAAGCTCTGGAAGATGAAGCACGAGATTCTGCTGAATGCCCTGTGAGCCCTTGAAGAGCATCACCGGCCCAGGCACTACAGGATGATCAGGACACTGCCTTCCCCTTCAAGGCTGCTCCTGGGAGAGCAGAGAGATTTACAAAGATGCCACCCATATATCGGTATTAATGAGCCGTGTGTGGCTCATTCAGCCCTTGGGATTAATCACTGCGCTGCAGCTCAACGCAGCCTTAGAGCTTTAACCCCTGCCCACACACGCACCCCGTGCAGGCACTCACACGCGCACACACGCCTGCTTGGAGCACGGCTCCTTCCCTCCCCTCTGCTTCTGCAAACAGAGGAGCTGCGTGGGCAGGGAGCGTTACTACGGAGCAGGAGCCTGGTGTTCCCTGTCTCAGCAGTGGCGTTTAGCTCTGGTTTTACACCCTTTCTGCCAAGGTATCATATGTGCTAAATTTATAAATTACCCTAAGTGCAACCACCGTGAGCGCATCCGTGTTTTTTCTTTTCCTGAAGTGTTTGCTTAAATCCAAACGCATCCATATGGATGGGTACGGCTGCTGCCTCGCACCGTTCTCCAGCACAGCAGCAGTACCTGAAAGGCTTCTTAGAATCAGAGAATCATTGTAAGTGCACCAGGGACCACGAAACACCTGAAATCAGTCACTGCTTAAGCGCTGGCTGTAGAATCTGGAGCGTGCTGTTCCCTCAAATCACAATTCTTGCCTCCCAAGCCCATCAAAGCTCTCCCAGGTCTGTCCCACCTTTGCTCTCTTCTTGATTTGACCTGGATCAGAAATCGTATTGATCACAGTGCTGGTCAATTAAGAAGTAATCTTGTTTTAATGACTGTTCTGCATCCAGAGAGTTTGAGGAGGAGCACAGAAGTGCTACTGTTGATTCTTCTCAAGTTATTTAAGCAGCAGACGGGCAGGAATGAGGAACAGACCAAGAGACAAACCTTCAGAAAAAGGCGCTTCAAAGGTTTTTGCATGCTCTCCCATCCCGCTTTAACAAGCTGAGTGATTGATTTGGGTGCTTGTTACTTGAGGGAATAAAATCCTCTCTGCAAGTCAGAAAGCTCAGCCTAACAATCTGTTATGTTCTCCGAGATGCATTTTACAGGGATGTGAGTGAGACTGGAAACAAATGGTCCCTCATACCTCAGTTTGGGAAAACGTCTGCTGCTTTGCGCGTCGATGCAAATGTATTTCTTGAATTGAAAGGCTGCAGGACTGAGATCCTCTCCAAGAGCCGAGAATAAATGAAGAGCAGTGAGAAAACTGAACTCCTGTCTTTGACGGAGCTGGGTTTCTGCATGCTGATTCCTCCAAAACCCTACAGCTTGTATCCAACGGATACGTGAACTCGCCTGACAGCAGGCAAGGGGCAGCTACTGCTGAGAAAAGCTGCCCATGGACTTCGAACCACATTCATTACAGATGGAGCAGTTCTGTGACCTTACGCATTTCGCTTGCTTTCTAATTACTCTCCCAGATTAAAAATAAAAAACAAATTAATGTCCCTGTTTAGATTAGCATCAGCGATTCAATGGGAAGTCCTCCTGCTCTGGGAGAAGACACCACACGCTGCACCTTGTGTGGACAGTCTCAGCCATCCCGAATCCACATCAACAACGTGTCGAACAGCTAATCAGTGAGAAAATGTGGAATGAATAAAACCAAACCTATGAAAATCTTCATGGGCTTTAGGCAAACAGAAAGGGATGGAATGAGAAATCATTTCAGCAAGTTATTACCAACTACTCCCCTGGCGGTAATTTGCACATTTTGACCAATCAGTTGTGAAATGTTCTGTGACACTTTAATTACAAACACTTCTGCAATAACCAGACTTTACATTTACATACACTGCAGATTAGGGTTCCTGCCCTGAGCATCACCGACCTTCACGTTCGGAAAACAAACGTATTAGAAAATGGATCGTGGAGAAAAAGCGATTTTTGGAAAGACAAACATCAAGAGAAGTGAAAACGGAGTGGGAGGCTGATTCATGTGGAAAAACAAGTGAAGAGGAGGAATTAAAAAACACAAAATTAAATACTCTCTTCCAGTTGGAAAGAGTACAGCAGCTTTGCGAGAGCTGTTTGCTCTTCTACATTTTTCATTAGACAGAAAAGAAGGGAGTCTCTCAAGCTAAGACGTTAAAGCTGGATGCTGGTGGCCCTGGCTCCAATACTTCGTTCATCACTTCAAATATTCCTTTTGAACGTCATGGTGACTTTTCCCTGCTCCTGCTCTGGTACCTGGCCTTGCAAGCGTCCTCAAGAGGTTTAAGAGGGTGAGAAACACCACTGGCTTACACCTTCGCTCACAAGAGCAAATGACACCCCAAGGTGGCAAGAAGCCGCGCTTCCAGCAGCAAGCAGGACACGGAGACAGTCAGCAGTGCGTCTGGGCTCAGGGACATGGAGAAAAAATGCCTTGAGGTGCTCAAAGCTGCCCTGAAGTCAGGCAGCTCAGGCAAGAGCAAACAGCACAGCACTGAACACGACTCCGGCTTTGCTCCACGCTCAGGCTCTCCCCACTATTCACCCACGTGCTGGGGTGGCTGTACCCGCACCTTAGTGCTCACAGTGCTGAACTGCATCACTCGGAACAGATGGGCTGAGAGCAAAAGAGATTTCCTCGAGTACTGAAACCTATCCTGAGGTCCAAAACAGCTTTTAAATTTTGATTTGCGTAAAGCCGCGCAGTATTTTACTTCAATAGCTCAGATTTCTGCCGGATTTGCATTTACTCTTGTTCCAAATGCGGAGTTCACTCAGCTCCCTGGGCAGCCACAGACAGAGAGCAGCTCAGGAGAAACGAAGCAAAGAGGAAAAAGCCCTTCTGTGAGCTGAAGCCAAAGAGAATGGCATGAGGGAACAGCAAATCAAGAACATTCAGCTCCACCATAAACAGCAAACAGCACATGAACCACCCAGTGAGTAGACTGGGACTCTCCATCCAAACACACCAGCTACATCTCACCAGGCACAGCTGAGGTGTCGGGGACACGGGGACAACGGACACGCTACTTACACGTAAAGCACAGTTTTCTGGTCTCCGACTTGTCCGCCATCCCCCACTGTCAGGGTGTCATATCCTCTTTCTAGTTCAAATTCTTCAAAGGTGAGTTTGATAACCTGGCAAAGAAGCAGCACGTTAATATGAGTCAACTGCCATAGTAGCCAGCAGATCCTCCTGTCTTGTGTATTTATCTGTTTGTCTATCGTAGAGCAATTTCTAAGAGCATTAATATCTCCAGGACATCACCAGAGGTGACCGTCCTCGCTTTTTATAGCTGGAGCCCTTCTTCCCAGACAGATTGAGCTCTTACTGAAATTACCTCTCAGATTTTTCTGCTTTATCTATTGATTTTCTAGATGACTTTATTGATAAAGATGTGTGTGCTGGGATTTCAGCATGCTGTTTTCACCGGGTTCTGCTGCCATTTCTTTCGTTAACCTGCGATGATGGTGATGGGTTTGAACGTGCACACAGGCAGCGTGCTTGTTACATTCGACTTTCTTCTGCTTAGAAAGCTCCCAAGGTTTTCAGACCCTTCTGTCTGACCAAGAAAGGCTTTGTGTGAATTACTGCTCAAGGAAATTGTTTCAAGCTGACTGCAAACACAATTATCATCATATCTGTCCACAAATGCTTGTGTTTGCTCTCCTGCTCCATCCCATCGTCCCACTCTACTCGATTTTGCAGTCTCCTCCAGGTACCGCTTCGGAGCAGAGGGCCCACAGAAGCCAAGACGTTTGTGTTCCAAGTCTCTTGGCTGCTTTCGTAATCTATCCATCTCAAATAACTGAAAATTACAATGCAACATAGGGTACAAAGGTCGTAATCCAGCCTCAGACAGCACAGACAAACAGAAAAGGAAGAGAGCTTAATTTACAGGAGAGCTTTATGCTCACAACACCGGTAAAAATCAATGGCAGCTTTGCTTCCTAGAGCTTTTTAACTGATAGGATTCAGGAAAGCTCTTAAACATATGGATGCACGAAGATCTTTGTCCATGTGCCTGTAAGAATATTAAATTTCCTAACTTTTAACAAACTAAATTACTAAATTTAGGTTCACACTATACTATTTCACACAGCATAGAAGTCATCATCAACGAGAAGGACCTACACATGTGCCAAGCCCCACAGCCACATGGAACCACCCTACACCCTTGGGGCATTGGAAAACTAACAGCTTTGTCCTAAAATTTCTGTCTGTTATCAAAGTGGCATCTCCTGCAAAAAGCCAAAAGCAACAATTAACACCATTATATTAAACGTGAGCATGTTGTGAGTCTCTTTGAGGCTGCTGTGGACCCTCCAGGAAGATGACGAGACTTTTCTGTCAAAAGCTACTCAACTTCAACTTCCTTGAGTAAGAAAACAGGTTAAGTTGGACGTTAAATGCTATGAGAGGGCTTTAAAAATAATAGGTGTATATATAGCCCAGATGGAACTGCCACGTGCTACCATCTTCTACATAGAAACACAATATTTTTCAAAGGCATAGAAAAGCCAATTAGGTTTTAGCTGTGCCATTCTGAAAATCAAGTATCACCCCAAATCCTGAAAAGAGCCTGTATCATCCTTCCTACAAGTTGGGAACCATTAATTTTAGTTGTAGTACCGAAATATTAACCTGTGCGGCTTATTATTAAACCATGTAATGATGGAATAATGTAATTAATACAATGAACACACTGCTGTAAAATGGCACACATCATTAATTAAGTCAGTCATTCAAGTAAGTGGCCTTCTAAGGAGTCTGACCCTAATTAAATAACTAATTACATTCTAGTATATTGAAGACTCTAACCCAGTGGCACAGGAACAGGATGCTGAATACAATATTTATTTATCCATTTTCCTATTTGCTTTTTGGTCTGAAAGCTGAAAACTATTTAATGATTCATTAAGCAACAAGAGATCTACCAGGACATACAAATACAGGGATGACTGAAAATCTCACTTTTAAGCTGCTGAAGTGATAGGAAGCAATTAGTAAACTCAAGGGAACAGGCTGGAATGTGACACTTGATTGTAAGGCTTTTGACCGCAAAATGATCTGAAGTACAGAAACATTCATATGGAAACAAGCACAATAACTCTCTCTAAGGAGAGCAGCACCTCCTGCAGTTTATTCCAATGCTTTACAGGTAACATCACCCATTCCCCCCACAACTCCTCCCCAGTCTCAAGCATCTGGAACACATAGAATCATGGAACGGTTTGGGTTGGAAGGGACCTCAAACCCATCCAGTCCCACCCCTGCCATGGGCAGGGGCACCTCCCACTGGATCAGGGGCTCCAAGCCCCATCCAACCTGGCCTGGAACCCCTCCAGGGATGGGGCAGCCACCCCTGCTCCGGGCAACCTGGGCCAGGGCCTCCCCAGCCTCACAGCAAAACTTTTCTTCCCAAGATCTCATCTCAACCTCCCCACTTTCAGCTGAAAACCAACCCCTGCCTTCCAACCCCTGCAATCCCTGACCAAAAGCTCCTCCTCAGCTTTCCAGGAGCCCCTTTCCGTACTGGAAGCTGCTCCCTTCTCTTCCCCAGGCTCTCTCAAGCCCAGCTCTCTCAGCCTGTCCTCATCTCTCTCCACTTGGGATGGATCACTCCATGGAGGGGTCTGTCTCTCTCTGCTGAGGACACGAGAAGCCTGGATGAAGCTTTATTTGGCAAGCTAGGCTCCAGGCAAGAATAACCCCCCTGAGAAATATCATCTAGCAACACCCATTATGTCAAGAAGGTTCAGAAACAGTTTTAATGCAAATTCACCAATTACCATATGCGAGTCTCAGTTCCCAGGTGATTTATTTCTCTGCTGCGGTTGAAATTAATTCCCAGGGCACTAGCAACTAGCAAAAAACCTACATACCCTGAATATCCCACACACAGGTTTGATGTCACCCTCGGTATAGAAGATAATTCCAAGCTGTCAACCGAAGAGCACTCTGCCCTTAACACTATTTATGGAGGGTTCTGAGCAAACCTGGAGGGGATTACGTAGCTCGGGGAATCTGGCTCACAGTTCGTTTCAAATATAGAACGGATGACTTGCAAGTGAGTTCTGAACTCCACTCAGTGGTTTTCCCACTGCTCATATTAAAAGCTTCATATAACAGGACCTGATCCAAAGACCACTCAAGTCATATGAAATGATTACCACCGACTTCAGCAGGCGTCAGCTTAGGCCCGTAATGCTTTTACCTTCAAGTATTTTACAGGCATGTTAATTAATTTATCTTCACCTCCTTCCCTTGCCCATGCTCGGGGATGCACAGCGATGAGATCATCCCCTCCGCTCCCACCGGCAACGTGAGTTGGGGAAGGGAATTCTCCAATTTAGCAACATGTTCCTTACACAGAGAGTGCTTTAAGTCAGCAGGAGATCTGTGTGGGCTTCTCAGAGGCTGCACCACGTGAGTTGTTAGGTAGGGATCCCAGTGACTGAGCTGGCATCAAAACTCACACACCAGCCTCTCAATACCGTGGTGGGTCAGGTACGTGTAGCTCCTCCAAAGTAATTAGTCACAGAATGAGAGGAAATGCCCTCAAGTCACTTTGGGGAGGTTTAGATTGGATATTAGGAAAAAAATCTGTACTGACAGATTGAAGAAGCCTTGGCAGAGGCTGCTCAGGGCAGTGGTGGACTCTCCGTCCCTGGAGGGGTTCAAAAAATGTGTGGCCATGGCCCTTTGGGATGTGGTTTAGCAGGCACGGCGAGGTTGAGCTGATGGTTGGATTGGATGAACTTGAAGGTCTTTCACAACCTTAATGATTTCATGATTCTATTTAAGCTGCCGTGCTGGCCTACGGAGCCACCTGAGAAGTGGTGCTGGCCAACATGTGCCAGGGAATCTGCTTCCCTTTTAGTATTTCCTTCAATTAGTTGGTCCTGTCTGCACAAATGTGGATTCTGGAGCCTTAATGAATCCTCTAAAGAGCAGAAAACACTAAGGGCAATTATTTATTTCCATTGATTCTCATCTTCCCAATGAGTTCCAGAAGGAAGCCCGCACCTTGTCTGGGCTCCTGAGACCCCACAGAGACTCCCGAGACCCCACAGAGCCTCCTGAGACCCCACAGAGACTCCTGAGACCCCATAGAGCCTCCCATGATGTTCCCCCAAAGGAAGAGCAGCAGAACAAGCCTCAGAACAAGCACATGAGGACCAAGCGGGCACAGCAGCGACTTTACTGAAACAATCAGTGCAGCCCCCTCAACCCTCCCCGCTTCAAAGAGATAGAGAGCTGTTCCCTATCTGTAAATTACGCTTCCAGGATGAAACATCCAAACCCCAGAAACATTTTATAATCTGATATTATTAATCAACTGTTTATCACTTCAAAGAAAACGGCTGTCTCTTTGCAGTTAACACAAGCGGCTGCTCCGATCAATCCTTCCTTATTTCAGTTGTGCTGCACCTCTGCACTGTGTGATGTCGCAGCCTATGGAGCATACACTGCGGTTTCTTTTGCTGTTGAATCTCTGCTCCAAGCTGAGAAATACTGAAATGAATGGATATTACCAATTTCAGTCCCTTTTATCTTTATGAAAGCTAAGGATCAGGACTCGCAGACTCTGTTTTCTAATCAGAGCTTATTATTGCACAGGTTTAAAAGCTGAGGAAGACGACTCAACAGGGGAAGGAAGAGGAGAAACCTTCCAGAAGCAGAAATTCACAAAGACAGCATGGTTTTGGGCAACAGGACAGTCTGCCCAGGAAGCTCATGAAAGGAGAAGCTCACCCCATCACACCACTAAGAGAGAAGAAGGAAGGTTTGTGCACAAGGCTGGCAGGAAGACCAACGGCCAGAGCTGAAGATTAGACTGAGCGTTCAACATGCAGGCAATGGGACAAAGGGTCAGTGAAACAGCGGACATGGCCAATAAGCGTCTCTTGACAAGTGATTGCCACCTCTTCCTCCATCATTTGTACCAGAAAACCCAAATGGAAGCACATCAGTGTCCACCACAACCAGGGCATGGCTCCACCTAACTCACTGCAGCTTCTCTCCAAACCATTTTATATTTTATATATACAGAACCTGGATTTTGCTGGTCCTTGAAGAACAAATCACAGAATCACAGAATAACCAGGTTGGAAGAGACCCACTGGATCATCGAGTCCAACCATTCAAAGACACACAAAAATAAAGATAACGTGTAATACATGTACCACAGCCTGGGATGTAGTCCTACCCAGGCAGGGTGCACCCAAGGGTCTGCAGGCCAGAGCTGAAGAACACAGCTGACACTTGAGCAGAGAGAGCTGCTGTTACATGTGGTCTGTTCCCCGCTTGCACATTACCCTGATGAAGAAGAACCTCCTGGGTCTGATTAACAAGTAAATCACTCCTAATAGATCAGCACTGAAAACTGTCCTGATTCCCCACTCATTTCCCAGAATTCAGGTCATTGCTACCATCCTGTGCAGCCAAAGCAAGGCGTCCGCTGGATGAAATGACCAGCTAATGACAGCCCTTTAAATACAGACCCATTCTGCAACTGGAACATAGGAATACTCCTCATTAAAATCATAATTCACCAGCAATCTGCACTTATTAAAGACTTGAACTGAGGAGAGAGAAGCAAAACTGGAGAGCGTTCCAGAGGGGGGGGAAGCGCTGGAGGGGAGAGTATGAGATATCACCCCATCGGGGGCAGCGAGCAGGCTACAACTGCACAAGGTTGCCAGCATTTCTACAGACCATAACGATTTCTTGCAAATGGAGATCCTGGGATACTAACGCATGAGTGAAATGCCTTCCTTGGATGAGCAGCAAAAGGCAGAGTGCCAAATGCAGGACTGCCCAGAGGCGAGGACCAAGGCCTAACTGACGGAATAAGCACACGAGCTCAGTGCTGACATGCAAGATTTGCTCGTGAGCTAATGGAGATGATTTAGTAGGAATCCAGATACTGAAAAGAATGAAACTTGTCACCTTCCGAGAGCAGAAGATGGTGAATAACACCTCAGAAAGTGGATTATGAGCTACACAGCAAAGTAACTAGTGTTCTTGTTCTTGTCTTCTCACGCCGATCCGGTGAATGGGAACAGGCTGAGTTTGCAGGAATGGGAAAAGCTACAAGACGCTGAACGTTGCCCTCCCTGAGGCAGCAGAACATGGAAGGGACTTGATCTTGCAAAGGCCCAGCCAGTCAAGCTTTGTTCTCTCTGCAATCAGCAGCAACAGACCTGAGTCACACACAGAGACCAGTGGGGGTAGAAAATCCCCACCAACCTCCTCTCTTCCAAACCTCAGTGAACGCAGGAGGGGCTCGTTTATAGATTTGCAATACTGCATCAACAGCAGTCGATGAGCCATGCCTCACTTGCCCCCTGGGGGCTGAAATCCCTGCTGGAGAGGGGCCAGCCACCGGGCAAGAGGAAGCCATCAGCATTCCCGGCACAGCCGTCCTGCCCCACCGGACAGTCGGTTAATGAGATGCTTTGCTAAGCTGTTTGGCTTTTCACCACTATTCATGCCACGATATCAAAGAGGTTTCGATTAAAAATAATTGCATTCACTTTTAATTACATCCTTTAACAAAATGAATTTTCAGCAGAGAGGGAATGCGAGTGTCGTGGTCTTTAAAGACAGTTTAGGGACAAGTGGAAGAAGCCTGTTGGGGGGGAAGGGGGCACGACATCAGAAACAGAAACCTGGATGGCTAAATATCAGAGAGGAGTCCTCTGGAGAAGCATAACTGTACAATATTTCAACTGAGGCACTGAACTAATGGCATGGAGATGCATCTCCAAGACCTACCTTGGCTGGATTGAGCGCGGTGATGACCCACACGCAGTAGGCGTTGTTATCGTACTGCACAGGGTAGTTGGGAGAAGTTATCACACCGCTGGGACCACGAAGGTACGTGTCGCACATCCTAGCTGCGAAGAAGAAAACATGACAGATGCGGGGTGAGGTCTCTTAGCTCCAGGACATACACCATACTCTTTTTTTTATGGAGAGGAGAGAGAGAGAGATGCATACAGCATGGAAGTGCGGGCAAACTAAAAATCACTGCTCTGTGTTGTTTCCACCAGCCAAAAGATTTCGTTTGTTCCACGTAACATCAGAGATGAAGGATTTATCCATGATGAATAGATGAGGGGGGTGTTCCCCAGGGCTATCAAATAGATGGACCACCAGCTCAACCCAAATAAGCCCATTCTCTAGCAGTCAGACCGGTTTTATTTATCTTTCACTATATTAAAGCCCTCATAGAAATACTTTTGCATCCAGGACAATGAAAGCAACTACATTGAAGACTCCAGCTAAGATGCTGCTCCTTTTTCATGTCCGCAGAAGGTCACTTTCCTTTCCTCACTGCAGGTGAAAACAAACACCGCGGAGCAAGTATTTATTAGGTATGGGCTGACCTCATTCTGACACCGCCCTGGACTCAGAACCAAAGCAGCAGCTCAACCTCGTATCTCAAAGACACCTCAAGTAAAGCAGAAGCTGAAAAGTGCTTAAGCAGGGAAACGTTTGCCTGTGGTATTCCTTTGATATAATATTTAACCAGAAAATGTAAAGAACAGCATCCTGGTTTTGTAACAGCTTCTGCTGTTGTGAGGGATCCGCAAAATGAATTTATCCCCAATCCCAAAGGAGCCGTATTTGCACATGTGGCATCTGGAAGGCGTTTTTACTCTCTGAATAGCAGTAAAGCATGAAAAAATTATCTCCTGGCCAAACTGACTACAAAGGTGGCCACAAGGGAACACAAACAACACTGAGAAGCAGCTCAGGAAGGAGCTGAGCGCATCTATCCATGATGCTTAAACCTCATCGGACCCCAGCCTGTCCCACGTGGCCATCCTACCATACAGAAAAAGGTAAATCTCATTATTCCCATTTGAAAAGTGGGAAACAGGAGCATAAAGGGGTTAACTGAGTCTGCCCAGGACCTGGAGGGAACCTGCTGTATATGGGGAATGACAACCAGTCTCCCAACACTGGCAAGGGGCTTGATTACCACGTACCAGGAATTGGTTAAAAGCTGGCTCGTTAGGCACCCCAATTTCTGCCATCTGAGAGAAACTCAACACCCGATAACAAAATGGAACAAACAGAAAAAAAGCAGTCTAAAACTGAAAGAAAAGGTAAATGGAAAACTTCCATAAAGAAAAAAAACAAACCCAAAAGTTAGTAGCTAAAGTAAAAAACTAAGTTGATTCATAGAACCATAATAATGCAGGCAAATCCTTTCTTATCTCTTGCAGGAGGACATCATAAATTTCCTTTATAGTGTCACATATTTATGCCAAATATCCTCTTACACTGATTCAATTTATTCCAGGCTTGTTTCAAGAATTAGATGGGATTCCAAAGCTTTGAAAAAATCTTCCGATGAAATTAAAGAAAAAAAGAACTGCAAAAATACCAATTTATGACTGTAAGAGCTTTAGAGGGATTTAATTAAAAATATTACAAGTTGTTAATTATTAGCATTACAAATATCACAATTATGCATGCCACTTTTTAGAGGGGGGTGGGAATGAAAACAAGATAGGCAAGAGCAAAATGGCCATTAATATTGTTTTGGCTGAAAGACAACACCACCCACTCCTGGCCGGGCATGGGATAATGGGTTAGGTCTCAGTAATCCCACCCTGCTGCCTCCTAACAGCAAGCTCCATTTAACAGAATCCCTCTCCTTCTCAGCTTTGTCTGACTTGGTTTCAGGCTTTCACCTTTCCTCTCCTCTCCTACCTAGGTGATAAAAAGAAATGCCTGGAATAGAGAGAAGAGAAGGGGACAGAAAGCACTGGGAAGAGAGGACCATGTTGTACATGGGTATGAGGGATGCTACAACAATCCATATGGTCCAGAGCTAATACCTAATAATATTATTCATATTATTATGAATATTATTCATTATAAATAATAGCTTATGAATCTCCGCAGATAATGGAAATGGCTCTATTGGCCCCATTACGCAATGGGAGCCAGTGTTTTTCTTGAAACTTAAATTTCTGGAATCAAACAATTTGTGTGAGAATCAAGTAAAGGCTTCTTTCCCAGGCTTGTGCTGAAAAGACAGAAAAATTTGAACCCATCTTAGTCCCACTCATCCAGAAACCAAGAATCACCGCTGGGGGAGAATGAAGATTCTATTGGCTTCTGACCAAGCTCCCACTTCCAGGAGCACAAGAGCACTCAGGGCAGGGCTGATCACACAGTCGAGAGCTGCATCTGCCCAGTGGGCTGGGACCATCGGGAAGGGGCTCTTCCATCTGCGCCCCTTGCCCAGGGCAGGGTTCCAAGAGCAGAGCTGGACCACGGCGCGCTCGAGTTAGGAACCACCTGAGAGATCCCAACCAAGCCACGGCAAACTTGAGGTCAGAACGGGTGATGCATGGAGGGGACGTTCAGGAGGTGGGTTTTCTCAGTACTCAGTGCAAATGCTGTTGTCGTCTCACCTCTGCACACCGGCCTGTGGTCGCTCCACGCCACGATTATGTCACTCACTCTCTTACAGGTGATGCTTTTGGACCCTTGTAAATCGTAGCCCTCGTTACAGGTGAACTGGATGCTGGAGCCTAACCTAGCAGACAGAACAGAGGGGTGAAGTTAGCAACCGAGACAGGGCAGCCACACGCCTGCCCCTTCCTCTCTACCATCCCAGCGATTCTCCAAATTGCAAACACAGAGAGTTCGCCGGCCCTCCAGGCAACAGCAGAAATGAATGAGGCGCCAGCGGATGCACAGGCTTGGCCCCAAGAGATGACGTGCTTGGCGTTCTTATAAAGAGAAAATACATCTTTATCTACTGGTGAAAGATTTGTTCTTTATTCTACTGCTTTGGATTCACATCTTTTGCTGGTTTAAGCCAACGCCGCCTTATTCACTGAAGCGACACGATGCCGGTTTACAGCAGCTGAGAATTTCTCCTATGGCATTTAGAGACTCTTGGGAATTCCCTTCTCTCCCACTCTCACCCCTCTGATCTGTTTTCTGGATTTCTGGAGAATTCGATAGACTGGGGTTAAATTGAAAGACACTTCGGGTGAACAAAACAGCCATCGACAGCAAAATAAGATTAGGTATCGATTCACCGTTGCTAACAGCAGGCTGGTTCGTTCCCGCATGCGTTAAATGAACGCTACCGACTCCAAGGGGATAACGGCGTTATTTTAAACTTTATAAGAAAACAATTATCTAGTACCACATCCACTTATCGACAATGAACTGCACCAGTGCCTTGGGACGTCACCCCAAATTCACCGTGGGCAGGGCCACGCTGAGACTCCAGCTAATCTGGGAAATGATTTGTTTGCTGTTTAAGGCAGTTCTTTCTGCATTTAACTGGAGGGGGGAATGACAACAAGCATTGATGACAGAAGCCTGGCTAAACACCCGCGTCGTGAAAAGAGAAACGCTCAGAGAGGGATCATTACAGATCCTCATCTGGGACGCGGTCCCCACGCCCCCACGTGCACATTCATACGCGCTCGTTCCTCTACATCGCCAGTCTCAGCAAGCTTTTCAGACACCAGACATCAAGAGGTGTGCAGATGGTCTCTAAAAACAGACTACGTGATGCCAAGAAGCACACACAATGGTTATAAACAGTAGCTGTGCGGCATGCATAAACACAGGTGTAAAAGGTTCTTACCTAAAATCGTTGCCTATTCTTTTGCCCCTCTCTGGAATCCCAGGGTCTGGACACATATTATGTCCCTGGGACACACCAACCTGAGTTACTACAAAGCAAAAACAGCACATACAGAGACAGAATAGCAAAAGAAACATTCTTTCATCAACTGTCTTGGTGGATGTGGAGAGAAAAATGGCAACCGGCAGCTCGAAAACCTGAATGTGTTCCATTTGGTTTAGAAAAAAAACAGCTTTGGAAATAAATGTAACTGGAATCATTTCAGCTCAGTTTATACACCAGAGTGTTGTCTAGGAAATGCCAGCTAGGGACGCAGTTTTCCCTCCGTTCCACTACACAAGGACCTCTGAAAAGAGGTTTTTCATTCTGCAAAATTACACCAATTAAGCAGCCCATTTCCGAAGCCTGTGATTAAAACGGCCACCTGTGCCACGACAAGGTGACAGCCTGTCGCCCTCCAAACCCGCCCGAGTGGTGCTGGGGAGAGAAAACAACTCTGTGAAAAGGCAGGTGGATGATCCCAGGGAAAAAAACAAGCACAGAACACAAGGGAGAAAGGAGAGGGAAATGCAATCTAGCGTTTGAAAGCAAGTAATTTAGTTGGAGTATGAACAATTTTATGAAGCAACCTTAATGCAACTGCCAACAAACATGAAATCTATGACGTGGTGATCAGCACTGAATAAAAACCTTCAGACTCCAGCCTCCCCGTTTCCATTTCCCCCCCTCCAGCCTGAGAAATGGCGCAAACGAGCATCCAAGCACTGCCCTGGGGTGGGTATAACTGGGATGGCTCCTGTCCAGGATGCAAGGAGATGTGCCAATACGTTGATTCCAATGCAACTACCAAAATGCACAATAATATGGGGCAAAAGGGTGACATCGTCCCGGAGCTGGAGAAGTTTATGTGACCTCATGGTAGGGGGTTTGGAACTGGATGGTCTTTAAGGCCCTTCCTGACCCAAACTGTTCTACAATACGATTCTATGACTCTATTTTCTTGTATCACTATTGGAAGGACGCAGAGAAAATGCAATGTGTCTCAGCAGCGTTGCTGAAGCACTGAGGCAGGAATCATAAAGGAAAGTGTTTCCATCCTACCCCTGCCTATCGCTAGATTAAAGGAGAAATCTCAATTACGCTGCAAACCAGACTATGTTAGCACAGTGCTCCACATTGCCAAATGGATGATGGCGCGGTGATAAAAGCACGTTTCCAGCAGCAGACACGTTGGCTCAACCCTTTGAGCTCCGCATGGCACCGAGCGCGGTGGAAGATGGGGAGGTGCGTGCACGTAAATATTGAAATGGCAAGAAAAGCACGTGGAGCATTTACACAAACACAGGCTGCACAGTGTGAACGTACAGAAAGGCGAGCCCATCAAATATGGTGATTATTCATTGAGGAGTTACACCTTGTGTGGCCAGGCTCTACAGTGGAAGATGCAAGACAGTTTCTTAAAGGAAAGAAGGATCGCTCTTCTCCTCCCGACGGTGCAGAGTTCTCATGCCAACATCTGCTCCTCACTGCTGGCTACCTGCGCTGAAAACGTTACAGCTTCAACCTCCCCCTTGGCTCCAGGCACTCACGGCTGACTCCATCCCCTGCAGTTCTGAAAGGGCTTTATCTCTCATGACCCTCCTTTCCACCACACAGCTCTGGAGCCAACTCCCCGCACTGAGCCTGCAGGACCTGGAGATGGTGGAGGCTCTTCCTTGCTGCTGTACGAGGCTCAGCACGGCGCTTGGATGCTCCGCAGTCTCCTCCACGTGTTTAAGGGCATGAGAGCAATAGAGGTAGGACTCTATGGGAAACCAGGCTCTGGCAGTCTCCTTTCCCCCTTTTCATATTCATAACCTCACGTTAAGCTCGCTCACGTGGACAAGCAGAGACACCAGCACAAGACAGAAGCATGAAAGCGGCACATGGTCTCTTTTGATGGCTGCATTTTGTACCTACAAAGCTTTGTTGCCACGTTTCACAGATCCCGACGATTCTGAACATCCAGAGTGAGAAGGAAGGGAGCCTCTGCCCAGAGCAGGGATTGATTCATCTCTGGTATTTAAGCAGCCCTGCCCTGAGAACTGAAGCCATGACAAAGCCCCCCTCCGGGAACGGGCATCTCCGGCACGACTCGGAGATGCAAGGTAATTTAGTGATTCTTCCAGAAATGAAATCACCAGCTTCAAAGAGCCCTTCTGCTGGTGCTGCTGAGAAATGGAAGGTTGGCTGAACACAGTACACGGGTGACACCACCCAACATCGCTGCCCACCTACGCAAACAAGCTGACTGTACAGACAGCTCCAAAATTACCTCGGAGCTTCTGACTCAGAGCTTCAGCAGGAAGGAGGCTCCAGGTGAGCAGCCAAACCCGCAGGTACCAGCAGGCAGGCTGCCAGTTATCAATTCCACTTCTGAAGTCTAAAACCAGTTCTACTCTTGTTAGCCAGCGATTTCTTAATATCTATATAACACGTGTAGATACACCGGAGAACAGATAAGATAAAACAGAGCAAAGGGGAAAGGAAAGATATCTCCATTTCATGCCAGCTGGGACACTGCACTTTCTAAACATAAAGGAGAGCAGAAGAAAAGGAGGGGATGGGTTAAATGGTCACTTACAGAAACTTCTGTCCTTCTACACTTTGTTTGAAACGCATTGAGATGAACACTACAGACCCAAAGGTTACAAACAACATTTGTTTATGCAGAGAACTTGCTGTCAGCATTGTGCTCATCTTCCTGAAGGTCTGACTGATCTATGCCCGGGCCGTAGCCTCCAAAATGAGCTCCTCAAGGTTACTAAGAAAACAATAGACCTTAAACTGCGATGAACTGATCCATTTCTACAGTACAGCCTCAAGGATTCTCTCCCACAAACCATGGCACTTGTTTTCCACCCCTTCATTCTCCTCCTGATTTTATTCAACAGCTTCTTTCTCATCGTGTATTCAGTAACAGCCCTTACGATCGCTTTGTTTGCCACAGTAATTCACTCCATCTGTTAAAAGAGCAGAGAGTCTTCTTCACTTCACTGGATCTCCCCGTGCTAATAAAGTTCGTTCACTGACAGGTTCCCAAGGGTCAATTTTTTTATTGAATTTAGGAATGTAAAATATGAACTACAAAATAAAGCAGCATCTAAAAATGGTTTTCACAAAGACTCAACACTTCTCAGCGTGAGAAATAGAGCGCAAGCAAGGGAGCTCTGCTGATATGGGGCAGGGGAGAGGGAAGGGGTTTAGCAGCTGGTTTTAAGAGGCTGATCTCTACCACCACACTAAGTCTTGCGATCACTCTGCGCAACCAACTGGGCGAGTCCACGGGTTTCACAATTCAGTTCTAAAAGCAGGAGGGCTGTCCTACGGATAACGTGCTCACCCCAGTGAAGTGTTTGCTGCCTTTCCAATGCAGGAAGGTTCTCCAGCACCCAGGCAAACACAAAGCTTTTCCAGGACCTAAATGGCGCTGATCCAAACCTTAAATACTCACGTCTCTAGCAACATCCAAATATGAAAAGGGAGCAGACTTGGGCTGCAAGGCTGCAACACTGGAGGCGACTGTTTCCAACTGGACAGTTTTTACTTAGGGAATTCTGACCACACTGTGTATCTCGTTGCTGCCTCAGAATAGTTCGGAAGGTAGCGAGGTCAAAACCATTTACAGACTTCCAGATTTCAAAGACCACTGACAAAGACTGCGTTTGCAGCGTGCCCTACTTAAACCAAACACACCTTCTCTCCAAGCCGCGCTGCCTAGCGCTCGAAACCCAGGGCTGGCTCCTCTGCTGCTCGGTGCCCACCCTGGGCTGTACAGCAGGGACCCGCAAACACGCATCCCAAGCTCAGCATCGTCTGTAGAAAGCAGGCTCGCTGCAAGGCTGCCTATCGAGAAGCTTCCGTGGGCTTGGCCGAGACCTAAAACTGGTCAACACCTCCAAAATGACTTTGCATTTGTACATTCCAAATAGGTTTTGACGAGTCTAAATATACACAGAACATGCACTACTTCACAGGATCCCTTCTGACAACACTCAGCAGCGCGTTTCCAGGTTTGTATTGTCAATGGTCAGAAAAGCAGCTTTGATGCTGTTTTGTAAGAGGAAAGCACCATGTTTTTTCCCCACTGCATGAATATGGAATACACACGTTTACAGATCTGCACGCAGTAAAAAAAGAATCTCCTAAATACTATCTAAAATTTAAAGCTATTTCTTACACGTTATTCTCCAGGGCTGTATTATTTTTCCTCTAAAAATGATTAAAGCAAGATGTCCAATTCATTTTAGGGATGGTGAACAGTACGAGGCACTTGATTTCAATCTCAAATCAATGCGTTCGACTGCAGCCAAACACAATCAGCATCTCCCCCCCAAAAAACTCTGTATTTTCATATCTTCTTTTTCCACAATTGCACCAACAGCTGCTGTGCGAGTGCATTTTGCCTCCGTTCAGACACATGGAACACAGAAGCTTTCATCTGGCTGGGCAGGATCTGGCAGCAAAGCACAGCGTCCGTCCAGCAGAACAGAAACCCTCGGAAAGACCCGCGGGGGGTTAAGCCCCGCACGCTGCCCTGTGGGGCATGGGTTCTTCAAGGGAGAATTTCAAGGCAGGTACAAAGAGCACTGGAAAACACTGCCGGTATCAAAGGCTTTGAGAAACCTGCACGGCAAAGCTCTAGCTCTTACCAAGAGACACAGAAGTCCTTAAATTTCTGATATTTGAGCCAGATGAAATAAAAGCAACGCCAGCAAGCTGCACAGATCCTTAATCAGCCTGTCCCACCTGTATAATTATGTCTGATGCATATGCAGGCTCACAAGCTCAGGGAAGTTAGTGCGAAGAAGGGGCATGGCCAACCATGCAAATGAAAAAGGCAAGAGATAGAGAAGACAACCCTTTGGGCTCCATTTTCTGCAAATGAACCATTTTCTGGAGACATCTTCTCCGGAATCAGCACTTCCGAATTAGAAAATTCACCATAAGAAAAGTGTGACAGCAGTAGGCTGCGCGAGACAGAGGTTAATTGGGGTTTGCGATCCAGACCTTGCTGAGAGCAGGGCTCACGGAAGGAGCTGGAGGCACAAGGGTTGTGGTGAGCACCACGCTGGCCATGGAGAGGAATCCGCACCACGGTGCTATCACCATCTACATTATCACAGCTCAGTAACTTTCAGGCTAAGCTGCCTTCCTACGCTCCGTTTTGCTTTCTCAAGTACAAGGTCATCACCACATGAGATGCTGAGTTGACAGCTTTGAAGACTGGAGCCTGCTCTCTGCTGGGTGAGGATAAACTGGGCAGAGGCAACAAGAACTTCCTACGCTTTTATCCTCAAAAGTGAGGCACGACTGGGATAGAGCAGGATACGCTGGGGAAGGCAAGTTCTGCTGCTGTCTCCTCATCAGCGGATGGGGCTGACAACGGTCATTAACACAACTCGTTAGCATTAGGTAGAACTGCTACAGGGAAGCAGCGCAGCATCCCCAGGAGGGAGAAATGGAAATCTGATTTATTTTCAATATCATAATACTTATATACAGTAAACCGTATAACTATATATGCTTTAATTTATGAATTATATACTATAAGCTATAACTGTATACAGTAAGGACTCCAAACCGGACTAGCCGCGTCTCACTCGGTAGCGACTCCCTTTCCCACGCTCCCCGACATCCCCAAGTGCCAATATCCCACCCCAAACACACCGTTTGCTCTCCAGTGCCCACACAATCCATGCTAGAAGTATTTTCCCAACAGAATTCATTCTCACTTAAGCAAACTAAAATGTTTATTACAATTAAATTCTTCTTGGCAAGAACATAACACAGGACCAGGGACATCTTCAAACAGGGTTTTTCTTAAAATTGAATTAATTTTCTCTAACCATACCCCACCATTTTGTGCTCTGGAGATTTTGGGCAATTCACAACCTGCTTTTTAGTTACCTTGTTGGGCTTTGCTCCTGAAAAACCAGAGACTAAAAGTGAGCCATTTTCATTTCAGACAGTGAGTGATGGTTTTAATGCAGCTCATCCATTCTTCTTAAGTGAATTTTGCATCCAAAATTCAGGCGAGTGTGATGTCCAAAGGGTACCTCTGTGATGGGTGTAATGGACTATGCAACAAAACGAGCAATTACAGCCTCTCCTCTGAAATCTATTTTAGAAAATGCTACATTCTGCTCCTATTTGAACTGATATAAACCAGAAACTTGTGTTAATTCTAATCCCTCCTGTTCAGAGACCCCTTAAGAGCCCAGTTGTCTGTCCAGCCATATGCATCCAGAAACTCTGAGTCTCACTCCTGATGTGAAAAGATCCTAATTGTGAAGATGAACGGACCTCAATTCGCTTACGGCAAGAGGAGAACGCGCCAGTGACAAAGCACCACCCCGAGCACACCTCTAACGTGTCAACCACCACATACACTGAAAATAAGAGACTGCTATTGCCTCTGCAGAGGCTCCAATACGTCTTTTTTTGGTGTGGTTCCTTATCCTTCCTCCTAATTTTACAGCAGTGACATTAATGCAGTATTCAACGTTGTTTAGTTTGACACTTTCCACTCTAAAAGACGAGGGGGCAGTGAACGCGGGTCTGTCAGGCATACAGTATATATTCAACACGCAGAGCGATCCCCTCTGCTCCCGCTCTAACGAGTTAGTACATGCTTGTGAATAGAGCACTGGAAGGAGGTGATGCAGAAATGCAGGGGGAGGAGAGAGGGAAGCAGTAAAACTTTCCAGAGTGACAAAGTTTTAGAGATTACTAGAAAGTCAAATGAAATGTTCGAGGAGATCGTTATACAGAGAGAGCGTAAGGAGGAGCCGAGGAACTTACAGACTGATGTCTTCTGGTTGTTGTCTTTGCTGGGCATGAGCTTCACCCCTCTGGACTTCAGCTCCATTTGCTTTTTGACTAGAGAGATTTAAAACAAAGCAAAGTGAAGGGAGGGATTTGGCCAAGCATTAGGGTTATCTAGAACGACATCAAAGCAGCAGGTGTAGAGCCCCCACACCGCAGGATCCTCTCCCTTACAGCTCCGACAAATCATCCTGACCCCTCAAACCCATCAGGGCCCCCTTTTCCTTCAGCCCACGAGGTTTTCTTTGGGCACCTGAGCCAAACTGACCTGGCTGGAATACAAACACTGGGCACCCGCCCCCGTAAGTGCAGCCAGGCCCCGGGGCTTAACGTACTACAAGTGGGAAGCAGGCAAAAGAGAGGCTCTAAGAAACCCTCAGGACCCCTGCAGTAAAACGCTGAGGTAGTTCCACCTCGTTTTCCTGATGCAGTTATCCCATGAATACATTCTACAATAAAGCCGTTCGCTGCTTCTTTGGGAATACAACCCTCAAACCAGCACCTCCCAACATAAAAATCACGCACCATCTGCATAAACAAGTAGGCTCAAAAAGGCAGTAAAATAGCAGAAAAAGAGCCATATTAAAACCGCGTTATTGGCAAAGCAAAGGATAAATGTCCAGAACCGCTATTAACAGCCCCAGGCACACGGATAATAAAATCTGCATGAAGACTCTGCCAGAGGTCCTGTGTGACCGTTCACCCTCCCAGCTCTGAGCCTCGTCCCAAGGAAACGTAACATGAGGGTAGCCAACAGATTTCTATCCATCCATCTGCAAGAGTCCCATCCTTCTTCACAGTATGAGAACCTCCCACATAACTGAGCGGCTATTCTTTCTTTTTATCGCGTGGACTTGGTATTGCTGAGATGCTCTCTGCACAAGAGGGTTCCTCACAAAGCCTGCACTGCCCAAACCAGCTGGGTACCAGCAGAGACAAGGCCTTCCTGCAGCACACAGGAGATATTCTGGATCGACACAGAGCAGAATTTTCCCTGACTTATTTGAAGCTAATGCGGTTGAAGAGCAACTTCTCATCAAAACGCATGATGTTCAAACCACTTTACAGGATCCTTTTTCTGACGAGCCAGTCCTTATCTACGGAGAAAACTAGTCCATCTTCCACTTCAAACTGTTCAGTTCTCGTTCTTTATCTTGTCATACTTTCATCCTTAAATTAGCACATTTCTAAGACAAAGTTGTCAAGAAAAATTACCGATATAACGATCGAGGTTTTTTTAATCATGCTTTTCTGGCTTTGAAAAAAGAAGAATCTGTTTAGAACATCTGCTTGCAGGAGCTTCAGACAGGGAGATGTCAAGCCTCATTCCTTGAAGCCCACCTGAAGCAGAACTTTTTGGAGCTGGATGCTAGCTTGGAGCTTTTTGTTCATCGTTTGGTTACAGCTTTTTGCTTTCTCTTTAAATAAAGCAGTGATAACTTCAAACTGACTACACATTAGCTTGAAAAATATTCATGAGGAGAAGCTTTTGTTGTTAATGTATTTCTTACTGGTAACTTTAATCTGTTGGGGGTTTTTTGCCTTATTTTTTGTAACAGGGTAAAAAAAATTAACAGTATGATTCCTTCACAGCAAACCTAACACAGATGCGACTCTTTCTTAGTGCAACCCACTGCAAACACAGTGGACAACACCCAGAACAGCCACACACTCCTCCAGGATAGATGATTCTGGGGTATGGGTAGAATGGTTTGGGTTGGAAGAGACCTCAAGCCCATCCAGTTCCACCCCTGCCATGGGCAGGGACACCTCCCACTGGATCAGGGGCTCCAAGCTCCATCCAACCTGGCCTTGAACTCCTCCAGGGATGGCGCAGCCCCCCCTGCTCTGGGCAACCTGGGTCTCCCTACCCTCACAGCAAAACATTTCTGCCTACGATCTCATCTCCATCTCCCCTCTTTCAGCTGGGACACTGCAACAAGGGGGCCCTGTTCCGCTCATCTTCAGTCACGCTGCACTTAGTGATGCTCTGGCACTTCCCAAGCAAGCACAGGGAGAGCCTCACAGTTGCAGCCGACGTCCCCTCCAAGTCAATAAAACACAGCCAAGCCCAAGTATCTGAGGCTGAACTCGAGCTACTTCAGGATGTACGGTGGCTCATGACTTCGCAGTATCTAATTCATTGCTCCGTAAAGTGCTCTGGGGCACCGACAGTGAGAGAGCAGCTTTATAAAAGTCATTTCCATTTTTATATTCTCTGCAACTTCCCATTCCGAGTTACTTTATACAATTTACCCGTGAGTGTTTCTCCCAGCTGCACACAGAGAAGCACAGGTCTGCTGATTTCTGCATGATAAAGTAGCCCTAAAGCACAAGCAGAGCTCTCCAGACGCCAGGGAATGCCCTGCACGCACAGTATTGGTGCTGACACCGTGGGCAGGATGGTGCATCCCTGGGACGGTCCGTGCTTCCATCAGGGGAGGCTCAACTGCAGCCACCTGCAGATCTCCCAGGACTGTTTGACATCCCAGAGCCCATCAGAAGGCACCCAGCGCAGAGAGCTCCTGGCTGAACACACCCTAGACTTAGACACAACTACAGATTTGTAAGGACACACGTAATAACAAAGGTTCGCGCATCTCCGGAAACATTAAAGGTCAGGTTGCACAGAGCTCTGAGAAAGCTGATCTGGTTAAAGATGTCCCTGCTTCTGCAGGAGGTTGGGACTGGATGACCTGTAAATGTCCCTTTAAGCCCGAAGCATCCCAATTCTATGATTCTTTCCTGCATTCCAGAACCCAGCCAACAGACTGAGTCCCAATCCAAACCCGTGACTCACAGCAAGCTGAGCTCCAAACCTGCCGGCTCCTGTCCCTGCCCAACCTGACCAAGAGCCTCTCCTCAGCTTTCCTGCAGCCCCTTTCAGTCCTGGAAACTGTTGGAATGAAAACAAGTAGCAGGAACCAGGCAGTCATTACTAAGGACCAATCCCAAACCACATTCCCCACGAACTACAGGCTCCTCTGATTGTATCATGTCTCCCTCAACAATAATTGATAGAGAGAGATCATTGTACACTCTCCTCTTAAACCTTCATTTTGGTTGTGACATCGAGACGTAACGATGAAAGTCAAGCTTTACAAATTACTCACTTCAGATTAGAACGAGTCGGAACACAAAACACGTGCTTGTTTGGAAAAAAATATAATAAAATAAGAACAAGTTTCCCACTCTATGCCCTCAAAAATCTGGTATCTAAAAATCTATTTTGTTTATCAATTTGAATGTGGAACAGTACTACAAAGGGCTGTGTCAGGATAATTGGATGAACAGAAATTCCTCTGTTTTCTGGAGGGCTTTGCCGCTCACACGTATCTGATAGATCTAATGGAATACTCAGTGTCCTGTCAGATTTGAAAGATGACATTACAAAGCTTTTCCAGCAAGCAGGCAGTCTGGGGTGTTTCTTTTAAACCATTTCATGTTGCTCTAAATGAGAATTTAAGACGACACTTATTCATTTTTAATTTGAAAAACAGCGTTTCAGCAAAAATCTATTCCATGCACCTCTGCTCCCCTTGACAGGGGACGGCTATTAAATACAGAGCTGCTGAATCTCTCCTTCCTCCTGCTGGGGCGGTTCAGCATCATCTGGGACACCAGAGCAGGTTGCTTACGCGGATTTTACTCGAGCTGGAGGTGAAGAGAAACACCATCAGGCTGAGAGAGTTGGGGCTGTTCAGCCTGGAGAAGAGAAGGCTCCGGGGAGACCTTAGAGCAGCTTCCAGGACTGAAAGGGGCTGCAGGGAAGCTGGGGAGGGGCTCTGGATCAGGGAGGGCAGGGAGAGGATGGTGGGGAGGAGGCAGTTTTGAGCTGGAAGAGGGAAGATTGAGATGAGATCTTAGGGAGAAATGTTTTGCTGTGAGGGTGGGGAGGCCCTGGAACAGGTTGCCCAGAGCAGGGGTGGCTGCCCCATCCCTGGAGGGGTTCAAGGCCAGGTTGGATGGGGCTTGGAGCCCCTGATCCAGTGGGAGGTGTCCCTGCCCATGGCAGGGGTGGAACCCTATGGACTTGGAGGTCCCTTCCATCCCAAACCCTTCCATGATTCTATGAAATTGTGGAACTCATCTGTGGTGGCACAGCACCCAAAAAATACATCCTCCATCACACGGCCAAAGCACAGGTTCTTTAGAAATTAGAGCCTGCAAGAAACACCAGAATTTCCCTGTCCCGGCCTCTTTCTCAGGATCACCCAGGAGACCCAACAGGTTGCACAGGATACGCTGTAACCCCCCTCTGCTGCCCAAAAGTGGGATCCCAGATAGCGCCTCGTTAAAAATTACGCATCCATATTTATGGATAAATACAGATCCTTTAGAGCCATTTTTGCGGTGCAGCGTGTGCAATAGATTGTTCAGCCGACCGTTACCAAAGGCTGGAGGTTTGCTGGTATCTGCTCTGCGCTCCTCGCCCCATTTATCTTTCTACCTGAGGCTGGAGGATGGAAGGGGAAGGGAATGGGGTGGGAAGATCAATAAAAGATGCAATTATGTGTTGGTAACAATCAGCTAAAAAGCAATTTGTGATCCAACTTCTGCGATAAAACACGTGGAGAGGGACCACAGCAGCCAGAGCGTTATTTACATCTGGTTAGCATCAGTTGAAGTTCCGCAGGTTTCTCGTTGCCCCATTTCCAGCCCGTCACGGCTGTGCGGAACGAGGGGATCCCGGGGGCCGCCTGGCTCCTGGCCCCCACGTGTCTCCTCTCCCGAGTCGGGTGCTCACAGCCCATTTTCTAACCCCCTGCAGGTACACGGCACCTTCTGGGGGTGGGAAGCAGAAGGAGTGGGAGGAAGATAAAAAGATCGATGCACCGATTTCCCTACAGACCCTTTTATTTGCTTTTACAGCGTGTGGGGGAAAAAGTATTTGCAAGAATGCAAGATTCACCTTACATCAAAGGGAAAAGGGGAAAATATTTTAACTCTGCCTGGAAGGGAACAAATTTCCCGTGTTCAACAGAAACCCGGTACACGGGCTGATTGCATCTACCCTTACTTTTATTCATAAAGAGGTTTTCAAACTAGGGCACGGATTAGCGAGAGCTGAAATGGAACACACAAAGGTGCCGTTCTGCTAAAACTGAGTGTCGGTGTTAGACAAGCTGGAAGAGAAATTACTTTCTTCCAGATTATCAGCAAAGCCAGATACTGTCTCAGAGGACAAAGACGTTAATAAATGATGGGCGTACATGTCTTCAGAAAACGGGCAAGATAGATTCAACCTAACCCTCTTTTCCTTCTCTAGGACAACCCTGGGGTCTGCTTACATCTCCGCTGCTGAAACACACATTTTGGTTGCTCTAATTTATATGGCATTAAATATCTGACTTCTTATGTATTTATTTGTCTCTCCCCATTACGATATTTATGTTCAAAACAGGTTCTGTTCCTCTGAAAAGTGTCCTACTGAATTCTAGGGCATTGGACTGGCACCTATAGCGTTCCAGGGACACGGATTCCACTGACTGCTAAAATCTTGCCTTTAGCCATAGGGTTTTTTCGCTTTGTTTCTCGTTTTGTTTTTGTTGAAGTACTGAAATCTTTCCTCACAAATGGAAAGGGCCTGACAAACTCCGCAAAAACCAGCGAACGTGTAAAGAATGAGTGTCATAATCCTTTTCTCAGCGAGACGGAGGTCCTGCTTCAATGCCATTTCAAGAGCACTCTTTTAAGTTCATCTTTTAAACCCTCAATACACAAAAGCACAATTCATTATATCTAACAAAACAGTTTCTAAGGAGTGTGCTAGATTAGAATCCCCTGACATTTATCTAATCAGTGGAAATTATAACATTAATCTTTACTTTTCCATTTAAGAAAAAAGGATGATTCAGACAGGTGTTTTAATAGAAAGCAGCAATCATGACAGCAAAGGAAAATGTCATATCAAAAGCCATCAGCCTGCACGCAGCCGTTTGCGTTCCACAGGAAACACAAAGAGATTTTTTTTCTTGTAATTTAAACTATTTTCTATGTTAAAGGGAAGCAAGGAAAGTTAACAATGGTAATTGATAAGCCAAAGCCCACATCGACGCCTTGACAGCATCGCTGATGCTCAATAAACAGAACAAACAAACAAGGTCAGTTGGCAGATTGATCAAAGGAAACTCCTCTCCCTGTCTCACCGTGTTCCTGTTAGTCTGGGCATCCAGTAACTCTTCTTGTCCAAGTCTTGTCTCCTGAGGGAAGCTGCTGAACTACGCTGACACAAACCTCTGGGGGGTGGACGAGGAACTGAATGCCATTCCTGCTCCTTCCCTGCTTCATTTTCCCTCTCCCTAATCGTGCAGTAAAGCAGTGCTAAACCACAGCACCCACAGAGTCCTCCAGGAGGCTGGTGTGAACACTGCTGAGGAACTCACTCCAACCACTGCTCTGGTGACCGCTTGGTCCCAAACAAGATGCGCTGAACCTCGGGGGTGCACGGCTGCCTCCAAACCGCAGCACACAACAAGAGCTCTTCCCTCTGTGCCAAAGCGTTTCCTCTCCCTCAACAGCACCTGAAGATCCCAATCCTGAAATCCATCCTTCCAGCAAACACGAGGCAGCTTACACTTACGGTCGAGTTGTCAGATAGACTCACAGAACGGTTTGGGTTGGAAGGGGCCTCAAAGCCCATCCAGTTCCACCCCTGTCACGGGCAGGGACACCTCCCGCTGGATCAGGGGCTCCAAGCCCCATCCAACCTGGCCTTGAACCCCTCCAGGGATGGGGCAGCCACCCCTGCTCTGGGCAACCGGGGCCAGGGCCTCCCTACCCTCACAGCAAAACATTTCCCCCTAAGTGCTCACCTAAATCTCCCCTCGTTCAGCTGAAAACCGTTCCCCCTCAGCCTGTCCCTGCCCTCCCTGATCTAGAGTCCCTCCGCAGCTTCCCTGGAGCCCCTTTCAGTCTTGGAAGCTGCTCTAAGCTCTCCCTGCAGCCTTCTCTTCTCCAGGCTAAAAAAAAAAAAAAATCACAACTTCATCACGAACAGGCTCTGTGTAAACCCTCCCCCTGTGGACCTTGCAGCTGCCCTTTGCCTGGTGGCTCCCTGACTGGATCCCATATCCCACTCAGCACCTGCTGTCAAGCCACAGGTAAAGGAACATCTGCTTCTACTAACGAAGCACATGGTGCAAACGAATTTTCCTGCAGCTCACAAGTGTTTGTACTCCCAGCCACTGCCAACAGTTGCTCTCCACATGACAATGTCTGGATACCAGCTGGAAAATTAATGTTAATAGGATACAGAAGGATCATGCAGGATGTTAATTGTATATTCCTACTAGAAAAAAAAAAAATAAGTTTGGCTAACCCACACAGTGAACAGTGAGACCGGGCAGTGAGCATTTACCTTGGTACTGGGCACTGAACCCCTTCTGCCTGTGGTTGCCGTCCGATGTGAAGTGAAGCCGCAGCCAATTTTTACTGCTGATAACCGGGGCTGGCAAATTCATTCCAGTAAACCTGCAAGAAACCAGCCAAGAACAGCCAAATGTTATTCTGACTGTGAATTACACCCCAACTAACAGGGCAATCCTCCTCCTCCACGAATACAAGAAACCCTGGCTGAGCACCACACACTCAAAGAACGCGTTCCGTACCACTGTGGTCGTTTCTGTGTGTGCATCCCGTTGCCTTCCCACGTGTGGAACTACAGGGGGGTCCATTCCTTCCTTGGAAGGCAAAGGATATGTGGGACCGGGCTGGGTATTTAATGTGTCTGCAGCTCCGGACACATGAAATGGGTCCAGGGGGACAGACCAGAGGTTCCAGTCTCCTCCTGCACCACAGACTGAGCGGAAGGTACAGAACAGCTCTGAACTACAGCAGCTCCACTTGTTTCCCCAGAGTACTGATGCCTCATAGCTCTGTCACCTTTTACATCTTATTGATATCGTACAGAAACGATAATATCATCTCAGGGGATGCACTACACCTAAGGTCTGCAAGATGAACTAGACTGTCAGGCTTCCTCAGTTCCTCTCTTCGTATTTGGTTAACGCTGCTTTAAAGAAAAAGCATGTTTAACTGAGGAAGAGAAAGGATTGCAAGAACAATCTTCTTTTACTGGAAACAGCCAGGAAGAAACAAAGATTTATGATCTATCCCAACCTGGAGAAGATTACAGCCATCAAACAAGAGGTGGAAAGCTCCACAGTCCATTAGCGGTCCCCCAGCGGCTGTTCCCGTACCTCTTCATACTTTTTTTATAGAAGTATTCAGCTGTTTGCTGTATTAAGCTCCAGATGATAATTCCTGGCAGAGTTGTCAGATAGAATCATAGAATGGTTTGGGCTGGAAGGGACCTCAAAGCCCATCCAGTCCCACCCCTGCCACGGGCAGGGACACCTCCCACTGGATCAGGGGCTCCCAGCCCCATCCAACCTGGCTTTGAACCCCTCCAGGGATGGGGCAGCCACCCCTGCTCTGGGCAACCTGGGCCAGGGCCTCCCCACCCTCACAGCAAAACATTTCTCCCTAAGATCTCATCTCAATCTCCCCTCTTTCAGCTCAAAACCAATATCTCTCATCTTGTCCCGCACTGCCTGATCCAGAGCCCCTTCCCCAGCTTTCCTGGAGCCCCTTTCAGCGTTCCAGAATCTATGGGTTTTTTAGATGAAGGTAAAAAAGGATCCTGGAAATCCGTTCCACGGGATATTTCCGATTTTATTATTGCACATTTTCAACAGCAGAGCTGATAGCCCTGAAGATCTTTCAGAAGTCCTTCACTCCACTAACACCTCCAAAGGCGAATTTACCTCTAACTCGAAGACGGGGGTGCCAGGATGGTCCTTGGCAGTGAATTTATTGCTGGAAGCTGAGCTGCAGTGTAACTCTGCTACACTTAATGGAATAGCAGGGTGATTATGCTGCATAACTAACGCATCTCTGCCACCTACAGTACAGTTTTTAAATCTCCTGTTCTCCTGGTTGAATCCTGCATAATTAGGAAGCGTGACTGAAAACATCCTTTACACTATAAAAACGCTTCAGATCGTTCCTGATCATTTCTCTATTGATCACTTTCGTCTCAATTTTGCAGACCCTTTTGAAATGCAAGGTGTTATAAAAACGCATCCTACACGGCACCCTGCCGCCCTTGGATAACTCAAAGACAGCTGAACCAATCTAATTTGAAACTTTTTCAAATAACTAAGTTCAAACGAGCACATTTTGGGCTGAGATCTAACACGGGATGCCTAAACCCAATTCTGAGAAAGTTACTGCGGCTGGTTGTTATGACAACATCGGTTAAACTTAATCCTCTCCCCCTCCAAGGGCTCTTTTATTACTCATTCTGAATCAATAGTCAAACCTCATAGATAATCTTTAGCTATGCAGAGTCAAATTTTACTTTCATAACTGTTGAGAGTCGAGTAACTCAATTGCCTGATAGGAGAACTGGAGAACAATAAAATAACCTGCCTAATCGAGGCAGAATTTCCCTCTCCTACCCCATCATCCCATTTTTAATATGCACATCCCTCTGCACAGAGGATTCAGCAGCCTGCAGACTAATCCACTTAAACTACATTTTGTTTCAGGGATGTACATAGTCCACTGTGAACTTCCAAGGATCCTGCACACATGAAATGCCAGGATCCTACCAGCTGAGTGAATTAACACTTTGAAAATCAATTAGGAAAAAAAGTCATGTATTGCACTTCTTACCACCTGTGCAACAGCATAAATAATTACTGAAGGCAAAATCAGATGTAGAGAAAGATAATCAATAATAACCGCAGTGCCTTGCACCACTGAAACAAAATACATACTGAGGGGGAAGGAAAACGGTTCCCTGAATTTCATGCATGGACATTTTCATCAGCACCACAGGTCACTGGCTTAAGTCTGGCTTCTGAAAAGGACTAAGCCAAGAAATCACTCGTTTCTGTAGACACCACCACTCAGGCTCTCCACGCACGAAGACTGGAATCTCTGGGGTGCGGTGTAACGTTCTCCTTTTTTTCCCTTTTATCTCCTACCCTTTCCATTTCTGAAGTTACAAAGCTCATTGTTAATGCCAGACTGAGGTATTTGGAGCCAGTTTAGGTGCCAGGTTCTGCTGGCCACCAGCACCCAGCTCCGAGCTGTGCATGGATGGAATTGCTCAGACACCACCAACAAGGGCAAAGAGTTTAGTTTTTCATTAGTTTAATTGCCTGCAGAGATGCCACCTGCACTGAGCCCCCAACCCTCTCATCCTCTCCAGGAGGAAAATCTCTGTCCGCTGGAAAAGGCGTATTTACTCTGTGAATGCTGCTGTTCCTCCCAGCACCCACAGCAGCTGTAAACCTACGCTTGTGGAGCACTTAAGGGAGGGAAAACCCCAACCAACCCTTCTCCGATGCTGAAGGTGGCAACATCCTACAAGATGCCCACTCCAATCCCAAAGCTGCACCTTCTCCTGCTCTAGAGCTTTCAGTTGGCAGGCAGGCCACCTCGCACAAGCTGAAAAACTGCCATCCTGGATTTCCAATCCCTTTCCCCAGCTGCCACCAGCCAGTCTGCAGGTGGAAAACTGCAGCTTGAAGGCTTCGTTCCCACTCAAACGCATATTGTGCAGCACCAGACCGGATGGGTCCAGGGCAGAAATGTTCTGATGCATAAGAAATAACACACCTAGAGCTACGCGTTTAATGGAACACAGCGTGCTCACCTGCAGTTAACTACCAGCTTCTCACCATAAGGCTCCCGCAGGTTTAAAATAATCATTATGAAGCATTAATGGTTAATTGATAATGGAATATTTAATTACAGATGAACACAGTCGAGCTGAAGCAGCTGCGTGGTCCTTGCATGCAAATGCTCTGGCTGCTGTTTATGAATCTCAAATGAAACGGGAAGGATGCTCAGCAGGCGAGAGCCAACAGCAATCACAGAAAGCAAAGGAGCCCCCCAAAGTTTCCTGCAGGAGCCCCCATCGAATCCTCTGGGCGTGGGGAGAACCAGGCAGCACCAGTCAGCACCGCTGAACCTGCCCGCAGGCTGATAGCAGCCTAGGACAAAAAGGCAGATGCTAACGGCTGCGACGAGCTCCTGGAGAGGATGCTGACTGTGCTGCGACACAGAGCACACCATGTTCGTACCACCAACTTCTCAAGGTCACGTCATTTTTCTTTGCAAACACAAAGCTGCCTCGCTGTCTTCAAGAAAAAAAAAGGAGGAGCTACGTTCCAGAGGCTTAGAAATGCACACGGCTAATTAAAACAAGCTGGGACTCCTTCCCACATTCCCCAGCACACTTCTGTACTACATTATGTGCTCTGAATTTTCAACACCTCCCATCAGCCCAATAAACGGTTGAATTTTGAATAATCCAGTGAGTCATGTAAATGCAAACCCTTCTGTTACAGACCTCTGCCGCAGCCTTTTTCAGTATTTTAAGATTTTTCTTTCTTTTTAAAGTAACTCTATTAGCAATTTGCTCAACTTTTCAAGCCTCTGTATGTCCATTTCCCCCTCCTTCCTCGCCACCATCACCAGGAGATATGAATCACTTGATTAAATATTCAGCTTCCTGAATATGGCAACGTGTTAACCGAAATCTCAGGCTTCGCAGTGACTAAGCAGCAACGCGAGCACTGCTCTTAAAGTAAAATCAACAATGGTTACTCACTGATGGGAGCCCATTTTGTGGCCTAAGCATGTTTTTAATCCTGGGGTCACTCGGAAAAAGAGATGTACCGAGCTGCCACTTAAAAATCTGATTTCCACAGCTTTGCCTTTCTGAGCCTGGAAGCGATGAGAGAGGATGCTGAAGGCAGGAGGGTGAGAAAAAGGCTTTTTCTTCTGTCTCCTGGCCTGGTGACCAAGGATCATGAGAACAGCCTTTCTCTGCATGTCACTTTATCCCAGCATTCAGTCAAGTCCCACAAGGACCATGGTTTTGGACACTGGCTTGTACTCTACCCATGAGTGGTTCTTGGAAGCAAAATTTATCATCGGAACCACGCTGAGCACTTCGCATGAGCAAGAACCTGTTAGACTGTGCCTAGCAGCTTGGGCCCTATAGGATATTGAATAAATCTGACCCAGTTTTTAGTGTCATTAACACCAACATCTAGCAACCAGCGCACAGAAACCAGTGCTCGGAAAACACAGGAATTCTTGGAATTGCTTGAAGAGCATTCAGCAGCCTCAGAGAAATTCAATAGTAGTGAGAATTTAAAAACACGTTTCTTCTTGGTGTCTAGGCTAGACTAGGTGTCTAGCTTCTCCTGCAGTTGAAGCTCATCCTGTGCACAGTGGATAGAGAGCAGGCTTCTTACATCATGGCCCTTTGTGGCACAGGGACATCGAATCTGTGTTTCCAGCAAAGCACGAGGAGCTCTCGGGCTCTGGGCTCCCTGCAGCCATCTCCATGGGTAAATACTCCAGAAAAATGGGAAGAGGAGCTGCTGTCCTGCTCCCATACAGAGGGCTTTGAACGTGAACAACCAGGTTCATCTTAGCTCTTGTGCTCCAGGGGCAGTTGGGTCCTTTTGTGGGCAACTGAGGTCAGTGGAACAGCTTATTTGTTTACATTTATGAGCAGGATGCAAGTCCCAACTGTCTCTTCTATCCACACCAGAGCAGACTGCTGCTGGGAGACACCCAGCACACACAGAAGACGAGAATTCACAGTGTGATCACAAGTTTTAAAAGAGCTAGAGAAAAACTCTAAAAGAACTCTTAAGCTGAAGGAGTGGAGATTGAGATGAGATCTTAGGAAAAAATGTTTTCCTGTAAGGAAACTGGTGGTCCGGACAAGTTGCGGCTGCCCCATCTCTGGAGATGTTGAAGGGCAGGTTGTATGGAGCTTGGAGCAACCTGGTTCAGAGTTAATCACCTTTTGAACTACCAGGTACACCAACCAACACACCCGAGAAACCACAACGCCAGCAATACTCAGCTGGAACTCCTAAAGTGCTCCTTAAGCAGTTGCTTCCCCTCCAGCAGGGATTTCAAAGTCCATTGCTGCTGTTGCTCAATCAGAAAGACCTGCAGCATCTGCCTGGTCCAGTGGCAGGTGTCCCTGTCCATGGCAGAGGGTTTGGAACTGGATGATCTTTAAGGTCCCTTCCAACCCAAACAATTCTATGTTCATTTCAGAACTTGAGGATTTCACTCCGAATCCCCACCCAGTCCCCAGACTTTCCTACCCCAAACGCTGCCTGCGAGTTTACCTCGACTATGAAAAACACATCTCAACCAACTGATTTTATCCCTAATTCTTCCCAATATTGTTTTTAACCACAGCTTTAAGGCCTTTTCTCTTAAGTGAAACTGAAGTGTCTGCACTGAATGCAGCTCCTCCAATTCCTTTATTGCATTATACAGAAAGGTTAATGGTATCAAAACTCCTCTTTTGAGCATAAGCAGTGAAGTGTGCTTTTCCCCACTAAACTATTCTCTTCATTTCTTTTCTTGCTCTTGTATTTCACATTGGATCCAGGCATTAAACATTTATATCATTCACTCAGCCAGTCCTCCCTGGGCACAATTAGTATTACTGTACATGGACGGCTCTGATTAATCTGCATTCACGCACCATTATCTATTTACAATCCCAATTCCTGCTTCAATTTGGTTCCACATCAAGAGAGAGAAAGGAAAAAAAATCAATAAAATATCAGAAAGTGAGCTAAAAGCACTACAGCAGTGGAAGGGGATAGCTGCAGATGGAAGATCATGTTTTAACCACTCTGAAATGTGATTAGCAAGAATTTGACCGCCGTGCTTCTCAAAGAAGCCAAACACGTGGAGCAATTCCTTGCGTGATGCTACACAAACCGACTGTAGGAGAACAGGGAGCCACCAAAGGTAAGGACTCCACTTGAAATCACATTATATCAAGCGTGTTACTTTGAGACAATGGCTTTAAGCATCAGCTGGAAGGTATGTGTGTGCCCCAGTGCTGCCCAGATCAGGATCACACACCAGCTTTGGAGAGCCCAAAGAGATAAAAGACAAAGGAACTTAATTAGGGCTCCTCTCCTTGTTTAGGTTTTTCTTTTCGCAGAGGCCAAGCTGAGCCTCTGAGAGAGGAGGTCACACTTCCAAAGTCACGCTGATGCCAGTTCAGGATAGGGAGCAGCACTCAGAGCTTTCAAGATTCAGAAAAAAAGCTTTTCTGAGAGAACATTTAATGACTGACGCCTCTGAGACCTCGGCAGCTTGCAGCAGACATGGGGTCCTCCAAGAACCCATCTGATATCGGACCTTCCCACAGCCCAGCTTCCCCTCCTCCTGCTGCAGCTGCATTTTCAGACTAACCCAAAGGAGACCCACTTCAGTCAGCGTCGTTGTCTGCGAGAAGGAAGCGGTGAGGTTTCCACAGCATCTCCACGGCAGGATAAAGCAGTCACAGAAAGGTTAACACTACCTGACAGCAGCAGTCAATAGGAGATGTAAGAAGAAGAGCGTGCACTCACGGAGCCTTCACAGAACAAGAAAAAAACACAAACTGCCACAATCTGCGGCTGCAGACGCACAGTTTAACCACGGTGTCCAAGGTGCAGGACCAACACCAGCCCAAGACCCAGCACGCCCAGCGCTGGAGACACCAGCCTTGACAGAGACTTCACCTCCTCGCTGTCTTTACTACACCAAAGCATTCTGACTGTTGGGAGATTAATTCTCCTTCCAGTACAAATCAGGGCGAGACCGCAGCAGCTCTTCATAGCTCTGTGTATTATTATTCACTTCACCTGTATTTTTAACTTTTCATCCAAACCTCTACTCAAATTATCATGAGAGCTGTACCATTAATTCTGAACATCTTATTTCAGCATGTCTACTCTCTTAAACAAAGTATACTTAAGCACCTCTAGACCTCAGTTTTCGGTCGCAAGAGACATGCCATCACAACGGACTTCTACAAGGAAAATGAATAATTAGATCGAGTTATTGTTCCCTGCTATACGCTGCAGGGATGGAGAGAACACACCTGCATCTCAGGTCTGTTTCAGAAGCAATGTTACACATGTCGAGAAGATGCTCAGAAAATGCAGTGAGAGATCAGCTTCCCCCACCACCCTGCTACTTCATGAGTGTCAAGGACTCCTGCCTATGGAGCACCCTGTGAAAAGAGCAGTATAAATGCTGAAAATGAACTTTCACCAGTCAGGCTTGTGTCCCACTACTAAATGAAGTGTTTCTCCTGCCAGTCAAGGGGCTTCCTCCAGCACGGGTCATCATCAAAAGCTTTAAAGGGAAAAAGACGTTTCCAAACGCCTTTGTAAATGAAAGACGCTTCAAATGTTTGAAAGACCTACAGGCAGGTCTTGTGGGCTTGTTGCTAACGCCCAGAGAAAGTCCCTCACAAAGAAAAAGGGCCCTTAACACAACCCACCCTCACTGCAAACTGACTGAATGGAAGGAAGGCAACGGACCCGACAAATGTGTTTCTTTATGGCTCAGAAAAGCACGACTGCAAGAGTGCAGCCCCATCAAATGTGACGGCCGGTACTAAAAGAGGAGACCGTACTGCGAAACAAGCGTGCTTTATTACATGAAAGTACTTACCGTAATACTTTTACTATAGAAATAGCATTTGGCTCCAGTCATATTAAAAAAAAAGTTAACAAACATGATTATATTTATTCTATTCAGGAGAAAACAAACACTAATTCAACACAACAGAAGAACGGCTAATGCAATTGCAGCTTGCTAATGCTGCATTGCAAATCCCCCAAAGAAATCTGCTACAGCTTTATTACAATTTCCCTTAAACCCTTTCTACTGTCAGTGAGACGGAGACTGTTTGTCCTCAGTGCAGGCAGAATTAGATGTGTTGATAACAAGAGAGACTATATTTATTACTAGATAAAGAACAGCCATTTCCACCACTGCATGCGCAGATATAGGCACATCTCTGTCAGCTCAACTACGCATTTAAGTTCCATTAAACTTGGACTCTTTATTGACAGAGTAAGCTGGAAAGCCACGGGGCGTGTTTGCACAACACTGAACCTACAAAATTCTGCAGACAGAGACTCAGAAGGTTAAAGACAATTTGAATTCCAGCCTAAACACGAGTTGCTTTCTCACGGAACTGATGCACAATTTGGTCACCTCACCTTTGTTTTTAAATACACGAAGCTTGCTGAACCGATACCATCTCCCACTGCCCAACCTGGCCGTGTCACATCAGTAATGGAAGATGCTCTGCTTAAGCAGCAACTGGAGTTTACACTGAAGCTTGATCACATTCAGATCACACTCAGAAGTTCACGATTGTTCTGTTTTCACCTACAGACTCTGCCTTTACAGCCTGGCACTGCTTATAGGATGTTCTCCTTGTCACTATGCTTTTATCAAACATTAGTTATGCAGTCACAAAGTGCAAAAAGAGTGGTTTGGGTTGGAAGGGACCTTAAAGATCATCCAGTCCCACCCCTGCCATGGGCAGGGACACCTCCCACTGCATCAGGGGCTCCAAGCCCCATCCAACCTGCCCTTGAACCCCTCCAGGGATGGGGCAGCCCCCCCTGCCCTGGGCAACCTGGGCCAGGGTCTCACGACTCTCATCATGAAGAAGTTCTTCCTTATGTCCAGTCTAAATTAGACATATCCAAACCTGCTCCGATAACCTTTCAGGCTCTTGAAGAAAGGAGATGGAAAGAAGACAGCCACATGCAGAAGACAGTGACCTCTCTGAAGTCCCTAAAGATGCTTCCAAGGTTCACCATCCTACTTGGGATTTTAGCCACAAGTCACCTATCAGACCCCACAGTGTCATCGGCTCTCACCAAACCAGCCCATGGGCCATCCCTAAAGACTCTTTTCCCTCTTTGTCACATTCAGTTTTGCAGTTTCTACAAAGGCTCTTCTACAGCGCAGCAAAAAGTCACAGAAACTAGGAGAAAACAAGATTTGGAAACTGAAGCACAGATTACTGACAGCTCTGCACAGACATCCTATAATTACAGCAGTCACGGCTGCAGAAATTACACCAAAATGCAAAGCAGCCTCAGGAAGAAAAAAACCCAAAACCACGAGTTCTGTGAAGCAAAGACTTATTTTCTGCCTTCACATTTAGCACAGCGGGATGCGAATGGTACCAGAGTTTCTACATAAGTCTGCAACTTAATGCCAACGATAAATAACAGCACGAAATCGCACCAAACACGAAAATCCATCTTCATGGGCGCAGCGCCTCTGCCTCCATTTAAAGATGAAGGGAACTGATGGGCTGTGTAACAAGGTGAGGTGGGAAGGCCCCCGGAGAAAGGCGTGAGCCAGGTCTGATGGTTGCTGCCTCCAGGCAAAAGCCTGAACTCATCAAGTGATGAACGGCCCGTGGGTGCTGGCGCAGTCCCCTGATGGGTCCCACCAGTTCCTTCAGAATGGGGCACTGACTGATGACAGCAGCTCTGTGCATCTTAGGGAACAGCATGGCCTATTCCCGCCTCGTCAGCTCAAAGAACATTGAAGATTTTATCCAGTTTTATTTCATTTTGATAATTTTGAAGCAAGCACGGAACGATGGCGCCATCCCTCCTGGCCAAGAGCTGCAGCCTGCTTAGGTTGCTGACACGGTGCTCAACTCTTGAACCACATTCTGTGTTTCTGGCCCTTGCACAGAACATGAAAAAGTGCTGCCTTATTACAGAAAGCTCACAGAAAGATGGGACTGGATCCACCACTTCTGGGTATTTACACAAACCAGCTCCATTTCCCATCTTTTTAGCAGACAAATATTTTGAACTATCACAGTCAAGACTGTTTTACTTCCTAACTTCCAACTGCAGGAGGGTGACAATAAGACTAGAATTTCTGTTGAAAAGGGCTTAGCGGAACCATCTGCTTATTTACTCTAGATATTAATTTAGCATGAAGTCCAACACTGAAGAAAAGCTGCATAATGGCTTTAAGCTAAATCCACAGAAGCCACTTTGTCCATAAATTCCAGCCTCCAATCTGCTCTAAATTCTTCAAGCAAAGGCCTTCTTGTTTCCTCTCTACAGAGAGCACCAAGAGTGGCAGCATCCTGAAACGTGGCACACCTCATCGATATTCAGCATCCCCACCCACCAGCGACCCAGCACTGGTGACTCGAGAGCTCGTGTGAAACCACAGATCCTCACTTGATGTCTAACCTCAAAATCGCTTTTGCCAGAATATAATACCTAAAGCTGAGAAATAATTTGAACAAATAATACGTTTTAAGGCAGTATTTCCATCAGGTCCAGCAGGATTTTAACCAGACTGTAGGTTTCTGTTGCAGGAGTGTTTTACAAGAGAGATAAAACAGGTTTTAGCACGGCTCGTGCAGAGCTGGCCAAGAAGAAGACGGAGCCTACTTCATCGTGTACACACATCTCATAATTTTGAATAACAGACCTAAACCTGTCCTCATTTACACTCAGCACCACACGCCGAGGCTAGAAAGTACAGAGAGCATCCTTAGTCTCCTCCAAAGTAGCGCACAACTCTCTTCTCTTGAACATCTCTCTTTGACAGTGATTCAACACGGTCGTTTAGCAGCCTCCTCCCTTGCTTAAAAATTACCATGACAGGTACGGAATAGTTTAGTGTTCTAACCTTCCACTGCTACCAAGAGAAAGTAGCTTCCCTCCCTCCTTGGTGTAGCCACGCGTGTTTGTATAGTGACTGTGTCTGCCTTCATCATCTTTTACATTCATCTCCATGGCAATTTTCTTTTCCAGACCTTGTTAGCTGCCTTTCTGGGAATTTGTTTCCAATTTTATATTTATTCAGAACTGGCATTCCCTCCACACATGACAGCTGCTGGAAAATTATATATATCCCATTAGCAAACAATACAACAACGTCTGCAAAAATCTGTCTGCAGAGCTTGAAGAGGTTTGCTGGAAATCAGGACTTTTTTTTTTCTTTTTCTCTTTTCAATTCAACTCTCCAATTTTTGAATACAGAAAGGCTCTAAATACAAAGGGAAAAGGTGGTTCTGAAAACGCTCTTTGAGAAAAGTCCTTTGGTAGATGGATTAGGAAGACCGCAGGGCATCTGAAAGCTACTCCTTATTGTCACATCCCTCCTACCAAACCCTTGCGTACTTGCTCAACCTTTCCTTCAGAAACAACGAGCAGAACCATTTCCATTAAGGAGAAAAGTTGCTTCCACTCCCTCTTTCCTAAGCATGCTCTTGTGCCAGCAGTAACATAAACGAGAGAGGAAGAAACCTCCTCAAGAATCCCCTCCAGCACTGCCCAACAGCCCCGGGGGTCAGCAGGGACCTAAACTTCCCTCTCACAACAGCGACCGCAGTGCATACGAGCCAAACTCTGCCTCCTCCCTCCTCAGAGCAGCGCGGAAGGTTTGTCCTTAGACATTAGCCTCCTGGAATAGCTCGCTCAATCAGTAAAATGACTTGTGTGCTAAACTGACGCTGCCAAAACTTAGGCTTTAGAAATAATTAACTCTGTATCTGACAGCTGCATGCACCCATGCTCAGAGGAAACTACGCAGAAATACTCTCCTCCGAGTCCTAGCGAAAAAACCCTTTAGAAAAACTATGTCCTTGCAATATAGCAGCTCAAGGAGGTCAAACGAAAGCAGGTCCGTCAGCAGTAACCAATGGTTCAGAGCTCAGTCTCACCATCTTCAACGCAAAGTGCACGACGAGAAGGTGGTGTTGTGGTGTCTCAGTTAACAGATGTTCAAGACTAACTCTGGAAAAGATGGAATAAAGACGGGTTTGTTTTGCTGCATGGTTAAGTCAGGAAGAGGACATCCAGAGAGGACTGTGCTCCTTGATGATTTACTGTTCCTTTCTGTCGTAAGGCTGGAAGGGATAAAGACGTGCCACAGCGCAGCCAACTGAAAACCACTGGAGTTGGGAAAGAGGTGAGTATCTTCATCTTTCTCCTACTGCATCTTCCTCTTTCTCCTACTGCATCTTCCTCTGGACGCCAGCGTGGGCACTGGGCTTGTGCGATTCCACTGTGGGGAAACTGCAGGATCAAGGAGAGACACCGAGCTGACAGAGGACACCCTGCTCTGCTCCCAAGTCCCCAAATAAACCATTTCATTGTCTTTGAATCAGCGCGTTCCCACAAGTCCCTCCTTTCTCTTATGAACCCCCTTTGCACTCTCCTATTAACAGCGAAAACTCCTCCACCTCCAGTATTAACCACGGATATTTTTCACCTGCAAGGTGGCTGCAGGGGCAGCGGGAGAAAAAAAAAATTACATTACTCTCCAAGGTCACTCAAGCAGAGTCAGTAAACGTGCCCTCCCCGAAGATTCATAAAACTGAAACATACCTGTCCTGTATATTAAAACTTCAGAGAAAAGAGAGAGAGATCAAACATTATTAAAGCTCCAAGAGAGCTATAAAAAGCAGGAAATCCAGTGTTAAGTCAAACATTGGATCAAATTCAAAAGGAGCAGAATGGAGGAGAAAAAGATACAGATAAGGATTGTTTCCAACTGCAAACATGTTTACCTTATTAATTTCTGATACTCCTTATCCTCTGATCAAGGTGCTTGGGATTGGGCAAAAATTAAACAGAAGCTAGGCACTGTTCCCAGAAAACCGGCCTGGGAGCACTGTATCTTCAGCAGACAGCCCATCAGTGAAGCTCTCAATTTCACACAGAAGAGGTCAGTACGTAATTATCTACAGCACCACGCGGGGAAGCAGCCAAGGTGACACAACAGCCGGTGGCCCAGAGCCCGGGTCCCCAAGCCCTGATCTGGAGCTCTTTTCTCATGGGCAATCTGCTTAGAAGTCTAGACACGCCTGGGGGAAGAACAGTCATACAGACATGCCGATTTATTTGTTCTCGTGTTTCTTGTATTTTATATACTGTATAAAATATTTCTGCCCCAGATTTCTTCCAGATCCAGAACTGCATTCACCCACAGACCAGGGGTTGGAGAACAGAGGAGTTCAGCCCATTAATGCTGAACATCACAGGAGCTCCTCACAATTTAGCAATGTCATCAGCCCCTTCCAGCCATCCATGACCCAGCATAACTCAAGACAGTGTCAAGCATCAAGGCTTCTCTCATCCCAGCTCCCCTTGGCTTCTTCCTCCCTCTCCAATGAGCACGTCAACCCTATTCTTACAAAAAACGAGCCTTTCCCTGGCCTCCTTCATTCTCTTCAGAAGGGCAGCACTGCTGTTGCTCAGTTATGCTAATAAATAAAAGACAGGCAACAAAAAAGATTGTGTGTGGCATCACCGAGAGGAATTTTTATGAGGGAGCAAAGAGTCGGTAATGATGATGTTGAAGAAGCAGTCGTTTGGGTAGAGTGGTCCCCCTGGTAATCTCTGCAGCGACTGCCCGAGTATAATGTACGGGATTATTGCAGGGAAATCTCTCCTAATGAAGCAGATCCTTAACTCGCTTTGACATTGTCATTTTATACCACACTATTTAATGCGAGACCTGCAAAGTAATAAATACTTATTTTGCCAGGATATCAAAGCCCTGAGAGAGGTGCCAGCTACCGGCTGAAGCAACAAATTGTTAAGTTAGATTCTCATTTTTTAACTGAACATCACATTGTCCTCATTGCCTCTTCAGAAAGAAAACGAGCTACGAGCTAAAATCACACAGGAACCTTTGAGATTCCGGTCACTGATAAGTTAATGCTTGAGCTTTATTGTAATTCAGCAGCACAGACAAGAAAGCCCCTTCAGCAACATTCCATCAATGAAGCTACGAAAAAAGTTAAGACGTGTTTTCCATCTTTGCTCAACCCTAACACTTTCTTTCCCAAGCCAACATTAATGGGTTTAGTTCTTCCTTTCAAGAGAGAACGTTTCGAAGAGGTGCTTGCAATATCATGTATATTTACTTAGCAAGCAACTGAATAATTGGAGCAGAAGAGCATAAAACAAGCCCGTCCCTATCCTATTTGGTGAATTATTTAAAAAAATCCATTTTCAAGGAGCTGGTGTTACAAAATAGTTTGTTGTTGAGAGAATTCTTAGCATTCGATCCAAGTAAATAAATTATTGTTTCTGAGGATCAAGTGGCACGTTCTCATCGGCAAAGGGAGGGTTCGTGTGTCGATCTCTCATGTCAGCACACCCAATAACTCCATAGCGACTAATTGGGGTTGTTCAGCCTGGAGAAGAGAAGGCTCCGAGGAGACCTTCAAGCGACCTTCCAGTACCTGAAGGGGCTACAAGAAAGCTGGGGAGGGACTGTTCACAAAGGCTTGGGGTGATAGGATGAGGGGATAAACTGGAGAGGGGCAGATTTAGACTAGACATAAGGAAGAATTTCTACATGATGAGAGTGGTGAGGTCTTGGAACAGGTTTCCCAGGGAAGCTGTGAATTCCCCATCCCTGGAGGGGTTCAAGGCCAGGTTGGATGGGGCTTGGAGCCCCTGATCCAGTGGGAGGTGTCCCTGCCCATGGCAGGGGTGGAACTGGATGGGCTTTAAGATCCCTTCCAACTCAAACTATTCTATGATTATATGATTCTATTTCAGAGCTTCCCTTGGTGAAAGCTTTCAAAAAAAGAAAATAAACTCATTTTAAATTCCTCCTGCCACTGTACTCCCAGCACTTCAATCAGCAAGCCATTTACAGTCAGGTTAACCAGGTTATCAGTGACGCCTGCTGCCTTCTCGCACAAGAGACCGCACCTCACTGGTTGATGCACTCCAGCCCTCGAAAAGACTGAATGAGTTGTGGAATCAGTTTGTCCTTCACAAATCCCCCTCCACAGGTCTCCACCAGGCAGTTGCCGATTTCACCGTATTTCCACTCTCTGTACATCCCCTCTATTGATAAACAGGACACGCATTCTCAGGAGTTGCCAGTCTTCACGTGCAACGCTTTCATCTTAGGAAAGGTCGAAGTTTTTCTGCTGCATCATCCCTGCTAAATACATTATGTCTTCATCAAGAAGAAAGGTCTGGATATTATTGTTGCAGTATTCATTGCCCCAAGTACTCAAAGCCACGAGCAGGTTTTGAAGAAAAAAGGTCTTGATGGACTTTGGAAAACACCCATGACTGGATTGTTGTTGGTATCGTTTTGTCATGCAAATCACAGCATCATAAACCAATCTCAGCCCTTGAAAATTTAATGTTTGCAGAAGTCATTTTATCTGTTGAATCAGCTGCACTTAAGAAAACATTGCAAAAATGATCATAAAAAAAAAATCCATCAAGTGAACAAGCCCTTGAACTAACCAGGCAGCCCATGAGGATGGAGCCCGTGGCTACCAGCAGCACAAAACCGCAGCGGCACAGCCTGTGGCCCCAGACTCTCATCTTCTATGGGCAAAACAAGAGGAGGAGGGAATTAACCCAGGTCACACGGGGGATTACGACAAGCTGCGCAGCAAGAGTAAACCAATAAATAAATTTGAGGCTACACCACCGTGCTGAGAAATGCACCTGACGTTTGTGAAATACTTCACCGAGTCAAAAGTTTGGAGGAGGGAGATGGATTTGTTAATTTAGGTTGTTTCGTGCCGTCTGCTTAATATCAATGGATTTTACTTGCGTCTGTTCTGGTGTTGAACGGAGGGAGTAAGAGAGCTTTAACTGGCACCGGTCCCACGGCAGCCTCTGCCAGGCACGGCTGCAATCTGTCTGGGAGAAAAGCCATCCTTCTTCCCAAAGTCCTACACGATCGGGACACAAAAGACTCGGAAACCTGTGTGGTGCAGCTCGTACCTCACTGACTGTCTCAGTACCGAGGATTAATGAACCCGCATAGAATCATGGGATGCTCCAGGTTGGAAAGGACCTATAAAGCACCCAGTCCGATCCGTCCTGCAGAGTCAAGGACAACTTTAATTCGATCGTGTTGCTCAAAGCCTCATCCAACCTGCCCTGGAATGTTTCCAGTGATGGGGCATCCACTACTTCCCTGGGCGAGGGCTTCATCGCCCTCACTGTAAAAAAAGTCTTCCTATAGCCAGCCTAAATCTGCCCTCCCTTAGTTTTAAACCATCACTCCTTGTCCTGTCACAACAGACCACACCAAAAAGCCCCTCCCCAGCTTTCCTGGAGCCCCTTTGCCTACTGGAAGCTGCTCTAAGGTCTCTCTGAAGCCTTCTCTTCTCCAAGCTGAACAAAACTGGGCTCGAACTCGATGAGCTTTATGGTCTCCTCCAGCCTAAACCCTCCTGTGATTCTATAAAGCCTCAAAAGATCCAGCTCACCCAATACCTGTATTTCCAAGCTACCGCACACACACCACGCAGCCAGCGATTCCCACTGGCAATTCCTCCGTACACTAAACCCCTCGTTCTCTATTCTTAGTTACCCAGCTCTACAAACACGCCCTCCCACACCGGTCGCCCAAGGCAGTAATTTCACGAGGTGCCTAGATAGCGCCCTGACAGACGAAAACATCAAAGATTGACAGGTTTGGTTTGGTTCCAAGCAATACTTTCTGTTCTTTTTCTAAAAGCAAGAATCCCAGATCTCCTTCCAGCAGCCAAAGGTTCCATCCTCACTCCTCAAGCCAGGTGAGGACAAGCCCAGCGCTCCAAGCACAGAAGTTACGTTTGGGATACAGGAGGCCCTACAAATTCCTTGGAATAAATCCACTCTTCATCACTGAGACTTTTTTCCTTCTCCTGCCTGTTCCAAAATCACATCTTTCTCCTCTAGTCAGTCTTTTGTTCATTAAAACAAAACCGTTTTATGAAGCCCTGGACAGCTGTAGGTGGAAGTGCTACAGAGAAGGCAGTCGTTACAAACAAACTAAATCTCATTAATGTTTGCAAGGGGGAATCAATATAAAAGAAGAACTGGGGGAAAAAACCTATGGTTGTAATTTTTCATCAGATGTACAAAGTTAGAACAACTTCCTCCCCCTGTCGGTACGCATCACCCTTCATTATGATAACTCTATTAAAGTGCGCTTGAGCCATTTAATATTTGCTGTGTCACAGTTAAATTATTAGCAAGCACTACCAGGAATAGATTTTTACAGCCAGAAAATTAAATTACGCACCCTCACCTCCCTGCCGGAGAGGACTGACTCTTAGGAAGGTAAAGTCTGTGTTAACAACAAATAATGGCTGCGTTCAAACACAAATCAAGGCTGCAGCATTTAGTCTGTTCTGTGGACAACTATTCCCACAGGATAAAATCCAAACTGCAGTGGGCAGAGAGGGAGGTGATCGCACAAGAAATGTTCCCAGCTGCTCTTGAGACTTATTCCTGAGATCAGGAGTCCTCAAACCTTCGCCATCTCACTCACTAGCATCTTATCCGGGAATTCATGGCACCTCAGCTCTGCAGCTTTTACGACCAGTAGTTAAAACAATTCCACTAAACCAAACTGACTGGTGCCACAATGCGCCTTTCTCTAACTTACAAGATACCTCTGCGGTCTGTCCTTTACTTTCACCACCCATCAGAGCTGTGCTTCACCTGGAGAAAAGCCACGTCTCCAGTTAAATGAGTGGAACGCTCCTGATGAAGCACCAGTGGTGCAAGCCTGCGGCCAAACCACCAGCAGCACCAGCAAACACAACAATGAGAGGATAAACTAAGTGATCAGCTTCACATCTAAGCATATCTCCTCACAGAGAGGCTGTATGTCAGCAACCAGCAAGGGAACAGGGGGCATCGGGAGCGGTCCATCATATGAAACCAGTCCTGCATTCTGAGCAAAGATGCAGCGGTCAAAAAATAAGGTGAGCCCTAACCTCTTAGGCATCCTGGCAATAAAATGTGCCTACAGAGCTTTCAGCCAACACCCCAATTCTCTAGGCAGCATCATGCCATTACTCTTTAACGGCATTTTTTTTTACTGCGTAGAAGAAAACTTAATATCGCAATTACTTCATTTAATACCATGTAATGGCTGAATAAGCCTGTCAGCTACCTGGAACAGAGAAAAAGCAAAGTATAGTGTAGTTGCATTAAACTAGAAAACATGAGTAAGTATTCATATTAAAAAGAATCGGAAATAAAAATGCAACATGTGTGAAATATAGAGAAAATAAACAGTTTATAAGATGCAGCTGAAGATCTGACATCTTTCAGGAGCATCTTGAAAGCCAATTCACACACGAGACCCTTCTCCCATCACCTCTGCTTGACACAGGAGAAAAGGGAGGGAGAGGAGTTGAAAGCATTCGCTTTGCAGGGCACGCAGAGGGGATAAATCAGGCTCGTGCACAGAGTTAGCAGGTCAAGGACAAGGCACCTCGAGAGGGATGATTGTCCTGCAGCGCAGCCGGAGAGGTGGCACGTTGCAGCATCGGGAGCATCCTAAGTGTGGCACCAGCACCTCGCCTGGTGATGGGCTGAGAGCTGATAACCACCAGCCCCTCTGCCAGGCACAACGAACCACCCTGACCTTCCAGTTTTATGGCAAGGAGAAGGAGACTGAGAGGGAAAAACTAAAGGCCGGCCTTGGGAAAAACGCCCGCGATGCCCCTTGGTGCTCCAGAAGGCAGGCACGCCGGCATCTATTAGACACCCAAGGGTCAGCACCCCATGCTCCAGCCTGCAGAAACCAAAAATCCAGCCTCCCAGGCTCTTAAAATCGTAGCACGGCGATGGCTGAGTGACGCTTTTATCAACTGGAGTAAAAGCGGTTTACCTTAATGAGGGAAGGATGCAGTGAGAGGGGCAGGAACCATCTCGTGTGCTTTGCTGACGGCAGCCGGCGAGGAGAAGCGGTGCCGTTTGCCACCACAGAAATAGCTCATGTTTCAGTATTTTGCTGAAAGGCCACAGGTGCACAGCTCAGCTAAAAAGGGAGCCACTCTGATGAAAATGAAGTCTTTGACCTCGGCTTTATGCAACCAAGAATACCTGCATCGCTAATAATAACCAGTCTGGCTAAGACACCAAGAGACGAAGCTTTTAAAGGCGCCTCTAGATTCACCCCGTGTATTTCTGAGAACGAGAGACAGACAGCGCTGAACCTTCTCCTTCCTCCTGCTCGTACCCAAATGGGAAGCTTTCAGTCATCAACAACTTTCCCACTCTCCTCAACACAGATCCCCAACACCTCGGCACGTGCCTGATCTTTGCAGCCAAACTCCCACATGCCAACATTCATTTACCTTATAATTAACATCGTTAGGAGCAGTGACATTTTTCTCATCTTCCCGCGTTTCCGTGTCTTGACAGCATCTGTTAAGGGGCTGTTTCCATGTACAGTTTTTAAGGGAAGAGTAAAAAAAAAAAATCTTATTTCAAATTAATAGCTAATGTCTTTCTCAAAGATTATTGCTGATGACGCGGTGACTTCGAGCACTGCTGGAAGCACCCTGGCAACACGTTCACCCTTCACATTAATTGCAATTCATGTAGTCTACTTTTGCTAATTTTCCTGCCTTGCCTTTTATATTATTCCTTCTGGCACAAAAACTTTCACCTGCCATGGCGAATTGGAACCAATTTCATACCCTAATCAACACCCATTAACTAATAGGCAGAGAGGTAAGGTCTGAGATGAGTGAGCCATTCCCATGGTCGAAGACTGGGAAGTCGTTGGGTTTATTTTGTGTTTTTATGGAGTGTCAGTACTGGACAAACACTATTATGTGTTATATACAAGCTTTATAAACTCTGCTTTTCCTTGGAAATCCAAACATGTGCACAACAAAGATTTCAGGAAAACTCTTTTCTCCATAATGAAGCGTCTGCAGTCTCAGGATGTATTTCTCATCACTGCACTGAGCAGGTAACACCCCTGAACAGGGACCTCAGAGCAGCCAGGTTCTGCTAGGAAAACGAACAGAAATCCGCTTTAATGAACAATTTCAGGGTGCCTTCATGCATATTCATAGAATCATAGAATGGAGGGAAGGCAACAGCGAGGAGGAAGGAACGCCGTAGGGCTTAGAGAGAAATTCATCCCGAAATAAGAAGCCAGGTTGCTAACAGAGATAGAGAAAAGCTTTTAGGTAAACACTGACAAGTGAAAATAAAGACCAGAAGCTTATGAAGGCACAGAATCTCTTTCCTATTCTGCTCTTGAGTTTCCCTCAGCAAAACACACACAAACTGAATGCACCTCGCCGCGTTATCACGAAGGGACAGTCATTTCTAAGTTATAGCTCCCTATAAACTCAGATCAGATAACTCCTTTTCTACTTTACTGTGATGTTCCTGACTTATCATATATGACAGCAGAGGAAGGGGGCAGCAACCTCGCAACCATCCCTCGCTGTACGCCACTCCAGAAGCACCAAGACAAGCGTAAAGTGTTTTTCCCTTGGCTCAAGGGAAGCGCCGGGCTGCGGGCAGGGAGATGCGGCACATGGCAGAGAGACACAGAGGGACAGCAAGCTGCCACCTCCAACGGACAAACCGCTCGCTCCCCCCTCCAGTTTTCTTATCTGTATTTCAAATTTGACACATTAAACCCATAAAAAGCTTTCAATCCAGGTTTTACATAGGAACTCTCTAGGCAGGCTGTGGGTTCGGGTCTGTCCCAGGCACTTCTTACCAGCTCTCGCTCCTCAAGTAACACTCCCATATCTCGACTGGATGATTCCAACTCCTGACATTCGCATAAAGTAATATTTTAAGCAAATCTTATTAAATTAATATGATCTTTAGGCTTAGAATTCACTGTCCACAGAACCGCACAACCAAAGCCTGCTTGCATAAACACACGGATGCAGCAGGACACAGCGGGTTGGAAATGCCCCGGTGGCCTCACTTCTCAGCGCTCAGCAATCTCATTGAGCCAACACAAGGCGAGGCACGTGGAAGATACACTCTGCTTTCCCAGGGAACGCTCCTCCAGATCCGAGGGCTGAGTTGCAGATGGCAGTGAAGCCGCTGCCTCGGCACACAGCCCGTGACAAGGACCCGGCTGAGCTTTGCACTCTCCTCCGCGCTCCACAAGCTCAGAGCCTTGAGCTCAAGTTCTGTTCTCAAGTACAACACTGACCATTTCATAGAATCATAGAACAACCAGGTTGGAAGAGACCCACCGGATCGTCGAGCCCAACCATTCCCACCAATCTCTAAACCATGCCCCTAACTACCTCACCCACCCTCACCTTAAACACCTCCAGGGAAGGCGAGTCAACCACCTCCCTGGGCAATGACAACAAGTTTGATCTTTAATCGCGCTTAGCCAACAACACAAACTTTTCAGCTCAAGTCAGGATGGAGCACAAGCCTTCTCCATCAGCTTTGTGAAGAAACCGGGCCCGAGTGAGGACCAAGTGGCTCCTGGCTCCACTGCAGAACCCCAGTCGTGTTTCCCAAGGGACAGGGCACTCCAAGTCATAGAATTATAGAACAGTTTGGGTTGGAAGGGACATCCTGGAGCCCCCTTCAGTACTGGAAGCTGCTCTAAGGTCTCGTCGCAGCCTTCTCTTCTCCAGGCTGAACATCCCCACATCTCTCAGCCTGTCCTTGTACCAGAGGTGGTTCAGCCCTTGCATCGTCTCCTCAGGACTCGCTGCAAGAGCTCCATGTCCTCCCTGTGCTGAGGGCTCCAGAACTGAATGCAGGGCTCCAGGTGAGGCCTCACCAGAGCAGGGGGGGGTAGAATCCCCTCCTTCAGTTCCTCTAATTTTCCAGAGAACCATGCTGTGCACAAAGGACAGATGCTCACTGGCCCCCTGAAGAAGCATTTTAGCCCCAGAGAGGAGATCTGTGGCCACAGGAGAAGCTTTGTCTTAGAGACAAAGCCACCCGAAGCTGGGCTTTGCTGGGCTCTGCTGCCTGCATGTGATTTATGCTCAACAATTACGGTTCCACCTGAAAAACCACTGCTGCAGAGGAAACCACAGCAATAAAGCTCCTTTATTGTAGTGGATGAGCCCACAGAGGTGGCAGCACATAAAGCCCACATGCCCCTCTCTGCAGAGCAAGGAGAGGTCCCCACGCCAGCACTGACCTGTGTTCGTTCCAGCACTCCAATCCCAGGATTTATCCGCGCAGACCTGGCCCGATGAATTATGAAGGTAATTCAGGGACGTGAGCAAATGTTCTACCAAGTTCAGATTAATGGTCTCAATTCAAAGTGGATTCTGTAACGACCCGAACCAAGCGGGACCCACGTTGTCTCATGGGCATTTTAACACAATGCGTAATTTTACTGAATATCATCCATTCCACATTTAAATGAAATTCCTGGGGAAGATCTGGGAAGAACACAGATAAATGAGGCTAAATAAACCAAATCAGGGAAAGAGCAGAAGAGTTTTATTTGTAGCTCCTGAACTCTGGGAACTGGGGAATCTGAAAAGTCTCTTAGGCTGAATTATTGAGATAATAAAGCACCTGCTGAAGAGACCTCGGAATTCTGTAATGAAATTATTTCATTGCCCCGGAATAATCACAAATGCAGGTTCTCTTTGAGAGCAAAAGGAACAAGGGAGGGGAAAGCAGGCGAGATAAATGGAATGCAAATCACCCTCTCAGCTCAGAGAGAGAGCAAAGAGGACATGAAAGGAGCCTTTGCGGTACTACAAACGGGTTGAGTTTGTGCCAGTTTTATTTACTATTGTGCGGCCACTTGAAAACAACCACGAGTAAACACAGAAGGGGAACAGCCAAGCACAAAAGCGCCAGCGCGTTGAGGTACTCAGCCCAGGCTTGATTTTGCCACAAGCTTCCGCACAGCATCTGCCCCAACTCCAACGTAATTAAACAGCCCAGTAATTACCGCAGTCCTATTGTTATTATGCAATAAAAGAGTTACCCATGTGTGATACCAGGATGATTCCCAACTTCCAGTCTGCTGCTCCCCCACTTTTCCCTTTCTAAAAGCATCTTCTCCAGAAGGAGGGATCGTTTCATAATTCAGTGCTTACGCAACCCACTACAGATGAATATTTAACACTACTGGGAACTTCAATAACTCATCTTGTACCTACACTGAACAGTCAAAATTTCAATTTGTTTTATTCATACTCCTGTTCTTAGTCACAATGATTCTGAAGGGGGCAGAAAAGCTGCTATTTCCTGGGAACAACCGATTTAACCTTTCGAAAACAAGCAAACAACGCATGGGAAATTTCTTTCCTTTATTCCCACACAAACCTGCAGAACCTTATTACACTTTCATTTACTAAAGTGTAATTAATGAAGGCTTTTAAACCCTCAGAACCTTTCAAATTAATGAAAAGTCCACCCAAATAAATTAGACATGTAGTCCAGGAGCTACAGATTTAAATTACAGTAGTTATCCTGACAGGAACCAAGAAACAGCTGTCACATACAATTATTTTTAGGGCTGCTACTAAACCATTTTCACATTATGAGCTGCCACCTCTCAGCAGCAAACAGCAGCTTCACATTTTATCATGACAAAAAATTAGAGGCATCCAGTTATCTCCTTGGGTATTACACACATTGGAAATATACTGCATGTTAAATGGAGCTAAATCCCAGTGCCGGGGGAGGAACGCCGGCCGAGGCCAGCGAGGAGCTGTGACATCACCATGGCTGGGATTTCACCCTAACCCTTCAGCCAAGAGCGACAGGATTGGCTCTGGGGGCTGAATTGGCTCTGTCATAATCGCACCATGGGATGATCACCCCAGTGCATCCAGCAGCCACACCGCTGGCCGGCAGAGCCACCTCTTCCTCCTCCTCCTCATGCTGGTGAAGTAGCTCCATCCCGAAGAGGAGTAGGGCAGCCCAGGTCATGACGGAGCCCGATCGCACGCTCCAAGAGGAGAAGAGCAACTCCAATCTGCTGTTCCACATCTTCCTCAAGCTTGACGCCAGCCCAAAGCTTGTCACCAGGGGAACCGCTGCAAAGAGACGCTCCCCGGCGCGGGACATCACATCCACGGAGAACATGAGGACATCTCAAGAGATGGCAAAGCACCCCAAGACAAAGCAGCCAAAGGGGAGAACGCTGTGTCTAAGGGGAGTGAGAACAAAGCAGAGGAGGTGGCAGAGGAAGAGAATTAACTTCACTACAGCCAAGAAGGCGCTGCCTGCGTTCTTTCTCTTCATGGCACAGTATCGTCCTGAGCTTCAGAGAGCAAATCCACACCAGCCAGTGGTAGAGACTGTCAAGAAGTTAGGGAAAATGTGGCACAGGCAGCCAAAGGAAGACAAAGAAATGTACAAAGAGCAGGCTGCGCGGCTGAGGAGGAGAAAACAAAGGGGCAAGAGCCATTAACGGCCAGGAAAGAAGCTCACAGCCAAAAAGATCTGTGCAGGAAGGAGGAAATGAAGACTTTGATGGTTCGCTTTGCTGATAAGACTGACCCTCTGCAATTTCATCTCATCACTTGTGCAACTGTAGCTTTCTGAAGTTCCAGTACAGTTCATAAGCCTTAGTGAAATAACTGCAAATGCGAGATAACCACCAGTTTTAGACAGGGCAATAATTCAGAATTAATATAGTTGGCTCCATATTGATGGCAACGGGAAGGCTTGTGCAGCCAGCCCAGAGATGGACGTTTCCTGCTTATCCACAAAGAAACTAGCAATGAATCTTCTCGGCCTCCTCTCTCCTCCAAACCATGAGTTAAAACCTGCTCCTTCCACAAAGGAGGAATTTGGGGCCTCTAACCCAGCAGGTCCTGGCACCTGACAGACAACAACCAATGCCGACTTGCCTCGGGGGGAACACACGGCACTCGACCGCTGCCAGGACTCTTTAGCTGGTGACCTGCTTGGCCTGTCTACCGAGCACAACGTTCGTGCCCGGGAGGGGACAGGGCAGGGAGGACAGAGCACGCAACCAACCCACATTCTGCTCTGCTGCACGCCAGCGAGCAGCAAGAGCTTCCAAACCAGCGTCCTGCTCCCTGCTCCCATACACGGCCTCGTGCAAAGACCTGCCGGATGGAACCACCTCTACACGGTCACCTAAGTAGGACGTGTCACCTCCACAACTGGCTCTTGGTCCCCAACCCTGGGATGGTTTGGAAGTGAAGAGGAGCAGCTACCAACGTATTGACCTTCCACTAGTGACGATGCTCTAACATGGTCAAGGACAACCGCACAGAGACAGGCTGGGTGGAGAAGAGTTTGGTCTTGAGCCCTGTTTGGGGAGCTTCTCGTTGGCATATTAATACACAATAGTATATTAATATATCTATTAATACATGATATTAATAATATTGATTAAATTGATACATAGTACATTAATATATACAGCACTATGTAACTTTCAAAGGCAGGGGGTCCTCCTACATGTCTCATCTAAACAATTAAATGGAAGTGAGCTTCCTTGTTTTGTGCTTTGTTTTCAACTTTCACCTTGCTGAACAGCAGCAGAATTTGGATGGGATGGCAGTTTCTGCTCAGGACAGAAATAACGAAAGGGCAAGTCCCTGCCGGTTAGAGAGGAGACGAAAGCCTCAGGAAGGTGCACAAACTCAGGCCCCATCCAACATAAAGATCTGAACCTGCTGAAGGACTGGAGGAGCGAGGCTTGGATCACAGAGGTTTCTCCTCTCGACCACAGCCTTTCGACAGGTTCCTAAAGGAGAGTCACAGCTCATTTCCACACAAGGGTCAGTGCTCATTTCTTTTCTTTTAACAACACTGTCTCAACGTTTTTCCTTTGGCTCAGCCAAAGGGAAGCCTGAATTTGATGCAGAAGCCTAGGTCTATTATAGAAAGGCTGATGGCCACGCTATTTAGCAGCTAAAGTGAAATAACCAGCCAGCACTGCTCGGGCAAGAGGTTATCCAGCTTGTAATGACATCGGAGAACAGAGCAATTGCTTTCTGGGTTAAGTCTTTGCTCCCCGCATCTCACACAAGCCCAAAGCTCCATCAGCTTGTCTGGTCCATGAGCACAGCCTCTGTCCCTCTGTTCCCTGCTCACGCACTTTCTAAGTTTCTCATTTTCGTTGCTTTAAAAGGGAAAGTTTAGCAGGAAAAGTGTAGTGTCTTAAACACTCCCTTGGCTATGAAACTCCTGCTGCCTTTTCTCACATTTCCTTGCCCCAGGTTTACTGGCCATTTTTTATTCTGATGTTAAAATTTCATTCCATTTCTGGCTGAAAAGTCCTCAAGTTCAGTCTCAGCTCAAGATGAGGCTTGAAAACCAGTTCCTCTTACGTTCTGCACCCACACAAAAGGAATCAGTGTGTGCGTGGAACTGGACTCAAGGGAAGTGGAATAGTCCACAACATTTCCACATTGTCCACGACCGAGTTTGACCTCAGCACAACATCTCAGAGCACCTCACCCTCTACGTGCCCCATGGGAAACACTGCAGCTCAAAGTGTCACGAGCAAACCAGGCTCCAAAAAGTACTTGTCCAGTATTCCATATGCCAGATTTTGTTGGGGTCTTAGCACCATCTACTGTAACACCTGGAGATGAAGTCGGTGGTCAGCAGCCCCCACTTCTGGGAAGCTTAAAAATCCAGGACGTGGCCCTCGTAAGCTACCGTTTCAAATGCTGAGAGTATTAAGTAAAAAATAATGCTCTGCTATGACTTGGTAGCAGAGTGTTTAAGTGAGCAGGGAGAAGAAATATCACTTTAATGGTTCTCATGACTGCATGGCCGCTAACAGCTTGACAGTACCCATCAATTAAAATCTATTCCCAGCCGCACTAGTGACGGCCACGGCAGACTGTACAGCTATTCCTGTCACATTACAAATATGAAGCAGTTAAAAAAGATGCATCAAAAGGGCCCAAGATATTACCCATCCAATTATGCTTCTAGCGGAGTCTTTGACTCTTCAATTCCTCAACTTATAAACTTCATAAACAAGTGGCATTCAGGCAAAATCATGCTCCGTAGAGTTGGCACACGGGTTCCACTCAATTTAGCCCATCACAGTCTGTTTGTGAGTAATGTCTTCAAACACCTGCAGTGCTGCCTCAAAACATACATTTCTCTGCAAACACAGACCCCAGTAAGCTCCCAGTAGGGCTATTTTACAACTCCCTTCAGTGAAACACAAGTAAGGAGACGTGGATGCTACATTCATACTCCTACTGGCACGGGGAAGCAAATCTCTACAGCTATTCCCTTTTTCACTTGTTAAATGAGAACAATACCCCTTCATTCAGCCTCCACTCACCTCATCCCAGCAATTTTCTGTGTATGCAGGAGACAAAGCTCTCCTATCACAGCAGCAGCAGTGGAAGCACTGGAGTATTTCTGAACAGCAGATTCCTTACTAGCTGCTCTCTGCAATAACACCGCCGACCGCTGCCTCCTCTGCTGCCCAACAGCCACAAGAAGGCATGTTTGCAGAAGCTTAGAGATACACTGCATGTGCCACACAGGCTGCGACTAGAAGCAAAACAAAACCCACAAATAAATTCTTTCTAGAAGTGAAATTTGTAATTCTTTCTGAATTTCTAGAATTCAGTTCTTTCTAGACGTTGCAGCGAGGAGCTGAGCCCCTGAAAGCGCTTCTGGGGGCTGCGGTTTGGTTTCTCAGTATAGCAGAATCACTAAGATGATCAGGCATCCCCTACACATCTAATAAGCTATTGGCCTTATTTGCATTTCAGAGGTTAAAGGAAAATATTAAAAGAACATATGATTAAATGGTAATAGCACAAGCCCATGCCAGCTGAGTAAACTACTGGCTGCACTGATGTCCCCAGTCCCCAGAGGGTGAGGAGCAAGACACCCCAGGGAATCCCTGCAGCCAAAGAGCCCGGAGTCGGGGCAGCTCCCAACAGAGGGAGCCCCTCTTGTCTCCTCTTCCCACTCCCAGCAGCTCTCAGCCACCCAGAACGGTTCTGAGAACAACCCAGAGCAGCCCAAGCCAGGCGAGAGCTCATCCAAACTCCGCTCAGTCAGGAGCAGGTTAATTCCTTATGACTTTGCGGCTCTGTAGGGAGGTCCCTGCCAGGAGTTAATAGAGATGTTACAACTTCAACACCCTTAAAGAAATCAGAAGCTGGAGTGTTCTTTGCTCATTAACCGGCTGGCAAAGAACATTTTTGTTTTAAGGATCAAGAACCTGCTTTTGTTCGCAGCTTGATGCTAATGTGACCCAAAAGACACCAAGATCCTCAGAAGCGCGAACGCTACCAGGACTGTGGTGAGGAGCAACAGCTTGCTGCTTTTAAGTCCATCTTGCAAGAAAGCACAGATTGAGCATTACGGAGCACATACCCATCTGTACAGATCTGGGAGAGGCAGCGCATCCTGCCACCCTTGTTAACTTTGATTTAGATCACAAATCACTGCAGTAACGAACTCATTCTCTGCACGCCGGTGTGGCACGTGGCCCAGGGAGCCGAGCTGGCGGCTGGTGCGGTGTCCACAGCTCCCTCGTCTCCCCTCCTGCCCAACAAGGGCACAGTTCTCACAAGGATGATGCCCGTTGACCTTCAGCTCTTGTTTAGAGGGCACCCTCGTACCAAATTTGAGTGAAGATAATGAAACAGGTCTTCCAGCGTGCCACTCCCACCGAACTGCAAACCCATCTGCTGCTTTTATTCTGTAAGTCATCAAAAAAAACCCCCCAGGTGCTGAGTTATCAGAAGCGAATTACAGCAGCAGTGGGATAGACCCAATTTTGTCTCTCCCAGAATTCATGATTTGGATTGGTAAAATAAGTATATGCTTGTGCTCTTCCTAACCTCACGTAAAATGACAGCAGGTATGTTAAGTCAGGCAGAGAGATGAGACTTGTGCCTTAACACAATGCTTAGAAGGAAAATGTTAAAGACCCACTGAGAAACCTCCTGAACTTCATGGCAGCAAATTCTTGGAGGTGAGCGAGCATCAAGTCTTTATCAAGGATTCGTAGCAGTGTTTCAGAGGTTTGGAAAGATGAATTCCTGATCATTTGGCATAAAAAGCAAAAACTGTTACTTTTTTGGCAACTTATTAAAATCAAAACTTGCACAAAGAAGGAGGAAAAGTGCCAAAAGCAAAGCGAGCACTGGCATCCACAGCAAATGCAGAACGTAGTATTTTCTCCCTTTGGACTTAATTAGTTCAAATTTACGAAGAATGGCACCCATAAAGATGTTAAACATGAACAAAACTTCTGTTAACTCGCTTCAAAATGAAATTTAATTGCAAGCTCTGCTTTATACATATTCCAGGGTTGCAAAAGTTAATGAGCGTGTTATTCTTCACACAAATATCAATATAATAATTTTATGTTAAAAAAGAAAAAATCTATAGTTCCTTAAGAGGTTTAAGAAAAAAAGAAACCACTGACAACCTGCTCTGAACCACGTTCACTTGAGGTCTCCCTGCTTTTGAGGGTTCCCTAGGGGGGCAGTGGGGACAGGGCAGGCAGATCCTGCGCACTGATACACATCCCCTCCTGCTTAAGCATCTTCTGGTTTAAAACTGTTTTTCTTTCTAAGGAGAATATGACAATACTGATGCTCATGAGCTTTCTCTTTTTTAATCTGGAGATGAGGCTCCAATCAGAACCTGCACCAACTGCATTTTTACTGCAAACGTTCCTCCACCTGTGCTGATTGCGTTCACATCAAAAAATGGACAGAGCTGCCCAAGCTTTTCATACAGGATTTTCCGACAAGCAGGACCCGCTTCCCAGATCATTAACTTCAACAAGAAATCAGCCAGCCTTTTAAAATCCTTGTCTTTGGGTTGCAACAAGAGGCTCGCGCGCTTCTGGCACGTAGAAGCAGTAGGATGCAAACCTCACCAGTGCTTGGTCAACCTGTTCCCCATGTTACCTTTACCTCGTGCTCCTCACCCGAAGTGGGATTTCACCACGCAGGCACCAGCAGCCTAACACAGCACTGGCTGGCTTGGAAACTTCTTTTTCAACATTTGACTTTCTTCCAGGCTCTAGAAATTCCAGTGTGGCTTTAGAGACCAAAGGATATTTGCTCAAAGTCCTACAAAACACCTGTGACTGGGCAGGAACAAACCCAATCAGCCCTCTCGGAGAACTGCCCTGCCCAGCACAGGCACCTCTCCAGGATCGATGGTGTTAATTTACCCTGTTACATTACAGAGCAAACAACCTTATTTCAAAACTCCTTTGTGCCAGCTTCCAGCCCGAAGCACTTTTATTTTTCCCCTTTTAAGAACAGCTGACTTATCAAAAGCAGGTTTTTCGAACAGAAAACCACAAGCTAAGCCACATTATTATAATTGAAGCAATTAATTACTTTTATGCCTTTCTTTTTAAGGGAGATCTTTAATGCAGGTAATTCTGCCTAAAAGAGCTAATTTGAGCTGCTTCATCATTTAAAAGACTATTATAAAAATTAATTTAGAAGGTGCAGAGTGAAGACAAAAGGGATAAAGGAAAGCATGAAGAGATGGGTATTTCCCCTGTGCTCCGACTGGGAAGTATCAAAGCAACACGATGATTTGAAAAGTGGGGAGAAGGATGATCAAGTTTTCAGGTCACTGGTAAAAAAGTAATCCTGAACAGCTTCCCGATGGAAAGCCAAAACACGAGGAATGGTTTCTTCACAGTTTCCAACACAGAGCTTGTCACCATGCAGGGTATCAGTGGGGGCACTGCAGGAGCAGGGAAACAGCTCCTCATGTTTTGCCTTTCGTGGAATCATAGAATAGTTTGGCTTGGAAAGGACCTTAAAGCTCATCCAGTTCCACCCCCCTGCCGTGAGCAGGGACACCTCCCACTGGATCAGGGGCTCCCAGCCCCATCCAACCTGGCCTTGAACCCCTCCAGGGATGGGGCAGCCACCCCTGCTCTGGGCAACCTGGGCCAGGGCCTCCCCACTCTCACGGTGAAGAGATCCCTCCCTATGTCCAGTCTAAATCTGCTCCTCTCCAGTTTATCCCCATTGCTCCTTGTCCTGTCACTACAAGCCTTTGTAAACAGTCCCTGCCCAGCCTTGCTGGACTTGTTCAAAGCAGCAACCACCTTTCATATGGAACCACACCAGCGTGCACCCTAACGCTAGACCCCTGATTTCCTTCCCCCATCTGGGCTTCAGGAAGGTTGGTTGGATCTCTGCGTACACGATATCAGAGACATTGAGATGCAAGATATTTAGATTAAGTATCTGCATTTAGTAAGTGGCATTGCTGGATCTGCAGCCCTTCCTTGAGTTGAGCAGCACGACAGACAAATGTACCTGTGCCAAGATCCATCAGCGCCAGCACCTCCAGGCACAGAAAGAACAATGCTGGATTTTGAACTACGGAGAAACACAGATACCAAGAAAACTTGTAGAATTCATTCTTTTCCTCCTGTCTCCCACAACAGAAATCATTCACATCTCTGCCTGCCAACCCATTCTCACTCCCTCAGCTCAGAACCAGGTTTTGGCCTCATTCCTTAAAGAAACACCAAGCCCTCGAAAGGAACATCTCACCCAGGACACACAACTCAGGTTTCCACCTAAAGAGCTCAGACAGTGCTTTACCAGGTGATGCTGCATTAACCCGTTCTGCGCTGCTATCGGGCCTCTCGCTTCAACATTGTGTTTGCAATTCCTTCTCCATTTACGAGTCCCAGAGCACCTCCCTCCCAGCAGCATCGCACGGACCTGCAATGGAAACGAGTCTTTGCGCTCTCCTGCTTCTCCTGTCCGTTATCGATCCTTGCCAGGGCATCTTTATCTGCTTCTTAAAGCAGCAGCAGCGCTCAGGCCTGCAGTAAGCAAACACAAGTCAATATTTTCACTTCAGCTGAAAGGCTGTTACTCAAGGACAAAAGGCCTCCAGGACCGTACTGCAGCCACTAAATTGCAGGAGTTTGGCTACATAGATATAAATATATATACATGGTTTTGTACTCCATCCTATTTGTCAAGACACATGTCAGATATATAGTTATGTCAAGATAAATCTCCACAAATATAGTGGACTAGCTCTAAAAACACCTTTGAATTCTTAACCCAAATAGTTCCTCCAAGACAGAAAATGGAAATCAACCCAATGCACAAGAACAGCCTTCTTCCCCCTCCAGAATCCACTTTGCAGCCAGCTTGCTACTCAGCAAGATACCAATCCAACCCCTGTTGGAGAGACCGACTCCAGCAAGCTGCCACCAGGAGCTTCCAGGGGCCTCTTACACTTCACTTGGACACTTTGTCATGACTGGAAGACGACAATCTGACAACTCCATCTTGCTCGAGGGCTTTGTCTAAAGGGCAGAAAAGAAGACACATTCATACCACCCCATTACCCTAGCAGTCAAGCATCTCCTCAAGGAGACTCTCTATAGATATCTTTTCCCTTTAATCTGTGCACTTAAATATTTCTAGAGACAAGGGGAAAGATGGGGTTGGAGAGATGCAGATGACCTGGGAATTGTCAAAACATAAATGAGAGTTCTCAGCAGCTTAAGCGAACCATGCCAAACAATTCCGCCCAATTTTAATGAACCGGCATATAACGCAAGTTAGAAGGCAAGTTGTAGTTTAACAGCAGAACCATCAGACATTCCAAAAATCAATTGAAACAAGAAATTAATTCAGCACCAATTGGAATCCATCAGTTGTGACTTCCACCTACACCACACAGGGAGCTACAGCCACTGAACACGGGCAAACAAGCCCATGCCTCCATGGGCAAAGCAGCTGCAGTTAATCTAGGGAAGAAAACACAGCAGGTAAAGATCATTTAAAATGTATTTTGTGGAGCAGGTAACAGGTGAAAATAGAATATTTTTATTTACAAGCTACGATAAAGAACATAAGAAAGCACCAACGAATTGGTCTACAAAGAAAACCCAGAAGAAAGAGGTCTCAGAGCACTGAAACAGCTGCAGAGGTGTCTCTGCTCTTCCCTTTGAAGCTGTAGATAAGGGTGAGCAGTGTAAAACACGACTACTATCAGCTCTGGCAGACAGATTTTGACGTACAAATCCAATTCTCTCACCACAGTGAATTCCTCTGCAAAGGGAGACCCCTCTGCATGTGCATATCCTCAGCCAGCCCAACCAGCAGCAGAGCCTCGCACAGAAAATGACATGGATTGGTTTCGGAACAAGAAAAACCGCAACGGTAACGCAGCGGCGTCTGCTGGGAGCACCTCGAAGTGAAGTCAGCGATCTTTCCGAGCAACGTTTGTCCAAAACCTTGCTTAAACTGGGAACGCTGTGTCCCACAGCAAAAGCAGAGTGTTTTAAAGAGGACCCCAGATGTCCAACTTTTTACAACCTGTGACATCATCTACAATTACGTCAAGCCTCCTTCCTCTGCCAAATGAAGGTTTTATTCACTATTTTACAATCCACACAGTAAGTTAAGTTTTGGGTCACGTCCAGAAGGCACCTTGGAGATAACGAATATTTCTCTCCGCTTTCAGACAGTATCTTAGACCACTTGGCATGAGCTCTGTCATTCAAAACAACTCTTAAGCTTGCAGGAACTGAGTGTGCTCGCAAACAAGCCTGTCTTTTTCTTCTGACACAACATCATGGAAAGAGCTGGGTTGGAAGGGACCTCAAAATCCATCCAGTTCCAACCTCCTGCAATGGGCAGGGACACCTCCCGCTAGATCAGGTTGCTCAAAGCCTCATCCAGCCTAGTTGTGAACACCCCCAGGGACAGAAAGAGCTACCTGCTCATTCCTTCGTGTTCCGCAGCCTTCAGGGACTTGCCCCACATGCTACAGGCATTCCTGCACCTCAAGCCCTGAGGTGCGGTCCACACAGCAGCCTTCACAAAGGGTTTTCTGCCTCAGAGGTGACCACACATCAGAGAAGAACAAATTGGGTAAAAAGGACAATTAAGCATGATCAGAGTAATTTCCAGCCTAAAAGAATCTTCCTCCTTGGCTTCCGCCAGCCTGAATATTCATGAAATGCTCCCTACTATCCAGCAACTACAATCAATCCTATTAATGCACGGAAAAATAAGATTAGCCAGAAAGTGGTATACGAAATCTAATCATGTTGTATTGAATGAAACATGAGTGGGAGAGGTCACGGGGCCCTTCCACTGTAATTTGTCACAAGAGCTTTGCTCCTGGCAGCACACACCTCCCCAGAGAGGGATGGAGGCAGCTAAGGAATGGTGAGCTCTGCTGCCTCCGTGTCCGGCCACGCTGCGACTTCTGGAAGGGTCACGTGCCACCAGCCACATCCTCAGCTGATGAGAGCTAACACACACTGCACAGAATTCTTCTCAGCTGGGGCACAGCTGAAATCTTCCCTTCCCTAGCAGATGTATATGCTAAACTAGAGAACACCTTGAAATACCATCTTCCCCTGACCAGCCCTTTCTTCCAGAATTCCCCATTTCAGCCTAAGGAGCTCCAGGACAATGTGCAGTGCAGCTCTACAGAAATGACTTTGTACAAAGCAGTCTCAATCCTTTAACTTCACTTCACAACAGCAATCAGGATGCTCAGGAATCGTTTGCACCCACCAGGGAAGCAATCAGCTCTACCTCTCAGCTGCCACAGGGAAGCGAGTGCTCCTGACACTGAGCCAGCTGTCTCCCATCAGGGAGAAATCAGCTCACTGACCTACAAATTCCTGCTCTTCCTACTGTAGATTCATATAAAAATAAGGCCTGAGGTGTGGTACAGCAAGATAAAAGGCTGGTACATCCCAGCGAGCTGACACATGTGCTGGAAGTAGGAAGGGACTATCACTACCACCATCAGAGTTCCTGAAGTTCAGGGACACCTCCCACTGGATCAGGGGCATCAAAGCCCCATCCAAGCTGGCCTTGAACCCCTCCAGAGATGGAGCAGCCACCGCTTCCCTGAGCGACCTGTTCCAGGGCCCCCCCACCCTCTCAGCACAACATTTCTCCCTAAATTCTCATCTCAATCTCCCCTCTTGCAGCCCAAACCCATTCCCCCTCATCCTATCCCTGCAATCCCTGATCAAAAGCTCCTCCCCAGCTTTCCTGGAGCCCCTTTCCGTATTGGATGCTGCTCTCGGAATCTCTTCTTCTCCAGGCTGAACAACCTCAACTTCCTCAGCCTGTCCTTGCACAGCAGAGGTGCCTGATTCACAGCCACTGCAGCTGAAGTCTTTCCACCAACTGCAGTGGAGAACGACTGAGGTCTGAGATGAAAACACATACTGAAAGCTCCAAGAAAGCTATCTAGGGATCAGAAGCTGCTTTGATACAAAGAAAACAGGTTGGTTCATTAGAAGTACACACAGAGAGCAGTTTTTCACCAAGCAATGTTATCATCATCTAAAACAGTGACCTTCAGGAACACAGGTGCTCTCATCTCCTGGTAGAGCACAAGATGTGCCAAGAGATTTAGCTTGGCCAGTGGCACAAAGTAACCGGCATCAAGAGAAAAGCAAAAAGCAGATGTCACAGAGAACTTATAATGAGTATTAGAAACCACTCTGCAGACAGACAAGGGTGGTAGGGAGGGAAGGGTCAGCTGCAGATAATGACAAGGAAAGAAATAAAGTCAACAACAGTTAAGAAGAGCTGCTGAAACGCAGGTGATGTTCTTCCAACAATTCCTCCCCTGAACTCAGCGCTCTGCAGAAACACAGCAACAAGAGAGAACTTCAGAAATGCTTTTCCAGAAAGGGCTGATGTCCGAAAGCGCTTTCCGAAGTTCAGTAAAGGAAGATGTTATAGAATCAAGAAGAGGAACCTTAAGTCCAAAGGCTCTCACTCCTCCCAGGCTCATCCCAGGACGCGGTCCCCTACCCACCGCTCAATACGTATTCTAAGGCTCTTCCAAGGCAGAGCGAGATGTTTGTGTTGCCTTCGCATCAGGCACCTCCTGTGCTAGAAAAGTAACACAAAACAATAGAACAGACTCATGGAATCGCTAAGGTTGGAATCTCTAAGCTCATCCAGTCCAATCATCAGCCCAACCCCAATGTCCCTGCTAAACCATGTCCCTAAGTGCCACATCTGCACATTTCTTTTTATCCCCTCCAGGGATGGAGACTCCCCCGCTGCCCTGGGCAGCCCCTGCCAGGGCTTCACCACTCTGTCAGTAAAGAAATTATTCCTAATACGCAATCTAAACCTCCAATACACATGCACACATTACTCCCTTGGTTCTAGGAATTTAAGAGACAAAGCTAAAATCTAATTCTACTCAAATTAAGTGCAAAAATAGTCCTAAGGGGAAGAAGGAAAGCATTCGTGCAAGCAAGATGAGCAAAGAAAAAAAGAAAAAGGAAGATCAGATACTAAAGAGGAGGCACCAGATTCAGGGAGGAATAACCTCCATGGGTTTGGCAGTTGCTCACTTGCAGTCCTGCTTCTCCCACCGCATTCACTCAGCATGGGGCTGTTAACACGAGATCAAGGAAAAAGTGCTTCCCAGGAGAAATGACAAGAGAAGACTCCACAAGTGGGAGGGCAGCCGAGGAGCAACACCACAGATGATGCAGCCCTCCTAAAATTAGACTTGTGCTCCATAAGGTTGAGAAATAAAGTCAAGAGGAGGATGACAGAGAAGCAAGACACCACAGACCAGGACTCTGCATTAATATTGCGATTCAGTATGTGTTCGTGTCCTGGAACAAAATACACAAGTGAGGCAATTGAGGAGAAAGCGGTTTTTAAAGGACCATGAAAAGATTACAAAATAAAAGGGAGCGGGTGGCATCTGGAAATTGTCAGGCTCATTTCTTTCAAGGGTAAGCATTTGAATTTTCAGAAGTGTAGCTACGTTCAGCAAGAGCTGCAATAAGAAATAAAGAACCGTAATTAAGATCAAGAGGAAATGCACCAAGGTGGGTCAAACTCAAAAGGCTGGGCAGAAAACAAGGACCCAGGGAAATGAACGGGGTAATAAGCAAGCAAATCATATTCCCAGGCCAGCACGCAGCTTCTCAGCGCAATACCATGAGGTGCTTTGCCAGGTAACTCCCCCATCTCAGCTGAGATCAAGTAAAAAGATAATGGGAAATAAGGTTATGGAGGGCAAGGAGGAAGCAGGTTAATTGCTGCACTAGAGCCTAATACACAGCTACAGAACAACCCAGAAAGGTTCTGACCCCTCATATTATGTATTACTCTTTATCTGAAGAACACCACACAGCACAGCAGCAACAGGAGTGCCTTGGCCAGCTAAAAGCCAACCCCTCCTACCGATTTGGATTCCCAGCCTACCAAATACAACTGCAAAATGGAACACAACTATAAAAGATCCGAAAAGCCTCATTATTAAAGAAATCATCTACATCTCCAAGTAAATTCCCTATGTGAAAATTAGAAACATCTAATGAACCTTCAAAACATGCCAGACAGTCTGTCACAGTTGACAAATGAGATAGTTCCATGAGATAAAACTCGCAAGTAACTCATTTGGCAGGAGCAGAGGCTTCTAAACCGCTCCACTGGTGGAACGAATATCCATGGAGCATCAAACATCACTCTCAAGGGAAAGGGTATCGCTGCTTACCTGTTCAGATGAGAGGCTGAAGCTTACACAATCTCCCCTTAGCTTGTCCAGGCAAAGGTGGCTGCCCCATCCCTGGAGGGGTTCAGGGCCAGGTTGGATGGGGCTTGGAGCTCCGATCCAGTGGGAGGTGTCCCTGCCCAGGGCAGGGAGTGGAACAGGATGAGCTTTAAGGTCCCCTCCAACCCAAACCATTCCACGATTCTCATTCTGTGATTCTCTTCCTCCTTTTTTCCAACTCAAGAGCATAAAAGCAACTTTATATGGCAAACCTTAGACTGTCTTCCTGCATTTCCACAGCTTCCAAAGCCCTTGCTCTAGAGGAGCTCTGTCGCACGTGGCTCTGCACAGCCCAAGAACAAGGCTTCTCTCTTTTCCCTATCTTGCCTGCATCAGCAATATTGGAATGATTGCAAAAACCTTCTTTGCTAAATATTTGCATTATAGCCAGTAAAATGTATGCTTGATCTTAGCCAGTTCCTGTAAACACACACGCATCAATTGGGTTATTAGTCATTTCCTACACCACCTTCCCTGGCAGTAGCAGCGTAATGCTTTAATAACTGTAACACAAGTCATTATGCCTAATATTAGATACAGGTCCCAGACCAGCGAGATGAGATCTAAACAGATGACAGAGAAGCGCAAGACACAGACAACCACATTTCCATCATCTGCACATACTCACATCTGCAGCGAATACACACGAACACAGGAACCCAGACCTCCTCCACCGTGGGCAAAGCACAACTCACCCTTTATTAACGTGTGCTCCGAGTGCAGCCAAACACTCGCTTCCCTACCCTTCCCTACCTCCTCTAAACCTCCCCGGGACTCATCCACACTGGAGCGGTGACAAGGGGACAGGCAGCAGCACCGAGCTGCAGCATCTAGGCTCTTACGTCCCCATCCTGCCACCTCAGACATCCCCCAAGTAACTTAGAATCGTAGAATCGTAGAATAACCAGGTTGGAAGAGACCCAATGGATCATCGAGTCCAACCACTCCCATCAAACACCAAACCACGTCCCTCAGCACCCCGTCCACCCATCCCCCAAACACCTCCAGGGAAGCACCTTTAAGTTTCTAGACACTGGTTATTAAAAAAAGCCTCTTAACACTGTCATCATTAGGTTTCAGAGCCAACAGTGTCAACACAGTTAAGTTCAGCTTCCTGGCATCCTGCCTGCGCACTTTCATAGAATCATAGAATCATAGAACCTTGTCTAAGGACTTGCCGAGTCAAACCCACCCAAAACTTGAGAGCCACCTCTGAGCTACCAGAGGGACGAGAAGGCTGGGATACGTCTGCCACAGCACACTCCTTGCCATCCAGGACCAGCCGGGAGACTTTCCTGCCATCAGTCGCAGTCTTAGACTCCTAGAACATCCTGACTTGGAAGGGACCCACACGGATTAAGTTCAGCTCCTGTCCCTGAAGGGGACAACCTCAGTATTCAGGCCACGGGTCTCAGGGAGTTAGCCAAACACTTCTGGAATATTGTCAGGCTTGGTGCCACGACTGCTTCCCTGGGAGCTGCTCCAGTGCTCCACCACCCTCTTTGGAAGAACCTTTTCCTTGAGTCCAACCTAACCCTCCCCTGGTGCATCTTCCTGCCATTCCCTCAGGTCCTATCACTGGTCGCCAGAGACAGTCTTGGGATGCATTATGTGCTCAGCTTGAATCCCTTTGCTATTTTCAGCGTAGCCGAGCACTCACAGGGATGCTCGCTGCTGAAGAAATCTTGAAACTAGGTACCATGGAAGAGCCACAATCAGCAGATATTCCCCAGGAGTGCTACTGGAGGGATTTAGTCAGCTCTGAGCAGATACTGACACAAAGCACACGATCAACACAGCTCAGTCCCCTAAAGGACTGGAGTTCAGGCAGCTTTGCAGGATTCTCTTCTTTTGCATGTGTTTAGACAGGAAAACTTCATTAATCTCCTCAGTGCTCTCAGCCAGTACAAAGCGAGGGGGAAGAGAACCCCAAGTCTTGAAGAAAACAAAAAAAGGGGGAAACATCATAGAATGATGAAATAGTCAGAAGAGACCTCAAAGCCCATCCAGTCCCACCCCTGCCATGGGCAGGGACACCTCCCACTGGATCAGGGGCTCCAAGCCCCATCCAACCTGGCCTTGAACCCCTCCAGGGATGGGGCGGCCACCCCTGCTCTGGGCCATCCTTCCCATTTCTCTTTCCAGCTGTAAAGGTGTTTTTTTATGAATACATCTCAAACAGCTGCCCAACCTTGACTGCTGTGCTTGTCATGTGGGTGCTTAGACCCGCAATGGCCCTTTCCCTTCCATGATCTATTGCCTGATTCGCATCCAACGGGTCGGGGACCAAACGAAACCCGTCACAGGATTCACGGGGGAGTAGCTGTGGGTGCCGAGATCAGAACTCAGCCCGTAAAATAACAAAGCGGCGGCTATTTTTAAGGAGGGGTAAGTGAACGACAACACAGGAGACTTCCAGCAAGGGCAGGCCAACTCAAGAGTTGGTGCTCTTGGAAACATTGCCGTTAAAGGACATTCCACAGCATGAAAATGCATTAATTTTGCGCCAGATGAAATTCAGTTTTGTTTACTTGTGTACATCTCCGGACCAGATTAAAACTATTTATAATGCTTAGGAAATGAAATATTTAGCTGCAAGATACTTCAATAGAATGGTTTATTTGGCCTCAAGTCTATCTGCCACATTACCAATAATTAAAACTAGGTTTTCATAGACAGGGAAAAAACGTTTTTAGCTCTATTTTCAAGCTGAATCATATCAACATGTTTAAAGAGGAGATATGAGTTCCAGCTATTTTTTTCCCCCTATGGGTAAAAATTATTAAAAAACGGGAAAAATGAGTCATCTGAATTTAATTATCAGGCTCCGACTTGTGAAGGCTAGCTTTAAAAAATGAAATTCAAAATAAGACTCTTTGTAATTCTGCTTATGGGACTCAAAAGTTTCCTCCTCAAGAATACCAAATGAGGTCCCTTTGAATTGCCTAGTGTGTTTATCTCATCCGTGTGTATTTCACGGAGCTATAGAAACACAGGATGAAGTTTGAAAAGCAAGAACAGCTCCTTCTGAGCCCTGGGTGAAATTCCTGTCCGTGCCTAGTGACTCGTTAACGTTGTGCATCCCACCCGGCAGATTCAAACCAGGCTCTGATGCTGCGACACAGTTCATCCACCTCCCAGTGGATCAGAGTCCCCGTCCCTGGAGGTGTTTTTAAAAGACAAGCAGATGTCGTACTGGGGGACATGATCAAGTGGCAGACTTTGCAGGGCTGGCTCGATGGTAGGACTCGATCTTAAGGGTCTTTGCCAATCAAAACCACTCTATGATTCTATAAAATCTATTTGGAGGAAAGGAATCATGAAAGATGCAGCACGGGGCATCGGGGGGGAGGCAAAAGGGAACAAGAAAAGCAAATATATCATTATTCCCTCCAACAAGGCCCCCAAACTCATGCCTGTGAAACACACTGTGTTTATAAGAACTACTAAATCTCCTTTTTAAGTGCGTGCACACGTACGTGCACTTCTGAAAGTCAAAGGGTTTAATTTTCTCATTTGCCACTTTTAAAGCTCCACCACGCTGTATTTACAGGGAGTTTATTAATTTTTTTTCCAGCAGGTTCCCTCTGACAGGCATTGTTTTATTTTTGATATGACAAGACACAGCGCTGCACTAGCAACACCTCCAGGCTGAATAATGTTTCTTAACTAGCGACATTCATCTTCCGCGCACACCACAGCCGACTGCTCCTCGCTGCAGCACACGATGGCGAAAAACTAACAGTGCCCTAAAATATTAATGCATGCTAATATACCCAGGGTGTTTTTTTCATGAAACAGCAACATCTAATTTTCAAAGAGGTCCTGGGAACAGCAAACAATCGGTACATGGTAAATGGCGAGTTCTTTCACATCGATACCTCCTAAACAGTCAAATCCGATTCCCCCGTAATTGCCAGGCAAGTATAAATGACTTAAGTGAATGTTATTTGTGGCCGCGACAGAATCCTCATAAATAATCGTAATTTAGCTTCCTGCTGATAATCCCAGGCAACACCTAATTAATTCAAATGCTTAATTCTTCCCTTCCAGAAGGATGACGAGTTTAAGACCCTTCCTTTCCATTTGCTGCTAGTTAGGACTTTGAACTGCATGTTGAGCACAATCATGGTGAGGAAGAGGGTGGCATCAACATCAACCAGAGGCAGAGCTGCCCTCTGCTATAAACAATACATCAAATGTCTTCTGCAAGCTCTAACTTCATAAAATAGAATAGAATCGTTAACATTGGAAAAGACCTGTAAGATCTTCCAGTCCAACCATCAACATAATACCAACGTGGCGACTAAACCATGTCACTAAATGCCACATCCATGCAGTTTTAGACACCTACACTGCTGGAGACTCCACCACTGCCCTGGGCAGCCTCCTCAGTGCTTCATCATTCTTTCAGAGAAGAAATCATTTCAAACATCCAATCTAAACCTCCCTTGGCACAACTCGAGGCCATTTCCTCTCATCCTATCTCTTGTTACCTGGGAGAAGAGACCAGCACCCACTTGGCCACAACCTCCTTTCAGGAACTATAGAGAGTGATGAGGTCTCCCCTCAGCCTCCTCGTGTCCAGCCTGAACAGCCCCAGGTCCCTCAGCTGCTCCTCATAAGAACTGATCACCTGGGCAGCTCTCGAACGCCAGAAAAAACGAGCGTGGCTTTTATCACACATAAAAGCAGCATTTCTGAAAGCAGCACTGAAGCAAACAACAGCATGAGAGGTATTGCCATTCCATGCACATTCCTTCTGCCTAAAGGACAAACTGATCCCTGGAAACATTTGCCAAAAGTTCATTATTAGTAAAAGTCAACTTGTCAGCAATAATCAGAAACCAATTTGGCCAAGCCCCTGTTTGAGCATGACGGCGCTTGGGCAGCGTTTCTGAGGTCTGAAGTGCTGGGGTCATGCTTTTAATTCTTTATTCCTTCTAACCACCTTCATTCTAAATCTTGCTGCAGAGAATGATTTAAAGAAGACAGTAATTACTGCAAGCAAATAAAAACCACGCCAGGGTGTTTCATCAGAAGGCAGCAGCTACAACCTGCGACTGAGAGTAACCAGGAACCACCCTCATTCAGGCACAAACTCTGACTCTAAACATCCTCTTAAGTTTGGATCCAGTCACACTAAACTACGTGATTGTAAAGACCACAATGAAGTACAACGAGTAGTAACCTACCAGTGCGAAGATCCCTCTGTTCCAGCAACTTCTAAAACATCATATCCATCTTCCAGCTGAAAATCCATGAAAACCAGGGCAATAGTGTCTCCAGGCTCGGCAAGTATAGTCCACGTGCAGTCTGCGTTATTGCCGTACTCCAAAGGAAAATGAGGGCTTGAGATAATTCCGCTCTGTCCTCGCAGAGTCCCTCCACAAGCATCATCAGCTGGAAGCAGAAAGCAAGGTATCAGGTTTTACCTGAATGCACGAAGCGGTTCATCAAAAAAGAACAAGCCCAAACTCAAAGCAAAGCTTTGAAAGCCCCTCAGCTTTTGTCAGAGTGTGTTTTACTACTCACCGTTAAGAGACAAAGATGTTGAGGGATGCAAAACCCTATATGAGGTCAGTCGGTGTCTGCTGGTAAGTGCCAGCTTATTCCCCACCGTACACTTACGCAGGATTTGTTTAGTCTAATTTTAAACACCTCAAGCAAAAGAGATTCTACCACATCCCCAGGGAGGAGATTCTCAGCATAACATGTCTCACTGTCAGGACACCATTTCCTCATATGTCATCGCCCAAGTTTGCTTTTCCATCCCTTAATCCCTGACTAGCATCCCCTGAGGTGTTTTCTGCAACTTGCCTCCCACCCACGCAGCCAGAAAAACAGAAGGAAAACCACCAGGACCTGAATGAGGGAGAAGGGTTTCAGAGACTCGTGAAAACACTCTTGTCACATTGGGGAGAAGGCTTGTTTCTACGTAGATCTCAGCAACAGCAACACCCCAAGGGCTGGGACAACAGGAGAGCTTACAAGTACTGTATTTAATAGACATCTAAGAGACAAGGAGTGGAGAACCCTACACACCTGCCTTACACATCCTAGTTTGCTCCGATTTCTTAAGAAAATGGATGTTGTTACCAAAATCATAGTGGAAAACACTTAACCCCTTGTTCAGAAACTTAGCAGTGCCATTTCCCGGCTATAGATGGGATCTCCTGCTCGCTGCAGGGTCTTTTAAAGAATCATGGGATGTTTGGGGTTGGAAGGAACCTCAAAGCCCATCCAGTTCCAATCCCCTGCAGGGACACCTCCCACTGGATCAGGGGCTCCAAGCCCCATCCAATCTGGCCTTGAACCCCTCCAGGGGTGGGGCATTTTCATCTTTACTACCTGAATTTTATCAGCAAGTGCTACTGGAGCAATTAAAGGAGGAGAAATTGAAAAAGAAAGAAAGAAAAAAGCCAGGCAGAAAGATAAAGGAAACCCCGAATGAATCTGACCAGCATCAGGGCAGCTAGCTCACTGCTCTCATACACGTAGCATCAGCTCAGCACTTATTTAGAACACTGCAAAGAAAAGCCTATTAACTTCACAACATGTATCACAGACCAGTGTTTCAGACACTTCAGTCAAGGAGCTCGGGGCTCTACATTATGAATACTTATTTTCATTACAAACTATTCCAAAAAAGGCCCTTCCAAACTGAACTTGAACACAGGTGAGAACATTTGTTAAGAGCAATGGGTCATCAACGCCTAAGATGAGGGCAGGACAACTCCGCGGGGCTGCTTAGGCGATCCTTCAGCCTTTAGATCTTTTCAGGAATTGGTGTCTCGTGCTGTCGAAAGGGCTGAAACTTCAGCCTCATCAAACTTGAAAGACACAGTAAGACAAACACACTTGCCAGCTTTCCCTCCTCGTGGCCATCTGCCGTCCCAGGCTCCCAACAAGCAGAAGGCACAGGCAGACGCAGCGACTGCCGGCGAGCGGTTGAGGTAAGAACGCCCCAGGCTATAACCCACTGCTTGTCTTGCATTAACGCTCCACGCAGGTTGCCCTGGCACCTTGAAGCCTCAGTGCATATGGTGGCCCTTTGCAACTGCTTCTGTGCTCAGACGGGACGTCACCGATCGCTGCAGAGCCCAGGGAGGGCAGGAAAAATGACAAAACCACACATGCGACTGCTTCTGTGCCTCTCCAGCAGCCAAAAACTGGGGAGGGGCTCCTTGTCAGGGAGTGCAGGGATAGAACGAGGGGGAATGGTTTTAAGCTGAAAGAGCTTTTTTTTGTTTATTATCAAAAGGAGAGTTTTAATTTAAATTCCTTCAAATTTTTTCATTGTGAAACCACATTTAATGGAAAATGCATTCCCTTCCTATCCCCCGCTAAGCACACATTTCCTAAGTTTGCAGAGGTTGTCAGAAACCTATTCCATGATCTAAAAAGTTCTTGAACAGCCCTTTGATGACTTTGGGCACAGTGCAGCCTAAGCAGCTGTTTGAGCTATAGTAAAACAGACCACTTTTAATGAGATTCTGCATATTTGATACGCTTAAAATGTAGCTGTGCAAATGTTCTCAACTTTTCCGCTGGCTTACTGAATTTTTACTCAAGCGCCTACCAAACCTATCAGTTCTACTTAAATTCAGCAAACAATCTGGGCAAGATTTCTTTCTGTGTGCATGGAAGTGCTTTACAAAAAAAAAATCCCAATGTTTCTGGATGTTCTTTGGATGCTTCGGATACATCGTTCTGCTTTCTTGATTTATCCATTCCTCCAGGAACCCAAACGCACGTTGTACACAAATGCACCTGAACCAGTCCACCATCGACTGCCATCGGAGCAATTCACACAGCACCGATGCAAGCACCACAGAATTTAACATTCCTCCCCTGGGAAGTCCATCAGATGCCACCATCCTTGCTGGATTGGAGACTGAAATGGTGGTGTTAAACTGAAAAGCTGGCCTGGCAGTTCAAGAGAAATTTATTTGGTTTTTTCCTCCATCTGCAGCAGGGATCACAAAAATGACAATGCCAATCCTCTTGTTTCAGCAGCTGTTTGGGTGAGAAGGCAATCCCTCCCTCCTGGAGGGCTACACAAATGGCTGAGAGAGAGCAGGGAAGGGGAAGACCCTGCCTCCATCCACACAAATGCTGGCAGGCTGGAGGAAACACCAGCCCACTGAAGCAGCTCGTTTCCTTCTCTTCTAAGGCGGGATTGGCTCTGCACACTCAAGGTTGAATCTCCACGAATATTTTTCCTGCCCACACTTTCAGCGAAGAGAAAACCTGCTAATTTTTTTCCAAAACAGATGACAGTGGGAGCCCTAATTCGAAGGAAAAGGAAAGAATCAGCACTGATCAAGCTGAAATAGCAATGATAGCTGCCCCTCTCCAGTGCCCGTTTGGCTGTCGGAGCTGCTCCAGCATTGGTGCGAAGCTCCAAAACAGGAGGTGAGCGTGTCCAAAAGACACCCAGCAGCAAACCCGACTGCTGCCTAACTCATTCAAGCAAGCAGCAGAAACACAACCAGCAAATGATATTTGCTCATTTGAAATTCAAGATTTATGCTACAGCTTAGACCCGCTGATTGATTACACAAGCAGAGTCAATAGAAAGAATCAATAGAAGATGCTCTGGTGAAGTACACAAGGAATTGAGGAGAAAGGACTTCAAAGCAGCAGCAGCAACTGTTTTGGTATAATAACAGAGACACTTGTATATTTACCGACTCTCTAGTCCCTCATGGCCCAGAGAATTAGCACGAAGCTCTCTATAGTGACCAGAAACCTGACCTCCCCGCTCCTGAGAGGGCTCCCAGGAAAGCTGCCCAGCCTTTCCAAGCAAAGGGCAGGTTTTCCATCCCACAGAGCGTCCCCTCCAAGGCCACTGGCCCCACTGCCAGACACCCACAGCACATCAGCGCCCTGCACGCTCACATTCTTTAAAAGCTAAAGCACCACGACTTCTGTGGAATGTGCCACGAGGGCAGCCAACCCGATACTGCAGAAAATCCAGTCCCACTTTCTACCCTTTGATCTAGAAAACCTGCATGTTCTTGCATAGGTACCTTTCCTTATGGATAATACTCCTGCTTACACACAGACACACTTACTTTAGACAAAGAAATTGAAGTTAAAGCAGCTGCGCAGCATTTTGAATACCTTGAGCACTTCATAACCTTCCTATTATTCACCCAAACCCTGGCAGCTTTAAGGAATCCAATAAAAAGAACCTCAATATTAACTACATCATGTTTAGTTTTCAAATCATTTCAATCAAGCTTACAGCCCATTAAGTTTTTCCCAACCCCGAATAGCTCATTAAATCCCGTTTCATTGTGGCTTGTTCCGGATGAAGACAGGGTATTTTACCTCTGCAGAAGGGGAGAGGAAAATCCCAGGAGGCACCGTTTTCCGAACTGGCGTGGCACGTGAGCAACGCGTGTCCTTCCAAGAAGAAGCCTGGATTGCAGCTGTATCTCACTTTGTCCCCGATGCTGAAGGTCGTCCCCTGCTGAATCCCGTTCTGCAGCCTTCCTGGATTTCCACACGTGTGACTCGGTAGAACTGCCAAAGAAAGTTGCTTCTGGTTAGGGACAGTGAATTGTGACGGAGCCGCTGGGCGATGACCCCAGGGGGAAGGCTGGTTGCAAAGTCAAGGCACCACTTAGGGTGTAAACAGCAAATAACCACACAATTTACCCCACTGGATTGCATCAGAACCCATCAGGCAACCACTGCAGAGAGAGCATCGTTTCAGCCCACGAGGATTTATACTTCATTGCACTGCACGCTTCAACCGGGTTTCACACCCAAACCAAACTCTGAACGATGCAGCTGGACCCAGCTCCAACTGAAAAGGAAAATAAAGCCAGCAGATGTTTGCATCACAAAGAGTTTGGGATAATTTAACACAAGGTGGAGAAGTTGGAGCTGAAGTGCTGGTAAATCGTTACCCAATGCCTCTGTACAGCAGCCTCAGAGAATCAAACGAAGCTCCACGGGCTCCCACACGCCGCTTCACAAAGAGCCACTCAAATCACGGTTTTAGAGCCCAATATAAAACCCAATGAAGACAACCAAGACTACGAATGACTTAATCAAATTTGAAACAGGCCCTTGTGCAGCATCTTGTATTATGGTTCTTTTTCATTAAGGCTGAACCATTAGAGGAAGGAAAACACGGCCATTCAAAGCCGAGCGACGGTTTATCATCGGAAACAATTTTGTCAGGGGCATGAACAAACCCAGATTAATTTCTACGAGCGCAGGGAGGTTTAGCCTGCAGCTCTGCCAAGGAAATGGGAAGATTAAAAGGAAAATGATATGCTAGCATACGGGGCACGCAGCAGACTAAAACACAAGCAAGACTGTGTGCAAACCTGTGAAATGAAGCAGAAACCCTAACGCTGACTGAAGCGGAGACACTCTGCTTTGTGTCCTGCCCTGGGACAGGGCTTTAGGATTGGGAATGGAACCTTCCCTGCTCTGGCTCTGGGGCGTGTTCCCCCCAGCTGCCTCCTCGGAGCAGGCAAGGTGCCCTCAGGACTCTCCAGCAGACACACCAATGATTTTCCAAAGAGAGAGATAAGCTGCAAGGAACACAGGATTAAGCTTCCTGCATTCAGACAGGCTGCCTTGTTTCCCACTTAACCCTCCACAACGTGTCTGGAACCAAGAAGTTCAGAGGCACTTTCACACAAATATTAATGACTGTGAAGGTTTTGTAAGCAGGAGCATGCTATCAAATACGTCAGATTGGTTGAAAAACAGCGTAGAACTAATGTTTCATTTTGGGAAATGATACTGAAACCTCTTAATTAAAAAGAGAACCCAATCCTGCTTTTACATTTCCTTCCTTTAAAGCTAATGAATAGAAATTTGCCATATGTAAAAATATATCATTTTTAAAAGTCAATCTCTACCACTAGCTGCTCTCTACTTAATGAACTGTGAAGAATCAGACAACCCTGACCTGCATCATGGCTTAAAATCATACTTGAAAAACAGAATCTCATTTAAAAACTCTGCTTCATTTGGCTGCGTTAACTAATATCTTGTTACAGGAGAGCAAACGCACACGTGCATTTTGGGGGAGGCAACGTTAACTCCTTGACTGCTTGGGATTCAGTGGGGATGCTGCAGGAACCAATGCGCATCTGCAGAAGACAAATCTTTGAATTGCTCCTCATGGACTGCAAGAGCTGCTTCCAAAGGGGCTGGAGCCGCATCCAGAGCCCGGCTTGAGAGAAGTGATGACCTTGAGGCACTCGATGCCCTTGAGGTACACCAGTGCCGAACACCAGCTCACAAATACACCTTCTTCTAGAGAGGGAGAGGGACACAGGACGACATCCCTGCTTCCTGAGGAAGCACGACTTCTGAAACCCCCTCAGCAGAGGCAAGGTGGGAGTGCAAACAACTGGAGCGCAGAGCCAGAACCCCCACAGCAGGTCGCTTGGCACGAGGAGACCACGTCATTGTTCTCTGCTGAGCCCGACTCCCAGGCTGGTGCAGCAACTGCTTCCACAGAGAGGGTTTTGTGATTCTACTCCGACATTCCCGAGAAGAGATAATATTGCTCATACTTGGCTGCCTCTAACAGCCAGACTCTCTGATTGCTCAAGAGATTAATAGAACTGTATTATTTACATCAGATGTCGCACAGAATAATATTATTAAAGCTTTGTCTTACCCATTTACCAATTCCACTGTAGATTAGTAGCATGGATTTTTTTTCCTTCTCATAAAAGCTTTGTTCCTAGCAATCAACATAATATTTTCCAGTGATTGTATGGAAATGAACGCAGCCACAGACTGGATTTGTGCAGATGAATAGAAGGACCTGTTAGTCATTTTGTAGCTAAGTCTGTTTCTTTCCATGATGAATTTAGAACAGTTTATTTTATTTGTCTTGATTTGAACAGCTGCCAAACCTTTATCTTATTTTATGACAGAGGAAAGGAAATAGGATTATTCTATTGCAGTTGCACCTGGAGAGCTCCTCTTACTTCAAACATCACTGTCCCAAGTGCTACCCAAAGATATGGCCCTGGAGACCAGAACCTACAAGACAACACAGTGGAGGAACCACAACTACAATCACAGTGTGAACTCCCAGCACAGACACAAATAGAACCAGACCAGAACCTCTGGAGAGGAGATTAGATGAGAACTACAATGAACTTCCAAGCAACATGAGATAGGATGGTCTGACGGCAAAGCAGAAACGGCATCTTTCCACTGAGAAGGTATGAAGTGTCAGGACATAGGGAACATCCATCCAGAATAAACCTCAAAACTCATCTCCCTGGCCTCCTCTGGACTCACTCTAACAGATTCATCTTTACTCCCATTTCTTTCTGCCCTTTTCCACAGGCTCACCAGGCTGTTCTCAACTTCACTCACCCCCTTGCCCATGATCCTTACGCTAAGAGTTTTCAAAATCAGCATCTTTCAAAACCGAGTACTTGTCAAGCCACATCTCCTTGTTCCAGTTCATTCGAAATTAATTAGTAGGTTTTAAGTCATTAGATGTGACTCAACGCATCCTTGGACAGCATCCCACCATCAAAACGCATTCAGCCTAATTAGATCAGCCTTAAAAACCCACAGCTCTCTGTCAGAAAGAAAAAAAAGGAGGAAAAGAAAAGTGCAGAGAGATGTTTCTCCTCTTGCTTCTCACGCTGATGAGTTTGAGCTACCTTACCAGCTCAGCTACCTTCAAACACCAACTCCGATCCATCCCTAAGCTTGCTCACCACTCCGAAGAGAAATCTCTTTCCTATTCAAATGAGTCCTTAGCTTCATTTTCTCTGTTTATATTGTTTGAATATAAAATAACCCCAACATTTAATACATCCAGACCCTGCATTCCTCTCTATTACCCTATTTACATTGCTAAAAGAAGCATTTTTACTGCTTGAATTATCTGTGGTGGTTTACGACAGATATTTCACTGCTATCATTGTTCTAACCTTGAAATCTTATCAAGGAGTACAACTTTTATGATATGAGGCCATCCATTATCTCCTCATTCCCAACTAATTTTCATTCCTAATAAAAAGGCAAAGCAAAGCAAGCAAGCCACGCCGGAGCAGGCACTTACAGCTCCTGAATACAGTTATTACGACAGGAATAATTTATAAATCCCAATGAAAGGATGCTACATAGACCAAGCAAAATAACAAAACCACTGACCTAAACCACTTGGCTCAGCCATCACTGCACACTCAGTTCCACATTTATCTCCAAAGTGCTCTTCTAACTCTCCTTTCCATTCTTCTGCGCACCCTCAGTCTAGTGGGGCTCAAAGACAAGACATCCCAGTAAATCAAAGGTCTCTTCTCCTAGAGATCCAGGCTGGGCTGGGCAGAGCGACGTTTCACTCACAGGACAATTTGCACTACATTTGTTAGATATTAGGAGGAATTTCTTTCCTGAGAGGGTTATTAAGCATTGGATTAGACTTGAATCTCTCTGGAAGAGAACTGGGGAGATGGTTGAGTCCCCATCCCTGGAGGTGTTTCAAAGACAAGTAGATGATGTACTTGGGGACAGATCCTTTACGGAGAATATTTCAAAATTTTTCATTCCAGCTTAAAATATTAACTGGAAGACCCATTCACCACATGGACAGTGAACCTCTAAGCACGAACTCCACTGGGAGGGGGACAACTACACGGACCAGCTTCCTCTGCCTCTTTGTCTGTAACTTCTGGGACAGGTACCAGAGGGATGGTTCCATGCCTTTCCAGTATCTTTCACCAGCGTTTCAGTGCAATCTGTTTTAGTTCAGAGGAGTTTTAACCTTCAGAATAAAGTGTCCAGTGTGTGCTACAGAAAAAAGAAATATACGCTATCTTTTTCATTTCATTTCATCCTTTTTTATGTCATGATTCATTTCCAGCACAGCCAACAGAGATAAAGCTAAATGGAAACTATTTTTTCCCTCTAATATTTCTTTGTTCACTAAAAAACAGCCAGACAGTTACTTCTGGATAATAACAGACCAGAATGGTTCATCATCCATCTTCTTTGTGGTAGTAGTTCTAGGGCTTCTTTGGAAATTCGTTTTCAGTTTTCAATTTACCTTCCTGCAATGTGCTAGAGTAACTTCCCTGCAACTTCCAAGAGCACCAAAGAAGCTGAGAGAGGAGCACTTTAGGTTTGATTTAGTCACCCCAGTGCAGAAAGAGCGAGAGATTCAGACCATGAAAGCACAGGCAGGGACACGTCCCGCTGAATCAGGGGCTCCAAGCCCCATCCAACCCGGCCTTGAACCCCTCCAGGGATGGGGCAGCCACCCCTGCTCTGGGCAACCTGGGCCAGGGCCTCATCACTTTCAGAGTGAAGACATTCCCCCTTATGTCTAGGAGACAGGGCAACAAACACTCTCATGTATTTTCAGAGATGCAGCAATGCAACATTCGGGACGTTCTGCCACTCGTTAGCTACACTTCCCAACAAACATCCTGACCTGCTGAGCTCAGCAGAGGAAGCCTGGCCAGAACGAACATTCAGACACTAAAGCCTGGCTACTGAAACTTTTCCCTGGGCCCTGAAGGACAACGTCATGCTGGGAGATGCTTAGACATCAGCAGATGCTCAGTCTCACCACAACCTGGGATGCTCTCCTGCATCGGGAGCCCAATCAGCCAGGCACTCGAGAACGTGCTTATCCTTGGGAACGTGCTCCAGTCCTGCCGCTTTCCAGCGCGACGACACTTGAACACAAGCTTAATTTAAAGCGTGTGGTTAAGTGTTTTGCTTAGCAGGAATGGATTTAAGTGTGTGTTTAAAGGCTTCGTCGAACCGATATTTAGCAGCTGTAGAGTAACCTGGAAAAAAACTTCCCTAGGGAGGAGGGTGGTTTTACATTTGTTCCCTTGCATCCCCCCTGAACTAAGGTTAAGCATTCCCAGGGAAACAAAGACCTGACTCTTTTCGTAACACGAAAGACAAGCCAAGAAAAGCAATACTGCAGTGGTTCTCAGCACCAGAAGAGACTGCAGGAACCAGACGAAAGCAGAATTAGAACTGCAGCCCCAGAGAGCCGGGCTGCCGGATCGGATTAGGCACCGCACTGCGCTGCAAACATCGAGGCTGAAAGGCAAGGCGTCAGCACGAAAACAGGGTGTCAGATTTGGAAATCCAGATTTGAACTGATTCTATCTAGACACTGGGTGCCAGTGTTGATCCGCTCTGCATTTTGTTGGAGAATGTCCCTGGACAAGGAACGCTCTTTGTTCTGTTCAAAAAAGCAACTTCCAACTTTAGAGACTCCATTGTTTGTCTGCTTATTGATCTTCCCTGGCTACTGGCCGATTACCCAGAAAGAGAAATTACAGACAACGACATCTGTTTTAATAAATATTTCACAGCAGAGGAAGGACATTCACCATAACACAGCATTCTGAGTTTTTCAGCCACTTCTCTGGCAGCAGTAGGTATCAAAGCCCAGGGCAGGGGCGGCCCAGGCTGGGAGCCCAGTGGTGACGGGGCTTCTCAGGTCTCCACAGGGCTGTGAGATCCCTGTGTCCAAACACATGGATCTGCTGAACCTCCAGACCCACGTCACGGGCAACTCAATTATCCTTCCACTGGTGACGTCCACACATCATCCCTACCCTCAACTCCTGGCTTGCGGAGGGGCAGTTGGGGTCACAGACCACCTCCTGCTCTGAGCAGCAGCCCACACATCTTCCCAAGCAAGACAGACTGAGTTACCTCACATCTACACCGAGGTTAAACCATGAAAAACCCATTTCCTGAGAAGTGGAGCCAAAAACTCCTCTAATTCACAGCTTCCAGTTGCTTCAGCTTCCACTCAGACTACATAAGACCTGACTCATCATGATGAACAAAGTAGTTTGATTTCATTTTTCAGCTGCCTTCGTGATTTATTCCTTCTATTTTACTCCCTCTAAGACTTATCTTTTCCATCCTTCTTTGGGAAGCTTGGCTACTCCATGTCACATAACGGCCAACACCAAAGGAGTGACTCACTGGGACATGAATCTTACAGAGTAATTCGTTAGTTAATTAGTCAGTGAAATAACACGATTGGTGGGGAAACTCCCTTGAAAACAGGAAAAGTGAAATATTAAACTGTCGAGTTGGATGGTCAATAGTAAAAGCGACTGGGAAGACTAAGCTTACAGCACAGACACCTCCTATCGACAGCGAGAACGCAAGCATGTTTTCGGGATGGTGCCATCTAAGAGTCCCCCTGAGCTGCTGCAGCAATTAGGAGGTCCTCTGCTTCAAGCACTGGAGATTAATTATTAATTTGCGGTCATAACTGATAAAAAAAATCTAGAAGGTAATTTAATCCTCTTTGCTGCAAACAAAGCTAAGGTGATCTAATTATGTCATAAAAACATGCCTAGGGCTCAGTCCTGTTTCCCAAATTCACAGGTGCCTATCTTGCAGAATTTGCCACAAGCATAATTTTGCAAAGTATGCAATAACACACGTTTATCTTAGAGAACAAGTTTTCAGCCCCACATGGGATCTCCACGCTGCCTAAATGTATTCAGAAACAAGAGCCTGTTACGGCTTCAAGGACCTTACTCTGATTTCAAACTTAAAGGCAGACAGGGACAGAATCATAGAATTGTTAAGGTTGGAGAAGATGTCTAAGTTCATCGAGTCCAACCATCAACACAACACCAACATAAACACAGCCTGCTAAACCACATCCTGAAGCACCACATCTACATGTGTTCTGAAGCCCTCCAGGGATGGAGACCCCACCACTGCCCTGGGCAGCCTCTGTCTGTGCTTCACCACTCTTTCAGTAGAGAAATTATTCCTAACATCTAGTCTGAAGTCCCCTTGGTGCGACCTGAGGATCTGGGTGCTCAGACTCACCCTATCTTATATGTTATATATTCCAAACTATTTACTGGCCATCAAAGGGACGTTTATGCGAGCTGAGGTGAAGGCAGGCTGGGAAGGTGAAAGGGGAAATGCTGAAGACTATAAAAAAACCCCCAAATAAACCACAAAAGAAAAGCAACAACCAAAGATCAGAGATTGAGAATTCAGAGTCAATGTCAAGAAACCATCATTCAGTGGAAGAGAAGCACATCACGCTTCCCAGAGAACCTGAAGAATCACTGTCCTCAGAGATTTTCAATATCCAGCTAATAAAAGCCGAGATGACCTGATCCAGCGTTGCTCCACATTCACGCTCTGAGAGGGAGTCTGCGCAGAGCCCTCCTGCTGTCCCTCTGCCACTGCAGACAAGAGAATATCTGCCGCTCCGGGTCTGCAGCACTGCAGAAACACCACCAGGCGCACGCAGAACCCAAGCGCTTTCACAAATAACCACAGTCGGTGTTCTTCCCCGAGGGGGTTTTCCTTTGATTGATATAAAGACTAGTCACTTGAAGTAAACATCTGGAATTTAAGTTGGAAGGTGACTTGGCTGTCACTTCTGAGCAAGTGGCTTGAAGGACGTGGGTGTAATTTCATGCACTTTTGAGACGAGACGTGGCTGAGTCGCACCATGCGCCTCGCACGCTGCCAGACAGGACCTCCAGGGACACTCGCAGCCTGCCTGCCAGTTTAAATTACCAGCATTCACTTCTAAGACCTTTGCACTGACATACATATGTGAGAGGGAGGGAAGAATGTCCAGCCACCCACTTAGCACTTGTACAACCAGAGTGGCTGCTGAGCATCCTTCATAGACCTCAGCAGGAAAAAAATCCCACAGTCATTAGGAGCTGGAGAGCTGGAGCACCTCCTGTATGAAGGCAGCCTGAGAGAGCTGGCCTCCTCCAGCCTGGAGAAGAGAAGGCTCTGGGGAGACCCTAGAGCAGCTTCCAGGACTGAAAGGGGCTCCAGGAAAGCTGGAGAGGGGCTCTGGATCAGACAGTGCATCAAAAGGGGGGGTGGTTTTCAGCTGAAAGAAGGAACATTGAGATGAGATCTTAGGGAGAAACACTCTCCTGTGAGGGTGGGGAGGCCCTGGCCCAGGTTGCCCAGAGCAGGGGGTGCTGCCCCATCCCTGGAGGGGTTCAAGGCCAGGTTGGATGGGGCTTGGAGCCCCTGATCTAGTGGGAGGTGTCCCTGCCCATGGCAGGGGTGGAACTAGATGGGTTTTGAGGTCCCTTTCAACCCAAACCATTCCATGATTCTGTGAGCACACAGCTCCAGTTCTTCCAAACACAACCCACCTGCTAGTTGATGACAACAAAATTGGGGATGTAGGGAAACCTGGAGTCACCATCTATCACACAACGAACATTCCTGACCTTACATTTTACTCATCCGCAAAACAGAAATAGTTCAATTCATTCACTCTTCTCTCCCAGACAAGGTACCGTGAAGCTTTAGTCAAAGGTCAGGCCTGCATCTATCCAGAAATGCTCCCTGAAGTTGTATCTGGAAGAACATGATGCTCCAAATACTTCAAAGACACCTTAAATTGAAACCGATGCAAAGAGATGTTACAAATGAAATATCCATACACACATGCTACAAGACAGACATCTATTCTACAAATATTGTCATGGAAACAGGATACCGATCTGCTTTAAAGGACACTCAGAGTTCTTTAATGGAAAGAGAAAGGATTGAGACTGAAGCAAGAAAGGAAAATGCCTCGGGATCTCAGAACTGGCCTGAATCTCGTTCCACTACATGGGGTAAACCTACAGGTTGCTTAATATTCACATATACCGATATTAAATGTAAATGCTCTGGCTTTAATAATGCAACTCTAGACTGAGAAAGAACATACTGAACGAGTTCAAACGTATCCAAAATACCACCTTAGGTTCCCACATGCAAACAATAAGGAGAAAAAAATGTACATTTCACTGAGCATTCAACATGAATCAGCTCAAGAACAATTCCTTCCACTTCCATTGTTCCCTGTGACTTTAATTACGCTGTTCATACGTGACCCATGTCTGCCTTCTCGAAGGGCAAAGACACAAACCCTATTCAAACTTGAGACAGGGAGCACGGGATGTAGACACTCATCCCCCTCAAGTTACATCCTGCTCTGCAGGTGCTACCGCTGCTGAGGGGAAGGCAAAGAACAAAACCTGTTTATCAGAGACAATTCCCTCAGCCTGTTGACCACAAAACTAAAAAACGACCAGCTCCTGGAGCTGTCAGTTCATACCTTGAGTATTTCCAATTAATAAAATACTCAATCTTAATCTAAACAGTCTTCAGCTTGGAACCCTTCAAGCTGCCAAAGCACAGCAGGCAAAGCAGGGGAGTTCAGCCCCTGTAAATGCTCACGCTGGAAAGAGGAATTTACACTGCACCCATCTGACACGCAATTCAGCCAGGAAAAAAGGAAACCCTCTTCTCTTTGGAGCTACGGATCAGGCACTCGGAGGAGAAACTCTGGGAAGTCAAAGCAATGCTTGAGCAGAAAAAAACCAGGGCTCGTTGTAGAAGACGAACTAGAGACACGACACATAAGCCTCACACTCAGCAACAGCTCGCTAGAGCTTTTAAGAGACGCAGGCGGTGGACTTTTCTGTGACTGCCACCAGCATCCTCTCTACTCTAGCTGAGCCGAAACAGATATTTTTAGACTAAAACCCTTCACGAGCTGTTCATCTCATTACTGCTTCATTCCATTCATTATATTTTTAATCATGTCCAAACAACCGAGCTATTAAATAAATTCCAAAGCAGCACAGCATGCTGTGGCTTACGCAAGCTGAAGATGAAGAGCAGTAGGAGAGAAAGGCTACCTGAGCTGCAGATTAAACCTTCCTGTTCTTACAAAGCAGCTGCTGGACTCAACTGCCGCACATTCAGGATTACGGCCGCTTCTCAGTCCTGGCTCCCGCTGACATCAAAAAGGACATTCAGGATATGATTCGCTTTATAGACGTTACACAAAGTGGGGAGAAAGTTATGTGAATTATCCCTTCAGCGGTGACCTCCCAACTGCCAACGCTTTTGTTGGCCTCCACTGGAGGATCTTTTAAGTGCAGAGCTGTACACTGCAACGCTTGAAGCTTCCCAGACAGCTTCAGCGTCTTGTGAACTGGCGACGAGGAACTCCACGCTGCTGCGACCACAGGAGAGACGCCACGCCACACACCTTCCATCCCTCGCAGCAGAGGGAGTGGAAAACTTCTAGTAATGTTTAAAGACATCCACCCACCCAGCTTCTGCAAATGCTGGAAGGTTTTACTGAAATGAGGGAGGCTGTTGTGCCACAAGACAGAAGGAAATCAACATCACACGTCAGAAGCCCAGAAACTGCTCTTGTGCTCCAGCACATTTCTTTCCAGCTTCATCAGCGTGGTCCTGTATCCACAACAGAGCCCAGGTGCTGAGATTACTATAAGAAATACGCTAGCACCAACTCATCTTCCTCCCACCGTACGTTCCTGCAAAGCCGGGCTGATTTTATAGGATGAGAGGTTGTGTGGGAGGAACAGGATAAAAGCAGGATCAATGATTGCAAGATATTTTAATTCACATCAAGTTTCCTGCGTGTTGGTTTACAGAGGCAAAAAAAACCATAACAATTTCTGGAAGAAGAATTCCAGGAGAGCCCAAGACCTGGATCTCTGCCTAGGACACTGCAAAATGCACAGACACCAATTTCTGACACAGCACAGAGAACAAAGTGCTCTTTTCCAGAGACTGACAGGCTAATTCCAGCACGTCTTTATATCACTGCCATTAGAGCTACGGAGACTCGTGTTCTTCAAACACAGACTGTTTGCTTAGCAGTGAGCAGGGCTTATGTAACTTTTAATGTAAAATAAGAATTCACTTGATGCCAAAGTACAAGATCTATTCTATTAAAACACAGGGTGATTCCAAATGCCTGGTCTCAGCTTTCTCTGAGCTCTAATCAAGCAGGACGGGCACTGAAGTGATTAGTCTGCAGGTGACAATGCATGGAAGGGGCTGGAGAACAAGTCTTATAAGGAGCAGCTGAGGGAGCTGGGGTTGTTCAGCCTGGAGAAGAGGAGGCTGAGGGGAGATCTTATTGCCTTCTATATCTACCTGAAAGAAGGTTGTGGAGAGGAGGGAGCTGGGCTCTTCTCCCAAGTGACAGGTGATACGACAAGGGGAAATGTCTTCAAGATGTGCCAGGGGAGGTTCAGACTGGACATCAGGAAGAAATTATCCACTGAAAGGGTCATCAGGCACTGGCAGAGGCTGCCAGGGTGGTGACAGAGTCACCATCCCTATAGGTATTTAAAAGACGGGTAGACGAGGTGCTCAGGGACATGGTTTAGCAGCAGATACAAATGGTTGGACTCGATGATTCAAGAGGTCTTTTCCAACCTGTTGATTCTATGAATTTAATGACACACCACTGGAAAGAAAGCTCCAGCAGTGAGGGCTCTAGCTGAGCCAAAAAAAAAAAAGCCAGTGGTCTAAAAAGGCTCAAGGGGCTGGGAGAAAGCTGAACTATGAGATGTTTTCACATTCGAAAGATAAATGGACAGATCTCTACATCCTCGAGTATAGATGGAACACGTAGTCATGTAAAAAATGATCACTTCAGCACAGCAGTGAGTACAACTAGAAAGAAAAGCAAGGAACAGAAATATTCCTGCAGAATTCCTTATTGCATAAAACCAAAGAAATGAAATTCATCTGTTCTTCATTGAACAAGTAGGAGGCACCGTCTCCACATCTCAAACAGGGCACAGAGAACAGTTATGAATCCTGGAAGGGGAGAAGTACACCAGCTCTATCCCAGATATTATGTGGTACATAAATAAGCATTGGAAAGACTAATCCGCTTCAAAACCATCAGACAGAAATAACAAGGAAAAAATGCTCAGAAACTCACCACTTCTAGCAGCAGTAAGCCCTGATGGATTAGCTAGAACCCATGTTTTTACGCTTTTTATACCCACCCTCTTTCTTCTCTTCAGCTTTTGTGCTAAGCTGAAAATATCCAGCCATCTCATCCCTGCCGTTTATGGAAGTAACGACAGAACTGCCAAATTCCCCACCCCCCATTCTCAATTGCTTATTATCAAGAATGGAGGCCACGATATTGAAGAAGCAATGTGTATTTATAGCTCTTTAGCAGAAAGATCCATTTTGAATGAAGGAGCTCACATTTTTCCCAGCCTGAAAGACATCAACGGCATGCTATGTGTCACCTGGATTTGGAATCTCTCAATACCGACACACCTGGACAGGAAAATCTCACCCATTAGAGATGAAATCATAGAATCATTAAGGTTGGAAAAGACCTCTAAGCTCCTCCAAGCTTCTTGAAAGGATGTGAGATGAGTGCTGGGCTCTTCTCCCAAGCAACAAGCGATAGGATGAGAGGAAATGGCCTCAAGTTGCAACAGGGGAGGATTAGACTGGATATTCCAAGAAATTTCTTTAATAAATGAGTAGTGAAGCATTGGCAGAGGCTGCCCAGGGCAGCAGTGGAGTTTCCATTCCTGGAGGGGTATATCAAGCACTTCAGGATGTGGTTTAGCAGACATGGTGGTGTTGGGCTGATGATCGTGGAGGTCTTTGCAATCCTCAGTGATCCTATACTTCTTCACTTCACCAAGGTAAACCAGCTCTGCAGCTGGGAGACCACTTCCAGCTAGAAAAATACCCAAGAGTCAAATCAGAACAACTGTACCCAAAGCAGATGGGCACAGTGTGAGTTAATCCTGTGACAGAATCTGAAATACCTGGTCTGTCAATCAGCTGTGGCCAACTCTGAGGGACAACTCTGGCAAGAGAGGCAAAACTGATAAGACCGACTGTTCTGTTAGATCCCTACAGATGGAATCTCTCCCTGTGAAATCTCCAAGATAAAGCACAGCACCTCCCTGGGGCAGAAGGCAGTCGCCGGGACTTTATCAAATAACTACTTATAATTTTCATGCAAATAACAAGACTAATCAAATGATGATCACGGCTGTGTCAGCCTGAGGAGAATAACATCGATGAGCTGATCAAAACAAGCAGATGACCTCAAAGAACGTGCGTTCAAGACATTATCTGTCCTTCCGCAGCTCATTCGCTTTGATGTGAGCTCAATATAAAACCACGTTACCTCTCAGACCTCCCAGAACCGTGTGGGTTAGTCTCTGCCAGAGCCCAGGCACCAAGAGCTTTCCCTGAACATGGGCTGCATCGACTTGACAATGTTCAAGGGGGCACGAGCACGTGGATCCGCTCTTTGTTCAGTTTTACTTTGCACAGAAATAGAGCAAAACACACTTGCTGCCCCTCAAGGCAAAGCACCAGACCCATCTGCGCGTTGCGGGATGGACGGAGCTGTTGAACAAAGGAGAAAGATCAAAGAATCAGAAAGAGTTTTGCAGTGGCTTTGGGCATTTGGTTGGGTTTTTCCTTTGTCATAGATTTTGGTGGGTTATTTCACTTTCTTCTTCTTCCAAAGCAAAGATGGTGTCTCACCTCCTCTGACTGACGGCAGCACCAAGCAAAGCTGAGCTCTCAGGCTCTGGCTGCTCTATTTTATTACTGGTTTAGTTAGAAAAGCTTCATCTTTCCAAACTGGTTATTGCTGGGGTGTTTTCATTGTGTGGATTCTTTTTAATGTAAAATTCACAGGACTTGAAATTATCTTTTACACCACTTAAGCCCTATTAAATTGACTTGAAATTTGAGGGTAAAAACTGAAAAGTCCACGCACAGAGGGTAACTGCATCCCTTGCCTCTTTTGGAAACCAGTCGAAAAACATCATGAGGAAGTTTATGACAGGGATGCTCAGACACAGCTAATAAAAATTTACACTTAAGGAAATAAATGCCGCAAGTAACACACTTGGCTTTCCATCTATCGCATGAATTACATAACTTAACTCTTCCAAAATAATGATCTGTCTTATACTGAGCACCGGGCTGGCCTGCCAGAAGCAAACCAGGAGCTTCAACTGAAATCATTCATTCTTGAGCAGCCAGCACTGCTCAAGAATTGTGTTCACCACCTAGAAAAAAAAGAGTTTTTTCATTTTATTTAATTTCTAATTGTTGACTCACCTGTTATTTTACCCCAGGTTTTGCCACCATCCAGAGAAAGCCTGCACCTTCCAAGGCTTGGGACAGCACAGAAACAGAAGGACACATCTACCAGCACTTCCACAAGATGAAAGAAAGCCAGGGCATATTTATTTTCCTCTATATTTCAAGGATTACTGACTGACAGGCCCCATTCCTATGAATAATAATAATAATATCACTGAGCCTTTCTGTGCTCGAGCAATCATTGTGTTTCCTCTTTAATAACACAGTCGGGTTTATACGGAAGACTCGAGAGCACGAAGCCATAATGACCTTCCCCATCTGAGAAGAAGCTGCTGAAAATGACAGCTGATAAAAAAAAAATAAAGCAGAGCAAGGGAGATAATGCCCCGGCCATTTCATCCGCAGACACATCAGGCCATAATCAGAATGATCACAACAAACTGGGACTGAAGACGCCCCCTCCTCCCCACTCTTTAAGCAGCATTTAATTTCGCACTTTCCCCCCCAGTTCCGCGCTCCAAGATCCCCGGAACGCAGACCCAAACACTGAATCCTCTCTGATCTGGACAGCAAAGCAGATATACCCATAGAAAAGTCCATTTTCATCCTGATGCTGGCAGCGGCGCGGGCGCTGTTCGCCGCCACCTCCCTCGCCCCGTCGTTAGCAGTCTCCTCACACAGCAGCGGCTCCTGCTCGCAACGAAGCATCGCGGCTGCTGCTCAGCCTCCCATATCTCCCTGGCGTTTTCCAGCTACGGGAGCCGTGGGCACAGGCAAAGCAAAGCCTTCTCCCTCACCCATGTGGTAGATACTGTTATGAACAGCAAGGATTGTAAAGGCAGCCGATAGTTAGGACGTGAAAATATTAAATCGGGGAAAAAATCCTCCTCGCACACATACAGATTCATAGAATCCTAGAATCACCAGGTTGGAAAAGACCCACCGGATCATCGAGTCCAACCATTCCAATCAATCACTAACCCGTGTCCCTCAGCACCTCATCCACTCGTCCCTTAAACCCCTCCAGGGAAGGGGACTCAACCCCCTCCCTGGGCAGCCTCTGCCAGGGACCAATCACCCTTTCTGTGAAAAATTTTTTCCTAATGTCCAGCCTGAACCTCCCCTGGCGGAGCTTGAGGCCATTCCCTCTCGTCCTGTCCCCTGTCCCTTGGGAGAAGAGCCCAGCTCCCTCCTCTCCACAACCTCCTCTCAGGGAGTTGTAGAGAGCAATGAGGTCTCCCCTCAGCCTCCTCTTCTCCAGGCTGAACACCCCCAGCTCTCTCAGCCGTCCCCGTTTCTACAAAGGAAGCTGAACCTTCAACACAGCTTAGAGCTGCGCGAAGAGCTTTTGTACAGTGCAATAAAATCACCTTAGTTTGAGTCAAGGAACAGAAAAATTAGAAAAACAAGAGACAAGAGCTCAATCCACCAATAACTTGCAGCTGCTGGAGAGCCCTAATGGGGACCAAGAACGGTGTTTCAAGGCAAACCCCAAAAGTGCCCGGCTTCCTTCCCTACACACAGTTGTGGGGCTCACCACGTCCGCCTGGATTTCACAGTGATCTGGGGACTGAACAATAGGAGAAGCCTGGCGTGCTCCTCGGCAGACAGGACGAGCGCTTGAAGAGCTCTTCAGAGGCACAACCATGACACTACACCGCTCACGAGCTCTGTGCCTGCAGGAGTGATGAAAAGACCAAAGGAAAGTGATGCGGCGGAGGAGATCAGAGGTGAAAGCAGAGAAACACGAGGCTAAGAATGAACCCCACTCCCAGTCAGTGCCAGGGCAAGAGTGGAGCTGGTGGAGACCTGAACGCTGATCTCCTTGTGTTACACCCAGCCCTCACCTGCTTTACAAAGCTCAGCTCTACGAACATCGAGAGAGGGAACGCTTCTGTTCTCCCCCGCTCAAGACATTCCTCCTCTCACTTCTCTCCTTCTTGCACAAAACGAGGAGGAGTCACCAGCAATGAAAACTGAAGCTGCAGACCGAGCAGGGCTCTCCCAGTAAGACGAGTCCCAGCAACCCAACTTGTAAGTTATTTCCTTATTTATCGTCAGGTTCCCTCAGACAGATGACATTTTAATCTCAAACTGGAAAGAAACAGCACCAGGCAAAGAAAAGGGGAAGGAATTGCCATCCAGGCTAGGTGGATTTGAACGGATTGAGAGGAGATGTCTCCCAGGAGCTTAGATCCAATCAGCACATGTCAGAGGATTTGGGAGGTGAGGTTTTCTGTTACTTAGACAAGCAGGGTTCCCTTCGGTCTCTCTGCAAGCCGCTTTCCATTTCCCAGCCCTCAGTGCTATGAACAATAACTCCAGATCACAGCAGCCCACTAAAGCAACGCTGGTCAGCCACTGCCTCTTTTTTCTGCTGTAATTGCTTTGCCCACATAATAACAAGTCAACTGGCCTCCTACTAATGGAGAAACTGGAGCTTAAAGCTAAGTTTTCCCCTCTAAATTGCTGCATATAGACAGTTTTATTCTGTATTTTCAGCAATCCAAATGCACAACTTCCTCTAAAGTCGATCTGATCCGTGTATTGGACGGAGGATATATTTATGTGCCTAAATCACAATGTAGGCACTCAAATATATATCTCACTAAAGAAAAAAAAAAGAGAGGGACCACTAAAAGCAGTTTAAGATGATGAGGGTTCTTGTAGAAGTCCCAGCTGTACAAGACAGACACAAGCTGATCCCTCCAGCTGAGGACCAGCCCCCAGCGCTCCTTTCTTTACAAACTGATTAATTTTTTAACCTTTAGATTGCAAGTTCTAAAATCGCATTTGTGAATCCTGTAGCACAAGAAACACTTTCCAGGCTGGTGGATTTCTACCAGCAGCTCCAGGACTGAACTCCTATTTAAACCTCTGGCCTCATCAGAAGGCTGAAATGGTGGAGGTGGTGGAGTCCCCATCCCTGGAGGTGTTTAAAACATGGGTAGACGAGGTGCTCGGGGACATGGTTTATTGGCAGATAGGAATGTTTGGACTCAATGATCTAAGAGGTCTTTTCCAACCTAGTGATTCTATGAATAAAACTTGTGGTTATAAATAGCTCCCTCCTCTGCCGAGGTGCACAGAGCTCTGCACAATATCCTAAAAGCAAATTAAAACAGAATAGAAGCAATTAAACATCACAAACTCTTGGAATGCAGACAGTACAGTAGGGAGTCCCAACATCAAGAACATAAATTGGCTCAGTTGGTGACTGCGGACCCTTGGAAACGTCATCCTAAAGAGCGAACACAGGATGGGCCAACCATTAGGATCAGAGATTCAGGTTCTATCAATTACGACAACACTTTACGAACAGGGAAACGAGAGCCCAGGATTCAGATTTTCCAAGTCAACAGAATTTCAATGGCAGCTGATTTGGAAGACAAACAAACCAAAAACCTCTGTAACTTCTGGCTATGATTAGAAGGCACACCAGCCAATTCTAACTACAGAAAGAAACTCCACAGCTTTCGAGATGATCTTTCTTAGTTCTCACAACCTTGACCCACAGGTGAGACAACTGGGAAACAAACACATGGAGACAGAAAAATAAAACAAAGCATAGAAGTCACGTTATGGCAACAAGGACTTCTCAGAGTTGTGAGACGCTGCCCTCAGCATCGTATCTACCATGGCAGCACTCGCTCGAGCACACTGTGCCTGTGGAAGGATCAAACGGCAACAAAGGACGGACAAGCCTTTTAACCAAATTGCCCTGGCAGTAAGTCTGCAATTTTCGCACAGCTCATTAGTGGTGACTTTTTATGGAAATGTATGCTGAAACAAACCCAAACGCATCTAACAACTACATGTTCCGCAAATAGATTCCTTGATTGAAAAGAAATGGCTCTCTATTATCTGCAAAAGAAAAAAAAGGGCAAGAAGGGAGGAAAATGAAGCTTTTAGGAAAGATCCACCACAATGAGAGCCCTTCAGAACATACCTTCAATGTGGCTGTGCTGAGATTCCAGGGACTGATTTCCAGCACTTCACAAGGAGCACCCACAGGTCAGACAAGTTGGGTTGGACATTAGTAGAAGGTTCTTCCCCCAGAGGGTGGTGGAGCACTGGAACAGCTCCCAGGGAAAAAGGCTGCACCACACCTGACAATATTCCAGAAGCCTTTGGCCAACGCCCTCAGACACACAGTGTGAATATTGAGGTTGCCTCGTCCAGGGTCAGGAGCTGGACTCGATGATCCTTGTGGGACCCTTCTGACTCAGGACATTCTATGATTCTAGACACATCCCAAGCACAAGCACCCCTCTGTTTCCAAGTGCCCTGAACGCAGAAACAACATTAAGGTCTCATCAACTCTTTTTTTAGGGACAATGATTTCTGCACCACTTCTGCACGCTCCTTGAGAAGAGGCTAATCCAGAGCCACTGCCCTGCAAGGGGAGCAGCGGTGGGACCTCGTCGACAGCAGAGTGTCTCTATATCGTGACTGAGCAAGCGTCACTTCATGTTTATTTAAATGCTTAATACTGATCCTGTTTGCCAAGCATTAGCATTCCTGCTCTCCTGCCTCCGCACTGATTGATCTCATTTGCATATGCAAATCAAATACCAGTATGAGACACTTAAAATTCCCTCAACTTCATTTAGGGCTGCAGCAACACGGGTCAATATCTCTCTCCAGCCTCCAGTGTGTGGGGAGGGTTCTCGCTGAGTCAGCAAATGCTAATAAGCTTTGCTGCTTTCAAGTCTTAAAATCAATTAGTAGTATATTAAGGCAGACTTGCTGAGAGCTCATTTAAGTAATAAAAATCTTTTGTAGAGCTAAAAAGACAAAGAATAGGAAGGTTGACTCTTCCTTCCCCAGGGAGCTGCTAGAATCTGAAGTCGTACCGGCAAGGAACAGATCTGCCACGAAGTCTACTGGAATGGGGAGACGCACTCCTGTTCTCACTGAATCACAGAATCACAGAATCAGCAAGTTGGAAGAGACCCACCGGATCATCAAGTCCAACCATTCCAATCAATCAATAACCCATGTCCCTCAGCACCTCATCCACCCGTCCCTTAAACCCCTCCAGGGAAGGGGACTCAACCCCCTCCCTGGGCAGCCTCTGCCACTGCCCAATCACCCTTTCTGTGAAAAATTTTCTCCTAATGTCCAGCCTGAACCTCCTCTGGTGGAGCCTGAGGCCATTCCCTCTCGTCCTGTCCCCTGTCACTTGGGAGAAGAGTCCAGCTCCCTCCTCTCTAGAACGTCCTTTCAGGTAGTTGGAGAGAGCAATGAGGTCTCCCCTCAGCCTCCTCTTCTCCAGGCTGAACACCCCCAGCTCTCTCAGCCGCTCCTCATAAGGCCTGTTCTCCAGCCCCTTCACCAGCTTCGTTGCTCTTCTCTGGACTCGCTCCAGAGCCTCAACATCCTTCTTGTGCTGAGGGGCCCAGAACTGAACACAATAACACGCTGGCTTCAGGGGGGAAAACGGTAGAGATATCCAAAAAAACCAGCCAGTCTTCAGTACAAGTTCTTCCCCTCCCCTTGTCTGGACAATACGAACACGCACAGACAGCAAGAGGAATGCGGAGCGGCATTTCCACAGCCACCAGCCCTCTGCCCTTGCATTGGTGACATGAATCCTGCGCCGCGGCGGCACCTCGCTTGCACTGACATTTAGAGCAGTGGCTCTGGGCTGTCACAGCGCGAAGCATCCTACCACGTAGCACAGGCTCTCCAGCACCAACACCAAAGCCTCTGGGAAGAAGCACTGCCACGAGAAGCTGCATCACCAGCTGTGGCGAAGAAACAGTCCAACATAACCTCAGCCTCATCACTCCACAGCAGATCTACCAAAGCCCTCCAACCTGCGTGCTTCAGGTCTGCTTCCCAACCCTAACGGATGCCCAGCACCAGCAAAGCTCTGGAATTCAGGGGCTGCACCAAGAGGATCTACTGAAATGGGAGAAAATGTCATTTCCAGTAGCAGAGAGCCCAAGCCCACACTGTGCACCACAGGCTCACACCCGATGGCAGCAGGTGAAGGCACTCGACTGAAGCGGAGCTTGTAGACTTTAACTGCTGTAAGAGAATAACAGGGAATAGAGCATCATGTTGGGATTTCAGTGGCTTTTCCAGTCATTGTTTTCACAGAATCATGGAATGATTTGGGTCAGAAGGGACCTCCAAAGCCCATCCAGTCCCACCTGCTCTGGGCAGGGACACCTCCCAGTGGATCAGAGGCTCCAAGCTCCATCCAACCTGGCCTTGAACCCCTCCAGGGAAGGGGCAGCCACCCTTGCTCTGGGCAACCTGGGCCAGGGCCTCCCCACCCTCACAGCAAAACCTTCCTTCCCAAGATTCCATCTCCATCTCCCCTCTTTCATCTGAAAACCATTCCCTCTTGTCCTCTCCCTGATCAACAGCCCCTCTCCAGCTTTCCTGAAGGCCCTTCTAGTGTCTTCTCAGAGCCTTCTCTCCTCCAGGCTGAACCACCCCAACTCTCTACGGGAGGTGTTCCAGCCCTCAGGTCATCTCCGCACTCACTCCAACAGATCCACATCCTTTTCTTCATCCTCTAATCAAGATTTTTGTTTTATGAGCATCAAGCTCATAAACACTGCAAGGGGCAAACACCTGGCTTATTTGCTTGATTTTATTTCAGCAGATTTATTGGACATCATCTATGAGTTGCAGACGGAGCCGCACTGACACCAGTTCCTGCCAAGGCTGTGACAAATAATTGAGTCACCACTGTCACGCCAATTTGCCATTCATTCCCTTTTCAAGGCTGAAACGCCCCTGATGACTGGAATATGTTTCTGACCATGAAAAGAGTTTCCACCATGGAATAAAAAGGAGTAAACAGATAGAGATAACTGCAAATAAATAGCAAAACAGGGTTTACAAGCCAATTTAAGGGTTCTCAGGTGGCTTTTTGCCTTTATGAAACAACTGCTCGTCTAAACTACAATCGAACGCAGAAGTAGGTCGGTGGGGTTTTTTTAACAGCAAAGCTTCGATATCAAGGGCTTCCATTCACTGTGGGGCCACCACTGGGTCTGCCAGCACTGGCACCAGCCAGGAGTGAAGGGTAGCGAGGAGCACTGGCTAATTTGGGATGTAAAGCCCAGCTAACCGAGTTCGACAACCAGATCCTTTGCTATTTCTCTCCTCCAGTTCGCATCCACCCCTCCAAACACGCGACTGAACAGCAGAGTTGACTGTGCGACATCACTTGTTCCCCCGTACGCATATGGTACATTAAACAAAACAGTAGGTGCACATTGCAAACAGCTGATGACAAACAGGGACACGGCTACAGAGCTGAAACGGGGTGGAAAAATTCCAAAGAGAAGCCATAAAAAAATACCTGAGACCACGAGAGGAAAATCTATCGCCAACCAAATTTTTACATTAGGTAGAAAACACTTAATTGGAAACAGAATCAATCCATTGCTATGCTTTAAATCTAATTATTAACCTGCTTGTCTTCCAGATGCTACCCAGTGTAAAACAACCCTGTCACTCAATATTATTGACAATGCCGCATCGCCTTGCTGCTATTTGGTATCTTGGTTTATCGTGTACCCCAAATACTAATACCTTGCAAACAGAAGCAAATTAAAACACGCTGTGCTGACTTGAAGAGCAGCATGGGCTGGCGTCGCTCCGGCAGCGCTCTGCGCACGCATCCAGAAGAGCAGCGCCATGAACCCGAAAACGAGCGCAGTGAGCGAGTACAGCCTTCTCCTGCTCCTCACCTCCCACCGCGCTCCAGAGCAAAGCCGTGCCAGATGTTGCGGCACAGAGGAGCGGGAGGCGAAGCTGCTGCAGGGCTATGTTCTCCTTTAGCTGTTCATCATCGGTGTCACTGCAGCCCTGCCTGCCTCTCCAGCCAGACTCCAGCTCTCCCTGCTTCCCTCTGGGTTTGTTGCTCCTCCACAGGCAGCACAGACAATGAAATGGGTAGCACAGAATCACAGAACAGTTTGGGTTGGAAGGGACTTACGAGTATTACGAGGAGCGGCTGAGAGAGCTGGGGGTGTTTAGCCTGGAGAAGAGGAGGCTGAGGGGAGACCTCATTGCTCTCTGCAGCTCCCTGGGAGGAGGCTGTGGTGAGGGGGGTGCTGGGCTCTTCTCCCAAGGGACAGGGGACACGGTTTAGCGATTGATGGGAATGGTTGGACTCGATGATCCAGTGGGTCTTTTCCAATCTGGTGATTCTATGATTTGTGCTTGAGAAAGAGGAGGGCACTGAGTACGAAGGAAAACAGCACCATTTACTTGGGGCTGTTTCTCTCTGTATTTAAACACTTCTAATTTCTTAAAATAAGCAGTGTTCTTCTAGGCGTAATTGTTTCTTTTCAATCAGGCACTTAGTGTTTGCAGCTATCAAATTTGTTGCAGCTGTAATCAAACACGATGTCTTGGGAAGGGAAATCTTCACCTACTCCTGAACGTCGCTGCATTACACAGCGAGGCCGAATCCCGAGGCCAAAACGCCCTGATCCTCTCCAGAAGTTTCAAACTGAACTGTGCTTTTGTGTAAAAAAAGAAAAAAATTAACATTAAAACTCTACAATTTAGGTAGACAAATGCAGGCAACATCATCGTATCGCTTCCATTGCTAGCACACAAATACCATGACTGAAAGAGTAATAGCATTAGAGAGAAATTGAGGCACAGTGCAGAACTGTGACAGGAGACGGGGACAAAGTTAAAGCAAGAAGCCAATTACTCTCTGTTCCCATTAGGAATCCACTGGACAACCCTGTCCTCGCCAGAGCCGGAGTTGTCTCCGGTGAGATCTTCCACAGATTTCTACACTGTCTGAAGACAATGCCTGGTGAGCAGACTATGGATGGAGAAGCATTTCCAGTCGGCAGTGTTCCATCAACTCCATCTCTGGTCTTTTCTGTGCTCCAGCTTCTCAAATTGGTGTTCTCCATCCTCTCAAACAGCCCCCCGCCATCCCACCCCTGCCCTCGTTCATGTATGACTAAGAGCAGATTTGAGGATGTTACTCTAAATCCCTTTCTATTTATCAAACCCTCAAGATGAACAAGGAAGCCAAAAGGTGACAGCTTACAAATAATGATGTAATTTTATTTTATATCCACATTAGTAAACTAAAAAAACACCCGATTTTCATCATGAGCTGTTACTAGCAGTACCGAGGAAATTATGTGGAATTTATATCAATTTCCCTCTTATTGTAAAAGACTTGCCCAATTTATTTTAAATGTCAGCTTACTATGTATTCATCAGGTGTGCGGCAGCAGCGATTGTAATTAATTTCACATTGTAGTCCAAGCATGTGCCTTAATATTAGCTTCACAGATCTTCTTTGGGAAGCAATAAGTGGAAGGATTGGTCATTTTTGGTCATTAAAACTTCAGGAGTATTTTTCACAAGATGAGACTGTCAAGATTCAGATCCGAGTAAGACTTTAACTTGGAATATTTATAGCCATTTCTACTCTGAAATTCTCCTGCAGTTGAAATGAAATGCAACACTCTGCAACAGCTGGTTAGGATTTTTGAGAAGAATCATTTAGTCTTTAAAAACGGGAAAAAATCCTTCAAGTCTGAGGGTGAACAAGGCTAATTGTGAAATCATACTGAATTCAAGGGACAGTTTAACAGGGAAAAATACAAATTTAAGGATGCTAAAAGCATGAAAGCACTCAATTTAAATATTTTCTAAATCATATATTCTGAAATGGAGTTTAATATAAGAACTGCTCATATATATTAAAAGACTCTTTTGAGTTAAAAAAACTACCTTTAGATCAAAGAATAGTTAAATGGAAATGAAATTTTCTGTTCTTTCATTTCAACAAGAAAAAGTGGACAATTTTGCATTCCCAGTCATCCTGCAACAGTTGCCCCCATTTCTTTTTCCAGATCATCCACTCGGTAACAGTTCTTTGTGCTGATCTGGTCAGACTCCTCTCTCAGACTGGGACACCACTGTGGATTTGCCCCACAGAGCATTCATGAACACAAATTCGCACCAGCGTGTACGAGAAGGAGCTGTTCAGACCTTGTTTTTCATAGAATCATGGAAGGGTTCAGGTTGGAAGGGACCTCAAAGCCCATCCAGTCCCACCCCTGCCATGGGCAGGGACACCTCCCACTGGATCAGGGGCTCCCAGCCCCATCCAGCCTGGCCTTGAACCCCTCCAGGGATGGGGCAGCCACCCCTGCTCTGGGCAACCTGGCCCAGGGCCTCCCCACCCTCACAGAAGAACATTTCTCCCCAAGATCTCATCTCAATGTCTCCTTAGCAACTGAGAAGCTGGGAACCCAAACCACCCGAATAACATGAGACCGTGCGGAATCGTCTGCACCACAGCTGGGAGGAGAAGCCTGATCTGGAGCTGGGACACCCCGAGGTGCTGCACTCTCAGCAGCATTAGCATCAGTCACAACCATTTCCACTCCTTGAGAGGTGGCTGGGCTGGGGAAGAAGGACCTCAGCCGTTCTGTTTGCTTCCAGGACTCTCTTCCACACGGGAGAATGACTATAAAACCCCTGCTGTTCACTGAGCTTTGAAACAATATTTGGCATCTAGAGAAAAATCACACACAAAAGAGAGATGAGGGAACATGAGGAATCAGACAATGAGAGCAGACAGGAACAAGCTGGTAACACACACCAAACTAAATGAAGAAAGATGAGGAAGCCAGATAATGAGGAAAAGAGGATTAGGGAAGTTCTAGAACAAGGCACAATAACATATAATGAAGTCAGAAAACTGTGAGCTCAAGAAGGAAGCATCACAGTGTTCCTGCTGTATCTGGGGCTGGGAAAAAGCTCTGGTGACTTTCAGAAATTCATTCTTAGTCTGTTCCTACAGTTCCTATAAAAGTTCTCATAGAGGAAACATTAATTTATGGATTCCGCCACCACTGGAAAAACTCTCGCTTTTTTAGTCAGTGATGCGTGTCACTAAAGCGTGTTCTGAAACAACCAGAGATGAAGACACAACCATACAGGTATGAGCAGGGGAAGGCTGTGGTGTGTGCCAATAAACGGCTTGCAAGAGATCTTATCTTGCAGGCATCATACTAACTAGATAAGCTAGCAAGATGCCAACTTAGATAAAGCCAGCCTCAACTGGTGCTTCCCCAGAGGGTCAGACTTCCCTGTAACTGTGGAGGTTTTGTGTCATTTCGATACCTCCAAGGAAATCCTTTCTTCCCGTCTTCCTCTAGGAAAGTTCCCAAGACTTTTTATCCAATTTTAAAATTCCATTTCTTTCAGTGCATTTCCCAATGATTGCTTAAAGGGAGGAGGAGAATAATGAACGTGCTTTGATAGCGGATCATAAAGGAGCCATTTAGTGAGAGGACTCTGATGCATTGTTCTGTCTTTAAACATGAATTATCGAATCACGAGCTATTCACTGACTCGTAGAGTACTGATGAACTGAGACCACATTACAGCAGCAGCACGGCCCTCTGATCAAAACCACACTCATCTCCTTTAGTCTTGGTTAACAACAACTCAAACAGCAAGCAAGTAGCTTGGTCTGAGGCAGGCGCAGAGCAGCACGTTCAGCCAGCCTGCCCCTCTCAAATAAAACTTTCATTTACACTGACTTATGCTCTGCACCTCTCAGGGGTTCAGGTTAAGTCCTAAATACATTTCTCTTTTCCCCTGGAGATGGGCTCAGCTCCTGCTCTAAGGTCCCCTAATTGCCAGTCAAATCAACTTCTGATAATTTAAGATCTATGGACTCGAGGGCAGCCCTGGAACAAGCCTTTGTACAAGATTACCAGCTGCATCATGCTGATAAACAACGTTAAAGAGTGTACAAGTAATTAGAACTAAATGCCAAAACATGAACTCTGAATGTCAAGAAAGTACAAACCCAGGCACGTGCTCCCTATCACACAACTTGGGAGCGATGTACTGGGGTGTCTACTGGAGGCAGTGACTGACACGTAGGGGATCTCCCTCTCCTCCCTACGCTGGTGCACTTGCTTGTCCTGGGGACACCAGCACCCCCTGAAGGCACCCACCCTGCCAGCAAACACTGATCCCAGCAGAGGTGAACCTCACCAGCACCGCTCAGCCACGTTGAGCATGTGCTGACACGCTGACCGTTTCAAGACTAATAAAAATGTCTTAGAGTCACTATTGCCTCGAGGTGGAACAATGTTGTTCATCAGAAATTAGAGGGTATTTAAGCAGAATTCCTCTGAACCTGAACAATTGTCGAGCACAGAAAATGCTGAGAGACTACAACATCATCTAAATGAAGGCATCTGCTTCGTTTAATGCATTGGGTAATTGTCCAGTAGGACTCATCATCAAAAATTGTCATTAAGGCTGATAACTTCTAAGGACTCCAAAGAAAAACAGTGTTCAGGGATAGGAACAACATTCTTGATTTAATAATCAACGTAACTGTAACTCAAGATTTTAACGTGGCTAATTTGCCGTTTACCCAGCAGTCCCAGCTCCTACTGCCATCACGACCAAACTTCTACTGTGAACGGTTCTCTCACAGACCTGATTAATTCCACTGTCCAAGATTTTCTGCAGCTGCCAAGCCTTCCATACAATTCTTTGCCTCCACAGCCACCAAACTGCGGACAATATTTATGACAAGAAACACAGGAGGTGATTTAAGTATTTGGCGAGGAAGGAGCGGAGAAAAGAAAAATAACAAATAAGCAAAGAGAACATAAAGGGAAAATGCTGCTCTGCAGTGCCAATCGTCTCGGCTGTAAATCCTAATGTCTACACAGGACACCGTGCTTGCTGGAACCCTGCAGATTCCACTGTCACATCCCACATCGCCCTTCCTTCTCTGGCTTTCTAGCTTTGCTGTTAGACTGAGATCCTGAAGATCCTGTTTTGAGCACAGATGCCGAGAGGAAGAAATACATCACACTTGGAAGGAATCAGCAATTTGAATTGCGAAAAAGTGGATCAAAATACACAAGAACCAGAGACTCCTGTCTTGGATCAAGTCTCTGCATGCATATATACCCTGGTATAGACTCCACACCTCAGTTTCACATCCTACCAATAAGCCAAATGCAGACACAATTCAAGACATTTACCAAACCGGGCAGACTTACCTTCGTAGCTGGCCTGGAAGCCTTGAGCACTGACCGCATAATCACTCACAAGCCACAAGGACAGCACAACCCCTGTGCTCACAATAGGAGCAGGCAGCTGGAAGCCCGTTAACCTGGAAGAAATCAAGAGGAAGGTTACACTCACCAGTTCTGCCCTCCACCTACTAGAAAACTAAGGAGTGGGGCAGTCACCCCTTCAGCCAAGGCGACACAGCCCAGCAGAGAGAGCTCAGGCTGGTTCAGTTTGAATTCAGTAGCTGCTCAACAAGTGCTGGGTAAACCCATCCTGAGCTTTTAACACCTTCTGCTTACCAGGATAATTCCAACGTGTTTCTTCCTTGACTGCATTTTAAACCAGTCTCTCCACTTCACACCTCGTTCACGAACATCATCTGCTCTGCAGTGCTCCAGCCCCAGCCCTGTGGTCTCAGAGCAGTGACTGAGTCCTTCAGAACAACGTCTCCCATCCGTGAGATAAGCAATATCTAAGGTTGCTGAGCGAGCCCAAGACACCATTCAATAATGCTTGTAACACATCTTGAGAGCGTTGGGATACAAATACGAGAAAAGAGCCTGAAGCATTATACCAGCTACATTAAATTGAACACAAACCAAAATAACAGAACAAGTAAAAAAAAAGTGATGTTGCCAATTAACTGAAGCCCATCAAGGTGGCTGTCCGTAGAGTATTTGTTCTGCAGTTTTACAATGAATAAGGTTTGCAGAAGATCTAGGAATCCTCCCATCCAACTGACCCTGCAAGGACAACCCCAAGGATGGCACTTCTCATCCTGCGTCCTGGTATCTGCTGTACATCACGGTGAAGATTGCAATGGTTAACACCTCTTCACTCACTGAAGAAACCAGCACCCACAGACACAAAATCACTTGCACAAGATGATCTGGTGGGTGTCCTGCAGGAACTGCTTAGAAGATAGACACAGCCCTCAAGTCAGAGGAGAGAGAACTGTACAAGGAGGTGACAAGTCCAGCAAAGACTGAAGGCAGCACTGCAGAAACCCACAGCCCAGGTATCTCACACTCCTCCGGCTCTCCTTGCAGGCTGAGAATTAAATGACTACTCTTAATTCTATAATAAAATTCTGTTTAGTAATAATTTTAAACTAGGATTGTTCTAACTCCAACACTAAATCCCCAATCCTGTACTGACACGGCCCAAGAACAGCTCATGTACATCTCTCACCAACTACTATAATTTTATAACCATAAGCCTTCTCCTTACACTTGGCTACAGTGATTTACATAACAGCTACAGAAAGAAGATTTGTTTTAAAGCCATTCCATATTAGATCTCACCTGCCGTTATCAAGTACAGAAATACAGATGCAATCCCATTGCCTGATAACGCCTAAACCCAGGCTCTACAAACCCCAGGAGCAGCTGTAACCGACAGGACTCGCTGACACACGATATCATTTGAGATCTGGAGTATTCAAGCTGGATCACAGGGACACAAGTACCACGAGATAAACAGGCTACGGTAAGAAAGAAATTTTAAAGCTTCTTACACGCATACTCTGAGGTTTATCCCACATCTTTTTATATAGCAGCTAGTTCTTCTTACGGAGAGGGCAGAAGATCTCTTGTTATCCAGAATCCTACGACCTCTCCAGAAATACCTCGAAGTATGGACGTGATCCAGAGCGTCTCATGCATGACGTGGATTGAAAAAAGCACCCATAGAATGATATCAAATCCTAATTCTAGGGACCACCATCCTCTTCTCTTAGGTCCTAAGGGAATGGCATGGAGGTGTACTGAGAGAGTTAGGTGGGACATCAGGAAAAAGGTTCTTCCTCCAGAGGGTGGTGGAGCGCTGGAACAGCTCCTAAGGAAGCAGAGACAATATTCCAGAAGCATTTGGCCACCACCCTCAAGACCCACAGCGTGAATGTTGAGGCTGTTCTGTGCAGGTACAAGAGCTAGACTTAACGGTCCTCGCGAGTCCCTTCCAACTCCAAACATTCCATCATTCCCTGACCCCACTCATACACCGCAGTTTCCAGCCCCAGCAATTTCTCCACCAGCCTCAGCAGCTCCCAAAGAGAGCGAGGGAAGTTCCCTGCTGTCCTTACTCTGGCCCTAATTTAGTAAACCTAAATATTATTTCTAACAGACTGAACTCTGAGTAATGAAAGCTGACATGCTCTGCCCGAGAACCTTATTAAAGCAAAATTTCCAGTTATTGGCAAAGTTCACACCGTTAACAGCCAGTGATGGCAGTCAAAGTTTTAATGTCAGCAGAGAAGGACTTATCCGCGCTCAGCATTAAATCCTTTGTCTGGACAAGCTGGAAGAACAATTGCTCCTGTTTATTAAAAATAAAAGGTTCCAGGGTGTTTAAGGATTCAAGACAGTTTTACTGTGCGCAGAATTGAATGCCAGTTTTTATTAATTTATTTCCCAGTTTAATTAAAGTGGCTCATTGCAACCTTCACGCGCTCCAAAAATCCAGGAAATGCATGGACTGGTTTTAATAAAAAACACACTACGGACGGCAAAACCTGTCCATTTTTCTTCCCCTAATCATCACACAGTGGTTTATCGTCACCTGGGAATGGGTTCACAGCAGCCTGCGCTTTTCATATCCAAAGTGCCTCTGTTCTATCTGAACTAAGCTCTTTGCATCATGGATTCTGCGCGCTGTCTATGCACAAGGAGGACTCCACTTTGCAAATGCTGCTTTTAATTCAGGGTAACACTTACAGCTCTGCTGACCGGCAAGGAAACACACGTGTCCTGCAGGAGCCAGGAGGAATTAAGTGCTACCTGAAACGCCACTGCCCTTCGCAAGTACTCGAATTTTCTAGCTGCAGGGCCTTAAAAGAAACGGATGCCTTGTGCATAAAAGCATGAAATTGTAACTATAGGATTGTTCTCAGTCTCTTACAGATTCCACATTGACCCAAGAAACAATTTTCATGGGAACCTCTGGGCTTCCCAAACCTCTGAAAATTAATAAACCCAACCACCTCTCCAGGCCTTTAACTAGAGATGTTCATTGTGTTTGTCAAGCGTCCCTGGAGCTTGAAGAAAATGGGCTGCCTGACAGCACAAAGGGGACCAAACGCTGTCTGCCTCTTCAGATCCAGCAGCCTTTCTGCCCAAAGAAGATGAAAAGTGCCCCCATTAGTGCTAAAACTAAACTCATTCAGAGGAAAGCAGGAAATACGGCTTCAATAAGAGAAATATCTATATAGCAGCAACTCCTGCCCTCTATGCCGCTAATATCCATATCTCCTCCTGCAGTGAAAACCTCCCTAGGAAGGAGATTAAATTCCTCCCGTTCCTCACTGGAAGCAGCTGCAATCAAAATAGAAGTTATTCCTCCTCTTAAGCCTTCAACCGACGCACGCAATTGAATATTACTCCTTCTTCTGATGTCCTTGTCTCCTCCAAGCAAAAGCACAGGCAACATCCTCTTGAAGAAACAACAATTTAACAAGGCTGACTCTCGAATCGCTCCTGTAAAACCTCAGCGTTTCTGTTCCAAAGGCCCAGAAGCAGCCAGGCTTGGCAGGACACCCTGCCTTGTTCTGACCTGCCTGGTGAATTGTCCTCGCGCCTTCATCCCTGAACCTGCAGCCCAGGCAGATGGAAGCAATGCGACGGCAGGCACAAGATGAAATCTTTCCCCATGGCCTCACGCATGGAACAGTAATTCTGACACCGCTGTTATTTAGTGTAGCAATAAAAAAAAAATATATGCTAATGAGAAAGAAAAGCAGCAAACACTGCAGCTCGTTTTTATTAAGGGCCATAACAAGAAGGTGAGGGCAATAATAACAGCACAAATAATCATCTTCCATTTCTCCTGCACCTCCAGCCAAATGGATTATTGAGTGATTATCCCTTTAAGTTGCTTGGAGCCAACATGATTGTGTGAGATTTTCAATGTGTTTTTCATTGGCTTAATTCTGTTCCTACTGTGAGGAACCAAACTAAACCAGTGCCAGAAATACCGCTTCATAAGTTTGCCTTTGCTTCACAGTACGGCAAAAATCAATATACCCAGAGAAATCAACACAGAAATCCTCTACTCTGCCAACTCCCTTCCTCAATCTTTGTCGTGGGTTTGCCACTGACATTGCAAATATCCCTGGGGCTCAGCTCCCCATTTGCAGCAAAATCGGCTCCTCAGAACAGTGCTGCTAGAACCAAAGTCAGCAACAAAAAGCCGCTGCTGGAGCCAAGGCTTCCCTACCAGCTCCTGCTGGGCCACGAGCACCAACTCCCCTGAAGGTCTGGGCCAGGCACTGGTGTCTAACACGCTGCTCTCCTTTCCTCGTGGATCCCAGCTCTCCTCCCGCTGTGACACATCATCATCCTCCCTAAATCACAGAATCACTGAGGCTGGGAAAGAACTCCAAGATCTTCCAGTCCAACTACCAGCCCAACCCCATCATGCCTATTAAACCATGTCCCAGAGCACCACATCTACATGCTTTTTGAACCCCTCCAGGGATGGAGAGTCCACCACTGCCTTGGGCAGCCTCTGCCAGTGCTTCACCATTCTTTAAGTAAAGAAATTTTTCCTAATATCCAATCTAAACTCCCTCTGGTACAACTTGAGGCCATTTCCTCTCATCCTATCACTTGGAATACTGTCCTGTCCACCAATGAAAGGAGCTAAGCACCAGATGAAGACCCCCTGATGCTCTGCTCAGCACGCTCAACCCCTATTCACACAAACCTTTCACCCTGGAAAAGAAATAGCTGGCCGGGACAGCCTGCATCCTTTTACAAATGTGCTCACCTCCATCTGTTGCACATTATACTGTTCCACTGTATCAAGTACGACTGTATCGCACACGGTGACGCAGGATCCCATTTCGAAGTGCAGGTGCCATAATTAAAACAGAGCACATTATTTTTCTGGTAGGATGCCCACCATCAGCTCAGGCTGCAATCAAAATAGTTATTGCAGCTGGCAATCCAACAGCCTTTAAAGTATAAATGCTAGAGAAGTGTCTCAGAACATCTAATGAAAACGCATTGGATTGCACCATTTAACCCAGCATTAAATTACACTACACCATACTTGAGTGGGTTTTTTCCTGCATGTAATTTAAAGGCACCTATTAAAGAAAAATTCCCATCAAATGAACCACTTTCTCCACTACAGTGTAAATTACACTGTTCTCCGAGTGGTCGTCCAAGAACCCTGCACTATCCCAGCACAGTGTTCAAGGTAAGCAGGTGCTCATCTCCTCTCCCAAGCTGTAAGTGATAGGAAATGGCTTTATGTTGCTCCAGGGGAGGTTTAAATTGGATATTAGGTAAGATTTGTTTCCCAAAAGAGTGGTGAAGCCCTGGCTGAGGCTGCCCAGGGCAGTGGAGGAGACCCCATCTCTGGAGGGGTTCAAAAAGCTTGTGGCTGTGGCACCTGGGGACGTGGTTTAGTCAGCAAAGTGGGGTTGGGCGGATGGTTGGACTGGCTGAGCCAAGAGATCATTTCCAATCTCAACGACTCTAAGATCCAAACAAGGGAGCAGACACCCTGAAGTCATTTGAAAAGCATATTCATGAAGTACTTGACTAATCCATTATCAACTGGGGCCAACAAAGAAGCCAATAACTTCCAATTGACTTTGAATCAAGTTTTCGATGCTTTATTTCACTCAGCAGCAAGCTCACACACACGCAGAAATGAGGAAAATCTGGCTTCAGTGAAGAACTACCTCTACACTGAATATTTCCTCTGAAAAATGGGTATGAAACAAGTGACAAGAACACTTGCAACTTTTTCAGTCTCAATGAGGAGGATGAGTAAGCAGTGCACTCCAGCCACTGCAGGGAGAACACCTTCAGAAACACTTACGCATGGTTAAAAAAGTAAATTCTTAAGGGGAACTAGAAACACAGTCACACAGAAATGCAGTGGTAAGTCACAGATGCCCTTCAAGGCCACTTCATGGAATATATGCCAAGAAGAAAAGAACAAATGCAAGAGATCAGGGAATTCACCCACAGCGATCCATCCCATCCCAGATCTCATTACAGGTGGCAGATTTTTTTTCTTTAAAGACAGAGTTGCTGGTGGATGTAGGGTAAAGCAGTCTGGGGGGGGAGAGTGGGAAAACATCTTGTCATTGCCATTAATATCTTAGTTTTAGAAATCATCTTTCATCCTAAAAGACTTGAACGTTCTCCTCCAAATCACGGGCCAAGTCCCCAGAGAACCTCCATGCATTTCAAATACCACTTTACAAAGCCTGCAAAAAAAGCAACGTAGAGATGCCCTAGGCACAAGGACTTCAATACATGCAGGAAAACTGAAGCTGACAGTTCTTTGTTTCTCACATATCGTCTGTAAGGTTCAGTGCCTGCCCTGGATCCAGGAGAGCTTTCCATGCCATCACGCTGCTGTCCTGCCAGTAACCTGCGCCAGCATCATCAGAGCTCCTGCAGCCTCCTCCTCCCAGCCGCCTGGTTCTTCAACATCCAGCTCATCCCCTGCAGCTGCACCACGGGCTGCTGCTGCTGCCTTGGTCTCCTTCACATGCATGATCCCTTCTGTTTTCCACAGGGAGAACCGTGGAGAACTTCCTTCCCATTTTCAGTAAGTGTGGAAGAAGGACAGACCCGAGGACATCACCAGCTCCGTGCCAGCATTTCCTCAGGCTGCTGACAGGCTGACAGAGTTGGGGCTGTTCAGCCTGAAGAGAAGAAGGCTCGAGGGAGACCCTAGAGCAGCTTCCAGGACTGAAAGGGGCTCCAGGGAAGCTGTGAAGGGGCTCTGGATCAGGGAGGGCAGGGAGAGGATGAGAGGGAAGGCGTTTGAGCTGCAAGAGGGGAGAAATGTTTTCTGTGAGGGTGGGGAGGCCCTGGCCCAGGTTGCCCAGAGCAGGGGTGGCTGCCCCATCCCTGGAGGTGCTCAAAGCCAGATTGGATGGGGCTTGGAGCCTCTAATCCAGTGGGAGGTGTCCCTGCCCATGGCAGGGATGGGCTTTGGAGGTCCCTTCTGACCTAAATCATTCCATGAATCTATGATCCTCTGATACAGAGGTTCCCCACCCCCTCCCCAGGGTTGTTAGTTTTTCTACCTTTGTCTCTGTGTTGCTTTATTAGAGAAAGAGGCAATTATCATGAGATGTAAGCATGATTATTTTTTTAACCATATTGACAAGATAACTGGTACCATAAATGTCCTCATTAATCATCAGTAAAATAAGCCGAGCATAATCTGCAAACACTTCCAGCTCCAGCATGTTGCAAACACTTAAAAGTCAGTTCTGTCTGCAAGGCAGAACTCACTGGTGCTACTTAGACAGTTGTCCTTTAATTTTGAGCCCTGTAAGGCTGAAATGATGCTCTGGACCAAACAAATCTCAGCCAGTTTAACAGGACACTGCAGAGACATGAGAAAAAAACAGTATCAGTTCACATTTGGATTTACATGACTCGTTGGACTGATTTATGCTCCAAACCAAGCTGGTTTTATTTGAATCAAGCTGCAAGCAGATCCTGTAAAAGCATCTTCAGAGGCACGTTGCAAGCAGCAGTAACTCCTTGTGCATTCTCTGTTCATATTTCACCAAGCAACTCCAAGATACTTTGCTGCCAACCAACACCACATGTCCCATTTCATTCCGTATTATTTTCCAACCATCCCCTCTGCCCAGCTGGTTGACAATTAAGTTGCTTTTAAAGTAATACAATCTGTTGACTGACATATAGAGCTATGTATTCCTCTTACTAAGACAGTAATCCGCACTGGGGATGAGGGGAAGAAAAAAGTACTCTGTTCCTTAAATTGGGTTGTGAAAACATAGACCACACATACATTATTCTTCAGAAAGATGATCTAGCCCTTTGGAACCATCCCTCAACCCAACTATCTGTCAGCATGACTCAGGAATCAATCGCTCTTTCTTCTCCAAGCCAACCATGAGGTCTGACACAAAAGAAGAGGCTGTGCCTGTAACTTCTTAATTAAGAAATTAAGAATATCAGCTATGGTCCCCTTCACAACAGTTCTCTCCTGAGCTGACACGGCTGCACATGGTGCTGCCAACGGCCAAAGCAATTCCCCACAATATTGTCTGGAAGGCTGTTGAGGTTCTCCTTTGATTTTGATCTTCTACCAACAAAAAATGGGATCCTGCGAGCACCAACTGGATCTTTCGGAAGAGGCAGAAATTGCAGGAAACAGAGTGGGTGCTCAAGCACAGAGATGTTGTTATTGGCTGAAACAGCTTCACAAAGTACTGTGGGCTGGCACGATGCCTCAGTGGTCACTCACTGTTCACTCCTAGAAAACATCTACACTTGAACCCACGTCCACTCACACAGAGTGAAGAGATCGAGCTGAGCCTTGTTTCACTGTGACAGGTCAGAACATGGTCTACATCCTTCTCTCTGTCTCTCTCTCCCCATTCACTCCTGGTTCCTTTTTGTGTCAGACCTCGGGAGGAGGAGCAGGCACTGAGCTCTTCTCTCTGGACCCGAGAGAACAGCAGGAAGATGCCAGGCAAGGGTCAGGTTGGACATCAGGAGAAGGTTCTTCCCCCAGAGGGTGGTGGGGCACTGGAACAGCTCCCAGGGCAGCAGACACAGCACCAAGCCTGACAACTTACCAGAAGCATTTGGCCAATGCCCTCAGACCCACAGAGTGAACGTTGGGTTTGTCCCGTGCCGGGAGAGGAGCTGGACTCAATAATTCTTATGGGTCCCTTCTGACTTCGGACATTCTATCATTTTAAGGTCCTTTTCTTACCCCGACACTGACAAAGGCTTCCTTAACCAGCACCACATTCTCTAGGAACAGCCACAGGGCTCATATTCCAGCCTGAAGCTATTTCTTTGCTCATTTAAAATGGAGTTTTGGTCAATTCCCACTAGGAAAAGTGTCAGTTACAGAGCCTAAAGCCTGCACCACCATCTCAAATAGATAATGCCTTCACAGCTCAAGCTGGGGACAAGTATTAAGCATCAAATTTCACTAGGTTTAATTTTCATGCAATGCAGTCGAGTAGGAAGACCATGGGCTTGGGTTTATTATTATTGTAACCACGTCCCTTCCACACTCATTTTTCTTGCACTTTCTCAGGTAGCAGCAAGATGCAAGCCGCTATCTGACAAACTTTGCCATCTCTGTTCTCAGCCTTGTTATTACAAATCACAAAAGAAAGACACAAATTCACAGCAAAGTTCACCAAATTTCAGTAAGCCCTTAGCAAGTCTGAGTTGATATTCTGAATAAACAAAGACCAGTTTGGCTGTAAATCAAGCAGGGCTCAGCAGCCTCAACTCCAGCTTGGCAGGTTTAGGTTATTTCTGGCTTTCATCACAAAAAAATTAAAAATCATCAGGGGTGTGAAATCAAGTAAAAGGGAAAAGTAAGTTCTCAGAAGCCCCTGCAAATCACACAAGGCTCATGGCTAAGTGCAGAGCTGCTGGTGAGCAAGAGGGAAGCGTTACCATAGTGCAGGTGTTGCGAATACCCCAGTATTCACACCAGTCTTTAGTTACACTGACTTTTCTGCCGCATGCTGTGCGAAACCAGCGTCCTGCAGCCTGAAGGACTTGACATTTAAACAGACTTGGATGTTCAAAACAGCTTTAAATGCAAGAAAGGCTGAGGAAACACAAGAGTTCATAGGCCAGCAGCGTTCTGAATAGAAAAACCACTTTCTAACTCCTTCAAGTTTGCTCAGCTGGGAGGCAGCTTTTGAAACCACAGTGCTGGAAGTCGCAACTCCACAGCTACGGTCTCTGCCACCAGTCTGCGAAGATTTCAGGCAATCCTCTGAACCCCAAGTTCCTTCGGCACCCCCGTCCCTGCCACACACAATCCTGATCGCCCCAGGGATGCTCAGGAGCCTCAATGAGTTCATGTGGAGACAGACAAAAGGCATCCAGCATTACATTTACAGCAAGCAGGTACCGTGGGACTGCCGATATAAACCCCTACTGGTTTCAGATGCTGTTGCAGGTGACACAACCAAGCAAAAGCTTTAATTACAGCTTTGTTAGTAGCTGTGCTTACTACACACACAGCCCTGTCCCTCCTGTTCTCTCTGTCTGAATCTCAAGAAGCTAAAGAGCCAAACTGCGAAGCGCCAAAGCTGATGTGCAGAGAGAATCCAGGGCTCATCTGCCAAGTCTGTGCATTCTTTTACTCCCCATGCATACAAAATCAGGGTTCAAACTAGACTTTAGTCATCAGTGCCGAGAGAATCTTTGCTTCCCCCAAGTGAATACTAAGCTGCGGCATCAGGCAAGCACTGTTCTGTCTCCATGGTCCCAGGACAGCCAGCTTAGATCCATCCTGGGCATTTCCACATGAACTGCAGTCTCATTTCCCATGGCAATACAGGTAATTCCTTATGTTAATTCCTTAAGACTTTATAATAAGACAGAACAAAATAAAATTTATTGGAAACAGATGAGAAGGAAACAATAGAAATTAACTTCCTATAAAGCCGAGAGTTATAAAGAAGCACCTAAATGGAATAAACCAATGCGAGTTCTCCTCCACAGCTAGTACAGTCAAAACAAGTAGGTTAATAAGAAAATTGATTTTTAGAAAATGTGTTGTATGATGAAAAAAATGAAACAAATCCCATTGTTCCTGCCAATGAAGATTTATCCAAAAAGACTGTAATATCGATTCATGTCATACCTAGTTCTCTATTCACTTCCACCTCGTGTGAATGCTGAATACTGAGCAGAAATGGGATAAAAGCATTGCTAACTGCTGATTTTAAGCAGGGGAGCACAGCAGCACACAGTGCTCTAGAGGTGGAAAGCCCAGGTTCAATCGCAGCAGCAGAGCAACTGCCTGCCCTGGTGCTCCTGTTCCACACCTGCTTTGCCAGACAGCCACAAACCAGGACCAGATTCAATAAGAAGATGGAAGGAGGTTGCGGCGCGGTGGGTGCTGGTGTCTTCTCCCAAGTACCAAAAGATAAGAGAGAGGAGGTGGCCTCAAGTTGGAACATAGGAGGTTTAGATTGGATATTAGGAGAAATTCCTGCGTGGAAGCATTGGAAGAGGCTGCCCGGGGCAGTGGTGGAGTCTCCATCCCTGGAGGGGTTCAACAAGCGTGGGGACGAGGTTTAGCAGGCAGATGGTGTTGGGCTGATGGTTGGACTGGATGAGCTTAGAGTTCTTTTCCAACCTTAATGATTCTATGCCTGGCCAGGCACCCACAGAGTTAGAGGGTCTGATTTCAATAGCTAAAAAGATAACATAAAAAGCTAGAACAACAACATTTCACACTCGAGTTTACACACAGATCAGTGGGAAAACAAGTTGCCAACAGGTCAAATGAAAATATTTATCTCCTTCCTAAACCTTTTATTCCAGTACAGCAGTTCTAATCAGCTGTAAGCTAAACGTTAGAAGAATGGCTGAAGATGTAAGGACAAGCATTGCATCTCTGCACAGCAGCAGCATTTATGTTTTCCAAACAGCTACCAACTCTCAAACAGACAATTACATTCTTTATTAAGAAAAAGCATCCAATTCTGAATAGTCCCAAAGGAGTCGGGCCACGCTCTGCCACCCAACAGGAACATAATGAATTAGAGTCAATGGGCACTGAAGATTTGCCAATTTTCTATCTGAGACTGCAAGTAATAGCGCTCCACAATTTCATTGTATCTCCAACGATCTGGTAAAATGGCATCATCTCCTCTAGACTTTCATTAATTTTTATAAAAGGGAAATACACACTGTCTAGAGGTGCTTTTGCCTGAGAAACTCTCAAGGTCAGACACGGATACAAAAACTTCTTGACCTAAGGATTTACTGCATTCAAAGGACAACGTAAAGCACATACATTTTTCCTCCCTTTAGGAAAATGGACTATAAGTCACAACTGCGAACTTGATCCATTTTGTACATCGATTCCCTCTCCCCACTCCAGCAAACAGACCCTCAGACTGGGGGCTTTGAAGGATTTTACAAATTCCACTTGCAAAACTAAAACATTACATCATTTTACAAGTGAGAAAACGGAAATGAGTGATTTGTCTAATACCGCTGAGCTATGGGGGTCAGGAGAGGACTCAGACACGCACCTCACTCCTGCTGTGAGGATCCCCAGCACAGCTTCATGCTCTGCTTCGACCACCCCATCACCGTGCACAGCATCCTCACTGCGGGAGAGAGACACTCCAGGGAAGACAGTGGCCATCGTGATGCTAACTGATGTCAATAGCTATCGACTAAAAGCAAAAATATTTGTAAAGACCTGATTCTGTACTAAAAAAAGTTCAGAGACTTCTTGTAGAGGCTCTTACGCAAGCAGGATCGACTGTGGCTGCCTCATCATCACAGCTCTGCAGCAGCAACCTGCGCTCAGTAACAAACAGCTCATAACTCACCCAACTCCCAACACAGGAGAGTTGTTCATTCTCAAAGCACTCTGGAAATCCAAACACCATGCAAGGGCTATGGATTACTTCAATTTCCCTCCCTCCACTGCTAAAGAAATCTCTCATCTCACTTGTTCTGACCCCAAAAGCTCACCCACTGGCTTGGTAAATTGCCATTCCTGCTAAAAGAATAAAAGCAGCTCTGCCTAAAATAAATGACTTGGGGTGACTAAAAAAGTCTGTGACTATCATTTTAACCATCACACAGATACAAGCATAAAAAGATCATGAATCTTCTCTGAACAGCACATTTACTATTGTCTTTATCATTAGCTACCTTGGATAAGTAAAAGGAGCTACCCCACGGAAGCTGTCAGAGATCTCAGCGCGTGGATGTGATTTATCTGGAACTCCACGATGTGGGCACTGCAGGACCTACAGTGACAATAAATCAGATGACATTCAGACATCACAATACTCTGCTTCTGTTGTCTAAAAGGCTTGCAACCACTGGAAGAAAAGTCCAGCTGACGTAAAGCAAACACCAGCTGGAGGGTTCTAGAGAAGAATATATGGACCTGGGCTTCAGCAATTACTTTTATTATCGACAGCAAAGCCCTGTGCTGCCAGACCATGCAGGTAAACTGCAAGAGAAGCTGAAGAGGGCAGTGCAATACATATGCAACCGGAGGGTAACTGTAGAGACCCGTCCAGCTCCTGATGGTTCTCTGTGCACCACACGTTGAGTATCACTGGCCAAAAACATCAGCAAAGCCCTAGAGCAGGACACCGCATGGGAATTTCCCCATCCTTTTCTCCACAGCTCAACATCAAAGGAACAAGAGGCTTTCATGCATTGCAGCAACTTGGCCACTGAAGACTAAAGATACCAAGATCCGCCCCAGAATTTCCACATGCTATTTAAATCCAACCCTTTAAAACCTGCCTCGATTACTAACAACATTCAGTGCTCACAGATCTATCAAAAGCAAACTGTTCAAGCACAGAGCCTTAATTAAAATCTATCGGGTGTTGACCAATTACAGAAAATCTTTCTATGCTTAACACACTAGGCATACCTTAATCCAAAGGAAAAGGTGATGTCAGGGATGACTAGTAGATTTTTACCTGTAAACACAGTTAATTAATCAGCAGTTTAGAGGGAAAATAGAAACAATTCCGAAAAGAAAACAGACTAACAGCAACACCTTGAAGTCCAGCAACAGAGACCCCTCCCTGTACTACACATCAGGGAGAGCCACGCCGGGAATAAATTCTACGCCTAACAGGCAAAACATAGAACCAGCCAGGAAGCAGCTGCCCAAATTCATATTTTATTGAGTGGCCATAAAAAAAAGCCTTGATTTTCAAGAAGATTCTATTTCACCAAGTATGTTACAGACCACATCACAGGACCAGTTGTGTCCCGAGAAGGCAGATCTTCCAACCCTTAAATCAGGACCATAGCTCCCCCATCACCTCACCTCTCCATCTGCTCAACAGGCTGCAGAGAAACCAGATCAGCATGAGGCCTCCTCCTAAGCAGCTGCAGACACACAAAAAGCTCCCATCCCACTTTCCTCATTGCTTTTATCACCCATCCTGACACATGCTCTCCTAATAAATATGGAAAAACTGAATAGAGCGTCTCAGAACCAAACAGCCCTCGATGCACTTGCGTTAACTCCATTAGCGTGCCTGGACTTTCAGATCTCATTGTATCAACTACATCGCAGACGACATTTAAATATCCAGTGCTACCCCAGAACAATACGACAGGGTCACCGGTGAGAGACCCTAACAACGCTGGAGCAGCTCAAGTATTTTCTCAAGAAAATAAGTGTATTCTATTGTACAAAGCAGAGAACTTAAATTTAACTGGGTTTTTTTTGTTATAGTAGTTCCCCCCCCACCATGGAGTTAATGGGAAGTGACAAAAGGCTCTGCTAAAGGGAACAGGGAGGTAGGATTTGAAGTTCACTAAAGCTGACAGAAGGATTTAGCCAGCCCTCTATTTTATTTCTCTTTACCTTCAGTGGAAAGGACTGTAGTCACCTTGGAGCATGAGGGAGCTACAAAGGAACACGTCACAGGCCCAAAGGTGACTCAACGTTAACACCTAACACAAATTCTTGTGTTACTAGATAGCAAATGCTTTTTCCTCCGGGAACTTCTTTAATGACACTGAACCCCAGCAAACCCAGTAACTGGGAAGCCAGAACCCCAGAACGATATTCTAACCCAGGCTCACATATCTGCAAGGGAGAGCCTACAGCACACGGGGAGAAGTCTTTCCTTTGCTGTTCCCTTTGTCTCCTCCTCCCCTGCTCTGTTCCATTGTTTTTAAGATGAAAAGCTTTGTTCACCTGATTGGTAATTAAGTACAAGTCACTCAGTCCAATTTTTCAAAGACTAATTAAAAGGTTATCAAGGAAGAACAGACAAGACACAGGTATTTCTCTTGTATCGGTATATAGGTCACCCCAGCAAATAATTCAGCTCTTATCACTGGTATCACGTAATTTTAAGTTCAAACAAAATACTTAATCTTTCAGTCAATTAAATGTGGCCAAGGAGATCATAAGGGTTTTAACTGCACAAACAGCATATTGACAGCGACCCTCCTTTCAACTCTTCAGTCATTTCTCAGGGAAGGAGGATAAGCATCGCTCACAAATAACAACTTCAACAATAAACACCATGCATAACGACCTTCCAGTACCTGAAGGGGGTGCAAGAAAGCTGAGGAGGGATTGTTCACAAGGGCTTGTGGTGATAGGGCGAGGGACAATGGGGATAAACTGGAGAGGGGCAGATTTAGACTAGATATAAGGAAGAATTCCATCATGGTGAGAGTGGGGAGGCCCTGGAACAGGTTGCCCATGGAAGTTGTGGCTGCCCCATCCCTGGAGGGGTTCAAGGCCAGGTTGGATGGGGCCTGGAGCCCCTGATCCAGTGGGAGGTGTCCCTGCTCGTGGCAGGGGATTGGAACTGGATGATCTTTAAAGTCCCTTCCAACTCAAATTATTCTATGACTCTCTGATAACGCTGAAACCTGTGGTCGAAGACAAGCGCTAGTGAGCTAAAGGCAACAGGGATTTCTTCTTTGCTCTAAGTATGAAGACATTGCAATAACAACTTGAAGACATTTTCTCTACCCCTACACACCCTGCAGACATCAAAATGGGACCATTCCTCAAAGCTGAGTAGACAACATCTCCCCAGAACTCATCTGGAAATGCAAACTGCACCACTGAGGCTGTGGCTCTAACAAAATCTTCATTATAAATCCTAATCTCATCTCAACGGCATCTATATGCACGGGCTCTGTATTTTTTCTTGATACAATGGGTCAAACACATGCTTTCTTAGTAAAATAATTTCATTATTACTGAAACATTTCCTTTGAGCAGGAAAGGCAGACCAGAACACAAGACGAGCGCCAATCCAAGCCACGCGGGAAGGAAAGCTCGTAAGATCATAGAAGTACCCCCCAGCACTGTTCAGCACAAATGCGAGTGAGCAGTTTGTCCTGGTAGAAAAAAAGACTGCATGTTCTGTCTCTTGGGTTTTCCAAAGCAGCTTTTAACATCTTTGGAAAGAAAAAAAAAACTGGATTTCTAAGCTGACCGGTCCTATTTCAAGTGTAACCTCAGTGACTCCCTTCAGCACAGAATTAGCACTCTGAAATGACTGACTGACCAGTTATATTGCAAATAGATTTTCCCTGGATCTGAGAACAAACCTGACACTTCAAATAAGGATATTAACAACTAATTTAAGATTCTCACATAAAAAGCACCCTGCAAATTATCAGCAGCAGATGAAAAAGATTAAAGACATGTCTTTCCTTCTTTGCTACATTTTTTTTTTCTTATTAACTACTGTCTGGTTGTGTCACAGAACAACAGCCTGACAGAAAAAAGGTGCAGAGTCTCCCAAATCCCATAGCAATCTTAGATCCGTAAATAACTTGAAATATTCAAATTTCAGTCAGATCTCTGCTGAGTTTCTAAGCCCCGCACAGTGGGAAACCAATCAGGAAACCAACCTGATTGGAGCATCCTCTTAACAATGACACAATCAGCAAAGCACAATAGGGATGTGGAGAAAGACTATCCTTGAAGAACTGCAGTTTGCAGATCACGTCTCTGATCCCACTGGCAGCTCAGAACAGTAGGGAACTTGAAGGATGAGCGTTTGGGAGAGTGTGGTCTCATGTAACAAGCACAAATGCTGCTGAGGAGAAGAGGAGGCTGCAAGGGAAGTTACAGATCTCTCCTCAACTCCTGAAAATATATCATAATCCTACTCCAGTTAAAGGAGAGAAAAATCTGCAGCCATCTCTGTTCCCAGGCTTCAGGAAACGTTCCGTGACAGTGATCCCCGCTGGAAACCAGCGTATGGTGTTGGGAAAGAAAACTATATGAGCGAAGCTGAAGGAGCAAGGGCTCCACAACAAGCTGTGATGTTAGCAAACAAAGCAAAGTCACAGCACTGGAAGATGACATCAGTCCTGGACGTCTAAATTAAGCCACTGAAACACATTTAATATTCACAAACTCATCACAAACGCCCAACGCAAATTCCCTAATATACAGTAAAGCAGTTTATTAGCAAATGTCTCATTGGATTAAGCCTGCTCTTATTCTATTAGGGAACTTTCACACCACATTAAATTGCAAGGTAACAGGGTGTTTGCCAGCAAGCAATGAGAACTATCATTAACCCCTTCTCAGCAATGTACGCAGACACGACTGACAAACCAGGCCAAAAGAAGCTCTTGGGAACACATGGCTTAAATGGAATAGCGGGGTTTTGAGAAGACAAACCAACCCCCAGCACAGGAAGACATCAACACCAAGATGATCCTCTTCTCCCAGTCAAGCAGGCACAGACCTGCTGAAAAACATCAACAATCTAAGCTTAAGAGTGAGACAGAGATACGGGTCCTCTGTGAACATTTTGATCAGCGTTGAACACACTGAACACTCTTTTCTTCTGAAGAATATTTTTTTTCCTCCCTTTTTGTTCACTTGCTTACAGCTTATTTTGGCCCACCTCCTGATCGCATGAGCTTTGATGAACGACGCATGGTCATCCATCTTCAACTGCTGCACTTCAAAGATGAATTGAGTACATTTGGAAAGCAGTCTGAGAAAAAACAAAATTGATCATCATAGGAAAAAAAAGGAAGAACGAAGAAAAAAAGAAAGAAAAAAAACAATTGGGCAATAGCTACAGAGTTTAATGAGGTGAGATTGATGTACAATAAAAATATGAGCTGAACCAAACAGAACAAAAGAGCAACTTCCAGGTTTTGCAGTCACTAATACAGAAACACCCAGGTGAAGAACACAAGAGTCAACATGTCATTTATTTCTGTAGGTGCTTTCAGACCTCTTCTTCCTCAACACCATTTTTTTCCCTCCCATTTCAAAAGTCACCAAACTGCTTTCACCTGTGCCTCCAGTGACTCCTTCAAATGCTGAAGCCTGACACGTCACATAACCCTTGCTCTTACAGCAATCCATTGTTCTCGCAAATTCAGCCTCTAGTTCCACTTTTTATTAATACCACGATAGTACCTGAAAGTCTTAGGAATCAAAATCATGAAGAGTCTTCATACTGAACTAATAACTCCACTGCTAATAACTGAAGTAATAACTTGATAACTCGCTATACTTAAAGATCCAACTGTTTGGTCAGATGGGAGGGAATATCACCTCAGTCCAGCTGGGGAGCAGACTGCAAGTCAGGGAATTACCCAAATGCACCCACAAAGCACCAGGCAGAGCCATTAATGAAAGCCATTATCCATCCTCCCACTCAAGAGAGTCCCTTTTGGATCGAGGGAAGCTCCTCTGCACATTAGCTCTGTTTTCCTCTTGTACCATTTTCTAATTAACTTTGCTGGATGCCTAGAATGACTCTTGATAAATCATTACTGTCAGGCATTCAGACAAACATTTCAAACCTTATCAGAGATAAGAAATCAAAACAACTGGAAGAACTGCTCATGAAAAAGCACTCGCAGTTTATTGCAGCATAAACCTCTAACCCAGATTGAATCCCCGTGGCAGAAATGGGAACACATTTATAAAGGTCGCTGATACGAACACTGTACCTGGTTCTCAGGTTCCCCTGCTGCAGCAGTCCATCGTAGACAGACAATACATCAAAATCTTCCTCTAATGCAAAGGACTGGAAAACGAGCTGTATCCTGTTCTGCTCCTCGGCAGTGATTGTCCACGTGCAGTTTGCATAATTTGGATATCCGTAGGGGAAGCCTGGACTCTGTATTGTCCCGTTTGGGCCCTGCAAAACGTGACTGCAGTTCTGGGCTGGCGAGAGAAAAAGAGAAAAGGACCAGTCAAATGGTGCAGGAAACGCCTTTAGTATCTTCATCATCAAAACAAACCACATTAAATTCTTCCCACTAAACTTTGTCTGAGTTCGTGGTCCCAGGGAATGGATCCGGATGCATCTCTGTGGTCCCTGCAGGAGCCTGGAATCCAGATCCTCATTCCCTTGGGCACCGCTCCCTCGGACTCTAAACAACGGGCCAAGAGCAGCTGGATTAATCCTACTGCAGCCAACAACACACTCTTCATCATACCCCGTGCCTGTTTCAAGAGCTCCTGGTCATGTCAGATGCCTGAAGCAGGAGGGGTTCAGAGGCCACAAAGCAGCAGAAGGACAACGCCAAAGCCAACCGCCTCTTGTACCCTTGGTTACACTCAAGGAAGAGACAGAAGATCAAGGCTCAACTGTGCAGACAACGACAGAGAGACCACCCTGAAAGGCCAAGATCTGTAATGGAAATAACAGATCATGAAGAACTTGAGTCACCATAATCTGTCTGGACAGCACTGCATGAAAAGTGAACAGCTAAACCATCAGAAACCGAACGCAGAAAGAGCAGAGCACAGTTCAAAGGCTCTAACGAACAAACCATCCTTGAATAGTTATTTGGAAGAAAAAGTAAAGAAAAACCCCAAATTGCTGCAGCTCCCATAGCTGTTCTTTTCTCTCTATGCAGTCTTTCAGGTAAACATTGCCCGCTAGCCTGAAACTACCCTCCTTGCAGGGCGAAGAGCCAATGCTTTTTGCAGAGGGCCTTTCCATGCAGACTGCCGCAAGGAAAAGAAAGGTTCCCGCTTGGTCTCCAGGCTGTGCACCCCAAATTGGTTACAGTACCACCGCAGAGCAGCAGGAAGCACAGCCCAGAGCCAGGAGCAGCCACCCAGCAACACCAGACACCCCGCTTACACCTGGCAGGGGAACACAGAGAAGAAATGGTTGGCTGGAACCAGCCTTCTCTGCTTTATCTCACCTAGTTCTGAAAGGTTTGCTCTCCTCATGCAGGCTCAACATCCAGCAAATGTCTTCCATCAATATTCCTAAGGAGCTGCTGCACAGTTGCACCTGGAAAGAGACGCTTGGCCCCAGACCCACCAGCTAAATACTTAACACCTCCAGTAAACCCTTTTTCCTTCCCCAAAGTGAATACTCCATCCCAAAGATAAAAATCAATTGCCATGATGTACAATTTATGGATCTATGAGGTTTTCTTTTCTCTGGGGAACAGGAACATAAATGTGTTTTGGGAACAGGGTAAAAGACAGATTCTCTTTGGTGTTCTCCTCCCTCATCACTGCTACTTTACTCAAATGTCTTTTGAGGCACAAAGACAAATTCACTCCAAAAAAGCCTCCTCCTGGCGTTAACAGATTAACTCCTCCACAACAAAGCTGAATTCCAGACAGTTTGCAAGGCAACTGTTGAGACCAGAAGCAGATTTCACCTTTATCCTATGCCCAGCAGAGCTGCTGAACACCACCGCCTGCACCTGCCCTGGCTTTTCACAGACTGACGGATTGTTTACCCCTGTTCATGTCGATAACCAAGGCCTTCAAGCTGAAATGAATTAGATTAGAAATTACTGCTTTGATTCCTCATTGCTTTTTTCAAAGGCAGCCATGGAATTTGTACTGCTGAGCACCCACCAGCTACAGGTAAAGAACTGCAAAGTAGAGCTCATTAAAGCCAATTATAATTAGATTGACCTACTTTGGTGAGAAAAACGCTTAAGTGGAACCTCTCTCTGCAAGGCCAGGTTCACACCTTTGACTCTAAAATGGTCAACCCTATTTACTATTTTGCAGGGTTTAGTGTTTGATAGGACTTGATAGGACATGGTTTAGTGTTTGATAGGAGTGATTGGACTGGATGATCCAGTGGGTCTCTTCCAACCTGGTTATTCTATGATTCTACTACCCATGGAATCTCTTTGTATCATGTTTATTGAATCAATGAGAGTCAGGACAGCCCCTTAATCCTCCTGAAGCAAAGCTGAGCCAGGCACACACCTCCTTACCAAGGGCAGAATGAAGCGCTTTGCATCTCTAGCACCTGGCATCTGCCTCTCTCCGTGCATTTTTTTAATACATAACACACAGAGTGAAAAACCCACCTCCCTCCTCCACTTCACTTCCATTTATTTGCAGAGCTCACTGAAAGCATCTCTTAGCTTGACGTCAGAAGGCTGCACGGGACTGGGAACGTGCCCATTGTCACAGCGGTAACACAGAAACTGCTGAGGATCCATAAGCTTCAGTCCTCTAAAATTCAATCACATCCTCCTTTCTTCAACCAGCCTAGCACTCAATAGGTGATGGGGTTTCTACTGTACATTCCTTATTTGATTGTAAATAAATGTCATCAGAACAATCTAAGGAAATAGGGAAACTAAAGAGGCTGTTGGAAAAATAAATTCAAGGTCAGCAACACCAGGATCCAAATGCTTCCAAGGTCACAGGGAAGGCAACAGGCTTCAAGATCAATATGAATTCATGCTGTCCCTGCACAATTGGTGATTAAAGCAAAGAGCAAACTAAGGCCAGAAGATTGTACATAATTTTAAACCTAGCGGATGAAAGCCAAACAAATAATAGAAAAATAGGACACAGTTTTATGACAAATCAAATCATTCTGCTGAAATATTTGCACGTTCATGGCTTTGACCAAGATGTGCTTTGGACACAGCTAACAGAATTGCTTATTGCAAATAGAAATCAGTTTTCCAAAAGCTGACAAACTGGAAAGCAATCTACTCTTCATCAGCTGTAACAGTCAGGAACTTCATTTACGTCAGACACTGCTGGAGAAAGTCAGCAGGCATGGGAAAGAGATCCAGGAAGCCCAAGAGAATTTATGCAGCCTCTATAATTTGCTTTTAAGTTTGAGTTAGTTCAGCTCAGGTTTGACTGACAAAACCTTATCTAAAATCTAAATACACGACAAGGAAAAGCTGTTTCTCCTCTGAAGACTTGCAAAACCAATTCTCTTTATCCCTCTGGCCCAGGAGCGTGAATAAGGAGAAAGGTATGAAAGGACAATGCCAGCCTCTGTGCTACAAATTTCCAGGTGAATTCACATTGGACGGAGAACAACATTGTTCCCAACCTTCTGGTGGGTTCTCTCCAACCCAAAGTTGGCCACAAGGCACCTCCACACGCATTACAAGGAGTAGGAACGCAGCAGCTCCCCACACGGATCTGCCAACCCCTGCCCGGCCCTTTATCCCAGCTCCAGGGGCACCACAAGACACGGCAGCAGGGACAGGACAAGTCGTGCCCAGGGATCGCCTTCCTTAAACCTTCTGCAGAAGAACCATCAGCCCAGGTGCCAGAAGAATCGCCCTCCCCTTCCACGCCGGTTTCTCTCGATTTGCTACTCTACTCAAACAACAAATACACACTGCTAAGGGATTAGACCTCACCTGCCAGAAGGCTCAGCACGGCACTGTAAATATTTATGTAGATATTCCAGCTCCCAACACTATTACTCATGGCCTTACACTTTCTGAAGGCGTAACACCAACCTGAAACTCATCAGTGGATATGCATTCATGGGCACACGTCCTGCTCGGTGACGGAGAGGACCGGTCTGAGAACGGAGCTAATTCCAACTTGTACTCTGCCAACGCAACCCGCTATTTGCAATTCTGGAAAGTGGTTTGTTATGAGAGTTTATCTTTTTAATGAATGCATCAGTGTAATTTTATTGCAGTAGCACATAAAGTTTCCAGACAAGGACAAAGGCATTATCATAGTTGGCTCTGAGCAGTCAGCACGGCCCTTTTCCAGAGGGATCACAATCTATGGGGGAGGGAAAAAAAAAAACCAACAACCCAAGGAAATTCACACTAGTGGAGGACTTGGGGCTTTGCAGAAGAACATCTTTACCCAAGGGGACAACCATTTCCTCAACGACAGAGCTTAAAAACCAGCTTTACCAGCCTCCACTCGCAATACCTGTTGTGTGCAATCCTGACTACTCGAATAATGCAAACAGACCCATCCGCTTCACTGCTGGCTCACGTGCACAAGGAAAAACAATGAAATATTTACTTTGCAACATGCTCACAGAAGAGCTGCACTTTAACAGAAACACAGGCTGCCTGAAGCATTTTTTAATAAGCAGTTAACTCTCATGCCAGAAAACTTAACACGACAAACTCCCTGTCAGCTGGACACAGTTCTGGCTGCCCCTTGCTCGAGCAGGAAAGCTGCAAAGCCCTCCAGCTTCATTCCAGGTTACCGATCAGCCACTTGCCAAGAGGAGGGCAGGAAGAACGTCCTTGTACTCAAAGCCCACGATGTCTTTTGACAGTCCAAGCTGTGTGGCTGCAGACAGAACCTAGCGGGAGGTTTATTTACACTGCGTGTCTGAGGTTAGTCAGACACACGAGCGCGTGTCTCCCTGCCAGTCACTCCAGCTTCAGAGAGGCTTCTCTAACCAACACAACATGGCCAGTCAGGCTCTGGAGCAGAACCAGTTCACTCTGATGAGTACAGGGTGGGCAGCATTAAATAGTCCTCACATCACTGATGTCTCATAACTGGCAGCCTCAATGGCCACTGTATGATGATCAAAACCAACCAGGACACTGACAGAAGAGTAGACTCAGTCACTCAAAGCATGATCACAGCAAGAAAATTCTGCTATTTCCTTCAAATAAGCAACACCTACAGAGAGCAGTGAGCTTGCCTTGGCTGCTGCCACCTCCCAGCCCCTGGGTTTCATCACTTGAGTTGGAATTCCAGCAGCTCTACAAACTCAGATAAACTTGTACATTCAAGTTCTGTCACTACAAATGCTCACTAAGTTGTCAGAAGCCAAGCAGCAAACAAAGGCACCATCTGGCATTACAAGCGCAAAGGAAATGGGTACAAAACATGATCTTCCACCTACTTCCATATGAGGCCAGGCTGAGAGAGCTGGGGTTGTTCAGCCTGGAGAAGAGAAGGCTCCAAGGAGACCTTAGAGCAGCTTCCAGTACCTGGAGGGGCTACAAGTAAGCTGAGGAGGGACTGTTCATAAAAGCTTGGAGTAATAGGACGAGGGGCAATGGGGATAAACTGGAGAGGGGCAGATTTAGACTGGACGTAAGAAGGATTTCTTCACCATGAGAGTGGGGAAGCCCTGGAACAGGTTGCCCAGAGCAGTGGTGGCTGCCCCATCCCTGGAGGGGTTCAAGGCCAGGCTGGATGGGGCTTGGACAATCTGATCCAGTGGGAGGTTGGAACTGCATGATCTTTAAGGTCCCTTCCAACCCAAACTACTCTATGATTCTACTTCCAGAGCAGTTCCATGGTGGTGTAAATCAAGGAAGTGTTTTAACTACATTGATTTACTTCATATTAATATCTAACGATGCAATACTTTACAGAAAGGGAAATGGAATTTATTTCCTAAGTGCTTCCTAAAAGATAAGCTGATGCACTTTTGCTTCTCGGCAGAAATCTAATTTAGCAGACACTGATGTATGGTCACTGCACAATTCAGAAGGAACAAATATCAAATCACACCCCCTGACTTGCTGTCAGCAGTATCAGCTGTCAGTGATGCATGGCTGTCTCTCCCAAATGCAGTAGGTTTTGATGCTGTCATTTCCTTCAGTTATTGTTACTTAGGCACAAACATTTCTATTTTGTATTGTTCTAGCCTACTCAATAAAACAGATGAACATAAAATCACCTTTCCCTAGGGAAACCGAGATACATATACTGCAGGCACACACACATATTCCATCCTGGTCTAAAAAGACCAGGGTCGAATCCTGCTCATACATCAGTAATTTCTCCATTTTGTCTCTTACTGGACAGAGTCATTCACTGCTGTTTCATAAAGTTCTTCAATCCCAGACACCAGATCCCAACTCAAAAACGGCTCCAGAAGGCTGACACAGCTTTTCAGCATCCTCCAAGAGCACATCTAGGGGCTGTGATGAGATGGGCAGAGCTCGAGGATGGAGATACAGTTTGAATTGCCACATGCTGTGCAGAAGCACCCCGGCTGGTGCTGTGGGATGACACACGTGAAACCACACGAAACACAGTCAACCTACACAACGGGGTACGCGCCAGGCTGGATGAGCTCTAAGCAACCCGATCCAGATAAAGAGGCCCCTGCTCCTGCAGGAGGTTGGACTGGATAGGCTGTAAAGGTCCATTCCAACCCAAAGCAGTCTACACTTCTATGCCACATCACAGGACCAACACGTCAGAACTATAACACTTGCAGGAAAGCACAAATGCTGCTCTGAAGAGGTCTCAGAACAGGAGTGTCCAGGGTGGGTTGTGAAACAATCACAGTCAGCTCATTCACACAGAGCTTTTCACAGCCTTATCCCCCGAAAGAACACGCTGAAAACTCACTCTCCTTGTATCGGACAGTTCATCTTTAAAAATTCCCATTTTTATTCTTAAACACCATTTGATCTGCAATCTAAATAGGTAAAAGGTTCATTTTCCCCAATGTTTACTGTTTTGAATCATTTATCAGCAGCTAATTATGCTTCCTTACATAATAGTCTTATAAATCATTACAGACAATCACAAACAGTAAGTAGTTTACCCATAGCAAAGCTTTGACTCCCTCGTTCACACAATTTAAGTGAACAAACAGGGAAAGTACCTTCACACTTCATAAATCTAAGCCTTGTTTCCCTAAGTACGCACCTTTTCATAATTTTAACTTAACCTACAGTCTTATATCAGAGCCTTTTGGGTAATAAATAATGCAGAGACTTTCCATTAACTATAACTTCTAATCAAAAGCCAGTGGATCCAAGCATATCACCATCAAGGGGATGATTTACATCTCGGATAGCCGGTGCCTTTCTCTCTCTGAACACATGGAGTGATAAACTGAAGAATGCGAGGGCAAAGCACATGCATTTTTTTCCAAATCCAGCTCGTGCCACTGCTGCCAAGTCCAGAAAGAATTATAGCACCCACCACCTCAAATCAAAAGCAGTATGTGAGTTTTCAGCAGGATGGCACAATACCGCAATACCACAAATCAAACATATCATTCCTGAAACCAACTTAGTCACCTCCAGTTCCCTGGAGAGAGACATTACTTCCCTTCCCTTCCAACAGTCTTTCACTCCCACTCTGTCATCACTTTCTGTCCCTCTCAGTGCTGCCCAGGCTTTCAGGCTGTTATTGCACAGATCTGTTACTCTTCGGCATTGTTCCAGCGTTCGCATAACAACTCAATCCTAAGGGCTTCCCAAGCAGAAAGGAGAGAGGAGCAGGAAAGATGACAGTGGAGTGAAGATGTTGTAATCATGTATTTAGTTTTTCCGCACACACGCCTGCCTCGCCTCCCTTTCCCAACTGAATCAAACATGTTGTTAAATCATGCAAATTCCCTATAGATGCTCAGGATTTCCAGTCACACTGCTGATCCTGGGGATCCCCAGCAAAACCTCCAACCAAACCACCTTATAGGTGGAAACTACAAACACTTGCACAGAAGAGCACAGGAAGCCTGTAACATCCAGCTCTCACTGCATCATCCTCCCTCGTCACCACACATGCTCTGAGATCATCCAGCATTTCCAACCTGTCCTAGAAATGACATCTACATTTCTGATTAGGAAAAATCTGGACAAAAGGATCACAGCTCTGTTCCCTTCATGTCTGGCCCAGACTCATCCTCCTTTTATTTCAGACCACAGCACTTTCTCCTACCTACTCTGGACTCAGAGCTGTTTATTCTCCTCAGCCATCTCTCTCCTGAAACAAGGAGGTTTTAACCTGTAGCTCATAAAGCCTGTGGGCATCTGTGAAAGGCAGAGAAGGAAAACAGCCTCCTGTCTGGTCTTTTAAATTCTCTAGAAAAGCAATGAGCAGCTACATAGAAACAAAGGAACCTAACACTGGAAATGCTGAGGTCGATAGATCCAAAAACACTGGAAAGTACTTGTAGCATAAATGAACTCAACCTTTTCAATGCTGTGTTCAATGATGTTTCTGAGCCCACAAGTGAGGGTCTGGACTCTCCCCATCTGTTGTATATCTCCCCTGACGTGTGAAGTCAAAACCACAGCAGAGTACCACAGAAAAGTTGAACACTGCCTCATCCACATGGTTGGGATGCCAGCCATCACCCGACTGATACATTCCCTCCTCCACACCAAGTAACCTTCTCCTATGAACAAAATCCTTTCTGCTTTATTATACTTTGGTTTTATATTTCAGGTTTGAACCTTGAAAAGGTTCCATACACTTCTAATAGCAAGGTCAAAGAAGTTCTGACACGCTGCAGAGAAAAAAAAAGGAAGCACGTAACTTCAGGTAACATCAAAAGCCGTTACAGGACAGGACTTGAAATCTCGAGAACATGACACTGCACATATGTTCTGTCTTGCAGCTGCACCACAGTCTCCTGACGTGCTGAGAGGCCAGAGACTCGAGCTGCTGGGAAGCAACGGCTCATTTGGTTAAGCTAGAAACCACCCAAGTGAGTGCACTGGTCAGAGTGCACCAGAGCAGCGGCTGCCAGATCTCCCCTCGGGGCCAGAGTCCTCTGTCCTTAACAGAGAGAGACACCCCCATCCCCACGCTTGAGAGACCATGACACAGAAGGGTTCGCAGCCCTCAAGACCCTCATCAGATTGGTTTTTCGATTAATCCAAAGCTTGGTGCCAGAGGGAGGACACAACCGCACTGCTTGTTGTGTAGCTCCAAGAACCCGAGCTGCTCTGCAGTGAACATCACAACCCAAACTCCTGGTTGTAAAAGAGATATCGCAACGGCACCCTGGCTTTGCCCAAGTGCACGCTGCATCTTCCTCAATCACTCCTGCAGATTTATACCCCACTTCACCACCTGTAAAGATTGCAGTCTAAACAGATTCAAAGCAAGCCACAAAACAGGACAAGCATTCACGAGTAAAACTTGTACAGAGTGAGACAAAAGGGAAATGGATTCCCTCATATTTTACTGTTGGAAGGGGAGGCAGGAGGGCTAAGAAATAATAAGATATTAAAATATTACTTTGGAGTTATTTTAATAAGCATCTAGAAAACCCCGAAAATGCACTCCGTTTAATGTAAGCAGCACCAAAATATTAGAGAAATCTGCCTTCATCAGAGCACTGGCAGAGGCTGCCCAGGGAGGGGGTTGAGTCCCCTTCCCTGGAGGGGTTTAAGGGATGGGTGGACGAGGCACTGAGGGACATGGGTTAGTGATTGATGGGAATGGTTGGACTCGATAATCCGGTGGGTCTTTTCCAACCTGGTTATTCTATGATTCTATGACACAGCAATTAGAAATCCTGCATTTTATTTGCAGTAACTCAAGCTCGCTAGAGACACAGGGGCACACACAGGCTTTCCGATCCCTTCTGAACAAAACCATTCGATGATTCTGTGTTACAGATTCTGGGTCTTGCCCCTCTTGTTACGCCAGAGGGGTGTTCGACACGGCAGCTTCAGCTGGAATTACAGTGCATCGGCTGTGTCAGAGGAATTATTCCCACACACGTCATTCATCCCACCCCAAGAGAAGGCAGTGTGACTTGGCTGGAAGACCGATGAAAAAGGTTTCAAAGCCTCGCACGCCGTATAAAGGTTCAGCCACCAGGCAATTCCCAGCCTGTCTGATTTTTCCAGGGCAGCGGCAGAACGCTAGCCGTAGGTATTCAAGGAAGCCTGAAGGTCAAGAAATTAGAACAAGGCTTTGCAAGCCTGATGAAAAGAGTATCTCTCCAGTATCTCTCGTCACAAATTACCATTCTAACCAGCTCCCTGACAGCCAGTGGCTCCGTCCCCAGCACCGGGCTCGCTGTGATGCCATGACGTTGCTAGGCATGGTTGCTAAGCAAAGGCACACATGCAACAGCTCAACCTCAGCTTCATTACAGGGCAGCCTTCACACAAAAAACAAGAGGAGGAAAAAACAGCCACCTCAATTTTATATATACACACAGAAATTTCTCTGTACACTAAACAAGTAGCTAAGTTAGGCAATACAGCAGACAAACAGCTTTCTCCTCTGCGGCTCTACTGACAGTCACCATTCATTTCTCTCCTTCACAACATTCCTGACTTTGGAATTCAGCAAGACCCATTGTTCGGGGTTTCTGCTGAATGCTGGGCCTTGCAGGGAGCCAAAGAAACTGGTCAGCAAGAGACAGGAGGCAAAGGAAAGGGCAGTGGCAGCCCCAGACCAGCCCAAGTACTCTTAGCAATGAGCTTTGCACACAATTTGGACCTGAATTTTGGCCTAGAGCATCTTAGCAACAGGGTTCTAAAAAGATAAGCCCAGCAGTAACATTTCAAGCCAAGCCAGAGGCTGCAGGTGTTTCCACATATCTCCAGGACCCAGGATGTGGTCTCTCCTCTCTAACACCAGACACAGGAACACAGACACTCTCATTCATCTGCCTGGAATCAAGTATTTCATCTAGATGACACAGTATTAGCCATCTCCAGGACCAGAAGAACAAGACGCTTCTTCAACAGCAATAACTGAAGACTCAGAATAAAGGTCAGAACCATGATGAGTCATTAATACAAAGAGCAGATAAGTGAACAAGCATTTGCAGAAATAATCAGTTAGTAATGGGGTCTGTCTTCATCTGACAGGCTACTCACCACTCACCTGAAACAGATCTGAACCAGAATATTCCAGAGTACATTAGCCAGATCCACTTAAAAGTACAATTTAGCTTTGTAACACCTACTGGAATGAGAAAAATGTTTCTGTGTGAGCAGACTGAGATTCATGGCATCACCAGGCAATACTTCTGCCATCCAGCACATGGAAGCAAAAGCACACGTGCCTGACCTCCTCTTCTCCATCCTCCGTGCCCTGGCAGGCAAAACAGATAGGAATAGGCTCATACAACTGCTGTGCTCCTTGGATCAGACATTTACAGTGATGCAAAACCAAGTTAGACAACCAGCCAAGAGACGGTTCTCACTCATTCAGCTTGTACTGTTCTAAGTCACCTCTGGGTCTCCTCTGCTGTCCAGTTGGTGGGGATGCAACCTTCTGAAAACCACTTCCAATCCCCCAGATCTGGGAGGAGACAAGATGCCAGGCTCTCATTTCCCACAGGTTGCTGGGATAAATGCAGAAGTCACTGAATCTATTGCCACTGTCAAAGCTGCTCAATAAATTGAACATACAGTGCTGCTGTTCCCCTTCCAAGGCAGTACCAATGCTAGCACACCTCAGAGGTGGCTGACCAAGACACACAGGTAAAGTTCGTCAAAGAACACAAAAAACCCTCCATGATCCTGTCCTCAGAGCAGAGCTGAACCAGTTAACCACTTCCTCACTGTGCCATTCACCAACCTTGTACAATTCTTCCTTCATTTCAACGTGAAACCATGTTCCTCACGTACTGGAACTGCTCTTGCTCTGTATCAGGCAGATTTACTGGGTGCATTAAACACATGGTTTAATAGCGATATTCTCCAGCAGAAACTTAAAGCAACGTCTACTGTGATCACTATTACCAGCGTTCAGAGCTCAACATTTTTCACACTAAATACGATTTCATTCAATACAGAACATGAAAAAGTTACAGTTAATGATGATGCCACTCTGCTTCCAGTCCAACAGAGGACACATACGAGACTTTCAGACAAGCATTACAGCTCAAGTAGGTTAGAAGAGATGCAAAAACAACCACTGAAGGCAAATGATGGAGTCCAGCTTCTAAGTTTGCTGAGCCTTAACCACGCTGGTTGGCAGCTCAGCCCTAGGCTCAAGGTCTCCAGCCAAGAAAACCCTGATTATCAGAAAACCATGAGTGTCCTTTGCCAGTTGCAGTCTGAGTTAATTTTCCAGATTCACCACTACAGTCAGCAGTCTGAAAACTGCAGAGATACAGCAAATGACTAGCAACTGGGCTATAAAGCACACATATGGACGTGTGCTAATGTGTATATACAGACACTGAGATGTAAAGTTAAAGCTAAAGAACCCTTAGTTGTTACACACTGCCTCCTTCCAGGCTTGGCAATCACATCACATAATCCCATTTACAAATATGTTAGCTTTTCTGTTCTGTATTTCACACTGTAAGATTTGCATTCTAGCCTTACTGCTTTGATGATTATAAACATTATTCTAATTTCCAACCTAAAATTAATTCACAAGCAGTTTATGCCCGTTTGGTTTTATACCAGCATTCTCCGTTCAACACTCCTCCCTGTTTTGTTTCTACCTGGCCTTGATGTATTTATAGAGAATAAGTAGATGCCCTTGTAACCCTGTTTGCCAGTCTAAATAAACCCTGGGCTTTCACTAAACACCCTCCACTCCTCTGATCATACTCCTGTCATCCTCAACTCATTCCAGTTTCAGTTCCTCCTGTGCAGAGGACATCTTGCCACTCCAATCATTCCAGTGAAGGTTCCTCTGTGTCTTACAAACTCTTACCAGCTTTCCCATCCCAGCAGCAAAACCCAGTGGATTTGTATACACGCTTTTGTGATTCATCGTACGGGAATTCCAAAGGTTTCTGACCATCCCTCAGTGGAACTAGATTTCACAAGTGAGGTTTCAAACCAAACACCATGCCACCTCCAAATCCCAAACAAGCTGAAACTGAGTTTCCTGGTGCTTCCAGCAATCCCACCTCTCACCAGCAGCCACTCATTAACCACCTTAAGAGCAGGAATTACCTGCAGAAGTTCACAGCTGCTTAATTCCTGATGAAAGTGGGAATCTTGTGCAGACCATCCGTTACTTGAAGTCGTTTGCTCGGCTGGAAGAAGTAACAATTATCCCAATATTCAGCCAGAATGGCCTCTTCTCCAGGGATGTAATTTTCTCCCTTCAAAACTTTCTCTTTCAAAATGGTCTGTTAATCAATTTTGACTGCTCCCTGAGCACCACGACTCTTCTACACAGCCATTGTCAGCATAATAATAATACCAAGCACTTACATAGCCATTTCCATCTTTCCAGCACTTCACAAGCATTAACCAATTAATGCATATTCTTCCCATGCTGTCTCTCACACGACTAAGAGCCTTGCTGAGTTTTCCTGTGGCTTCCCTTACTGGCTCTTCAGTCACTCCAATATCCTTTAACTGAATCCCAGTCTCCTTTGCAGTGTTTCATTGAGCAGTTTGGTCCAGAAGAGACCTTAAAGCCCACCCAGTTCTAGCTCTGCCACGGGCAGGGACACCTCTCACTGGATCAGGGGCTCCCAGCCCCATCCAACCTTCCCTTGAACCCCTCCAGGGATGGGGCAGCCCCCCCTGCTCTGGGCAGCCAGGGCCAGGGCACAGAAGTGCTGCACCCTCCTTTGATAACGAGAATGGCTTTGCAACACTATGCGCACTTGCACACATTTTTACTGGAAACCAAGATTAAGCCTAAAAAAAAAAAGACGGTTTAACAGGTGGCTAAGGCACTAAGCTTAAACTTGGGAGGCATCGAGTTGACCCTGGACTTGGGGCAAGGTGTCAAGGGGCAAGAGATCAGGTAACTCCTTTGTGTAAGGCCTCACAAAACCAAAATGAGTTCATCTAAGGACCACAGGTCTCTGCAAAAGGAACTCAAGCGGACTCAGGTTTACCAACTCTTTATTTATAACCTAAGAAATACAGACAGATGCCTCGTAGCCTTCACAAACACTCCTGAGTTTTGCAGCTAACATATCCTTTCAGAAAACCCCACCTGAACATCCCAGCAAATCTTGCTGCAGGAGTCTGAGACTCAATGAAAGTGTTCAGGATTATTCAAAAAGCTTCTTAAAATTTTACTCTTATTTCCTGTCTGCAGCTGTAAAGTGAACCCTGTGATGATTTCATTTCTCCCCACCTCCAGCCCAGATGTCTATAAAACTAACGCAGGGCGAGCATGGATTTCTGCTCAGTGATTCCCAATAGGTGAATCTTGGGAATCTCCGATTTTACCTGTCTCCCACCAGTTCAATGTTTCACCCAGCAGTTCAACTCAAAACTGAAGTGAAAAATCAGGAAAGGAAGCTAATTTGACAGAAAACATTTGTATAAACCCCTGCAAACAGACCCTACAGTTTCACTCAGTCTCATTTATAAGGTGCTAATTATCCCCAAAACAAACTTCTCAATTTGTATTTAAATTATTTTCCAGTTAAAGAATATTTGCATTTAAATAGCTTCTCCATTGTGTTCAAACACAAACTCTGCTCCATCTCAGGTGTCAGAACTCCTTTACTTCCAAAAAGGTAAGAAAGGCAAAGCAAGGTTCAAGGCAAAACCTGTTTCAAACCACAGCCAAGGCCCAATTCAAAGATTTCCTCATGATAAGTTCTCATCATTAGTCTCAATCCCCCTTACCAAATCCATGTTATCATTAAAAGACTCGAAAGTAGCTGCGATTTCATTTCCATCATTACAGACAGACACATGGCTTCGGAACTAAAGTTCAACGCTCCCTCAAGGCCAGGGAGAACAGAACTTGTCCCAAGAGAGATCTTAGACCCAGCTACAAATCTCATCTCACTAATAATTTAGAAGACCTCAGTCCTTGAAATTCTCACAATATGAACAATTTCATCATTACAGGGATGGAGAACTGACAGTTTAAAGAGAATAATACAGAGGATACAGATTCAGCTTTAGAAACAAGCCTGCCCAAAGCTCAGAGGGAGTGCAAAGCATTTTTCTTCCGCTCCACAACACGTTTCGGCTTATAACTTGCATCGTTACACATCAATAGAATAATCTGCTTATGTTTTTATGCATTTATAACTACATGGAAAGCACAGAAGTTGCACAAATCTACTCTTGGTAGCTGCAGGGGGGACAACATCCCCTTTAGCACCTTGGACTCAAACAGAAAGGAGACAGAAGTTCTGTAGAAGATGATGCAGAACAACTGACTTCACATATTCAGCAAATGCCATAACCAGCAAACTAGCTGCCACCAGTGACCAGAACCTCATGCCTTCAGATACCTAAAACCCAAACATCCTGAGTAGGCACAGATTCCACTTATTAAAACCTCTTCATCCTCCACCACCATTCTCATTCCCCTACACTCTCCACCAAGGAACACATTGCGCATTTACAAGAGCTTTGAGATCTTCTAACAAAACAGTCTGCCAGACATCTGTATTATAACAGCTTCCACTTGTATTATATTTGAATTACAAAAAGAGGCAAAGAGAAGGCAATTTCTCCTAGGAATTTTTGTTAGGATATATAATCCAATTTTGACTCGATTTTGTTAACAGCTCTTTCATATTCACTTCCTTTAAGTACTGTGCTCTTGATATTTATTAATGCCTACTTGTCACCTTGAGCAATCAATGAAAGTCACCACAAGTTGACAATACACAGGCAAGTTAACAGCTCACTTTCCAAATGAGACAAAAAAAAAAAAAAAAAAAAAAAAAGGACAGGCACATTCTCTACATAAATAGCTACACATGGTTTCTAGCAGATTAGTCTTAGGAAAGAAGTGAAAGGCTTCAATCATATTGAATTTTTCAGTCCCTTTACACACGAATTTTGCGTATATAACAGGAAGAGTGAATTCTACACTGAAACCTATCAGGTCTCTTAACGATAAACGTCCCTCTGTCCAAACCTCATCCTGAGAGCTGATGGATGCTCTGAAACTACAACAGCAGACTTGTTCTTATCCTGTTCTGATACAATTTAGAAAGATTCTCCTGCAAAGTCCAAATCTGCCTCAACTTGTACACCAATATTCCCATCAGCTGCAGTGATCAATCCACTCATATGCAAAGTCCAAGCCATTTCCATACAAATTCTATATTCTGTGACCTCTGTGTACACATAATAAACAAAGAAACTCAGAGCTTAGTTCCATTACCATTATACTTACTATTTTATTTTTCTTTCACCTCCTCCAGTCATTTAAAACCCCATTTTCACCCTTAGACATATTCCATTTAATCGTAGTTTTCAATCCCAAAAGCCAATCAATACCTTTCTTCTTCCATCTACATAGCTCTCAATCAAAGAGTTAACAAGGGGTGAATTGAATCGACTTGTAGGTTCAAATTGGGTATTTTTTGTAAAAAGTCTCATTTAGTAACTGCACTCATGGAAAAGAATGGAAAACTCCCCAAAATAGCTCTCATCGTTATATGCCCTGGCAAAAAAAGGTGATAATTGGTTCTCTGATTTCAGACTGTCACAGCATTTAGCTGGGACACAACAGACCCACCCATAAAACATTATTTTCTGAAGCACCTTAAATCCAGGGCAATGAACTTGCTCTTCCTAAAGCGACTCCTTTCCATCAGAACCAACTCAGCTGCTGCTGAAGAGGTGGTAACAGCACGGGTCTCACAGGGTTGTCCCCCATCTTAAGCCTTGTCAAGAAACAGAAACCAGCACGGTAAGTGCAACTAGAAGAAGACATCGTGGTCTACCAGACATCCATGCCAATGTACTAGATGGTCAGTCCTCATGATCAAGACCCATGAACTTCACTACCCTGTGCATCAGCTCTAGGCATTAAGCAAATTGCTACCTGCAGAACAGAGACATTCCACACGTTCCCGCTGCACACCAGCATTTGATGGGGTTTTTAAAAACATTTTCATCAAAAAACACTGCCAAAGTACAGAAACTCCAACACAATTGTTCCACCAACCTTTGAAGAGCTACACGGTTAGCACAACATCGCACCACAGCCTGTGGAAATGGAACCAGAGTCCTCCAAAAAAGGGAGGAGCCCCATAAGGAGTAGCAAGCAAGGGACACATCATCCCTCTTTGATCCTCCCAGGACTGCCACCCTCAGAGGTCGTGCATTAAACCCTGTCCTTCAAATGCTTATTACCGCAGCGGGTGGACGTTGTTTTAATATTAACAGAGTAAGTCCTCCTCCAAGGGGTGCTTAACTTTGATGAAAACATCCCAGGATGGTTGCTGACAGATGTCCAGTGGTCACAATCAGTGCCTAACCTTTCCCTAATGGAGACAAAACAACAATAGAGGGACATAAACAATATGCTGCATGATGCAAGCAGCAGCTTTAAAAATGGCATCGACTTTGGAAAAGCACCAGGCTTCATTATCCTTCTGAGAAGGAGACTTCCTTTCTGGGAGGAAATAGATTTTTCTTGACGTTCCTCAGTGTATCAAAGAGGAAAGGAACATAAAATTGTGCCTTTACTACAGAAAAAGGAGCTCCCTCTTTCCTTACACCCACTTTGGCTTCAACCGCTCACCAATGTCAGACCAAGCATCTAACAAAGGACCAGATACTCCTCTGCCCTGCAGGGACGAGAGGAGGGGAGAATCCTGCTGACGATCGAGTTAAACCACGTGGAGGAGGCAGGACTGGGGAATAGAATGAGATCCAGTACATCCTCACTTACATTTGCAAACTGCAAGAGCAGCTTTTCTGCAAGGTGTTTCCACTGCCAACCTGCACCACTCCTTCCAGATGGGAGTGGTGAGAGTCCCGGTGGGCGACTAGGTCAAGAGTTTGGGAACACACAACTACAGTGAGAATAAAAGCAGAGCAAGGGGAGAGCGGTAACAAGGACCTGAGCAATCGTGCAAGTCCTTACTGGAACAGAAATGGCTGTTTATTATATATCCAACTTCTTTTTTTTTTTTTGCTATGAATGCCTTACTTCTTGAAGACTTTCACCTCAATGTCATTCACAATTAATCCCAAATTGTACATGTAATGGCTGAATTCACTCCATGCAATCAAGGGAGAAAACCAGGAGCATAAGACTTCTGTAGCTAATCAACCCAGTGCAATTTGTATCTGCCGAAAGCTTTTCACAAACATCCTAAGATCTCTCTTCAGAATAAATCTGTAAATCATTTTAGGATTCTGCAAATTCTATTTATCCCTATTTCACAGAGGGGGAAGAGAAAGACAATGACTAAGACACCCTCAAGGTTTCTTAAGTGCCAACAGCCACGGAAAACAGCAAGAACTGGGCTTTAATGACTTCTGCAAGTCAAGAGAGTGTGCAAATAGAAGAGCACTGAACCAGAAAATCCCCAGTTGTAGTTAATTCTCTAGGTACAATAAACTCATCTTTCTCATCTATTTCAGTGCTTCTAGCACCTTCTCATACAAGCGGCTCTGGGCACTGGCAGGGCCTGGAGCATCAGGCTGTGACTGTGGTCAGTGAAACAGCCTGTTGATCTACCTCCTGCTAAAACCAAGAAGCAGCTAAAACCTTTGCATGGAAAGAAAGGTGGGTGGCACCAGGGCAAGTGGATGAAACCCAAGTAAGGCCTTTTGATCAGGACACAACAGACTCAACATTCCATAGAGCCAATGCAAGCCAAAGCCCTAAAGAACACATCTTCTCTTCCTTTTGTTGTAAAATGTTCTGGATAGACACCTTTATTTGATATTCATTGTTGGTTCATCTGCCCTAAAATAGGAACTGCAGACATGTTGATAAATGGACAGAGAAATTGTTCTTTTTCAATGTGAACTACTGTAAAACACCTTCACATCTGCCAGTAGAGATACAGGCTCAGATCTCATCTGCAGAGAAAGTCTCTCCAAAACATCTCTCTCTCTCGGAAGCAACAGCACAGGCATTTCTGCGCTGCTGTTTAGCAGGCAAACCCACACCGGAGCAAGAAGACCTGGAGCCTCTTCTACCTCTGCTGCATGACCTTGGGCAAACCTTTTGCATCTGGCTCTGCCTGTGACCTGACGCACACGTAACGCGAGACATCTTCAGGCACACACTGCTGCTGCCCAGTCCTTCTCTTGCAGGGCTAATAACGGAACAGGAGCAGCAAGGCCTCCTTACATAGAGAGAAGGGGAAAACTCAGCCAGCAGGATATAGCATGCTATTAATCTTCTGGTTGCAGATAGAAAGAGCTGCCTTCTGGGGTCAAAGAAGAATGAGGGAGTCCCAGTGCCAGGGAGGACTGAGGTTTGAGGGTTTTGGAGAATCTGGCAGCAGCTCCATCCTCAGCCCTGCACAGCATCACTCTTACTGAGGTCAGTCTGAAGTACGTACAAGCATAAAGCGAGTTTCTGGTGACGCTGGTTGCCTTCCTCACGTACTGTCCTTGGATAAACCAGCCTTGCAGCCGAGCGGGCAGAAAGCCCCTGTGTTATGCTCTCCACTTATCTCCACAATCCTCCAACACTCAAGAATTGCATCCAATACTTGTTGGCAGTCAGGACTGCACTCTCTTCCAGGCAAGGGCTGCCTCCAACAGCACGTTCACACCACAGCAGACAAGGACGACGGCTCATGCAGCTGCTGAGTTTTCCATACCAGAAATACACTAACAGAGGCATTTCTCCAAGTGATTCTCCCCCTCCTTCCCTCTCTCAGTGCCTGCTCCCCCCAGAGCTAGGCCATCCATGCATTTTCAAGTAGATTTTTACAGTCAGTGATGGGGAAGGATTTTTTTGGGTAATTACTCCCCTATCAGACATCTCCCTGGCAACTACAGCTGCTCCAGGGCTCACAGCTCCAAGACCCTTCTCCTCTCCTGGTGAAGTCATAGATCATCAGATACCCCAACTCCATCATTCATATGACCTCAGAAATTATCACACCAGCAGGACTCTGACAGAACCCCCAGTTCTCTTCCCAGCAGAAAAAAACAGTGGTACATGTACAAAATCCAAGCAGTTCATTTATTACTACAGTGGTAATGCCGGTACCTCGAGAGACCATGAAATTACTGCAAGAGACTGAATCAGGGAATGCACCTGACACAGGAGAATGAACAAATACCATGCTGCTCACTGTGAAGCCACATTAAAAAGGGGAGGGGAATAACTCTTCTCCACTCCCATGCAAGGAAGGTATAAAAATCACCCTGAAGCTCCCTGAGGCAGCATAAAGTCTCCATTCTGGCTGGCTGTGTTCATGGCAGCAAAGAGACTGAAAGAGACTTAATTTGATTTCTTTAATCAATGGGATTTTCCCAATTACACATTGCCTGCTATCAGATCAGCCTGCCCCTGCATGGCACATACATTTTGCAGATTACTTCACTGCATCATGTTTATTGCAAGCAAAGTACATCGATTTCCATAATTGCACTGTATTTCACTCCTCCAGAAATGCTGTATAAACACCAAAAATGTGGGTGCTACTATCGGGTTTTTTTTAATCTCTGTATCTTGATTCCTTTGACAGCAACGCAAGCACCTGCTGCTCAAAAAGGCTCTCACGCCCCACTGGAGGCCTCCGAAATAACCACACAGTTGCACTGAAAACAACTCCCAACAAGCAGCTTCACGCTCTTTTTGCCAGGAATTAAAAACCGAAACGGGAAAAGCGATTTTGTGTTTAAGACCGATGCTGACAGGTTTGCAGCTCTGCCACAAATCCACCAAATGACCTTGTGCAAATCACCCAGTAACGTCAGGCTCCTTCCATCCAAGGGGCAGCTGCTTCAGGAGGGAGAGCAGCCCCGGGTCACACAAGCTGCAGAGCCTCCTCCTGTCCCTCCCTGCCCTTGGAATAGGGAAGAGCAGAAGCAGCACACACGGACATCACCCTTCCAAAGCACCATGGCAGGAAAACAGGGCAGAAAAGGACCCCAACATGGTTTCTACAGCCTGGTACTAGCAGGGAGGTCACTGCTGTTGACTGTTCCATAGCTCCTGCCACTTCCACAACTTCCCAGTTCTCTAGATTTAACACAGACACAGGTTAAGAGAACTCAATTAGGGAAGCCCGTTAATTCTTTTTGCGTCTACTTTGAAAGAGGTTACTGTGTGATAGCATGCAGGCTCACTCATTGCAGTCAGGCATCTGGGTGACAAGCATATATATTGGAGCTCTCAATAAATATATTGAAATGTTTCCCTTAAAAATAATCAGCGCTGCACAGACTTCATTAAAATACTGCGCTAGACAATAAAACCCCAGTTAACATGCAGGACTGAAGGTCATCTCTGTTCCAACAGCCAGTCCTTCTGGGTGGAGCACCACATTTACCTGCTTTTAAACCCCTTTAAAGGCTGATGCTGGGAACCTTCGCACCATTCACCTGCAACCACAGAGGCTGCATAAGGATATCCGAGCCAACACATGCCACTACGCTACCTCTAGCATTTTTGGGTGCTATACACACATAAAACAGGAAACTCAATGCTAGATTACCTATTCGAGCAGTATGTAATCTTTGTTACTCAATTTAATAATTCCTTTTTATAGCCTTTGAAATCCTATCTTACCCCTTCCACTTGAGTTTGCTACTTTCTTTTGGGCAAAAGGCTAACTCCTGGTATTTCTGAACCTCCCAATGCCTAGAAACATGCAGGACAGTGAAGAAGTATCATTTAAAAACCACTTAGCTAAACACCGCTTGGTTATAACTTCCTTTAAACCCATGAAAAATTCCTCCAGCCCCACGTCTCAATATTCCTTTGATAAAATCAGACTTGTCTTTTAATACTATGGACACAGAGACACCTATTGCAGCTTTATCAACAAGCTCTTTATGCCAGCTATACCCAGACAACAGGCCTCCTAAGTATGCAGAGCAGTGAAAGCTGAAGGTCCAATGATCCCCTGCACAGTCCTAACATGAGACTCAAGTGCAAATCCAGTGCTGGTTTAGCCAGAGAACTAAGCATCCTTCTCCCCTCTAAAGAAGGTCTCTCCATTAGAGCTGGCTCAGGGCTTAGTGCACGCAATGGGAATGGCGTAGAGGTAAGAGTGACCCTTCAGCCCCCTCTCCATGAGGGTTTTATTGCTACGGCTGGATGTTACACAGCCAGTATCATGGACATCAGGCTGCCTGACCTTCCCCCCCAAACCTGTCAGACCCTCAATAGTATCATAACAACTTTCTCTGGTCAAGATCCATGCCAAATTTAAGCAAGAGTTGGGGAGGGCAGCAGCAAGAACAGGAGCACAGCTGTGATATTTGGCATTTCAGACTACTGGCCTCTCAGGAACCAGAGCAGGGAAGTAAGCACCACTCAGTAATCCAGCAGTTGCAAATCCCTGGAGCACAGGTGGAAGTGAATAACAGACCGGGAAGGGGAAAGGATTATTCTTCACTCGTCCCTGGAAGTCACTTTTGCAGAGGAACATGTATGCTCTATAGCATGATACTGCAAATGATCAACTGCTCAACTACACCCTGAGCCCTAAACCACCTTGGCAAAAATATCCACTGGGATCAGATTGCCTGGATCACATTCCCTGCACTCATTCTGACATGGGCTTTCTTCTGACAGAAACTTCCAGAAAACTGGGAGGCAGCCACTGGTGCTCTGGATCTGACATCCACATCTGTGTCTCTGCGGGCTGGCTCAGCCAGGAACCACCAGCCAGCTGAATACAGAATGTCCCTAGGAGGCATCTGACACGACGGAGACTGAGCTCAGGGGCAAGGAAAGCTTGAGCTTGGATGTTCTCCAGTAGCACTGAGAGGCCGTCACAAAAATAAAAACCAGCATGACAGGGAACGAACAACTGTACAGCATAGAAAGCCTCCTGTACCCCAAGTGATGAACTCAATACAAAGAGTAAGAAGACAAAAGTGGAACCGCTTTGCTACGGTGCCACAACATGAACTGAGACCCAAATATCCAAAGCTTGAAGTGGAGTCCCAGCTACTGCACAACAGTCCTCTGAGCAAGGGCTCCTCTTGCCTTCCCGTCCCATCATCTTGGGCACATCCATGGGGGAAAGCATGCTGCACCAAGTTCTTCACCCAGAACTCAGAAGCGAGCACACTGGTGTCAAGGGGCACGTTCACTACAATCCAGCCAAACCCAAGTGCCCAGCCTTGTACAGAGAACAAGGAGATGGAAAGAATGGAGTCTGTTCACATTCACCCGAGGACCACCTGTGCAAACAGCCTGCTGAACGGTGCTGAACACCTATGGAATCGTTCACATCTCTCCTCTCCCAGCACAAGGGCAAGGAAGCAACACAATGCCCTCTGTGTTCCCAACCTCTATAAGGACCAGGAAGCCAGTCTGGTCCCAAGGAACAGAGCTGTATCCTCTAAACATCTGCACCTTCCAACTGGTTTCCATAAATGGCTCCTTCCCGGTAACAAAAGGCAATAGTGAGACATGAATGAAAAGACAGGAATCATTCATTCCATTTAGCTCCGATATTCCCCTGTTTCAGCATTGAGTAGGACTCAGATCAAAACAATATGCTCAGCTCTTGCCACAAAATACCATCGTTTCATCATATGTCACAACCAAATGTAATCAGGCTGGTGACTGTTCATTTCCATCCCTCCCCTTCAGAGTTACTATCTCCCACCCCTAACCCTTAAAAACACACCCTCAAATCACTGAGTAGCTTACACTTCCCTAGCAGAGTGACTGCCCCTGAATCGCGCTCTATCCCATGGAGATTTAAGACAACAGAACAAAATAAAAGGATGATTTACAACATAAACATACACACGCATCAAAACCCATAAATAGCTTCCCGTTCCTCCATTCTTCAGAGGAAAGGTCTGCCAAAAACTATTTTCCAACAGAAAAAGCAAAAAATTCAGTGGTTTAAAGTGATCAGATCCTTTTTTAAGCTGGTGCACCTCTCCCTAGCCCAGTCCAGAACAAGATGCTGACCAGAAAAGCACAGTGCGTAGTGGTACCAAGACCCCTCTATCGGAGGCCTTCGAAAGGAATTGGATGTGTGCATCCATACGCATCTGGCCAATGTCAATTCTAGTGCCGATGCACAGTTAATTACCCCAACAAGAATAGAAAGGACAATTATCCCTGTTCCTACTTGTTTTGACAGTCAAGAAATGCAATTTCAGACTCATCCCCCCCCCCAACCCCATATTTCTGAGGCCACACATGGATCGCAATCAGCTTGCAGCCAAAGACAAACTCAGTGCCCTCTGCAGACCTTAAAAGCACTGGTGGGTCATTACTGCACCCTTAAAATCAAAAAGGGGGAACTACACCAACCTCTCCTACTCTCCCTATACAAAATAAACTCCAGGATACGGCAAACACCTCTCCTACGGCTCCGTGGGTCCTTGGCACGAGCCAAAGCTCTTGGCTCGCCTTTAGAGGCAGCAACACCTGAAGAAAGCACAGGTTTTGTGCCATTTTTAGCAGAACAGGGTTGGGGTACAGGACTACTGACACAGCACGGCTGATGTGATGCGAGGAGGGTTTTTCCCCTTTGTATTTTCAAGGCAGCCAGAGCTACTCAGACAGTTTTACAGGCACAGCTCTACTGCCACACTATGGGTACTCGGGGTTATAGCCACCCACCCAGATCTGGGAACAGGAGAACCTGGAACTAAAGCCTCTTAGGAACTTTGTTATACAGGGGTTCAGGGTTTGCTCAGAGAAAGCACTGAGCTCCCCATCCAGATGGGATTTTCTGGAATCAGACCTTCAAACCATGGGCTTGGCAAAGGGAGGTGCATTTAGTCCATACGCTCACTGTCTTTCAGATACGCAGCAGCCAGGTGCTGATTTCAAAGTTGGTATCTTGCTTAACAAAAAGACCATTAGTAGGATTTCAGAATTTGTTAAAAAAAAGAGTGAGGAAAGAGGAGCTATTGACCAATGCCTCTAACTCTGGTGCAAATAAACACCTGAGCTCTGAAAAGCTTTTGCAGATCTTCTGCTCACAGAGAGCATCAACCTCTGGATGAAGGATCCAGAACAGACAGCACTCCAAAAAAAGCAGAGAGAACAGAGCCAGGGGCCAGAGGAGAAAGGATTGAATAGGCTGAGTAAGCCCATGCAGAAAAAAAGCCTGGGAGATCGAGTATGAAGAAGCTACAGATAGCTTAGAAGAAAAATGCTGTAAACCCCTGCTAGAGTAAATCATATATTTAGGTATCTCTACCTTGGTCTACTTGTATGAGAAAAGCACAAGAGAAAACCATTCCAGCAGCTTCTGTTGCACACGGGCTACGTGTTCCTGCTAAAGCAAAGAACAACATTGACCAAAATAAACTGTCATCCCTAAGACTTGGAGGTGGTTTGGGTGGTTTTATACCTTTTCCTGATAGAAAAGTCAGCAGAACTCTTTAGGTCAACTGCAAGAACACTCAGGAGGAGCAGTTAATACTTATTTCTGCTCTACTTAGAGGCAATCTGCCTTACATAATAAAATCAATGTTACATTATAGGTAAAGTTACCCAAAAAGAAAAAAAAAAAAAAAAAAAAAGAGGGCAAAACACAAGAAAGTTTCATGCCCATTAACACACAATTACACATTCCTTCATCCTGAGATAAGGCAGGCAAGATAAATGTTACTTGGAAACTCTTGGAAATCGGGGCACTGCACACTGTTGAAAGACGACAGTGTCAAACCGCTCTCCCACTCTTCCCCCTCCTACACACCCAGAAGGACGGTCTCTAAATATTGGCTGTTTACACCAGAAATAAACTTCAGTCCTTAGCTATGGTTTTGCTACAAGAGCAGAAAAAACGGAGGGGATGGAAGCATAACTCCCCCCTAATTCAAGTCGTCTTATGCTGTTTCAAGTCAATAAACATGTATTTGACAAAAAAACCATGATGCTGAGGCCAGAGAGCTCATAAATAAGAGATGATGAACCTGAAAGGGAGGAGGAATAAGAGAAAAGTGCTTCAATCTTCATGCAAGGCATCCTGAATCTCCTCTGTCAGCTGTGGGCAAACACCAGGGCAGTGAAATCATGAATTAAGATGCAAGGAAAAGAGAAGGCGAAACGGTGATGGCATTTTTCACAGTCATCTTGCACGGCGTACAGCAACTGCACAAATGATTTCACCCACCGGAGGAGGGGAAGGAGATCAAATAAAGCCACCCTTTATTATCCCATTACTTAAAATTGTTGTTCCCAAAGGATACAGAGGGAAACTATCTTGCACAAAGCTACAGAGGTCTGAGGGAAATACTCTCCTTATTGAACACTATGGGGAAGCATGTGCCGAGACACAAGTGCACACACACAGTGCCATCCTTCCCCGCCACCCCCCAGAGAGGATTAACAATGCCCCTTTCATCTAAGGAGCAGGAAGAAAAATGCTTCTAAAGTTGCCAGCTTTCTCCATTACACTTACCAGTCACCGAGACGGCCAGCAGCCCCACGGAGAGCAGCAGCACCCGGCTCCAGGAGCTCATTTCCACCATCATGAGAGCAAAGATCCCCAGTTTCCCCCAGTTCCTTCCGAAGCCGCAGCTGCATCCCGGCTGGTCCCATCCCAAGGAAGGTTGCATGTCAAAGGGCAGCAGGAATGGGGCGTGCTGGGGGTTGCTAGTTGTTGGGGTTTGCCCCTTTTTTCTTCCCCTTTGCGATTGGGATAGTCCTTGGCTCGGCTGGATGAGGAGGAAAAAGGAAAAGGGGGGGGGGGGGGGGGGAAGAAGCAGGTCAGGCTTGTGATTTTTTTTTTTTCAGCCCCAGAAAAAAAAAAATCCCACCGCATGGAAGGCTCTGAGCTTCTGCAGCTGGAATGAACCAAGTGTGGCAGCAGCTCGGGGAGAGGAGAGGAGGCAAGGAAAGGAGAGGAAAGGAGGGCTGGCTCGTCCCTCCCGGTGTCTGTCTTCGAGCCAGCTCCTCGCCGCTAGCAGCACACGGTCCCCAGGGATTTATACTTTTTTATTAGCCACTTGATTAATCATTCCCATGTCTTCATTCTCCTCTTCACCAAACGCTGCGGAGGGGAGAGGGCACGGGTGCTGTGGCGAGGGGCTGCTGTGCAGCCACCAAATAGATCAGCTACAGCTCCGCTTCCTCGAGCCAGCACGACCCTCCCACCAGCACCCACAAATTATGCTTTAGGGTCGCACTTATTTTTTTAATACACCTAATTCTTGTTTCTCGTACAGGTCTAAGTCCCACAGCCCCCTGCTTGGCATGGAGCAGAGCACAGCAGGCATCCCCATCCACACCCGCAGCAACTCTGCTATGAAGACATCTGCCAGAGCAATGCAGGCTCCGGCTCCCTCGCATCTCCCCTCTTCTCCTGCCTCTGTAAACAACTTGATGATATCAACACAATTCTGTGATGAAGCAAATTTCCTTACAAACGCAAGAGGGATCACAAAAAGAACCACCACCACCCCACCCAGTCTGCGACCAGTCCTCTAGCAGGGATCCCAGCAACCCCTGACACTGGTGGGACTGGATCAGAAGAAGGGCTGCTGGAGGTGGGAGAGTCTGTGCTGGCTGTGCCCTCCCAACAGGCTGTAGTGCTGTCCCCCTTCGCAGGGCTGGAAAAAGTGGGATTTCTCTACCAGCCCCTTTTTTTTTATTTTTTTTTAAACATCCATCAGTACATTTCTCCCTGTAGCTGCATTCAAGATGGTAAAAAATGCAGCCCGTTAAAGCCATAGTCAGGACTTAATTATCTCAGTACTGATGCTCATATCTATAGACAAGAAAAATAACTCTAACATGACAGCAAAGCTTAAAAAAAAATAAATAAAAGACTGCCTTGAATATCCTACATCCCCAAATCCTTCCCGGCAGGAACCCACTCCAGTGCTTCCCTTTCGGTTCCCAGTGGCACCGGGGGTGTTGACCAGGCAGAGCCCCCTCTCCATCCCAATCCCCCTCCCCTTTTTCCCCTGGTAGTGCCTGCTCGGGGCTCCCTCGAGGGATGCTGAGACAGCGAGGATGGAGAGCCCAGTGCCTGGTGCCCACTGCGGGCTGGGGCTGAGCTGGGACCAGGACCAGGTCCCCCCAGCTCTGCACCCTCATCTCACCCCACCAGGGCCACCGGCTCCTCTCGCCCATCCCCCCTGCCTCGGGGTTTTGCATTTGCTGCAGTTTCTTGCTGCAAACCCCCCCTTCTTCAGTCTTGTTCCGGTTGCCTTGAATGAGCTTATTTGACAGCTAAAAAACAAATTATATCGAGGGCTTGCAAATCTGTCCCTCCACCCTCAAACCCATCCTCTTTCTCAGTCGCTCTCCCTGTGTCCCCTCTGCATTTCAATCCCCCCGCTGCCTACACCGGGAGCCGATGCCAAGAGCCACGGCAACCAGGGCTGTTATATGAAAGAGTTGCTTTATGTCTGTTCAGGCTGCAGTGTCCTATTCCAATAGACCTTATTGTTCAAAGGCACGGATCCAACTATAAAAGGATCCGAGAACAGGGCACCACACTTCACGGCTCCATACATCGGTTTTCCCTTACGCAGATACCCACCTCAAAGCATCCCCCCATCCCACAAGGGCATTCAGCTGACGATGAGCCTCGCTTGCTGCTCGCCAGCAGGGCATCAGCTGAGCCAAAATCAACCAGCCCCACTCTGGGAACAATCCACAGGCAAAAAGCAGTCATTGAGGGGACACAATCCCACTTTATTCCTGGGTAATAAAATCATATCAATTTCTAAATCAAGGCTTTCCTGCCGAGTAACGTTCCCTCTCAAAGGCACTAAGGTTTAGGGTCTAACTCACAATAAAAAAACCCCCTGTGATTATTTCCAAATAAAAGATGAACACAGCAGAAACCATCGTTGCCACCACCAGCAACCCTGGTTACAGCCCATCTCTAGCGAGGAGGCATTTGCAGGTTCTGGCTAACAGCCCATATCTAACCCCTTCCACTCCCTTTGCTTCTCAGCTCTCCAAACTGCCCGAGAAAGGAATTGTGTCTGTGATGCCAGCGCCTGCTGGGAGCCAGCTCTGCCCTGCAGTGCCACCCGCAGTCGGACTGGACGAGGGCTCTACCCTTCTCTGCAAAGTATTTCAGCAGCTTTTTATATCCCCTTTATCATACAGTGCCTCACCCTCCCTGCCAAAACAGTCCAATCTATTTTGTGACTCCTCCAAATAAAATAAATAACAGTGATTGCAACATCCCCGGGTTCTAGTTTAACCCACTGAGCTGAAAGCAATTCACAGTTATGAACTAAGCCCTCACAACAGCTTCACAGAGGAAGAGAAACAGACTCAGCTAAAAATCAAGGACTTAATAAGCAGCGCAAGTGCCAAAACTTGTTTTTTTCCCCCCTCTAGTTTTGACACAAAGCACATCCTTAGGGCTCCTGTCTTTCTCTCTCCCTCCCTTTCCAATGAGCATCATTCTCCAAAGGATGTAGACAGTGTCCATGGCTCACAAATGGTAATCGGGGAATCACAGAATCATGGAAAGGTTTGGGGTGGAAGGGACCTCAAAGCCCATCCAGTCCCACCCCTGCCATGGGCAGGGACACCTCCCACAGCATCAGGGGCTCCAAGCCCCATCCAACCTGGCCTTGAACCCCTCCAGGGATGGGGCAGCCACCCCTGCCTGGGGTAACCTGGGTCAGGGCCTCCCCACGCTCACAGCAAAACATTCTTCCCCAAGATCTCATCTCAATCTCTCCTCATGCAACTGAAAACCATCCCCAGGTTTAAAAACATTCAGTTTAAAACCACTCCTCAGGTACAGGGAAGCAGGGACAGCTGAACACTGAAGAATGGTGTCTATTTAAGAAAGATTTATGCCAGAAAGCGCTCTCAAAAGACACAAGGCTGTGATTTCCACTGCTGGTGGTGGGAACCCAGTGGACGTTTCCAGCTGTTAGCCCTCTCAACAACTGCCAGCCCCCAGAGTTCTGTGGTTGCCAAGGCTCGTCACCACCAACACAACCCACCTCCTTCAGAGACAGTCAGGAACGCAGAGAGGCTGACGATGTTCGCTGGCACGGAAGGGGTTTCGGCTCCATCTGAGGGTCAGTTCCCACTGGGACCTTTCCCTAGGCACATCTGGATCCACAACAACACTCCCCAAGACAGCTTAGACAAGATTTGCCATGAGATCTGGAAGCGCGTCCAACAGCTCCCTGCAGAGCTGCAGCCACTGGGCACGGGGCTTCACCAAGACCTGCCAGGCACCCTTCTGAGAGCCACCACCACCTCACCGAGCTAGTAAGTGAACTCCAAATTCCAAAGAAGCTGCTCCTTTCCTTTCACACCTCTATGAACTAGACCGTTGTAACCCACTGAAACAAAACCCTGGTGCACAGGGTGCACCCACTGCCATCTGATAACCTTCTAATGAGGCAAATTATTCCCACTTTTTCCACTACAATCACATTTTTTTGTTTGGGAAAAAAGCGTGTCCCATGAAATCTTGACTACTTCAAATTCTGAAGCACCATAATCAGCTGCTGCATTCGCTTCGCCACAACATTTAAAGAAAAACAACCACACACACATCAAAATATTGACGAGAGGAAGTGAAAGCAGCATTCAAAGAAGCAAAATAGAAATTTAAAGCGTTATAAGGAAGCTACTGTAAACAGCTGATCTTTACAAAGAAAAGCTGAATTTAGCACAGAAATATTTATGCCAAATCATGTTTCACAGGACAAGTAATGATAAGAGAGGGAAGTATGCTCTTCAGATTAATGGGATAATATTTACTGTGTGCTCCTGAAACAGAAAAAGTAAAATTCATAAATCCAGCTAAGAATCAGCAAGCATCAGCACACGGCTGATTCTTGAAGTCCAAACCAAACAACCCACAAACTTGGCCCATTATGCTTGGTACATGGAAGAGGGTAAACAGTTATTTAATCCCTAAAAAAAAAAAAAAAGACAACTGCACAGATGAGGCAATAGATAATTCTATAGGTGAAGACATGGGGAACCTAACACTGCCTTTGGTAGAAACCTAGGAATTAAATCTTGGAGTCCTGGTTCCTTTCCTTTCTCCTCTACATCCTAAGTAAGACAAAATCTTAAGTCTCCAGAATAAAAGCAGGAAGAGGGAAACCAGGCAAATCCAGCCCAAGCAGCAAAGCCCATGGAGCTGCCTAGAGCAGTAGGTTAAATTATTACAGCTCATACCTTTAGAATTAGCACACACACAGCCACTCGTTTTGGTCCTGCCCATTGCTCAGAAGTCTTAGGAAAGAAGGCAATCCTGTGAAGAACAATGAACTACTAAAAGTATTAATTGTATTCCTGAACAACAAATTTTACTTTTAAATTAATAGATGTCCATTCTTTAGCAGCGAGTCTGCTGCAGCTGACAAACCTGACTTCTAAATCCACACAGCCTCCAGTTACCCTGAGCTGGTGCAACTGGTCAGGGACAGCAGACCAAACTAATTCTTATTTTACTACTTTACTGGGAGGCTGGGATCTTTAGAACCCCTGAGATAAAAGCAGCAGCAAGAAACAGCCACCAGGACCCGAGACAAACTTGGCAACTTCAGTTTAGACTAAAAAGACAGCCAAGTCCAGTGGCTAAAATGCTATCCTGGGGTTCAGAATAATGAACCTCTGCTCCTTGTTCGTCTGCTGAGTTCAGTTACCTTTGGCAACCCATCCAGCCATCTCTCCCTGCAGCGTTTTCCTGTAATTAGCTGGCAGGCTCTTCAGGATAGAAGTACCCTCTGCACACGCGCTCGTACAGCAGAGTAGGTTCATCACCAGTTTCTCAAAGACCCCAGAGTCATTGAACCTTCCGACAATAGCCAAACTGAAGTGCTAAAACCAAATTACTGTACCGAGCTCAATGAAGCTGAGGGAACTGGGATTGTTCAGCCTGAAGAGGAGGTTGAGAGGGAGACCTCATTGCTCTCTACAATTCCAGGAAAGGAGGTTGAAGCGAGCTGGGTGCTGTCTCTTCTCCCCAGAAAGAAGTGACAGGGTGATAGGAAATGGCCTCTGAATATTAGGAAAGCACCCTACTAATTATAGCGGTCCTATGATTCCAAATAATTAGATATACTCACAATTTAGAGTTTCCTAATTTTAGCTGTTTATGAAGCATCTATGTATCTATACCATACAGGCACAGAGCATCAGTCTTTCCCTCAAGCTAACAAGATTAGCAGTCTAGATTAAACCATCTGACAGTCTCTATACAATAATTTTAAGCATAATATATATATTAGATAGAGACAGGTATTATATAGAGACGGGTATTATATAGAGACAGGTATTATAAATATATAAAATATTTTTAAGCATAATAATCATTCCTCACTCACTTATAATGCTGTCTTCCAAGCTGGCTTACATTATATCTGGATAGGCACATAATGAGGTAAGATTCCCTCTGACCTTGTATGTGGTTCTTTGGAAAAAAATACCAAAGACGAAATTTTCTTCTGGTTGAGAAGATACTCAAGCCTTACATAGGACACTAACAAAACAGATTTGCAAAGTCTGGGAGGAATCAAGAAAAGCAGCTCAATTTTAAGTCAAAGCCCTTTAACAGCAGCCATACTCCTTTTTCTTCCAGCAACTACTGGCTAGATGAACCAGAGGGACTCGAAGATATCTACAGAGCAATGATTGGAAACAGAGAAAAGGAGATGAAATTAAGAGCTCTCTGTGATTTGCAGCATTCTGCTAAATCTGTTATCTCCAGCTTTCCCTGTTCAACAAAATCCCACAAGAATTCCAAGGGGCTGGAGGATGGCAGCGTGATAGGCGCTCCCAGCGTGGAGGGTGGCAAGTTGGAGGTGCCATTCCCACTGGAGTGCACGGGTAGTGCCAAAGGTGCCGGCGACCAGGCGACAGCCGAGGAAAAGGTGATGAAGGAATTCCTACAGAACAACATCTTCAGCTCTGCTAAGAGCAGCGGCACGGTGTCAACAACAGCCACAGGACAGAAGCAGCAGCTCCTGCCGGTTGCTGAGATTTGCTCCGAAACCGATGCCAAGGCAGTCACAAAGAGTCCAGGTATGGAGATCTGGGCATGGCCCTTCAACATCAGCTGGGAGTCACAGAAAACAGATACTGCTGAAAAGCAGATGGCAGGGGCTGGTCAGGCATCACTGCAACGCTTGCTCCATGCCCTGTCCAAGCCTTCTGTAAGAGAAGGATAAGTGCTGGATTCAGCTTTTCCTTGCAAGAAACCTCATCCTATACTAGGATGCTGGTATCTCTCTCTCCTCTAACTCTCCAACATCCTCCTCACATGTGGGAACAGAATAGAGAGAGACCATAGAAATCTATGTATTTGGTCAGTATTTTCTAGTTCTCTGTGTGTGCTTGGAGTGTTTGGGGGTTCTTAGTTTTGGGTGGGTATTATTGTTTGGGTTTTGGTGGTTTTGAGGTTTTTTTGGTTCTGGGGTTTTTTTTTGTAATGTCATCATTTTGGGTTTCCCAATGTGAAATATTTAAGAGATCCTGGTTTCCACAGACCATCAACATTCCTTGAAGCACCTTAGAACAGACAAAACCAACGATGCAAGTCCAGATTGGCTGTTCAGGTTTCTAGACTAAATTTACCAGTGCGGACACTTAAAACAATCAACTTACTCTCTGTTGCAACTTCCTTGTCTCAGAGAGTTAGGAACTTTGGGCAAATGTTCTTATTCTACTCTTATTATTTCACTTGTTCTTAAGGCTCAGGCAACGCACTTTATTCCAGGTCCCGGGGATCAGAGTTTAACAACCCTACAAAAGTGAACAAGAACTGCTAATTGCCAAGTTTGGGTCACTGTGTTGCAGAACTACAAGCTGCAAAAGTAACAGATCTCTTAAAACAGATTTTGCTTACAGGCAAAGCACCTCCTCTTAATTGCGAGTGTCCCACAGATTAATGATGAGAATGTCTGTTTATTAATATCTTTAACCTTGTTTCGTTTTACAGTAGCAACCACTGCAACATCAGATAAAAAAAACATTAAAAACTACGCAAGTACTTCAGGTTTTTCTAGGACTTCAATGATGGCTGCAGGACATCAGCCAGTGTGGCAGAACATGAGCCTCCCTCCATTTCCAGTCTTTCCCAACCACTCAAGCCTTCCCCAGTTCCAGGTAACGTACAACACCCTCATATCGTGGGAGAAGAGTAGAACACCCAGGTCTATACGGGCTGGCTCAGGGCAGTACCTGCTGCTGTGCCGAGAGCTGCTTTCTGGTTTGTAGGGCAGAGTAAGAAATCAGATTGCTGTCCCCCTTCAGTAAGTCACATTAAGTGGCTTTGGGTCATAAACGCTGCTTTAACAGCGCATGTAACGCTGAGATGTTGTGATTATACCTAAGGATGATGTATTACTGACACAGACACTGAATGCTGACCTCTTTCAGACTTCATTAGCTTCAATTTTTATCTTGTATTTACAAATATTTTACCTTGTATTTACAAATATTTTGACATAATAATTCATTACAAAGATTCATGCGACTGCGCTGTTCACAGACTGCGATAATGCTTTCTTAGTCAACAAAACAGGACCTTGTCTCAAAGTGAAAAACCCAGTACTAGGAAGAAGCCCAAATGGAAAGGAATAAAAGAATCAATAGTGAGAATCCCAAGTAGCCACGGCTTTCTATGGGCTCTGCTCCCCAAGTTCCTTTTGATTCCAGCAGCCCCCAAATCCACACTAGAAACAAAATGATGGTTGTCTAGGACTCTGTTAGTCCCACAAGCTGTGGAAAGCTGTCACCAGCCTGCTATAAAAGCCAGAAGGTGCAGACACATGACCCAGAAAGCACCGCTTTTGCCAGATAAAGCTGCTTTGAAGGTTTACAGTCCAAGTATCTTCCCTCTTCCCATCAAGTCCGTGATCAGTCACCACAACAAACACCAGCTTGGCAGAACCTGAGCACACAGTCCATCCGCCACTCAGCAGCCAACAGGAACCAAATCTTCCCTGAAGAAACAGGTTTAACTCAGACTGGGCTTTTTGAGCATAACACTTCCCTAAAAAGCCTAGAGAAAAGTAATCAATGGACCAACTCGGCCTGCTCTAAGAATCGTGCCTTACGTATGCTTACAGGCTCCGTACCATCCAAGAGTGAGGCTCCTGCACCAGCAAGCTCCACGCTCTCCCTTCGGCTACTACTCAAGACAGGTACATCCACATGGTTATGAACGCGCTGGAACTAGCGGAACAGAGATGCTAACCATGACAGATAAGAGAGAGCAGTTTGTCATGTGCCACAACTGACACGGGTGCCATCACAAAAACAGATCTGGGGACAAGCTGTTGAACTGGTACAAGTTAACGCAGTTTGCTGGAGCACTGCCTGCCCTAAATAGCTCACGAGACGTGCCTCAAACTAAAAAAACGGTTGCTTAAACTCTACCTTTGTATGAAATTGGGATAGACCACAGTGTGTGTGAAAGGATATTATCAACAACTCTGTTCTTTATTTACAGAATTACTGCTTTGTCAGAATTCCTGTCCCATTTTTGAAAGTATGCTCTATGAGGCGCTGAGGGACATGGTTTGGTGATTGATGGGAATGGTTGGACTCGACAATCCAGTGGGTCTCTTCCAACCTGGTGATTCTATGATTCTTTCTTTCTCCTCCCCAGGAAGCTCCGTACAACTCTCAGCCATTCTTCCAGCCACCCTGCACTCTGATTCCTAACTACATCCCTGCGGTTCAGCCTGGTTATCTGTACCAGCAGACCACCCCACCTGCACTACCCAGAAATATCTGCAATCCAGCACTGATGGCAGGTGACAGGATCCACTATCCACTCCCTCCTTCCTACGGGTACGGCCATAAGATTTGTTTTCTGTTTTCTCAGTACTGTAAACCTGCACAGAGCTAAAGACATCAGCAGCAGTTGGGTTTCCCGGGTACCACCTCACCGAAGTGGAACAAAAGGCAACATTTACTACAAGGTCTAAAAGCTAAAATCAGTTTTATACAAAACCAGAGTAATTAGTTTGGGGTGAACGAAGCTGAAGCTTTGAGCTATGGGAGATGCCACCTACAACTTCCAATCAAAATTACGGATGAAACGTATAAACACTTAAAAAGGAAATGCTTCAACATGATAGAAACCAAAATATTTTGACACCGTCAGAATGAAATTAAAGGATTCATTTTGTTACCTTTCTATAAAAACTGTAGTTAAAATCAACATATTCCAAGGGTCTGGTAAAATATTCTCTGGAGAGCTGAGTTCTAGCTATTATTCTCTGTTAAATGCTTAGGGGATAGACAGGAATAGCACACCCTTCCCCCCAGATCACCTTCCCAGAAACCATATTACACATCAAAAAAAAAAAAAAAAGTGGGTAAATACTTCTAAGAGCTCCATTATTAGGAAGAAAAAGCAGTAATTTGCAATTTAGATGTAATCTCCCAAATCTTGACTAAATTTCCTTCTCTGTTTTAGGTTTAGCTCCACACCTGGAGGAGCTGCGATGACTAACTCCACCTACTTCTACAGCAAGAGCTATGTAAAATTTTAAGTGATCCGGCCTTCCTCTCCTTGTATTCAGAGAAAAATCTGCTACCTATCTGTTATGAATCCTAGGGCCCTACAAGGATCTCACTTTTTCCCCAGAGTGAACATTTCCATGTAGCATAATCCCTCATCCTTTATGAGTCAGAAACAGCTGCATGACAATTCAACTGAATCTTTTTTTTTAGGCCAAGAGAATAAGGAGGGGCTTTATTTTTGTTTTGGAAGATGATTCTATGATTCTGAGGTGGAGACAAATAATAAAAAGGTCTTATTTATGACAAATGCCTGAGCTACTTCAAACTGAGTGTTGGAGAAATAAAGACAGTTGATAGAGGAGAGTCTTGACCACAAATTTAAGAGACAGTAACTTTCACTGTATATTCAAAGTAAGATTAACACAAATACATTCAAGACCAGGGAGTGCAGCACCATCCATGACACTTGCCTCACTAAGTAACTCAATCTAATGCTAATCCAGATGTTAATCTGACTTTTACTATTGAAGAAGATCCAAGCAGGAGGTGGAGCATCCTTCCATTTAATGAGCTTTAGGCTTGGACCCAGAGATATACAAATACCAGATTTTTTTTCTCTCTTCCCAGTAAACAAAACTAACCTTGTAACTTGAAAAAAAATAGCTCTTCCTTCTGTCTAATGCCATTCAAAACAACACAATTTCATTGCACAAACTTAGCTGAAGCTGGTAAAGACTTCACATAGCGTATGTTTACTCTTGTAAGGTTGTTAAGGAATCTCAGTGATCCTTCAGGTGACAGTTTGCACATTATACCTAGTTTACTCCTCACTGTTCTTCTTTCCACACTGCATCAATATCTATTTTGGGTTACCCAGATGGCTGAGCTGATCTAGGACAATTTATAATAAGAAATTCATGCTTTGGCAAGATATGCCCACCAGCCCTTTTTTCTCCACACGCTGCTGTAGGCCAAAATTTCAACTCTGATAAATTAGACCAGCAATTGGGAACCTCTAGTGTTTCCACAAAGCATCAGGGTTCTTCACTCTCCTCACCTTGCAGGTAAGGTGACAGGTTGATAACGTAACAGAAGCTGAAGGACTGCTGAAGTATACCAAGGCAACCAGGAGAAATCACAGCCAAAGCCCACGTTGCTTACAAACTCCCACCAGCATCTTACGGTCCCAAAGCATCTCGTATCCAAAGAGAGGAGAAGAGGGAACACAGAAGGATAGACACCAGCTGGGTCATTACACCAACACTTGATCTGTTAGTAAGGAGTAACCTTAACCAGATCTATCAGTACTGCACCACAGTACAGGCTGGAACTCCGTGAAATCCTTTCAAGGAGCTGAATATCAGTCAAGATGGAAAAACAAGCTACCAGCAGAGTCCCATGAGGAACAGGTCACTGCATCATTAAGGTCTAAACTGCAGCTGTATCCTTCAGTCAACAGCAGCAGCATATGAAGGCAGATTTCATGGTGTTTCTATCCAAAATGCTTGCTTTGCTTTCAACACAGGAACAAAGACACCTAAGAAATATGCTTGTCACTGTTTTTCTTTATTCCCACCTATCCAACACGTGGCTGCGGGCCCCTATACAGCTAGAGAAGTATTCCTGTCCTCAGAAGCTTTTCACCCATACCCACTTCCAGCCTTTCACAACACACTTCTCCCAAACCTCCAAGAGGCAGGAAAAGCTGAATTCTGGAAAACGAAAGTTGCAGGATTTCTCCTCTCTGGTTGAAGGGCAATAACTGCAAGCAGCCAAATAAATTCTTAAGGAACACAAGCCAGTATCTACAGGGCACAAACTTCACATACGCTTCTCTACTTTGACCCTTTGTGCAACTCCTTTCCAGTGCACCCTGTCACTTCCTGATGTTATCTGCACCACCCTGGACAAATCCTTATTTCTTTCATAACTCAGTCCTGAATTTTACCAAGTTCCTCTTGCAAAATACTCTTCACATCCACTGTTATGTGCGTTAAAGGCTTCCTTTCAAAAAGAACTTTACAGAGCAAAATAATTATTTACTGATGCTTTTCAAAATCTAAACTTGGATCAGAATTTGCTTTGGCTGAAGTCAGATCCATTCTGCCCCAGTAAATTCCCATTTTCTTTAAGGAGAATAGAAGCTTGGATTTTTCTGCTGAATCCACTGGCTGTTTTTCTCCAATATTCCTAATGCAATTAGCATAATAAGATAAAGGAATCAAGTCCTTTTCCATTTTTCTTCCTTTATAAAAGGACTGATGACAAACTGGGAATCAGAATCTGTATTGAATTACATTTGCCACAAAAGAGTTCATTAAGTAATAGTACGCAATAAAAATTGCCTGTCAACTTGAAGGATAGACCAAATCCACTTAACAAAACAGCTGGTTATTTTCTAGAGCACTCTATAGCTCATAAACAGTCAATACGAGCGAGGGGAAAAACTGAGACAAGGGGAAACAAGGAGCAAGCACTTCAGACATTAGCATGCCACACCACAGTTCGAAGGCTCTTGTCGTCACGTTGTGGCATGACTGTAGGTGAGACTTTGCCCACGGTACTGCAGTTCTCCCTGGAGCCTTCTCTTCTCCAGGCCAAACCACCCCAACTCACCCAGTCTGTCCTTGTACAGGAGGTGCTCCAGTCCTCGGATCATCTCCCTGGCCTCCTCTGGCCTCACTCCAAGAACTCCATGTCCTTCCTGTGCTGAGAACTGCAGAATTCAACACAGAGCTTCAGGTGGGGTCTCATTAGAGTAGAGAAGATTGGGAGAACCCCCCTCCCCTCACCCTGCTGGTCCCACCACCTTGGATGCAGCTGCCTTTCTGGGCTGCAGGCATTACAGTGGTGAAAATAGCTCTTTTCACCAGGAGAAGGATTAGGGAGTAAAGGATGTAGCAGAGCATGAGATGCTTTAACAGCAGGAGTATCATCAGGGGACCTGAATTTCTATCTCGCTCAAACCCATCAAACGGTTCTAATGACAATGGAAGTGTGGTCAGTTCCATGTCCTGCCCCAACCTCCACACTCAAGGCTGAAGCTCCATTACCACATCCTAGTAGAGAAGTATCACTGCCCTCAGCCCTCCCAGCTGGGAGACTCAAATATAAAGGTGTTTCTGACTTGCAAAGTTTTGCTCTCATCAGCAAATCCAGGAAGAGAACGCAGGAGGAACAGTGCTAGTGCTTCGCTCTAACAAGCTAGACTGGCTCCCAACAGAAAGTTTGCCTCTCTTACCACATTCAGCTCGCTCATCAAAAAAATCCAAATCCATGCTAACCATTTGCACTGCTTTGGCTCAAGGGATTTGTTCCAAGATCCTTGAACAGGCCACTTACAGTAAGAGTACGACAGTTAACATCCAATGGCACAGTCACAGCTTTGGGAATTAAAGGTCATCCGTGACTTGGCATCGCTATGAACCACAGGTGCCCTTCTTGCATGTATTTAACACAACACAGTCTCAGAAGAGCAACCTTTCTTTAAAAGTCGGTTAAAAAGGGGCAGCTCAGTTTTAATCCTGTTGACTCTTCACCATTTAGGGATTTGTTAAAGGACATAGTCTTTGTGGTCCTATTCTTCCCCATAGCTGCAGGGGGTTCAGACAGCAGATTTATATAGCACTTTTAATAAAGTCTCAGAGGAGAACGGATGCGTAAACCCTATTGTCACCTATACTAAACTGCACACAAGATCCTTCTCAGGCACTCAACCAACCAAAACTAGTTATGGATGTTACAAATAATCCCTTATGCTGTTTGGTTTTTGAATCTCACATGGCAACACAGTCAGGACAGTAACTCCAGGCCCAGGATGGGGATGGTGGAGGCGGCCCAGTGGTGCCTCTAGTCCAGGAGCTGCTCTTCTGAAGCAACGATCACATCCCAGGTTAGCCTTCCCACTTTCCATCCAAGCGCTCAGCACAAGCTTCACACAACCCTTCAGAGATCTAGATGAATGCTGTCATAAGAAAAACAGGCTTACTGTGTCAAGACTGATCAAGACTTTGTAAGGCAGAAACCCAGAGCCCAGCTGAGCAGGCAGTTTCCCCTCTTCCCCATCCCCTTTAGGCTCTGCCTCCTCGGAAGTGTTTTCAAATAGTCTGAGCTTACTTGACTTCCTTCAAAAACGTGAGGACCCATGTTCGAGTTCACTTGATTCCAGTTACTTACAGATGAGTTGACAGTGAAAAGGCAAACCTTGTACAGGGGTTGTAAAAACTGCGTGTCTGTCTCCTGCTGTTATTACAGATAATCGTATCAAACCACAACTCACCTCATTTGCCCCAGGTCATCTCCCTTCACTGTAAAGGAAGAAGTAATGTGGTTCTGCAATTTATATTGCTTTATAACAACTCTGTGAAAGTATTTATTTACACATACAATAACTGGCATTGATTTCTGGTATGCAAAACCACATTGGCCTTATGAGATTCTCTAGAACTGCTGCATTCATTACATGCATGAACAGCCCAGTAGCTGTTGCAGTTACCTGCTTTAAACACAAACCCTTTCGCCCTTTCAAAGCCCCAGTACTGCCCTGCAGGTCTGAACTCCTCATGGAGTACTAACTCTTGCTGAAGATCTCCCCTCTCCTGGGTCAAAGTCCTACCCTTGCTGCTCCAGTAGAGGCAGAAGAGCTGGAGGATGCATCAGGCATCAGTAGGAGCTGCGATATCACGTTGAAGACAGAAACACCTTCATCTGCAGACACAGAACAGCATTCCTCTCCCTTTCCTCAAACTCTCACACAGCTTGCGTTGCTACTGCTGCATTTTTTCCAGAGCCACTTAGTTCAGCTCCCTAAAACAAACTTGTACAGAATTAGTGTGCATGGTTCCCAAGCCCATTAAACTTACAATAACATGTGGAGGGGGGACTGATTGAATAGCTATTAATCAAAGAATGGAGTTTATTCTTGTGATGTCATAAACTGCAGAAATAGAGCTCAAGCAGTATATTAAATTACAGGAATGCCAAGAAAAATAGATAGCTTTAATAATACGTTTTTGCCTATCTGTTATATTTTATATGTAGCTTGCAGAACAGAATTAAAAAGTTTTCTACCATATAAAATTGCCATTTAAAATGAGGGAAAAAAACCCCAAAATAGATTGTCACTGATAGAAAATACGATTATTCCAAGCTAAAAAGTTTATTCTTCTCCTAACATCGGAGATTACTCCAGTTCAGAGCCTACAAGAGAGGAGGGAGGAATCATGCCAAGATAAGAAACGATCTGAACTTAAAAGCACAAGTGCATTAGCTAAGGAAGAACAGCAAACACACAGATGTCTCACACAGGCAGGCCTGGCTTAAGAGGGAGAAGGCTCTCTGGGCTGGCAGGAGCACGGCTGTTGCAGCGCACGGCCACCAGCACTACCTTGCTTTTTACTATTCTCCCACCATCCCACTTCTTCCCCACCTCCAAGACTGTTCTATGATTCAGCATCAGCTCTAACCCATCCCAGCTCTTGCAAGCTGCACACTGAGTCACGTTATCTGGACGGAAGACGTCCAAAGAAAGTGTCCAAGTAATGCTGATGAACTGAATTTCTTTCGTCTGGGAACAGGACTTGCAAGAACACTACTGGGCGATGTTGTGTTGTGATTCAGGATGCGGTATGTTTAGCATAACAAATAAACGTGGAATTCTGAACCCATACCCTTAAGAACTGTGAAACTTAGAAAAGCCACAAGTACTAAGTCTCACATTTCAGATGGCTTATTTATCAAAACCAGAAGCCAGTTTCCACATCTTTAATTCCTTCGGTCTCTCAGCTGTGCTTTATATATTGCCCTGCAAACACTTCTTGTGAAGATACACGCGGATAAGTACTTTGTACTATTAGAAGCTCTCAGCAGGGAGCAGACTACATAAAATCTGTATTTATCAATCTAACTGCAGTTGTGTGGTGTGGGGGGTGTCTGTCCTATTTAACAGGTAAATCCATCTGACAGATCACTGTGGTTAGGGATGGCCCAAGGTTAGGGGGAACATACTTCGGAATGCATCCGACATGCTGGAACGTGAATTTAATCTCCTTTTCATATTCACCTCTCAGAAACATGCCCCCGTTAATCTTTCACAGATGCTTCTGCCAAAGCAGGGCTTATCAGAAATGAAGCATCTTATTGAACATGTACTCCTCTCTCACCTCGGAGAGCTGCTTTTGTCTCCCGTGATGAGGGAAGCATCCAGCTGAGGACGTGAACAGCAGGGAACAGCCTATACACATTTTAGTGTTTCACGCTGTGCTTTGCTGTTCCTTTTGGTGTGATCTATAGAGCACTCCGCTTTGGCATTCACACGTACTCACAGAACACAGAGCTAGAAGGAACTACAAAGGTCACTTAGTCCATCTCCTGCCCTAAGGCAGGATGAACGTTACAAAAAACATCTGCCTGGATGATGTCTATATGGTTGACATCAGTAGAGCCACTCCTGCCTTCGGCAAAGAGATCAACTAGACAGTTTACTGCACACCTCAGTTATTCACGTTTACATGACATGTCTTCTTAACAAAAAGGAGATCAACTGTTCACCAAAGCATCCCTTTCCAAACACTCACTGCCGACACATCTCATCCCTACACAGGGACTATTGGGACCAACCTCTACGCATTCTGTGCTATTTCCCTCGTAGGTCTCATCCTCTGCCTGTTTGTGGGACAGTAACCAGGCACACCTTCTCCCACAAATACTTTAACAAAGCCTGCAAGTAACTCAGGAACATTGGCTTGGGGGTTTTTGTTTAACTAAAAGAAGACTGAATAATTTCCTTAAAGACAAATCAGTCAAATATTAATAGTTTGGTGATTTGTCCTCCTACTTTGTTCTTGAGTAGAAATACTAGGTTTCTAATCCAAGCCTAACTTTCCACGCAGAATTTGGTTCCATCAAGGCAACTCCAATGTTCCCATTTTCTCTAGTTCATTTGTTCAAACCAAATCAGATGAATGTCAGTTGAAAGCTTACTACCAGCTTTGTGTCCCAACTCCTGGCCCACAGACAGACTTCAATGCCAGCTCCTTGCATTAATGAGAAACCGTTAGAAGTTCACTGCCATTGGCTATGAAGAACCTGACAAGGATTCCAAAATAGGAATATGAGGAGTATTTTTAATCCTGGTCACTTAAGCGTTCCAGTTCTCTGTGTATGTTCCGGTATCAGCACAGCTCAGGGATGAGGAGATGCACTGTGGCTTTCCTGAATTTGTTCTGGCAGAAACCACTACGTGACTCTTCCCAAACCAGGAAAGTGCCTTTTTCACAAAGCCTTTTCAAGACTTCAGCTAGCACACAACACACACACACCCCTCTGAGACAAAAAAAACCTGTACAGGCTGCAGAGACTCTTCCAACCCCTCCTGGCTCTTCAGGTTTCTCTCCAGAGAGAGCTCTCTCACCGAACGATCTCTTCCCTTGCTAAAGCTGCTCACAAACACACTACACCACTCCTAACACATCGTACACAGCCTGCGACAGACGGCACTGCATCTTACAGGCAGCAGGAGGCTGAAGAGATGAGCATCTCAGCCTCTATGCCCCAACTCATCTCACCAGTGTGCTCAGTACAGGATCTACACCTGCTGTCGGACTTCCCTATGAGGGCCTGGAATTGAAAAACTGAAAATTGTAGCTACGTGTGCTTTCAAAAGACCGGCTCACACTGCTAATAAATAGTTCTTCATGTACACAAGCAACAGTTAAATATTAATTTCACAGCAGAGCAGATCTGGATAGGCACAAGCCTCAAGGGGTAAAAGAAGACTGAGCCATCAGTGTGGGCAGAGGGACAGTGAGCTCAGACACACCTTGACTGGTCTTGCCACTTCAACTCAGCAGGGTTTCCTTAAATATTCTGTGCAATTTGTTACCCAGTCACTCTTTTCCAGCAGGCTTGTTCCACCACTCAGTCGTGTGGGTTAAAGATAGGGATTCCTTGGGGGTGTGACTGAGCATACACTTACTTCCCCATTTTAATAAGATACCTTGCAGGATCCATGCCAGGGGGGCTGAAGGGGTTGGAACCAGATCCTTTAAGGTCCCTTCCAACCCAAACTGTTCTACGATTCTGTATTACATGCATCACTGATAAATGCCCACTTGCTGCTGTGGCCATGCTTCACTATTTGTACACAACCAAATTAATCTTATTAGGAAGTAGAATATTGAAAGCATTTATTCCTTACTTCCTTTCATTTGTATAAATATGTTGCTCTGGCATGTTCTCTAATTGCTTCACATCTGTTAGAAGGAAGAGAAAATAAACACATTACAGCAAGAACAAACTGTAATACCCTTTTAAATGTTTTAGAGAGTGTGCTGAGAAAACCAGGAACAACAAGCCAAAAGTAGTAAAACCCATCCAGCTCATCGAGTGAGAAGTCTGTGATCAGAGCTGGTGATTTGTTTTGGTAGCACCTTAAGACAATTAAGTTCATTCAGTTTAGTTTTAGCTTTCAATTAAAGTGTGAATTTAGTAAAAGTGGTATTTGGCCAAAATCTACTACATGTGAAGACAGGAGGATCTGAAAGAAATATCTCCTGCTCAACCACTGCTCACAGCATCCTAGGCACAGACTCAGGTTTTTGCATAGAGGATCCACATTTTATCAGGGAGTGCAGGGATAGGACAAGGAGGGACAGTTTGATGATGAAAAAAGGGAGATTGCGGTGAGATCTTAAGAAAGGTTTCGCTGTGAGGGTGGGGAGGCCCTGGGCCAGGTTGCCCAGAGCAGGGGTGGCTGCCCCATCCCTGGAGGGGTTCCAGGCCAGGTTGGATGGAACTTGGAGCCCCTAATTCAGTGGGAGGTGTCCCTGCCCATGGGAGGGGTGAAACTGGATGGGCTTGGAGTTCCTTTCCAACCTAAACCATCCAATGATTCTATGATTTATTAGGTTGAATATTCAAGGGTTGCTGAAACAACTCATTAATGAACTCACCTAACAGAGACAGAGGTGACACCAGTAAAAAGAAATCATGATAACTGCCTGGATCCTTCTGCTAGGAGGTAGAGTCTTAACTCATTTGATTTTGCCTGCTCCAGAAATACTGCTACAATCTTCCCTACACTCCAGTCTGTATTTCATACCCTGCTTAAAAAGCAGAAAACAAAGCCTAATTTCACCTCAAAAAGAAGTACCAAGGTGTAATCTGAACCTGCTGTGCATTGCTCGTACATCCCAATGTCATTCTGACACAGCTGACAGTGCAGTTAGGTTTTTATTGCGTGATTTCACAAATGACTGTTAAATGCAGGCACGGTCCCGTTAACCGCATTGCATTTCTGTGAGGTTTTATTTTTTTAAATGACTTTGCTGCTACCACCATCCCTTGTCCCGCTCTCAGGACACATCAGTTACCAACTGGGAACCAAACCATCTGCAAATGAAGAATTTGATATTAGTATTCTCCCCTCCTTATTTTGTAACCTGAAGTCACACCACTCTCTGAGTAGTGTCATGTAAAAATGGAAATTATATCATTTCCAAAAGAGATTCCATTCAAAACACAACTCATGGAGCTGGTACTCTCAGAAAGCTGGGATGGCAACAGGAAAAAAGTGAGTGTGGTTTAAGTAAGCTCACACAGTGGGACCTTGAGATAAACTAACAAGAGCTCTTGGGGTTTAAGAAAGAGGGAGAATTACAAAGTCTTTATCCCGTTACATTTACAAATTAGTAAATCTCACCCATTAGTTATAGGTAAGCTTAAGTGCTGGAAATCCTATGGCACACTGCCCCTCAGATCCCTTTCACAGATATTTTCCAAACTGATGAAACTTTCTTCACTTGTTCAACCTCTACTTGCAGATCACAGTGCACTTTGAGTCACAAGCATCACTACAATCTGGCTGATGGACACAATTTCATTCCCAAGTCCAAGTCACACAAGTTCTTTGCAGCAAAGCTGATAAACACCAGTTTCCTGGCACAATGATCTGCTGCCGCAGAGCAGAGCGCCCAGACACCAAGGACTATTGGAAAAAAGCTTCTTGTCCCCTTCAGAGGATTCCCTTTTTCAAAGGCCCAGCCAGCTAATAGTGGCAAAATCCAATATGTACATAATTATTTTATCCATAAATAAGGTTTCAAGCCTCCAGAAACACGAGTCGATGTAGTGTAAATGCCAAGCTAGAAGCATCCTTAATTTGCTAACTCTGGCAGGGAGAGAAAGAACCCAAAAGCACATTTGTTTTTTCCAGTGGGTTAGCATTTTCTTTCTCTCGGTGCTGGACAGATCGTCTGAGCAGAGGGGAGGCAGAGCTGCTTTCAAACATTTGTTTTTAATGAGCAAAAATTATTCTGCCTCAGCTTCGCAGGCACAGCTACACGGCAAGACACAGCCTGGCCTGTCTGTTTAATGGCTTTTTGTCAGGGCAAGTTAATACATTCCAAGAACACTGCGTTATCACAGCCACCGCATCTCTGAAGAGTGCATGTCTTGAAATTTCTGGATTAATGAACAAGAGGGTACTCTGACTCTTTCCCAGTACACTGAAGAAGGGTGGCTGGTGGATAATCCAAGTTAACCTGGGAGCCAGCTCAGCTCTACCAGACCCTCCGGCAGCACCGCCAAGACAAGGACTTACTGGTCTTTCTGGAAAGCTGCCCCAGGACCTGGAATCCTACAAAGCCTGTGCAGCTACAGACCAGGAGGAGAGTGGCTAGAGAGCTGCCCGGAGGAGAAGGACCTGGGGGTGTTGATTAACAGCGACTGAACATGAGCCAGCAGTGGCCCAGGTGGCCAAGAAGGCCAATGGCATCTGGGCTTGGATCAGAAACGGTGTGACCAGCAGGGCCAGGGAGGTTCTTCTCCCTCTGTGCTCAGCACTGGTGAGACTGCACCTCGAGTCCTGTGTTCAGTTCTGGGCCCCTCACCACAAGGAGGATGTTGAGGCTCTGGAGCGAGTCCAGAGAAGAGCAACGAAGCTGGTGAAGGGGCTGGAGAACAAGAGGAGCGGCTGAGAGAGCTGGGGGTGTTTAGCCTGGAGAAGAGGAGGCTGAGGGGAGACCTCATTGCTCTCTGCAACTACCTGAAAGGAGGTTGTGGAGAGGAGGGTGCTGGCCTCTTCTCCCAAGTGACAGAGGACAGGACGAGAGGGAATGGCCTCAAGCTGTGCCAGGAGAGGTTCAGACTAGATACCGGAAGGAAATTTTTCACAGAAAGGGTGTTGGGCACTGGCAGAGGCTGCCCAGGGGGGTGGTGGAGTCCTCATCTCTGGAGGTATTTAAAAGACAGGTGGACAAGGTGCTCAGGGACATGGTTTATTGGCAGATAGGAATGGTTGGACTCAATGATCCAAGAGGTCTTTTCCAACCTGGTAATTCTATGATTCCATGAAACACCACTGCTTATCATCATGCTCACCACACAAGCTGTAACTTGGCAGCACTGTGGAACTCTCAACAGTTCTCTTCTTGCCACGGAACAAACTAATTCACACATGGAGCTACAGATGCAATCGTCTCCCTTTTAAAGCCCACTTTGCAAAACGATCTTCTGTCCTCAAGCCCATCATTAATATTAACTTATATATACAGAAGTAACTCCTGCCCTCCACAAAGACTGTGGTTTTAAAAGCAGAAGCACAATTCCAGCTTAACATTTTAGAAAGTATTTACTGAAATCCAGCTCACTGTTTTCAACTTCCTTTCCTTCAAACAGATCTTTGGAGCAGGAACGCAAATAGAGGCTTGAATAGGAGCCTCTAAATCCACGCTGAATAGAAAACTCTCCAGAATATGTGAAAGATGAAAGCAGTTTACACTTTAATACCTGGCTGACTTCAAGCACTTTCCTAATGTGAAAGCCCCTTTTTTAGTAGTTCAATACTGAGGATGATTGTACTATCCTACATGAAGTCAGCTGGAGAGCTGCAGCTATTACTCCTAAGAAAAAAAGGTAAATCTTCACCCAACAGATTTAGAAGATTCCCCAACACCACCACATACCAGAGTACTTCAGACACTGCAGATGTGGTTCGTGATGCTCCCTTTCTACACTGCCGCTCTTCTAAAGTCACACACACACACAGCACTGGCAGAACCAACGCTAGGGATGCTTTAGCTCAGTCACCTCCAGGACAGTTCATGTGCTCCATCCCTCCCTGCCCACAGCAGCAGGGATGCCAGAATCATTTGCCAGTGATGCCTCAGGGGGAATGTCTCTCCACTGTCACTCAGAGACCCCCAATGCCACAGAGACAGGGATACAGCTCCCCAGGCTCTGCTTCTGAATGCAGCAAGATGAGCTCGACTGCAAGAAGTGTCAGAACCTGATTTGCAAAAGTCTCTCAAACCTTACGAATGTATCCCAGCAGGGGAAAGATGTTTTCAAATTACCCTCAATATTTGTCCTTTCTGCATGCCTAGAAGAAATACGCTGTGCAATTCACCTTCAGTTTACAAATGGCCACACAACAGGGAAGAAAAAAACAATGAAGCATGAAATACAAAACCTGCACTTGAACTGAACCATTAAACAGTAAAGGCAACACAGCTGGATCCAGTCAAGTGCTTTTATCCAGATCCCGAGTAGACAAGCCCAACATAGAAGCCACAGCCAAACCACCTCCAACCCCAAAACCAATCCTTCAGAAAGGGAAAAGGGTTGTAGTAAAACACACAGTCCAAATTCTCTGCCGGTTTTGGATAGAGAGCACTGCATTGAAGGCACAAGGTAGAAAATACTTGAACAGTAACAGCTCGCTCCAGATTAGAAGTTAACTCTTGGCAGCAACAGCAGAGCAATTACAGGCAGGAATGGGGAGCCAGCTGCAGCTCTCATTTGTTCCCGTGGAAATACAGAGCAACTTCAGGGAAATTACTGGGCTAATGCTGAGGAAAAAAGCTAACAGCAGCCTGCAGTGTTCTTCTGAGCCCAGGCACAGACATACAGCCTGATTTTTCACTGCTGCTCTTTAGCAGTCACTCGCTAATTTGCACAGGCTCATAAAGAACCACTAAAAATGCTCGGTTATCGATGCGCATTTTGCTATCTTTTGTACACCTCTGAAAATCAGCACATTTCCAAGCATACAAGCAGACACTGTCAACAGTCTTTATTTTCTGTGCAAGCAGCAGAGCTTTACTGGTGGGGAGGATAGACTGACATCTGAACCCAAGCAGCTCTCAGCCGCTGCAGTGAAGATAGGGAAGGATCATAAGTCATGGGACTTTTGATGAGATCTTTGGAAGAAATGTTTTGCTGTGAGGGTGGGGAGGCCCTGGCGCAGGTTGCCCAGTGCAGGGGTGTCTGCCCCATCCCTGGAGGGGTTCAAGGCCAGGTTGGATGGGGCTTGGAGCCCCTGATCCATGGGAGGTGTCCCTGCCCATGGCAGGGGGTAGGACTAGGTGAGCTTTAAGGTCCCTTCCAACCTAAATCACGCCACGATTTTATAGTTTTGTTCTACTCCAGCATTACTGTGCAACCTCAACCACAAGGAAACCTTTTTGATATTAGCAAAAGGAGAAATGCCCTCACAGGACTGCAGACCAGGGTAATTCAGAAGAGCTGAACTCAGCTCCTTGCCTCCAGTTCTAGAGAAGCCGAGGCTTTTCCAACGCCAGTCAAACAAGGGCCAGAAAGAGCAGGTGGTTTCTTCAGAGTCATCTCTGTTTAGCTTAGCAGACACTGATTCAGTATGAAGGGAGGCTGTGAGGCTATTTGGATCAAACCTGGTGGGAAAGCAATTGGCTCAGCCACCTGGCACACTGGGAACAGGAGCAACCTCCGGCAAGCAGCCAAACTTGCAGCAGAGCACAAGGGGGGTTTGCTTGACTTTATTGCTAGCACAGGCAGGAGCAGGATGAGAAACAGGTAGCGAGGCTTGCACAGGTAGGTAATCCACCTGCTAAGGACATCAGTGGTTCTCATAGTCTGGATCACACAGAGCTCAGCACTCCATCAGTGTCACCACGCTTGGGGCACAGGAGCAGTTTCTGCACCTGTGTGGTCTCCAGTATCACTTGAGAAGATCTCTCCCTTGCCTTCGGACTCCTTCCACCTCTGCAAGTTGGAAATAGCCCCTCTGCACAACGTGGCTATGCTATCCCTGTCCCCTGTGCCTGTGGCTGGGAGCAGGTTTGGCCCAGGTTCATTCCAACAGCACAAAGCAAGCCCAGGGTGAGACAATCCTGGATAGCGACCGAGCCCAGGGCCATCCTGCAGGGCAGCAGGTGCATAAAACAGGGGGTAATGACCTGAAGAACCAAGCAGTTTTATAAAAAGCATATTGCTTATCTGAACTGGATTCAGAAAAAATCCCTCAACCACTTTATATTAAAAATGCAGCTTCCCATCCCCGTCGCAAACATCGCCTGTCTTTCCATACTGCCTGTTCTTGAAGGAGATCGGATATCAGCTATCAATTGCAGTAGCAAGCATCTAATTTGACTTTGGCAGCAAGATGACAGTGTCTTGAATGCTAAATTACATCTGCAAAAAGGTCAAACCCCATGGATACCTGAGCATTTACATAATTCAAGCAGCTCATCAGCAGTTGCCTCCTTTTTTTAATTTTTTTTTTAAAGTCACTCCAAGGCAACAATTTTGACATGACTTTTGGGAAAGTGACTTTTTGTGGGTAATGTTCTTGGATTTGACCTTGTTTCTACAGTGTTAATTACTGTAATTATCAACTGCTTGCATCTTCAGGAAAAAAAAAAAGGCAATTAGTTGTAGGAATCAGCCCTCCCCTACAATCACTGTAATAAACCAGAAACCCCTGCCCTGCAATGAACAGCTTTCTGGAGTCTCCCATCACCTCCCAGACCTCCTCCCCTCATAAAATAACACAGAGCAACTCACTAGGCTGTGCCATCAGACTGGCCACCTCCTCTGCCAGCGTCGAGAGATGCACGGCCCCAACAGCCATGATGAGCGGGCAGCTCTCCGAGTCCAGGAGACAGTCACTCGGCACAGAGAGACCACGGAGCTGTCACAGTGAGTCCAGGGGAGACCACGGACGTGACCCCAGGGCTGGAGCACCTCCTGTACAAGGACAGGCTGAGAGAGGTGGGGTTGCTCAGCCTGGAGATGAGAAGGCTCCAGAGAGACCCGAGAGCAGCCTCCAGGGAGGCTGGGGAGGGGCTCTTGATCAAGAAGTGCAGGGAGAGGACAAGGGGGATTGGTTTTGAGCTGCAAGAGGGGAGACTGAGATGAGACCTTGGGAAGAAATGTTTTCTGTGAGGGTGGGGAGGCCCTGGCCCAGGTTGCCCAGAGCAGGGGTGGCTGCCCCATCCCTGGAGGGGTTCAAGGCCAGGTTGGATGGGGCTTGGAGCCCCTGATCCAGTGGGAGGTGTCCCTGCCCGTGGCAGGGGTGGGACTGGATGGCCTTTGAGGCCCCTTCCAACCCAAACCATTCTGTGATTCTACAAATGCTGCCAATCCCTATGCAACTATTATAAATTGTAATACAGAAAACACTTAGTATATTGTTATATACTTGTAAATTCAAAATATTTGCCATGCACCACTTAGCATATTATTTTGTTATTGGGATATAAATGATTGTCAGATCCTGGCCTAATAACTGAACACTTCTTTTTCTTCCTTTGGTGACTATCATTGTAATCATTTCAAATCTAGTGACTATGGTGATTATTATTGTAATCATTTCAAATCTAGTGACTATGGTTTTTTGGGGGGGGTTAGCGTGGCAAAATATCCACTCAATAATTCGTAATGAATCATTTGAATTTTCCTCTCTTTGGCTCAATTATCCCTAAAGGTTGTCTGCACTAGCACCCAGCAGTTGCTGGCGAGTGACACTGGAACGCAGAGTGTTCTCACAAATTGGCATTCCCCCAGAGAGATAACACCCTTAACTCCTCTGGACTTCTTCAAAGCTGAAATAAAAAAAAACTTAGAAAGGAAGGAGAAGCGGGGGCACTCACACACATACAGCTGCAAGGTTAGGCTTTATCCATTTTTTTCTCTCTCTCTTTCCTTTATGTTTTGCTAGGTATTTTAAATTTTTTCCTTCTGAAGCCTTTCATTCCAAAGATACCCAGGTAAATCTACCTGTTTGCCAGCTTAGTGGACATTTGAGACTGAAAGGTCCCAGAGATATATTTCCAAGATTAATCAAAACCAATTTGTAAGTCTTACAAACGTCTGAAGTACTTCAAACACACACACGACCACTCATTTCAAAGCTAGCTGAATACATTCACTATTGGATACACAATTTTTCGATGCTATGGATATTTAAACTACACATGGTACCAGGAACATACAACACTTAAAATACGTACATGCACTATCTAATAAGGCTTATATCAATTGTCTAAACAAATATTTCACTTATGGTAATCACTTTGTTTTGTTTTGTAAAAACTTAATGTTCACTTCAACATAAGAGGCTGAGTTGTAGGGACTAAGCCAAATATATTTCAGGGATTCTTATGGACTCAAGTCCTTGCGAGCCATGCTCTACAGAGTCAGCTTGGGACACAGCTGCTTTGAACAAAATTAAATACACTACCCGGCTATCCTTTGGTATTAATACTAGTGGAAATGGTGTTCATAACACTAGTGGAGACAGCATCCATAGCCTTGCTTGAATGATTCCAGTTCAGCCTGCATCAATGACCCTAGGTAAAACAAAGGTTCCCAACCAAATTATTGGTAATCATTTTAATTACTGGCCTTTGTTTATCTCGGTAAAATGCTCCCACATGTCACCCGTTCATAGTCAGGTCTTCCAGATCCTATTCCCATCTGTTTGGTTTTCTGAGACATAAAGACCAGCCACTGGTTCTCCCCGTGCCTCAGTTTCCTCTCTTTCCCCATAACAATAAGTCACCTCTGCAGCAGAGCAGGATGAATTCATTCCTTCCTAAGCATACGCCACTGCTGCTCACCTATTCAGGTTTTCGTCATGGTTCATACACTGCAAATGAATTACAGCTTTGTAATTAATCTTCCTCCTTAGAACTCTATATGTTAATTACCATGATTATTTCTGGTAATACCATTTTATAAATGCTCCTAAAAGTGTGAAGCGCCGGCTGTGCTATCTGAAATGAAATCTCTGTTCAGGAAATGCAATGGGAGAGCAGAGTGTGCAGGGCAGAGTCTTTAGAAACTGAGATGAAATTGTATTGAGTGCCTGGCACTTGGTTCTTCACTGGACTCCTCCTGCCCATGGCTCCTCAGCCTAATCACCCTCCAGCAGAGCAGGAGCATTCTGATCTTGCTCCTAAGGCATGGATCACTCATGAACAGACTATGCCCTCAAACTGGGGTGTCTCTGGCCATTAAATTAAAAACAAAACAAAACAGAGTTAGCTCTGTGCAAGGACATTCATTGCTTGCCCACGAAAGAAAGTTCAAGCACACTCCAGATTTTAAACACATTGAACGTCAGTGCCATCAACAGAAGAAACACATCACCTAGTGTTGACCTCCCTCCTCCAGCACTACTGCTCCTCAAGTTGCATACACAGCACCCCTTCCAGCACCATCCACCCAAGTGCACTGGTCTGTTATCAAGCCAGCTTGTTCCTTCCCTCCCAGCTCCATTCTGCACCTGAGCTCTGCCTCCCTCTATCCGAATTTCAAGGGTTGGTTGCTCCTCTTGTTTGAGACCAGAAAGCATGATGGAAAGACATGTTTAGGGTTAATAAGTATCTCTATCAATAGAATATTCAATCAGTATGAATAACCATCACAACTCTTCCCCACCCTTCTGACTGATGATAGCTAAATTACTTCTAAATATAGCCCTTAAAATCTGCATTAATCCTGTCTGCTTCAAGCGTGTTGGGTTTATTGACAGCATGAAGATATTAGCCAAGCACCTGCATGGCGCACAAGCTTATAAAACAGGAAATAAGGGCAATGCAGATGAAACGCAACTTCCATTAACCTTCTTTTTGGTTTTACTTCTCAGAAAGCTAAGACTATCACTAAATAATCATCGCATTGTAGACAGTTCTGGATTTGAACCTAACTAGCCAACTGTACAATACCACTTCCATTCATATTATGTTCCTTTCCAGTTTGGAGAAGGATAACAAGAAGAAGAGCTTCCTCTTGGAATACTAAGATGAAGAACAGTAAATTGATAGAAATTTCAATGACTGTTTCCTATTAAACAGTGCATTAGTGAACCCAAACACTACAGCCATCACAAGTAATTCACATCACAGCAGAAAATCTCATTTACAAGCTTTGAGGAGATGTTGGAGAGCCAGTAGAAGGCAACTGTTTGACTTTACCCAAAGGTGACAGCACCCTGATCAATAGCATTGTTCTCTTTTATATGGATATCATGAAGATCATTCAGCCATGGACATTTCTTCTACCTGCACTGCAGCAAAAATGAAGGATTCTTCCATGGTGATCTGACTTGTTTCAAGCAATTCCTTCACACGGGCAAGGGTAGGAGCAGCTAAGACAGAGCCTTCATCTACTGACCTTGGCACCCTTGAACCAGTAAACTCTGCTTTCAGAAGCCAGCGTGCCTGAAGACACACATCCGGAGTCAGTCTGGTTTGCTCTGCTGTAAATTACAAATAACTCCATTAACTCCTGGAGTTACATCAAAGCAAGAGGTAAATAAGGCTCTGATCATGTTCCCTCTAAGGACAGCCTGCTCATCATGGTTTGGGTTAATGCACTTTGCTGCTAGTTCTGGGCTGTTCGCCATCAGTAGTAATTGGATTGCAAGAAAGGCAGATATCTGGTTCCAAATGACATTTTTATCAATATCTGTCTGTTTACAGGTGTCTGTCATAACCTTCAAATACACTTAAATAACTCATTCATCCAAGCATTGAACATATGCTGGGAAGAAGATTCATCAAGCAAATGCACAACTACCACTCAAGATTTTGCCTTCTAAAAAAACGTTAATGAAAGAACCTTCCCTCACCTGAAACAGAGAGGCAGCATGGACTGCATGGCCAAGTCCACACAGAGAAGTCAGTGGGGCTGCTGAAACAAGTATTTGCCCCATAAAATATATATTTTTCATTATTTTCAGCAGGAATGATTGAAGTTTTTCAAAAAAGAAAACACTGTTTCCTAGAGAGTTCATTGTTTCTTTAAAAAGCAGTATTATTTTAGATTCACATGTGCTGCTGCAGCACCTCGTGACCACCCCAACTGAGTTCCACCACTTGCTCACTGCAACAGAAGACAAATAATGATCTCTATCCGATATAAAAACTCAATATTTCATCGCTTCTGGATTCTGACATGGAAAGACAAACCTATCAAAATTCAGAGCCAAACCTTTTAGCCTCCTCTGAACCAGAGAGAGTCAGGGTTGTGTTCCCCAGCCTCTTTAAAGATCTAGAACTTTCAGAACCAATACTCAGAGTGGTTCTATCCAAGAGTCAAATACTGTTCACAGAAAACAAGGCTTAAGCCTTCATGTCATATAACAGTTTGGATCAGATGGGATCTCAAAGCCCATCCAGTTCCACTTCTGCAATGGGCAGGGACACCTCCCACTGGATCAGGGGCTCCAAGCCCCATCCAATTTGGACACCTCCAGGGATGGGGCAGCCACCACTCATACAGGAGGTGCTCCAGCCCTCAGACGACCTCCGTGGCCCTTTCTGGAGTTGCTCCAACAGTTCCATATCCTTCCCGTACTACGGACTCCAGGACAGGAGTCCACCTAAGCTTCCCAAATTCTGAATCATTGGAATCATAAATTATTCTGTGGTCCTCTAAGAGTTAATGACTGCAGTCTTCCATCCTCCGTGAGACAGCAAACGCACCAAGGCATCCACTCTACAGCAAACTGCACAGAACAACCATTTGTTTGAGACTACAGGGAGTCACGGCAGCAATCCTTGTTCCTCGACTGCCCCAAGCTTCCTCCCTGCATTTGAAAGGCAGAGAGCAATATTTTGAATTAACATGAAGGTAGTCTGCCTCTACAATTTTAAGAGACCTGCTGTCAGGAAGGCTCAAAGGCGGCACAGTTAAATGCTTTCCTTGAGGGTCACCTAATCCCAGCAAAGCTCATTGCACAACTCCACCTTGAAGGGAGCAGCTTACTCCTACATCACTGACAAAACTAGCGCAATTCTGACCTCCTAGGCTGTGCAATCCTTTCTTATTTCTGATAAGCTTCAGAGCCATTTGAAAGAGCTTTTTGGAGCATTTGTGACACAAGGACTACATAGGACGTACACAGGAGAGAGACACCTTCTATCTCTACAGCTGACGGCGCTACTTCTGCTTTACTGGAAGCTTCAGTTCCTGTAATCAAACAATTTCTGCTTTCATTGAGCGAAACAGGACAGATAAAATCCTCACAGCTGTAGGCAAGCGATGCAAAGAGTTAAAAGGGCCCAACAAACTGCAAGTCAAATTCAAACATACATTAAGGAAGCTTCATGATGTTGGAAGGAGAACAGGGAATCCCAGCTCTTGGACTGGTACTGCAAACTCCCAGAGCACAAACAAGTACAACTGCCACATTTGGCACCCGACAAGCGCTGCTGTTAAAACGCCAGGTTTAGACACCACAACTCTGCCAAGCACGCTCGGCAGAGCACACGCACGCTTCAAACACAAAGAATAGCCCCATCCTCAAAATACCCATTCTTCAAACATCCTAGCCTCCACAAATACGTTTCTATTTATTTTGCCTTGCTAATGACCCAACAAATTAGAAAGAGGCTTACGCGTGTCAGATTGCAGCTCCATGATAGCGTCTTTAATGTTTTACTTTAATATTAAATTTAATTAGGACTGCAAGAAGGTGATGAAGGGGGAGGAATGAAACCTGGAAAGTGTCGCCAGCAGCTCCTTTTCAACATCTGAATTGGAATGGCTTTTAGCCAGACGAGCAATTACTCCAACAGACAGAGACAACCCATGCATGCCAGGCCCATATGCTCATGCCTAGCCCCAGCCAGGAGCTCTGGGAAGTTCTGTCACTTCCCACTGTTCTCCAAGCAGCTCCGAGAGGGCTCACAGCACCAGCTCTGCAGAGGACAGGGATCTCGGGAAGACAGCCACCCCCGAGTCTGTCTCTCTAGCTTTCAAAGCGCTGCCAGCTGCTCCGCATCACCTGCGGTAGGAGGCAGGGACAGAAAGCTGCAGGTCAGTGTGATCTCTCCCTGCTCTGGCTCAGCGGGGAGGACGTGCTCAGAGCTGAGCACGCGACCCTTGCAGCCAGCTTCCTTCGGTGCCGGGCAGCTGGCCTGAGCTAGGACAAACAGGCCACCACGCTAGGGTGAAGTGACACTAGTTAATACCCCCTGTGAGAGAAAAAGAATGAAAGCAGCCCTTACGCAGCATACTGCGACCACTCCTTGCGGCAGCACAGATGGTAGCACTGACAGCACTACAGGAGAGCTGCTCTCTGGAGAGGTCCCAAGCCCTGCATTGTGTACATCAGCAACGTCCTAGTGACTCAAGTCAACATTCCTGGGTGCAGAGATAGCATCCTGGGTGAAATGCAGCTCCTCAGCAGCTCACATCCTTCATGCTTGCTCAACACAAGGTTACGCAGCTTTAAGTCTCCATGATATCCTTGCAGTCCTGAAGAAAGGCAAGGCCCTTCATATCCTGTGGGCTCCTACAACTAGAACTGTCACTGTAATAAGGACAGCAGATGACAAAGCCGTATGTGGACAACCATGGATGAGGTATTGCGTGATCAGTTGAAGTTTAACTGTGCAGTAAAGCCACTTTCTCACAGAATGAGCTAATATTCTTTAGCTTAGGCACACCAACTGCCTGCAATTAACTGAGAGGCTGCAGTCATCATAGAAACAAAGAACAACTGTCCCATGTTTCTGATAATTCAGTTCCTGGTACCCAAAGACAGGGGCATAGAATGGTTTGGCTTGTAAGGGACCTTAAAGCCCATCCAGTTCCAATCTCCTGCCAGGGGTAGGGACATCTTCCACTGGATCCAGCTGCTCAAAGCCTCATCCAACTGCAGTTCAAGTGACTGCTTAAGACAGAAATGCACACACTGACGGCTGTTGCAGTCTGATCACTCCCAAGCTGCAGGGAAAACAGCTCAACAGCCCAAGGCTCACAGAAACCCCAGGAGTCAGAGGGCTTCCAGCCTCCTGCCTTGACTGTGACCACATCGCATGCCAGATCCCCAGTGTCTCCTGTTTAAAAGCATCACCACACTGATTCTCTTTCAAAAGCACCTCATGTCCCCAGTTCACACAAAACCAGAACAGCTTGCATTAAGAGCAGCTGTGTCATATTGCATTTACACAGAGCCCTTTGTCCAAGGATTACAGAGTTTCCAAAACTTAATTAATTAAGCTGTAACCCCCCCAGCCCTCTATAAGGTACATTAAATTCTCTGTCAGCATTTTTAAACTAAAGCATTATTTTTTAGCAGTTATTAATTGGCTGTAGGCTTCAAGTTCCTCACCCAGGGAAAGATTCAATTCCTGCCTTCCAAGCGCAAAGCTTCTAGTCAGGATTCTTGGGGCTTCTTGTTCTAGGTTTAGGCATCGATTTACTTTCTTGACATGAGACATGTAATTACTGCACATTCTGCCAGCTGCTCCCTTGGGGAGGCAGATAACCCAAGGGATTCAAACAGGGCCCGAGAACAATCAGCAGTGTTCCTGCTGCACCTCTCATGTCTGAAATCAGTTCAGGACTAACTTTTCCTTTGGCTCGTCTGACATCATCTCCCAACTGCTTTCTTTCTCATTTTGCTGGCAAGCTTCCCCTCATCCATCTTGTCTTGATTTCTCTGCAAAGCCATCACTAACTGGAATGTGATTTATCCCAGTATTTGGGGGCTAGAAGGCATAGATACTACAAAGTCTCTTGGGTAACTCCAGTCCAGTCTAGTCCCCTAATGCCACTTGATAGCTTTTAAGGGGTCAGACTGGACACTTGTCCCACACCTCACACAGCAAGGGCCAGCTAAGATCCAGCTCTCCAATGCCACTATCACAACTACACTGAGATTTCCTACTTTTAATCATCTCCCACCCTCTCCTTTTGTTCCTCCCCACACCAAGAGGATTCTTACCCACCCGCATCTCTAAATCTGAGCAGAAAGTCAGGGTAGTCCAAACAAACAGGACAAATCAAACTTTCTCTCACAGTGGTCTGACCTCCCATCACAGAAGAGGGAAGAAATATAAAGAAAAGAGCAGCAGCCATTTCACAGCCACAGACAAAATCCTCTCCACTGAGCACAGCTGCAGCCTTACACCTCAAGCTAAAGTCAAAGGGATTTACCAGCATACAGCTGAGAGCTCATATGCCTCAGTTCCCTCTCTGCCCCCTGATCTATGGATTATGCTGACTAACCTTTCAAACTATTGCCAGATTTTCTGATCTGCCAGGGTTGGTGTTTGTCTGACCTGTGTCACCATCAAGTCCTACTTATCCTCCCTTGAGAGCTGTGGCATTTTCAGAGGGTATGCTGTAAGAACAGACACCTTTTTTTGTCTCCATCACAAAAGAAGCAAATTGATTACTTCATTTTCAGACCTGCTACAGAAGTCCACTGAAGTGGAATCCACAGACCTCCCAGAGATCAACGTCAAATATCACAAAATCACAGAAGGGTTGGAAGGGACCTTAGAGACCACCCAGTCCCACCCCTGCCATGGGCAGGGACACCTCCCACTGGATCAGGGGCTCCAAGCCCCATCCAACCTGGCCTTGAACCCCTCCAGGGACGGGGCAGCCACCACTGCTCTGGGCAACCTGGGCCAGGGCCTCCTCACCCTCACAGCAAAACATTTCTGCCTAAGATTTCATCTCAATCTCCCCTCTTGCAGCTGAAAACTGTTCCCCCTCATCCTATCCCTACACTCCCTGATCAAGAGCCACTTACTTTATAACCTTGTGCTCTGCTCTCAATAGCTGGCTAACACCATGAAGAGATGCTGCGCCGCTGGGAAGAGAAGGGTTATGAGGACAGGGTTTAAAAATAAATCAACTTCTGTGTTGTTTTGGAAGTAATCTATGAGAAAGATTCGGTTGTAAAAGGCATTGTATAAATGAAGGCACTATTATTGTTTGACAATAAAAAACCCAAACAGTTTTCTTGTATTTGCCTGGAATAAAAGCATTTTGCAGATGTCTTCCGACAGGCTTCTTAACTGCTTTCCGCATCTTAATTTTCCCTTTTAGGTTTTTATTACATTTAAATTAAAATTATGCCTATAAGCAGTCAAGGGCAACTTTTAACAAGTCTACGTTCGCTGAACTTTTCATTGCTCACATCACCTTTGCTCAGGACCCTGTAAGCACAGCCTATTCATTTTCCAATAGTCGGCCCCTGGTCCTCTTAAGCAGGAATTCTTCTACCTTTTGTGCTTCCACTCGAATTCCCTCCCACGGCACATTATCGCTCTAAACACTCATCAGAACACAAGAGCCAAAAGCCGTTCTTTCTTATCCAGAGCAACGCCCTTTAGGAAACAAACTGTTCCAAAGAGCCAGAATTCAAGGAATAACAAACAACAGCAAAATAAAGGCACCTTTTTCACTGAACAAACAACAGACACGGTCAGGGAGCAAAAAACAACCAATACCCCCTCCCAGTGCAAAACTTTAGAAAAAATGAATCATCTTGGAACAGGAAAAAGTCTCTTAAAATACGTTATTAGTATCTTAATAAAGAAAACGATCAGTGTTACTAGGTTTCAACAAGAATTTGGCCAGCATCGGTTACCACTTGAAGAGAAGAGTCCCCTCCATCCCCCTTTCTCCTGCAAGCAGGGCTGGTCCTGCTTCCCTCAACAGCAGCACCCAACATGTATGTGGTTTTCCCCCATTTACACTTACTGAAAATCAAAACCAGGGGCTACACCACTGACACTGCCCTCCTAGGAGCCACTGAACAGGACTGCCCCACCAGAGGGGTTACGGGTGGGCTGAGGACTGAGCTCAACTTGCTTCAAGACTCCCAACATAGAACTAAAATCACCCTGTTCCACTGTAGGTTGTGTTCACTGCCTGAGCAGCCTCTCCGCTACCTCCTCTAGGACATGAGAAGAAAGCAGCTTTCTTTTCTGAGCACTGCTTTGAAGTAGCCTGAGCACGACTGCTCGGCAGCCCCTTTAACATAAAAACTGCCTCTGAACCAGCACAGCACACTAAGAAATACCACCGGGAAATACCTCCACAGAGAGGTCTTCTTGCTCTTCCACCTTCGTGTTTTCAAGGTTTTTCACTTCAGAGGGGGCAGCTGCAATTGCTGCAGGGCAAATTAATGTGGCATGTTAACGAGGAGATCTGCACACCTGCTCTCTAATAAAGATTTTACTTCTGTTGCTATATTTATTCTTGTTTCACTCTAAAGTAAATGCTACACAGACTCAAAGCTGCTCTTTGCTTATGGGGAAGCAGCGAGAGCCCCCAGGTACATCTGAAGCACGGAATTAGGTAAATAATTAAGTTGCCTCATATACTCTCAGTTAATTCCCATGTCTGGATTTAGTTCATATTTGCTGGGTTGAATATGTCTCGTTACATTAGCTGTAACTATTCCATTAAAGCAATATTCAGAGTGTTAGGGGTTTCTCCTCATTAACGAAGCTTCCTGGGATGGATTCTCCCAGGACCAAATCGTACCAGGAAGAAGTGATGCTTCTGTATATGCAGCACTATGCTTGCCTACATTGCCAGGGTTGTGGAGCTGCAGATATCCCGGTCAAAAGGACAGAGCTCATCTCACAAGAGGTTCAAACAGCCCTTGTAAAGGAAGCCAGCCCATTTTGCTCAGCACAGCCTCATCACCTCAAGATTTAGGAGAGGTGCTTCACAGCACAGACAAGCTGTCAAACCCACTACAGGGGCTGAATTACAAACAGCGCTTCTCTACCAGAGGGAAGCACATGGTGCATTTCTGGGATCACCTACACAGGTAAACCATTACCCTGCTGTTCTGAAAGAGCCCACACAAAGCTGTTTTCAAATATGCAGCCTAGCATATTGCGCTTTGTGACACCCACAAGAATCTGTTCCCCTACCCAGACAAACCCCAGGGTGTAAAACAATAGCACAGCTTAGATACCAGTAACATGAGTGAAATGTAACTTTCCTGTCCCAAAGACAGAGGGCCACGTAAGGGCTCATTGCTCCTGCAAGGGAACATTCTGCACACCCTAAGAATTGCTTACTTTGCCTACAGGCCAACCAGCTCTGTCTCAGGGACCATTTCAGGATGAGAGCCTTGTCCCACATCATCATAACTGCATCATCCTTCTTTTAAAGGCCTCTGAAACATGCATGAATGCCTACACTTCCCCCGACTCCGAGTTTGGTTTGCTAATCAATGAAGTGTTCAGTCTCTCTTTGAAGATGCCATTATGATCTTCACTGGAACAGGCTCCTCCATTACGCCAGTTCATTTGAAAATTTTCTAATGTATTTTAAACCTATATCCAGTGCACCACAGCCACTCATGGAATCAAAACAGAAGTACCCCAGCTATATATAGAACAGCAAGATACCACAACATATTGAAGAAACATCATGCTGGTAACATACAATTTTAGCCATTAGAGAAAACCAGCAGATGTTACAATACAGCTTGAACAAAGCTAAATTCTCCATATGGCTTCAAAACCCAGGTTTTTTTGCATGTTTGTATGCAAACTAAAATGCTTATCAGGGACCCTTTCAGATGTTCACACCTTTATCCCCCAAGTATCCACCACCAGAGGAAGCCAAACTGCTCTGCTCACTTTGCTTCTCACTTAAAGCAGAACTTTCCTTCTCTTCTAACCTAAACCAGAATCTTAAGCAGGTAATTAAAAAGAGACTCGGCATCAGGCTGTTGTTTTGAATCCAAACCCAATTTAAAGTTCATTCCCAAGCAATACCGGCCCAGTCATTGCTCTCCTGTGCCCCCAGGGCTGCCAGGGAGCAATTCACACAGCTGAGCACTTTGCTCTGTGGTTGTGTTTGCTCAGCATTGATTTACAGCCCATGTCAATACTCACACCTCTTACTAATTTTAACGGTGACTGATTGTGCTCTTCACTCGGGGCTCAGAAAACATGCCCTTAACAAAACTGCAGCGACTGCATTGTGCATCCTAGGGATCTTCAGGCCCTTTTTTGTACACCTGTAAGAGATCCAAGAGGCTATTGCTCTTCCTTAGGAACATTAACTCTTTGTAAGATCCACAGAGCCCCCCAGCATCCACCAACAGACAGTCCCTTCCCCTCTAGGCTCAGGAAAGACTTACAGTGCAAATAAAAATACGTGGTATACATCAAGATAAACTAAGTGTGATGAATGAACAGCACCGAAATATTAGCTATAAGTAAATAACAGCACCACCAGTTCATCAATTAGACTAGGAGAAAGAAAAAAAAAAAAAGAAAGAAATAAAAAGAATATGAGCTGCAGTCAGCAGTTTGTTTTGATAGCAAATGTTAACTCTGAAAGGCTTGGGTTATTAAGAATTGTAGCTGCTCAGTGTGGAGACTCGTGCTGTTTACTCTGCTTATTAAGGCTTGGGGTACGTGTTTGTGGAGGATGCCATGGTGTGTGCATATTAACAACCCTGTAATCTACTCCAGCGAGGCATCGCTGGACGCTGTTCAAGAACTACAGAGCAAAGAAGCATCTCCTGCCTCTTGCCCAGCAAGGAGCAGAGCTGTGGGCTGGCCAGGGATGTGTGTCTGGCAAACACATCCTTGCTCAGCAAACCCAGCAGCACTTCACTTAGCAGGACTCACCCTTTATCCTGTCTCCCACATCATCAGCGTGCTTGAGGATCCTAACAGCAAAGCCTGAAAAGACAAAGACCATTTTTTTATTAATGATAGAATAATTTGGGTGGAAGGAGACATTTCCAGGTCATTCAAACCAGTCCTCCTGCAGAGGCAGGGACATCCTCATAGCCCCATCCAACCTGACCTTGGAAGCTGGTTTACCAAGGGAAGCTCTCTGCAGAACAGGCAGCCTGATCCAGTGGGAAATGTCCCTGCCCATAGAATAACCAGGTTGGAAGAGACCCACTGGATTATTGAGTCCAACCATTCCCATCAATCACTAACCCGTGTCCCTCAGTGCCTCGTCCACCCGCCCCTTAAACCCCTCCAGGGAAGGGGAACCAACCCCCTCCCTGGGCAGCCTCTGCCGGTGCCCAAAGACCCTTTCTGTGAAAAATTTTTTCCTAATGTTCAGCCTGAACCTCCCCTGGTGGAGCTTGAGGCCATTCACTCTCGTCCTGTCCCCTGTCCCTTGGGAGAAGAGCCCAGCTCCCTCCTCTCCACAACCTCCTCTCAGGGAGTTTTAGAGAGCAATGAGGTCTCCCCTCAGCCTCCTCTTCTCCAGGCTAAACACCCCCAGCTCTCAAAGGAGGATAGAACTAGATTATCTTTAAGGTCCCCTCCAACCCGAGCTATTCTATGACTTTAGATCACCCCTGCCCTCCTTATCTCAAGGAGAAACAAGAAGCCCAGCCCCTCACAGCAGATGGAGGAAAAAAACCAGCTCCTGCCAGCTGGAAGCACCTCACACTAGGACAAAGCATGAAATCTAAGATGAGGGAACCCAAATGCTCCCAAAGCGCACCCAAACCACAAAACACACCTGCATAAGCCGCCCCCAATGCCTGCAGCGTTCTGAGGGCTCCCACACCCCAGCCCGGGGCTCACAACCCTCTGGAGCCACGTGAGGCTCCTCCCTTCCCTCTCCCCCCCTCCCCCTGCCCTTCAGCGCCGGCACCTGGAGCTCATTGGCCACCTGAGGAACTTCGGGGGCTAGGGAAGAGCCCTGTCCATGCCAGGATAATGCAATCATGAAGTGGTTTGGGTTGGAAAAGAACTCAAAGCCCATCCAGTCCCACCCCCTGCCACGGGCAGGGACACCTCCCACTGGATCAGGGGCTCCAAGCCTCATTCAACCCGGCCTTGAACCCCTCCAGGGATGGGGCAGCCACCCCTGCTCTGGGCAACCTGTTCCAGGGCCTCCCCACCCTCAACAGCAAAACATTTCTTCCCAGTATCTTATATCAATCTCTCCTCTTGCAGCTGAAAGCCCTTTCCCCTCATCCTCTCCCTGCCCTCCCTGATCCAGAGCCCCTCCTCATCTTTCCTGGAGCCCCTTTCAATCCTGGAAGCTGCTCTAAGGTCTTCCTGGAGCCTTCTCCAGGCTGAACAACCCCAGCTCTCCCAGCCTGGCCTCACAGCAGACGTGCTCCAGCCCTTGGATCATCTCTGCAGCCTCCTCTGGTCTCGCTCCAACAGCTCCATGTCCTTCCTGAGCTGAGGACTCCAGAACTGAATGCCAGGCTCCAGGTGAGGTCTCAATTCTTTACTTAATTCCTTTAAAAGAAAACATTTTTAATATTTGTTTATTACCTGAACTGTCTCCATAATTTTCCCCTTAATTATCCTGTACTCAAACCGGTTTCCAATTACAAAAGGGTGGTTTCATCCCACCCTAATTGAATTCTAGCACACACCTGTTTATCCTTATATAATTTGCACCAATGCCTTCATTTATGGCAGTGATGGGAGAGCAGGGGCTTGTTTGGTGCCAGCAGATTTGTGGTCCAGCTGTGGCGCTGTGTTCTCCCCATCCATGGGATTCAGTGTCCCAGCTCATTTCTTTGCGGCAACTCAACCTTTCTTCTGTAGACGAGGTGTAATAAGAGGTAAGTCTACACCTTTCTTTTCTTATTTAAGTGATGGTTGTGCTGAGTCCTGGTGCCTTTCGTAGTCCACGCATAGAAGTCCTGTTGGAGTATGACTTGTGTCTCTAGCCTGCAAAAACATTAATTTACAAGCAGCAGGTTTTCAGCCCAAGGATGTGAGACTGAGAATCATGTATTCGCAGAGGTGATTGGAGAATGCACACAAGATCTGGTCTTTGCTGTTCTTCTCTTTTTTTTTTATTTTTTTTTTTCAGGTAAGTAGTGTTGAGGTGTTTCTAGATACTGGTCTAATTGATAAGCTTGTGCTGGGTGATGCTGCTTAGAGGAGGTTTCTGGTGGTGTGCCCTCACTTGGCTGCTTTTGGTGAGTTTTTACAGGGCAGGAGTGTGCAGCCTCCCTGCAGAAAGCAAACTCTTGTCTTGGGACAGCGGGGCTCGGTGTGCAGAAGGTTGTATCAGTCCCAGCTGTAGCCACTCATGATGCTGTGACCTGAGGATGCTGGTTCAGGTGGTGGCCAGCGTATGAGAGCAGCTGAAGCAAATAACAATTTAGGGAGTGGTGTCTAGGTGTGTGACACTGAACTATCAACCTTTCTTTATGGGTAGAAATACTGACCTAGAGGGAAAATGCAATATAGGCAAATCCCTAGTAATTCCTAGATGCTTCTACTGGCAATTACTGTTATTGTTACGCTTCCAGGCTGATATCCCACTTCCAGGCATGAGCCTCCTTTGCATGAATGTGCTTCAGCATTAAAAATTGAGTGCTGTGACCCCATGAGGGACCTGCTGCCCCAAGGTTTTTCCCTTGTACAGAATCTCTGTAACTTCTCTGCTGAGTTTAACATGAATGAAAACATGAACAACCCTGTGAATAGGAAATGTGATGTTGCATGCTACGTTTTTAGCACTCTGCATCAGGGATTAGATGCACAACTCCTGTTGCCATAGCTTTCATCCCTCTGAGACCTGAACGTGTCATACGAGCTGAATGAGATACCCCACCAAAGCAGAGAGAGAGAGAGAGGCAAGTATGCAGCAAAGGAAGGAGCCACAAGCAAAGCAGGAATCCTTTCTATTAATTTCAGCCTCATGATTCAATATTTATGATGTCAATAACTTTAAGCTGTAAACAGAAAGCTAACAAAAGCAGCGTGTGGGAGTGTGTCAAATCTGAGCTTGGGATGAGTGGCATTCCTTGAGATCCCTACTCTAGCCTGCCTCAAAGACCTGCATGCTCATTGTGGGCTCTTATTAGCACTGACAGCTTTCCCAAAGGAGGTGCCAGAACAGACCAATCCTTTTCAGTCTCCCTGTTCAGTGCCCAATGCCCGAGTCTGGGTAGCAAAGGTAGGAAATCATTCCTGATTCCCATAATTATTCACAGTGGTCTTCAGTGCACCCTGCACGCTGTCAGAGGAGATGGCAATAAATGGGAAGGTGTCTGCAGGAGTCGTTTTGTTTTCTTTCTCTGCAGAAGGTACAGGGGGAAAAGTTACAGTGCAGTCAAGAAGGCTTCCTTGGGAACCTTACAGATGAGTAGCAAATTGTTTTCTGACAGAGTTTGTGAGAGGTGCCAATCCACACTGGGGCTGTTAAGTGAGCAATTGGCTTTTCAGCATTGGTATCCTTGGTGGCTTTGGGTTTGCTCAGAATGAGCAGTCAGCCAGAAATAAAAAGAGCAAAAACAAAACTGGATGGCAGGGATGGAGAACCTGAAGGAAAATTCTTCATGACTCTGGATAGATGGAACCACTGTGACAAAAGCAAAGGGCTGAGTTTATTTTTCATCTGCTGCTTGTGTCACTCTTTTTGGTTTTTAACCTTAAAAAAGAAAGCCAGAAGTCTTCTGGTTATGTTTCAGAGATTATTGCAAGGTGAGGCTCTTGCAGTTTGCATCAGATGATTGAATCTGTCCTACTTAGGAAACACTGTTCAGCTATTTTCTGGGAAGCAGAGGTGCTGGTCCATTCAGCATCCAGTTTGTTGGATTGGAAACTACCAGCAACTAAAGGGTGAGACATGGCAAAGGATCAGCCAGAAAGCAGCAGGTGGTAAGAAATGCAGGTGGGCCAAGGCTGTGGGCTGGATTACAAAGATGAGAAGGGATGGTGGCTGGGTGCAGGCTGCTGGGCGCTTGCTCCGGGTGTGCTAGAACACTGCATTGCTGGGTACTTCTGGAGCCATTCTGCATGGGTGCTGCCTTTCCAGCTGTCCCTTCTCCCTCTGCGGTTCTTTGGACCTTTCTTCAAGGTCTCCTTCTGTGATGAAAATGTCAGGGCCAGCAGGTGATGTGTCTAAAAGCCTAAGGGTCATAGGAGTTAAAAATCGTGAGATGTCTTTGGGGAAAAGATAAAGGAAGTGATGAGGCTCCATTGCCTCTAGTTCATTTGCCTTTTAATTCCATGATAATGGATGCCAATTAGCTTATGGAAACACTCATCTTTGAAATAGTCACTGGCATGCTATAAAATTGGCTTCAACTTGTCTGCCTCTTGGGAAGGGGGAATATAAGAAGAGGGTTGTGTGGGGTTTTTTAATTTAAAAGAGAAGGAGCAGCAGATAATTTAGTGTCATGTTTTCACTCTTCCCAATATATTTCTCCCCCAATCAATGTCATCTTTTGTAGATGCTGCTTCCCATCGTGAACGGCTCGATCCCAAGGCGAAATATCACAGCTTTATTGGCAGTGTGGGTGTGCAGTTGGAACTGTGGTTTATTTATCCAATTTGAGGCAGGACTCTGTAATGTAGAGCTGAGGAAAAGTGATTATTTCCAAGTTTTGACAGGCTGGTTTCTTGGACTTTTAAGTGAGCTGCCTTTAAAAAGTGATGGCTAGTAGTGACATTGGCCAGGTAGCAGAGAGCTGCTAGTGTAGTCCAGGTTTTTCTTCCCCAAAACTAAAAATCTGCCTGGAGAATGACCTTGCCAAAGACTTTCTCCCAGTGGCCAGATGTGACTGGTTGCCATGCAGTTTCAGGCAGTTGTACCTCTTCTACTTGAACAGCTGTTGCCTGGATTCAGTTTTCAACTCTTCTGCACAGTCCCAGACAAACCCGTGAGGGTTGATCCATGATGTTGGTGGCAGAGCTCCAGGGTTTGTTCCTCCCCTTCAGCAAAAGTCATGGCTGGCCACAGCGTCAGCAGAAAATGTCACTTTGAGAGGCTCTTTTTCTGGTGAGGACAGATTGCCTCATTCCTTAATAACAGAGAGAGGTGCCTGGAGGACCAGCCAGCCAAGTTCCTGTGAGCCTCCCTTGAATGAATCTGTAAAACATTTTATTTGTGTTTTCATGCAATTTCCTAATTTGGCTCCCTCTGGCCTCGGGCTGGTCTCCCCATTACAGCATTTAATTGGAATAAAATATGTGCAGCACCTGTTAAGTTTGGAGTCTGAGCTCACACGGGGTCTCTGCCACAATATAAATAATAATAGCTTCAAATTATATTTCTGAATTATTTGCTTTACACTTGTGTAACGCTGCATAATTGAGCAGGGCTGGATATAGGTTGTTTTTCTGGTACAGGAAGGAGCAGTTGCGCAGAGAAATTCAGTTTTGAATAAGATGGTGGAAGGCTGCATGATGGAAATGTCAGGATGTTAACCCACGCATCCAAGCACTCGCGTGTCTGGAGCAGAGGGCTCCAAATCACCGCTGCAGCTCAGGATTGGGGTTTGACCTGAAGGGAAATGTCAAGCTGACGGTGTCTGTGCTGTGACTTCTTGTTACCGCTTCCTGACAGTAACAGAACAGATGTTTATGATGCAGCTACAGGCTGGATACTCTTGCTCAGATGTTTTTCATGCTCTGAGCATCAATGTGTAGTAATGCGTCCCGGCCATAGGAATTACCATTCCTGAGCAGAGGTGCCCCTTGCACATCCACCTGCCCTGCTGCTCCTGCCCTCCCGAAAGGAGCTGTGGTTGCTCCAAAGAAGAGGCTGTGAATTGGAGAGGGGGAACATGGACCCCATTCCAGCCCTCCCCTCTCAGGCAAGCAGAGCTGCCATCACCTGTCTTATTTGAGTATTAGTTTATCCCTTCACTGCATCTTCATTTTCAGGTACTGGTGACAAACAAGAAGCTGCAGCACGTGCATATTTGCACCTTGTTCTTGTTTCAGCTTCCCTCCTAGTGCCTCTTGTGCCTGGAGTAAATGCAGAAAAGGAAAGTGATAATAGAGCTATGGATTATCCAGCCTCATGTGATTGAGGTACGAGTGGGGTGGAACAGCAATGCTGGAGAGAAGCTTCTCCCACCCCTCTGCTTCCAAATCATATATTTTTCAAGTTCACATCAATTGCTTGTGTTTCCAAATGGATAAACTTGAATAAGAAGGTTTTCTATAATCTGCTGAAGAGACAGTGAAGCAGTTTTTGTTAGCATCACCTGATGCAATCTAAATTGGGTGTTTGCAGAGAAGAAATCTAGTGTGGAGCTAGGAAAGATGAAAAAGCAGGTAGAAAGAACAGGAAGGACATATATTAAGTTAAAACCTGTCTTAAGTTCCTAGTAACAGATGCTTTTCTGAGGATACAACTGAATGAGGTGTGAATGTGCTTGTGAGACAAAAGATGCCTGTCTGCTTGTATGGCTGTTGCTGGTGAAGTTCCTCTGGTGATTGAAGGTACTAAAGAGAATCTTCTTGCTAACAAGACTCCAAAAGCGGGAGTGGTGGAAGACAGCAGGCATCTGCATCCCCAACACCATTTTAGGGGGAGATCTCTAGTGGGAGAGGGACCTCATGGACACCCCTGCAAGTCAGGCCTGAGAAGAGGACCTAGGCCTCCCTGGTTCTCCTGCTCACAAGGGTGTCTTGCTTTTCTGAAGAGCTTAGGTCCAGCAGCCATATGGCTTATTTGAATGCTGCAGCCTGTTACTCTGTGCAAGGATGTGTGTGTGCATGTGGATGGGATGCAAGCTTTGCACATCCACAGTGAGCTGGGTGGGAGGCACTGGCATGTTCTTCGTTAGAAACTGCTTAAGATAGGAATTACTAGCTGAATTGTCAGCTTCCCCAGCTTACAGACCACCCGATAGAAACCTCTGAAAGACTTGCTCGAGTCCTCTGTTAATCTCTTGATGGCATTAAGCAGCTGTAAACATCTATTTCTGTCGGAAAGTGTCACATAGCTCCATAGCAAATAAAATCTCCTACCTTAAGGAGGTTAGTATTAAGATGGATGGGAGTTTAATTAGGTGTTTGTAAATAGGCATCTTGGTTTCTAATTTCCCTGTGCTTTGCACAGTGGGCTGCTCCTGTTGCCACTCCAGCAGTATTAAACTTTGTGGGAGGTGTTTTTCACGTAACCATTTCTGTTTCCTTTGTGTTTGGTATTAAACATTGTCTGCTTTTGTGCTGAGGAATTTTGACTTGCAGGCTGGCAGTGACAGGTAACTGTTGTCTGGCTCCTGGTTCCAGCACACTGATTTACTGCAGAGCTGCTGTTTCACTGTATCATGTGTGTGTGCACTGCATTATTATTACAACATGAGAAAACAAAGACAGGTCCTTCACCACAGATATTGTCTTAAACATGATTGTTCTAAAAACGAGAGTGCGCTGGAAGCTGGAGATATTGCTGCAAAAGCACTAGGCTGAACAGAAGGGAGATTCAATTTCCAGATGTGCTGCCACTTTCCTGGGAAATATTCTGTATTGCTTAATGTCTGTGCCCAGCTTTCTTCTCTCTAAAGCAGGACTCTGGCTTTGCACCTTTCACATGTGTTAAGAGTGAGTGACAGGCTGTGTAGTTTCATGGAAAACAGTTCTTGTCGAAATGATCAGGGTTAGTTGTTTGAGGTAATAAATGTGGTCGGCGGTGGTAACAGCAGAGCTATAAAAAGCTTAAACTATTTTAAGGTGTTTGACTGCAAGCTGTATGATATCCTGATTACAAGGTGGTTGAACGCACCACAGAGAACATGCAGTAAATGTCTAAGAACGGTAGAATGGGGATTTTCTGTTTTCCCAGTTCAATTTCACAGAAAAATGGCAGCAAGGCTAAAACTCAAGGAAGGACCACAGGATAGTTTTATGCTCGCTGAGCCCTCACTGGGCTCCTTGCCCTTTCTGCCAAGGGGAGCAAGCAGGGCTTTGTGATGCACTGGACAGGGCAAGGAGATGGACTGTTAGCAGCCAGATAGAAAATGCATCTGGTGTGCAGAAAAACAGGACTCTGAATCTCCTGCTTTCCTTGCTAGCTGAACAGGATGGTATTAACTCTGTTATTAACAAGGTCTATAGCAAAAAAAAAAAGTCTCTCTGACCTTGGGTTTAGGTTATTTGTCTGCCTTTGCAGCTATTCCCTGTTTGTGATTATTGCCAGGTGCTTGTGCTGAAAGGAGATGCTGTGAGAAGCAGGACCAGGTGGTAGCATGAAGATCACCTGGTCCCTGTGAGAGGAACGAAGCAGCTTGTCTGGGATTGAGAACTAAGGAGTCTTTCCTCTAGAAGAGAGGATGGAGAGAGACTCCAAGAGAAATTTGCTGCTGTTTTTAAGTGAAGACAGTTGAAGAAGTTCTAGGAGACAGGTATGTTGAGGGGTAAGGCAGTGGTATCTGCTTTACCTTAGTGGATTGATGCTGAACTATTAATTGCTTTTAAAAAATGCTGGGGGGAAGACTGAGATGCTGGAATCCTGAGTTCTGGTAGATTCTCTGCTAGCTTATGCTCAGGCTTTTATTGAGGTAAAGAAACTGAGATATAAGATATAGGAGAGTGGGTTACAAGGTGCCCAGAAATGCTGCCTTGTGTGCACACTTTTGACTAGGATTTTTGGATTTAATGTTGGATGTTTTTAACTCGGTAGTAGAATAATATGTTTCTGGAGGCAATAAAGCTAATGCTTTAAGCCTGAACTTTTCACTGAGCGTAAATCTCAAAACACTACGGGGAAGCTACCTCTCCAACATAAAAAAATGAGGGCAAGATAAAACTGGTACCCAAGTGCCTGAAGTTATTGGAGAAGCCCGGGTTTGAATCTAAATTCAGATCTTTCTTGGGTCTGTTCAGAATAGGTCATCATTTTAATGTTACTGCCTGAAGAGTGCCTCAGTTTCTATAAAGGGGTTTTGTATTGTGTGATAGGTAGAAAAACTTTGGAGAAAGCATTGTTGGAGCATGTGTTTGGGGAATGATGCGTCTCCTTTTTCTTCTGCTAGCCCCATCAGCACGAGATGAGAGGGTTTGCACTGTGACAAGGTCACTTGTGCTGTTAAAAGAGACAAGTTTTCGCTAGCACGTCAGAATTTTAAGAAGTGCTGTGGTTCCCACAGTTCACACAGCAGCCTTGGCTTAAAGCGTTCCTCTGTGCTAGTAAACTCCCTGTTGAAGCCTTGAAAAGATGGGAGTGCTTCAGATTCCTCAGTGCTTGGTGCAATGTCTCTCTAATACTCCAAGCTTGAGCATGGGGACAAAGCAGTGCCCTAAGAGTGAGATGTTTCTAATACCTTCTTTGCACGCCAAGATGAATAAAGTGGGCAGGAAGGTGTGAAGCTTTGTCCTTCCACCAGAGTGACTGATGCTAACTAGGCTTCCTGGAAACTCCTCGTTATCTGGATGTGTTATGTTCTTAGAATGCTTCTGTGCCTTATTTTGTTTGTATTAGGAAGAAATTCTTTCCTGTAAGCGTGGGGAGGCCCTGGCCCAGGTTGCCCAGAGCAGGGGTGGCTGCCCCATCCCTGGAGGGCTTCAAGGCCAGGTTGGATGGGGCTTGGTGCTCCTGATCCAGTGGGAGGTGTGGAACTGGATGGGCTTTGAGTATTATTCCTTGGGTACCAGGAACTGAGTAATCATCGTAAATGTGGGACAGTCAAAATACGCCTGGATTTAGGCAAGTGTCCATGAATAGTTTCTTTCTGAAACTAAATTTATAACGGATGAGGAAAGGAAAGCTTGATCAGAACAGTTGCAGCCTGCATCCTGAGTCTCTGCCAAGGACAGATACGCTGCGCGTAGTCTGTGCCCAGCCTCTGGACTTTGTTTGGCAGTGGGTTTGTTTGTAACATGTTTTCAGTTCTTCTGAAAATAAGATGCAAAAGCGTCTGTGCTGAATGCATAATGTTGGAGGGAAGCAGGCGAGGTGTTTAAAGACAACAGGGGAGGGAGGTTTTTATGTTATTGGAGCTCTGCTGATAACCTTGGTGGGAGGCTCCTTGTCTCTGACATCTTGCTAAGCAGCTCCCTTATGGTTGATGACAGCCCTGGGGGCAGGAGAACAGAAAGGTAGTTAAGTTAAAAACTTGACAAACTGTTGCTACAACAGCTTAACTTAGCAGGAGGGATTTGCTGTAACAAACTTCAACAACGGGGGCCTGGGGAGTGGTGTGTCCCTTGTCAATGCTCTCCTGTGGGTGGGTATTAACTGCTGAGGCTTTGGGCAGGGAGAGGATAGCAGGTCTGCCTTGGGCTCACTGGAGAGACCATGTTACTGAGGAGCAAACTTAAAAGAAGCCCAAATCCAGGCTGTCTGGTGCTGATGGAATGTGTATGACCATTGCTATCACCTCAACCCTGACTCCTGTCATGCAACATTAACACGCAGGACAAGACTGCATGTTTGCTATCTCAACTCCTTTGCGTGGCTCTTCATCAGGTTCCATGCTGCTCGTTCTTCATAGTTGTTTGTGTTCAGAGCTTTTAGTATGATGAGGACGCGTGCCTTTCACTCCAACGCTGCTCGGGGTTCTGAAAGCCAGCAAAGATGTTCTGTGTGCTCTTTTGGGCTTTTGGAGCTCCTGCTGTGTGACTGGCAAGTTGGGGAAAGCCTGTTGAGTCACCCAGCCTGAAAAAGCTGGGCTGGGAAATGATGTCTCCCTAGTGTTTAACCAAGCTCTAGTGATCCCTGTCAGGCTGAAACGCTTCTCGGTGGAACTCATGGTGTTTGTTAGGCCTGAGGAGGTCACTTCTACAATGCTGAACAAATACTGGTGAGACTTTAATTGCCTCACGCAATTATTTATGAAATAAAAAAAAACTTCACCCAGGTTTGTTTATGCACAAGGGGCTTGAGTACAGCAAGAACATAGCAGTAATCAGATAACCAGCACAGTTGTTCCCAGTATCTTAGTTTAGTGCAGTGTCTTAAGGGTCAGAGAGGAAGACAATCCTGGAGGATCTGAAAGAGTGTCCTTTCAGGGAAAGGGAAAGCAGTGAGAAATTGCAGATGTGACTGTTTCTTGGGGCTCTGTGTTTTGTGAGGCAGTTGCACTGCTTCTGAGTGCAAAGGGTGATTCTGCTGGCGTTCACAGCCTGGCTAGTGCAGTGCACTGGCTTCATTTGCTTCCTCCTACGCTCATTGTGCAATACTGGTGTCTCAGATGCCCCGAGGAAGAAAATGCAAGATGAAAAACACATGAAAAATTCAAGGAATTTTTTTATTAATAATAAAAAAATCCCAAGGTGTTTACGTTGTTATGAGAACCAAACAGTTGCATTAGCTTGAAGATGTGAAGGAAAGGGAGAAATGTAGGTTTTTTCTATGATAGATATTCAGTTGAAGTCCCTCTCCAAAGCTGTGCCTGTAGCACAAGGGCAGAAGGGAGTGATGTGGTATCTTAGAGGCTTGATGCTCCAGATGTGGGGGATTAGAGCCTCTTGCTGTGTGTGAAGTACAGCTCCTGGCACAGTGACTCCTCTTAGAACCTTCTGCTCAGAAGTGGTGAGATCTCACCCTTGAGGTGAGATGTGAGCAGGCTCTGCCCTTAGCAGCAACCCTTTCCTCTTGACTTTGAGCCTGATTGTGTTTTCCTTCTGAGATCTCTCTACATCACAAAGGTTTCTAGCAATTCCCTGTTATTGCTGGACCTGTTGGGACTGTGATGTAGGCAAGTCATCACCTGTGAAGGCAGAGCTGTGTGAAGTCACGGGGGCTGTGATAAGCGTCCCAAGACTAACAGGCATCTGGGATCCTGGAGCTGTTAGTGCCATTGGATTTGTGCTTTCCCCGTTAGCTACAGGACAGTGGGGTTTTGGGTAGACTGGGCTTTTGAATCTCATTCTTATGTCCTCTCCAGCTTTCATTTTTCCCTCTTTTTAAAAGAAGTGCAAGGCCAAGGCAACGACAAGGAAACCCTCTGTTCAGAAGGTCAGTGTTGCCTCTGCAGAGAGCCTGTGCCAAAGGCAAACCCACGGCTGTGGGCTGCTGGAAGGAGTTTCCCGTCGTATAAAGTAGAGTGGTGTGTAACTTGGGCTCCTGATGCGAGGGGCTGAGGAGAATACAAGGCGAGTAGAACACCGTAAGGATGCTTCCAAGTCTGTATTCGCAATATTCGAATGCTTTCCATCCAGCTGTACAAAAGCATTTGACTCGCCTGAATAGGAGATGCCTTGTGGAGGGAATGTCTGTGTGAAATTGTGTAGGATGTGGAAGGCCAGAGCATCCAAGCATTTGCCCCTGAAGTGGAGTGATGGGCAAAGGCTGCCACAAAATCCACAGGAGTTCCTTTGCCATCGATGTTCTGCAAGGAGCCAAATCCTCTGCTTGTAAATCAGTTCAGCTTGTAATATCTGTCAAGTGTTTGGGGACACCTGGGTATCTGATGCTGTATAAATGTCAGTTGTTATTACAGTTTCTTGCTTGGGTTATTGATTTCTCCCCTGCTGTTCTCACTGGGATGAAGTGATTTGAGTTCTTTGGTAGATCAGCTCTTCTTCCTCCGGTTTGTCTTGCTTACCCCATGCTTTGAACCCCTTTCCCCTGGCCTGCAGTGTAGTTAGCATCTCTCATCACCACGACAGCTTTGGCTGCTTCAGCTTTTTCTATCCTGTCAGCCTGGTGTGTTAAGCAAAGCCCAGGTCCCAAGACAGACTCTCTGGGGCACAGAATGTCTCCTGTGATCCTTGTATTAATGTTCTGTGGACTTTGTATTCTGCTTCTCCTCCAGTGCACACATTCACACCCACTTACCCTTTATCCTATAAATTCTGCTCTTGTTTGAATGAAAATATGGGCAGCCCTGTTATTTTAGTCTGAAGGACAAAGTTATCATTCTTTCTCCTAGTAAATGTGCTGCCCTAACCTTTGAAAGATCAGCTATGAAATATGAACCTTTGACAGGATGTGATCCCCTGGAGTCCTGCAGTGTTTTAGTTCAGCACTCAAAGCTGTTTCAGGTAAGGAGAAAGAGGGAAATTATTCTTCTCTCCTTCCCTTTCCAACTCCAGAAAGTCTTTTCTGCCCCTCTTTTCCCTCCTGCCATCATACCAAGAAACTTTCTTCACTGCTGTAGAAAATTTTGACCTTTTAAGGGCGAAAATTTTGATTATTTAGGCAGGATTTATCAAATGCACTGATACACAAGTCTTTGTCTTCCTAAATCATATGCAAAGGCAGAAAGAGCCTAGACTGACTTGGTGGAGATGACTGTGCCTAGGTTAGCAGGGCCCACGTTACACTGTCTTTCAGGGATGTATTCTCTGAGCCTCTTGGGTGCTTTAAAGGCCTTTCCCAAGTAATATGGGTGCCTTCCCATTGCTATAAGTGCCACCAGCCCAAGGAGCACTAATAAAACTCGTGTTAGCTAGGACAGCGAGTGCCTGGTGTTTGGGGCTGCCAGTGAGCAGGACTGTCAGGAGCATCCTCGCATAGTGAGGAATAAATACTCAGCTGGTGTAAACTGCATGGTAGTCGCAGGGGATGTCGATTTATGGAGCTGAGGGTCTGGCTGGCTCATCTTTTTAATTAGTATGAGATTTGCCTGGAAGCCTTCCTTGAATCCACATGTTTTGCCAGGTGCTTTGGAAACACAGCAGAAGTGAGTCTTCAGGTCCCAAAAACTTGCAGTCTGCAGTGCAATTAGAGGTGACTGCTGCTTGAATCCCATCTGCCAGCAGCTGCTCTGCAAATGTGGAGTGCAGCTTGGGTAATTGCCCTGAATATCACCCAGGTAAATCTTGGAACCAACACTTCCGAACGCTAATCTGCTGGCTGTGCTCAAGCTAGCTAATTCCAAACCTCTGTGGTGTCAGCTCCAGCTGCACTTGTGTCCTGTAGTGCCACGTAGATGCGATCACTTGTGCTCGGAATCATGAATACGGCGACTAGACCGGGACAAAGAGCAGGTTGGTGTGGGAGATGGGAGCAGGAATAACATTTCACAGGTCTTAGGCTAGCATCCTGCCTGCTGCATCTGTAATTCATCTGTGCTTCCTGGCAGAGCGTTCCCGATGCTAAACGGTTCTAACCGAGCAGAATGAGCATGTGGTTCCTTTGTGTTTGGCAGGGAGCGGGATACAAATGTGGGGAGGACAGGAAAAGAGGCGTCATGTTCACCTAAATGTGTATTAGAGGTTTCTATGGATTTTTCTTCCCTTTTCTGTGTGCACTGGGAGCAAGAGGTAATAAATCAGGGGATTTTTGTCCTGTGCAAAAGTTGGCATTGCTAAAATATCACATCATTGCAAGCTGCCATAAATGAGCTCTTCGAAGAGACACAGCTGGACTCTGTGAATATGGAAGCAAAGTGATTACCGGAAGCCATCAGCTGGTACTGGCAGAACTGTAGGGAAGTCAATAACTTATTAGCACTAGTTTCTGGATTATCTGGTTTCCTAAAGAGATTCCAGCCCCCACTGCTCAAGTCAACAGTGTTTCTGTTACGCAAAGCTGTCGATTGTCATCCCATTTTATGCTTCCTGCGCCAAGTCCTGGTGTTTGAAGAGAGCGAGAAGAGGTCTAAGAAATGCCAAAGGCAATGCAGTCACAGCTCTGAGTTTGTTTAAAAGTTACTGTTGTTTGCCCTCTCTGTGCTTCTTGGAAATTATATCTTGTTCCAAAGACGCCACGGGAAGTAAAGAAGGCTGCTTAAAGGAGCTGCTGAGAGAGCTGCGCTCTTTGATGCTTCTGAATATCTCTGGTAATGACCTTTGCAGTGGTGAATGGGATACCTGGAATGCAGCAATACCCTCTCTTCACACCACTGTGCTGCTCTGAGCAGAGCCAGGTGTTACCTACCTAAAGGCAAAGGGCTCTTGGTGCTGTTCCAGAGGAGCATTTAACTCACGCTGATGCTGTGCCTTGGGTTTAGGAATGGGTGATGCTGACCACAGGAGACTGACATGGGTAATCTGAGCAGGTCCTTGGAGATGTCTGCGGTGAGGGAAAATGCAGACCCATCCTGTTTGTCTGTCATCCATGATTTAGATTGCAGCCCACAGATGTTCTGTCTGACTTGGGACTGTTCAAGAACAGCTTCTGACAGAGCTGTTTGATAAGTGTTCTTGGCATCTAAATGTGCTTGGAAAGTGATGGTGAGAAATAGTGGGAGGTAACCACCTCCAAAATAAAGACACAAGGCAGATAGAGATAATCATGTGTTCTCATGGTGAAATAGCAAGGAGGAATGTGACATTTGTCTTTTTAGGGTGGGGAAGTCCCTGCATTTAATTATGTTGGGGTGGGTACTGGGTATGCCAGGAAGAAAAATGGTTTGACCATTCAAACCTGGGGGAGAAGAGGTGCTGCTCTGTGCTTCCCAAAGCCTTCTGAACACTTTGCAGATGTTTTCCTGCTCTAGAAAACTGGAAGCTCTACCAAGTTAGTAGAAAATAGGAGCTTGGTGCTTGGATACAGAGTTTCGCAAGGGGAATTCTCCTTCGCTTCTGTCCTCCTTCGCATACACTAAATTAATTTACTTACTTGATGGACCATAATATCTCTATCACAAGGAAAGCAGAATATATACTGATTTTTATATACATATTTCTTGCCCCATTAAGCTATTCTCCGTGTGACAGAATATATGAATAAGTTCCAAGAGGTAACCTGAAATGTTTTAGGGCAGAGTGTTCTGTAATAAATATATATAAATTTCTTTACTGGGCAACTCCTCAAAATGCAACCCAGTGAAAAAAGTAGGCTTTTAAATTACTGGGATAATAAAGGGGTGCCTATATCTAACTCATACCTTCTTGTCAGAATCTGCATTCCTGGTGGGATGAGGGCATGTGGTACCCAGAAGCCTTTGACCTTGGTTTGTGGAAATAGATGAGGTTTATGGGCTCGTCATCACTGTGTAGGAGAGGAGGTGTGTCCCAAGGCATCTTTGCAGGAACAGCTCTGCTGCATTCCCAAGTGCTTTGAAACCTTTGAATGACTGCAGCCAGATTTAACCAGGGAGCTCGGCTCTTGGAGTCCTTGTGGTTTTTACTGGTGTGTTGAAAACAAACCCTTCTCAGCCAGGTGTTCCCCCTCCAAACCCTTTGCTTCCCACTTGGAAAATCATGTGTGCCCTGGCTGTCTCTCTTCACACCCACCATCTCCTTTGAAACCCTCTGCCTGCCCTCTCCTCCCCAGCCTGCTGCCAGCAGATGAACAGTGCAGGGCAGGTGCCTGGAGAGAAAAACCTTGCTGACGAAATTTATTTAAACATTTAGCACCTCTGCTGCTGCTCTTCTGTACCGAGTACACAACGGGGTAATTTATGTCCTGAAATTACAATCCATGTGAATTAGTCTGGCACAAATACATCATTTCCTAATAATACGGACAAGATGCTTCAAGGAGTGGTGATGAGAACAGCCCTTTCCTTATATGCTCTGCTTTACCTGCTGAGTAATTATCTAATCACTTTCTTCTAAAGATACAGAAGAACTTTTATTCCCCCTTTGCCTCTATCTCATAATGGAACACATGCTGCCTGGAGGCTGTGGTGTAAAACAAGACCCAGATAGATCAGATTTGACTTCTGTGCTGACACACGTGTGCATCCCAGGGAGAGTGCCCTGCCTGAGTTTAGGCTTTTGGGGAATGTTCATGTGGGAAAATTAGTGGTGTCAGGTGATATGAGGTATGGTTTGGAATAATTTCCTTCTCCTTATTTTCAGGAAGAGAAACTTTGCATTTACTGCAAGGGGACATCTTAAGTGTGAGTGGTTACTGGAGGCCACTAATGTTCCGCATGCTCACACATCTTGCTTCGGTTATGGCAGCTTGTTCTATAAGCTGTACCTTAAATAGATGACTTTCAACTTCCTTGCCACGTGGTTTATTTGCAGTCAAAATTCTATATCAAAGCTGCTATCCTCCCCTGTGTTTTGTACAGCACCAAGCCCAGGGGTTCACCGAGAGATTTGGGCTTCTAGGTTCTTCTGCAATATTAATTGTTGAATTGCTAATTAGACAGGAAAACCCTGAGCTAGATTTTTCCCTCTGTTCCCCTGCCTTGGCTTACTGACTTACCTGCTCAGCTCTGAGGTGCTTGTAGGCAGGAGGTGCTTCTTTCTCACCCGAGTGCAGGACCTTGCATAATCCCGTTTGACTGCCTGCTGTTACCATAGTAATAAGTAATGATTAAGAAACCTTTTCTGAATTCTATTTGATAGCAGAGTCCTTGCAGAGCTAATGATCGGAAGGGTCTGGGTGAGCATGGATCGTTTGCTTTGCCCACGGTATGCAGGGCGCTAAAATGCAGCTGGAAAACTTGGAGGAGCTGCTGTTAAGAGATGTCTGACCATACCTACTGTTTGCTGAGCTCGAGGTGTGCTGTTTATTGGTGTTTTTAAAGGGCTTCAGAGAAGGTTGATGGCAAAGAACACAGCTCTTCATCTCCTAATGAAACGGAGCCTCTTGTACCAGGGATGTGACTTGGTCCAGTGCCTCTGAAAGTGGTAGTTGTATAGGGTTAACATGGTACTTAAATGCTTTCCAGATTGGAGCCTCCTTGTGCTCTAATGCTGGTGAGAGAGATTGCAGTATGATTTCACCTGGATTCTTTGCTTACTGGCTGTCACACATCAATTTTCAGGAGTTTTCTTATGCCATTTCTGCCTTTTCATAGCTGTCAGATGACAGCAAGCTGTGGTCATGCTGATACATCGTGTATTATGCTGCCAATTTTTTCCCTCCCCAAGATGTAATGAAGTTTATCCAAACCCTGTCCAGCTTGTGAGCAGGGCAGGAAACAATTCACAGATGTATGAGGGTCTGCAAGGGAAAAGAGGAAAAAGGCTCTGAGAGGTTTTTCATCAATTGTTTAACCTTGTGGCCTTAGAGCAATAGTGGAGTGAGAAATGACTTCTCTTCCCCCGTGCTCCATGGTGCAGTGACCTTGCTGGATAATTACCTTCAGGTCGTCATTGCAGACACCTCGAGCACCATAAGGGAGAAGAGAAAACCTCATGCATGTCAGATGATGTTTAGGTTCCAGTGCGACTGTACTGGGAGACAAGGCAGGAGCCCTGAAATCATGTCAGAATAACCTGTTGACACCATTAATAAAACCTCATAAATAACCAGAGCGAGATGAACAGTTTGCTCTGTCCTTAGCCAGGCAAAACTGCTCTTTGCCTTTACTATTTGTGGTTCCTGTTGTTAAGAGCTTATTGCTAACCTTGGCTGCAAGGGTCCTGTTTTCATGGCCCCGTGTGCACTGTCACAGCCTCGCTTTCCGAGAAGCCTTGTGGACAAAGGGAACGCTGAGAACTGAAGGAACAAGGGGATCTTTTCCACGGTTGTAGAGGATGGGCAGAGCTAAACGGAGAACTTGAGAGCCTTGAATGTGAGATTGACTTCAACTGATACAAGTTTGTTGAAGCAGTAACTCATTCCTGTTTAGCCTGCTCACTGCTGGCTTTGCTCTGGACTATTAGAGATGTATAGGATCTGTTGGAGCACATCCAGAGGAGGCCACAGAGATGATCCGAGGGCTGAAGAACCTCCCGTACGATGACAGGCTGAGAGAGTTGGGGTTGTTCAGCCTGGGGAAGACTCTGGGAAGAACTTAGAGCAGCTTCCAGGACTGAAAGGGGCTCCAGGAAAGCTGGGGAGGTGCTCTTGGTCAGGGAGCAGACCAGGGAGAACGGTTTTCGGCTGCAAGAGGGGAGATTGAGATGAGATGTTAGGGAGAAATGCCCTCCTGTGAGGATGGGGAGGCCCTGGCCCAGGTTGCCCCGAGCAGGGGTGGCTGCCCCATCCCTGGAGGGGTTCAAGGCCAGGTTGGATGGGGCTGGGAGCCCCTGATCCAGCAGGAGGTGTCCCTGCCCATGACAGGGGGTGGAACTGGATGGGCTTTGAGTTCCTTTCCAACCCAAACCATTTCCTGATTTTATGACTGGCTTGATTAATTCAATGTTTTTATAGCAGTTTTGCAGGGCTTGTTCCATCCGGAGAGCTGGTGAAGAAAAGCCTGTTGAGGGGGATGTTACTGGATCAACACTTGCTTATTTAATTTTGTTTGATTTTTACAAAAGAAAAAGCCTTATCACAAGGCCCTGAGCAACTTTGTGTGATTGAAATATAAAATCCATATATAACAATAAAAAGCAGTCGACCCATCAAGTAATGTGCGTTAACTTAACCAACCACTACGAAGCCTTTCAATGACAGAAAATTAATAATAGGAAAATATGTTATCATGTGATGTGCTGCCCTTCATTGTGAATCTCAGTACGTGAATGCATTTCCGACCTCAGGATGAATTATGTATCTCTTGGCTGTGTGGGCTCCTAATTGAGATTTGAACTCCTTGATACTATTAGCATGCAAATCAGAAATAGCGGGAATAATAATAAAAATTATCTTAACCTACTGAACTGCAGTAACAATACTGTAGCCAGAAAGGGATGATCGTGCAGGTTTAGCTTCTGGAGATGGAGATTAACAGAGAAAAGGCAAATCCAGTTGGCCTGCCTGAGTGATTGTGGATATTTGTAATCCGTGTGAGCACGCCTCGTTGATGTACCCCACGGATTCTCTTTGCAAATGCCCCAGTGCCAAAATAGGCATGGAACCAAAGGATTTTGAGTTGTGAGATTAATTAACCCTAACAGTGCTATTAGAAAAGTTCAATTTTCATGACAGTGCTGGTAAGTTGGGTGCTCTGTGCTCTTTTTTCATTTCTATGATATTATTCACAGTTGTAATAATAGAAGACAACCACTGCAGCTAATGATTTGTTTCATAATTTACAGAAGCCTCTCGTACAATGTGGACAAATTGTATTCCTCATACAGTCATGAATTACTGGTGAAATCATTGCAGTCAGACATAGTGAAGTGAACATCACTGCGCTCGGGGTGCAGGGATGGGATGAGGGCCAATGGTTTTGGGTTGAAAGAGGGAAGATTGAGATGAGATCTTAGGCAGAAATATTTTGCAGTGAGGGTGGGGAGGCCCTGGCCCAGGTTGCCCAGAGCAGGGGGGGCTGCCCCATCCCTGGAGGGGTTCAAGGCCAGGTTGGATGGGGCTTGGAGCCCCTGATCCAGTGGGAGGTGTCCCTGCCCATGCAGGGATAGAACTGGATGGGCTTTGAGGTCCCTTCCAACCCAAACTCTTCTGTGATTTCACGAATGACAGCATCAAGTCTTCTGTTTTGTCCTCCAATGTGTTCAGTGGAGAACTGTCTTCCTGAAACCTGTCTTTAAATGCCAGATTCTTCCCTGTTCCTTGTCCCTGTGAGGGACAGAGAGGAAAATAATGTAAAAGATGCTACATATCATATGGTCAAGAAATGACAATTATTAAGAGCTGGTTGTGTTTATCTATTGCTTTCAAATGGGGCTGCCAGACTGAGCTGGCTCCAGCCAGGATCTTCCCATCAACCTTACACCATTATCTTGGGTTTCTAATGACATCATGTCCATTCCATCGCTCGTCATGGTTCACTTTAGCCAGGGAAGAGAATTATCAGTCTTGTTTTATTACTGATGTGACAGCATGAGATTTTTCAACCACCTGAAAACACTGTTTGGCTGCTCACTTTGTAAGTTACTGTTATTGTGAATTATGGAGTCCTTCTCTTCTGCTCCCAGCAGATAAAAATGTGTTTTCTTGCAGCTTATCTCAATGTAAAAATCAAATCCTGCCTGTATCTGTAATGTGTGATGAGATCTGAGCACAGGCTGAGAGAAGATGCTCAGGTTTTGGGCGTGACTCTTTTCTCTTTCGGGGACTGAACTGAGCACAGTCAGAACTTGCCAGTGGATTTGCAGGACCCCAGTACAGAGGCTTTTGCAGGGGAGCTGAATTACTGGAGTCACTTGTGAATATTGGTTTGGTAACATCAATATCAGCTCTTCTAGCAGTGAGCCCCAGGTGAAAGCCCTATTGAGAGCTTCTGCTCCATGGAAGTCCTTGTCCTTAATCCCTTTTTGTGATGCTGAGGTGCAATTGCACATAATTATTTGCAATGGTATGAAACCCATCTGCAGTGCATGTGCTGCTTAATGCCAATGTACTCTGAATGTCTCAAATACCTGTACAATCATCTCTCTCATTGTTTTCCTGCAATCAGGGTTTAATATTAGGAATGGCAAATAAGAAACTTGTTCTCTCCTCTTCCCCTTATTTGTTGCCACGCCTGGATTAAAGTGGGGTCTTCCAAATAAATAAAAATTTAAATTGCATTTTATTTTCTTACCATCTGCTAACTCTCTGAGGCAGATTGGGAGATCAATTATCACAGCAGTGAATGAATCTAATTTTTCAATATAATTTACAGTAATTCCATATTCTCTGCCCAAGAAGCACACAGTACTGGCTTCTTCCCAAAAGTGAGCTTGGAAAGAACAACAGAAGCACCTTCGCAGAACCAGCAACACCACTAATACAGCAACGAGGGCTCCTGGTCTTCCAGTGGTTGTGATGCTGTATCTTGCTGTTAGTAATGGCGAACAGTTTATCTACTAACACTGAGTGGAGGGAATTGAGGCGACTCAGTTTTGTATGGATTATGCTCTTCTGGCACTGGGGACAGCTGGAAATTCAGGGAAAAAACTTAATATACCTACTCAACTGATATTACACTCACAGGGCTTCTTGGATTGCAGTCAGGCCAGCACTGGTTGGCAGGGGAGACCAACCCTGTAAGCAGTTTCTGAGCACTTACGTCACTTATTGAGAAGTACGTGGTTTAGTGTGCACTTCAAATGTGCTTAAATAATTAAAATAAAAGGCATGCGTAAGTTGGGGGGTGAGGGAGTTGGAAACCAAAAGAGGCTGCAACATTTGTTCTCTTAATTTAAAAACTCAGTGACTAAATCTCCCTTTAGATCTACCTGGAATACAAATAGTGGCAATTAATTGGCAGTAATTTACAAGTCCTTCATTCCAGAAGCCCCAGGACATAGAGATTGGGAACAGTGAATCTCTGAATGTTGGCGCTGGCTCTGCACGTGGCCAAAGATGCAAACAAGCGAGGAAAGGGGTTTGTTTACTTTTCCCATGTTATTTATAGCTTGTCTTCACGCAGTGACAGCACATTTTCGTATGTTGGATTAAAGATTCCTTCCCAAAGCTGATTGGATTGATTTCTCCCCTTTCTGCTAATGCACAAAACAATAAATGATTGTATTTTTCAGTGCGAAGTGGGCTGTGAATCTAGAAACTATCTAAACTGTAGCATGAACCCTCAAAGCTCTCAGGAAACACAATAGCGTGAAGGAGGTCACGTGCCGGGTCACAGATTTTCCCTTTTTGCCTCTTCACTGAGTAACTGCAATTTCTGTGTCTCTCATGTTTGTACAATCACCATTGTCCTTTGCAGTGTCTATGATTTTCCATATTACAATTGAGACCTCTGTTCTTCAAATGACAAGTTCAAATAAAGTAGCAGCCACACCCTATGTTTTTATACAATTTTGGGGAAGTGCTGTTGTGGTTCTGTGATGGATGGAAGGAGTAGTGGCTCTTGACTACCCGGGATTCTTTCAGCAGGGGTAGAAATTGGGTTTGACATGCATGGGTTGCACCATGTAGTGCAATACAGGAGAAACATTTCTGTTACCAAAATATTGTGCTGTCAGCAGTAGGTGTGGTGGTTGATGTGTTATCAAATCTGTTTAAATGTGAATGTCCCTGCCCTTGGCAGGGGGCTGGAACTGGATGGGCTTTAAGGTCCCTTCCAACCCAAACAGTTCTAAGATTCTGCTGTGATTGTGACATCGGGTACAAGGCTGCGTATGACTCGGAGCATGTTTTGTTTGCAGGATGGAGCCACACCGCTCTTGTCTGAGTTTGCAAGCCATCCAGGACAGAGACTTGCCTGTTGCAGGCATTCAGTGCTCAGCGGGATCTTGGAATCGTTCATATTCTTTTGGAGTTGCTCTGTTATAAATAACTGCGGTAGCAGAGTTGGCCAAAAGGCATGTGAGGGACTATTGCTTTGATGTTTAGAGTAGGAGCTTGGGCTCTGCAAGATGCTTTCCTGGAGCCTCTGAGACTCAGTGCAGTTAATGTTCTTTCTTTGTGTTAGTGAAAACAGGATCTGCCCACACTGTGGGGTGTTCAGGGATCTGCATAGACTCTACCTCGGTTTTTTTGACATTTGCAAAAGACTTGATTGTTTGCACCTCTGAGCATTTAGGCCTATAAATATTTATTACCCTTCTCTCAGACGTGTGTCACAGCTCAGGCAGGAATGACCTTCCCTCTGGCTGTGGCTGGGAAAAAGGGGAACCCTTCCCATAAAACAGCTGTACAGGTGCAGGATTCCCAGCCTCTGATAATTCAACAACATGCAACATGCTGTGGAGCTTAAGTGAGCCAGAGGAGGGGGTTGGAAAATGGGAGAGGAGGAGCTGCTGAGAGCAGGGAATAGTTCTGAGCTCAGATGGCAACATACCCAGCTTGGAACTCGTTTGCAGAGCTCTGCCACTTCAGGGCTGCGTGGGCTTTGAATTGCTTTCCAGGGCCTCTTCATTAAGGTAGATTGTCTTTGCAGCCTCAGAGAGTGGGAGAAACTCTATTCGCTTCACCTTTAGAAGAATTGTATTAGTTAGTTGCTGCTACGAGCAAGCAGAGTTGTTTCTTTAGTTTCAGCTACCGAGTTTTGACACTGAAAGACTTTACTTGAAACCTCCTCGATGGCTGCGATATTTCCTTTACCTGAAGTTATTGGCTGGTGAAATGAAAGGTTGGCAGGTGTTTCTGCTGGTGTTGGGACACAAGGGCTGTCAGGGCAGGGGTGGTTCAGGTGCCGCGTGAAGCATTTGCGTAGTTGGAGAGGGAGCCTGGCTGTTGAAATCTGACCTGAGAGGACCGCAGTGAGTCAGTGGATTGACCTGAGGGAAGTGGTGGACAGGGCAGGAGAAATGTTCTTAATTTGTAAAGAGAAGAGAAATTAACCCAGGTGTCTGGAGGGAAATGTTTATTAATTCCTCCGCATAGCAGTCAGCATCCTTCCATCTGTTGTGCCCTGAGTTAAAACATCAGGGCGGGGGGCGGCACGCTGGCATATGTGCCAAATTAGACTAGAAGTGTCCTCCTCTGCTCTAGGGCAGTAAAGATCACGCAGAATGAGATAGAGAGACGAAACAGGAAGCCTTCTCACAAGGTAACTATTGATTATTTAATGAGCTGATAACTAACAGGCTGTGGAATAACTGCACATGGAGCTGCTTCAGCCTGAGCTGGCAGCTCTTCCTCAAGGCAGGCGCAGGACTACAAACACTGCTCCATGGAGAGATCATGTACCATCCCCAGTCACCCAACCCCACAGAGTCTACTATCCGGAGAGCCTCTCTGCAGCAGGTCCCAGGGCATGGAAATCAACCCTGTTGAGCTGCTGTCGTCAACAGGATTCAGTAGAAATAGCTGCTTCTCAACTCTCTGTTAAACTATGGCTCCGTTTCTGCTGACAGGGTTTCTAGGGCTCTGTAGTGATGTATTTATTCAGCTCACCCTGTTCTAGCTGTTCGTTACCTTGAGCTGTACTCTGTGCCCCAGGGTTTGAGCACTGGCATTTTATCGCAGTGCCCTAATTCTTTGCCTCTTCCGAACGGCTCCCCTGTAACCTGTGCATGTGGTACATCACCAGGAACTTGGGAATAATACTGCTTTAGAAAACCCTAAATACGTGAAGAGGAGAAAATACTTCAGAGCTGAGGTTGTTGGAACGTCCTCATTGTTGGTGTGACTAGGATTGCATTACTGCGTATGCGTTTTGTGGGATGTTTGGGGTTTTTTTTTAACCCAGGCCCAGCTGTTATAAATGCTCAATATCAGTGTTTTGTCCTTATGTGACTTGTGTCCACAAAGTTTGGGTATCTGAGCTGAGACAGCGAAAGGAGGATTGTGTTGAACCTGGACCCAACAAGGTGGTGGCAAATAACTCATGTATAATCCAGCATGAGTTTGTCCTGCTTGAGATTGCTCCCTTCAACAGTTTTCCTGCTGGTGGTTATTTGAGCCTTGAACTTTACTTCAGGGGTAGGAATTCAAATAGGATTGGAGGGGAAAAAAAAAAAAGGATAATCTAAAGATTCAGACAACACACAGCTAATGGAGACTGCAGAAACATTTTGATGTTCATATGCTAATTGCATCCCAGTGCTTTACAAACTGCAATCACTTCATTCTGTTTCTGCTGTGTGTTTTTGAAAAGATTTCATTGAAGCTTCCCTAATGAGGCAGACACAGAATGAAAGAGGTATGTTATAGATGGAAATGTCTTCTGGACGCTCCATGTTGGTGCTTCTTTGATTTTTATCTCAGCAAACTTGTTCACTTTAGAGACAGAAAACAAAATTGATTTAATTGAGGGACCAGCCAGTTGCACACTGAAATCTTGGAAACAAGCTGTGCTCCTTCTGTGCTGTGCCTGGACTGAGCGATGGCTCAGGGAGTCTGTGTGGGTACCGCTGTCTTCTTGGGCTGTTGCTCTCCCTCCTGGGATACGGGAGCTTTTGCTCCCCCAAGTGAGCTCCAGGGAGATGCTTTGGCAAACCCAAGAGCTCTGGGAGCTGGTGTGTGTCCTGTAGCAAGTGTTCTACAGGTGTTGCTCCTAGATAGCGCAGCTCTGCATCAATACAGCGCAGACACCAAGCCAGGCTTCTTGTTTATTGGTACAATCCTTCTATGCTTCGGTTTTGCGAAGGCTGCTGCAAGAACTGGTGTGACTACAGCTACGCTGGAAGGAGTCTTTGGTGCCATGAATAACATCTGTAGGCTATTTCTTGATTCTTTGCAGATGCAGACAGTAACCCTGTGGGCAGCAGTTTGTCTCAGCAGCATCGCAAAAAGCTTTTTGTTTTCCCTTTGAAATGTGATGCTGCAATAACAACAGTTTTTAATAAATGAGAGGAGACGCAAATGAGGTTGTTGCCAGGGAAAGGTGCTTTCTATTTTGTGTCAGTGTTGGGTTTATTTCTTTGGTTTGTTGCTATTGAGGAGACAATTCAAATGAACTGTGGAATGCCTAAGTATAGCTTGGTGAAGGAGGTTTAGCTGGAATATGAGTAGACCAATATCTCTACCAAGGGCATGAGAAGAAGCTGAGTACTTCCAAAACTGCAGCAGAGTTTGAACTGCCTCCCTGCCACAGCTCTCACCATTTTCTATCATTTGTAACATCCACTGATAAAATCGAAAGGACAAGTGTGTATTTCTCGCCTGTACAGCAGCAAACTGTGTAAGACATTTGGAATCTCCTAAGATTTCTAGACCAAAAATGTTTCCATAGTAAGTAGCTACAGTTTCTGAAATTAGCCTGCCTTGAGGGTGAATTCATATCAGAATACCTCTCCTCCTAATTTTAGCATGAGCATCTTGGGAAATTATGCCACCGAGTCTGTGGGAGTCTGAGATTTTTTAGGGCCAGGAGGAGCTACAAGCACATCTCATCTGACAGCCAGCATAATGCAGTGCTCGGCAATTACAGCATCAGGATGGTGTCTCATGCCCCATCCAGCAAATCTCTGTGATGCAGGCAGTGATTTAGAGACTCCATGTGAGGACCAGTCAGCCACATTCTTAGCTGAGTTGTTTTAGTAGTTAATCACTCCTTGCTCTTCCTAAGCTTTTGGGATGCAGTTATCTGTTGGGAAGGGATGTTCTTCCTTTTGCTGTGTAATGGACAGGTAGAAAAGCAGAAAGAAGTCCAGAAGAAACTCATACTTGAAGCGCTAGCTCTATGATGAGTTTAGTCACCACTCCTGGTTCGCAATGATGCGGTGAATCTCCTCTTTTGTCCTGTTAGAAGGAAAAACATCCTTGAAGCATTCTGTTGTTCCCATAGGAAAACAATGCCGTGAGTATGACAAATCACATCGCTCTCAGCCAAGCCAAAGCCTTTGTACTCACTGGCTTCCTGCTTCTTCCACTCCTTTCAATGCACCTGGCTCCCCCTCCACTCCTGCTCAAGTGTTCCGTGTCTTCCCTTGTCGAACCACCGTGTTTTGGAGTCATCAAAGGCAGCATTGCCCTGTTTAAAGAACAAACTTTGAATTTGTTGGCATTATGAGCAGCTGGAGACAGGTTCTTTTTGTACCTGTTTCTTTGCTTAGACGCTTGCCAAGACAAATTGAAGTATAAAAATAGCTGTCCTTGTTTCAGCAATTATATTTAATAAGGCTTGGAGACAAGGGTATTCTAGGAAATGCAAGAGAGTGAGAATCGAAGGACTCCTGTCACTTTTGTCCTGGCTTTTACTGTTTTGTGATCTGGCTCTGGTTCTATGGCAGCACAAGGAATTCATAGCTGCGTGTGCTTGTGGTCTGTGTGCAAGCCTGTCCAGCCCAGTGAAAATGACCTCGGAGATCACTTGGTTTCTTGGTGACTCTTCTAACATCTGAGCATGTATTGAAGTCCCAAACTGTTAAACTGAAATAGGTAATTTATTGAGTTACACCTCCCATCCCAGGAGGTGTCCAAGGCCAGGTTGGATGGGGGTTTGAGCACCCTGGTCCTGTGGGAGGTGTCCCTGCCCATGGCAGGGGGTGGATCTGGATGGGCTTTGAGGTCCCTTCTGACCCAAGCCATTCTGTGATAATGACCTGAGGATGAGGGGTTGTTGCTTGAAGCCTGTACAAAGCATAATGGGACCTGATCTCGGTTGCAGCTTCCAGTCGTTACTGTAATAACCATAACTGGAGGGAGTCTTGAGCCACCTCAGAGAGAACACCCGTACACAGGTGAGGGCGAGTTGGATCTTGGCTGGGGCTTTAAGGGTCTCAGATAAATAGCACCCTAGGAAATAAAGCATATGGCCTCATTCTTTATGGTCCTTAGATTTCTCAGCAGCACTCTGGCTTAAGTCCCCAGTTATTAATACTTCAAAAGCCTCTCTGGTACTTAATGTTCTACAAAATGTAGGCATGTTCCCTTAGATGATATGCAGAAAGTGACTATTTGCTCCTTCTGCAACGAAAAATAAAAAGTCCCTTCTGTCTTCACAGTTCAACAGCTCAACTCGAAGAGCAGCAGCGAGAGAATCAACACCGGGCGCAGGCAAACGGTGCGGCTGCTTCCACTCTGGAAACGAATCAATTGAAATTGATTCTTCCAGAACGTTGGCAAATAAACTCCCCCCATTTTCTAGGCTCTCTGCACAAAGCTTACTGTAGTGTCATGTAAAATATTTATGCTAAATTCATTTGGAAGCTATAACTTGCATTATCTGCAAATGGGTTCAATGAAACCTTTTCGAAAAGCATTTTCCTTCGGAGTGGAGAAATGCTTTACTGTCCTCTGTGTTCTGGGGTTTGAGTCCTCACCCCCTCCCTTTTTATCTGTCCAAGAATAATTCGTGTTTCAGGGAATGGTGTTTAAATATTTTTCTTGTCTGTGTCACTGGAAATCTGTGTCACTTTGGATTTGTTTTCTCTATTTTTTTTCCTGCTCAGTAAATATATTTTCTCTTTCTTTTGAAAGAGCATATATAAATATTCCACTTAAGGTCTTGAGTTGGAGAAGCAGCTTTGACTTCCCAGCTCTTCTGCCGCAGACTCCCTGGATTTCTTGGGCAGGTCTGGCTGCTTTTGGAAACTGCTACACTTCCTTATCGGCAGATGTGAGTATCTTTTAGTGTTAGTTAAATTATACTCACTGCACCACCTGCAGATGAAAACTGTAGTTAGCTTTATAGTTTGAGGAACCAAGAGGCTTAAGGGTTCACCTACACAAGGGTAGAAAAGTACGTCTATAGCAAATATGAGGATTCCTGCATTAGGTTCTGTCTTGCGGACACAGCCAGCTGGTCAGGCTTCCTGTAGCTCCAGCCTCACCAGGGCACTGGCTTTTTATCGAAACATGGAATGGGTTGTGTTGGAAGGGACCTCAAAGCCCATCCAGTCCCACCCCTGCCATGGGCAGGGACACCTCCCACTGGATCAGGGGCTCCCAGCCCCATCCAACCTGGCCTTGAACCCCTCCAGGGATGGGGCAACCTGGGCCAGGGCCTCTCCACCCTCACAGCAACATTTCTTGCCAAGGTCTCATCTCCATCTCCCCTCTTTCAGCTCAAAACCATTCCCCCTCCCCTCCTTTTGCTGGATTTGGGGTCATTTAGAATAAGTTTTGATCCTGTGTGGGACATCTGGGGGAAAGGAGGCACCGTGTGTGGAAGTCTCCGGTCAGCCCCAGCCGTGCGGCTGAGTGATTTAGTCAGCGTTAACTCTCCTCTGTGATTCTTCATCTTCACGCAGGTTGTTTTCAGAGACACAAAGTGGTGACAGTGACTTCTGTGCACACTGGTTTCTTAGAGCTGCTATTGCTTTCTGGAAGTCTCAGGTTTTTGTTGTTGCCAGCATGTGTCCTTTACTGCCCTGACTTGCCCTTTAGGAAACCCTTTAAATTGCTCAAAATAACAAGCTGATTTCCTGTGGAATTCTTTTCCTTTCACTTGCAGGACTCTCCTACATCAAAGAAAAAATTAGGTTGTGCTAAAATGGCCCTTGGCTGCATCCCCAAAAACCTCTTTGTGGTGGGAAGATGCTGCTGCAGTGATAAATATGCTGCTTTCATTATTTTAATAATTAAAAATGCAGTTTAAAAATTCCTTCTATACAAGCTATAGGAAGGTCTGTTGCCTTTATTCCGGCCTCTCATGGATTCTTAAGGCTTTATGAACGCTTTAAAGCCGGAATAAAGATCCTTTTTATATTCAAAAAACAGATGTCTCTCAAACTGCCATCCTATTCCACACGGCTGTAGTTATTTTCTTTTTAAGATGTTACATATGGACCACAGTCTTTGCCTTTTGTTTTCTGGAGACGTGTAGGTTTAGGGCAGAAGAAATCCCCTGCTTTTTCCCCAACGCTTGTAAATGCTCACTAGGTGTGTAGTCAGCAAAAGGTTTGGGAATCTAGAGGCAAATGATGCTCTCCGCCATGGAAATAAATGCTATATATAGGACTCTGCCTGTATTCTTTGATGCTGGGGCATCAGTAGCTCACGCAGCTTTTCCTACTGCCCCAAATGTTCAGATTGGATGGCTCCATCTTTGTGCATCACTATTATAATTTGGTATTACTGCCTTTCTTAACCTAAGTCAGACCTGGAAATCTCTTGTACCGATGGCCTCATGGCTTGAAGCAGAAGCCTTCAGAGAGGTCCGCCCCTACCTTCCTCCTCCCGTCCAGCATAAAATATACGTCTGATGTGCTGTGGACTAGCTCAGAAGCAGGTTAAATTTTAATATACTTAAGAACTTACGATATGGCTGTGGGAAGTATCCCTTTGCTGCCATTTTCCATCTGTAAAAGGAGGATAATACTGTTCTGTTCCCAAACAGCAGCTCCTAATGAAGCTCACAGATCCTGCAAAGTACCCAGATCGGTGGGGGTTTGTTTGTGAAATTACCCTGGTGCTGCAAGGAGGTTGCAAAGGGTATTGACATAGTGGACATTTTGCAGCTTTATCTGTGCTCGATTGGACTGCAGAATATCAAAGGATAAGGAAGCCCAATGAATTAAAAGGGCAGCTCTGTTCTGCAGAGTCATTATAGCAGAATAATACTTATTTTTGAGATTCACCCAAGAAGTTTCCCAGAGAAATAGAACTTGATGCATCTTGGCTCTTTGGGTTATGTATTTGTTTTCATGATTACTTTTTGGCAGAAAATGTTTTCCAAAGGAAATAAATACAGGAAGATATTAGATGTGAAGAATGAGTCTTTTGTAGGATCTGTTTTCCTCCTGCCTTGCTTTTTTGGGAGTTTTCTTGTGTGCCGTTTTGTTTTGTGAGCTCAGCTTCATCTGTAATGAAGTTTCTTTAAGTCTGATTGTCAGAAGAGAATGGTTTACAACACATCAGCTGCGACATGAAGGCACCGTGATGAATGGTTTAAGAAAACACAAGGAAGGAAAAGCGCTGGTTTCACTGATGGGGCAGGTTTGTTGACAAAGAAGTCACTTTGGTTTGGTTTTGATTTGAGTAGATTTGATGTGAGTGGTTTCTAGTGGTGTAGTCAACGTCGCAGCTGTAATAGGACCCAGGGGAACTGAGTGCAACTGAGACCTGCAGTGCTCTTCTAACCTTCATCATCTTCCTCCCACCCTTCCAGGCAACTTCTTTCCATCCTCATTGAACTGACCTTCAAGCACAGGGCGTGCATTTATGAGACTTCCCATTAAACCCAGTTTGCTATTTGATTTCTGAAGTGTAATGGAGTAATCCCTGCAGCCCAGTAGAGCGGTGGTGGGAGAGCAGGCAGGATGGCAAACGGAATGGCTGGAGGAGTCTGGTATAAATCAAAGCAGGTAGTTAGAGTGGAGGAGAAATGAAAAGAGACTTCTTTATTACTAGAAACTCTAAGTTAGTTTTCAGTAACTGCATTGGGAATAAGGAACACAATGTGCTATACCATAGCCTTTTAAGAAAAGGATGCGGATGAAATCCCTCCTGAGCACAATAATGAGGTTAATAAGGATAGCTGTGCCTCCCCAATTAGGGAACATGGGAGGCCAGTTTCTAGCTATCGTGGCAGAAGACACTATGATGTCCAGCTGGGGCTGGTAGTTTTTTAAGTTATAATAAGCAGGCAGATCAAAATGTGTCTCTCTAATAAATAAAACACACGCCAATTCATGGAGGGGGATTGCAAGCAAACTCTTCTTCAAAATTGCATGCTAAAGGAATCCAGCACCTACAGAAGGACAAAGCTCTGCAATCTGTGGGCTGTCCCCTGGCAGAATTCAAGGGGGAAATCTAAGCTACTTGCAATTTTGAGTTAACTTAAGTGTTCTTTTAGTTTATTTTGAAAACTCTTAGTGGAAGTATGTTTTTTCTTAAGGGGAAAATTAGAAAATTTAAAATGAGTGAAAAAAAATTCACTTAGTGCTGAACACTTAAGGTGTGGATATGGCAGATGAAACAACCCAAGGCTTCATATTGAACCTTCAGTGAGTTATTTCCTTGAGTTTTGTGCCCTTCATAAGGCTTTGTATGATGGAGGATGATCTTGTAACTTGTGGTACTTGAATGTCCCTGCTAGCTCTTGTTACCTGCTGGAGAATCTTTGTTTCTGGTCTCCTCTTGGCTGTGTCCATGTGCTTGAATGAGCTGATGTTACAACCCCAAAGACACCTGAACCTTCGCCTGGGAGGGTGGAAAGCAGATTGCAGCAATAGTTACGATGCCTGGAGCATAGAATGGCTTGGGTTGGAAGGAACCTTGAAGATCATGCAGTAATGGGAGTGATTGATACTATTGATGGTTTAGTGAATTAGCTTTACTGGCCTGATCTGCACCTTTAGAAACAGGAGGTGACCTTAATCCACTTCAGAGAGTTGGTTTAAGGTATTTGCAGTACATCACTATCTGTATATCCTTTCCTTTGCTCTCTTTCAATCTGTTTAGTGCTTGATTTCTTTAATGGAAGAGAATTTAATGTTTCATTTCTAAAGAATATGCTTAAAGCCGTTTTCTGGAGAAGACGGACAACTGTTCTTTTCTTGAAAGTGGCACCACGTTGCAGCCCACAACCAGCTCATCGCAGGAGCAGAGATAGTGGCTGGGCAAGTTAAAACGGAGCAGACATTGAGTTTCTGGAAGATCTCTCTTTTGACATTTCTGCTTTCAAAAAAAAAAGTGTAAGAGGAGATGGAATATTTTTCTTTCAGCTTTACGCTAAAACTAGAGTTTTGCTGCTGGAATATTTTTAGCTGTCGGTGTTGCAGGGGGTAGCGTGATCTGATCTCAAGATGCTTGGCAGGCATCTCTATTACCTTTGAAAAATCTGGGTGGGATGTGTTCCTTATTATGCTGGTATGAATCCAGGAGATGCAGCTTGAGGTTGTTGTCTTTGCAATGAGGCGCTTCCTTGCAGTGCAAGGAATGCAAATGCAATCATCCAGCTTCTCCCCCTCCCAACAAACAATAATCAAAGTGGCTTTTAGAGGCTGACATACGGTAAAACCCAAGAAAATAAATGAACCTGACCAAGGCAGTAACTAATCCAAATCACAGGTAAAATAATCCCTAACCCTCACCCCTACTAAACCAAACCCACCCAAAACTGCATCCCCATCACCACTGCCAGCATCAAGTTACATAATGAGATAATTTCCCTTTGATTTAGGCTTTATTATTATTGCATCTTGATGTGAATCTCATCAGTGTTTTAGTTTATAGCAGTCTCTTTTTGTGTTCATTGTGACATGATATCAAAAAACCTTCAAAGCATTTATAAGGAAAAAGGAGTCATTATTTTTGATGAATTACATACCATGGTCAGGCTAAGGAGAAGCTGAACCTGCCCTTCCTCTTTTAGGAGTTAAACACAAAAAGAAAACAAGGTGTCAAGCTTTTGAACATTGAATCAGTGACAGAGACGGTGCACACACATTTTAAGTGTCATTAAGGTCAGTGAACATTCCTTCTTAGCGAAAGGGTCACGCTGACATGGTGATTATTGATTTTCTTACTTTTTTCCCCTAATCTAGAGTTTCTCTTTTCCTGTGTTTGTGTTTGTACGTGTCTTCTTCTTCTCCCTTTTTCTTGTGTTTCAATTTACGCACTTTTAGGCCATTAAGTTGGATAGTCATAGAATGACTGTAGGTATAGGGCAGTTCTTGAGTTGTAGCCCTGTAGAAGGGAGCTCCTGCTGCCCAGGGATGCTCTTAAACTGCAACACTCGGGGAACGGGGTTCCAGGGGCTCAGCAGGAAAGGTGCCTGCGCTTTTGTGTGGACATGGCTAATCCCAGGGAGAGGTTTGTGATTAGCACTGGTCTGAGTTTTGGGGCTAGACAGAAGCTGGTATAAAACACAATCTTCATTGAAATCAGATACAAAAGTTTAGAATAACAGCTCCAAGTGGGATGTGGAAGGCTGAATTGGACGCCAGGTTGGAGACAACTGGGGCTGTGGAGGATCAGCCAGGAAATGCAAAGCATGTCGAGGAACGTTGGTGAGCATCTGAGAACTAGACTGTGTTACTGGGCTGTCAGTGGGTTTGCCACTAATCATCCTATCCCTGGCTGGCTGAATCTTAGCTGCATGAGGAGGCATCAGCCAGGGTTGGCTGCTGCAAAGAATTGGGATCTGCTGGGGTCTGGGAGCCCTGAGTATCAGCCCTGCCCCAGCGTGCTCCTCATGGGGCGTGGGGCTCCAGCCACCCACTGCTTCTAGATATTCTTCTGCCTTCAAAGCATCAGTGTAGTGCTTTATCTGCTCCTGCTGAGGCACCTGGTGTCTCTATTAGCTTGATAATTGCTCACCAAAGTTCCTGTTTTCATAGTGGTGATAACAGTTGTTAATCACATGCTGTGCTAGGATTATGCCTCCTATGCCAATTCCGTGCATTATGCGGAGAACTTGACACGCACCAGCCTGGGAAGTGAATTAATGTGACTGCAGCGAGTCATTGAGCTTTACTTGTGGGCATTCATTGTGAAGATTGAAGTTACGTTCAAAGATACCTAATGAGGAATAACAATAGTCTTCTGGACAGCATGTTCATTCTCCTATTTTTCATCCAGGGACAGGGTCACAGCCAGCAGAGAAATGGGATTAACGTGGCCATAAAGAGAAGAGCAGCAACCAGCAGAGAAGAAAAAGACAACACTTGATGATAAATCCTAGAACCATAGAATGACTTGAGTTGGAAAGGACTTTAAAAACCCATACAGTTCCACCCCCTGCCATGGGCAGGGACACCTCCCACTGGATCAGAGGCTCCAAGCTCCATCCAACCTGGCCTTGAACCCCTCCAGGGATGGGGCAGCCACCCCTGCTCTGGGCAACCTGGCCCAGGGCCTCCCCACTCTCACAGCAAAAGATTTCTCCCTAAAATCTCATCTCAATCTCCCCTCTTTAGCTGAAAAACATTCCCCCACCACCATCCTTTCCCTGCAATGCCTGATCAAAAGTCCCTCCCCAGCTTTCCTGGAGCCCCTTTCAGTACTGGAAATTCCTCTAAGTGCAGGGCTACTGGTTGTTGGGCCATGAGTAAAAGAATGAAAACTGCATAGGCTGGACGTGGTTTTCTAAACCATAGGACTAGGCTGTTAAAATTAGGGAAACAGCGAGTGAGCTGATGCTGCAGAAACCAGTACCTATTATAACATCCTCTAAAAATAGCTCACGTTTAAGTCAGTTTGTGTCAAGCTAAGTAAGAACAGAGTAACTGTCTGCAGTCTGTCCATCTATTACCAGCTGAGAAAAGAAAGGAAAACTACACAGACAAATAGCTAGCAAATCTTCTTGTGGGAAGGAAGAATTCATACTGTTGTCTTGTATTTATATTGCAAGAATGTCTTGCAGTTTTACCAGCAGACAGAGGACTGATTTCTGCCTAACTTTCATCTGCCTAAGCAGAAAAACAATTTAAATACCTAACTGTCAGCAGAGTGGTGGCATTGTGTGTCTCATACTGCCCCACGTACACATGCCAAGTGATGGTCGGTCACGAAACATTGAGTTTGGATGCCGCATTATTGCTCGGCATTGTTTATTTCAAAGTGGAATGGAGGGGAAACAGGCCTGAAGGGTCTGTAAAATTCAAATGATAAATGGGAAGAGAAACTGGCAAAGGAGTCTTGCATAAAAGATGCCAAAAATCTCCAGTCTGGGGGAAAAGAGATTTTAGTTCTCACCTACTCAGTATTGATGGTGAGATAGGTTCACTAGATCTGCACTGTGGTTATGGACCTGTCCATCTATATCTACACCTAATCTGAGTGTAGATCTCTGCAGTTCCAGTTAATTCTGGTCTTCACTAACAGGAAATACTCTTAAGGATTTCTAGTGCAGCCTGATGCTCTGTTCAGGAAACTGTAATGAGGTGGGTGCTGATAAAATCTCTTTAAGCATCCAGATTATGGGGGTGATTTGGCAGATGTAAAAAAAGAGTAAGTGATTCAGGTGAGTGTTCAAGGAGTTAGTGAGACGTGCTGCTGAGAAGAATGGGGGTGTTTCCTCCTTCCTTCTGAACCCCTGAAAGAGTATAATGGTTGGTACTCAATCTTAAGGGTCTTTTCCAGCTGAAACCATTCTATAATATCCAGAGTCTATTAGATCCAGCTCTGAAAAGACAACCAGGGCTAATTATTGAGCAGTTAAATGTAACTTGGTAGCAAAGAGCATTCCCCTTAGGTTTCCTGCGTTCGTTGTCCCCTAATCAGCAGCACAACACGCTCTCCAGTCCCTCAGAGCATCCCCAGCAGGGAAAAAGCCTGGGGGAAGCAGAGTTCTGTCCAGCGCACAGCAGAGCGTGGCTTGGTTCTCACCAGGTGGCCCAGGAGCTGCCCCAGCGAGATGCGTGAATGGGACACAGCGAAGGGATGGCGGATACTGTAGGCTGCTGGCTGCACTTTCTTTTCTGACTCTTTATCCACAGCAAAATGCGGGGCAGGAGGGTCAGGGGAAGAAGCAAAACACAGCTCAACCACAAACTGACTGCTGCAGGGAAGGAGAAAGCTGCTTTTATTGAATGAAGCTGGCACAAACGAAAACAATTTTCTTCCCCTTTTGACTTAATTTTTCTCTGCTGTGCTTTGCATAATAAGGCTGTAGATCTATTGCTGTTTCAGGCCAAACTGGGGGGCAGTTTCTGCTTTTCCTTCTTCTGCTCTTGTCTATCAAGAGGGTTATTCAAGCCAATACCGATGGGCCTGGTTATGACATGGTGGGCCCAGCCAGCACATCTTGGCTGCAGGAGCTGATAGGCTTTGAATGGTGTTTGGCAGCACTTGTTATAGATAGTGTCTAGGGTCAGCTCTTTGGCTCTGCAGCACACAAATACAGATTTGTTCGCTGTCCCTGGGTTAGAAAAATCTCTTTAAGGCTACTCTCCAAACAGAAGGAGATCATTTTAAGAAACCTCTTTGCGTTGTTCTAGCTAGGACAGATGAGCTCCTGTGCCCTTTAGGACCTACCCGAGAAAGCCACTACCCCAACACATTCATTAGCAGCAGATAATGGTTCTGAGCAGCATTATTACAGGTCTTTCTTCCTCCTCCTGTGGTTGAATGTCTAGTTATTTGCACCATGGATGTAGAAATTCTGTTCAGTCCATGCTGGGACCAGCTTTGCTGGAGAGCAGGGGCTGGGTTTTGGCCAGACGATCCCACTAAGTGGGGATGTAGAACTTCAGGGATTCTTTCCCTGATGTGCATTTGTCTGACAGTCCCAGTGCTTTGATGTCTGTTGATCATTAAAAACCATTCTTAATTGCAATTAAGAAATTGCAATTAAGAACAAAGGGTGGCCAGGTCAAGCATTAATAAGGCTGAAATGGTGAAAAATGACACCTCAGTCGACAGCAGCTCGATTGCAAATGAAAGGAACATATAGGAAGTTACTTGAGTTTGTGAAGCACGGGGAGAACAAGAAGGTGCAATCTAGATGCAAAATGGTTTTATTCTTTTAAAGCTCTCTTTGTTTAAATTGTGCCTCATCCTGGAGTAAAGTGTGTAATAGTCCATTGAACAGTTGTGCAGACTTGATGCATTATGATATTTTCATGTACTGTTTGAAAAATTACAAATGGGAAGGTTTACTCGCCTTAAAACATTTTCCATTTAAAAGGCATAGAGCTACATCCAATACCAGATGACTTTGCTATGAATAATAGAAAACGATAAGCAAACAGTGTGCTGTGACTTCTCTGCGATGGTTTGAAGCTCCTCCATCCCCAAGCACTTATCAAAGCTATTAGGAAGTATTTGGAATTAATGACTAAACTTGTTGGTAGTGCGGTGATTGTGTTAAGTGCCCACTCGGATGTTACCAGCCCGATTCCTGGGCTGATTTGTCCGTGTTGCTCAGCTGAAGTAAGAGAAGGATTAGCTGAGATGTAGGTGCATTAGGAAGCACTCCAGTGCTGTTATCAACCGTGCCGGTGCAGCCCTGGGAAGGCACTTAGGTTGCGCAGCAGCGTGTGGTGCTGCAGGGACAAAGAGAATCAGTTGCGTTGGCTGAAGGGAAGCTGCCGGACCAAGTCAAATGATGTTTTTCTGTGCTTTATTCTGCAGGGTGCTGAGCGCTTTGGATCCGTGCCTGCCTTCCCCAGGAGCCAAGGGCAGCCAGCACCCCTGCAGGGTCAGACACTCCTTTGTTGCAGGCTATTCCAATCTTATTTGAAGGAGTGTTAAGAAACAGCTGCCTCAAAGTAAAACTCTGGTTATTAATTGTTATTTATGTTAGGAAAGTTGAACAGAATCTTTGTTTTTCCAGAGTGTAATCAGTCATGTTTTGATATATACAAACAAAATAGCTTGGGGAAGATCAGAAGGAGAAACAATGACGAATGATCCTGTGCTCAGGCTGTGGATGCTGGTGTTCCAGTCTATCCCCTGCCACTCCAAGGTTACTTTCTCCTTCCTCTAAAGGCACCTACACCAGGAAGTCTCTTTTCTGGGGGAGAAGAAAATCTTCCAGCTTAGCAATGGTGCGCTTATTCTGTGTGTCTGGGTGCGAACTTGGGCAAAACAAAGTCTGAACTCAACTCTGTACTGAGTTCTGCAGAACTTGGGCTTCTAGTCCAGCACACAGCGAGGTTCCCAAGGGTTTGGTGTAGAGTCAGTCATCAGTTCAAGGCTCATTAGCTCAAGCTGAATGAGGATCCTGAGCTTTTGTTACCTGCAGTGTTACCAGCTCTTCCTTGGGCCAATCAGGACAGAGCCAGCCTTCAGCCTTTTGTCTGACTCATTAATGGATATAGAAGCACAGAAAGTACTCACTCTGCTCAGAATACCTGTCCAAGCCATGAGAAACTGGATGGACACCAATGGTACTGCATTGCTTTCTTGATATAAACTTCATGTTGTCAAAATCGGCATCAGTGTTGCAAAGAGTTGGATGCAAGGTCAAAAAAACTGGAGCTTGTTTTCTAATGGATTTGCAGGGCAGCCTGTGCAGCAACTCTCTGCTCTTGGGTATGTTTCCCTTTAGGCTGTGGTGGGCTTCAGGCCAGACCCTGAATTTCACCCCTCTGCTGACTGTGCTTCTACAAATCGCCGGTGGAGAAGCTGTTGAAATCCTGTGCCAATGCAGTGTGTGTTTTGACACCAGCATCGCTTGCCTCGGCAGCTTTCTGGCCGGATCCCTGCTGAATCTGATTTCCTGCACGTGGCTCCACGCGATCGGCACAGACGCCCGCCTCTGGCTGTGAAGGTCTGTCTCCTGTTCTCAGCGTTGATCACAATGACAGCTGTCATGTGCTAGCTGCCTACGCCACTACACCTCTGCGAGTACACAGATCCTGACATGCTCTTAGAACATCCACTCTGGGCTCTGTGGGCAAATGTTTGTGATGTGTACGTGCATGTTTGCACACGCGCGTCCTTGTAATAGGTGATTTGCAAAGAAAGATGCTAGGCAACACAGACAACTTTGAGCATCATCTGCTGAAGGGACCTAAACAGCTTGTATTTGTTTAGGAATGAAAATCTTCCTACTGCTCTAGTGTCAACCGTGTAACGTATCCAGAGATGCTGCGCTTCTGGAAACTAAGGTTGAAACATCTGAGCATGGGGTAATGTAATTGCTGAGATAAAGTGCTACGTTTGTAAAATCCCCGTGTGCCAAAGAACTGCTGAGTGGTCCAGGCCAGATGCTGATGTCAACTCCTCTGGCGTATTCCTAGTTCTACTTCCAGTGGATCGTTCTGGCTTTGAGTTGGAGGCGGGCTCCTGGCCAAAGAGTTGTGTCTTTGGTCAGGTAAGACAAATTGAGTCTCTAGGACAGACAAGATGTTGTAGAGGTGCTAGGGGCTGCTATAACCTGCTGTTTTCTCCACTGAGTGGGAAGATGACACGGTGCTGTGGCTACTGCAGTCTAACCAGAAGGTTAGACGTGGGGGAGAATGACAGAGCTGTCTCACTGTGGAACTGATGATTTATTTTTGGTTTCATGGAGACACCTGTAACTTTCTGGAGTGTTGTTTTTCTTGGGCGGTTGCCTTAAAATGACCTCCTAAAATGACCTTGAATCCTGCATTCAGTTTTGGGCCCCTCACTACAAGAAAGATGTTGAGTTGCTGAGGATGCTCAGGGAGGGGCAACAGAGCTGAGGAAGGGTCTGGAGCACAGGGGTTGTGGGTACCTGGGTTTGGATTGGGTTTAGAAAAACTTCTTTAATATCAGAGTGGTGAAGCACTAGCAAAGGCTACCCAGGGCAGTGGTGGACTCCCCATCCCTGGAGGGGTTCAAAATAAACACGTGGATGTGGCATTTCAGAACATGTTTTAGCAGGTGCGGTGGGGTTGGGCTGACGGTTGGACTGGATGAGCTCAGAGGTCTTTTCCAACCTTCATGATACTATTCTATTGTTTTTGTTTACATAATGAGCTGTGTGTGCATCCATACGATTAAGCAACACTTTTATAGCCTTCACGTGCTGGGAAGCTGAGTTTGCTCTGACCTTGCTAGGGTCTTAGGACAGACTGATTTTCTTGCAAGGTTTTGAGGTGTCTGTGACGTGGTTGGTGCAGATGTTCTGGCCTATCAAGCTTAGCCTCTTTCAGAGGAGGGAGATGCCTGGTCTTGGAAGGCAGAAAGTCCCTCCTGAGGTATTTTTACTGTGACAGGGGATGAAGTGAGGTGCGACATTAGAAGTCCAAACGAATACATGGTGGTTCTTTGCCATCAAGAGCTGGGTCACTGGTTGTACATTGAATGCCTCTCTGACTTCTCAGCATTAATAAGGAGCAGAAGGGTTTCTCATCAGTGATTCTGTTCCTGTTACCACCCTGGAGTGGCGGGGATGCTGTACAATACGAGGAAAAAGACTGGGGCCACTTGAAAGAACAAATGCAATTTGGGGGAGCTGTGTGGAGCCTGATAACAAAGCTGCAATTGTCTCTCTTCTCTCTTTATTTAGAACTACCTTGTAGCTAGGTTTAAATAATAGCATTAAAGAAAGAAAACAGAGATCAAATACCATACAAAGCAAAGTGCTTCAGTGCTTCCAATTTAACGGTCGTGTGAGAAATTGAAAAGAATCGTACTTAATAATGAGTCATTTCATCTGAGTGACTGTTGATGAAGAGCTGCTGTTTGTCATTTCTGCTCTTGAGGGACTCTTCAACGCTAGAACAGTCACCAGCTCCTGGGAAGGAAGGTCCATAGTCATCCAAGGTCAGCACAGGAGCTACCTGTTGACTCTTGGGGACTTCAGACCAGATCTGGGGCATCTCATGTTCTGCAGTGCCCTGCTGTGATGTAAATCCTGAAGGGTAAAGGGTCTAGTGGCCACCCGACTGTTTGATCCTCAGGTATTGTCTGACCAGAGCTATTCATAAGGTGCCTTATGAAGGCTTCTCTCACTGATTGTGCTGGACCTCCAGGGTGTCACCTCTCAAGGTAACAAGTTCAGAAACAGCACTGGTAGCTGCAGAGCTTTTCGATCCTAATTCTGTCACTTTTCCTGTCCTGCTGCCTTTTTGGGTTGCTGGGAGGAGGCTGTGCCATGCGATGATCCTGAAATGGAGAACAGAGAAGGTGGAAATGGGAAGGAGATGGGGAAGAATTCTGGGTTTGCTTTTGTTGGTGTAAATTGATCTGTTGTCAGAATAAAACCGTGCTTCGAAAGTGCCCTATCCATAAACTTCACATGTTAGGCTTCAAGGATATCTACTTGTAGGTAGGTTTAAGTAGTATTTTCCTGTTTGCAACATGAACAAATATCACATAATGAAATTATGAGGCTGTACAGGAAGATGGTTGTACTTTGCAGCCAAATTTATGCGGAAGAGACCAAATTAAACAAAGCTTTGATATTTGTGCAGCCAAAGGTGGTATTTGTCCATCCAAAGGCAGTTGTGGTATACTCTGAGAATGGCAAATGTGTATAAACTTGCTCTTTAAAGGCAAACTTTTAATTTTGGAGGTTCTTTGCAGATCTGCCCTGTATTTCTGCGCAGACTGGCTTCTAAATCTCTGCTGGGCCACCATACATTAATATTTATCCCTTCTGAGCTCTGTTTTGGCGAACTGAATGAGTGGAATCTCTACCTTTTAATGCATATTACTCACTGGGTAGGGTTTTCACAGCCAAGATTATTGAAAATAGTAAATCTGAAAAGAAAATCCATTTTTAAATCATTAAAAGCATTAAAAATGACCTTTACCTACTGCAAACATAAGCCGTTAATAATGTGCCTTGTACTGGGCAGATAATGGAGATCTTCCACCCAGGGATTATGGGATTGTGTGAACTCAGGGCTGGTGATTTACTGCGAAAATATGTACTTTAAAATCATAGGTGGAGCCGCATAGGTGCTGATACCTCTACCAGGATACATGTCCATCTTTTGGCTGTCCCAGAATGAGTGCCTGTTCAATCAGTCTGCTGAGATCTTGGCATCTCTGAGCAAGGGATGATGGTACAAGTTTTTGGTGTGTTAAGTGTCTCTATCAGAACTGTATCTGAAACATGGATGAGGCTCTTTGTGTTCTTGGGTAGCTTAAATTCAGGTTGTTGGTTTGATTTATCTTGCTTTCCTGTTCTAAAGGAAGGAAGTCCAACAAGAAATAAAGTATATGAGCGTTTCTAGCTGTAATTCATGGTGCAAAGCTTGGACAGCCTCTCTGTTCTGGTGTGATCCTCTTTAGAAATCCTTTGCTGTTTATCTTCACGTGGGACATGAGCGGTCACCTTGTAGCTCTTGTCCAAAGCAGGAGCAAAGATGCTATGGTTTAGAGGTCTGGATTTCTCTCTGGTGCCAGTCCAGTTTCCCTGCAGTCCTGCATTGACCTGCATCAGCTGGGAACATCGCCCAGAGTTCCCTGGGGGCTCTGGAGTGGCTGTGCTCCAAGAATTGTAATTAGGATTTCAGAGTTACCCAGTGCGAGGCATGTTTTATGCTTCTGATGGGATCCTGGAAGTACTGTGAAGGGCTCTAACAGCACAGGCAGGATGGATTTCCCAGCTTTAAGTGAAGAGGGAGAAGGTGGGGGGGATGCTGGTGTTGTCGCCCTCATCAATCTCCGCTAGCTCAAGTCACTACTGCAAATAGAAGCTAAATGTTGAGAATGTACCCGACATTGCAGACAAAACCTTGCACAACGCTCCTTGCAGCTGAGGAGGCTTCATGGTGGCTAGGATGTGTCAGGGTGATTTATCACACAGTTTCTGGAGACAATAAACGATTCTGGTGGCAGAGCAGAGCTTTCCTCATTGAAGAGCCATCAGATTTGCCAGGACAGTTGTGGTCCTGTGGCGGCGAGCAGAGCCAGGAGTGAGGGCTGCCAGGTGAAACGGCAGCAAACCCTGCCTCGTGGAGAGCTCATTCCTGCAGCAAATGGGGGAGAAAACCGATGGATTTCTCCTCTGTTATGGCTGCTTCTCCCGAAGTCAAAGGGAAATAGAGGCCACCTACTCTGAATAGGAGTTTAAGGGTTGCCCAGTCCTTGGGACTGACCCCTTGATGCAGTTTTCTGCTTGGACAGACCTTTCACGGGTGCCAGCTGGACCAGACCCATCTGTGTGAGCCCCTGCATCATGAGCCTGCGAGTGCATGTGGCTTTGCTTGGGACAGCTGAGGCCATGAGTCCAAATGACGTAAACCCATCATTTTCTGTCACTAAGAAACACATTTGGAATCCCTTGGATGCCCTCAGCCTCCTTGTTCAGCAGGTAGCGGTGTGGTTTGTTTGATTTTTGACACAATTGGAGTCCAGCCCTGAGCCTTGGATCCAGCACCTTGTGACCTTCTGTGCTCTGCCAGCTCCACCTGCACGCCCTGGTCCTTCAGGAGGCTGAGCTGGTGCTGGTGCTTAGCAGAAAGCTGGGATTGTGACTTTAGGCACTGTATAAGTGCATCCTGAAAGGCACTGAGGGCAGAGGCTTCCCCTGGGTTCCAGGCTGTTGCCTCCAGCGCTGCAGAACCTGAAGTCTCCGAGTGCTGTTAGCTTTCTAACAGCGATAACAATAGAAGTGTGTCCAGCTCTTCTACTGAGCCTCACAAGGGAGTCATCCTGATAATATACATTAGACTTCTGAGATTAATCTCCCCCCATTTATTTCCTATTTCTTAACAAGGCTTGTTCCAGAGACAATCCTCATCATAATCCCCTCTCAAGGTGAAAGGCACTTCAACAGCAGCGCTATAAAAGGTGGGGGTGGCAGCTCTGCAGCCGTGCTCTTCACAGAGGAAGCTTTGTGCAATCAGTTAACGCAGGGTTAACTCTTAAACGTGGCTGTGTAATTATGTCTGTCTCTTCTGTTGATATTCACCTGGATTAATTATGTCTGAGTGTGGTTGAATGGATTCTTCCTAACACCAGACAAAGAGCATCCTCTTCACCCTGGGAAAAGACACGTGGTTGAGACAAGGGTGGGATGAGTTGACATGGGACAGGGGTCGATTGGCTTCTAGGGTTAGTGAATATGAAACAGGCTTTCTGGAGACTTGAGTGTGTCCTGGAGGAGGATGCCAAATACTCTTAGGGGTGAGGGGGAAGAATATAATCTTCTACACAGTATAAATAGTGCTGTGCTGGTGTGTGTCATGTTTTGAACACAGTGTTTTCACTGTGATCAAAGGAGCCTGGACAAACAGGGAAGATGTCTGGTCTCTTGTATTTCTGTATGATGCCTGGTGAATCATTTTGTCTCTTCTTTTGCCTTTCATTCCTGTGCAGACCGAGGGCATCCTCAGGAGGGCTGGGATTTGCTGAGCACTTAACACCCAACATAATGCCTGTGGTGAGCGTGTCCAGTGGACTACAGGAGTGAAAATAGTTCACCCTGATTTCTGGTGAGGTGGCAACAGAGCAGGAGGTCAATCCCAGTGTTTTGGTGAGGAGCTTTCTGTTGCACTCGACATGTTAACTGGATCTGTGGATGCACGCATGCTGTGCTGAGGTGAGAGAGAAGAGTGTTTATTGAGCCAGAGCAGCCTGTTGCTGCTTCTGTTTTCCAGACATCCCTGCCACTGGGTACATCCAAAACCCAAGGTGCATTTATTGTCAGTAGGGATTCCCCAAGCAGTTTAAGTACTTAAGTCTCATTAAAATCTAGCAGGAATTGGGTCTTGCCAATCTCATTTGTTTCTCTGAATGAAATAAACCTTACCTTCTTTCTGTTTGAGGAATTTTCACTCCTGCTTCTCTGGATGGACTGTGCCGAAGGGCTGGAGCACCCAGGACTCCATATGCTGCTGCCTCTACAGTTTGAAGGCAGCTCACAAGGTACAGCTGGGCTGAAGTGATGCTTTAGCCCATTATCTACGAAGTATGGTGCATGGGCTAAGGCAGTTAAGTGATTATCTTGGGAATGTATGGGGCAATAAACGTCTGCCTCGCTCATAACGCAGCAGCGAATGCAAAGAGGTACTGCTGGGTTTTGCTGCATTTAGACTGCAATTAGGTTACATATTTTAAATAAGCACAGTTCAGCTGTGCTGTAAATCACTGAAGGTGAAATTCACCCCTGTTCAGCAGTGCAGACCAAGGCCTGTGAATTGTTAAATTCCCCCCTATATTTTTTTCCCTTAATCTTTGCAGCTCTAACATTATCCTTCAGGCCTCTGGTTTGTTTCAAGGTGAACACCTCAAACAACAAATTTTTACTTCAGAGATGCAAGGAGTTTTGTATTAAGCTGAAAGAGGAGAGATTGAGATGAAATCTTGGGAAGAAATGTTTTGCTGTGAGGGTGGGGAGGCCCTGGCCCAGGCTGCCCAGAGCAGGGGTGGCTGCCCCATCCCTGGAGGGGTTCAAGGCCAGGTTGGATGGGGCTTGGAGCCCCTGATCCAGTGGGAGGTGTCCCTGCCTGTGGCAAGGATGGAACTGGATGGGCTTTGATGTCCTCTCCTCAAAGCCCATCCTGCCGCATTGAGAACGTTTACACTAAAGTCACACTTACATTACCTTATTTAAAGGTCTGAAGGCAGGAATCTGAATTTTTCTTTTGAAAGCGGAGTTCCCGATAAAATAATGTGCTGCCAGGAACCAGGAGCAGAAAGCTAATGTGTCATCAAACTTGGCATGGTAAACAGTTCCTTCAAAAATTCACATTCGAGCCTGGTGATTGATGGAGAAGTTCATAAATGCTTTAAATGCTTATAGGTAATGACTGCTGAATGCTCCACCTTTTCCTTCTGGAAAACGTTACTTCTCCGTTTGGTAGTAACCATGGTTCTATTGGGGATGTTCTCTGCCTCCCTTCATCTCTCATCTGGGCAGGTTGGTCCTGTGGCTGGGAACTGGGTGAGGTATTTTTACTTGAAAACTCTTTGTTATTATCTCCTCCGAGTTCTCACGCTGCTCCCATCTTCCTGGGCATGCTTGGGAGAGCACCAGCGAGAGGGAAAAGGTCACAGAGAAGAGATGGGATGTAAGAGAGAAGCAGAGTAATTGAAGAGTAAAGGAAGATTTTGCTCACTTACCCATAGAAGAACACGTGGGAGCTGAGGTGGTCAAGGACAGAGCTTGAAAGAAGAAAAGCATTGTATGAGAGTGAAAGGAAGGAGAGAGGAAGGCATGGAGCAAGAAAGAGTAAAAGGATGTGTAAGTGAAAGATGAAGAGTATAGAGCTTTCCATCGTCAGTTCTGCGCCTCTTCTGACTCTGAGCAGATGGCAAAATCTCTCCCTCCTCCACATCTCATTTCTCACTTCAGTTCAGCCCTAGGGTGGCACTGCTTCTCCTGCAGGGGGTGGGGGATTGGCCTTTCATCAGGAGAAGAGGTCTCTGTAAGGAATTCCGTGTGCATCAGATGGGCTTATTCCCAGATGAGGTGTTGCTGGAGAGCCCTTGCATCTCGCATAGTCCCTTCTGCCCTCCCTGAGGCATCGTGTCCTTTCCTGGGGCTGCTAGACTTTGAAGACTGTGGTGTAGCCAGAAGCCAGTATGGGCATGGGAGGTTGTAGCCTCCTCTGTCCCTGCAATGTGCACTGCAACACGACGGTTATTGCAGGATTGCTCTGCAGGACCCTGGCACCTCCTCAGCCTTGCATTCCTTCCAATAAAAACTGGAGCTCTGGGAGGAGAGATCACAGTTAAACCAGAGGGCTTTAAACAGAAACGTTAAATAAAGTGTAATAGCCCCATCGTACCAACCTCTGAAACAGACACTTTAGACAGGGCTGGGGGGAGTAAAACGGCTGAAATTAATAAAACTGTGGTTACTTTCTGTGCTCCTTTAACATGCCCTGAGCGTAAGGACTTGGTGCAGGTCAGGTTTCACACCACTGAGTTCAGTGGGACTCCTCTTTTCTTCCTCTGGAAAGCAGCAATGATCCCCTCTCCGAGGAGCAGGGCTGGTTTCTCCCTCCTCGGTCAGTGTGATTCCCTGGTACCACTGCTTGGGCCAAGTTTCTTATCGCTGGGGAAGGAGTTAGGATGAATTAAGGCCTCTCTAATCCTGAAGAGGAGGGTTTGTGTCATGGTCTAACACAGTTTAACTAATGTACTTTAAAATTAATTTGGTTTAATTTTCCTTAGGGCCCCCATGTGGATATACCCTTAAATACCTAGAATAAATAACAGGTAACTGCGTTGTAAATCACCAGAAGTAATTGTGTACCTACTTGCCTATTGTAAATCAGCGGTAACTCCAGAGGGGCCAAGCTCTTCGTGTATACCTGGAATAAATGAAGAGTAACTTGCTGTAAGTCAATAAAGCTAATTTTCTTTCTGCTTTCCTGGGATACAACAAGAGCCGAGTCCAGGGGTAAAGAGCTCAGCTGAGAGAAATTCAAGTCAAGAAGATACATATTTTTGTTTCTGAGAGTAATTAATTGCTAGAACAACTGACCTGGGCTGTAATGGGTTCTGTGTGAATGCAGACTCTGTTGGGTTCAGATGATTTTCCAAGGGACTGGTCCTGTTCCAGCAGGCGTTGGGATGGGGAAGGTCTCTGGTCTGTGATAGGCAAAGTATCAGGATAAATGAGCATATCTGCTCCTTGTACCTCTTGGTATATTTACCCTGGAGGGCACTGGGAAGGTCGGAAGCACTTTGAAAACTCCAGAGGGGATTTGTGGTTGTGGCCGAGGACGGTAAACTGGCTGTCAAAGGCTGAGGTGGGATTGTCGCATCTCTTTTGTTTCCTGTGATTGCTGTAGCCACAGTCTTGCTCAGAGAGGAGGTTGCTGCGGCAAATCAAGAACTGAATTCATGGCAATCACTGCTGCAGATAACACTTCATGCTGGTAGATTCAGCATCAGCTATCAGTCCTCTCCAGGTCCCGCTAAAACAGGCACCCAGTACAGCTTGGTGAGGGCTGCAGAGCTTGCTCAGGGGAAAACAAGTGTTTATTTGGGTTATTAGTGGGGCTGCTGGGGCCAGCAGTGTTGCTGAGCAAGCTTAGATACCTGCCCAATCTATAGTGACCATGTGTTGCTCGCCCCCTTGCATGTGAGTGAACTCCGAGGCAAAGCCGCGCGGTGGTGTGCTCATAAAGCTAAAAAGTCAAATTTGCCCAAAAGAAATAGAGTGGGGGAAATACTGAAAGGTTTTTTCAGTGAAATGTCAGCGTACTCCATCCATTGAGGGTTATCTCATGGCTGGTTGATACAGTGAACTTGTTCTGTGAATTGTTCTATGTTTTCTGCGGTTTGTCCATCTCTGTAAGCCCCAAATAGGATTCGTGGCTATGAAAAATAACTAATTATAGTGATGCTGGTGTATCATATGTTATTTTCCCCCCTTCTGACAATACAGCCTCTGGCAAATTTTCCACTCAAGTCTAAAAATTCCACATTGCTTTCTGAAGCAGAGCCCTATCCCTATCCTAGCGATGCAGTTTGCACCGATGTGTGATGTGAATAGGATGTAAAGAGCAAGCAGGCAGAGAACACAATTAGCAAAGTGGGTAGAAACCCCATCTGATGTTGTGGCATTTCACACTCTATTTACACAGGAATTAACACCTTTGCTTTCATGCTTGGGACATTGCATTTCACTCTTTTAGGAACAATTTGTCTTGATGAGAAAATTGATTTAAAATCACATGCTTCCACTGGCTTCTTGATGTCTGGGGGTGGGGGTGGAGGGAGAAGGGGTTTCTGTTGCCCTCTCTCCTTGGGTCTCGCAGCTCCTCTGCAGAAATAGTCTCCAGCCCCAGAATTATTATGCTCGTAATAATTTGGTTCAGGCTCACATTAGTTGCCTGGATTTATGGCTATGACTCAGACCTGAACTCCAAACTCTCTAGGGATTTTTCTTATTTGTGCAGATAAACCCAGTGCTGCTCTCATTTGCAGGATGACAATGCCAGCTGCTCTCCAGCCCGTACCCTTCAGGAGAGTGTCTGAATCCTTTGCCTTCACAGTACAGGGATGGGAAGGCCCCAAGTTAAATGGAGGAGCTATAAAAGACTGGCTGCTTTACTGTTAAATGCTACTGATCAGTGCTCGGCTGGCCTCAGCTTGCACCAAGTTCATCATCTGGCCTTAAAGTTGTTAAATTGGAACAAAAAGAGGAACAAGCTGGTTTCACGAGGGCATTGAGCATTGTTTCTGCTAGGGATCCTTCACCTCCGCAGTGAGTCCTGGTTGCAGATGGACCGAGGCGGGACGAGAGTGACTTGATGTGCACAAGTAGCTCTCCCTTAGATGCTTTCCTCACCTGTAAAGTATATTTGTGGTTAGGGAAGATCTGGAGATGAATGTACATGTGCGTTTTGTGGGCATTGCCATAACACTCATCTATAAACGTGTGTGCAAAGCAAACAGCTGCGTGTGGAGTGGGAGAGGAGCTGTATGTGAGTAGAGGCTGTGTGCGTACACCGCTACAGGAGAGCTCTGCTTCTATGCACGATGGAAGAACGTAGCCTGTGCATTTTGTGGTCACATATGAAAGCCCCAAGGAAAGCTCACCCAAGCTCAGCAAGCACAACCTCAAAGATGTGACTGAGGGCAGGCTCAGGGCTCCAGCTGAATCTCTTTGGGGGCATCATTAACTCTATGACAAGAGATGTTTCAGTTCTTTCGTTAAATTTTCTTGCAATTTTTCTGCCTATCAAGCCAGGCTTTCCTTTCTCTCATACATATTTTAAATTTCTTTCTTTGATACCTTTCTCCCTACTCTATCTGCATCTGTTCCTAAGAGGGGGTTTGCAGCATGCTCTGCTTTAGACACTGCACATGAACAACTTGAAGCCTCCTGTGGCAGAAGTGGCTGCAGAACGAAGGAAATTACACTTGGTATGCTTATGGTTGGCTGCAGCAGTTTTCCTAAAACTACCTGCCGAGCCTCCTTTCTTAGCTGGGAGCCCCCTCCACTGGGCTCCTTCCCTGCTTGGGCACCAGAGAGGATTCTGCTTGACAGGTCTGATCCTCGGAGTTAAAAGTTTATTCCTCCATCAGCACGTTAATGAAAAGAGAAATGTAGCTTGGGGAGGAAGGCTTATGAAAAGAAAATCGAACTAAATCTATCAATTCCCTGTCCTGAATAAATGAATCTGTTAGCTGGGAGCAGGGTGTAGATGCTTGGCAGACAGCGGCTGTTCCATGTATGATGAAAGATTAGAAAAACACTCATCCAGCCCTTCCCAAACCTGGCACTGAGTGCTGGGCTGGTGTTTCCTGCATGCTGTTGGCTTCTCCAAGTCACAAATTATCTAGTTGCTGCCTGTAAAGATGATGCTGCTTGTCTGTGTGTGGGTGAGTAGAAAGCTAATAGGAAGAAATGCCAATAGATGGCGCTTAGGAATGTGTGGAGGTGCTGTTGGTTTGGTGGGAGTGATGGAGTCTTGTGCACTGCAAGGATGTTCCTTTATGACATTCGTGTGTAACGGAAAGCGCAGGGTGATGTAAAAGCATCTCCTCGTGTCCCCAGCCTGCCTGCCACTGCCAGCAGCCCCAGCCTCGCATCTTGTTCCCCAATTGGTCTCATTTTGATTTTAAACAAGACAAAATCTTTGGAGATGAGATAAGTGAGGCTGGTAAAGCCGGGTTGCCGAGAAGCTGGCCTGGGTATATTGTGGGTAAATCGCTGTGCTACCTGCTGTGACAGGAGTAATTTATCTCAGGCTGGAAAAAGCTGCTGCTTCCCATCCTCAGCAGTGAGGGTCATTCATCACTTTTTGTTATTTTTATAACAGAAGAGAGTGTGCTGGTTCCCTGGGGGACAAATTAGCTACTCTGAAAATGGATGAGCTCAGGGGCTATTTTCATTTATATTTTTAATAGTGCTATAGGAGCCCTAAGTTCTGCAGCCCTTCTTCCAGCAGGGGCAGACAGATGAAGGCTTTGAAACCTCTGTTAGCGAGAGGACGTGGCCTTTGTCTTGTACTGCTGACTTGGCAGATGGCTGCACTCAGAAGCCCCTCTGTGCCTCCAAATCCGCCACGACATCCAGTGGGAATCTGAGGGCTCCTGTAAAGTGTGCGTGGTCTGGGGTGAGAAAGCTTTTGGGGAGTGTCGGGCTGGAGACCTTGTTAGAGCTGAGGGCTGTGTCTTCACCTAGGGACAGTTGGATCTTGCACTGGACTCAAAGCTCTCCAATGTCCAGCTCTGCGGAACCTTGTGTGCTGTGTGTATGTACATGCACAAACATATACGTGCGCTATCTCTTTTGATTTAGTTACACATGTAAATGTATGTTTGGTGAATTCTTTTTGAGAGAAAGCTGCTGAACGCATGGATGTTTATATCGCGTGGCAGCCCGGGTCTGCCACACTTGGAGAGGTCCTTCCCCTCCTGCTCCGTGATGGGGCTTTAGGGTTTGTTCTCTTCTTATCTTCACGTTTGGATTGTTTGGGCACTGAAGAGCTGCATCCAAACAGCATGAGAGAGAAGATTGGATAGCAGAGAGCTTCAGGATAATACAGATGCTACATGATCCCTTCATCACTGGAAGGATGCTGGTTCAATTACCCTGCCAATCACCTGTCTCTCTCTGCCCGTCAATTATTGTATGATCGAGGCATTCACTTTCCTGTATAGCCAAAAGTGGCAGATAGAGATATCCTGAAAAGACCATTTTGTTTAATTCTATGCACGAGGGAACAGAGCTGAGAGGCTGGATCCAGAGCCTCATTTCCATGGGAAATTTCAAGCAAGCAAGTGAGGCCTTTGATGTGTGAAGTTACTGGGACATTGCAGATGGGGGAGATGTTATTTGTAATCCTAGATATTGCTTTTGTGTCTGGCATATCTCCAGTGAGAAAGGGCAGTGAGTAAGATGGGGGGGATGGTGATTTCTCCTACTCTCTCTTTTCCTCTGCCTTCCCTCCCACTTTAAAGGAAGCTTTTGGAGCTGCAGCTGTGGCCAGATGTTGTGTTGCTGGATTATAAGTCGTTGCTGTCTGGTGGTCCTGGTCCCTGCGCAGTGAAGGCTGCAGGGGGTAGGTTAGGGCAGCTGGCCCTGGCATTGCCTTGCAAAGTAGATTTGGGTTCTGTTTTGTTGTTGTTGTTTTACTTTTAATTCCCTATTTATTTTACAACGTGAAGCAAATTGCGTAACCTTGGCTGCGGTAGAGCAGTGATTACTTGTTGCCATTTATAATGACTCGGGGACAAGCAAAGACCGTGTGCAGCCATTGAAGGCTCTTTTGAAACACTCAGAGGGTCTCCTGGGGAAGCTAACTGGCACCATTCCCTTAGCTTCAGGGAGCACCGTTGCTCTCTGCTTGCTGTGGCCACGGTTCAGGGCTTCTCCGATAGCCTCGGTAATAGAGTCATTTGTCTCCCAAAATACTTATTGGTTTCACTGAAGATTTGTGGGTTCTCTTCCTTATTAGTACCATTAATTCTTATTTAGATGGAATTTATGGTCCTGTCCAGTGAATTTTATCCAAAGCAATATTTTGAAAATACACTCGGGGGCTGGTGAGGAAGGGCAGCCTGGCGGGTTGCGTGCCCTGCCCTGCTCCAGGCTGCCCCGTCACCCTAGAAGCCAGCAGTCTGTGTTCAGGTTCCTTGGGGAAGGCGTTTGTGAAAACTGGAGTCAACTGATACAAAGCATGGGATTTGGGCTGCCTGAATGTTATTGCGAGCGATACAAGAATATTCGAGTATCAGTCTTCTCCCTTTGAGGATGATGTGAGAAGAAATACCACACAGAGAGTAGAGTGGTGAGATTCAGTAGGAAAAGAGCAATGTTGCTGTCTTGCTTGATTTTTGCCCTCTTTTAAACGTGTCTCTTTCTCTGGAGAGATAAATGGGGTTGCTGTTGAAGCAGCTCTTGCTCTCCAAGGGCACCTCTCCCTGCTGAGCCCAGCTGGGGCGAGAGGCTGCGGGCAGGAACCTGTGTCCTCATTCTTCCTCCGTCCTTTGCCAAAAGTGACACTCTGATCTTCTGGCAAAACTGAGGGCTGCTAGAGGCAAGGGAGTGGATGCAGCTCCTGGCTTTGCTGGGAGACCACAGCCCTGGAGGACGAGGCCCCAGAGCCCAGCAGTGCTGCTGTCGTGTGGAGCTGCCTCCGTCACTGGGAACCTTCTCTACCAGGTTTTTTGTTTTAGAATTCACTCTTCCAGTAGACTTTTCATTATCACTGCCACTTTCTGGGACCGACAACTGCTGACAAACACCAAGGGATTCCAGACAGCTTTGCAGACTATCTTGGAGTGCCTCGGGCAAAGCCTGACATGCATACGGCACCAAAATAACCTACTCTGTTCGCTCACTGCCTCCCACCCTTCTCTCCCTGGGGTGGGGAGCGATAGCTGCGGATCAGATCAGGCAGGTAGAGGTGGCCTTGTGTTGCAGGGGACTCCATGGGGCTGTGTTTTTATTTCTGCTGTGGTTATTAGCGAGTCTTGCAGGCCCTGATTTGGGGAAGTGACCTGCTGCACAGACCACGGTTCAGTCTGTGCCCTCATGTTTTCAGCTTGGGTTGCAAGAGGTGTCACTTATGACAAAGAGGTGGGGAATTAAAAGTCCTGGGGAATTCATCAGCCTCACGCTGTCGGGTTGCTCTGTTGGAGGAGGGAGGCCCTGAATGGTGGCATTTTTGTGGCACAGAATCACAGAATAACCAGGTTGGAAGAGACCCACTGGACCGTCAAGTCCAACCATTCCCACCAGTCCCTAAATCATGCCCCTAAGTACCTCATCCACCCTCACCTTAAACACCTCCAGGGATGGTGACTCAACCACCTCCCTGGGCAGACCGTTCCAATGCCTAACCACCCTCTCCGTGAAGAATTTTTTTCTAATCTCAAGCCTGAATCTCCCCTGGTGGAGCTTGAGGCCATTCCCTCTCGTCCTGTCCCCTGTCACTTGGGAGAAGAGCCCAGCTCCCTCCTCTCCACAACAGGTTCTTGTTCAGCTGTGTACACAGCATTCAACCCAAGGTTCCCAATTTCTTGGGCTTCCCAAGTATGCAGGAAGGCAGCAGGTCAACTCGTCCCCCCTGCTGCGGTGCAGTATTTGCCTGGAACTCACAGAAGCTCCTGATACTGGTTTATGACTCTGAGATTGTTAAAATGTGCTGGTTAGGTTTATCCTTGTTAATCCTGAGCTATTCAAATGGGCTGCTCTGCCTTTCACGTTAAATAAACAGGCAAACAAAAAGCCTTAGGAAGCAAAGTCCTGATTTGCTGATTATCCCCAGCCCTGCTGGAATCTCATCCTAAAATCCATCCAAGTGTATCTGGTAGGCTCCCTTGGAGAACTACATCATTTTGAGACGTGAAGGGCTGACTGGAAAACCATTTGCATTCAAGTACGAATCAGAATGACCTGCAGAAAACAAGCACAAGGTCAGTGGTTTGAGACAGGAATTTGCTCTGTTATGTGTTAAGAGGTTGTAAGAGAGACTGCCAAGAGTATTAGTGGAAGGAAAAGAAAAGAGCATAGAATAGAGAATAGAACGTATTTTCCACTCTTTTCATTAGCAGTTAAAACACTGATGCATTCCTGACACTTAGGTATTTTGCCAGGAATAGAAAGAAGCAATTTGACCTGCAGAAAAAAATAAATAAATAATGAAGTTCAAGGGGGAAAAAAGAGGATTTCTTCCTTCCACACATAACCTGGAGAACATGGAAAAGGTGGCAAGAGTTTAGATAGCTGTTCCTTTCTCCTAGGCCTTGTCCTGCAAGCGTCTGTGTTGGGAGCAGGGTGCAATGTAACACTTGGACACAAACTCCTGAACTGTTTTCCATACGTTGCTATCAACTTTATAACTTTAAAGAAAGTAGTTGAGCTGAAGAGTTCCTAGTGCCTCTTCCAAGCCCTAGGCTAGAAGACCACCCAATATTAGAATCATAGAATAACCAGGTTGGAAGAGACCCACCAGATCATCGAGTCCAAGCATATTGTGGAACGGAGCCCTCCTTTGAACTCGCAGAGAGGTTGCTCCCTCTGGAGCAGGAGAGTTCAGAGAAGTTCTTCCATATTCCTGCTCCTTCTCTGCCTCTGGGGCTTTTGGTATAACATGAGGAGGAGGCCGATAGGCTAATTTGTGGTCCTCTGCCCTAGCTTAGTTAACAGGTGCAGTGTATATTGTCTTCTGTTTCCAAGCCTGTTCAGGCTCTTCATTCCAGGCTGTCATTTCATGGCTGGTTTGCCTCTTGCTGCAGCAACTAGGTGCATTGCACTCACATTTGCATTGTATAAACAAGAAGATATCCTGATTTATTTCACTTTTTTTTTCTTCTCTGTTTCTTCAGCGAAAGATATTTCTCAATGTTGCGTCCTAAAAGAGATCAAAAAAAGTGATTACACCCATGGGGTTTTGTTCACTTACTGCTGCTGTGTCCTGTCCAGTTTAAAATGATCCCTTTCCTACGTCTCATCAGGCCCCACCTAATGCGTGTGCATCCCTGCTAGGAGCTTTTGCCTGATACTCAGCTTAATATATTCTGTGCACAGTTGTGTCCCATTATTCCTAGTTAAACTCTCTTGGATCACCCAGAACATGAGGAATGTGCAGCAGCTTCCCACAGCACAGCATAATTAGCTACTTCAAAAACTACCCGCAAGGAGCGATGCCCTCATTATGCCGAGGAGAGGAGGATTCGGTGGGGCGAGATGTCTCCAGAAGGAAGATGCATTTCTCTCTGTAAAAGAAGAAGAGGCAGCGGTTGCCCTCCTGCCATTAGCTCTATCGCTGGTTGCCTTGGGAGCTCGAAGGCGCGTGGCAGTGCCCCATGATGAAAGCCAACCCCTTCCCACAGTCAATAGTTTATGGTGATTACATTAAAGCCTTGTGGGTCATAGATTGCACTCTGGAAGGAGCTGGAAATGGTGTTTGAAAAAAGCCTTCCTTGCTGTTCCATGGATGGTTTTGTCCTCCAAAACACACTTGTGGGTGCTGGTTTCACCAGCCGACGTGCTGCAGCAGTACAATAAACCATTGCATCGGCACTGGCTGGAATCCTTCTCCCTTACAGGGGTTAAAACAAATCTGGTTCATTGACTCTTCCTTCACTGTTTCCCTGAGAACCCTAAGAAGCTGGTCTTGGTCTCAATTTTCCCCACTTTATTCTTGGAATCTAGAGCTGGAGAGAAGTACCTGGACCCTGCATTCCGTTCTGGAGTTGCCTGGACAGGAGGCACATGGAGCTCTTGGAGAAAGCCAGGGGGAGGCCATAAAGATGATCTGAGGGCTGGAGCATCTCCTGTACGAGGACAGGGTATGAGAGTCGGAGTGGTTCAGCCTGGAGAAGAGAAGGCTCCCAGGAGACCTTAGAGCAGCTTTGAGTACTGAAAGGGGCTCTGGGAAAGCTGGGGAAGAGCTCTTGATCAGGCAGGGCAGGGACAGAATGAGGGGATTGGTTTTAGGATATTTAGATAAGATCTTAAGAAATATTTTCTGGGGTACGAGGTTGGGTGGGGGTGCGTCCCAGGTTGCCCAGAGCAGGGGTGGCTGCCCCATCCCTGGAGGGGTTCAAGGCCAGGTTGGATGGGGCTGGGAGCCTGTGATCCAGTGGGAGGTGTCCCTGTCCATGGCAGGGGGTGGAACTGGATGGGCTTTAAAGTCCTTTCCAACCCAAAATATTCTCTGATTCTAAGGAGTTACCTATGCGTGTCTGTCTAATAACAATAACACTCAATATTTCTGCAGTTTTTCCATGTCTGTTCTGAGTGCTTTGCAAACAGAAAATAAATAAGCTTACTGTCAACCCTCTAGGGTAGGTATTATGATACTTAACAGATGTGTAAACAGAGGCACAGAGAGCTCAAGTTTTCCATGTTCAAAGCACTTTGCAGATACTGCCTAATTAATCCTCGCGCTGGCCTTGTGAGATACATCTTGCTCCCCTTCAAGGGCAGAGTAAAGTCACTGGTAGGATTAAGGAATCCTGCGTGCCAGTCATCTTGAGCAACCCTGTGGAATAAGGGAGTGTTCATCGCACCCAGCTTCAGAGAGCCCCTGTATCTGAGCAACGTCAGCTGGTGTCTCTGGGTGCCTTCAGAGTCAAAGGAGGGATAGCTCAGAACCATGCTGGACTTCTATTGAACGTGATTAGTGTAATTTTCTGAGGCTTGTTCAGAGCCCAATCAGGTTCTCTTTGAAGCTTCTTTAAAGCCCAGCCTTGCAGTCTGGGAATAGTTTTCAACAAGACGGAGTTAGGAAATGATCATCACAGTTCTGATTCCTAAGCAAAAGTGTAGGCAGGAGCGAAGGCAGACACAGGCGATCAAGCAACCTCAGGATTGATGCCAAGAGGAGGGCTCCTTGTATTGACAAGCTGAGAGGGTTAGAGTTGTTCCACCTGGAGAAGAGAAGGGTGTGAGGAGACCTTAGAGCAGCTTCCAGTGCTGAAAGGGGCTTCAGGAAAGCTAGAGAGGGGCTCTTGATCAGAGAGTGCAGGGATAGGATGAAGGGGGAACGGTTTTCAGCTGCAACAGGGGAGATAGAGATGAGATCTTGGGGAGAAATGTTTTGTTGTAAGGTTAGGGGGACCCTGGCCCAGGTTACCCAGAGAAGTTGTAGCTGCCCCATCCCTGGAGGGGTTCAAGGTCAGGCTGAATGGGGCTTGGAGCCCCTGATCCCATGGGAGATGTCCCTGCCCATGGCAGGGGTGGGACTGGATGGGCTTTGAGGTCCCTTTAACCCCAAACTGTTCTATGATTCTGTGATGTTGATGACAGTGGTCTAGTTTTCTCTGCTTGTGGTTCTTCTGTTGGTGTCAGCTTTTGTAAAGAGAATGCCTATGGATTGCACCTATGTAGACATAAAACATCCTTTTGGGTGAAGCTGTGTTCTGAGAACAAAGGGCTCCCTGCACGTGCAGTGTGAGTGTGTGTGCAAAGACATCCAGGCTTACATGTGGAATGTGGCCAGGACATAGTGCAGTGTGACTTCCTCAGGTGACAAGGCAGCATCTCTCTGCTGAATTCAGCTGAGCTGTGCTGATTTACATCAGCGAGGGGTCTGATCCCGTGAGTTTTAAAAACAGAGATCCTGAAGAGCACTGAAACACTTTATTAGCCTTCAACAAGGCAGTTATTTCAAGTTTGTTCAGTAATAATTATACTTTCTGCAGTGTTCTACCTACACCATCAATTACTAATTAATCCTGCTTTATATTTTTAGCTGCTACCTGTCCCTGATCACCTTGCTGCTATAAGTTTCTGGGTTCATTCCAATGCGTGTTGCCAGACCATTTGGAGACATTAGTATGAATGTAATTACCTCTTTATTGCTTGTGTAATTTTGAATCCCGTATGTAGATTACATCCTTCTTGAAGACGGAAGGTAAATGCATTTTTCCCTTGCAAGCAGTTCTACTTCTTCCATGTCGGCAGCTGTTGTTCTCGCTCCGAGACAGGAGAGCGACCCTCGTGTCACGCTGACATGAACCGTGGATGCCGTGAACCAGCTCTAAACCACCCATCGAGTTAGATGTGTTAGTGCACAGCAAGGTTTGTGGAAGAAGCTCTTCTGCAAACAGGAGATGCAACTCCCCGGCTGCTCTGTGTCCCCTGGGTCAGAGGTGCCGGTGGCCGCGGCCAGACGCCCGCAGCTCTTGTGAGCTCAGGAGAGAACCCTCAGCCATTTCTGGCCTTTGATATTTGTCTCTTCAGCCTTTGGCTGTGATTAATCAGTGATCCAGAGGCACTGCTTTCATCATGAAGTCCCTGCATGCATAGGCCCCTTGTCTACAATCTTTTGAAGCTGTCACTTTGTCACATAATGTGTCCGTGACAATGTTAAAATGAGAGAATGAGGGGAACAGAAGCTTCCTGGTCCCCGCATTAGGGGATTCCAGTTTATCCTGTTTCTGTACTAAGTTCCTTTTGCCTCTTCCATTACAATTATCACATTGAGATGTTGCCACATGCCTTCTCTCAAAGCTGCCCGGTTAAAAAGCCCCGTATCTCTTCATTTGTGCGCGTTAAATCTCCCCACCCAGCTGTGCCACTTGCAGCTGTGGCTGCAGTTATGTGCTCAGGCATGTCCAGGACTGCAGGTTTCCAGGCACAGTATATAAAAACCCTGCCAGGCAGCAGACTTTTCAGCCAAGCCTGCCTTTCTTCTGCTTTCCGATGGCTGCTTCCCTACCGCTCAGCTATTTGTTGTTTGCGTGGCTGAGCAAATGTCCCCGCAGCTGGTCGCGGGGGTCAGTGCGAGGAGGCAGGTGGTTGCAGAAGCGGCTGGGGCTGCAGTTCCATCCTGTCTGCAGCTGTGTTGGTCAGATGGTGTTTGCATCCCTGCTTTGGAGCAGTTGGTGTGCTCAGGGTTGCAGAGCCGCCTCTCCAGCCTGGTTTGGTTTTGTGAATGTCAAGGATTGGGCTGCGATAGCTAGTCCTTTCTGTGTTTCCTGCTGAGAAACGTGATGGGCTGTGGTTGAAGCTGATTGATGCGTTGTTGTGTGTCAGGAGGCATGTGTGGAGGGAAAAGGGTTTGATTCTTGGGGTGCAGGCTGCCCAGGGAGGTGTTTTGAGTCCCCTTCCCTGGAGGGATCTAAAAGACAGGCAGATGAGATGCTTGGAGAGATGGTTTAGCAGTGGGCAGGCATGGTTGGACTTGATCTCAAAGGTCTTTTCCAACCAAATGATTTATTTTTCTTAGAAAGGTGAAGTGGGAAGAAGTGTAAAGCTACCTCAGAGCACCATTATTAGAAAAGCAGTCCTACATCCATAGTCCGGCTTCGTGTTTTAACTTTGGACCAATTATGTTCATCAGAACTGGGCAAATGTTTGGAGAACTCTTTTTCTTCTTGGGTGCTCATCCTTCACTCACCCAGCCAAGATATGTGTACGAGCAAAATTGCATATCAATTAAAGTTGAGTACCTTGACACAAGTCCTTGAACTGCGGATATGGAAGCATCCACTCCGATAAATTAAACATTGCCCGGGTTCCAGATGAGTAGTCATGCAGCAAAGAAGGAAGAAGAGCAAAGCCAATAACTGAGCATAACAGGAAATACTTTGGAGCAGGTTACAGGAGGAGCCGTACAGCCACACAGCACTGGGCTACCCCAGGGTTTAGGTCTGAGTTTGTAAGAGCAAACATCTGCTTCCCTCTGTCTGCAGAAATGAGCTGGCAGGGCAGGAAGGGCAGAGCTTTGGGTTCCCAGGGTCTGCAGTCAACACAGACAAGCAAGAAGCTGTTCTGTGCGGGATGTACAGGTAGAATGAAGGGAAATCTTGAAGCATTGCTTCCCGAGACTAGATAGCCTGGTATCCAGGTTAATGATTATTTGCAATTTGCGTGGCCCATCAAATCCACTGCCAGGATGCAGGTTTGCCGTGGGTCAGGCTAGCTGTTCCGACCGCCCAGTTCTTGCTGCATGCATTCAGGTGCCGGTAGGGAGGCAAAATAAAATGCATCAAAAATGCAAAATATAGGGAGTTAGATCTCAGCCGGCACAAACTGGTATAGCATTTTTTGTCATCAGTAGAATTATGCCTGAATAAAATCTGGCCTGCTATTTTTGCAGTGTTTTTGATTGCTAATTTGACTTTGGAGTTTAAGTGGGACTGATATGTTCAGTTCATTATGGGAGCTGGATTCTAGGCTGTGAATAGAGCTTAGTGGCAACTTTTCCACCAAGTGATGGTGTTCTGTTTTCTCTCAGAATCTGCCAATTTGTCAAATTTGTTTGCAGAAACAGTGTGATTTTTGGTTCTGGAGGAATCAAGGCAGCTATTGAATGCAGTCTGCTTGGCACTTGTATCCTGCTTAGATCCACTTTGGAGCTGGAGCTCCTGCCCAGCAACTCAACTTGCTAAAAGCCTGGGAACGCGAGACTTCTGGCTCCCAGCACTGGTGTCCCATATGGTGCTCCTCAGGATGGCAGTGCCTGCTCCATTTCACACAGAAGTAAAAACATTTTCTCTGCTAAATGCACTAGTTGTTCTCCATCCAGCTCTAATGTGGATTCCTTTGTGCTGTATAAGGTACACACTGCTGGTTATCACACGGCTTCAGCACAGCAACGTTCAGTGCAGCTCGGGTATTTATGCACTTGAGAGATGTGTTAGATAGTGATGTTGAATTAAGTGACAAAACCAGAGGAGCCTGTGCTGGTGCAGGGCTGCTCAGTGCTGGCTGGAACTCTTAGACTCACAGAATGGTTTGGGTTGGAAGGGACCTCAAAGCCCATCCAGTCCCACCCCTGCCCTGGGCAGGGACACCTCCCACTGGATCAGGGGCTCCAAGCCCCATCCAGCCTGGCCTTGAACCCCTCCAGGGATGGGGCAGCCACCCCTGCTCTGGGCAACCTGAGCCAGGGCCTCCCCACCCTCACAGCAAAACATTTCTTCCTAAAATCTCATCTCAAGCTCCCCTCTTTCAGCTGAAAACCGTTCCCCCTTTTCCTATCCCTGCACTCTCTGAGCTTCCTCCAAGCTTGTATCTCTATGTGCCACATATCAAAATATTTCTTAAAAAAAATCCTTCTGGGTTTTTTTTTTGTTCTTGCAAGTGTGAATTGCCTGGAGCTGGGGACTTCCCAGAGAAAGAACAGTCCCACCTATCTTCAGTGCTTGTCATGTTAACCGTGGAACATCAAGTTTCATGAAGGCCCAGCAGCTGCTCCACTGTCTCTGTATGGGTTTTTTTGCTCCTGTGAGGAGTTAAATTGGGAGGCCATGAAGCATTCCTGTAAAGGTGAGATGTATCCCATGGCAGAGGTTTGGAACTGGATGAGCTTTGACGTCACTTGCAACCCAAACCATTCTGTGAACCAATATGTGATCCCTCAGCTAAAAATATGTTATCAAACACGGGAGTTCAGATGGTCCTGTTTCAGCAATTGAGTTTCCTAGCTTCCAAATGATCATTTTCTTAACCTTTTCCTTATAGTTTTGTGTGATTATTCTTTCCTTTTGCTGAAGCTCGGTAGCCTAGTGCAGATCCACAGTTCATAACAGTCAGCAGAACTTTTGACAGCAGTGGGGCCCATGGGATAAACCACCCCGTTGTCAATAAACTCTGTTTTTTCCCTCATTATATTACAATGCAAATGTAATAATTTTTCTCTGCTCCAGTTGTTACTCAATCCCCGATTAATTCAGAAATGGGCCAGTAGTGAATATACAATTGCAACTGCGAGAGCAGTTTAATATGAAGCTTGGGTTGCTGTCAGAGTGCTCTGAAGAACATTTGAGATGAGGCACCGACTTCTCCCTGAGCTGTTGAAATGTCACTGCTGACACCGGAGGGGTGAGAAGAATCCTATCTCTCTTCGTCAGCCCTCAACCTCTCTGTGACAGGAACTTTGAAATGTGTAGTTTTTCCTATTGTTCTTCACCCTGGGGTAGACGTGCTGCAGGGACTAATTCTTGGATAAATCATTGCCATGACAACACCTGTAATGTACACTGTCAACTAGTGCCAAAGCGCTGAGGTTCCTTCAACTCAGCCAAAAGGCTGAAGAGATACAAATAGGGGTGAAGAAAAGTGCACGAGCCTGTTTCTAGCTACGAGTGGCAAGCGGTGGGACTGGGTTTTGGAGAAGCGTCCCTTCCAGCCTGCCTTTACTCCTCTGTCCTTGGGAGCTGATCAAGCCAGCCATCAAGGATTAATCCAGGCAGTGGTGAGCACCGGGTCAGGGTACTTAATTGCCTTCTTTAATCGCCCTTGGTGTTTTCCTCCATCTCCTGTTTCTCGTTGGCTTCTCGTTGGAGCCAGCAGGGCTCTATGGCATTGAGCCTCTGCTCAGCACAGCAGCGTCTGATCTCACACAGGCTGGTTAGCTCCTCTGCAATGGAGATAAGAGGACAACAGCCTAGTGGGGTTTATTTACAGCAGCTGAGGACTGGGCTTTCTTCTTTTTGCTGGACCACATTAGTGATCAAGTATTGATTCTCATCTACTGGGAAACAGCAAAGTTGGGTATTGTGTTTAATTAAGGACTTTAAAGCAAGGACTTGTAAGGTAATCAATATTTATTAGGACTGGGTAATCTTCTTTTGAATTTAAACTTAGTGGATTTGATACGCGTGAGCAGCAGCAGGGCGGTAAATGTGGAGGTGAGAGATGTGCTTTTCACTGGGTAACATCTTTTATGATAAGCCAAAGCCTGGCTCCAGTTTAATGGCAAAATATATCAACCCATTTTTCTCCTCTTCCAACTAGCTCTTCTTTATTCATTCTAAAAAAGATCTGTGAAGGAAAAATTGAGCCAAGAGGTTCCTGATTGCTATCTACTGTCTTGTCACAAAGGAAAATTTAGAAAGAAGGGGTAACTTGGGAACAATTCACACTTAATGAACTTCACCAGAAGTACTTTACAGGTAGGACTGGCTGAAAATCAAGGTGTGACTTTAGTACCAATATAGAATCCATCTGTTTAGGTCCATCTACTTTTTTTCTTCTGGCTTATTCATCCCTATTGCAAGTGAATGCTCCTGTGGTGTGTGAAGATCTCAGTTTCACGTTGGATTAAAGGCAAGGCTTCTCTCTGGGCAGCGTTTCCCGCTAATGTACAAAGGGAAGAGGGAAGAGTTCCACATAGAGAACACTTGGTCCCTGCAGTGACAGCACTCTGGGTTTTCTTTTGAAGTGTCCTTCTATGGAGTGACTTTTTTTATCCAGAGTCCTGGCTCTTGACCTGATTTTCTACTCCACAGTATCTTCTTTGGTCACTGACTTCTAAGTGTGTGAAAACGTCACTATTCTAGGTTACCTGACTGGGTAGAATGCAGAGTAATAGAGAATGAAGTTTCAGAATTGGACCTTCAGTTAATCCAAAGCAGTGAACGTGCAGAGATCATAGGTCATTTTGGATGGCTCCTTGTCTAACCTATTCTTAGAAGTCTCCTGTTGTGGAGAATGCAGAACCTTCCAGTGTAAAGGTGAAATGGCAAATAAAATATGGGCATGTTTGAAGAGAAAGGAGTTCATAGTCAATTCATAGAATCATAAAATGGCTTGTGTTGCAAGGGACCTTAAAGCCCATCCAGTCCCACCCCTGCCATGGGCAGGGACATCTCCCACTGGATCAGGGGCTCCAAGCCCCATCCAACCTGGCCTCAAACCCCTCCAGGGATGGGGCAGCCACCCCTGCTCTGGGCAACCTGGACCAGAGCCTCCCCACCCTCACAGCAATCTCCCCTCCTGCAGCAGAAAACCATTCCCCCTCTTCCTCTCCCTGCCCTCCCTGATCAAGAGCTCTCCAGCTTTCCTGGAGCCCCTTTCAGCACTGGAAGCTGCTCTAAGATCTCCCTGGAGCCTTCTCTTCTGCAGGCTGCACAACCCCAACTCTCTCAGCCTGTCCTCATCCTTGGATCATCTTCATGGCCCTATTGCCCAAGAGAGAATTTGGTAGACTTTGCTACCTGGACGATTCCCAGTCTCTGGGCTTTCCCCGAGTGATTTGTTTCTGTGCTTCAGTATCCTGGGAGCTGCAAAGTTTTCCCTCCAGTCTCAGCATAAATCTCCCCACTGGTGGCTGTGAATCCTGCTCAGGTTTGCCCTGTGGTGCCATTCAGGGGATGCGCCACAGTCTAAATGGAACTTTCTCCTCGGATTCAACTCCTGTATTCTGGATTTGTGTTTTGATTCATCCACTAAGAAGGACTGAGGGAAAAGAATGAGTTTTTGTGTGATGCATTGGCTTAGCCACAGTCAGTAATCCTCGGGGAAGGAGAGCAGAGCCTACACGCTCAGCTGCCGACAGCCCTCCCCATGCCTAACAAGCAGTGACTAAAGATGCTTCCTTCCTTCCCTCTTTAGCTCCAAGAGAATTAATCCCAAATGCAAACCTTTGTTTTGCCTAGCAAGAGCCAGCAGGCTGAACTCTTGCTTGGAACATGTGTTTCTGCCGTGGCACCAGCAGACCTGGGCAATTTGTGTAACAAAGACTTCACTCGCTGAGAAATTCGGTTTCTGAGTGGGAGGAGGCAAAGCTGTTTGTGAATTTGGGTCAGATTCAGCAAACAGTTTCTGCCAAAGAAAAGAAAAAACAAATCTTTCCCTTTATTGCTTTTGCAGATAATCTAAATATTTCATTTTGTACTTCCCAAGCAGCAACAAAGTAAAAATACAATTCAGAATCAACATTTTCTTTTCACTTGGGACTATCCCATGCTGCAAAATACAGATGAGCCGTGACATTTGGCCGTGTAAAATGTCTTATTTAACAAAACCCATTGTTTTTCACAGGAAAATACCTTCACGGTTCTGGCACAGATGGGCACTCGTGTTCGCCCTGCTCTGCGCGGGCTGGCTGGGGCAGGGGGGGGTGTGATCTCCTTTGTTAACAGACAAGAAGCCAGCAGATGGTGCTCGAGAATATGAGGTCTGACACGAAAAAACTGAGACTGACCCTAAAGCTTGGGACCCAAGAGTGGGAGCGGGGAGAGAGAGATGGTTATGGAATGTATTCTGGCCTGTCCTAGTGAGATGAGGCTCAGCTCGATTCCTTGACTCCGTGGGAATGGATGCGTGTGAGGCTGAACTGACCAGACTGGCTTTAATGCTTTTGGGGGTCTCAGTTAAGACTTTAGATTTTTTTTTTTTTCTGGGCTATTAAAGACTGAGGAAACAAACAACAAAACCCAAAAACTGACAGAGGTAGATGTCTGTAGCTCTTGTTCTCTTTCTCTGAGAAGGTTGTTTTGGTTTGTAGCAACAGTAGAAGCACCCATAGACTCTCCTCATTCCTTAATCCTGGGCATTAAGGGCAAAAAAAGTCTTTCTGAACTGCTCTGCAAGTCCCTGAAGATCTGTGCTGACGTTGCCAGGGCAGGCGATACCTCGTGCTGCTGGGTTTTCAGGAGATTCGCTCCAGATTACGACGGCAGAGCAGACTTCCCTTCTCCCCCATGTCCTGGCTCAGTGAAGGCAGCTACCACCTGGTGACATTTCCCATCCTGGCAGTTCATCTCTTTAAGAGCTGCGTTGCCAGACTGAGAAGTCTCCTATTTTTTTCCTTCTCTCGTTTCCAGCACAAGAAGGGAGGTGTAAGCCTGCTCCATCCACTCCTTTAATGTGTGAATTAAGCGCAGAGGGGAAGGAAAGGCATACGAACATCTGTCCTGTTCCTCTGCCTCTGCTTTAGAGATGCTCAGGCTGTGAGATGCTAGATTGATGCTGTCGCATTCTGTGTGCGTTTGGGACACACGGGGATGAAATTACGGTGGCTGCAAATAATAATGTTGCATTTAAGGATGGAGCAACTACTCCCTCTCTTTTCTTCCCATGCTCGCTCTCTTTCCAGATTGTCAGTGTTCACAGTTTGAGAAGGTGAAGGAAAAAAAATCTCCCCTGCTCGTATGGCAGGTTGCCCCGGCGCCCTCGGTGATGCTGCCTGGTGGCAGAGTGGTGGGATAACGTCTGACTTGTGGCATCATTTCACGCTGCTGCAAGACAGGGACAGGCAAAAGAAGGTTTGTGTCTAGTTTTGTGCTTTTGAGCCATGTATAGAGGTGTGTGCGTACATATCTGTGTGTAAAACAATATGGGATCTATGGGATTGATTGTCCTGCGGTGCTCAGAGGTGCACCAGGACTTTGAGGCTTTGTACGTGCTTGTGAATGCTGACACCCCAAGGAAATCGTGGTGGTACAAATCTGTGTGAGCCTTTCCCCTACAGGTAATGCTCCAGAGGAAAAGGGAAGAGTCTTATCCTTTCTGAGACACGTTGCAGCACAAAAAAGACTTGAAGGAAGGCTTTCTGAAGCTATTTCTGGTATTCTGTGCTTTGATTTGCTGCCTTTGCAGAGATGAAATCATTTAACTGTGGTGGTCTACTCAGCAGCAACAGTTCTGTAGTCTTGCCATTTTGGCTTACGTCTTTCTAAACCACATTCTCCGAGGGGAAACATTAACTTGTCTAGTCCAAGCTATGGTGTATCGGGTAGTTCATCTCCCAGGAAGGTTTGTACTTCCATAGGCAGCGCTCAGAGATGGACAAGAGCGTGTGTGGATTTAGGGAAGCTGTTAAAATTCATCTACTTGCTTTCAGGCAGTCAGTGCCTTTAGCAATGAGCCCAGGAGGCAGAGATTTGGAAATACCTGCTCCTACCAATTTCATCTCCTCTAGACAGTGTGATTACTCACACTGCATCTCCTATGAGCACACCAAAGTACATTTACAATTGTCTTCTGACACTCCGGGTAGCTTATCTTGTAGCTATTGCAGGCTGAGCGTATTCTACAAGCTGCAACTCTTTGCTCACCTGAAGCACTTTCTCCTTTTCCGCTTAATTTATGGGATTTGTCTTCCTCCACCCCTCCTCAGACCACGAGCTTGCTGTGGTCTCCTTCCTCTTGCTAGAACACAGTGCTTCTGCAGTTTTAGAGCTTCTATGGAGACAGAAAATTACCAAATAACTATATTTTTTAAGGGGGGTGAGGAGGTAAAGAAACTTCTCATTCAAAAAGGAGCATATGATGCTTTTTTTCGGGAGCTTTTTTAATAACAAAACCCAGTTGTAGGGAAAACCACTTTTTTTTTTCACTGAAAGAGATGAGCACGATGCTATCTATCAGTCAGTGGAGAGGCAACTTGTATGTCTCTGCTCAGGAAAGAGCAAGGCTGAGCTCAGCTGGGATGTGTCCCGGTCTGCCGGGTGAGCTCTGCTTCCAAAGGAACCGCCAGTCAAGAGGGGAAGAGGAGGAACTGGCTGATGGGTCCCTGGATGCTCCCTGCTTCCCATATTGTGCCTCCTCCTTTCACCCTCTCCAAACAGTGGGTTATTTTGACCATTTCACCTGATTTTAGAACTGGTGACGCTCTTAAATCTTGCTGCCTCGGATACAGCAGAGCAGTGCCCACCAAACCAAGATGATGGCCTCAGCCATGCAAGCAGTGGCCTTTCCATCCCTGCTGGCACCGTCTGCTACAGCAAAGCCTCTCGTCGTTACTTTTATAGGAAGCTTTTAGTGGCCTAATTTGCTATTTATAAACATCTGTTCCACTGGAGTCTGTCATTAATCTCCTGGTAGGTTTAAATTTCCCTCTTATATTTGGTGTATGGGCAGTCATCACAGGGACAACTAAATGAATACTGATCCAAATCCAACACTAGTTTCCAGGGTTGCCTGATAATTGTTTTCTTGCAAAAATATATATGATACTGCTTTCTGTTAAGGGGGATGAATAGATTGAGTGTGGGGGTAGGTCCCTCCACCCCATCAGAGTGCTGAGCTTGGAGGAAGGTTGTGGTTTTCCCCAGTCCGACTGTATCTCAGGAGGGTGTGGTGGGCTGTTCTTCTAGGGAACAAGCTGGCTTGGCTTTTCCAGTCATTGTACAACCTGAGGTAGTACAGTCATCTTCTAGAAACGTGGTGGCTCTCAGCCAGGGCCGTGAGCGACGCTGTAAATGTTCTGCTGGGGCTGCAGCGTGTGGGTAGGAAGGGGCAGACTCTTCCTGAAGTAAGATGGAAATTAAAAAGATATTTTTGTCGCGGGGCCAGACCCTGAGTAAGCGTAATTTGGCTCTGACAACACCAGAGGAACGGTGCCAGTTTATACAGCTGAAGACCCATCTATGATATTAAGAAAAAACAAACCTCATTTGTTCCGTGTCCTTGCTGGCATCACAATCCAGCTATTAAAAAAATGAAAACATAACAGACCAGTCCTTCACTCATGAAGCCAGCATACATCAAGACAGTTAAAATGAACAAAATGGATTCTTTATTTTAGTTTTCTTTCTTTTTTTGGCCTTGAAGGGGTTCTGTTCCCATGTTTCCTTTGTAAACACAAGGATGAGAGCGCCTTTCTGCTGCAGGGGTCCGAAAGGAGATGAAGAGGAAAGGCTTTTGGAAAAAAGCACCCCCTTGTGCGAGTGAATGCTGTTTTCATAGGGAACATGGAAGAAAGATCTTCTCTGGCAGCCTCTTGTCCACTTCCCCCAGTCAGTCACATCCTGATCACAAACTTGTGCTCCTGTAGTTTTGTTGGTGTAGGGCGGCTCGCGCCAGGCAGTGATGCGTCTGCAAGGTCGCTCACAAGCGCTTTGATTTGTGATGTTAGGAGAAGTTCTGGCCATGGGTTGTTCAGAACGACTATCTGGTGATGATGTTTCATCTGCTGTTGCCCTTGGCATGCTGGGACCTTGTAGAGTGGCTCAGATGTGCACTGCTTTGTTCTTCTAAGGTGCTTCATGAAGACGTGATGGTGTGGCAGAGTCAAGTAGAAGCCAGCCTCTAGAGAACATCAGGAAAGGAACGCTCTCCGACAGCATAAAATGGAGTGATAAGATATCCCCGAGACTCTCAAGTCCTCCTAGGGGGACCAAGCACACTCCAAACTATCAAAAATGTAATGAAAGCCCATTACCTGATAAACAGGAAAAAAACCCATCATCAGAATAGAAATAAAATTCCATTTTATCCCTCTGCAGTCATCAGCTTGGAGAGCAGGGATCTGAGCTCATGATGCCGTTTGACCTGCCTGGGAACTTGCTGCAAACGTGTCCATCCCAACAGGGGTGGTTTAATGTTTCAGTGGATTTGGGGGGATTTTTATTTGGGCTTTTTTTAAGGCATTTCTTTGTCTACCTGGTGTAGTTGTCACCTGTTTAATACAAGTCTGTGTTTTTAAGGTGAGAGGTGGATCTGTTTCACGTGATTGTGGGATGGTTGCTGGGTCTTTCTGGGAGTGACAGGGCTTCAGGAGGTTGTTCTCTTCTTTCCTCTCACCCGCAGGTCAGTGAGCTCGCGGCAGGACAGGGTGGTGGCTCTGACAGGGATGCTGTGTTGGAAGGCGCAGAGGATGCTGAGGGCTCGTTTGCTCGGAGCCGTCCATCTCTCAGCAGCAGGCTGGCAGTTGACATGGTGACAGACACTTACACTTGTTTTGCTGTTGCTGTGCTCCTTCACACTGTTTCCAAGGGGTTGAGGAGCAGTGCTGAGACACTTTAGCATCACTACTGACTTTGGGTTTATGGCTCTCTGCTCTCTCTCTCCAGGCACCTCAGTGTCCCCCAGCGGTTCGCTTCTGCAGTCTTTATCAAACCACTTTTACAGCCGACCCCAATTACTTGCTTTTGAACTCTTCCCCCCTCCCCAAACCCTCCCTAGGCTCTGTGTTGTTTAGCATGCTGGTGCCTCCTGCCAGCAGCCCATCTCGCTGCCTCACAGATCCAGCTTTTTCTTCTTTCCCACTCGCCTATAGTTCATTGTCTACCTTATCATGGGCCAAGGATCATGGTTTATTCGTGGCCAGCTCCAAAACCATTTCGAATCTCTGAAAGTCACCTCCTGACATCAGTGGGGCTGAGGAAATACGATGTAGATACACAGGTTGGTGCCGAATCTCCAGCCCTCACAGTGCTTAGCAAGAAAGAAGCTATATCAAGAAAGAGAAGTAGGTTCCTTAGGAAAACAAAACGTCTGTCTTTTCTACAGCACGCTGCTGCTCCCAGCCAGGATCCCAGGGTGTAAGCCAGCCTCCCGCTACCGACTTGACAAGTTTTGGGTTTTCTCCCCTCCTTGTGCTTCCACACGCAGAGTTAACCGTACGGAGCTGCGTGCCAAAGACTGGGCTTTGGCTGATTGTTAAACACCAAGAGTTAAAGCTGAGCCGTCGACTTAGAGAGGGCTGTGCTTTATCAGAGCGGTGTCAGGCTTCCCCTGGCTGGGACTGCTATCAGTAATTAGCACACCCTGCCGAGCCTGCAGCCGCACAGCCCGCGCGCCCAACACCGCTTTGTCATCAAAGGACAGTAGCTTGTAACTAATTACATCCCAGCTTTATCTGGGCCAGTTCTTCCTTTTAAATACACTTAATAACTCTGCCTTTGAAGGTTCTAGGCGTAAAAATAACCACTTCAAATAATCTCCCGAAGACACACACCACATTAGGTATAGAGCTGAAGTAGGCACCTTGGATTATCTGGGCAAAACAAGAGCCCCGGGCCCCTGCTGGGACGCAAAGGGAGAGCTGCAGTTCTGGTCCGCTGCTCGTGTGGTGGAGAGGAAAGCTGGGAAGCCAAAGTTCATCTTGTACAAGAGTCCTGTACGTACATTGTCATTAATGATGTGAGGAAGCAGAGTGTGCCAAAAAACACCTGCAATTTGACTCAGCAGTGACTGGCCTGAATGGGAAAACTAACAATATAAGGACTAAAATTCAGCATTCCTCCTCTGTGACCTGAAGAACCGTTCATTTCTTTTCCTATATATTTTTTTTAACGTTTCCAGTTGCACTGGATTCACAGCTCCATGTTTGGTCGTCCCCTCCCTGACCCTGTCAAAAGAAAGACCAAAGAAAACATTTAATTTTCCTGAACTTGAAAGTTCTGGTAGGATGGGAAACGCCTTTGCACCAAAGGAAAGCCTACTTATCATGGTGTGATTGGAAGTTGGTGATGAGACCAGGATTCATTGACCCTGGTGCCTGTAAGAGTGAGTCTCTACTGATTTGATTAAAGATTATGCTGGTCGTTGAAGCCAGTGCTGTGAAGTCGTGGAATCATCGCAGGGCTTGGGTTGGAAGGGACCTCAAAGCCTGTCCAGTCCCACTGGACACCTCCCACTGGATCAGGGGCTCCAAGCCCCATCCAACCTGGCCTTGAACCCCTCCAGGGATGGGGCAGCCACCACTGCTCTGGGCAAGCTCGTATACTCATAGCTGAGTATTTTTAGTGTGTATTTTTTATTATTACTTAATTTCCTCTTGTACAGAGCAGCCATAAACTCCAGTGGTGCTTGAGAGCGATGGGAACGTGCCAGGCTCCAGCAGCCGCTTCTGTGTCTCTGAGTTAGGGAAAAGGCAGAAAATTCAAAATCAATCCCTTTAAACGTCTTGACAGGAGGGAGGAACAGAGCAGAAAGGGGGCCTGCAGCTCTTCATCCCAAATAAGCCAAACAAAGAAGTACCGAGCACAGTGAAAATGTCATGACAGCAACGCGCCAAGGATGCAATCAACTTTAAGAGGTAGCAGAAGGGGAATAGATTATGGCACTTTTAAATTAAAGGTGCTTGGGGGATTGCGTGAGGGAAGAGGCTGGGAGATAGAAAGGAATTCATTATGGAGAGTCTGACTGCACTGGTCAGTCACCTGCATCGTCTGGGTCCATTAAATCTGCGCCTCGCAATGCCCTCAAAATGCAGACGGGATCCTCTGGTGCTGGTGGTAGCCTGCTTGTCTAATCCTAAATGACCTTTTGCAAAAGAGGCTCTGGAGGTGAGATGAATATTTACAGCTCCAGCGCTTCCCCTGCCACCACTCCTCTAATTGCAGTTAAAGGTGTTTGTGTCCTCCTGGCAGCGGTCAGGCGGGTTTGGGGATGGGGGTAGTGACTTGGTTGACTGTCAGATGGACAGTGGGACTTGCTTTCATTTGATAAAAAATGCAAAGGAAGGGAGAGCTGCACGCGTGATGTGGAGAGATGGCAGCGAAGACTTCAGTCTCAAGGGGCCATAGAATGAGAGGAAACGGTCTCAAGTTGCGCTGGAGAAGGTTTAGATTAGATATTAGGAAATATTCCTCCACCGAAAGGGCCATCGAGCATTGGAACAGGCTGCCCAGGGAAGCAATGGAGGCACCATCCCTCTGGAGGTGTTTAAAAGATGTGGAGATGTAGCACTTAAGGATGTGGTTTAGTGGTGGAGTTGGCAGTGTTTGGTTTATGGTTGAACTCAATGATCCTAAAGGTTTTTTCCAATCAAAATGATTCTGTGGGCCTGTTTTCTATTCAGTTGGGGTAAATTCAGGATCAGCTCCAGAACTGAACCAACTCTTCTCGTCTGTGGTGTGAACTGGGAGCAATTTCAACAGAGCTGTTGTGGATTTATGTCTGGTTTAACCCCAGAAGAGTCACTCTGCATTTACATTTTAATCAGCTCTGCCAGTCTGGACTGTCTCCAGGAGGCCTCCTTGGCTTCACTGTATAATATTTTTCAGCCATTTCGAGTGCAATTGTTAATGGATATTGATATGGAAAATAAAAAGCATAAATTCAATGCCTGTGAAAAATCAGAAAGCCAAGTGGGAGGGCAAGGGAGGGCATTCTCCCCCTCTGCTGTGCCCTGGTGAGACCTCACCTGGAGCCCTCAGCACAGGGAGGTCATGGAGCTGTTGAAGTGAGTCCAGAGGAGGCCACGGAGATGATCTGAGGGCTGGAGAACCTCCTGTACGAGGCCAGGCTGAGAGAGTTGGGGTTGTTCAGCCTGGAGAAGAGAAGGCTCCAGGGAGACCTTCGAGCAGCTTCCAGCACTGAAAGGGGCTTCAGGAAAGCTGGGGAGGGACTCTGGATCACGGAGGGCAGGGAGAGGATGAGAGGAGATGTTTATCAGCTGAAAGAAGGAAGACTCAGATGAGATCTTAGTGAAAATGTTTTGCTATGAGAGTGGGGAGGCCCTGGCCCAGGTTGCCCAGAGCAGGGGGGGCTGCCCCATCCCTGGAGGGGTTCAAGGCCAGGCTGGATGGGGCTTGGAGCCCCTGATCCAGTGGGAGGTGTCCCTGCCCCTGGCAAGGTGGAACTGGCTGGGCTTTAAGGTCCCTTTCAACCCAAACCATTCCATGAATCTATCACCATATTGTCCACCTTATTAAATGCAAAGCAAAGCTTTGAAAGATCTCTAAGAACCTTTTTTAATGAAGACCATATTAAAAGGGGTAAGAACTGATCCAGTGGGAGGCGTCCCTGCCCATGCAGGGGTAGAACTGGATGGGCTTTGAGGTCCCTTCTGACCCAAACCGTTCTATGGAAATGTGCCAGTTTGCAGCCTCAGACCGAGCTGACGATTTTGCACGGTTTGCAACTCGCCACAAAAAAAAGAAAAAAAAAAAAATTGTTTTGTCAACACTCCCATATGGTGGCTCATTCCGTGATACCAGGACACAATTAATTATTTGAGCCTGCTGTCTGTCTGTCAGAGCACTGTAAAGAAAAGTTTGGGGATGCATTGTTTGCTTAATCTACAGTGGCTTTTGTTTGCTTCACACTGGTGAATATCGGGTTTTTTTTTTTTTCCTTTTTCTTATCTTACTCTTTTCTAAAGCTTTAATTCCTCTAATCCGAATGGTCTCTTTTCTCTCGCTGTTGCTGATAAGTTATCCACCAGAGATTAACTTATCTCCGATGGCAGGGCAGCAATAAATGCCCCGCAGCGGCAGAGCTGGTGGCTGCTGTGGTCAGCTGGGGCTGGGAGGCAAAGCGCGTCCGTGCCGCTGCGGTCGCGGGAGACCTGGGCTCTTCCCAGCTCTTTGTCAGCACTTCACGGAGTCCGTGCACGTCGGGAATGAGCTGGACTCGCTCGGCTGTTGCCTGAGTCAGTGAACGCAGCCTTCCTAGATGTGATTCAGCCCTGAGTCACTGTTTGTGTCTCTCCGCTGGCTGCAGCTGTGGTCCAGGGTGACCGAATTCCGCGGCCGGATGCCGATGGGCAGGAACAGGCACCATCGAGAGGGCTCCGAGGGCGTCAGGGGCAGCAGAAGCAAGGACACAGTTCAAAGCACAGTTCAGAAGCACAGTTCAAAGTCATTTTACGTGTTGCCACGCGGATGCTGTGCTCATCCCCCAGCCCTTGAGGTGGTTCTCCGCACTCCAGGGCAGCGCGTCCTCGCAGCCACGGCAGAGGAGCAAAGCAGCAGGGTTTGCACGCTCTTCCTAGACCTTTCCTCTTGCCTTCAGGTGATGGGAAAGCCATCCCCACGCCGCGGCACGCCTTCCTCCAAAAGGAATGTATTTACGCACCGGGGCTCCAGAGCCGCTGCGGTGTTTGCCGAGCACTTGAGGAGCTGTGGAAGTGCCAAGGCTCCTTCTGGCTGCTATTAGAGATGCTGCGGCTTCCGCAGACGGGTAGCGCTGGGGTCAGGAATGCTCTGGCTTTGGCTGGATTTTGCAGGTGGCAGCTGCTTATAAAGGAAACAGATGTTTTCTCTTCCAGTTTCTAAGGATCTCTAATAGCTTCGTAGATCTTGGGGAACAGAGAGGGCGCAGGTCAGCAGCGAGCTATAGCCAGTGCTACAGCACTGATTTTTATCATGAGAAAAATGACTGTTTTATTGCTGCTGGGGAGCGCTGGGAAAATATTTCCGGGAGAGGGGAAGTATTTTGTGAGCGTTGGCTTGCTATGAAAGCCATGCGTGGACTTGGCTGGGTCTGTAGCTCCCTGTTATTGACTGTCCATGAGGCCCGAGAGCAGCAAATGTTCATTTCTAGAAGTTTCTTAGAAAGAGATTCACTTATGCTTGGCAGAGCAGGTTGCTGGGGATTTGGTGTGTGTCACGGGTGTGAGGTTCATCACCTCCAGCCCCTGCCTGCTGCAGGGGGAGTGCTGGTATAGGAGCAAAAGAAAGCTGGAGCTGGTCCCCTTCCTTTGCTTTGGGGCTGACTCCAGGACAGGTCACCCTTCTTTTCCATCTGAGGTCCTGCAGTAAACCAACACTTCTAAAATCATAATAAAACAACCCCACACAAGCTACGCTTTCCTTGCTTTTGTCTGGTTTCAGAGTCAGGCTGTGTAATTCCTAGATGTTTTGCTTCCAAAACCTTAATGTCAACTCTGGGAAGTTTAACTAATCATCTGCACACAGTTTCTGCTTAGCTCAGGTCTTTATTTTCTCCTTTGATTCAGTTTGTAATATAGCCTTCTATGCAGGATTATAATTTCATTTTTAAGTAGCTTCTTTAATGCTTGAGACTTGAATGCCAGGCACTGGGTGGCCACAGGCTGGGAGTAGGCAGCAAGGGAGTTCAAAGGCACTAAAACCATTTCATCTGTTCAAAGACAGCTCTAGTCCCAGTTACTGGGGTTTTTAGTGGTTCTCCTAAAGTCTAATAATATTTAATTAATATTTTAAAAATTAATTCTTTTATAAACAGCATTTGACGTGTTTTGGCTCAAGTTGAGGAGGTAAATGCCTTCTCCCTGGTGGTGTCTACTGGAAAACCCTATGGATGTGGTGTTGCCCGGGCTGACTCAGAGCAGCACTGGGTGTTTTCTGTCTCCGTGAGCCAGTTGGTATCGTTGCTTCAGAGGTAGAAAGTGGGACTTCCCCGAGAAAACTGTGCTCATCTCATTCCGTGTTCTTTCTCCCTGCGCCTCCGATACTTGCAGCGGTTGTGGGTGTCAGGGAGAGCGGAGTAACTCACAGTGGGGAAAAAGCACCATTCGTGCACCAGGTTGGAGTCGGTGATCCGGTGGGTCTCTTCCAACCTGGTGATTCTATGTTTTCAGGCTGCACAAAGCAGGGAGCCGCCCATGAGGTCTCAGCGATCTCTCCCAGGGTACCAGGGCTGGTTGAGCAGCATCCCAGCCCTCCTCTCCTTGCTGCACCCTTCATCACAGCCCAGAGCTGTGGCTCTTTGTGGGTCCAATCCTGCCGTCATCAAGTGGCCCCTGGTAAGAAAAGCAGCATATTTGCAGAGTAGCAGACAGCACTTACCAGCTGTAGTCACAGCCAGGCCAATCTTTAAGATAAATGTTGCTTAAATTGCTGTATCTCAGCTGCTGTGGAAGCTGCACACCTCAGCTTAGCATGCTAAATATACCTTATTAATTGCTTTGCTCTTTCCATGCACCGGAGGCTGATGCATCGTTAAATATGCTGGGAACATTTATTCCTTAAGGTTTTGTTTCTTACTGAAGTATTTTGGTTTTTAATGGCTCCTGTGTTTGGGATCAGGTTGGACCTGAAACATTGCAGCAGGTCCAACTTCTCACCAAAGCACAACAGTCCAGCGTCCTCCCAGTATCTATATTTAAGTACCTCACGCCTGTATAAAGCAGCAGCGTTAGACTGGAGGAGTAAGTACCTTTGGAGAGTATTTAGTTCTGCTGTTTTTCTGTGTTGCTGCATACACTGAGATTGCTCTTTGCACTGTGCAGAGGGAGAGGCAGCCTCCCAAAGTGCAGTTTGCAATCTAAGTAGGCAATTAGAGCTGCGTCAGGGTACAGCCCCTACGCAGGTCAGCAACTGAGACCCTTTCCTTCGAGACGATTCGCAGCATGACTCACTTCAGAGAGCGCAAGGAATAGAACCCAAGTCCAATTTCTTGCTTATTGCCTTTGCTATGAGTCTGGAGCAGCTGTGCTGGAGTCACTGCTTCCAGACCAGCGTGTAATTGGCCCATGAAGAGAATTTGAGAGTGGTGAGCAGCCACTCCAGAAACCCACGCTGCGTTGGGTTCTGAATGGAGCATGTCCGAGTACTGTCATGTTGTCTTTCTGGGCCTGCGTGCATCCATAGGGGAGGAAAAGTAGTGACAGGAGCTTCTTCTGCATTCTTTGACAAACACCTGCCTTTATCCACAGTGCTGCGGAGAAGTAAAAGCTGAAAGAACTTTCGTTCCTGATGGCAGCAAACCTATCGGGGAAGACAATAAAACTTGGCTCCACTCCCTATCACCAACTAAAAGCATTCTGGGGAATGGGCTAGCTTCACTTAGAGTAGGAAAAAAACCCTTCTTAGCTCCAAATAGCATGTTTTTTATTGAGCACCTCTTCCTTCTTTACAGCCCGATTTGTTTTTGCTATAAAAGATGGTGAAGCACCTTGCACAGTAGCATTAGCTAGACTCGCCGTGGTCAGCCAAGCCCTCTGTTCCCTTCCAGTGCCGCCGTGCTTGGGGAGACGTGGATGGGGCTTGTAAAGAGTTCTCTGCTGTGCAATGGGGCCAGTGGGCTCCGAGAAACCCTCACAACCACAATCCTTGGGACAGGCTGCAGTGAGCCTCCTGAGCATCCCGCATCTGCAGAGCCTCAGCCCTTTGGTAGTCGTCTTTAAACAACCAATTCCTTCAGGCAGTTTCTTGTCTGCTTCCTTCCCTGGCTGCATTTATAAAGGAAAACACAACAGCAATCACCAGGCAACACGTTATTGTATTATTCATGCTCTGTAGTTGAGAGTGAGTGAGCGCAAGCGGAAGAGAAAAACCCTGCAAAATTCATTACAGCTTCGATACTACCAAACTTCATGGGATTTGGGATCTTGTGGCTTTAATTGGAGCTAATGGGTCGCTGTTGCACGAGAGGTGTCTTGGAGTGGATGTGCTGAGCGGCTGCAGTTCCCTGTCTGGGGTTCTGGGTGGATCAGAATCGTGATGCAGGTTGCGGGGAAGCCCTGGGAGTGAGCTCCAGCGATGACTCAAGCCGTTCCTCCTTCCTGCTCTCATGGCCTCCATCGCTTTCCACTTAGACTAGAATCATAGAACGAAAGAATTGTTAAGGTTGGAAAAGACCTCTAAGCTGATCCATTCCAACCTTCAGCCTAACCTCACCGTGCCACTAAACTGTCCCCAAGTGCCACAGCCACATGCTTTTCAAACCCCTCCAGGGATGGGGACTCCACCACTGCCCTGGGCAGCCCCTGCCAGGGCTTGACTTGTTCTTTCTTGTCTGTCGAGGCTGTAGACTCTGGGGCAGAGGCTCCTGCTGACACGTTCCATCTCTGGTATCAGCGGTTGCTACAGCGCTTAGGAGGAAATACAAAGAAATTATTCTAACCTATTTAATGTGGACCTTTTGTAAGCATGAGCACAATTTCTCAATTCAAGCCTATGATTTAATTGTGGAGTGCTATTTGGTATGCTACTTTGATTATCAAAGCAGACGATGTTGTATTTCCCTGATCTTCCGATAGGAAAGAGATGCCTATCTATCTGAGGTATTTATAGACCCCATTATCTTAGTACCTGATATTTTATGTGTTTATCCTTGTACTGCCTATTGGTTATTAGGCGCAGTTGTTTTTCTGCTTTGCAGGGTGTGGGGAGAGGGGAAAGTAAACGCAGACTGCTTCACGCCTTCTTCAAGGAGGAACTTAAGGGGGAGCAACACTACTGGATTTTCTGGAGCCCTGTAGTGCCTGTGTCATCTGTCCGGACCTCACCCAGTCCTGCCTATGAATTTTCAAGTTCTGTGGCCTTTTTTCGGAAGAATTTCTTCACGATGAGGGTGGGGAGGCCCTGGCCCAGGTTGCCCAGAGCAGGGGGGCTGCCCCATCCCTGGAGGGGTTCAAGGCCAGGTTGGATGGGGCTCGGAGCTCCTGATCCAGTGGGAGGCGTCCCTGCCCATGGCAGAGCTAAAACTGGATGGGCTTTGAGGTCACTTCTGACCCAAACCATTGTATGATTCTATGTCCTGTAACCATCACCAGAGAGCTGGGCACTGGCTCAAAGCACGATTGTCTGAGAGCCGTGGAGTTGGAGAAGAAGAAAAGATGAGCACGGCTGAGCTGATGCAGTCTAATTAACTTCCATCCTGGGCTGCATTGTCTTCTGTGCTCAAGCATCATTTCCTCCAGATTTAAATTGATTATGAATATCAGCACAGTGACAAAATACTGCTTTTGAAATCAGACTTTTCACTGTAAATGGTTATTTGTTTCTCTGCACAGAAATAATGGCTTATCCAGGGTGATACAATTCTCTCTCTCTCCCCTTCCACCTTCGCTACTGCCTGATTTGTGCATGTAGTTTAATTAAAATCATACAGTATTTCCACAACTTGCTACGTCTCTGCTGCAAGCCTTGTATTTGATTTATATACAGCATTCCAGTGGAACTGCCTGGAAAAATTAAATAGACATGAATCAACTTGCCGCAGGCTTTTGAAATCAAAACATTTCACAGCTAACTCCCTGCGGACATCTCCTTTCAGCCTGACGCAGGATAAATGTTACTGTAAGCTACTCAGTGCAGGGTGATGTTAAAATGCAGTCATTAAGTTTGGGGTTTATAATTGTAGTTGTTTGCCAAATCATAGCTTAGAAGCCAGGGAGCACTTTGATTCATTACTTATGATTATATGATTATTAAAAAAAAAAAAAAAAGAAACTCAAAACTGCTTGGGCTATTAGACATCGATATTTTGGGTTTTTTGTCTTGGCCTTTGGAATAAATTTAAACCCGTGGCAAACGTCAGGTTCTCATACTAACAGTTTCAGTGTGACTGTATTTGATTAAGCCATTGTAAAGTCTTTTTCTGCCTGGGTTTTATCTGGAGGTGCTGACTTTTAGAGAGAGACTTATTCTTAGCTGAGCTGCAGCTCTTCTCGGTGCTTAGTACATCGTAAACCAAGTTAACTCCTATTGCAATCTGAGCTTTAGTCTGCATCGATGTGACTTAAAATAGACTAAAACTAGGCATGATGTAGGAGAAGACCTGAAACGCTAGCGCTGTTGTTCCATAGAATCATAGAATAGTTTGAGTTGGAAGAGACCTTACAGATCATCTAATTCCAACCCCCGGCCATGGGCAGGGACACCTCCCACTGCACCAGGGGCTCCAAGCCCCATCCAACCTGGCCTTGAACCCCTCCAGGGATGGGGCAGCCACGGCTTCCCTAAGCAACCTGTTCCAGTGCCTCAACGCTATTTTAGTGAAGAATGTTCACATATATTCCTGCTTTAGGACTAAGAATGACTATCCAAATGCGAGAGCCACTTCTCTGCTTTTTAGCGTGGAGAAAAGTGGACAAGACCACAGCCGACAGCTGGCCCTGCACATCTTCTGACAGCAGCACTGGGCCAACCGTGCCAGCAACTGGTGGGATCGATCCCAGACTTGTGTTGGATTTCTACAAGGACAAGCAGAAAGGGAAGAAGTCTCCTTGGTGTCTCGTGGCTTGTCTGCTGGGAGCCCACAGATTCCCCTGTGCAACCGTGCATTGAGCTGCGTATTTCATTCAGAGCCAAACCGCTCTGGTGCTGGTCACAGTGGACCTTGAGGATGTTTCTCATCCTTCCTGCCTCATGCTAGGTGGGAGTTAATCAAGAATTGCTGGCATTATGGAAGACAAAAAGAGCCCGCTGTGGGATTTGGGCTCAGCTGTGTCCTTTCAATCATTTATAATAAGTCTTGGGCTCAGGAAACCTAATCACAAGGATTTGGGGAAGGAGGCAATGAATTTGTTTGTTTCCTTCCAGCCACAGGTGATACTAAAGTGAAGAAAGAAAAACTAATCCCCTTTTCTGATTTGTCTTATAAAAGATATGCAAATAGTATTAGGGGCTGATCAAAATGCCAGTGATTATGGGATTGTGAAGAGTGAATACTAACACGGTCCCTGTGGAAAGCAATGCTGTTGTGGCTCACAAGAGCTGGTTGTGAAGACGGCTTCTGCGGTTAGATAGCAAAGTGCTGGAGGCTGGAATTATCTTGAAGGTCATCCATGGGAGTATGTTAGTCCCATCAGAAGAATTTGAGTGAGGAATGCAGGGTATGGCCTTGGTTAGAGCAGCGTAGGGAGGCTGGAATGCTAAACACAGTAGCCTCAAGTTGTGCCAGGGGAGGTTCAGATTAGGTATTAGGAACAAGTTCTTCACCACAAGGGTATTCGGGCACTGGAATGGGTCACCATCCATGGAGGGACTTAAATGATGAGTATATGAAGTGCTTAGGGATATGGTTTAGTAGTGGGCAGGTACAGTTGGGCTCGATGATCTCAAAGATCTTTTCCAGTCAAAAGTTTTTGTGATTCTTTGAGTTGAGCTCCTTCAGAGAAGTGCAGAACGATGCTTGAAGGAGCAGGGGATGCTGTGTCAGTTAACTTGGCTTGTTAAATACGATGTTGTGGGCTAAGGTGTGGGAATTACACCTCTGCTGTGAGCTGTTGGAGGTCGGAGAGCATCGTGTGTGTCTCTGTGGCTTTTTGCAGACAGAAGCTGTCCAGATGCAGGGCAGGAGCATGTGGGAAGCAGCACTTATGAAACCCAAATTATGGGATGTGGTGGAAAGGAGAAACAGGACTTTGAAAAAGGCTTTTATGGCTGTGAAAACTCCGTCCTGTGCTGCGGACCTGGCTGAGTGGGGCTGCCTTGCAGCTGCTGCCAAGAAGCCGTGCACAGCTCCACAGCAGAGCTGCAAATGCTCCGTAGCTCAGCTCGTGAACTCGTAAATCACCGCTCTTTGTGCACGGGAAACCAAAAGGAAAGGTGGGATGGCAAAGGAGTGGGAAGGTGTGGAAGAGACAAGCATGGGATGTCTTGGTGGATCATAAACTGGAGGATCGCGTGGCAAGCGTTTGTGAAGAGTGCGTTGAACCGAGTTCCTCGCTGCGTGCAGAGCCGGTGTGGTTTTTGAGGTGGGTGCCAGCCACCCCTGCCTCCCTGACCTTCGGAAATCCGGCTGCGTGGGAGAGAACCTGTCATCTCGTGTTTCCAAGTGCTTTTCAATTTAATACATTTTAATCAGAAAATTAATCAGGAAACACCAGTTCGGCAAGATAATTGAGCAATGAAGAGACATGATAATTACTGTTTAGTCTAATTAACTTTGTTAAGTCTTCATTGGGAACAGAGACTTCCTGAGTGAAACTTATTAAATGGTTCTCTCTGGAAAACAGAATCCCCATCAAAAAGCCTTTGTTCCTCATGCTGTTCATTAGGAATTGGGTGCCTGTCTTTAAATCACAGTTAGGGAAGCCAGCAGGTGGGGTTGGGGAAAACTCTTCAGGTACCTTTCAGTCTGCTCTCCTACATCCTCGGTTTATTTACATCTCTCTGATCCATTGTTCTCTTCACATCTTCCCTCCTAGGCAGGGTTTGATTGCCAACAAACCCTGCAGGGCTGTGCAGCCCTACGGTGCTGCATCCGTGTGCATCCACGTTCGGCTTTGTTCCCATCTCTCCTCTTCGGGCATGTGGGAATGGACAGCTGGTTGGGGATTATCAGCAGAGAAGGCTGAGGGGCTTTCTTTTCCTGCAGCAAGCATTAAAAAACACCAAAGTCTTTGGTAGGGCTCTGGCAGGACAGAGCTGCGGGGAAGCCTCCAGCACCTGACGAGGGGGTTTGTGGTGTTGTGGGATGGGATCACGGGGTCTGGGGAAGGCCAGCTTTGAGACAGAGCATTACCGAGGTGGTTGGACCTTGTCAGAGCCATGCTGAGTATTTGTATAGGGCCACAAAATTTATCCTTGGTGGGAAGCCTTCAGGAACGAAGCCTGCCGTCATGTCTGTGCTCCTCAGCTCTGACCTCTGGCTTTGCGGGTGCTCAGAGGACTCGAATAAATAAGCTGTGTTCATTGAAGAATGTTAATGGACACAGAGAGCCACGTACACTCGAGCAAATTAGCATCAAAGAGTCGGTCAGTCTGGTCCAGCCTCTTCTCTGGTTTCGCTTCATTTTCCTGGTAAGGGCGTAGCATTAAATATTTATAATTTCAGAATGAAGGATTATAAATAAATATTGAAATGAACTTGATTGGCTTTTGATCCGCTGCCAAGCGCCCTTTGGCTGGCCACGCTCCAGCCAGCAGCTGACCCACCAGTAGCTCCTGCATTATTCATCCCAGGTTAGGTGGGGAAGATGAGAGAGGCTCAGGATATCGACCCTGTAGGAGAAGCGTGAAGGAATGTGATTTAATAATCTGTGGCTCGCAGGGTTATCTTCTCCAGGCAGCGAGCTACCTAACGGGGAACTCAGCAGCTTAGATCTTGCTCTTGGTTTCAGTCATGCCAAACCTGAGACGTCCTTTTTGTAGCCAGGGGATTTATGCCCGTGTACCGGGGCAGGACCTGCCTGCCCTGGGGACAGGAGAGCCCAAACCCAACTGCGAGCCCTTGGCTGTTGAAGGTGACGCTGTTTTGTTTTACAAATCATAAACCACGGAAATACTTTTGCAGTAGAGCAGGTCTGTCATTTCCAAAATCCAGTTATTTTAATGAGCAGTTTTTAAAGAGAGAAATTCTCCCAAAGAGTGTTTCATTGCTTCTCTGTCTGTCACAGGCTCAGGGAGCGGTGAGGATATCTCAGACTGTACCCAGTGCTCTCTGTCTCCCTTCAGACCTTCACATTTCCCTTACAACTAGGGTACAGGATTGCTCCCCGCAAATCCCGGTATCTCCTACAGTTAATTTGTGCGACTAATAGCCTGAGTGTTTTGAATTTCTCGTCGGTGAATGGCATTGTAATTGAATTTCTAATTTATTTGGTCCAGTTGATAATTAAAATAAGTATTCTCTCACTTATCTTTGTACTCGTAGGTTTTTCCACCCATATCCTGCTTTTGAGGCTGGAAAGCAGCCTGCGTCGTGTTCAGCCCCGAAGCGCAAGGGAGGCAACTTCATCACTCGTCTTTTTTTCTGGGTCACCCAGTGGCGGGCATCGTTTGGCTGCGCTGAAGCCCTGAGTATTTTCAGGACTCAAGTACTGGGTCTGTTGGGAGAAAGTGTTCTTGGAGAGAGCAGCCTAACAGCCTTGCCTACTTGTTTATTTTCTTCGTTCTCAGCTCTTTCAGTTAATTATTGAGTAAACACTGCTGGTTACTGTCAGGTCTCTCCACGGCTCTGGCAGCAGCATTCGCCTTCCACCAGGGAGAGGCAAGTAATGGTTTTTCTAGAGGGGCAACTCATGAGAAACCTTCCGGTTTAATTTTTCCCTCCCAACGTCTCCTGTGGCATCACATAGAAAATAAAATCACCAGAGCTTTAGAACACTTCCCTGGCTGAACAAGAGAGTTAATTATTATTTAAGAGGGACAATTGGGCAAGGTTAGCAGATGAGAAATAAAAGAGAATCAGAAATAAAGAGTTGAAACTGCAAAGAGCGTAGGAAGGAGAGGGACGATACTTTTCTGCAACGAGGTATTTAAATGGAGCAGTATTTGCAGTTACAAGGTCAAAGAAAAGTAGAATCATCCTTTTTCATTTCTTTTTCATGCAGCTCTTCCAGGACAAGTAAACTGCTGTTTTCTCCTTCAGAAGAAGATGGGAACTGGTGAACAAACCCACTGGTTTTGTTTCAACCTACTTTGTTGGCCATGGAAATGATTTGACTCACCACGCCTTGCAGATAGATCCCATTAACCTTTGAAGCCAGCTGTGGTGTTCTGTGAATCACATCTTAAAGCTGTTCTTTGCTGTGCTGCCCTCAAAACTTAAATCCCTGTGGCAGCAGATAACTTTTGTCTTGCGTGTGCACAGCAAACAGCGCAGCACAGGACTCGAGCACAATGGAAAGGGCAGGGGATTCCCTAGGCACCGACGCAAAGCAAAAGGTTAAGAACATCATCAAGCCCTAACGAGGGCTTCAGCCTGTTCTACAGGGTGGTTTGGCCCCTGTACATGGTCATTAGTTGGCTGTGCTTAGACAATGCCAAAGGTAAGGACAGTCATGCTGTGTTGGGTCTGCTCCCCAAATCCCAATCCACACCTTTTTCCCCTTCCTCAGCACCGATGCAGAACTGAGGATGTGTATGGATACGTGAGCCTTGCTGTAGCAGAGCATGGGAGTCAGGGCTGTGAAGATGGTCCGAGGGCTGGAGCACCTCCTGTATGAGGACAGGCTGGGAGAAGTTCAGCCTGGAGAAGAGAAGGCTGTAGGGAGACCTTAGAGCAGCTTCCAGTACTTAAAGGGGCTCTGGGAAAACCGGAGAGGGGCTCTTGATCAGGGAGTGCACGGAGAGGATGAGGGGAAATGATTTTCAGCTGCAAGAGAGGAGATTGAGATGAGATCTTAGGAAGAAATGTTTTGCTGTGAGGGTGGGGAGGCCCTGGCCCAGGTTGCCCAGAGCAGGGGTGGCTGCCCCATCCCTGGAGGGGATCAAGGCCAGGCTGGATGGGGCTGGGAGCCCCTGATCCAGTGGGAGATTTCCCTGCGCATGGCAGGGGTGGGACTGGATGGGCTTTGAGTTCCCTTCCAGCCCAAACCATTCCATGATACTATGATTTTTCCCAGCAAAAGCTATTCCTCCCCAAGTCCCCGAGCCCTTGTGTTGATGCAGTGACATATGAGATTTACGTCCCCTCCCTGTTCAGAGCCACAGACACTTTTACTGCTCAATAGCCAGCCAGCTCCAATCTGCCAAAAACCTTGCACCGTGCTGCTCCGTTCTATCCTGTCCCCTGCAGAACAGCTTTTTCACAGCTCCTTGTGCAGCCTATTTCTTTTGTCATAAAACTTGTGGTGCTGTGCCTACAGCACTCACCTACACATGTCTAATTTCACTTCACTCTAACAGGCGGGCTACAGGATCAGTAATAAATGTTTGCTGGGCATTAAAGCCGTATTTACAGAGACTTTAGAGCTCCGTAATAGGCATGGAACTTGCTCTGCAGAATTGTTACCGCATAAATATACTAGAATAAGCAGCTGGTAGTTATAAGCTTTGTAATGCATTGAAAGCTCTAATTTGCTGATTAACAATGGTTGATTGCAATTAGATTGCAATATTTATTTCCTGGCATCACTAGAAACGTAACCCAATCCCAAAAGGGGCCAAATGAATGGAAAACACCGTTAGAGGTGCAGGAGAATGACCAACAGCTGGAGAGTTTTGATCTGTAATGCTGAATTCTCCTAGCGCAGGTCAGTGTTGGTCTCCTGTTGGAGCTGCTTTGTCGCTGGAGCCCTGAGTCATGGAACACTAACAAAAGCCACGCTTGCTTTCCTATCCTCCCTAATTTGCTGTTGCTAATTTGCTGGAGTTCCTCAGCAAGGCACTTCACCCCCATCTGTCTCCTCCTTCTGGGCTTTGCCTTTCAAGGTTGCTGGCATTTCAGGATGCTCTTTGCTCAGAACCTGGCGTATGTGAAACTGTATTTTTTTTCTGAAGCCTCCACGTACCTCTGCGGTGTAGATTAATATCCTGATACAGCTGAACTCTTCCAAACTGCTGGGAATCCAGGAGATTGCACGTTTACCTTTTACCTTTTGCATGAAGAGCCTTTTCACCCAAAGGTGTCTCCAGAGTCTTTTAGTCTTTATTTTAAATTATATTATATCCCCACTCGAAAAAAGAGAAGGAGGGAAAAAAAGAGGAGTCAGGAACATAAATTAAGCCTTCAAATGCATGTGCAGTTCTCTGTGACACAAACTTTGCTCTTGGGGTTTATGATGCTAATAAAATACTATTCACTGCTAACAGCTCTTTCCTTCCTAGCCTCACAGGCTGAGACAAATAAGTGCACGTATTGAAGGAGTTCACATTTTATGTCTCTTAGCATCAATACGGCCCTGCTTTATTGACATTTTTAGGTAGAAGCTGCCTAGTCACGCCTGGACTATATTAACTATTATTTATTGTTTGGACTGAGGACCCAAGCCCTCCTCATTTGAGGTGGTTGTACATACAAATCGAAACTGTTTGTATCCTAAAGAGTCTCTAAATAGAGCTGGGTACTAAGCAGAGTAAAAAGACACAGAGAGGCAGTTTGTGTGATATGGGATGGGGAAGAGCACGTGCAGCCAGCATGAGTGTTGGCCCCAGACGGAGATGAGCAAGGGCTTGAGGCAGGTTCCCGTGGGTAGAAGAGGTGGCACAGAGGTTCCTGTTCCTGCAGGAGACCCTGGCCCTCAGGCGTTGATGAGTAATGGTTTTAAACTGAGGGAGGGGAGATTTAGACTGAATATAAGAGAATTATTTTTATCAGTGAGGGTGAGGAGGCCCTGGCACAGGTTGCCCAGGGAGGCAGTGGAGGCCCCATCCCTGGAAACATTGAAGGTTAGGTTGGATGGAGCTCTGGGAAACCTGGTCCTACTGAAGATGTCCCTGCTTCTGCAGGGGAGGGTGAACTGGATGGGCTGTAAAGGTCCCTTCCAACCCGAAGCATTCTGTGATCCTGTAAGAAAACCCTAGTAAACGGTCCACTGTGTCCCAGACCAACTGCTGGACCAAAGGGCTTGTGGCTCTGCTGAGGACCAGGGCTCTCCCTTGCGTGCTCTTAGATTTAAACTGTCAGGTACTTTCAAAGACAGTTATTTTAAGTGATCAGCAGTAATAATTTTTTGTCATCTTTAAAATAAATCACGTTAGGAGCTGCCTGAACAGGGCAGCATAAGTAATTAGAGACAGAGTCCTGGACACATGCCCTGGCTGCCTCCAGCACTGCTCGCGAATTATGGAGCTTCTATTCCTGATGAAACATTTGTTCTTTCATTGCAAAATCTGGAGTGGCCTGATTGGGGTGACCACGAATGGTGACTTTGTCGTGATGCTTGCTACCTCGCTGCGGGCATCCAGGGAAGATGAAAGTGAGTCCCAGGCAACCCCAAAGACAAGGGCAGTCAAAAGTAGAGCTAGAAACTCAGGCTCTGTGCCACAGCAAATATGGATGTAAAGACTAGTTTTATTAATCTATTAGTCTAGATTTTTGCATCAGAATCTGTGACTTCTGTAATCCAAGTTCTCCCAACTTTGTGGATAACTTCATGTGCCTCCCTGTCATCCCTACAGTAATGCTTTCCTCTTGTTTTCTTGTCCAGCCTCTAGCTGACCTGGAATAATGACAGATGTCTCCGTGTGACCTAGAAATTCACGGACAAAGCCATTGGGAGAAACCACAGTGGAAACTCGATGCAGAAATTGGCCCTCAAAATGCAATTAACCTTTAGGAAGATCTCCTAAGTAAGTGGTATGTCCCCTTCACGGTATTCTGTGAAGCACTGACAGTCTGACTAGGCTGATTTAAGTATTTATCACACAGGTAAGGAAGAGTCAAATTCAGTTCTCAGTCATACGAGTGCAGAGAGAGGGGAGGGTAGACCTGTGGAAGGTCTTTCTTCTCCTCGTGTTGAGTGTCCTGGATTTCAGCTCAGTGCTGCTCCGATGGGGACAGTCCCAGCTCGCTGGGAGCGAGGAGAGCGGCTTTGTCCCAGTGGGGATGCTTGAGCTGGCCCGGAGCATCCAACTTCCTCCTGCCTGGGAAATCACTGTACTTATTTTGCTCTCTTTTAGGACCTAGAGTTGTTCCTAAAAATAGAGCTTTGTTCTTCATGTTCCCTTCCTAAAGGACAATGACAAAAGAGAGGGAGAAAATGCCATAAACTGGGACATTTTGTTACCACATTCAGTGCACATCTGGGAGCTCTTTTGGTTCGTAATTGCTGCATAATGCTGTTCACAAGCCGTAGCCTCACAAACGTCTTTGTGGAAGCTGCTTCTGTAATGCTGTAGACTCTGCTTTGGAAATTGTGTGCAACCTGTACGGCTCACAGAGTGGGAAACTCTTGGTTCCTTCTCTTTGCTCCGTGAAATCTTGGCCAGGCCGCTGCTATGCCAGTTTTTGAGGCTCTAAAAGCCTCATTGCTCTCAAACCCACTGCTGAGCAGAGGGAAGTGCACCGTTTAGGTCCTAATGGTTATTTGGTGGTGAGCCTGAAAGTGTAGCTTTCTGCAGGGCTGGGAAACTTGGAACGAGGGGGAAGCTCCTCTGTATAACTGTGTCTTCTCCATTGCAAACATCAGCTTGTACTGAAGTGGAGAAATGATTCCATTGGTTTCATTTTATAAGGAAGGAAATCTGACTGCAGAAAGGTGTTATCCAGCAACTGGACATGGTTAAGAAACAGCTACTGTGCTACATGTTCTCTTTCTTCTCTTTCACCAAAAGAGGAAAAAACCCAATTCCAAACATTTTGTGGCATTTCTTAACTTTTAAAATGCAGTTTAAACAGGACTTTTAGGGGGGAAGTCTGGTTAAAATGCTTCCCTATCTTTCTTTGGGATTCTGCATATTTTAACTAGTTATCCTCCAGATTTTGGGGGCTCTCATCCGAAGGGCGGGGAAGAGGTGCCAGTTGTGGGGGTGACACAGCATGTTTCGGACCTGCAGTGTCTGATAATGGATGAATGCAAGATGCAAGCAGAGATAATTGGGTAAACTTGTACCACCTTAGCTTGGAAGTGGTGCCTGTCCATGCCACATGGTGGAGATGATGAATTGCAGTGAATCTGTGATCTGGAGCCATCAAATTTCCTCCCTGTCTTAACCTTGGGACAAATTAAATCAAGTTCTGCCGCAAAGTCTGGAGACATAAAATTTGTTAGCTGTAACCATATATTCTGCCAAGCAGTCAGAACTCCCTGGTATTAATTACTTTATTCAGTAAGTTAAACAAATGATGTGATATCTGGATTCAGAGGGAAGCCACCCACGAGCACATGAAATATGTGAAGGTATTCCTGTCACTGAACATCTAAACTCCAGATCTTAGTTTACTATGGAGAGCAGTATCTGTTCTAAAGCTGCCTCCATCTCTGAGCGGTATCAGGCCAAGTATGAGCATCATTAATAGCACAGCTTGAACAAAGCATCAGAGTTATAACCCCTGTGTGCTGAGCAGAGTGGCTGCTGGAGACCCTCATTTCCTTTAGGATTCCTCTTCTGGAGCGAGCAGCACTGGCTCGAGGTGGTGCCTCCTCATCCCAGCTACAGACTGCTTAGAGCAGTGGTGGCTGCCCCATCCCTGGAGGGGTTCAAGGCCAAGTTGGATGGGGCTTGGAGCCTCTGATCCAGTGGGAGGTGTCCCTGCCCCTGGCAGGGTGGAACTGGCTGGGCTTTAAGGTCCCTTTCAACCCAAACCATTCCATGAATCTATCACCATATTGTCCACCTTATTAAATGCAAAGCAAAGCTTTCAAAGATCTCTAAGAACCTTTTTTAATGAAGACCATATTAAAAGGGGTAAGAATTGTGGCTATTTTTAGAAAAGATCTCATATTAGAATGCAAAAAAGGGAAGAGAGGCGAGGTGGAGGGGGGAGTTGCTCTTGCAGTACGATGCTCGGCTCATTAGCTCTCCCTGCCCTGAGCAGTGCTGCACGCTCGCTCTAGTATTAAACTTAATTTATACTGTAAAAAAAGCAGGGGGAAAATTAAAACAAAAAAGAAATGCGGAAGCTCAATCCTGCCAGATGCTGAGTGCTCTCCTGTGAAGCGCTGAGTTGGCAGAAGCAAGAGCTGCTCAGCACCTCTCAGAACGCTCCCTCTCCTCTTGCTTTATTGTCAGTTAGGCTGCAGAGCTGGCCATAAAACAGCACAGGAGAGTTCCACTAAAATGAAAGTCATGTCCAAGTGTTAAGATATGGATACTTCCCCGTACGGAGTCATTCTAGAGGGTGAAATGCTAATTTGTCATCGGTCCTATGGAGATGGGGAAAAAAACATATTATGGTAGAGGAATACAGAGCTCCTACGCCCAGAAGGATGGAGATGAGAAATTGTGGAGGGAGCAGGGTTAGCCCAAGAGATACAGTGATGAAACGTCCCTTCCTTGCTGCACCAGCTCTGCTCTCGTCATTGCTGTCCCACAAAGACAGACTCCGGTGGGCTGTGTCAGCATCCACCTGGGAGTAAACGGGCTTTCAGAGGAGAGTTTAGACCTTAAAGTCATCACTCAAAATTACCGCTGTGCGTCCTGGCCTTGTTTATGACACAGGGCAGCAGACAGCGTCTCCTCGGAGGCTGGAAAGCTGGGGGTAAGCTGTAGGTACAGGGTGCTGCAGCATCTGTAAGGGGATGGGAAATGAGGGGGCAGCCCCTGCCAGCTCCCCCTGTACCTGCCTGCTGAGAGGTGTTCTTCTTCCAAAGGGTTTCTCGCATCCCGGATGGTCCTGGGAGTGGGTAGAGGACTGTTTGGCTCTCCTGGGAATAATGCATTGTAGATAAAATCACTTCCAGACAAAAGTTGCTTCCTGCTACGAGGATGATCTGGGACTTGTATAACATCCCCTTGATCTTTGCTGTAAGCACAAACCCTAATCAATAGCAATAATTAACAGTGACAAATGCAGCAGCAGGGATCAGAGACTCACAGTGATGTGACTCAGGTTTGCGGGCGCTTTACGAGCACAGGGCCCTGCGGTACCGGTGCTGTTCTCGGCAAAGCGGTGGCTGCCGTGACCCGCAGAAGCTCTCAGCTCGTTCCGGGAGCCCTTGGCTCAGCCTCTCACAGAGCAGGATTTGCCTGGAAAGGCTGGAGGAGCAGCAGACGCAAGCACGACTGAGGGGGAGGTTGAATCAGGAGAACCGTTTCATTTTTAAACCAGAAACTTAAGCAGCAAGTTGTGCTTTAGAGTCCTGCAGTCTCCGCCTCATGCCTATAAACAAGCACCCCCGTCTCTCCACTACACCATAAAAGCCCTCAGTAACGATCATCGTGCCAACTATAAACCTGTTGTTTCCATTCTCTGTGATTTATTGAGCTGGTGGAAAAGGTGGGGCTGCTGTTTTATTGGGATGAGCAAATGTTTGCAGAGGGAAAATACAATCTGCATTCCTGCAAGGCTACTCTTACACATTGAATCATGAACACCTTTCCTTTCCCGTTAGCAATTTAACATTGCAGGACACAGAAACACTTCTTCAAAGTGATTTTTTTTTTTTTATTTGATTAGTATGAAGCCCTTGCTCTGTGGGAGTGAATGCAGGAGTCCTTGCAGCTATGGAGAAGCTGGCCTTCCCCAAACCAAGTCTCTTTGTGCTTTATTTTTCTCAGGCCACTTTGTAAGCTTGAGTTTTCACTCCTAACTGGGACGAAGCCAGGTTGCAGAATGCCTGAAGCCTCCACAAAGCAGCATTTTCCTTCTCCAGGTAGCTGGGACAGAGGGAATGGTCTGTCCTGCCCTCCCGAGTTGCTGACCACGTCTCTGGGATGGTGGTGACCAGGGGGCTGAGTGGCCTTGGTGTGTCCAGAGAGAAAAGACGATGAAGAAGTCCTCGTGCCAGATCAGCCGGGCACGCACAGAGAGGAGATAAATGATGCGTGAGGCCAGCATGGATTTTAGCCTTGCATTATCTGGCTGTTTCTCTGTGTTAAATGCTTTTTATTGTTTCCTGCTGAGTGAGAAGTCTGCGCAGGTACTCTAGAGATGCTCTATTTAATAGTTGCAAATGTGGAATCGAATACGATTAATAACAGTAATTGTAGTAACCAGCACACTGTTGTAATTGACCTAAATGTTTCTTACTAATTAGAACAACTAGAGTTCAGAAACTGTTTGTAGGGTAGAAGTAGTGCTTTGTATCAGGAAAAACAAGCTGCCCTCAATCTGTGACGTGCCTCAGTGCTAACAGAGCAACGTCCAAGAGCGCATTTTATGTTATCACTATATTTTTTTTGCATTGTCCTGGAATATTAGAGCTGGCAGGACATAAGGAAGATGTTCTGTGGTCGTAGCAAGGGGTTCACTGGGCTCTGGGGAGAGGTGAGCTGAAGAGGGGGTGGCAGGAGGTGCTCAGCACTGGATTTCGGAGCCAGCCCTGGGAACCCAGGTGCTATTTAGAGGAGTTTCCCTTTTGAAACGTTTCAGATGCTGACAGCCCTATCATCGCTGCAGGATGCTGACTGCCTGCTGGATCCCCCTGCTTCCCAACCCCAAATGTTGTAGGTTTATCTTTACTTCAATGTTCACCTCTCTCTTGGGTCACAAAGTGACCTTGCTTCAGCACAGATGTCGCCTAGTCGTGCTTCTAGCAAAGGGAAAGTGTCTAGATCCATTTGATGAAATGAACTTGGATCTCTCCCTTAAGGACGCTCATAAAGCTGCCTCCGCCTTACATCTCATGTTGTCATTTATGCTCCTGCAAAATGAATATGAAATGCTTTCGTGAAAGTTAAATGATAATTTCTTCTTGAGAGTTTATTTCTGATTTATGCACTGATATAAATTGTCGGGGAATGTGCAAAGCAGAATAAAACTGGGCCCAAAGCATTTGTGCCTGCGAATCCCCGTGAAACAGAAGCACCACTGCGACCCCACCCTCCACTGAGTTGTGACGCACGAGCACACTGCTCGCTTGAATTTTGTAATTGGTGGCAGCCAGGATGGTTTTTGATGTTTTAAGCACGATTCGAATGCTGTGCTGGACCAGCACCAGGGAGCAGCTCTCCCCAAGGTAATGCCACCCACAGCCATCCTTTATCCATCACCTCTGAACAGCACTTGCCAGTTCCCCCAGCCCCTTCCCTTCAAGGAAGAGACTGGCTAAGGTGAGAGCAGCCCACGCTCACGCCCAGATCCCTGGCAGGCAGAGCGCTGGGTAGCCTGATTCAAATTGCCAGGGAGGCAGAGAGCTTGACTTTGTAGGAATATCAAAAGAGAGCGGTTAAAGGCCTTGGCAGCTGGTTGCCTAAAGCGACTGCAAACATGTGTCTTGCCCTGGTAGGTCTCATCAGCGCAACTCAAATGTCATCTGATCCTGACAAGTGAAGGAGAGAAAAAGAAGGCTGCCCTTGCTGGAAAATAATGAGGGTGCTGCAAGGAGGGAGGGAGCAGAATACAGTATCAGGAGGGTTGCGCCCGATTTATATTCCTCCTCTTCCACTTTTTGTCCAATTGTATTAATTTTGGGGGTGATAAAAAGTGCTGGGTTTGCCGCAGCACTAGAACTCCTCTTTGCCAGGCACTCTGTAAATGCATGGGAGCAGAAAGCACCAGCCCCTAAGTAGCTGCTGCATAACCAGCAAAGGCTTGAAGCACCGAGCACTGATCCAGAAAGGGTTTTAGGAATTAGAAGTTCAATTCCCAAATTTACCGCACGTTCCTCTGTGTGTTCTCTAGGCAGTCCTCTTAATCCCTTTGTGCCTCAGTTCTCCGGGCTTAAGGCATATTAGAGATGGTTTAGGTACAGCTGATCCTGCGTTCGGGGATGGGGCTGAGCACAGCGCTGCGGGGGAGCAGCCGCGGCAGAGGGGCAGGCGGGCTGCGGGGGCTCACACCCAGCTCAAAAGCCAAGGAGGCACTCGAGTTTCTTCCATCCTTGAGTGCAGCGTTCAGCATAACGAGACGCCGTCTCTGGCTGGCACTGCCCCGTTGCATTAGGCAGCGCTCGGGCATCATCTCTCTTGTGGCCAGGTTTGCTTCTGCCTGGGCTGGCTCTGGGCTTCCCTTCACACAACCACAGTTTTTTCACTTCTAGGACATTCTAGGCTGAGGCTGAAGTGCAAACTTGAAGGAACGTGCATACAGGGCAGCACCCTCTCTCTTGCAGCCCAAGGCTTTGTTGAGTTGCCTTCGCATCCCTGTGCGCCGCTGAATAATGGGTATCTCTGCCCTGGAAATGTGTACTGCTTTCTCACTGCATTAAGCGTTGGCATCAGGTGAATTCCTCTAACAAGCAGAACTAATAAAAAGACTACAAAATGCCAGATTCCACTTGACAAATGGCTCAAAGGGGAACATCTTACAATGCTTTTAGCATTTGCAGTGATTGATCAGGGTGGGCTTAGAAGCAGCTGACCCGTTGAGTTTTTTCAGAGAGGGCATGATGGAAGGATGATAATGCTCCGTTCCTCTTGATCCTTCTAATTTTTGCTTTCCTGCAGATAATGTCAAGTACTCGCCACCTGTGTTTTGGAAGGAGCCCATGAATACAATTTAAATCCATGCATACTAAGTATGCATCTGTCTGTCAATTCACTATTCATATAGTTGCATACTGGCAGTCAGACGACGCGTGCTGTGGTTGTTGCTGAGGGAAAACGCCTTGTCCCAAAGTGCTTTGTGGGTCTGGAACGAAGGTCTCCCAGCAGCTCGGATTGGAGTCTGGCATCAGCTGCTACACCTGGTTCCAGCAAGGGTCTGTCTGCAGCCAGGCGCTTACTCTTCATTTAAACTGTGTCATTCTCTCCTGCAAAAGCCCACGCTCAAAGAGAGATGAATTTGTGCTTGGCTGGAGCAGGTAGGAGAGGGAGCTCTGGAGCAGGGGGCTGCTCCTGCTCGGCACAACCGGTGCCGAGGCACTAGAGTCTGGCAAAGCCGGCGAGAGCACTGGATGCGTGACAGCAGCGAGGGGACAGATCTTCCCTTGGATCTCGGGCAACACGCCTCCTTATAAGAAAGTCAGGATTTCTCTCTTTCAATAAAAATGAGGGGCACCACACTCCTCCCACAAATACAGAGCGCCTTGAAATCCTGGAGAGCTGCTGAATTCTGGGTGATCTGTGCTAGCCTCTCTCAGCCAGACAAGATGCGGCAGGGATTTGCTCTGTTGTAGTCATCCCTTAGATTTTTCTCATCAAATACATTTTCAGGCCGCAGTGACAGTTGTTTTCTCTTTATCTAAATAAATTCTAAAATAATTAATTAAAAGGGGACACGCTGTGACCATAGCAGGAGGCCTGTCCTTTTCCTGCTGAGGGTTTCAGACACTTTATCTCCCTGGGGATCGCAGCAAACCAGGCGTGAGCTAACCGAGTCCAACTGTCAGGTGGGAGGATCGATGGCTCTTCCTTGAGCTGTTTGCGCAGGTGAATGCTCTCTTGTTTAATTGATGTCCTATTTATTGTTGAAGCGTTGCCCTTTTCTTTTTTTTTTTTTTTTCCTTCTCCATTTCTTGCTTCTCTGTCCAGGAAGCAAGATTTGGTTCAGTGATCGGTCACAAGAGATTAGCAAACAAGCTGAGAACAGTTGCTCTGGAACGCGTTTGAAATCAGGCAGCTATTGCTGATCCCCATCTCGTCTCCCTCCCTCCCAGCAGTTTTTCCCGGATGCATTAGGAAACTTAGTGGGGACTTGGTTCAGGGAGATTTTTGCAGAGAGTCAACAGCGCAGCCGCCTGATTTATCATTGTGCGCGGTAGATAAAAGCAATTTCATGTTGTACTCTGAAACCCCTTGTTAGTTTTATGAATAACCCCTGTAAGTATCACTTCAGAAGCTTATCCAGCAAAGTAGAGGGGACAGGACATGCACGGGATGTCCAGAAAGATGGGAAAGCACGTTCTGTTCGTGAGTTGGGTGCCTGGGGGTGTTTTTGTAAACTCATCCAGGTGGGCTGGTGCTCAGGGAGGGCAGAGGAGGGGCTGGAGCCCTGTGCCTGGCACAGATCCACTTCTGCAGCTTCGCTTGTTCTCTCTGGGACTCCCTAAAGCACGGAGATGTGGAATCAGGGCAGCAGCAGCAGCACGTTCTCCATTTCCAGCTGTTCTGCATCCTTGCAAAGCTTGCAGAAATCATTAAGGTGAGATGTAACTGGAGTTTATTTAGCCTCCTGCAAGGATTCAGCAGCTGAAGAACAATCTGCCTCCTTTCAAGCTCTGTGAGAGACCAGCACTGAGAGTCAGAGGCTTTGAGTCCATGCAGAGTGTCTAGAAGACAAAGAGGAAGCTCCCCCAAACCATCAGCAGAGGTGAGTTCTAGCAGAACTGGCTGTGTTTAAAAAGCCCAAAGGAAAACCAGGGACCACCCCAAGAGGAAGGAGGGGCCGCTGTTCCCAGGGCAGGGGGCCAGCAGGAAGGTGGTGTGAATCACTGCTGGTTTGTGCTCACTGGAGACGTGTTTTAATGAGCCGAGGACCTGACTGAAGGCAACTGCCTTAAAAATAATGGTAATGGGAGGAACCCGTGGCATGTGGGATGCTGCCAAATCGAGCAGAGCAGAGCCCACTGGTTTGGGTGTGAAGGGACTTCAAAGCCCATCTAGTTCCACCCCTGCCATGGGCAGGGACACCTCCCACTAGATCAGGGGCTCCAAGCCCCATCCAACCTGGCCTTGAGCCCCTCCAGGGATGGGGCAGCCACCCCTGCTCTGGGCAACCTGCCCCAGAGCCTCCCTACCCTCACAGGAGAGCATTTCTCTGTAAGATCTCATCTCAATCTCCCCTCTTTCAGCTGAAAACCATTCCTCCCACTGAAGGATGCTCCAGGGAAGCTGTGGCCATGCAGCACTCAGAGCTGCTCTTGTGGATCAGTTCCTGTCACCGGTCGCCTGGCTGCTGCCCGGAGCAGTTTACTTATGCATGCGGACTTCTATTATGCATTAAAATCTGTGTGTTCAACTCAAGCATTTGTGCTGTAGTGAAGCAAACTATAGCTGTTCCTGGTCTCTCAATTTTTAATCCTCACTATAACCTCCCTCATTCCTTGTTGATACATAGAGGCTGAGCATTCAGGTTCTTCACACCTGTTTCTGCGGCTGCGGGGACCTGTCCTGCCTAACGGTCTAATCTTGAGAATATGTTGATGCATTTACTTGCAGATTGCTGTGAAGCAAATAATGTAAGGGCATGCCCTGGCCCTGTCTACTCACATTAGTTGGTTACTGAAGCACAAACAAACTTTCTCTTTCTAGATTTTATTTTTGCACAATTAAGCTTCAGAATGTTCTGAATCGGTTGGGCTAGTCTGAAATAAATGTGTCCAACTGGGCTTTGGCATCAACTGAAAACTAACTAAGCAGGTGTGATCGCTCAGTTGTCCCTGTGCTGGGAAGGTTGGGGTTCAGCTGGGGCTCCCTGTGCCCAGAGGGGCTGATGCTGCGGGACCTTGGGGTGGGTGGACAGTGGAGAGCTGGGGAGCTGGGCAGGCTGGAGGGGAGATTCCTGTTCTGAGTGCTCTGGGAGTTGTTTGAAGGGCTTAACGTAGCTTGAGCAGGGTTAAAAGAATGAAAAAAAGAAACCCCTTTGTTAAGAGAAGATAGAGAAAAAGACTTTTTAGCAAGACCTGTTGTGATAGGACAAGGATGTAATGGTTTTAAACAAAGGGAGAAAAGGTTTAGGCTGGACATAAGGAAGAAATGTTTCACACTGAGGGCAGTGAGGTTGCCGAGGGAAGGAGCAGAGACCCCATCCTTGGAAACATTCAAGACAAGGTTGGATGGGACTCTGAGCAACCTGATCTGGTTAAAGATCTTTGACCTGATGATCCTGGAGATCTGTTCCAACCTAGTGATTCTGTGTGATGCCCCTGCTCCTGTAGGGGAGTTGAATTTGATGACCTGTAAAGGTCTCTTCAAACCCAAAGCATTCTCTGAAATGCCTGGAGGCGAGACGGGTACTGGGTTGGGCTTTGTGTGCTGCGAGCACCTCTGCGATGCTGGTGGCTGCAAGCTGGGCTTGCTCACCCTCTCCCCTGGCTTTACCCATCTTTGCTTGGGATGTTTTCTTGCGCCTTTTTATACTGAGTTGAGAGCACCTGGATGCTCTTTTAAGGGCTGACAGGCAAGCAGATGAGTGAGAGGATATGTGTGCTGCTCTGAAAATAACCCCTGGGTGCTCTGAGCCCTCCTGCTGCTCTGGCACAGCTGAGATCCCCGCTGCGCCGCAGGGAGGGAGGGAGCGTGAGGACAGCACTGGGGCTCTGGCAAAGCTGCCTAGACAGAAGGAAGATGAACCCCCTTCCTTTCCTCTTTCAGGAAGAAAAGGAGGGGAGGAGAACATGAAATACTGAAGAGCTTTTAAACCAATCTGGGCCAAATAATCTGAGGGATGCATGTTTAAACTCTTTTTCTTGGGTAGACTGGAGGGACCCTCAGATGGCGTTTCTCTCCATCTCTGTCACGTGTCTTCAGCTCGTGTCGTTTTACTTAAAAGACCACATCTCACAAGTTAAACTCTTGGATGCCTTCTCCGTGGGGTGAGCTGTGATGAGGGGCCGGGGGCATGACTCGTGCACTGGTGCTGCTTACGGAACGCGGTCAGCACTTCCTTAAGATGCCACAGGCTTTAATAAGCAAGGGATTAATTACACTTCCCATGACTGCTTGGCAGCTTCACCTTAATGCCTGAGCACGTTAGTACATCATTAGTCAGAGGGCAGTAAAACAATGTCATTGTCCTCCCTTTCTCTCCGAGCTGCTGCTTGTGCTCATTATAGCCTGGCGTGTGGTGGCACGAGGTGTGATTGGCGTGTGTTCCTCTGGAGGAGATGGAGGCCACGCTCTTGGGCAGAGGGCTGAGCTGTGCTCTGCAGGTCACCAGTCCTCTGCTCTACCAAGTGTAATTGAAGGGATTTACTCCATTATCCAATTTGATTACAGGCAAGTCACTGGGCAAACAAGGAAGAGGGAAAGCCTGGGTGAAACCGCACAGCTCGAGTGGCTCTTTGGAGCTGATCTTAGCAACCTTGTTTATGTAGATGTGCTTGCCAGAGCCTCTCGGGTACAACCTTTGAAGGTCCCCCGCTCGCTGATTCATCATGACTCTGACAAGTAAAATTGTGGTGAACCTATCTGGCAAGCTTTGTTTACTGTTGTGGGCACATCAGATGGTCCTTGGAGCATCAGGCTTCCAACCACCTCCTCTAGTGAGCAGAAGTCATAGAACCATAGAATAGTTTTGGCTGGAAGGGACCTTAAAGATCATCCAGTTCCAACCTGGAACTTTCCATTAGATCAGGCTGCCCAAGCCCCATCCAGGCTGGCCTTGAACACCTCCAGGGATGGGGCAACCTGCTCCAGTGCCTCACCACTCTCATCGTGAAGAAATTCTTCCTTATGTCTAGTCTAAAGTTCTACAACTGTGACTCCCCTGAGGAACCGAGTATGACGCATCAGGCACATGAAGTGTTTGCTCCTTGAGGAGCTGAGTAACCCACTAACGAGTGCAAGGCAGATCTTGCTGCGACTCATCTGATGGGAATCAGTGGTTCTTGTGCTGGAACAGAACCGAGCTGAAGGCCGGCTGACTTCTTATTACTTGATTAGGGTTTAAGTTTCAAGACAGGACCATCGAACTAAACATCTCACTAAAGCTTGAGCGAGGGATGATGTATTGGTCAGTGGGAACTGCAGCAAGATCCGTCCCTTGGACAAGAAGCTGAGCCAGGGCTGAGCTGCTTTGCCCGGAGCAGTTGGTGCTGCAGTGCCCCTGCGATGCGAAGCCGGAGACACATCCAGTAGCATGGAGACAGTGAACCTGGCATTCACAGCCTAATTTACCTCAAATCAATGTCAAAGTATTTATCTTTGATGAAGCAAATGATTTGGCTTAGTGCTGGGACCTGGCAGCGTGTGTGCTTTGTGTCAGTAAAACGTCTTCCCGAGGCTGTCCGTCCTGCTTCCCCGCGGTGCGCACGGCTGGCTCTCCGCTCCGGGCTCTGGGTGAGGACCGGGAGCTGTCAGGCAGGGTTACGTGGCCGCAGAGTCGAGGTGTCACTGCTGAAGGGACCTGCCACTCCTCTGCGGGCACAGTCACCTCTCAGCCGATGCTGCGAGAGGGGACTGAGCACCAGCGCTGCCTGAAGGGTCCTCCTGGGAGTTGCTTTTGTAGCTGGCAGATGTCTGAGAGATGCGTTTAATTTCAGTAGAGAAAATGACCCGTTAAAACCAAGAGCCGGGCTTGGTCGGTGGCCTTGAAGAGCCTGAATTGCTGGGCTCCAGCCGCCTGAACAAAGCGTAGCGGAACCGAGCTGGACCAGTCTGCTCCTCACCTTCTCAACAACCATTCATCAAATCCACGCTTCAGCAATGCAGACCTGCCCACAGCCCCATAACTTATGGCTTAACAAGTGCATTAGTGTAAATCAAGAGGCATGTTTCAATTATCTAATAGAAGAATTATTGATCCGCGCTCTCGTTCTGAATGTTCAGATCTTCCGGTAGCAGAAACAATATTTGTATGTGGTATAAAAAAACAAATCCAAAGTGTGTTTTTATGTTTCAGTTAGGTTGTGCATGGAGAGCTGTTGCAGGGTGCTGTTGTAGAAGCAGCTGTGGCCAAACCGTGCCACGTGCAGCGTTGTTTGAGGTCTACAGACCGGGTTCTGCTGCAGGGATGCTGCTTCTGCTTCTGGTCAGTGGATCTTGCACCAAAGAGGGTGACGTCCCTCCCTTTCCTCTTAGGATGCTTCCATCCAGTACCCGAAGGGGCTACAAGAAAGCTGGGGAGGGACTGCTCATAAAGGCTTGTGGTGATAGGACGAGGGGCAATGGGAATAAACTGGAGAGGGGCAGATTTAGACTGGACATAAGGAAGAATTCCTTCACCATGAGAGTGATGAGGCCCTGGGACAGGTTGGCCAGGGAAGCTGTGGCTGCCCCATCCCTGGAGGGGTTCAAGGCCAGGTTGGATGACGCTTAGAGCCCCTGATCCAGTGGGAGGTGTCCCTGCCCATCACTTGGGGGTTGAACTGGATGATCTTTAAGGTCCCTTCCAACCCAAACTATTATATGATTCTGTGTTGTGCAGGGGATGCCCAGGGCTTCATTTTTAACTCATTTTCCACTGAAAAGAGCAGCTGTTCCTCAAAATTCCAGACTTAATTTAAATATATTCATTTACAAGTTTTTTTCTTCCTCTCCTTGCACTGTAGTTCAGAAAGCTGCGGGGGAAGAAGGGGATTTGTGCTTCTTGGAGACATGACGTGAGTGCATGGAGCCTTGGGCTTCTTGCTGATAAAACAAACATCCCGCAGGAGAGTTAATACAGAATGGAGTTATTCTAAACCTTCTGCCTTTTAGTCCATTGTCCTTTGGTGACTGTGTAAAATGCAATTGAAGGATGTTCCCGTTTCCCTTTGATATAAAGCATGGGGCTATTATAGAAACTTAAAGCCCATTCTAGGCTCTTCTCAGCACTTCTTTTTAAAGCAGCTCAGTTCAGCTGTCAGTCCCTCGCTTCGCTTTTAATTAAAATAAGTTTGTAGCCTTCACTGTCAAGCAAACATCTACAGTAAGTTGCAAACTATGGAACGGTCCTTCTCAGCTTAAGAAAGATGCCAGATGTCATTTGCCTCCTCTTGCGGAAAGCTCTCTATATTTAAAAATAAGTACACAAGTAAAGTTGTCAATGACCTTTTTCTGGGACAGGGAGCTTAGACTGGACATAATAGCACTTCAGGCAGTTCCAGAAATGTTGCTGGAGGCTTTGTGGTCCTGACTTTCTATGTGAGGCTTCAGGACATGGTTTAGTTGGCACATTGGGGTTGGACTGATGGTTGGACTGGATGAGCTTAGAGTTCTTTCCCAACCTTAATGATTCTATGGTTCTAAAAGCACAGCAAAAGGTGAAAGAGCTTGTGCCAAAGAGTTGGCACAGACTATGATTGTGGTGGGGCTGTTTGAGTGTTTCATTGACAGACCAGGATTTCCCTGATGATCCTGTCTCTGCTTTCCTCTCCCGTTTATTGAATACCTGAAAAACCCTCAGAAACCAAATCAGATTAACTCAAAACAAATGTATGTCGCAGAGCAGCAAAATCATGCTGCAAGTTTATTACTGTCACCATTATTAATAAGTTCCTCTTGCTGGCCTGGCTGCTTCTTGTTTTATTTTGTAGTGATTAAAGCTTTTAAAGTCTTCTGACTGTCTTGGAGTTAGGGGAGGCAGATCTCTTCACACCCTGTTTTGGGGGGTCAGGCTGGATTTCCCTGCACGCTGTGATCCTGCCAGTCCAGGTTTCACGACAAAATGAGAGGGAAGGGTGGTTGACCCACTGTTTTCCAGATGGGAAACTGGAGCCTGACGTGTGAAATTAGATGTCTGAAATTCAGGGCAGCTACAAATTGAACCCGCCCGGTGCGAGCCTGTGTCGAGCCAGCTGGCTGCCAGGCAGCGCTCGTAGCGTGTTCTTGCACTACGGGTTTGTTTGTGATTTTGATTAATATTTGCAAGAGCTGCCCAGCAGTAATTAAACAGCTCCTTCCTTCCCCCAGCCCTGCTTCACGCTGCTCGCCGTTCGTAACCCTGCAGGAGATTGTTCCACACCCCTTTATTGAGCAGAACATCCTCTCCTGGGCTGAGCAGGGCTGTAAATCTATCCAGGTGGGAAGCATAAAGAGAGGACAGCAGTTGTATTTTCACTCTCCTGTTTCCATACTGGTTTAATTAGGAGGGTGCTTTTGATTAGCTAAAGAAAAAAAAAAACCTCAACAACACTGCGTCAATTGAAATTAATTACTCTCTAAAAATTTGCTGTTGTGAAAAGTTGTGGTGCTTTGTTCTGAACTGGGACGTGGGCGATGGAGAGAGAAATGTGTCTTCCTACCAGGTCTAATCCTGACCACAGTGAGATGAAGCTGTCACGCGGTACCCCTGACGTGCACGTTAAAGCAAACGCGAGGCTGTTCGCTGAGGCCGTTTCCAGAAACCTGGTTCTTCTCCATCCCCTTCGCTCGAACCAGGCTTCCCGTGTGATAAAACACTGACGGGCGAGCCGCAATGGGACATGTTGACACTAGGGAGGCACAAAAGTTCCAGGGGAAAGAAGTAGGGCATGTAATAGCAATATAAATTGTTACGAATCAAGAAGCTATTTATGAGCCATTTGCTTGCTTAGCCCTAAAAATAGCAAGGGCTGTACGTGAAAATAGGTCTGTGATTGAAATCAAGCCCTAGACACGATGTCATGGGAAAGGGGGGTACCAAGACAGATGCAATCAGCTGCGCTATGAATAGACCTGCTGCCCTCTCTGGAGATGGGGCCGGAGGCTGGCGTGGGCTCTTGCTGCTGGGAGTGGAGGCGTGAGGGAGGCAGGGAGAGCAGCTTAGCTGGGGACAGGAGTTTGCTGCAGGACTGAAGCATTGAAAACACCAGCGCTGCAGTCCTTGGATCATCCCCGTGGCCTCCCCTGCACTCAGAATTTTCCCAGTGGCGCTAGTGCAGTTTTCTGATCTTTTCCTCGAGTGGGTTGAGAAACACAGAATCATAGAATCACCAGGTTGGAAAAGACCCATCAGACCATCGAGTCTGACAATATTCCAGAAGTGTTTGGCCAACATCCTCATGGTGTGAATGTTGGGGTGTCCTGTGCAGGGAGAGGAGCTGGACTGCATGATCCCTGCGAGTCCCTTCCAACTCAGGACATTCTATGATAATGTAGAATCATAGAATCATAGAATCACCAAGTTGGAAGAGACCCACTGGATCATTGAGTCCAACCATTCCCATCAAACACTAACCCATGTCCCTCAGCACCTCGTCCACCCGTCCCTTACACCCCTCCAGGGGAGGTGACTCAATCACCTCCCTGGGCAGCCTGTTCCAGCACAGAACTGTGCTTTTGCCACAGTGCTGTTAACTCAATCCACCGCTACCAGTACAGTTTAAACCCTAGAGAATATAGCTGTTGCACCCTGCAGGGTTTCAAAAGCGATGGTTTCACAGAAATGGGTCCAGGTGTGTGTTTGTGCCAGAGTGGCTCCTGGGTGCCTGTTGGAAGGGCTGTCAAAATATTTTGGCAGATGTTCCTCTTGGTCCAGGGGATATTGCTGCAGGGAATGAGTGTCTCTGAATAGGGGAACGCAGAATAACCCGGGCTGGGAGCTGCAGCCGCTTTGTGGAGCGAAGGGAAAGTCTGTTTGTAGTGACTCAGCCGGGCAACGAGCATCCCCAGTGCTGCTCCCTCCAGTAGGGACCCTGCCTCAAGGCTCCGGAGAGAGGAGCTGGCTTTTCCTAGGCTTAACCACGGTAATAGCAGGGTGATGCATGCTGACACCAGCCTGGTTTTCTCTAGGTGTCTTTAAAATATGTTTGAATCCGGGAAGTCCAACTCCCCTGTAACTGGAGAGAGGGAGATGGAGCGGAGACCGAGCTCAGCTTCAGTGGTGCAAGATGGGATTTACGACTTGGGACCATTTTTCAAGTTAGTCTCATTGATTTTTTTTGTACTGTTTCATCTCTTTGAAATGCAATAAATTGCCTGAAGCACCTGATTTCCCAGGGATCCAAGGCCAGTCTCCTCCCGTGCCCTGAGCAGGGAGGCTGCTGTGCTGTGGAGCTCTGCTGGATGGTTCACAGCCAGGAGGGGCTGGCGATGGCTTCTCGCTAGAGCCGCAGGGAAAACGGAGGCGGTGTTTTTGCAGAGAGTCTTTTGAGCTTTTCTCCTCATAGCAGTCCTATTTTCCCTGCAGTGTTTCACGATCCACTGGGAAGGAAAACCATTCTTCGTTTTTGAGTCACTCCAGATGCCTTTCTTGGTGAATGCCAAAACAGTTCTTTTTATGCGGTAAATTCTTTCTATGCAAACCTGCAGATTTTTTTTGCCCTGAATCATAGAATCATGGAATTATTTAGGTTGGAAGGGACATCAAAGCCCATCCAGTTCCAACCCCCTGCCATGGGCTGGGACACCTCCCACTGGATCATCCAACTTGGCCTTGGACACCACCAGGGATGGGGCAGCCACCACTGCTCTGGGCAACCTGGCCCAGAGCCTCCGCACCCTCACAGGAAAACGTTTCTTCCTGAGATCTCATCTCAATCTCCCCTCTTGCAGCTGAAAACCATTCCCTGTCATCCTATCCTTGAACTCCCTGATCAAGAGCCCCACCCCAGCTTTCCTGAAAGTGCCGTTTTGATAATTGTTGAAAGCTTGCTCAGGGTTCTACTGGTGGTGTTACAATCATGAAGACCTCATGGTTTTGGGCTGGAAGAGGATAATTCTGAACAATCTGTCTTCCTCTTGCTTTTGTGAACTTAATATGCCAGGCACAACAATGAATTTGGGGGCGAGAGCTCTGGCACCGCATATCGCTTACCCTCTTTGAATAATGGATGGTTGGGAGAGCGGTTGCAGTTGTTCGCTCCACTGCGAAGTCACCTACCATCTGTGATCCTAGATATAAATGGGAAGAGCAACATTTTGTTTTATCTGCTCTACAAAACAGGAGCTGGAGATTGATTAATATTTGGGAGCTGATCAGAGAGCTGATGAAACGCGCCGAGTGCAACCACATATAGATGATTAGAAATTGGATGTCTGTCTGTGGATGATGGGATGTCTGTGGACCTCCCAGTTGATGCCTGTCCAGGGTGAGAACCTCCCTGGGCATGCGTGGGGACAAAATCTCTTCGTGGCAGAAAAATTACCTGAGAGGAAGGAAATACAACGCAAAGCTTAAACTTTGTCATTCTTTCTGCTCAAATGTGTCTGGTTTATGTTCCCGGGGCAGCTATCACCGGGGAACGTTGCAGGCTTTGCAGGTGAGAAAGTGCAGAGCTGGTCACTGTACAGAGCAGGGAAACCGATTCTCCATGGGGAGGGAAGAGGACGATGAAGCTCCAGCTCCCTCTGTCCTCTCCACCCTGGAAGCAGAGACGTTATGACTGACCTGTGGGTTGGGAAGGTGGTGGAGCTGCTCTCAGCAGCCTTGACTGTGTGTTTGTGACTATTGGATTGACCCAAAATGCTGGCTTTTGGTCACTCTTGACACTTTGCAGAGCAGGACGGGAGCGATGCTTCTGTTTTCCAGATCAGAGACTGGCAGTGATGCTCCATGGTGGATATTTCCTCTAATATTCTGCTTAAATTTTCCATTACTCATTTTAATATTATTATTCCTGTTTATATGCTAAACAACTCTTCTTCCCTGCTGTTTCATGTCCTCATTGCGTCTGCTTTCTGGAAGAAAGGCTCTACTTGAGAGTAAAAATATTATCTTTAAAACAAGCTCAGCGGTGAAAACTTTTTATTCCTGGTTTGTGTCTTCAGAGAATGGGTGATGCTTCCCTGAGCCTTAGCTCCCAGCTGCATCGAGATTTGGTTTCCAATCCGTTGAGAAGGGATTAGAACGTGGTGGATGAGTAAGTTAGTGCTGACTTTCTAGCAGTGAAGTGAGAGCGGCGCTTCCCTCCTGGAAGGAGTGACTGCAACAGAACCGTCTCCTCTTCCAGAGGTGGGACAAGAAGATCAAAACTAATAACTCACACTAGCCATGGCAAAAAATGACAACCTGGAGCATAGCCAGGTGTTCAGATGCACATCTTGCTGGTTCCTCCTTACCCGCTGAAGTATCAACTGTTAAGAAAATCGAAGTGATGTTTGTGGGCTGGCTAAAAATCTGTATGTGTGATGGATGCTGCTGCCACTCACAGATGCCAAAGATCTTTAGACCCCAGGTTTCTTTCAAGCTGGTGAGATTCCCATCAAGCCAACAAGGATTACGTATGCCAAAGAAAAATCATCTCAGATGAGGCTCTTGGTCTGCATGAGCTGGGCTGGTTATTGTCCTTCCCTCTGAGATCCCCCAGGCTGGTGGCAGGAAAGCCGTTATCAAGTAGCCTTGGCTTTATGGATAGAAATACTGGTTCCTTGTTCCAGTTTTCATCCATTACTTCTCCCATCCCATTCAGAAGAACAAAAGAAGTTTCGAGCTTTCTGAGTGTGGTATTTAAGAGGTTTTCCTTGGTGGTGGTGTTGCTGGTTTTTAATTCCCTTCCCTTTGCATCAAAAATAGCTTTTCCTTTTACCTCCGGACATAAAGGGCAGAGGGGAAGAACTGAAAGGATGGTGCAAGCTGGAGGAGGTTTAACCTGCACGTGTGAAGCAGTAAGTGAAGTGATTTTAATGTTGGAGCTTCCTGGTGGTCACCCCGCATCATCAAGAAGCTCTTGCTGTCTGTCTCTAGCCTCCCTCGTTAGCTGGAGGTTCAGTGGAGCGCGGGGTTCCTGGAGCTGGCTGTGAAATGCCTGCCTGCCTGGTTAATCCCCCTCTCCCCCTGCCTCTCCAGCTGGTTTTCATTTCCATTCGGAATATATATGGGGCGAGAGGCGTACGTGGCTCAAGGGAGCAGGCAGGATTTATGGCCAGCAGACAGTATTTAGTACAGATGTGCAGAGCAGCAACTATCAGTTGCCAACAAAACCTCTAGAGATATACATCATAGGAGAAAGTTGTCAGCAATTAATTTTCAGAGGGCTAAACTTCACCCATTTTTTAATAGAAGAGGAGTCTGAGGGACCACAGAGAGGATAAATCATTTGGACTCCTGGGAGTTTTCTAGCTACTTTGCAGAACAAGTGTTGCTGCTTTTTCCCTTTGCAACAGGTGAAAGATTCGTTCTTTAACCACCGAGACAAATGTTCTTAAATGAGCAAGACTTAAAACAAATAAACAGAATTAAAAATGGCTTTTCTCGCTGCGATCTCTTGAATCCTTCCCCAGAGAATGATGCCAATTACTTTGTTAAAGGGCTGATGGGTCTCGCAGGTGATGCTTGGGTGCCAGAGTGAGGAGGAGCTGCGGAGAGAAGAACTTCTTCCCTTTTGTTTTTCCCTCTGGCTGTAATTGGTGGATGTGGAAATTCTGCTGACAGGACTGGGACTTCTGTAGAGCTTGTGGTTTGGATTTTTCGTGGGGGTGGATGGAGTGGGCGTCACTTGTTTGCAAACACAGACTTTAGTGAGGGAGCACAAGCTCTTCACTGCAGAGATGGACAAGGCGTAATTGCAGGACTGATTTATTGGTGGTTTGTGGTTGTCGTTGAATCAATAATGTTTTAATGAGTCTGTGTTAGGAAAGGATAGATTATATTCTTTCTGCAGAGCCTCAATTCATCAAAGCATTTCAGCATTTTGCTTACAGTTAAGCATATGTTTAAGGCCAGTACTGCACATTGTTTAAATGGTACGTGAGTGTCCAACACCCAATCTGCACCAAGCACACATGGATACTCAGGGTTAGGTTGGATAATAGGAGAAGGTTCTTCTCCGGAGCGTGGTGGAGCACTGAAACAGCTCCCAGGGAAGCAGGCACAGCTCCAAACCTGACAATATTCCAGAAGCGTTTGGCCAACACCCTCATGGTGTGAATGTTGGGGTGTCCTGTGCAGGGAGAGGAGCTGGACTGCATGATCCCTGTGAGTCCTTTCCAACTCAGGACATTCTATGATAATGTAGAATTGTAGAATCATCGAATCACCAGGTTGGAAGAGACCCACCGGATCATTGAGTCCAACCGTTCCCATCAATCACTAACCCATGTCCCTCAGCACCTTGTCCACCCGTCCCTTAAACCCCTCCAGGGAAGGGGACTCAACCCCCTCCCTGGGCAGCCTCTGCCAGGGACCAATCACCCTTTCTGGCAAAAATGTGGTGGCTTTTACTGCTAGTAAAGTTTTTTCTTGCCGTTAAAATTGACAATTATCTTCCTATGTTCCTGTGTTAAAAAAAAACCTTTCCTATAACTAAAGAAATCCACAGATCTCTATGTATCCAGAATGGTGCTGACAGCTCCTAGCGCTTCTCCCCACTCTGCTTCTAAGTGCAAGATGTGATGGGTGGTACCAGCTCCTGCGAGTCGGCAGCAGAGCCTTCACCTCCCCGCGCAGAGCTGCCTTCCCCAAGGTGAGGCAGTGGTCTGGAAAGCACCCGAGATAAAGAGCTCGAGCAGAGTCATTGCCGAAAAATTCCGCTCTGTCATATTTCTCTTTATTCCCCTTTCCTCTGCGGCCATGACGGGATTAGTGATATTTCCATTTGTCTATTTTATGTATTTTGTTTTCCCTTCCTCCTGAAAAATGATTACAGAATGAAAAGTTTGTCAGGTCTCGGAGTTCAGCGAGACTCTCTCCGGAATTAATTTCATACGGTGGAGTGTGAGCAGGCATCTAGGAAAGCGCGATTTGATTAAACTTTTCTTTTAATATATAGGAAATGTTTATTTTCGCTTGTTGGTGAGTGTAGGGGGCAGAGCTGGGTGGAAAAAGCAGTGGTCTTGTTTGTGGAATGCCTGAAGACTTAAAAAAACAAAGCAGCAGCAGCAATGAGGGGGAAAGCTGAGGAAACAGGAGTTTGGCTACAGCTGGTTATATTCTAAATGTTAGAAATTGCACAGCGAAGGAGAAAAGCAATAAGAATGAGGATGTCCTCGAATGAAACACAGGTCGGATGAGCTGAGATCTGTCAGAGCTTGAGGCCCAGCAGAGCTGGATTCAAACAGGTCTTGGCATGAAATGGCTCTCTTGATTTTATCATCCTCTCTGTAGAGTCTCTCAAGGCCTTGATCTAATTGGAGGGGTTTGTTCCGACACCTGCTGCAATCGTAGCTAAATACTTGCCATGTAAAATCAACACCAATAATGAAGCCTGTGCTGTGCTCTTATATGCACAGTCTCTCTAATGCTGGTTGCCACTTGTTCCCAGTTGCAAGAGCCCCTTCTGCTCCACTGCTCCTTCCATCTGGAGCATCTTCCTGTAGCGGTTGTTAGCCTGAAAATTTGTGGGTCTTTCCTGCTCCCCTGTTTTAGCCTCCCTCTTGTCCTGCTCACTGTCTCGTAACACCTGCAATCGTATCAAAATATCCACAAGGTTTTCTGGCTCAGCAACAAGAGGAGGAATCCCATCAGGTCCTGCTGCCTGACACCATCGTGGATTCCTGCTGGGGCTTCCAGAGGTGGAAGCGCAACACGCTGATGGATGCTGACTCCTCTTCCTTGGGGCTGCGCAGGTCTGTTGCAGGCAAAGGTCGGTCATCTTGTCCCCACCACGTTAGTGATTGCCGATGGATGATGTAGCAGCCTTCCAGTACTGAGAGGGGCTCCAGGAAAGCTGGGAAGGGGCTCTTGATCAGGGAGAGTAGGGATAGGACAAGGAGAAAGGTTTTCAGCTGCAAGAGGGGAGATTGAGATGAGATCTTAGGCAGAAATGTTTTGCTGTGAGGGTGGGGAGGCCCTGGCCCAGGCTGCCCAGAGCAGGGGTGGCTGCCCCATCCCTGGAGGGGTTCAAGGACAGGTTGGATGGGGCTGGGAGCAACTGGAACCCATGGGAGATGTCCTTGCCCGTGGCAGGAGGTGGAACTGGATGGGCTTTCAAGTCCCTTCCAACCCAAACCATTCTATGATTCTGTAATGATCTTGTTTTCTGCAGTAGCTGAAATGTGTTTTGAGATCCTCCAGGTAAGGATCGTGTAGTAGCTGCAGTCATCTGGCATTGCTGCTTATCATACCCTGCCCGGGTTTAAAGTGGAAAAATCACACCTGACTACAGAGCTTTTACTTCTAATCACCTGGAGAGACCACACACACACTCTTCAAGCATTTCAGGGTCTGGATGAGGGATTACAGGGCTCTGCACTTTACAGGATTGTGGCCGTAGTTTTGTAGGGTTTAATGGAGCCAGTGCTTGTAAATTAGTATATCTTTAATTTATGGAGGTAAAACTCCCCTGGGAAGGTGCCTTTGCTGTCGTGAGGCTTACAGGTAAGTATAATCTCCTTTTTTGACATGGCACTGTTGGGAATGAATGCCAGCATTTCCATTTGAGAGTTTATTTGATTATTTTTCTCATTTTGCAAAACATTATTACATTAACCCACCACTCCTGAATCCTCAGCCTACCATGGTATTTACATATGAGAGGGACTGTGCTCTGAAAGGAGCATCAAACTGGAGAATGCTCCACGATGATGGAGAGGCTCCTGTTTATCCTGTGTTTTTTGAATAAGAGCATATTTTTGGCTTTAGAAGCAAATGCAACCTAGTTTGGATCCAAAACGTGGTCCGATCCTTCTACACATTTCAGATCTTCGTTGAGGGAGGTTTTTAGGCTGGACATTAGGAAAAAAATTTTCACAGAAAGGGTGATTGGTCCCTGGCAGAGGCTGCCCAGGGAGGGGGTTGAGTCACCTTCCCTGGAGGGGTTTGAGGGACGGGTGGACGAGGTGCTGAGGGACACGGGTTAGTGATTGATGGGAATGGTTGGACTCAATGATCCGGTAGGTCTCTTCCAACCTGGTGATTCTATGATTCTAAGTACTCGGTTGTGGTTCTGGGGTTTATTTGTTTACTGTTGCTTTTATAGCATCTCAGTATGCAGAGACCATGGTGGTGGGGGGAGTCATTGGGGAATCCTGCTTACACACTCGCTGTGATGGAGCCGCGTGAGCACGTGCTGGGGGGGAACACCTCGCTCAGAGCTGACACTGGCTGCGCTCCATCAGATGGTGTCCAGATCTTCTGGTTGATGTGGTGGCTCACTGCAACTCTGCAAGCAGAACAAACTCCTCAGTTCCTCCCACACCGGGATGCTCGGAGTCGTTTTCTTCCTTGCGTCGCAGCTCTCCACTCTCTCCATCCCAGTTAAATTAGAGGAGCCAGAGGACACTGCTCCAGCCTGGAACAATACCTCAGCCTTTTCTGGCAGATGGTGCCGTCAGGCCATGAGAGACATCTCATCCCACCAGGACACACAATTCCATTCTTTCCTTTCAGCCTCTCCGCACTGACCTGAATGCAGTTCCATTTCTGGGTTATTCTTTTAGTCCATACAATGCTAAATGTTGTGGGGTTTTTTTCTTGCTTCCTTCCTTTTAATTAAATCTCATCACTTGAAAAATCCCAAGGAAGAGCTTGCAGGTCTTTAATTTGATTTTTATTTTCATTAAGCTAAAGCTTATATGACAGATTTCCAAAAGCTGTTACTAAAAGCGCTTTGTTTTCATGCCGTGCTCTTCCGAACGAGAGTCCTGTTGCTGCCACGGGGATGTGGGCAGGAAGGGAACGTTCACCTGGTCTTTATGACCCCGGGGACCTGTCTCTGTTATTAAGATCGTGGCAAGCAGGGGAAGCAATGCAACACTCTGATACGCGGAGCCTGCAGAGCACTTTTTTTAAACTCTAGTCATTATACATCGTGTTGGCATAAAAAGCCGGAGGAAGAAGATTCTTCATACAGAGCAAGCAATTTTTCTTGGACCTTGTGAAATTAATTATTTTACATCCCATAACTGAAACTTGTAACTCAGTGTAATTGGCAGGAGGAGTCCCGTGGTGACGATCCCAGGGCCTGTTATTGTTTCCTCTAGTGCTCCACTGTGGGAATGCTGGAAAAACAGCCTCCCGTTGTGGTGTTTATTGGCAAAGGTTTCAGTAAATCATGCCAGCTTGTACAAAAAGCTCAAGGATAAATATTTTCTTCTCTCGAAATGTTAAGTGTTGCAGGAGGGAGAAGGGTGGAGGCAGACGGTGTTCGTGGTCCCCGTTTAGCTGGGATCGTGGTTTATGTCTTGGAAGAGCTGTAAGGATTTAGAAAACCGTTCTCTTCCCAGTCTGCCAGTACCTCAGGGCATGGATTGATCCTATCCTGTCTCCCATATTCTGCTAAAACAATCCATTCATTGCTTCAGGCGCTGTTTGCAGCCTCAGTGGAAGAAGCTTCTCCTCCCGCAGCACCCTGTGGTGTGGCTCCCATTTCCCACCTTGCGTCCCAGGGGTTTCTTGCCCTCTGTTTTCAGTCCAGTATCATTAAACCTCCTCGTGCTGCCATCTGCTCCAAAAGCACCTTTGTGAACAACCCCAGAGTCACTGGTCTCTCCTCATCCTGATGGGGTTTGTGCTGCTACGTCAGCCCCAACTGCCAAGGTGCCTCTTCCAGCTGAGCTCGGCCCACGTAGGCTCTTTCTGTGTAAGAGTGGAGTGTTCACCCCAGAGCTGCTGCTGACGTTCTGTCTCACAGGCTCTCTGAAGCTGCTTCCCTCTAGCATCTTGATATATTAAGATATTTTTTTCCTTTCTGCCTCCAATTCCTGCCTATTTATCTCCTAGGTGGCGTGTACGGTGACAAGCGAGGCAGAGCGACGCATCTGTAAACAGCAACAGCTCTGCCACCCTGACACGTCCCCACTCAGTGCCGTCTGGAGCTGAGGTTTCAGCATGGGGAGGGAGAAGAGGAGAGATAACAGCATGTTGGGAACATGAGCCCTTAGCGCTCAACGATGGGACACTTAAAGTCAAGGGAAGTGGTAAAACATGAGATCACGGATGGATGTGGCATCTCCATCCTGCTACTGCCCCCAGGATGAGCGCTGGTTTGGGGATGGCCAAGGGCGCTGCTGCCATCTGGAATCATGGAATGGTTTGGGTTAGAAAGGACCTCAAAGTCCATCCCATTCTACCCCCTTGCGTTGGGCAGTGACGTCTCCCACTGGATCAAGGTGCTTGAAGCCCCATCCAACCTGGCCTTGAACACCTCCATCTAGTGCTTCCGTAGGAAAGCACAGGATGTATCCTCGGCTGGAACAATGGAATGATCTGTCCTTGCTTTCAGCAGAAATGAGGCAGTTAACGAAGGATGGGCATCTGACCTGTTGGTCATTAAGCTCCTCTGCTGTGCTCCACGTGAGTTTGCTTGCTGATGATGTGTACCTAGCAGGTCAAGCAGGAGTAAATCTAAGCACACACTTAGGATCGAGCATGTATATGTTTTAGAGAAATGCATCCTGAGTAGCCAGGGGGTCAATTCAGACTTTCCTCTGCCTTTTTTTCTGTCAGGAGAATGCCTGCTTAATGAGATGGTTGTCTTCACGGAGAAAAAAACAGAGTCCTCGTGAAAACCAAGGTCTTTTGGTATGAAGCCACAACGATTCTGGAGAGATTTTAAACAGAAGTGTAGTCTGTAGTTAATTAATTTCTTTTTCAATCCCCTCCATCAAGAGAAGAAAAATACACTCATGGACTCTACAGACACCGGTTTCAAGGCAGGGTAGCTCCTCTTAAATTAGTTATTTGTGGACTATTGAGATTTAGTAAATGACCTCAAAGACAAGCCTCCCACACTTGTTTTCTGTCTGGTATGCAAATTATTTTAGGGAATTTAGGTCAAGAGCCAGCATGAGTGGGGCTGGGAGGGCCTGAGCAGCACTGGGATGGAGGAAAGGTAGCTTGGCATGGAAATCCCCAGGTTGTTTGCTCTGGTGAGAGAAGATCTGGAACGGGAAGATCCTCTGGGGATGTGAGTAAGTGGTGCAGATTCAGTCCTGCCTGGACTCTTCCCCCTCTCAGCTGTTGCTGATGGCAGGTGAGGAAAGGAGCCTGCGTGCTGCTTGTCCAGGCTGACTCCGGGGTGGATGTGATGCAGCCCTGCTGTTAGGGTGGCGTGCGAGTCGGTGGGTGCTCAGATGTCAGAGGATGCATAACACCTGGGGGAGGCTGATGACAGAGCTCCCACCGGCCTGACAGATGTGTCCGGTTGCGGCAGCCAGCTGCATCCTTGCAAACAGATGCGCTCTGTGCTTTTACGAGGGCCAAGGTTGCAGCCCGTTGACAGGAGATGCTGTTTTTGCCAGAGAGCCTAGAGGCATCCCCAGAGAACGCTATGAAATCATATTTGTGGAGATCTGTGCCAAGGAGGGACTTTAGATTAGCACACTTGGCCACCTTGGGGTCGGAAGTCTTTATCCTCCCCAGAAGCCCCGAGCCTGCGTCTCCCTCCCGTCGCTGCCCTCTCTGCCGGTATTGAACGAAACTTCGGTTTGAAGCAGAACATCCTGCCCTGGGATTTGTTTGTACTTTGTTAAACCCAGCACCTGGGGATTCTTTCTCTGTTTGCTTTCAAAGACCTAGTTTCACCTTCCCCTTGACTCTGGGATGCCAATTAAGTAGCTTGAAGCAGGGAGGGTTATTGATTAGGCTCTAATTGCTTATCTCTCCATGCTGTCCAAGTGAAATGGGCTGTACGGAGATGCACCGAGTGAAATAGAGATGTGGCTGCCTGCCACTCGGATTGAAACGTACATTGTTCCTCAACACAAGGGCTGCAGGGCTATTTTTGAGCTATTGTTTCTCAGTGGTGCTGCCTTTGTCTTCTCTTCCAACCTCGCTGCCTCCAGCAAGGCCCCACGTTGTGATCAGCCAAGGGTGCAAGGGCGGGGAAGGGCGCTCCAGCTCATTTGCTGCTGCGAGCACCTCCCAAACAGCCAGTGCTGCAGCAGGGGGGACAGTTAGTGTAAATTATTTGGTAATTCATTTCCTTCCAGCTCAGAACCAGTGCTTAGCATTTTCAAGGTATCATGGAACTGGATGGGCTTTGAGGTCCCTTCCAACCCAAACCATTCTATGATTCTATGAACTTGCTGGTGAGGTTTTGTTCCCAGGGAAGCTCTTTTCTTTGTCCAAGCAGGTCCCAGAGGTTGCAAGCACTCCTTTCCAGATGCGCTGCACCTTTGGGACAGACAGAAAACATTGGAGAAACTGCTGATGACAAGTGCTGCCCTTCATCCTTGGGGGATTCTTCATGTGCGTAAGTGGAAACCAACAAATACTCGGGAGATAACAGCAGGTACCTTCAAGGTGGCTTCAAGAAGCAGTGCAGATACAGGAGGATTGAAGATGGTAAAACCGTTCTTAGGCAAATCTTTAGTTTTCAGATCAGATCTGCATATTTATACCTTATCTTCATGCGCTCTTAATCCCCGGTTGCAATGGGACATGAGAATTGCCGGCTAGTGCAAGCTCGCGCTCTGTGCAATTTCCTGTTGTTAATGCAGCTCGGTCCCTTGTTTCGATTCCAGTCAAATCATGCCAGTTGTCTTTTCTGAAGTCATTGTTCTGCCTTAAAAATACCCCCTACCTCTGGTTCGCAAAGCTTGTGAATAAAGAGCTCTCTCCAAGGAGCTGCTGAGCCAGGCTGCACAGCCAAGTGAGCCTGGACCTGAAGGGGCATTTCCATCACTTGAGTAGCTGCCAGTCCTGCCGCTCCGAGCACAAACACGGCTTCAGATGCATATAGATGTGGAGTCTGGCTTTATTTATCCAATCTTCATCTCTAGATAGAGGATTGCAACAAGGTAAATTGGTTTTTAGCACTCAAACCCCCCAAATCTTACTGTTCTTGTGAAGGAGGCAAAAGCTGGGAACTCTTTGCCAAAGAACGTTTTTGAGGTTTTCCTGTATCACAACTTCTTACTTATGGGTGTTCTAGGAAAATCAGCATTGGTTGTCAGTACAAATGCCACATCAGCCGGGAATATATTTATTAACTTCATGTTCAGCCATCATGTAGTGTGATGTTAATTAGGCGATGATCAGATATGATGCTCCCTCGGAGGGGACGTGACCTGGTTGAAGCGCTCACCTCAGCGAAAGGACTGAGGCAGTAAGGACTGAGGCAGCGCCAAGATGTGAACTTCTCTCGTGTTTCTGATGTTGAGTTTGGGCTTCAGCCCCGTCTCCTCCAAACCTGTCAACAGAGAGAGGCATCTGCCCTCGGAATCCTTACTGGCATCCTTTCTCTTACCTTGGTACCCACTGGCAGCCTTCCTGTAGCCAGAGCCGAGCAGATTGTCCATCTGCCTCCCTCTCTGTACCTGCATTTATCTGCAACACTGGTAGATGTAGGTATGGAAATATTTCTTTGTGAATAACACGTAGGAATTGTAATAAAAAGCTAGGGCTGAGGTGTGTGTTATATCAAAACCAAGTAAACGAAAACCAACAACAAGAAAAAAACCCCAAGGGATGCTTTCCTGGATGAATGAAAATCCAGATAGTACTGAGCCAGTAGCAAAATAAGCCAACAAATCACTTTGCAGCTTCTGTTTGTGTTTGTTCCAATGCGAGTGGATTTTGGGGGGGGTGACAAGAGTGAGACACTTGTCACCTTTGTCCCTTCCCGGATGGAGGCACCGGTTCCCAAATGCCAGCAGTGAGTTCTGGCTGTAGGAGCTCTGCTTTTTCTTGTGCCGGGCTTGCTCATTCCTCAGCAAAAATGACACAAAATCAGCAAAAGTTGCATTCGGTCCCTCTGGAGGCTGGTTCTTCTGCAGGTGCTCTGGGGGTGGGCAGCACGGCGAGGTGAGCTGTGGGGAAGGAAGGGAGGGCAAGGCGTGGACTTTGAGAAGATGGGCTGGAGGACAGTAATGGGAAAAAAACGTTCTGCTTTTTTTATAAGCAAGCAAAGCCTGAAGTGGCAGAGGTGGCTCATTTCTGCCGAGCTGCCTCTCTGACAATAAACACATTGAAGTGTCGGTGTAGGGAGCAGCGAGTTGTATTCCTGAACCTCTTTGGTATGTAACAATGCATTGTGCTTCATACATTTTCAAAAGAAAACTGTTTCTCTTCTAAAGATCTCATCCCACTTTGCAAAGACTCTTTATTCCAGGTTTTTTTCCTGAGTCACAAAGTGAGAGGGGAGGTCAGGCCATCTGCACTCAGGCTGCAGACGATCCGGAGAGCATCCTGGGCAGCTTAACCCACTGGTGTGCAGTTGTGTTTGAATTTGCTGTAACAAATCCCCTGATGAGCTCCTATCAGCGAAGTGCGCGGAACAGACACATCGTTAGGTTAAAAATAGAAATTCACAGTCACAAAGTCTGTGTTACCTGGTAGTAAATTAGGTCTTGGCCCTTCCTCACACCTGCAGCTCCTCTTGCTGCCTGCAGGTGTGGAAGGAGCTGCCCCTTTTGGCATCTCCGCGGGCACAGCAGAATTCCGTGGCTCACCTGGGGGCGCGCGCTGCGTGCCACGGCGTGGGGAGGGCAGCAATTCCCACTGCAGGCACAGGATAGAGCAGCACCTCGGAGCAGGCTCCCAGCTCGTTTTCTTGCCGGGGCACCTTGAGCCAGGCGGTATTGCTGGGATGGTTTTGCCTCTCTGCTGGGAGATGATCCTAAAGGCACATTTTATCCCGTGCAGGCTGCTGGCGTACGCGCACACGTGCAGCAGGCGTTCGCTGGAACTGGCAAGCTGGAAGAGGAGCAGTGTCCGCAGGGAAATAGATACTCCCTTGTTGGTACCTTCCTTCCCTCTGCTGGCAGTTTCTTTGCACGTATCACAGCTTTCAGCCTGCTGCCCCTGAGAGCCAGAGAGAAAGATAAAACATTCTCATCGCAGCGCTGTTATTTTTCTTTCAAAGGCCTCTCACGCTTTCGTATATGGCTGTTGATATCGAGAGCTAGAGATGTCACAGATCTGGATGTATGGATAGAGATGTACAGCTGGGCGTGACAGCCGGGTGTCTGACTCTCTTCCATTTCAAAACGTGATCCCTCTTCTCCGCCTGCAGTTTGATCTCATGCTGCTTCTGACTCCTTTTTCAGTGGGCCTGGGAGCTGCGTGGAATTTGAGGCTTCGTTTCCAATGAGTTTGTCAGGTCTCAGTCTGCAACACTGAACACATTAGTGGAATCAACACTAGTGAGCATTCCTTGACATTAGATGTCAGCACATGGCACTTCTTAGGAACTGAGCTGTCCTCCCGCTACAATAGCTTTTCTCCTTAGTAATGCGAGGTCATGTGTTGGATTTGTCGTAGAATCATAGAATGAGTTGGGTTGGAGGCCACCTCAAAGCCCACCCAGTTCCAACCCACTACCATGGGCAGGGACACCTCCCACTGGATCAGGGGCTCCAAGCCCCATCCAACTTGGCCTTGAACCCCTCCAGGGACGGGGCAGCCACCCCTGCTCTGGGCAGCCTGGGCCAGGGTCTCCCCACCCTCAGAGTAAAACCTTTCTTCCCAAGATCTCATCTCAATCTCCCCTCTTTCATCTTGAAACCGTTCCCCCTCATCCTCTCCCTGCCCTCCCTGATCAAGAGCCCCTTCCCAGCTTTCCCGGAGCCCCTTTAAGTGCTGGAAGCTGCTCCAATTTCTCCCTGGAGCATCTCTTCTCGAGGCTGAACAACCCCTCCTTGTCCTTCTGGTCCCACGCAAGGCATTGTGTGGAATTGTCGTACGGCAGAGAGAGACCCCCGGCTCATCTCATGGGCAATCCTCTTATCCAGAAGGCAGCTCAACATTCGCCTCTTGCACCGGTGTAAATCAGGAGCGAGGGGGTTTGATTTGATTGCTGTGACTATATTCTTATACTCGGTGCAGTTAGAAATAACGGCACCAAACTCAACGGGAGGGATTCTCAGCTTGGCATTGCGAAAGGAAGATGTGGCAGAGCAGGCACCAGGCAGGTCCCTCTTTGGACTGGGCTGTGGTTCTCTCTGCAGCACCAGCATTACCAGAGTTTTTCCTGCTGTAAGTCTGAAGAGGCAGAACTACTGCATGTACAGCTGGAGCTGATGAACCTCCGCACCCTCCCTTCTTGTTTCATGTTTAATTAGCTGGCGTGGGAAGGATGGATTGGATAGAACAAGGAAGCAGGAGGGAGAAGGAAGGTTAATCTGTCCTCTAGCCGTGCTATTCCTTCTTCCTTGTGATCTCCTGTGAAGCAAGGAGATGATGTGTCCTTTGAAGTGCAAAGTACTCCCCATCCTTCTCCCCACAGTGGTCCTGCTCCTCCTCCCAGCCTCAGCCCAGCTGCTTTCTGCAGAGCTGCTTATGGTTGAGGTGCTATGGAGATGTCCTCAGGTGGGACGGATGAGAGGCAGCATTTGGGGACTGGTTTTCCTAAGCCCCCTCAAAGCCATGTCCCTGTTCAGAGAGTCCTGAAATATCGGGGCGCTGCCTACATTTGGTGCGAGGAGCTCATGGTTCCTGAAGCAGGTGGAAGGGTTTGGGCTGGGAGGAGTGGGAGGCGGTGGGAAGGGGCAGGACACTGGGCAGGGGAGGGCAATGATGGTCGAGGTGCACAGCTCGCACTGGTGCTGGGAAGCCCTGGGGTTACCTGGGGTCTCAGCGGGATCTCAGGTTTTACAAATGGCCTCGAATCATGCCATGGCAGGTTTAGATTAGGTTTTGGGAAAAATTTCTTCACTGAAAGGGTCCTTAGGCACTGGAACAGGCTGCCCGGGGCAGTGGTGGAGTCCCCATCCCTGGAGGGGCTCAAAAGCTGGGCAGATGGCTCAGGGATCTGGTTCAGTGGTGGATAGATACGGTTGGACTCGATAATCTCAAAGGTCTTTTCTAACCAAATGACTCCGTGAAATGGCAGCTCAGTACCCCGAGCTGGGTTTTGTAAGAAGAATGAGCTGAACTCCCTCTCACAGCAATCTCCAATAGCTCCTCAGTTCTTCAGTAAACTCTTCCTGAACAACAACTTGGGGATATCGAGACAGGAGGAGGGGGCTGTCGCGGCACGGCATAACGAACAGCCCTTTCCCCAGGACCCGTGTTCTCCCCAAGTCATAGTAATTGAATTGTTTTAATATTAATATCTTCTCTGGAGCTGTGCTGATGGGAGGGAGGGAGCGATGTTTCTTCCAAAATAGTCTTAAGCTAATGCAGAAAGTATGAATAAATCTCTCAGAGATTATAGCCCCTGGAAAGCTCCTGTGAATATCGGGAAGACATCCTTACTGCTATGGGAGGTTTGATTGAATTACAAATTTGAGGCAACTCCAAAGCAAAACTGATTAAGTCTTTTCATTTTCACTCTCCCGTTGTAGCTTTCTAAAGCGCTAAAGCTTTTTAATAATTAGAAATCCCCCCGTCCTGTTTGTAAGTAGTTCTAATTGGCATCGCCCTGTCTGTAAGTAGTTCTGATTGGCATGGTGTCCACACAGATGGTTTTGCACCAAAGCAGAACACTTGGGAAGCACAAGCCTGTTATGAGAAGCATTATTGTTCGTTATCTCCCTGGTTTGTCTTAGGGAGGATCACGCTGGGGTTTGGAGAAGGCATTGGAGAAGGAGTTGGTGTCCAACAGGTGAGTTGTGGGCACTGCAAAGGGTGATGGGGACCAGTCCCAGCTCGGCTCCTGACCCCACCACGCGGGGAACTGGAGGGGCACTGGGTACAGCCTCTTACACAGCTCTTGCAAACAGTTTTTCTTGGCTGGAAACAGCAGAGCCCCCATTGCCAGGGCACAAAGCGCTTGCAGAGGGGAAAGGAGGGTCCTGCCCTGTGGGGCTGGCTCCGCTTTTCTCATGGATGTGCATGAGCTGTACCTGCCCACGGCGGCTGCCGTGTTTGATTAACATTGTCACTGCGCCTGCAGAATCTATCTCAGTGCTTTGTAAAACATTGTCGGTGTAAAGACACTATAGAAATCACCTTATTCACTTCTCTTCTATTATACCACAGAAGATAAAAAGAAAGGAAAAGAAAAACCATTGTGCCGCAGAAGCTTCGCATCTCTTGCGGGGCTGTCTGCACGAAGAAGACAGCTGTGGTCTTTACCAGCCCTTGACAAGTGATTTTTCCAACAATCAGATGGGAGAACATGCTCTGTTAGGCTTATAATTGATAATATGGCACTGTTGAAATACGCCTGTCAGTTCTGCAGGTAGATAAAATTATACCATTGATATTTCATAACGGTTTTCACGGGCAGGATCTGAAACCGCGTCCTCCCCTTGGCAGATAAAAGGTGAGGCAGGAAGATGTGTCAGCAGGATCCGTCCTTCTGCCTCCGCATGGGAGAGGGGAGAGGAGCTGCCGGGCTGCGGTGCCGGGCTGGGCTCTGTGCGCATCACACGTGCCTTTGAAGCCTTTCCCGACAGAGAAGGGGATGAAAATGTCTATTGCAGAGGGGTTAAAATAATGAACGGGAAAATTCAAATGGTCTAACCCAAATCATAGCGCTGGGTTTTTTTGAAATGGAGAAGGTTGTGAACTATTGGACACTTCAGAAAGCGATTGATGTCTCCCTCCCTGGGAACGTTTCGAAGATGAGCTTTGGGAAGACGTTGCAGTGAACATCCCGGCTGACGAGCGGGATGCATCGTGCACCTCAGCTGGGAGGGGGACAGCCCAGGTGAAGGGGGCAGAGGGTCCTTTCAGCCCCCGAGGGTCCCTCTCTGCCCCTGCTCGTCTCGCGGCTGCTGGCTCCCAGGTTTCTCCTGCCAGGGAGCAACGTGGCTAATCCCACCAGCAGGATCCAGCAAAGCTCTTCAGCAGCACTGGGCTGGCTGGTGGACAACTAGAGTGAGGAGCTCTAGCTGCCTTTGAGATTGCAGGACTCAGAAAGGGTTCAGAACCCCTTATCTCCAGATTCCTACAAGACAATGACTCTCCTGGGTTGCACAAGGAGGTCCTCGCTTTCTCCAAGCTGTTGGTTCATCTGCAATCTCGCACACTTGCTGGTAGTCGAGAGAGAGAACACGTTTTATAGACCAGAGGGCTGGAAAGAGCTTGTGATATGGGAGAGGTGGAAAAGGGGACTGCAGAGGCTCTTGGTAGGACTTTGTTGGTGTGTGGGTTTGAGGAGACGTTGCTCCAGACCAGGAGGGGAGACAATGCGTGTGCTGATTTGGTGTCCTGGGAATGAAAATGAAAAAAACTAAAAAAAAAAGAAAAAATATGCAAATGGAAAGAAGTGATTCTGGCAGCCAAAGGAATAAATTATTCTCTTTTTGCTACTGACCAGGTGGAAGCAGCGTGTGAGCACCAGGCGAGGAGCTGGCAGGGCTCACGTTGCTCTGTGCCAGCCTTGGCTCAAGGGAAGGTCGCCTCTGCTTTCTGCCCTTCCCTTCTCTCTCTTCCCCCTCTCTCTTTCCTCCTTTCTTTTGCACGATACTCGAACCCATTGGCTGCAAGAGCTGTTAGGTGGCATTTCTGATGCCTCTTTCGCCCCAGGAGTCGTGCCGGGCACGGGGCGGGTGCTCGGAGCTGCCAGCTCCTCTCTGCAGCGCTGTCGGGGTGGTTGGCTCAGAGGGTTGTTCAGCCACAGCCTCACCCATTTAAATCCCCAATTAGCACCTTGCACCCAGACACCAGGGCCTGCCTGGAGCTAGCACTTTCTGCGCTGCGTCTTCTTCCCTTTCGTTAGTGTTATTGACTACATTTGGAGTCGCATTAAAGGCGCATTAGGTAATAGTGAACTCGGAATTCTCTTCAGGCTTGGCTGCACTGAGTGAAATTAAAGTTTTTGACATCCCCGTCCCCCTTCCCGTTTACCAGTTAGCCCTCCCCAAACTCTTGGAGGCTGATATTTAAAATGAACTCAGCTAAAATGAGGACTTTTGTAAGCAGGGGGTTTGGTGCTGATGATGGGAGCAGAGGAGGAGAAAACCCCAGGCTTCCAGGGCAGTCGTCGCTGTGCCCTGCCGCAGGGCAAGCTCTGCTGACCCCCAGAATCCAGGTCCCTTGACCTGATGCATTAACAATTTATTTTTTTCCCTCTGACTCCCTGACGAAGGTCCTGTTTGTGAGATATTTCTCCCTTCAAGCCAGAAAAGCCAGTAAATTCTGGGCTAAATCTGCAAATCCACAGCTGCCGTTGGTGTCTTAACGTGCTCTGCTGAGTAAAATGCAGAGCATAAAGATGTGAGTTTTAGCAGCGCTGTGTGACCAGGCTGCCAGGCTCTTAAACCCCCAATTTCCTGCCTTTTGATGGGTTTAAATCAGGATGGGCCTAATAATAATGATAGTTGGTACTTATATGCCACTTTATCTTAAAAGCACTGTGCAAACATTAATTAATTATAGACACAGACAGTGTCTGCAAATGTATAGCTGCAGATGTACGCGGCTTCAGAGCCGCACACAGCTTTCAGCCAGAGCCTCACAGCATGCAAAAGCACAAATTACAGCTGCTGCAGCCCCTCTGAGGGCAGAGCTGCTTTGGTCTGGCGTTCCCTGCTGGAGGTGGCCCCGAAAGGTGAGGGGAGAGCCAACCCGTGCCCCAGGCGTGCCTGCAAACACATCAGCGGCACAGCGGGACCACGGCAAAGCCCCTCCGGGTGCTGGGGTGCAGGCTTTCTTCACAGCTTATTGACATCTTCTTGGATGAAAGGAGGCTGGTGGTAGGTGATGCTGTAGGGTGCGAGGAGGCACGTTCCTTTGTGCTTCAGCCTCGATGAGGCAAAGCGGTAAGCGTGACGTCTTTCTGTGTCTCAGTCCTGGACCAGTAAAAGGCACCAGCCTCCTACTCCTGGCTAGAGGGACGGGAAGATTTGAGGTGAGCTCCTGTTTGGGGCTACCGGCTTGGCAAGACATAGAATGAGTAACCAACCAGCTCCTGCCTGGCTTGTTAGCCTCCTTATGTCTGTAGGTGTTACTTCTTCGGGGGATGCTGCGGTCCCTAAAATTTACAAGTGATGCAGAGATGAAAACTGCCCATCTCGTACTTCTCCAATTCCAACAAGCACCCCGATATGGCACAGAAGCTTGGCAGTTAGAAACTGCTGTACCAGCCCTCCTCTCCAAACCGATGCGGCGCGATTGGGATGTGTTGGGGATGCTCCGCGCTGGCCTGGAAGGGAGGGTGGGCGGCAGCAGCCAGGTAGGAAGGCAGGCTCTGTCTTCACAACCTTTCCCCATCTCTGACCACATGCCGGACATGCAAAAGATCCCTGTTTCCTTGGAAACGGGTTCTTTCTGCATGTGCTGCAGTGAGTCAGGAAAGTTTGCCTTCATCAAACCCCTATGGTGAAGAGAATAAGCTTCAGAGATGCTGTCCTAGAGACGGCAGCCTGATTGCTGCTGCTTTCCTGATTTACATCCCTTTAAGAAAAGGAAAATGAAAATTTCCCACCTGCCCCTTGCTGACAAGATCTCTCCTGATTCCTTGTGAGCCTTGACAGCGTCTGAGGGCAGGGGAAATCACTTCAATCACAGACACATCACTGAGCACTCCAAACCCACGTCCTCTCTGCAAGGCTTGGGCTGCAGACGCTGCTCCCTTGCAAACGGGGCAGTGAGGGCACCTCCCTTTGTTCCTCTTCATTTGTTTTCCATCGTCGAGGCAGGCTTTGAGACAAGAGACACAGAGGTGCTGCAAACGCCGTTCAACTCCAAATTCATAGAATCATAGAACAATTTGGGTTGGAAGGGACCTTAAAGATCATCCAGTCCCACCCCCTGCCACGGGCAGGGACACCTCCCATGGATCAGGGGCTCCAAGCCCCATCCAACCTGGCCTTGAACCCCTCCAGGGATGGGGCAGCCACCCCTGCTCTAGGCAACCTGGGCCAGTACCTCACCCCTCTCATCATGAAAGAATTCTTTATGTCCAGTCTAAATCTGCCCCTCTCCAGTTTATCCCCATTGCCCCTCATCCTATCACCCCAAACCTTTGTAAACAGCCCCTCCCCAGCTTTCTTGAAGCCCCTTCAGGTGTTGGAAGGTCTCTAGCCTTTTCCCCGGTCGCTGCCCGGGATGCAGCCGGAGGCTCCCGGGGTGATGCTGGGGTTGATGCTCCTGGTGCTGGAGGAGCACAGAGTTTGACCCTGGGTGCTGGGCCCTGGGATGGGTCTGCGGGGAAGGGAAAGAGCGAGGGCAGCCAAGTGCGGCCAGCGAGGCTGGAAGTGACGTGAAGCCCAAAGCCTGGGCGTGTGGGCATTTATCCCAGCATCTATAAGTGCTCCAGGCCAGCAGTTTGGAGAGACCTCATCAATATTTTAGCACTGGGAGGCTGAAAGGAAAACAAATGAATATAGGTTTGGGCCTTTGGGGCATTGTTGCGATCATCTCTTTAGAGAAAGAGTCGTTTTGCTGGTGCTGGCTCTGCAGAGCGTGGGGGAACGCGACGGGGAAGAGGCTGACGCAGGCAGAGCCCGAGTCGTGCCTGGATGCGGGTCCCAAGCATCCCCTCGGTGGTCTGAGCCGGGTGGGTCCTGCCGTGGCTAACGAGGGTGCTCCTGGCAGAAACATGCAAAAAAAACCCAGCTCCAAAGCCGCTTCGTTCATTTTCTGGCATTATTTCCATTAACATTTTGCTTTTGGAAAGAGGGTAAACAAATTTAAATACTCAAACATTTCTAATGAGGGGGTTTTGCTGCTGTTATTCAACCAGGATTTGCCAAACTAAACTGGTGATCAAAGCCCTGAGTTTGGATTCAGAAAGGGTGGGGAGATGCCATGAACACTTTTGTCTTTCTCCTGCGCTTGGTTTGACTGCCTCCACCTCCGAAGTCTTGTTTGAATTGGAGAGTGAAATTTAATTTGATTATTTTTTACAGCTAGAAAGCAATGAAGAATGAATAAATACTTTTTGCTGCACGTTTCATTTGAAAAATAGGCTAAAAACTACTGAATTAATGATTCGGGGATCGACGCTGTGAATTTTGGTTAATCGTTATTTTAAAAGCTGTGCTAGGGTGTTGCAAGCCGAGGAATATCATCAACTGTTTCAGTTGTTTTGCCATCGTAGTTGGACAGGACAGACACTGTAGAGGCGCCGTGGTTCTAGTACAGGGGTGCTGGTTCCCAGCCCGGCTGTGCCGTGGGACCAAACACCCACCCCGCGATGCGCAGCGTTGACCTGACCTAGGGGGTGGTTTAGAGCTTTTTGAGCAAATAGGGATGGAGTTTATGGAGCTGATGCTCAGTCGACTCCTTTGGTTTCGGTATAAATCCCAGGAGAGATCAGCGTTTTGCTTGAAAATCTTTGAGCGGCTCAAACAAAGGCGCGGATAAAGGGAAATGTTTGCACAGTCTCTTTGCAAATCAAATCTTTAACGTCGTGTGTTGCTCTGGAGAGGCGGAGGGGAAAGATAATCCCAGATTTTGACTTTGAGCTTGCAAGGCAAAGCTGTCCTTCATTGTAGAACCAGAGGGTGTTTCTCCTGCGACGGAACCGGAGGATCCGGAGTCCTGAGACGTCAAAGCAAATTACACCGCGCTCTGTTTCTCAGTCTGACTCCAGGAGGTTTTCGTCTCGTGCCAAGCGCAAGCAGAGCCTGAGCGTTTTGACATGTTCTCCTAATCCTGGGATTTATAAAGCACTTAGCGACACACACAGAAGTGATTCATTACTGCAGCAGCCTTGGATGCAAAGCAGGGAGCGCGGTCGGTGGCTGCTGCCACGGCCCTTCGCCTCCAACACCCAGCCCCGATGCTCATGCAAACACAGTGCTCTTTTGGGTTGTTTCTGGTGGTATCGCCCAACACAGAAGCTTCAGGACCATCAATGCCTTCAGGTCTGGACTCATCCGTCTCCATGCTGTATGGAAAAGGGAAGAACGTGGCAAGGGGCAGACCCAGGAGTCCCAGCCTCATCCGTGGGGCAAGGGTCCTGTGGTTTTATGAGTGCTGCTCGGAAACCAGGGCAGCATTTCACTTTTCCTTCTTTGCAAAACTCCTAATCCCTCAACATCTTGAAATTCCCAGGTGTCTGTAAATCTGAAACGCAGGCCCTTTCCTGGTGCTTGGAAACGCTGCTGTCTTGCACTAGAGGCTGAGTCCACAGGTAGCGAATAAAATCTTGTTTTTTATGGGTTTGAGCTGAGGTTTGGAGGTACAGAGGCGCCGCTCGGTATCTTCAGGACCATAAATACCTCCACAAAGCTGCTGTTTGGTAACCAGCCAGAGAGCTTCACCCAGCAGGTGGCCGGTAGCCAGCCCATGGTGCAGGGAACCAGCGTAACGTGGGCTCATTATCTCTGCCTTGCTCAGAAAGGATATTGTGATTTTAATAACTTCTTGGATCCATTTTTTCCCTGGTAGCTCTTGTTGCCTTGGATACAGGCTCTGGAGAGGCTCAGCCCTGCTAAAGATGGTAGATCATTTAAATGGAATAGAAGATGAGGTGTGGATTTGCAAACTGCTTTAGCTCTCGGAGAGAGCTGGCTGGGAGCGCTCCAGCAAAGCTGAGCTTCCTTGGGATCTGCCAGTTAGTTAGAAAGGGCGTTGTTCACGGGAATGTGGCATCAAAACTTCTTTTGGGATGATTGCAGCAGGCCAGGTGTGGTGTTGGATATGGCTGTGTGATAACGCCCGTCTGAAGAAAAGGAAGCTCTGAGGCTTTGGCAAGTGGCTTTGCACCGATGCCCAGGGCGCTGCGCCCAGGAGCAGAGCTGGATGTTGGCACCTTTGGACCCCTACTCTGCTAACAGCCTCTTCCTCCTTCACCACTGCCTCTGTCTTCACTCTGGGCTTCTCAAGGTCCCCCAGGACCTGCAGGGTGGTTTCTCAGCACGTGGCTGTGTCCAGTTCTCCTGGGTGTTGTGATTCAAAGCGTGATTCCCGCTTCTTCCCCATATTCCCTTTCTCCCACCCCGTTTACGCACGCTCCCTATCTGCAGATAACCCGTGCAAATCTGAGACATTCTCATTCCAGGCTGAGAGGTTGCCCACCCCTAAAGGTCACCAAAGCTATTAAAGAACAGCCCTGGTGCCCAGGGCTTTTGGACACCTCATTTGGCTTGCGTTGGTTGAATTTCACGCTGCTCTAGTTTTTGATTTCTACACTTTGAAAGTCTTTTGCTATGCTGGAGCAACCCTGCTCGTGGTGCCTGTTGTAATCAAATAGCTCTCACTTTTCAGAGATGCCTTTTCTTCTTTTAATGGCTCTGGGGTGTCCAGGCCCATCCTGATGGTAAACAAACTAAATTAATTGCCTTTGCTTCCTGGGCCTCATCATAAACAGATTTGGATATGACAGCTGCCTGACAAATCATTACGATCATTTGATCACTGTCAGAGTAAATCAGCCTGGTTTGAGACAATGCACTAAGCCGCGATTTGCTGCTGGGGTTACCGAGTACGAGATGCTAATGACGCTCCGCTCTCGGAAATTTGTTTCTTAATTGCTTTAGAGGAGCTCCTGGCCGAGATCGTAGCCTTGTTGAGTTGGGTGACACGGCAGAGCCCTTGGAGGGTCTGCAGAGCTCGCCCAGGCTGCGGCGATGCCGCTTTCCACGCCCGAGGGGGTGTTGGGTAGCAACACCCAGGCAGGCCCAGGAGAGATGTGTTTGTGGGGAGGTGACCATGGACCTTCAGGTCTTTGCGTGAGCACAGAGCCAGGGATCTCCTGCCGCTGCATCCCAGCTCTTGCATCCCATTCTTGCCCCTGTGCTGGATTGAGCTGCTCTCCTCCGTCTGTGCCAGCCTTGCCTGCCACGTCCCGTGGGAAGGATTCCTGGAGCCCCTGGAGCCCTCACCCCTCGTGCTGTCCTGGGGAGAGGGCGGCAGGGGCTCAGGAGACGAAGGAGGAATCATTTAGGGAGCAGCAGCAGAACAAAGAAGGAAAAGAAAATCTCTTTCCTCTGCTTAAAGAGAAATCTCAGCCTTCCTAGAGAGAAGAAAAGAAGAGGAGGGAGGTAGATGCACCACACAAAGAGAAGAAAATGGGCTGAGAAGCCACAAGGCGCTTTAAAAGCTCACACAGGAAACCAAACCCACTTTGATATCCCCTCTCATTGGAAACGTTTGAGGGTAGAATAATGCTGCCATGATTTATCACACAAAAGAATGAGAAAGTGAGTGGATCCGGGAGCTCCTTTCTGGTTCTTAGGACCAAAAAAAATCCTTTGTATTAAATTACAATGTATAACCAAAAAAAACCCCTTAATAAAGTGTCTATTTGCAGGCAAGTATTTGTTGAGCAGCGCCACGTGTGCCCTTCCAGGAACAGACAACTGTGAAAGCAGCAGCCGTCGTGCAGCAGAGGAGCCGCTTTCCTCGCTGTGCAAGAACATTTCTGCTCAGCTTGACCCTGTTACTCACGCCTCAGTCAAGGGCCGTCGGATGTCACAGAATCACACAGTCAGTTAGGTTGGAAAACACCTAATTTAAGATCATTGAGTCCAACCATCTTCAGCCTTTCAGGCTCAGGTTGGGGGTGGTTGGTCTCATGGCCAAGGGGAAACTGAGGCACACTCAGAAGCGTGTGAGCACCCATCTTCCAGAACGGAGATGCGTGCCCTGAAGCACTGTCTGTCTTAATTCCATCTGTCCTATTTGACCAGCAGGTCAGCTTCCTAGCCTTTATTTTATGCTTGTGACCTGCGCCTGGGGGTGCATCGGTGCCCGTGTGAAGCCGCTCGTGGCTCTTCAAAGGACGATGCTCCCTGCCAAGCGGGACGTTTGCATAGAGGCAAATCACCCTGCTTCTTCCCTAAATCCTGAGTGGGTGAGACCCGAATCCTTCACGGGAGGAGAAAAAAAACCTCAGCAAACTCTTTTTCCTTCAGTGTTCATCCAAATAGATGGCAGAGCAGGGACTGCTGAACAAATGAAATATGGAGCTGCATCACCATCAACTTTTTCAACAAGGAAATGTTTCTTAGGCGCTGTGGGGTTTTTTTTCCCTGCTGAAGAAAAAAAAAAAAAAAGTGTTTGAAATGAACATTTCTTAAAATGATGAAAAAATCAATATTATGAAAATAAATGCTTAATTTTTCATTTAACATGCCCCCATTTTTTAACTTTCAGATTATATTTGCAGTAATTTGACTTTTCTGCCTGTCATAAACGAGCTGTACCAGAGTGTCTCTCTGGCTGGGAGGCTGTGTTGGTATCTCAGTCTCTCACTGTGCTCGGGAGTGATGTAACAGCTCCAGAGCACGATATATTCAAGCTTCCCCGGGAAACAGAATGAAAAAAACTTCAGTCCATGACTGTTGGAGCCCCACGTCTTCTCCCCATAAAGGAAGCAGCCTAGCGTGGAGCCCACCCCTGCATCTCCACCTGGGGCTCATTTGGTGTTTGAATCATAGAATCATAGAATGGTTTGGGTTGGAAGGAACCTCAAAGCCCATCCAGTCCCACCCCTGCATGGGCAGGGACACCTCCCATGGATCAGGGGCTCCCAGCCCCATCCAACCTGGCCTTGAACCCCTCCAGGGATGGGGCAGCCCCCCTGCTCTGGGCAACCTGGGCCAGGGTCTCCCCACCCTCACAGGAGAACGTTTCTCATCTCAATCTCCCCTCTTTCAGCTGAAAACCATTCCCCATCACGCTCTCCCTGCCCTCCCTGATCCAGAGCCCCTCCCCAGCTTTCCTGGAGCCCCTTTACGTACTGGAAGCTGCTCTGAGATCTCCCTGGAGCTTCTCTTCTCCAGGCTGAACAACCCCAGCTCTCTCATATGGGGGGTGAGATTCCCCTCCCTTCGCCCTGCTGGTCACACTCTTTTTCTCTGCTGGGGTTTTGCAGCCGTCTCAGCATTAGCATCAACCTTGCTGAGGATGCTTGGGGCTGGCCAGGTCCACGTGGGCCACTGATGTTCTTCGAGGTCTAAGGTGCCTCCAGAGCAAATCTCCTAGTAAAAAGCAGATCCTGCCTCTTCCCGATCCCCCTCCTCTGTGTGATGATCCAGCGTTGTCTGAACACACACGCCGTGATCTCTTTTAAATGGAAGCATCAATCCTGCCAGGGCAGCTTTGGCCAAGGTTGCCGTTACTTGTAACCAGAGCCTAATTCTGCTCCGGGCTCCTCTGATTTATCTTTATTCCCTGCATATGCAATGAGGTGTAAAGCAGCTCCTGCCACCCTCAGCATCACCTGGGCTTGATTTGTTTCAGCAGGAGTGTGCTATTTTTTTTCCTTTATCCTGAGCAAAATGTGCATTTGAATGGGATTAAATCTAAACCCCTTCAAATGCTCCATTCTGACCGGAATGCAAACAGTCCCTGCAGAGCCAGCAGTGGCTCCAGACGGCTGGGTGAGGGTGACAGCTGGGTTATGGCTCAAAAATATTTTCAATTGCAAAACAAAACTGGGAAGAGAGACCTTAAATGATGTGAAAATAATACTGTTTGAATTAATGTGTCAGCCCTGATGGATGCTTGTGCTACCCAGAGTTTTGAGAGGGCTGTGACGGCTGAGGTATTACCAGGTGAGATTTACCTACAGCCCATGACTTCTAGTCAGCAAAATCTTAGATGAAAACCCATCCTTCACTCTACACTGACTTCCAAAGAATATTGAATCAAGATAAAGACCTAGAGGGCCACATACACAAAGGTGTTTTGGCATCTAAGTGCCATTAATTTCAATGCAAGTTTTGGCATTTTCAGATATTATCTTTGATTTAGTCAGGTAAAGGAGGGTCAGTGCTTACCCGCAGCTCGCTCGGTGCTTGAGTGCAGGCAGGGTGAAGGTCTGGGCTGTGCACAGAGCTTGGCCCCAGGGCTGCCAGGGAGCAGGGCTCCTGGAGCTCTCCTGGGGCTGGTGGCTGCAGGGGCTCTGCTGTGCCAAGTGTCTGGTTCCCAGCTTGTCTTCCCCATGCTCGTTTCAAAGCTGCATATTCAACTGTGTGTCCTATTGCACATTTGTCTTTTCCTCCACCCAGAGCGAGGGAATGAACTATACATGCAGCGGTTAAAGCCTGCAAGGTCCTGGAGTGACTAGAGTCAGGGATTCAGCTCGGAGATGATCCGAGGGCTGGAGCACCTCCTGTACGAGGACAGGCTGGGAGATTTGGGGTTGTTCTGCCTGGAGAAGAGAAGGCTGCGGGGAGACCCTAGAGCAGCTTCCAATGCTGAGAGGGGCTCCAGGAAAGCTGGGGAGGGGCTCTGGATCGGGGAGGGCAGGGATGGGATGAGGGGGAAGGGTTTCAAGATGAAAGAGGGGAGATTGAGATGAGATCTTGGGAAAAATTGTTTTGCTGTGAGGGTGGGGAGGCCCTGGCCCAGGTTGCCCAGAGCAGGGGTGGCTGCCCCATCCCTGGAGGGGTTCAAGGCCAGGTTGGATGGGGCTGGGAGCCCCTGATCCAGTGGGAGGTGTCCCTGCCCATTGCAGGAGTGGGACTGGATGGGCTTTCAGGTCTTTCCAACCCAAACCATTCCATGATTCTATGAATCATAGAACAGAACAGTGCGTTCTTCCCTGAACTTTGTCAGTCATTAATGATTGGGCAGAGCAGGAAAGGAAATCGGGTTTTTAACCCCTGTGATTTTACAGGGCAGTAATTTCTTTCTCCCCTGAACTCTTTGTGAAAATACCGCTGAGGCTTTTCAGCTCTTTTCAGCAGAGAAATCACAGGCTGCTCACAGCACAGTGTCTCCTGCCCCTTGGGCTGGGAGAAGAGCGTCCCGCAGCCAGTGCTGGCCACGCATCCCAGGGCAAAGGCAGCGAGAGGAGGGCATCCCAGCCTGGAGGACCCGCGTTCACCAGCTGCAGGCTGGAACGGCATCAGTCCACGATAGGCAAGTCCCCCTCGATCCCAAGTGTGGGTCACTGCTGCCCTGCTGGCTTCTGTGAGGTTGATGTGACGTGCTCATGAAGCTGGAGCAGGGGTTTGCTGGTTAGGACCTCACTGGTCCATGGGGCACCAAGGCCTCAGCTTCTCCATGCCTTAGAAAATGTCATCTTGGTGTCTTTGAAGTTAAATTCATGCTTTGCTGGCTCAGGGCCTGTAGGAATGCTAAAAAAAAAAAAAAAAGCATTAAAAATACTTGGGGGAAAGAGACAGTTTAACAACTTTCTCTTCCTACCCACTAAACAATTACCAAGCGGATAGAGAAATAAATAAAACATCCCCATAAAGAGAGACATGCAAAGGAAATTAAACACCTTCTGTTCACAGCTGGTGAGCTCCCTGCCCCGAGGCAGAGCTCGCTGGGGGCTGTGCCTGCTGGAGGTGAAATCCATGGAGCTCCTCAGTGCCTTGCCCGGAGCAACTGGAAAGCTGAACGGCAGGGGTGGCAGCTGTGGTGGGTATGGACTGACCACTGAGTTGCCACTCGCATCCTGTGTGAGCTCCAAGTTGAATTACCTTAAACCTGTTGTATCTTCAAAAAAAAAAAACCTGGTTTGCAATGAAATTAGCTCCTTGGTCCAGTGGGAGACGTCCCTGCCCATGGCAGGAGGTGGGATTGGATGGACTTTGAGGTCCTTTCAAGCCCAAGCCATTCTGCAATTCTGAACACGGAGCTGTTCCAAGTTCTTTGCACCATTAAGTGCTTCGAAATTGTGATACATCATGAAGAAGTGGAGCTGAGACGGGTCTTAGAGGGTTTGATGTTCTGTAGAGGCTGTTGGGCAGCACACAGCCGTGGCCAGGCAAGCTCACTCCCCGCAGCAGATGCATTTTGGACCCGTGCAACCAGCGGCCTGCAATGCTAAGGGAGGTCTTGACGTCCAGATGGGAGAACAAAGGCATGGTAGAGTTGATGTACTTGTTCTCAGTGAACTAGAGGCTGATCCAGGGAAGAAGCATCGGTCTAGTCCTACCACCAGCCCAAGGTCACACCACCCACCCTCTTAGTCCGGTCACTGCAGACTCTCAGTACTCACAGGGAGCACCAAGACCTGCGGTCGTTATGTGGAGTAGTTGTGGGTGGCCACCTAATGAAGTTGCTCTTGCTTTTGTCTCTCCAGGTCAGAGGGACCACAGATTCTGGCCGGGCAGCTCTGTCCCAGGGCGTCCCCAGCCCCAGTTGACTCCAAAATGTCAAAGCCTTGGCTCTGGCACAGCTGCAGAAGGGAGAGAAAGAGGAAAACGTGTGCGTATTAAAGAAAGAAAATCCTGAAAGACTATTGATAGAGGATGCTTCTTATTGCCGGGGAGGAAAAACACCCGAAGAAAAAATGAGGCTGTGTTCTGTGTAAAGCTCTTCAGAGGCCGAGACGAATATTTTCTATTTGAACGTGTAGCATTTAAAAGCCAGCACTTTCTCCCCAGCAAGATAAGTAAAGTTTTTATTTGAGACTTGCAGTATCTTGGCTCGGGCAGCTGCGAGGAGCTGGGTCCCTGGGAGCCCGGCAGCGCAGGCGGGCGGTGGAGGGGAGCTGTGCTGCTGCAGCAGCCTCGCAGCTTCTCCTCTGCCCCTTCCCCCCTCGCCGGCTGCAGAAAAATACCTGAGAAGCAAAGAAAATAGGGGAAGGAGCAGCCTGGGTGCTGGCTTGTTTGAGAGTGGGATGAATTTCAAAATCACTCCCACTCCACTTGCTTCTGCTGGGCGTTCATGAGACGTGGAAGGCCATGGGGTCACAGTCTCTGCTCTGTCTTCGTGTTTCATCCCACTGTCCATCCATGGCTCGTCAGAGGGGTTTTTCCATGTAACTCAATAGCAAGAAAGGTCTTCATAGTCTTTCTGGCATCAAGGTTAAAACTCTGCCCTGTTTGTTCTTTGGGATTTTTCTTCAGTTTTTCAGGATTTTTTTAGCAGGTTTTTGATCATTTATATTTAAGATCTGAGGATTTGGCTTTCTTATTGGCTAGAGTTCACTGCCATGTGTCTTTAAAGCCCATACTAAGTAGGTGCTATTTTCTTTGTGCAGGACTGAGGAGCAGGCACAGGCAGGAGCTCCTTGCACCAAGGAGCCGGTGCCGGCGGTGAAGTAGCAGCCCCATGGCGCGTTTTACAGCAAGGGGTAGGTCAGCTCAGACCTTTCTTTTTGCAAAGAGCTTGCCGAGCCTACAGGCTCCTTGTTGGTGTTTTTCTTTCTTAATTGGCTTCAAGTGCGGATGTGTGGATGTGCATGTGCCTGCCTCCCTCATCAGCGGCACCCCTGGTATTCAGCAGAGTAATTAGAACATCTAAATCTTCCCTATATGTCATCTAGACTTTGTAAAATGAACTGTGATTACTGGCATCAGCCTGCAGACGTGCCGGATCCCACCCCAACTCCCGATAAGCATAATTGCTCCTCATTGTTCCTCTGGAAAGTCTTGTGCTCGCTGCCATGCACGAGCTCCTTCCTGCTCGCTTTTATATTAGTGAGGAGTTAAATGACTTTGGCTTTTGTTGACTCTGGGAGGATTTATGAGGAGTTGCGCACAACTGAAATCAGAAGTGCTTCTTGATTGCTGAACGAACAAAAGCCCTGGGTTCGGTGATGGCTCTTGAAATGAATCCTTGGTCTTCTCCTCCTCCGCTGATCCCTCACCGGATTCGGCAGCAGGTCAAGCTGGTTGGGGTGCAGTGGGGAGACCCGGGTACAGCCCGTGGTGGAGCAGTGTCCTCTCACATAGAGCCTGGAATCTCCCCAAGGGCATAAATATAGCATCATAGAATCACTAAGGTTGGAAAAGACTTCTAAGCTCATCCAGTCCGGCTGTCAGCCCAGCCCCGTCGTACCTGCTAAACCATGTCACAAAGTGCCACGTCTACACAGCTTCTGAACCCCTCCAGGGCTGGAGACTCCCCCACTGCCCTGGGCAGCCTCTGCCAGGGCTTCACCGCTCTTTCTCTAAAGAACTTTTTTCTATTATCCAGTCTAAACCTCCCCTGGCACAACTTGAGGCCATATATATGCGTGTAGATAAATGTATCTATTTACTATAGTCAATATAAAAATAAAACACCGCATATAAAAATGTAAAAGTCCAGGCTGTTTGGAGGGGTGGGTTTTATGCCCTGCCCCACAGGAGAGCGTTTTTTCTACAGGCTGAAACACAACTTTGAGCACAAGTGGCCGTCGCTCGGGTTGGCCTCGCCGTGCTGTGTCACCGAGCGGCCGTGGGATGGTGCCAGTTCCAGGAATGAACCGGGAGCAAGGGAGGCCAAGGAACGGGTATTGATCACCATTAGTTTCTTGTTAAATGAGGTGCGGTATTGACCACAGCCATTTCCTTACCGCATGGGTAAGCAGAGTGAAGAAATAGTGAATTTTTCTTTCTGTGGTTTCCTTTTCCTCCCCTTCCCTCTCCCAGCCCAGGTGGCACGCAGAGGTTAACCCCGTATCTGATCTTGCCAGCTGTCTCTCACATCCCTCCCTTTCTCTGAGGATTCTGGGTCTCTCGCACCATTCCCAATTAAAACAAAAAGCCAGGGAACTAACTTAATTAATGGCTTTGCTGACTGGACTCATTAATGGCATCTCAGCATCATGGCTGCTTTTCTTTCCGCTTTCAGGGGCGATATTGATTGCGCTTTTAATTTAAATCTTGGACAAAATCCTTCATTTCTCTTCCCAGCTGTCCAGCGTGGCTGGCCGTGAGGAGCTGGGATTTGGGGACGTGGCGCAGTGGAATGGTGACCAAGAGGGATGAGGAGCCTTGGGCAGCGGCCAAGCGCAGGCGATTCCCTCCCAGCTCCCAGCGGAGGGTGTCCAGGGTCTGATCTGCCCTGGAAATCTGGTAATGGTGGGAAAAATGCTTCAAAATTCATCCAAGAGGAGGCAAGGGTGGCATTTTCAGCAGGGACGTGTAGTGCTCTGGTGTCTCTCTGCTCTCATTATATACTTCCCGATTGCTCTTATATATGCTTCAAAGGTTAATGTATGTTTGTGATGAGTGCACTTTGTATAAATGTTAATTAGCCCGGGTGCGATTTAAGGGATTCTTCCCTCAGTAATAAATGCCTTTTCTGTATTTTTAGCAACCATTTCTATCAGTACTTGCTCCGCTATTTATCCGGGAGGTGACTCGGGAGAGGCGGCTGGAGGAGGCTGCAGTTTGCTCTCTGTGAGCCGTGGGGGCTGCGGGGGCTCTGGGGAAGGTGCCCGGCTGGTGCCAAGGCTGCTGCACCCCAAAAAGAGCCACCCCGAGGCTGGGACCAGCCCAGGCAGCGGCTGGTGGTGGGACGGGACAGTTGAGTGTCACTGGGTGATCTGGGAACCAGGCACGGAAAACTCACCCAGGGTTGGAGCAGCTGGTTCTCGTGCCGGCGCTTTGCTGTGTTGGTGCAGGAGAGATGGATTCATGCTCCCCAAAAGCACAAAATGAAGTTCTCGGATTGCAGATCTGAGGTCCTTCCATCCTCAAGCGATGCCATGTCCAAAGTCCCTCTGGTTCCACTTCTGTGTGGTCTCATGATGCATCCAAAACGCCTGGGGATAGGGAGACTCAAGCCACAGACCTAATCTCTAATTTTTCTCGGTTATTCATGAATGCCCTTCCATTTGCAACATAGGGGGACAAAATGGGACTTCGATCAGTGGGAAGGGAGAGGCGATTTCCCAGCTCACATTAGCTGGTAATAATTGCTTTGAGAGCAGAGGTTTAATCTCAGGATTTCACACAGAAGCATCCCTCTCCGAGTGAGATTCCAGTGATGTGCGTGGTGGCCAGTCCCTACCTCAAGTGCCGCATCTGAAGTCTCCTTAAGGACTCCTTAAATCCAGAGTAGGGCTGCAGCTCCCGTGGTTGCAAGGAGCGTCTCCTCTGTCCGGCCCCACTGCCCGTGGGCGACTGCAGCACCCACGGTGATAAAACGCGGCTCAGAGCAGGCTCCCCCCCTTGCCTCCCCCAGAGAGTCTTTGCAATAGAGGTCAACTGAAGTCATTACACTGTAAAAATGAAGTTCTTTTGATTGATTGAAGGTTCCTCTTTAGCGCTTCAAATAAATGTGTTGGTTTTACTTGATGGAATGCTTTAAGGGTCCATTATAAAATACCCTTTTATATGAGAAATCATTTCTTTACATCATTTTTCTTTTCCTTAATTTTTGTGGAACGTAATTATCCTTTTTCCCCCTCACCTCCTTTACTTTTTAATTGATTTTTTCTTCCTTCTTTTCCTTCCCGAGTGCAAAGCAAGCAGCATCATTTAAAAGAACACAGAGATAAAATACAATGGTATGATGGATACAAGGGATGGAAGATGAGATGGGTCCATCCATCTCAGACTGTCAATGGCTCCCATTTCTCACTTGATTTCAATCTCCCATTTTCAGGATGAGCAAAGTGGGAGGACGTCGGGATGCTCAGGTTCCTACAGGGCATGGGAGGTTCCACGCCCCTTCCTCACGTTCGTGCTGGGAAAGGGGGGTTGTGAGGGTCCTTGGGGCCACCAGATCCCCTTTCCCTGCCAGTGCAGTTGTGTCCTGCCAAAGGGCAATGGAATAACTCCTCAGTGCACGGTTGTGGCACCCACACGAATGCAGAGTACTCGTCCTCACAATTAATTCCTCTGCCCTCATTTCTTGCAGAAGACCCCAAGTGGACTGAAAAGATGTTTGCTGCCTGTTCATACGGCGCTGCTGAGGAGGGAAAATGGGGACAAAAGGGAGAATGATCCCATTTGAGGCTGGGTGAGTAACGGCTCCCCGCTGCGGGGGAGGCTGCGGCAGTCATTATAACTCATGAGGAAGTCGTGGTAATGAATGACTGCATCCAGCTAAATCGAGACTAAATAGGACTGAATTACTGATGCTTGAGGCACAGCCTAATGCAAACCCGGGAGTAAACAGGAGCTCGGTGCCGGAAGGGTTGCTCTTGCCTTTCAGACCAGGTTACGTTGACATTGTCCGCATCTCGGAGCATCTTGCTGCTGATTCCGAGGATGTGCCAGTTACAGAATCACAGAGGGGTTTGGGTCAGAAGGGACCTCAAAGCCCATCCAGTCCCACCCCAAAACATTTTCCCTAAGATCTCATCTGAGTCTTCCCTCTTTCAGCTGAAAAACATCCCCTCTCATCCTCTCCCTGCCCTCCCTGATCCAGAGCCCTTCCCCAGCTTTCCTGAAGCCCCTTTCAGTGCTGGAAGCTGCTCGAAGGTCTCCTTGGAGCCTTCTCTTCTCCAGACTGAACAACCCCAACTCTCTCAGCCTGTCATCTTATGGGAGAGGGAAACTCTCCCCTGGGGAGCCGGCAGCTCCTTCGGCTGGGTTTGGCTTGGGTGTTTCTGTGGGGAGTTTCACACTAAAGCCCTGGCTTGCTCTTCTCCTCCCGTTGCAGTTCCTTCTCTCTGACATCTCGGTTGTAGTGACCTTTCAAGCAATAGTTTGGAGGGCCTGTCACTGCACCCGAGACCTCGCCGCCTTGTAAGCGATCGATTGTTTAGTAAATGGCTTCAGGTAACAGCTAATTGGGGGGGATGCAGACGGACCTCAAACATCGGCTGCGCAGGGAACGCAGAGGGTGACGTGTGCGGGTGGCTCATGGGAAGTGATGGTCTTTAAAGCTGGGCTTAAGAGATCAAACCGAACAAGCTCAATTAGTTCATTAATTGACTATAACCTTAATCACCAAGAGTTGCACAGCTCCGATCGGGAGGCAGCAGGGTGGCAGCAGCTGAGCGGAGGGTGCAGGACGTGCAGAACCCGCTGTGTCCAGCCAGGCGATGCAGCAGGGACCCCGTGTCCCTCCTGCTTGGCTCATACACAGGGAGAGGGCATCGTTGGTTTGGGAGATGGATGCAGCCTCAACTGCTTTGTGGGGGAGCCTTGTTGATGTGGCCGTAGACAACAGCAGGAGAAAGGATCCTGAAGTCAGTTGGATTTGCCACGAAGTGTGATCAGGGTGCAGTGTCAGGCTCTGCCTCCTCCCTGGGTGCCGTAGTCAGATATGGTGGTGTTCTCTGCGTTAGAAAACCTCATCTGCTCTTTGTGAAGGTCACTCATCTCTCCTTCTGGAGCGGGGCTGGGTGTTTTCGTGCCTCTCAGCTCCTGCTCCAGGGCAGGAGGAGGTGGCTCCCTGTGCCACACAGTCCGAGCAGGGGACAATGTGCCAGGGCCAAGCTCGCTGCTCAGCAGAGCCAAGGGAACTGAACCAGACAACGTGTTTAATTCCCATATTAAGAAAAAAACGTCCTGGTGTCTGCTGGTGCCCCCGGGGATGGTCACCACAGACCTCTGTGTCTGACGAGGTGCCAGTTCTCGTGCTGCACGAGTAATGCTCCTTGTCAGCTCCGATAAAACCTGAAATCTATCACCGGCCCTTTCCTCCAAAGGTTTTGTTACCAAGGAAAGTAATTACAATTTGTCCTTAATTCCAGAAGTGTGGCTAGAAAAGTGGCTGGGAGGAGGCTGGGGAGGAGGGGGCTGGTGCTGGGCAGGGTGGTGGCGGAGCCGCAGCTACCTGCCACCTCCCAGGGTCCTGAGCAGCCACTTTGGTGGCTATTGTAGCTGGAAATCATGTGGTGGAGGTGACAGAAAGCTAGGGAGGTGGCTGCCCTCAAGCAGGAGCTGCAGGGCTGATGCTGCGGGTGCTGGTCCTTCAGCAGCTCGTGGCCGTGGTGGGAAGGTGAGTCTCCCCTGTGAGCATCTCCGCAAAGTCCCTGCCCTGGGCTGGTCTTCTCAGTTGATGGAACTTATTTTCAACCCCAGTTGTTCAGCAGAAAGGGAAGAGCCCTCCCTCTGCCTCTGGATCTGATGTGATGAGACACCTGACGTGGAAGATGAATTGAGGGCTGCATCTGAAGTGCCAGGTACATAATCCATCCTAAATAGGCTTCATTAGTGATAACAATTAAAGTTACCATTGTGGATTGGATACGTTTTTTATTAACTTTGCCCTTGTCTGCAACTCAGATTCACCTCGTAATAATGAGCTGTGTCACTTCTGATCTATTTCTCATAATAACTCCTTTCTCCTCTAAACTGGGCAAAATATGATTTATAGGCAGGGTTATCGTCTCAGTGTCAGCCACCCGGCTCTGCCAGCAGGAAGGGGGTAGGTGTTGACCAGAGTTTACAGCCTTTCCTGGCTCCTTAGAGGGGGCACAAGCTGTTCTGGGATTGGGATTTGGGGTGATGTCCGTGGGCTCAGTTGTTCACAGGACAGAGAGGTGAGCTGGGACGGGAGCCTTCCCATGGGATGCTCTCCTTTCTGAAAGCCATCATCCCGCTGGAACAAAAGGAGTGAAACTCTGACGATTAAGTCTGGTGCTTCCCTGCCACCCGTGCGCTTCCTTTATCAAGGGATTTATTTATTTTTGATTTCCTGGTTTGTCTTTTGGAAGCTGAAGGAGATGGGATGGGGAGGGCTCTCGGGATCCTCCAGTGCTGTTGTCAGAGCAGGGCTCTCCGTGCACCAGGCACGTGGGGTGGCAGCTACGGGGACAGAGCTGCCTGGGCTCCCCTGCCGAGGGAGGATGCTCTGTCCTGGTTTCCCTTCAGGCTCAGGCACAAAGTGCAGGAGCTCCCAGGCAGGGTTTGGTGCAAACTTTCTCTGCTGATAGGGCTTGGCCCTTGCCTAGGAGAAGGCGCTACTGAAAACCAGCACCTGAAGCAGCTCTGAGGCCCAGATCACCAGCATCACTCTGGCTGGACGCGCCTTAATTTTTGTCCCATTCCTCAGCACGGAGCCTGCCTGAGTCCTGGCTCAGCAGTGGGACCCGACAGGCAGGGGTGCAGCCTGCCTACAGGTTATTTGTCCAGGATCAGCACATCCTGCCCTCTTCCCCCTCAGTCCCGTGTGGGTTTGTCTCTCCAGCTGGCTTGTTCTGGGAAAAACAAGCAGCAGGAAAAAAAAATAATGGAGCTGTGACAAATCTGTTTCCATCGGCCCAAGCTAAACATACTGTGATGCTTCGGGACCTTTCCTGATAATTGAAAGCGATGGGATGGCTCTTTGGTGGTGAGAATTCATGCCGTCGCTTGGCCTTACAGAAGCATCCTTGCCAGGCTGTGTCACTCGTTGGTGTCGCGGCTGGATGTGATCCCCTCCCTCCGCAGGACACATGCAGGGCACTCAGGGCTCTCTCCTGCCCCTGCCACCGCCTGTCCCTGTGCCCCTGGCCCCCCGTGCTGGCCTTTTCCCCGAGCAGCGTCACGCTGCACCGGCGTCACGTTGGAGGGATTCGCATCTGTCCCGAGCAAACATTTCCCATCAGCGAGGCAGCATCGCTGCCGGCAAGCGGTTACCGTGGCAACGCGGTTCCGTAACGGCCCGAGCAGATGATTATTGTTATTTATTATTTTAATCTCGCCCTGGTCCCTGCTGCGGGAGCCGGGGCGGCTGCTCCCTCGGAGCGTGGGAGCTGCCGTTGGGCGCTGGGTGCAGGAGGAGCAGAGGCTCCTTTGGGCAGGTAGGGGCTGATGTCCACACCAGCGCTGTCTTCTGGTCGGCAAGGACCAGTGGCGGAGAGCAGGATGGCACCAGCCTGTCCTTGGGATGCTCTGCCCCGGCAGAGAAGACCCACGCCCCACGAGGGATGCCAGAACTGTTCCAAGGCAGGTGCAACTCCCTCCATCTGGATTCGGGCTGTTGGAGTCATTTGTCGCTGTGCGTGACACGAGCGTGCCTGCTGCTCGCTCTGCCGGCTCACGAGATGTTCACAGCTTGTCATGCCCATGTCTCCTCGTGTTGTTCATTTGTTGATACCGGAGCAGCCACGGGCAGCCTGGTGTGTCCAGAGGTGCTGGCAGAGGAGCTCGGGGGTGCTTCAAGAGGGATTGTTCGCATCGGTGCCCTTTGTGTTGCAAGCAGAGGGACAAATCGATGCTGAATGCCATGATGATGCGATGATCTTTGAGATCGAGTCCAACCATACCTGTCTGCTACTGAATCCGATGCCTGAGCACCTCGTCTGCGTGGATTTTAAATCCCTCCAGGGATGGGGACTCCACCACCTCCCTGGGCAGCCTCTGCCAGCACCCAATAACTCTTTTGGTGAAGAAGTTTCTCTTAATATCCAACCTAAACCTTCCCTGGTGCAACTTGAGGCTGTTTCCTCTTGTTCTGTCTCTTGTCACGTGGGAGAAGAACCTTCTCATTAACAGAGGAACAGAGAGAAGGGGCTTGCATTCTGCTTGGCTTGGACTGCGTTTAAAGATCATGGTGCCACCTCTGCAGAGCAGCCCATCGCGTTCCACTCTGATGCTGGCTGGAGCCTGCTCCGGCTCCACGAGGCAGTGGTGGACGCCGCAGAGCTGAGCACATCACCTCCAGATTTGTCCTTGCTCTTGGAAGATTGTATTCTAGAGCCTGACCAGCTCACTCACCTCTTGCCAGGGTCGGCTCCCCAGCGGGGAGGTTTCAGCAATGCCCAGGGGCTTCTCTCCTGCTGAAATCTCAGCACAAGCTGTGCCGCGCGGGGACCCCGGGGGCCGCCCAAGGTGGCAGGGATGTCACAGCAGACTCGGAATTGAGATTTCATCTCTCCTTGAGCCGTTCAGTGCTTTGCACTCTAAGCCATCCTTCATCCTTCCTGAGGGAAGGGGCTGCCGCGCTCAGAGGCACACGGAGCTTTTCATATACGCGGTATCAATCTCCGTAAGGAAGCGCTTTTATATTGAAGATCTGATGGAGGAATAAATTCCAATAGAAGTAGAAAGCAGAAGCTAATAGGCTTTTTCACAACGAAAGAATGGAGCTGCTGACAAAGGCATTTCCAGGGCATCAAAATAAACTGTATTTTCTTTGAAGACCAGAGCTCCTTCGCTTCTGCAGGCAGCCCAGCTGGGAGCGGCCACCCAGACCAGCCGTCCCAGGAGACTCGGGCTCTTGGTCCTGGTTGGGATTTATCCCATGTCACCCACACAGAAGAGTCCGTGCGTGGTTTGTCTTGGATCAGTCCCTCCTTGCTGCTGGGTCCTGCTCCCTCTACTCGTCCCTTGCTTGTCAGGAGCATCCAACTTGCCTTGCCAGAGCCCATCTGCTCCTGGTCCTCTTCTTTACGGGATTCTCGAGCCTTGGTCTGGTTTTATTTCGCTCTTTCGTCCTGCTGCGTTCCTCCGATTCCTCTTGCTGGCTCTGACCTCGCTCTTTTGCGTGGACTTGCCTCTGCCCTGGGTGCTGCAGCGATGCTCCCAGCCTGCCTCCTCCGAGGGGCGGCTCTGCCACAGAGACCCCCTCGCTGGCCATCTCAGACCATCTGTTGTCCAGAGAATGCCCCAAATCCCAGCACAGCTGGATTTTGATGTTGTCTTCAGCAATTCTAGAATGGGGAAGGTCATGCTGCCCAGATAATCCTGCTCTTTGAGCTTATCTGAAAGTGCCTCTGGAAACGATAGGCAGAATTAGCCCCCTCCGAGCCTCTTCTGAGCATACAGGCAGAGTTCTCAGCTGGGATAACCTTGCACATCAACGTGTCTTCTTCATTGTCCTGCATCCAGGTGCTGTGTGCACCTCTCTCCTTGCAGGAGGCTGGGGCAGGACTGTGCCACCACATCCACACTCAGCTCCAGGTCCCTTTTTTCTCCTGGAGACCCCTTGCCCAAAGCCCTTCCTCTCCCTCTTCCCCATCACCGCTCCTGGGGCTGCTCCAGGGCATCAGCAGGAGTGCTCCAGCATCACTGCAGGAAGCCAAGACCCGCTCCAGCTCTCACCAGCCCAGTCCCACCTGGCCTTCCCACCACCGCAGCGCTCCAGAAATTCAGGGACAGTTTTTCTGAGAAGCAGGGAGGTGGTTCCTGCACGCGGTGGCACTGCCAAATCTGATGGCATCCAGCTCCTGCCGGCAGCAAGGAGGGCAGGCTCCGAGTGCCCAGCTGTCCCTTTCATTTCCCCTTTCGAAAAAATACGCGTTAATTTGTCTTTCCTATCAATTGATTTTCCAGTTAAAACTGCTCTCTGCCTGCCCTTGATTCCCACCCTGCAGGAAAATAAGCCCTATAAAAGAAATGGATCCTCCCGTTGCTTAAGAGACTAAAATTTACTGAAGACGTAAGCGCCGCAGTCCCCAAAGGGGGCGAAAGGAAATGATTTGTTCAATTAATTATAAATGTTTTAATTTTAATGGCTAATGTAGAAGATAGTCAGATATAAAACAGCAAACTACTGAAGTGTTTTATGGGTCCGTAAAGACCACTAAATGCTTGTTCTGATTCTGTTAAGATCACTCAAATGACTTTTCCTCTTGCGTTTGGGGTAGGGTGCAGTGGGAGGCGAGGGGGAGAGGTTTCCTCTTGTATTTTACATACCTCCAGGCAAGCAGTGCTAGAAATGTTTAGCGATTCCTTTCTTTGGAGCTGGAATTTGCCTTTGAAAAACAGAAAAAGGAAAAACAAAGAAGAAGAAGAAGAAATCATCTGGGTCAAGGTCACTTCTTGCTGTAGGGTTACTCCTACCGCATCCCTGACCTACTCTGTGAGATCTCAGCCAGCTCCCATCAAAAAAAAAAGGAACAATGCTGCCTTTAATTCCAACGTTGCCTTTAATTCCGCTGTGACAGAGATTTCACATACATTTGTCTGCAGCTTCCAGCCGGAGGAAGGCAGCGAAGCCCCTCGTATCACAGCATTAATGAGCTGATTTACACAGGGACCATTCCCAGCCTGCCCTTTATCTTGTCAAAAAAATACTGACTTCAGAAATGCCGAGTTATGAGACATTGTAGAAAGAAATATTGCATGAGAAGAAGGAATCCCCGAATCTAAGTTTCCTGAGTGAATGAGAGGGAGAAGGAGCCTGTGTGTCCACGTGGGGCTTGGAGCAGAGCAGAGCTCCCAAGCCAGGAACTCGCTGCCACCAAGATTTTTCCATCCATTTTCCTCTCCCAACCCTTCTTTTCGCACGTTCTTGCAGTTCAAACTCCCTGCTGCTGTTGCCTTCTCCTGTCTTTGCTTTTCCTCTCACTACGATGCCTCTGCGCATCGCCTGTACCACTGCTAATTCTTCTCCGTGGTTCGTATTTTGATGCAGTAAAGGAGCAGAGACCGGGAGGGTGTACATTGGCCATTGAATAAATGCACTGTCTCCATTTGTTTTTCCTCTCCCTTCTCCAGACCGTCCTGCCCTGAAAGGCATTTTCCTGCATTCTCAGTTTGTTGACCCCTAAAGCTCCAGAGCTGCTACCTAAAACTAAATGGCTTCTCTTTTCATGCTTCAGCAAAATCTCTCTTTGCTTCCAGCACAATCCATCTCCTCCCAGGCCACACAGAAACAATTACAGCAGCAAAACGCTTCTCTAGTCATAATTATACTTCCTCGCAGTGCACCGGCAGGCTGCGCTCGGGAAAGGCAGATGGGTTGGGGTGGTGGTTAGAAACCCCCTGCGGAGGCTCAGCCCGGAGGAGCCGCCTCATGGGTCCAGGTGGATCACCCGGCGTGTGCTCCACGGGCTCATGGAGCTCAGTTGTGCTCCGTGTGTCTCCCAAAGTAAATATTTTGTGTAGTAATAGCTATAGCACCGCTCGGAACAACGTCAACCGCTGCATTGAGGACTGTGATTCCCAGCTGGGGAACTGCAGCCGGTGCAGGGGTTCCTGCTCCGATCCCTTCGTGCCGTGCTGGAATTGTTTCGCTTGTGGCCCAGGAATTTGTCCCATGTAGCAGAGAGCAGAGGCTGGCAGGGCTTGGAGCTGAGATCAGCCTGGCCATACGGAATTGAAGGGAATTCAAAGCATTTGAAGCTCCCTTTTACCTTGGTCTTAAACACACCTAAAGGTGCTTGGCCAGGTTGCAGCAACGTGGGGTCACTGGGAAGTCTCCCCAGCAAGGGGAGAGCTTTTTCTGCTCTTTTTCTGCTCTTTTTCTGCTCTTTTTCTGCCTTCCTGCTCCATCCCAGCCTGCAGAGGGATCTGAGCGAGCCTCGTACCCCTCCTGCCACCCACCTGTGGAAACACTGCACCTGTTATTAAGGATTTAAGCAGTTTGTGTAAAGGGAGGCGCACCCGGAGAGACCTGTGCTGGGAAAAACACATTCTCCTCAGACAGAGCTCCCCGTGCCCTGATGCTTCGGGACTGGAAGCTGGAAGTGGTGAGAGGCAGCGAGGAGAGCAAAGGGAGATGGAGTAGTTGTGTTTCGTTGAGTGAAATCTAAAAAGTGGGAATGAGCGTTAAGAAAATGAGCTTTGAAAAGTTATTGCTTTGGAGGTTATTAAAGAGGAAATATTTGTGCCATGCCTGAGCCGAGCTGTCTCGCTGCCAGGCAGGAGAGCTTTGCTGGGCAGCTGTAAACGCAGCCCTGTCCCAAGAGCAGAACCCACACAGCCAGCTGGGGACTCGGGGGCCGCGCGTGCATGCCAGACATCTGGAGGGGTCATGAAATATCGGGAGTAAATACTGTGTTGGTAAGGTAGGTTGTGTGAGCCTTCGCCTTGCGGAGGAGGGTGAGCTGGTTTGGAAATGAGCTGCTGCTGCTGTGGTTTGGCGCTCGGGAAGGCTGCGCAGGCAGGCGCTGCGACTGGGGAGAGCTGTGGAAATACAGGGCTGGGACCACTGGGGCAACGCTGCATGGTTCTCACGTGCAGGCACAGAGGGTTGGGAGCCAGGGGTTGTGGCTGCTGTGAACAAGGGAGAGCTGTGACCTGTCTTGTTAGAAAGCAGAAAGTCTCTCTCAAATGGATTTCCAATTTCTCATCCACCTGCTTAGCTGAGACAGATTTCTTGCTTTATAATTACTTTCTGGGTACCTACTGGATCTGGTATCCAGGCAACTTGATGCTTCTCAACTCCTCTTGCGAATCTGGGTTTTTTTGCTGTTGGTTTTAGGTGTTGGAGAAACATCAGCCGAGGTCTTAAGGCAGAGCCTGCCTCCTTCACAGCTGTTCCTCTTCCTCGAAGTCTTCTGGGTAGATGCGATGCGGTGTCAGCGCTGCAGGCGTTCGGGGACGTGATGTGGCAGCTCCCGCGGCTGCTGCCTGCCAGACCTGGCAGGGCACCGGCCCCTCGCACCGTGTCCGCGGCTCTGAGCAGCAGCTCTCGGTGTCGTTTTGGAGCAGACACTGCCCAAAGTCACCTCCTGTTGGTGAGGCATCATCTCCAAAGGCAGCGACGTCCTCGCGAGGCTGTGCTCTGTCCCTGCCCCACGAGCCATTGGGACACACTCTCAGGACCTCTTGATTTCAGAGAGTTTGTGCTTGTGCGGGTCAGGGCCAGGTCGTAGATGCTTTAATTAAAGCAGAGTCGCAGCTAATCATGCCGACGAGCTCTCTGTGGACCGGCTGGCACAGGAGTGGGGCTGAAGGTCACCCAGGCACAACTCCCAGCCACCACATAGCTGCACAGGGACCAAGCTCCGACCTTCCCTTCCTCCCCTTTATTTACATTTTCATGAGCAACCAAAGCCGGGAGGGAAGGAAGGAAGGACGGACAGAACAAGCTGCTGTCGGTGGCCCCGACAGGCTCTTCGTTACCGTGCAAAGAGCACGGGCAGGTCAATGTGCCCTGCAAAGGTTACGCATCAACACACCCTCAAAGGCTTTGACCTCTGTTGGGTCAAGTGTGATTTAATGAACGCTTGTTTAATTGTTCAGCTGCTGGAATAATTTGGAAAACGCAGCCAGCACAGCGTTTTCCCCTTCTCCCTCTCCCCCAGCAGCCTGGGTATCGTTCAGCGCGGAGCACTTGGGCTTAAAGCTGTCGCTTGTGGTCACAGTGGCAACAATTAGGCCATCAATCAATAAACTAATACTCTCAGTTACAGTCATCGGGGGCTGCAGATCTAAGCATCTGCTTTTGCTAATGAGTTTCAAACTTGGCTAACTATGGCAGCCCTGCTCTCGGTGCAGAAGGAAGCAACAGGAGTGCAGCGCGGAATCGGACTCTGGTGAGCACGACATCAATTTTAATTAGCAAGCTTCTACAGTTTCCCAACTAAACCAAAATAAACAGGGGAAGGGAGGGTGCTGCTAGGGCGGAGGCGCCGCTGCAGGCTGCTCGGGGCTTGTTCTGGGAGCTCAACATCGCGGTCCCTCACCAGGGCACGTGGTCCTGGGTGGTTCTGTGGCCCCAGCAGTCTACGGTCCAGCTTGAGCTCAGCGTTGCCTCGGGTGCGGCTCAGCTACTGCACTTCTCAGCTGCCTCATCTATCTTATAGTCTGGTCAGGAGTCATTTATTTACACCTCCAGGCCTGGCACATCGGCTACCATAGGGATGCTGAAGTTTGAAAAGCCCTATCGTAGATCTGTTGTAGCTTAGAGGAAGGGAAGAAACTTATCTTCTACCTGCCTCTAAATGACTGTAAATGTTTCTTTGTCAGAGATCATGACTCACAGGTGGCTTGGCAAGTGATGAGCTGGTGCTTGACCTGATTGATGGAGCCCCGTGTGCCACACGGCACCATTTGGAGGGGGAGCAGCAGCTGCCTCCTTCGCTGTGGCCACGACTGTTGGCTGAGCCCAGAAACCACCCCTGGACAGAATCACAGAATCATAGAATAGTTTGGGTTGGAAGGGACCTTGAAGATCATCCAGTTCCACCCCTGCCATGGGCAGGGACACCTCCCACTGGATCAGGGTCTCCAAGCCCCATCCAACCTGGCCTTGAACCCCTCCAGGGATGGAGCAACCACAGCTTCCCTGGGCAACCTGGGCCAGTGCCTCATCACTCATAGTGAAGAAATTCCTCCTTATGTCCAGTCTGAATCTGCCCCTCTCCAGTTTATCCCCACTCCCCTTCATCCTATCACCACAAGCCTTTGTAAACAGCCCCTCCCCTGCTTTCTTGTAGCCCCTTCAGGTACTGGAAGGTCGCTCTAAGGTCTCCTTGGAGCCTTCTCCTCTCTAGGCTGAACAACCCCAACTCTCTGTCCTTGGATGGGAGGTGCTCCAGCCCTCAGATCATCTTTGTAGCCTCCTCTGGATGCCCCACTGGGCGTCCCTGCGTACCAGCCGTCCATCGCACATCCTTGCAGAACCATCACAGGGTCAGGGCTGGGAACCCTCTGCCAGCTGGAGAAATCCTGCCCTGACGCTGTCCCTGCAGCCCAACCAGCTCCCGTGGGCAGTGCCGCTGCCCGGTGACAGTGGCTTTTTAAGGGACAGGGAGAAAAGACTAAAAAAGAAAAGCACACAGCCATGCATCTAAATCTTTTCACTGATGACTTATATTCCTAACTTTGACAAGTCCTTATATAACTGAAATTAAGCTCCAGCTGCATTAAATCTTCAGCAAGTTAAGCCTGCGATGCTCATATTCACTTGAAGGCGAATGAGAGCCCCGCATGCACCTCCCAGACCCCCCCAGCGCTGCTTTTGCAGCGACTCGGGGCGTGAAGTCCAGCTGCAGCGATTTTTCAGGTCAGCTCTGCTGAGAAGGCAGCAAAAACCTGAAGCTGAAATTCCCTCTGCGGCACAATTCCCAAAAATGCCTCCAAACCGGCACGGCGGCCGCGCTGGGTTTGTACCTGTTGGCTTGTACACTTGCTGGCTGCTGCAATGCCGCCGGGCAGCACAGCTGGAATTTCACCACTGGGCATCGCCAAACGCTTTCTGTTTTTCCCAAAGGGCGTTTTCAGGTGGGGAGAAGCCTCTGGCCTCCCCACAGCAGCAGGAGAGCCCTGGTAGCTCCGCGCCGAGCAGCACCCGATCCTGGTGCGGCCAGGAGCCCCATCCTGGACCGTGTGGATGTGTTCAGAGTCTAAACATCTCTGTCTAATTTGCCTAAATCAATATTCATCTTTTTTTTTTTTTCTAGGCAGGCTAGCGGAATCTGTAATGAAAGGAAAAATATCATTTGGGAAGGCAATTACGCAAAGACAAATGTATTTTTAAGGGAACGCTGAAGGTTTGGAGCAGCAGCCTGGCAGATCCCTGGTTCACGGCCACGTATCTCTCCGGGGTTGGATGATGCGAGTTGCTCCTTGGCCTGCCTGCAACCCAAACCCCCTGCCCAGCTTTAGAGCTGTCCGTGTTCGCTGGGGTCTCGCTGAGAAGAGGATGGAGCCACACCTCGCAGAGCCCAGCCGTCATCCTCTCGAAGCAGGGTTATTATTTTGCCGATAGGTCTATTTCTGAGGCTATCAGACATCACGGGGGTTTTTTTTTCAGGAATCTCAGGTTTCTCGGCACAGGTTAAAACAGCAGATAAAAGGAACCATTTGAAAAGTCCTTTCTCCTTTTCTTGTTTCTCTTGAGTGAGTCAGATTGAGGCATTATTGGCTGTCAGAGATGTTTTAAGGCACGGCCGTCTCTGGATTAAAGTGCGGTCCAGACACAGGATTTGGCCTTTGGTGAAGATCCCTTTTCCCGAGCCGTTCCTCCCAGGCTGCCCCAGCATGTCCAGCATCCCTGTCGCATCTTACGCCCACACAGCTGTCTGATCCGGACGAGGGTACAGACAGCCCAGTTCTAAGGGTATTATTATCGCTCCTCTGAGGAAGTTCTGATGGGTTTAAAAAAGCGCTTTGTTTAATTAAGTGATTTTTTTTTTTTGCAGTACCTATAGAAATCTACAGACCCTGGAAGGTCTTTGTGTGAGGGAACGGCTGTTGTGCCCACGGCGGGTACCGCTCGCTGGCTGCGCTGTGCCAGATGTGCACAGCTGGAGGTGTAGGAGTTTGCATTCATTGCTTGAAAGGGTCAGGTTTGGTGAGTCCTCGGGGTTTTCCAGACCAGGACCCCCAAACAGCATCCTTGAAAGTGTGAATAACCAAGAACTGGCTGCGGGAGGCTGGGGGGAAACTCTTTCTCTCAAATAAGAGCCTGGTGGTTAAGGAGCCAGGGAGCATTTGGCAGCGTTTTGTGAAGAGGGAGGCAACTCCAAGGGCTCCAACTGCCCAGGGGACCCAACGAGATGCTGCACCGAGCCCCCACCAGCAGCCCAAGGGTGGGTGTGCGTGAAGGGGTTTCTGCTCTAACCGATGCTTCCCAAGGGCTGGGCTTTCGGGGGGCTGCTGGTCAGCAGAGCCTCTCTGAGTCCTGGAAGTTGAAGCCCCAGCCTGGGGAGGTAAATCAGGGCTGATGGGGCTGGGGGGCACCACCCCTCACCCTGCAGTTTGCTGGAGGAAGGCTGAGCGCTGGATAGAGCTGCTGCAAGGCTCCAGAGCCGACGCTCTTGATGCTTTTTTTTTAATACATGTATTAAAAGGGTGATAATAAGCAAATCCGTCAGTTATGCAAATGAGTGGCAATTGCATCTTGAAGAGCATCCCACAGTTTAATTACATCATAATTGCAATGTAACACTTTAATTACCATATGCATCACAAAATCATGAGCACTGTTTTTAATCTCTTCACTAATATTTCAAATCAAACAGATTGCACGGGGCCCGGGATCGCGCCGCAATCTCTCTGACTGGAATCCTGCCCGTGTCCCACTGCAGCAGGCGACACGGAGGGCTGGGGGTCACGAAGCTGCTCTCAGCATCCTCGCACGTCTGTGCTGTTGGTAGGTGCTTGGGTGAGTGTCAAAGAATCCTAGAATCGCTCGCAAGGAGCAGCAGGACTGGTCATGGAGCAGGGATGGGGCTGCCGTGTGCCGCAGGTTGCTGGTTTGCTTTGCCGAGCACCGGCAGTGATTTAAAATCCTCCCGTGCTAATCCATATAAATTCTTTTAATCATGTATTTAATCTTTTAAGCACGTGGTAATTAAATTACAGGCCACTCAGAGGCACATCAGCAGACCGGGTGAGGTTCGCAGCCCTGCGGGCACTGGGGCAGAGCTGCCACGGCCAGGGTTTAGTCGCCTGCTTTCTGGGGCCTCCACTGTTTCCTTCTGCTTATTTTTTTTTTCCCCCTTCTCTTTTTTTCCAACACCTCTGATACCCAGGGAAGGGATAAGCTTCTAGAAAGTCAAAGGTGGGCATCACCTCAGCAGAGCCAGCTGAGGAACATCCCAGGAGAGAAAGGGAGCTCGTGTTCTTTCTTCTCCCGAGAAACAAATTACAGGACGAGAGGAAATGGCCTCAAGCTGCGTCAGGGGAGGTTCAGATTAGACACTAAGAAAAATTGCTTTCCCAGAAGAGTGATGAAGCCCTGGCAGAGGCTGCCCAGGGCGGGGGTAGTGTCTCCATCCCTGGAGGGGTTCCAAAAACACGTGGATGTGGCGCCTGGGGAGATGGTTTGGCAGGCACGGTGGGGTTGGGTTGGGTTGACGGTTGGACTTGATGATTCCAACCTTAATGATTCTATGATTTTTCTGGAACTCCTCTAACACATCCTCAGTGTCCCTCGGGAATCGCGTTGCTCTGACAGCATCACCCCAGGCAGGAGCACTGGTGGTGGAGGCACATCTGCTTCTGTGTTTGATGATGGTGAAATAAGGAAAAGGAGAAACAAGGGAGAGAGACATAAAGCCCTGGCACAAGTGAACGGGGCAGGACCTGGAGGGGGAGACTTGGAGGAGAATGCTCCTGAGCTCCTTGTACAATTGGTGATCATTTATTCTTCTCCTTCACAGCCGGATCATATGGGATGCTTCGATGGGCTGGAGCCAATGGAGGAAAATACATGACACGAGAAGCACATTAACAGATTAAACTTTGTGACGGAAAGGGGAAAGTGGAGATGAACTGCTAGGTAGGGAGATGACTGGCTTTGGGAATGTGACAATTACTGCACTTAATATTTTTTTAACATTAAGAGCCAAATAGGAGCATATATTTAATTCATTAAAACAGTATGAAGTAGCTCCCTCCATCCCAATGCAGTTAATTGGTGCTCTATAGAGAAGTATCAGGAAATAAGTGTCTCCAAATGAAAGGGTCCCTGTAAGGTCAGCCTGCCGCTTGTTAGCTAATCGGAGACTTATTTGTTTTGCAAATTGCTCTCCCATTTTGAACTGCTGTGCAGTAATTTCCATGGCGGGGAAGCAGGAGACAGTTCACGGGGCTGGTTTTGAAGCCCTCAATCTGTCACTGGGAGGAGGATAAAAATAGCCTTGGGAAAGACGAGGAGCGGGCTGCTGGGTTTGTTCCAGGCAATCCAGCCCCATCCTCAGCAGCGGGGATATCGGGAGAGAGGGTGCAGTCGGGGGGCTGGGGACCAGGGAGGGTGTGGGACAGCTGTGACCCCTCTCCGTGCCTGGGCGAGCATCGCTCTCCAGCTCTGCCATCGGCCTCCCTGGTGGAACGTGGGGTCTGTGGAGGCGCTGCTGCCACTACCCGTGTCTTCTGCATCGTTTGATGCACAGAAATAAGGTACCAGTGCACAGAAACACATTGCCTGGGATCCCAGCGTGCCCGGTACTCTCGCAGAAGCGGGCGGCTCGGGGCAGGGATGCAGAGCGCGACGCGGCAGGGCAGCAATTGCGAGATGTTTGGGGCAGAGGACGAGTGGCATCAGCACCCCTTCTGCACCCCGAGAGCCTGAGGCAAATGCAAAGCCTGAATTAGCTGTTTAAACCCCTCTTCTTCTCTCCATGAGGCAGCTGGAGATCTGGCTGCTGTTCTCGAGCACAACAGGTCCATATCCCAGGGTTTGTTTTTTATCTCTACAAGCTCGCTTGTAGAGGAGGCATCTCCCACCAGGCCAGCGTGGGTGAAGTCCCTTCTCCCTCGCTTCACTCAATTATTTATTTTCCAGGTTCACACATGGGAAGAAGCTTGGTGACAAGGTCCCTTTGCATCCCCTGGGACGCTCAGGGCACAGCAGGAGCTCTTCGCTTCCCACTCCTCACTCTCCTGCCAGCCTGCAGCCCCCGTCCCCAGGGCACAGCCCAGAGCAGGAGACAAGAAGAGCCTGAGAAAGGAGGAAGAAACTCTACTTCTAAAATTTGAAGTGAAAAAGCAGAGTGATGTGTAAACTGGCCCTGTCATCCTTTCCTCACCAATTCATCGACTCAGGTTCAGCAGCGCTCCCCGGTCCAGGCTGCGGGTGATGGAGAGCCCGACAGCCTCGCTGATGATTTTACTCAGATATTTAGAAACCAGGAGCCAGGGGAAAAACACACAAGCCTCCTTGCTCTCCAACGACCACCCTGGGGCACAGCTCTTCGACCATGGACTTCTGGCACTGCTTTTCCCCCTGTTTCAAAGGAGGATGACTGGGAGCAGTCCCTGCTCTGCTCTTTCTGCTTGGCAGTTGCTTGCACATGCAGCAGTGCAGTGAGTATGGGGGAGAAAGGACCTTTATTTCCCAGTGTCACAGGGGAAAAAAATAGCCTTTATTTTAATTTCACCCTAAAGTAATAAAGTCTACAGGGCAAAGTAGAATTTTTTCCCCAAATGTCATGGAAATGGCAAAATTGCAGCAACTGTATTTGTGTGCAAAAGAGAGATTAATTTTAAAAGGTTATATTGATTGCAGTCAGGCATGAACCCGCAGCAAGGAGCCCTCTGTGCATCCCGGGGAGTGAGCAGCTCCCCTCTCCGCAGGGCTTCAGCATCTCCCCAGGATGCGGAGGTGGCCCTGGTGCAACACACCGTGAATCCTGAGCTGCGATGGGCGAGCTGAGCACGCGTGATCCCCAGAGCAGCCCTGGCTCCTGAAAGCCAAGGCTTCATCCATCAGCACATGAGTCGCCAGCGAGCTCGGCATCCGTGTCGAGAAGTTCTCTGGGACGAAAGTAAAGAGGGAACTTCTACTGGACTTTTATTTCTCTACAAGAGCCCTGAGGGCCGCTCATGCGTTTGACATCTAGGAAGGACTCCTGGATCCTCCAGGATGATGAAGCTGATTTCATGCAGCTCTATTGAACCATCAACCTTAGTTGCTCCTCTCATGTTCTCGGTCCAGCACAGCTCTGCTTGGCTTCACATCAGCATAGATGGACATGAGCGCTTTCTTCAAGTACTTGCAGAACTTGCGTTATGTTGTCTGTCTTGGCCATCAACTTTTGCAGTGGGGACTGAATGGACCCAGATGCTCAGGAACTCTTTTTTTCCCCTTGCCACCGAGGCAGCTCTGCTTTCTCCTCAAGGATGTGCTAGCAGCAAGTTCCATCTTCTTACAGAGCAGCAGGGCACAAGCAGGTAGCCCTCCCAGTGGCCCAGAGTGACGACTTGCCATCATAACTCATGGGATCTCATTTTTCTTATGAAGACTAAAGTTTGGAGCAAAGTTGCCCAAGCAGAGAACAAGAGTCAATCTTTCCTGTGTGAATACAAGAAGATTTTTAAATTCCAATGACCAAAATTTCCTCCTAGAACCCATTTTCTCCTCTTTCTTAGGGCACCACCTCTGTTTTGCACCAACACAGGTGCACAAACGGTCCCTCCACTGCCCGCCGTCGTCTGAGCTGCGGTGTTTCCCACATCAAGCGTGAACCAAGTCTGACCTTCCTCCACCTGCGAGGATCTGCACTTAGATATATACATAAATATCTGCCTCTGTGAGGCAGTCTCGGTGCTTGAAAGCTGCCTTCGTGGGGTCGCGCCCCGCAGCGTGGGACCGGGAGTGGCTCCATCCTTCGCTCGGCGCCACCGGCTGGTTCTCCGTGCTGCCCGCGCGATGCCGGGGCTCCGGACTTCAATGGCAGGAGGAGGGAACGCTTCGCCTTGATCAGGAGGGAGAAGAATAGTGAGCGGCAGGCGGCAGATGGTGGGGTGCGGATGAAAGGCGGCTGGCTCTCATTCTTCCCACGCCCAGGGCGATCTGCCCCTTCTTTTCTCCGAGCCGTAATTGCATGCCACGCCGCAGATGAGTGTCGCACTCCACCAAAGCCGGAGCGCCGCGAGGCCAGGACTCCGGGCTCTCCGTCAATGAGCGGGGAGGCAGGGAGGATGCTTTTGATCCCTCTCTTCTTCCTCTGACGTTCTGAAGGATGATTAAGCTCTGAAGATGGTATTTCTCCGGCTGGAGCTTCCCCTCGCTTGGCAAAGGGGACCAAGCGCTGCTGTGCCGTTTCGAGAGAGCGGAGCAGCCTGAGTACAAGCGCAGTGAAATCCACTCTCATGGAAGAGGCTCGCTGGGCTCTGGGCCAAGATCAGACCCAAACCAACATCCCTGGGCCCTCCGCAGCGCCCGGTCATTGCGATGATGGATGCTGGCAGTGTCCTGGCAGCAGCCCCTGCCTTTCGATAGCTTCTGCTCTTGGATGTCCTGCTGGAGACAGCCTTGTCTGAGCCCTTGGAGGTGTTGAACAACCTCAGCACCCGCCTTTCCAAAACTGGCAGCTGCAGTAGGACATCGCGACCTCCCACTTCCCTGTGTTTTTTCAGGTGCTTCCTCCGGGTTTGATTCCATTAATTTACCACACTTGCAGAGAGCATAAGTGAGCTCGAACCTCCATCTCCAAGCGCTGAAATCCAATAATCACCCAGTACAACCCACCTGGAGAAGCGTTCTCAGCTGGTCAGCAAATTGTCAAGAAATTCACTATATCCTTTAGAGCAAGAAATTATCCTGGAGTGTAAATTATGGCTCTGGCAGCCTTACGTGTACAAAAAATAAAATTAAAAGGGTGAGTGAGACAGGAGACTTAAGTGATGCACTAGGAAACTTTGAGCAGGTGACACCTTGATCTGAGATATCTTTAGCTGGACTTTTCACTAAATGAAGGGCAGCAGTGTCAGAAGGAGATGAAAAGGAAGACCCTGACACTGGTGGCAACAGCAAATGGGGTTGGAGGTAGGAGAATGGGGGGAAGTTTTCATTCCTCAGGAGGTTGCTTGCAGAGTGTGATGCCCTGCGGCTCCATCCCCTTTGGATGGAGCAAGATGGGGGCTCCTGTGGGGCTGAGAAATGGTTCTGATCACCTCCGTGTCATCCCTGCAGTCTCCAGCTCGTTAAGAGTCCCGCAACTAATGAACGTCATCGAGCCTTCCAGGGTAATGAAGAGGTGATGAGACATGGTGGGAGTCCCGGGGAGATGCCAGGAGGATGTACCGGGAGCCCGGGAGCATCGTCTCGTCTTTCCCAGGACCAGAATCTCAGCGCTAAAGGATGCGCCGCTCCTCCCTGCGTTGGTGTGATGCGGTTTAGCTGAGCACATCATCCCTACAGCTGGTTGGTATTTTGGGGCTGTCTTATCCTATTTTTAGGAAATGCCAGTGTGGATTGGGAACTCTTGGTTTGGTCCTGGGAGGGAAAAGGTCAGCTTGAACAAATTTCTCAATCTGAACTGAAAACAGAGAGAGGCAAACCAGTTTGTTAGCTGTTTTCCAGGCAGACGTACTCCAGCTTTAGACGGCAGCTAATTAAAGTGCTGACATTTTAAGACACGATGATGAGACACGTCTTGCTTTGAGCCAAGTCTGGGCCCTTTTCAGAGTTCAGTTCACACATTTGATGCCCAGAGTCCCTGGGAGCGGTGCAAGCAAATTAAGGGGGAGGCGATGGATTAGTTTTAATGTAATATTTTTCCTTAGGGTGTGAGCAAGTTTTTAGCCTTTGGAAGAGAGTTATAGCGTCAGCGTGCCTGGGCAGAGGTCTCCAAAACAAGCTGAGCTGTGTGGCGGAGATGCCTGTGAGGGTGTTTGAGTTCTGGCTCTGCTGCTCGGGCAGGGAGAAGAGCGCAGGATGAGTCCCAGCCTCATGGGATGGAGGTTGGGGCAAGAGAAACAAGAGCATCACCCCAGCAGCTTTCACCTGCATGAGCAGAGGGACCCAAAGTCCAGCCGTGCTGTTTTCCAGAGGGCTGGAGGCCCTTGGGGTTCCCTTGGGATGGGCTGTGGCAGCACCGTGCCGTGCCCTGTGCAGCCTGCTCCGAGGGGAGACGCGGGCTGTGAGGTCAGGGCTGGCTGGAAGGGAGAGAGCTGCAACCAGGAGATGTTTTGTCACAGTTGGGCTGCCCGCACCATGCAGTGTTCAGGAGACAAAGAGCAAAGTCGGCTTGTAGGGGTGCAGGGGGTGGTGTGGGGGAAGGAGATGCTGACCCTGTGGAGCGGGAGGAGGCCGGCAGGCGGTGGGGAGCAGGCAAAAGAGGGAAGAGCCTGACTGATCCCAGCTGTTCCAACAGCTTCTGGCTTCAACTCAGTGTTGCAGTTCTTGGGGGTGAGCATGATGCCCCGTGAGGAGTGTCCTCAGGCTCGGTCCTTGGGCAGGTGGGTCCTGCCAGTCCTGCAGTGTTTTGGGGGCAGCGCAGGGGGTCGAAAGGCTCGTCCATCGCCGTGCTGGGGCCCCTTCGCTGTCACAGCCCAGAGCTGGCTGGAGGCTACAGCTCCAAATGCTGCACCAGGGTGCGGTGCTGGCGCTGAGCTGCAGAGCTCGTCCCGGGCACAGACCTCTCCAGGCAGCCTGTGCCACAGCCAGACGTTTTGAGCTAAAGGGACGATGAGTGGCAGGCAGGGTCTGCCTTGTTGGGGTACCCAGGGCACCAAGTTGGGGTACACTGGGGCATCTGAGCCCTTGTCTCTGCTCTGCCTTCTCCTGCGTGAGTGAACCTGCCCGACCCCTGCCCTCTCCTGGGTTAAATCCTCACCCCCTTTCTGTGCCCAAAGCCTCTGCCTGGCCGTGGGGCTGCAGATCCCAAGCCCCCACATCAGATGTCTCCCCCACGGGCCCCTCTGCTGATGCCAGGGAGCAGCGAGTGGACGTGCAGGGTCCAGCCCCAGCTCCCCATTAAATATACAGATATATATCTATATATAGAGAGAGAGAGAGAGAAGGAAAAACTATTTTATTAGCTCAACAGAGAGGCCAAATGCCGTGAGCTCTGCCACGCCACTGTGCTCACCCCCTGCCCTGCTGCAAGGCTGCTGAGAGGCTGAGGGTGAGCTGGCAGCCTCTCCCCAGCAGAGACATTTTCTGCTCCGTCATCCTGAGTTTTCTGCTTTGCTTTGCTTTGTTAGACTCTTCCAGGGAAGGTGGCTGGTGCCGCACAGCGCGTTCTCCCAATGCCATCTAGTGTCTGCTCCGACAGCCCCATACACTTATTTTAAGGCATTGGAGTTTTATTTATTACAAAATGATCTTGGAGGGCCAACATGCTGCTGGGGGTGATTATTAACAGCGTGGATAACTAACAGGGGAGCGCACGTGTTGGGCTTGATATTTTTTTCTATCGTTCCCATTTCACACCAAACCCCATCCCGGTAGGATGGGATGCAAGGAGGTGATTACACATCCAGGGTGATTAAAGTCTTTTCAGCCTTCAGCCACTTGTCTTGTGGCCCTGACATCACCTGAGGCTTAATCACTCAGAAAAGTGCTGTCATGTCCTATTGTCGCCGCATTGGGAGCGCGACCTCTTTCCCATTTAGCTGCCATCTCAAAATAATATAACTCACCGGGGACAGGCATGACTCAGGAGGCTGGTAATAGGATATATAAAGACTTTGACCTGTGGGTCACCCATGTGAATGCCACCAAGGTCTGTGGCAAGGACGAAGATGTCATTCGCACGATGATTGTTTGGCCAAGCCACCCATACGGACGTAACCCGGTCCCTTCGCCGCAGCCGGTAGGGGCTGAGGGCTGGATCAGGCTCTGCTCCCACTTTGAGAGCATCCTGGGACCCTGAACCCCCCTCGCCTGGGTTTTAGGACCAGGGTGATTGTGGAGGTCCCTCCAGCGTATGAGTTTGCTCTCCACATTCTTCCCTTGCCGTCATTGCATGGACACGGCCTGCACAGACTGGAAATGCTCTTTTTTTTTCTTCTCAGGGGCAACGTGCCACAGTGCCATCTCCTCTCCGTGGCCCCTCGCTCGCTTCCCAGCACAGAGAAAGGTTTTGCAGGGCAGGTGTGACCCGTCCCTCTGCTCTCCTGTCCCCTTCTTTGCTCACCACCATCATCTGCCGTGATTTAGGACCTTGCCAACCTCATCCCCATCCTCAGCCACCACTGCCCACGTGAATTTACCTCCTCAGCAGCGAACCATCTTATCGACTCAGTTTGATTCCATGATTAATTAAGCTCTCCCTAGAAATGAGGCTACTCCCTGCAGTGACTATTAGCAGATTAATGGGTCCTGGCCATGTCAGGTGGCCACTGTCGGGCTGGGGAGTGGCAGTGGCTCTTAGGGCAGCTCAGCGTTGATGCAGACACGAGGAAGCAAAAGATCCTTTTGGTGCCTCGGTGCTGGGGGTCCAGCCCTCAGCTGCCCTGGGCTGCAGCTCCCCTTGCCCCACAGATCCCGCTGCAGCGCCTGCTCGGTGGCCCCAGACCCAGGCGCCTTTGCCGGGCAGCCCCCTGCTCATCAACCCTGAGCACCAACAGGACTTTTTAATTGCTGTTAGCAATGCTGCCGTCTCACCATCCTCCCTTTAATTGTAGCCTTGCTCCTTCCCCAGCTGCGCTGCAGGAAGCGCTCTGGGTGAGAACCTCCCGGTGGGACCCGTTTAAAACAGAGTCTGAAGCTGTCTCACCCTTCTCCCTTCTTGCTGAGGGGTCGCAGCTGCTTTTTCTCTTCCCACGTCCACTGGAGACCGAAGGTCAGTCCCACAGCGCGCGCCCCTGAGCCACCAGCATCTGCAGGACCTTCCACTGCCCTTTGCTGGTACCTCGAGGCAGAGGCTAGAGAGGAGTGGGAGCCCCCTAGGAAATCCCTGGGGGGTTTCCAGGCTCCCAAGGAGCACAGGGAGGTGATGCCCACCCGCATGAACCCCGGGATGGAGGAGTGAGGGCAGGAGCCGCGGGCAGGTGGATGGGGCGAGGGCACCAGGGCTGAGCCAGGCACTGAGTTCGGTTTGCCTGCGGCAGCGCTGGATGCTCACACAGCCTTTCCCAGTGGTTTCGCAGCATCCAGCCTGCTCCCTGTGTTTAGTTTGCACTAATCTGTTTGGGTTGGTTGTTTTTTTTTTTTTTTTTTTTAATTAGCTGCAAACAAGGTGCCGCCTTCGTTGAATAGCAACAGTGCTGGATCTGTGCAAACAGCTTCCCTGCTGCTCGCCGCCCGCTCTGTAACTTCACCCAGGACCTGTTTTTCTGTATTTATCCAGCATCAGTGATGGGATTCCACCTTGCCAACCAGCATCTGCATGCAACAGCACCAAAAGAGAAGCAGTTCCTGACGAGTTAGTGCGTAAAAGCCTTTGCAATCATCTTGTGCTACAGACCTGAAGGAGGGTTTAAATATAAGGCTCTTTAATAAGATGAAAATAGCCCTTCCCCTACTGGTTTGTGCTTGTTTTTTCATGCCGCAGGAGCCCTTGGGTTGTGTCGGGGCCTGGCTGGTGTGGGCTGACAGGTTTCCTAACTGCACAGAACGACTCCCCTCCCTGCACTGTCAGCACAATATTGGGAAGGTGGCAGCAGGCGGAGGGGGCAGTGGCTCAGCGCTAGCCGGTGCCACTCAGGAGCAGCTGCTGGCCACCTCTCTTTGGGCTGTGTCCCCCCACACCGCCTCAGCTGGCCTTATTCTTAAAAAAAATTAAAACTTTTCAGCAGACAAGCCAGCTGTCACTGGTGATTTCATCTGCCCTAAGGTCCTGCCTGGTCACTGCGGTTCCTAGGTGTGGGGTTTGCTGGGACCCCGGAGCTGGTGGAGCTCAGCAGATGGTCCCAGAGAACAGCTGTGTGCCCATGGAGTCCTTCTCCGAAGAGAGGACCCAGACAGCTCGTTCTTCACAGCACAAATGTAAAACACATTCCTTCCTTGACTATTATTTTTAATCCAAGCCCATAGCCCCTAGATGCTCCCTGGCCACCCGGCACGCCGCAGCTTGGCCGCTGGCATCCTCAGCAAAGGCATCTGATCCTGGAGAGGGGCTGGAGAAAGTGGGAATACGTCACCCATGCGGTGTTAGGAAGCTAAACCCATGGGTAGAGGGACAGGAGATGCTTTGAAATATCACCCAGCAGTGCCCTGGGCTTCCCAGGGAGCACAGGAGCCTCCAGCTGCGCCAAGGGAGCGAATCATGGAATCGTTTGGTTGGAAAAGACCTTTGAGATCATCAAATCCAAGTGTACCTGTCCACTACTGAGCCAGATCCCTGAGCAGCTTCTTGGCCAAGCTTTTAGATACCTTCAGGGATGGAGGAACCCCTGTGCCTCAGTGTATGCAGCATTAAAACGGGTATAATCCGATTTACCTGCCTCCTCTGGAGCCGGCTGTGGTGTTTGATTCATGTCAGGAGCTTGGCTGGTGACTCCTGGATGAATGACGCTATATAAATGCAAAGTGCTATTAATATTTCATGTTGTAGTGAAAATCTACTAATGGGGTTTGTTCTTGGAAGATAAAGTGCTGCCATTGATGCAGACTGCGTGCCCAGTGCTGGGAGATCCTATGGGCTGGCTGGTGGAGGGTGCAGCCTTTGGCCAACTGGTATCTCCAGCAAATTGAAGTGGTGGGAGGGCAGCGCTGGCTGCTAGTTTGATTTCCAGCTCCAGAACTCTTCCCCGGAGCCATCGACAAACAGGGATCATTTACTTTATAGATGTTTAGATTTGTTTCTCTACTTTTTTTTTTTTTTTTTTTTTTTTTGAAACCCAGCAGAATTGCCCTCAGATGACTCCAGACGTACCTGAGCTCTCGCACGCCGTGCAGCAGCTCCTGCTCCTTGGACCCCCAGCCTTGCTCTGTGCTCCCTGCTGCTCCCCAGAGCCGTGAGCCGGGGGTCAGGACTCAAAGAAGGGACTCTCTGTGCTGGGGACTCATCTCAGGAAGGCTTCCAGGCTCTGGTGACAGGGAGAGGGTGATGGGGAAGAGTCTTGTGCTGGCTTGCAGGTGAGGGGAGCCCAGGAAAAGCGGTTAATCCATTCCCAGTGAAATAATCAATGTATCAGAAGGTGGGGAGGGATAAAGGCTCTTCTTGAGTTGTTGCTATGGTGTGAAGCTTGATTAAAACAGGATGATAAAGGATGCGGGTGCTCCTGGGGCTTTGCCCGCATCGCCCCTGCAGGTCTGAGCAAATGCAGGTGGATGCTGAAGGGATGGACAGTGAAGGGATGGAAGGACTCCAGGCCACGCTGGGCATCCCGGCGTTCCCGCAGAGCTCTTCCCTGCGGCTGAGCAGCGGATGCAGCCCCGCGCGGCACCAGGATTGGGCCCCGGTGTGTTGCAGGGCAGCCCTTCGCCTACGAGACGCGTGGGGATCTGTCTCGAACCCCGTCCCTTCCCTCTGGGAATCTCCTCCTCGCTCCCAGTGACTCACAGGGTGCCGGCGCCTCTCGCACTGGGAGATGTGCTCCTGCCTCAGCAAGCACCGACTGGCAGCAGCACCGGGCTTGGCAGAGGGACGCTCTGCAGGTAAGCGGCACAGAAACACTTCTCTGCAGTGCCGGAGCTGGGAAACGTGTGGCTGCCCCGCGCCACAGAGCCCGACCCGATGCCAGGGTGATGGGCGCATCCTGGGCTGCAGCCGAGAGCGTGCACGGGGAAGGAGAAATATGAGGGTTGCGTTGTGTGTCCCGGGAAATGTCCTGGTGAGATGGGAACTCCTCGTTCCCATGGGAGATCTGGTCGTGGGGAGCATCCGTGGCCTCCGCGTGTTGCACAAGCCTGGCTGTGTGGAGCAGTGGGATGCAGTCACCCCCAAAAGCTCTGCCCGCACGGAGAATTCATATTATTTTACTGGTAGGTAAAGTGTTCAAAGAGAGTCTTTGCCAAACACAGCTCTGGGAATCCTGCGTGGCTGCAGCCCTGCGCTGCGTGGGGTGTGCTTATCTGGCATGACGCAATCCAGCATCAAAGCAGCTGCTCGGGTCCTGGCACTGCTGCGGGCTGAGATCACTGTGGGGTGATGGGATTCGGGGCTGCCCAGCCCTGGGTTCACACCTTGGCGTTGCCTGGCTTTGTGCAGCCCCCCGAGCTCACCCGCTGCCTCTGCTCCGTGTGCCCAGGGGGCCAAGAAGGCCAACGGCATCTTGGCTTGGACCAGAAACGGCGTGGCCAGCAGGGCCAGGGAGGTTCTTCTCCCTCTGGACTCAGCACTGGTGAGATCGCTCCTTGAATCCTGTGTTCAGTTCTGGGCCCCTCACCACAAGAAGGATGTTGAGGCTCTGGAGCGAGTCCAGAGAAGAGCAACAAAGCTGGTGAAGGGGCTGGAGAACAAGAGGAGCGGCTGAGAGAGCTGGGGGTGTTTAGCCTGGAGAAGAGGAGGCTGAGGGGAGACCTCATTGCTCTCTCCAACTCCCTGAAAGGAGGTTGTGGAGAGGAGGGAGCTGGGCTCTTCTCCCAAGGGACAGGGCACAGGACAAGAGGGAATGGCCTCAAGCTGCGCCAGGGGAGAGTCAGACTGGACATCAGGAAAAGATTTTTCAGAGAAAGAGTCATCACGCGCTGGCAGAGGCTGCCCAGGGAGGTGGTGGAGTCCCCATCCCTGGAGGCATTTAAAAGATGGGTAGACGAGGAGCTGAGGGACATGGTTTAGTGGCAGATAGGGATGGTTGGACTTGATGATCCACAACATCTTTTCCAACCTAGTGATTCTGTGATTTTATGCCCACTTGGGGTACCTGGCGTGGCCCCCCCTGCATGTGGGTGGGCGCTGGGCTGCTCCCGTGCTGCCCGGGGAGCGGAGGCGACGGCAGATTCCAGCGATGGGAGAGGACGCGGCGGTGCAGCCGCAGAGCTGCCGGGTGAGTCACGCCCCGGCTGCTCCGATTTGTTGTCTGCCGTGGGCCAGGCCTGGCAACGTAAGGAAAATTAATAACAAATACCTGGGCAACGAGGTGAGCGGTAGGGTGGGTGGTGCAGGACGGTGGAGGGCTGAGCAGGACGTGGAATGCAGCGCACAGCGGTTGAAGGATGCTTTTTCTGTGGCAGAACCAGCGAGCTTTGCCGCGTCCCCACGACCCCATGAAGGGGGAAGGTGCTCTGCAGGGACGCGTCGCTCAGGTCAGTGCTGGGACGTGTGTTGGGTGCCTTCCTGTGAGTGAGAAAAGGCCAGAGATGGTCCTTGAGGTCCCTGAGCAGGAGCCCAGCTTGGTTCTTCAGGGCTCTCACTGCTTCTTGGTGTCACTGTGTCTTGTCTCTCCTCCCAGGCTAACTAACGCGATCAGGGGACCATGAACTGGGGGGTGTTCGAAGGGCTCCTCAGCGGGGTCAACAAGTATTCCACAGCCTTCGGCCGCATCTGGCTCTCCCTCGTCTTCATTTTCCGCCTGCTGGTCTACGTGGTGGCGGCCGAGCGGGTCTGGAGCGATGACCACAAGGACTTTGACTGCAACACGCGGCAGCCGGGCTGCACCAACGTCTGCTTCGACCACTTCTTCCCCGTCTCCCACATTCGCCTCTGGGCCCTGCAGCTCATCTTGGTGACCTGTCCGTCCCTCCTGGTCATCATGCACGTGGCCTACCGGGAGGCCAAGGAGCAGAGGCACCGCGTCACCCACGGGGACGACTGCCGCTGCGTCTACCCCGACCCCGGCAAGAAGCGAGGGGGGCTCTGGTGGACCTACCTGCTCAGCCTTGTCTTCAAAGCCGGTGTGGACGTGGTCTTCCTCTACATCTTCTACCGCTTCTACAGGAACTACACCCTGCCCCGCGTGGTGAAGTGTGAGCTGCCCCCCTGCCCCAATGTGGTGGATTGCTTCATCTCCCGGCCCACCGAGAAGAACATCTTCACCCTCTTCATGGTGGTCACCACCTGCGTCTGCATCGCGCTGAGCCTCGTGGAGGCTGCCTACCTGATCGGCAAGCGGTGCCGCGAGTGCCTCCTGGCCAGGGCTGGGGAGAAGCGCTGGCACAGCCAGAACTGCGCAAACTCCTGTGCTGAGCCCCTGGGCACGGGGGGGCAGGTTTTCCACGGGGCAGACTACAAACCCTCCACAGCCTCCATCCCCCCGCCAGCCTCCATCCCCAGCGTGTTGACTGAGGAGGAGGAGGAGGCTCTTTCCTAGAGCCACTGGAGGGAAGGCAGGAGCCACTCGCCTGCCCTGCACCCTCCTCCGTCCCCCTGGTGCAGGAGCACTGGGGTTGGCAGCACCCCAGAGCCGGGCTGTGCCCGAGGGCTCTCTGCCTCTCTCACCCTGGGGAAGGCACGTCACGTTGTTCTGCTGAATCTGGGGTAAAGCCAGTGTTGTAGGACACGTGGGGTCCTTGAGAGCTGACGGGGACAAGCAGCTCTGCAGCGGCTGGGAACCAGGAGCAGTGCCTGGAGGATGAGCCCGTCCCAGCCTGGCAGGCATAGCTGGTACCGGGTGTGTCCTTGCAATGAATAAAAATTTCTGTCCCTAAGAACTGTAGAATCATAGAATGGTTTGAGTTGGAAGGGACCTTAAAGATCATCTAATTCCAAACCCCTGCCATGGGCAGGGACAGCTCCCAGTGGATCAGCGACGGACAGAGCAATTGTTCTGCTCCCTGAGCGCTGCCAGGACAAGGATAAAGGCTGTGTCATCCCTGGAAAGGCATCGCTCCCATGGGCAGCTCCGGGTTGGGTTTGGGAATGGGAGCTGGGCACAAGCGATGGCTTTGGCCAGGGTCGGAGGTGCCCCAGCCAAGTGGGTGGGTTTGGGGGTGCACGGGGTGTTACGAGGTCTGTGCTGCCTGGGAAGGACTTGACCTTGCACCCACCGAGTCAACAGCAAAACTCTTGCTGCGCTCAACCAGGCACTGGATGCAGGCGGACAAGGAGGACAGCGCGATTTTCTCCCTGTGATCCCTGGTTGTAACCTCCTGAAAGGGGAGGTTCAGGCTGAACGTTAGGGAAAAACTTTTCACAGAAAGGGTCATTGGGCACTGGCAGAGGCTGCCCAGGGAGGGGGTCGAATCCCCTTCCCTGGAGGGGTTTAAGGGACGGGTGGACAAGGTGCTGAGGGACATGGGTTAGTGATTGATGGGCATGGTTGGACTCGATGATCTGGTGGGTCTCTTCCAACCTGGTGATTCTATGATTCTATGAAAAGAACACAAAGAATTCTTGATTTAAGATGAGCTGCTGGGCACCAACAGGCTCACCCAGTAGGCACCTTCCTTTGCAGCCATGGAATGCCAGGGACAGGCTGGAGCAATTTAAACATATCATGAATTTTCCAACCAGTGCAGAGGTTGTGGAGGTGCCAGGGGAGAGGGGCTGCGAGGATGGGTGCCTGAGAGCCCCTTTCTAGGTCCCCCTGCATCCCGCACCCTACGTAAGCTGCACCAAGAGCCAGGGCTGTTTCAGAGGGACGTGGCCATCGTTAACAGTGCTCATTAGCCGAGTGGGGACAGGAGCACGTGCTCGTGCAGCAGCCACCGCGGTGAAGCGCAAGGGTAAGGATCCGGCTGGGCAGGCTGAGTCCACCGTGGGCTGCCAGTGAGGAAAACACCTGAGCAAAACATCTGAATAAAGGAGAGGAAAAACACCCCAACCATTGATTAAACAATAACATTAAATGGCAGGATATCATCCCGCTTATTGCTGTAATACATCGCGTTCTGCCATGACTCAGGCAGCGCTGCGATTTCTGAGGCCATCAACAGTAACTGAGTATTAGCCGGGATGAATAATTAACAATAATTTCATGGCAAATGCACTCATAAGTAACATTAACATGGAACACGCAGCCCGATCTGTTACTGCCTTCGCTTTATTTGGAGGGTGCGATCATTATTCTCGCTGTGAGCCCTGGCACTCGCTGGCTCTGCAGCAAAGGAGGCAGCGGGGCGGGAGATGCCGTCGCTGTGCCCTTTCAGGGCCGCTCACTGTGCCAACTCATCGCGGCTTCTGGCACCTTGTGGCACGTCTGACCCAAAGAACCAGCTTGAGACTCTGGTTGGACACAGCTGAGCTCCTTCCCAGAGCAGAGAGGGACCAGCAGGGATGAAGGAGGAGGCAGAGGCACCGCCGTGGCCAGGGTGATGCTGAGGGCAGAGACCAGCTAGGGAGAGGGGGGGTGGAGGAGCCCACCAGCCCTGGGCCCCCTGGGCACACTAGAAAAGACACTGGGGAACTTGGAGACCCTTGGGGTAAGAGAACAGACAATGACATACAGGTGGAATCCTTCCATCTCCTCTAAATGAAGCCATTCTGATGTCTGCCTTCCTTCTCTCTACTCTCATTGCTGTTTGCTGGGATACACACCTGAGAATTTTCTTTACCGAAGCCTTTAGCGTCAGAGGATAGAAGTTATTCTTTGTGTGCCAACCATTGTCTCTTGATTTAAAGAGCCGGGGCTGGGCTGTTTGTTTTCCCTCCAGGTTGGCTGTTGTTGATCAAGGCTGTCCTCAATTAACACAATCCAGAGGTGTTCCCCAGCTGCAAGCACTAATCACGGTGGAGGTGAGACCCAGAGCATCCACCCTGCCGCCCACCTTGCTTCCCGCACCTCGAAGCAGCTGCTGGAGCTGCTGCCCTATTGCAAGAGAGACCTGAAGATCCAGTTGCTGGTTGTTGTCGTGCTGCTTTATCTCTCTCCAGGCAAGCGTTACTGCGGCTCCACGTGGCTCTGGGTGTCTTGCACCATCCAGGATTGGGATCAGCAGCTCCTGGATGGACAAACAGGAGTGTTTGTTGTCTTCTTTCTGGGCTCAGCACCAAGGGGAGATGCTGCCGCAGCTGGTTCTGCAGGAACAGGGATGGAGCCCACGTCACATCCTGGGATGCAGAGCTCTGGGTTCAGAGGCAGGACCAGTGTCAAGCTCCGCCAGGGGAGGTTTAGGCTGAACATTAGGAAAAAAAATTTCACAGAAGGGGTCACTGGGCACTGGCAGAGGCTGCCCAGGGAGGGGGTTCAGTCCCCTTCCCTGGAGGGGTTTAAGGGACGGGTAGACGAGGTGCTGAGGGACATGGGTTAGTGATTGATGGGAATGGTTGGACTCGATGACCCAGTGGGTCTCTTCCAACCTGGTGATTCTATGATTCTATGAAAACAAATAACTGGAGCGTTGTCCCAATAATACTTGAATGTTTCCACTATCACACAGAGGATCACACAGGCTTGTGGGGTCACCCTGGATTTTGGGGAGAGGGGGTTTAAAACAAACCCATTGCTAATTCCATTCCAGCCAGGGATGTGGAGGGGCTTGTGTGTGCAGCACGCAGGCTGGGGCAGCCTCTCCTTCCCAATGGGAGCTTGTTTATTGCCTACCCAAAGCCTACCCGTTGCTGGGAATTGAAGAGAATCTCCCTGATTGCCGTCCAGGAGCTGGAGCGAGCGGCTGCCCTGGCTCCCAGGATCCTAGTGACTCCCTTGTACTTGTGAGAAAGGTCTCCTCCATGGGGACATGGCCCGGAGAGGGACAACCAGGACAGCTGGGATGCTATTGACAGGCAGGGAGTTGGAGATCAAAGGCAGGGCTGGGTCCCAGCCCTAGCTGGTGGTCAAGTGCTGCCTCCTGCAATGCCCCATTTAAGACCCTTTTACAGAGAGTCTGAGGTTTTCCTGCTGGTTTGGCAACCTCCTGCTCTGCTGCTCGGAATTTTTGTTTATGTAAGACTCAAGGCTGGGCCACTGGAAGTCACTGGGTGTTTCCAGAGCTCACAGCTGGGACTGAAGATTTTCACACATCACCCCTCTGAGCAGAGCAGCATGACAGCAGGGCAACGAGCCCTGGGCACAACGCAAACTCCTCTGAGGGCTCCCCCATGCCAAGAGCTGCCAAAGCACGTTGGCACCTTGTCCCAGTGCCGTTTCAGTTGTTCCGAGGGTGGTGGAGGGGCTGCTTGCCCCTTGTTGGACACCCAAATGCCCATCTCAGCACTGCAACATATGGGATGTTTCCACCCCCACCCAACTGCCTATTGGGAAATCTGTCAAAAGGCACCTGGGCTTTGTCGTCGTGGCTGTGTGTCCTCTCCTGAAATGCTGAAATTGCAGGTGAGAGGCTGCTGGGGTGGTCTGGCCCCGCTCTTCCCCTGCCTCTCTCTGGGCTTCACCCTGGAGTGGGGAGCTTTGCAAGAAATCAGACGCCTCAACCTTCTCCCCTGGGCTTTTCATCTCGAAAGCCACAGCCCCCAGATTCCTGCCAGCGCTCCGGCCACGCCAGCTCTCTATAACATAGCTCAAATTCCTGATCTTGCCGATAGGACCGTGCAAAAGCAGCTCCTGGGTGAGGGGTGGCTCCTGGCTGCTCCCTTTGCTCCTGTTGGGGATCGGGGTGTCTGCGGCCACCCACTCCACGGAGCTCACCCCACTCCACATCCCCAGGCTCCGATGAGGGTTAGCTTTGGGTCTCCTTGGTCCCCATTCCTATGTCCTCTCCCTCCTGTGTCCCCAGCCCAGCAAACCCCCACCCTCCAGTTGACCTCTTGGAGCCCCAAAGCTGCTGGGTGAGCGGCTCCTTGTTCGCCACGAGTGCAGGGAGCAAACCTCTCCCAGCATCAAGCACCCAGCAGGTCTCTTCAAACGTGTCCCCGCAGGAGGGGTGGCCTTGGCGAGATGCCGCAGGGCAGGGAGCACCTGGGAAAATGCCACGGAGCGATGCCGGGAAAGCCTCGAGGCAGCCAAGAGGCCAGGTAAAAACCACAGGTGAGCGGAAACGCATTCCTGTCCGGGCTACGTCTGCAGAAATGGGGCTGCTCCTGGGGGAGAGGGCACCCAGCTCCCTGCCTTGGGCTCCTGGGAGAGGGATGGTCACCTTAGGGACAATTCCCTGCTCCCACAAGGACAGGACTGGAGGGAATCAGGAGAGAAGGGTTCCCTGCTGCCACTTTCCGCCGCCCAGTCCGTGCCCCTCGCTGGGAAAGGTCTCACCCAGGACACCCGGGAGCTGGAGGAGAGGTGGCTGTGGGTTGCTGTAGATTGGAGAGATCAATGTGCTGTTGCAAAACTATTACTGAGGAAAAAGCATTGAAGAAGTGGGCTGTAGTCGTATCATTTGTGATTCGTAGGAATGGTTTCTTGCTGACCCATGCCTGGGACACGGTGTGAGCCCAGTGCAGTCCCTGCTTGCCCGGGTCTTGCTGCTGGGTTTGTGGTGCCCAGAGCACAAAGCATCCCCTGGCAGGAGCCGCTGGCATCACATGGAGAGGCATCCGACTCCGTCAATCTCGCTGCAGGCTTTGACCCACCTTTATTGTTCAACCTGAGCGTGTGTGTGCACGTACGCAGACAAGAGCCTCCACAGGAGCTGTTTGCCAGACTCGCCCAGTTACTGAGAACAGAACAAACTACCCTTCCCTTTCCCAAACACACTCAGCGCTGCGGACGAGACCTGGCCACGCAGGAGGGAAAGAGCTGCCCTCCTCCCAAAGCCGCGTGGATCCAGCATCTTCCCGCTGGCCCTTTATCCATTGAGCAGGTACCACCGGTGTGTTGGGATAGAGGTGTGAGAGCTCACTGGGCTCCTGGGGACCAGCAGGTTGGGGGGGACAGTCCCTGTGGTGCTAATGGGGTGTGGAGGGGATGAAGGTGGGGACCCCAAGGCCTCGCAGTGCAACATTGGGACCCCACAGGTCCTTGACCCACGGGGCTGTGCACAAGGAGGGTGATGCAGGGTGATGGAACAGAGCGGCACCCAAGGGAGCAAGAGTGGATGCCCCAGACCCTGCTTTTCTGTCCCACCGCCCTCCCTGGGGATGGAAAGAGGCTGAATTCCACCTCCAAGAGAAAGTGCGCAGCCCCACTTTGCTGCATTCAGGCGCAACGCCCTGCTCCCACGCTGGGGAGGACCCGCTGGTGACACAGCGGGCTGGCACGCCGGGGGCTGGCGAGGGTGTCAGGCTTCGCAGGAGGCAAACCGGTGCTGCAGGGAGAGCTGAGCACACCTAGAGCGGTGCCCCCACTCCGCCTGGCCTCCAGCCAGCGCTGGTTGGGCCGCGCGGCTCCCACGGCACCACACGCCACACCTCAACTTGGCCATCGGCACGGAGCTCGTGCTCCCCGTCTCATCCCACCGCGGATCTGTGGCTGGAGCTGGCGCTGGGCTGAGCTGGGCAGGTGGGTGTTGGGATGTTGGGTGCTGGGAAGCATCATCCACAGGGCCCTGGAGATGGGGGGCATGGGTGAATCGGCACTGGCGAGGGGTCACTGGCCCTGGGGCACCAGCGCTGGCACCAGGTTTCAGCCGAGGAGGGGAAAGCAGCAGCTGCTCTCTCCCAGTTTTGAAGTGAAGAGCTGAGTAGGAGCGCTGCAATTGCTCCCCACCCCAGCGAGCTGCTGCGGGTTTGCTGGGGAGGAGGATCTCCCAGTTTCAGGTGAGGTGAGCAGGGCTGAGCAGAGGCGCTGCCCTGGCACATGCCACTACAGGACTTCAGCACAGCTCTGCTCAGCCGCGCTTCTTATTGTGCCTCTGGGCCAGCGGTGTGGGAGCGCGGTGGTGGATTCGGGGCTCGCTGCGGGGTGACCTCGGCCAGGGGTGGACTCCGGGCAGTGCTCCAGGCTCTGTTCCTTCCCTGCAGCCCCAGGACACCTTGCCTGGCCTCGCAGCCTTCCCAGATGAGCAGACCCTGAGTGCCCACACGCCGTCTCATCCCCAACCATGCCCTGCGGTCGGCATTTCCCACCCTACGGGCCCCGCTGAGCAGCAAAGGAGCCTGAGACTCCTCCAGGTATATCTTGGAGGGTGTTGGGTCAGCAACAGGCAGCGGCTCCTTGGGAATGGGAATGCAGATTGACCTGAGTAGCTGGGAAGGAAGGAATTGGCACTTGGGGTTGAACGGAGCTTTTGATCTAGTCTGAAATTGGAGCTCGGGCTGCCCTGTACTCCTGCTGGGCGAGTCCTGGCTCCCTGCTCACTCTGGGGTCATGGCTGCTTTGGTCTGATCTTAGGAAAAAATTTTCACAGAAAGGGTGATTGGGCACAGGCAGAGGCTGCCCAGGGAGGGGGTTGAGTCACCTTCCCTGGAGGGGTTTAAGGGACGAGTGGACGAGGCACTGAGTGACATGGTTTAGTGATTGATAGGAATGGTTGGACTCGATGATCCGGTGGGGCTCTTCCAACCTGGTGATTCTATGATTCTGTGAACTCCTTAAAAGCCAGCGGTGCAGGGACAGACACAGCCCAGAGTCCTGTGAAACCCTCTCTCGGGTTAGAGCCCTTTGCAGCATGGAGCCAGCAGCTGCCAACTCACCTCAGGGAGAAAAATCACCTGAGGTTTGTAAACTGAGGTGGGGTTAACGTTCCATGTGGGGTTTAGCGTGCTGTTCTTGGCTCACTGTTGATCCTGGTTCACTCCAGGGGATTGAGCTGCCAGTTTACACCAACATGAGCAGTCAGGCCAAGGACTTGGTGGCAGGGACTTGGCTGGGTGGCTCAGCCCTCATGGCAAAGCCTCCATCCGAAGGAAATGCAGAGAGGTTGAGTCACCGCTGCCACTAGGACAGCACAGGGCTGGGATTTACTGTCCGTAAGGGATGGTTCCTGCATCTCAAATAGCTGTGACAAGGTGGGGGAGTCCGGGAGGTCAGTGAGATCGTGTGCACCCAGAGATGAGCAGCTCCGGTGATGTCTTTTATTGCTCTTCACCTGCTGCTTCTGCTGGTTTCTCCAGGTTGAGTGATTTTGGCCTCCGCCAGCTGCCATGGATTGGAAAACGTTGCAGGCGCTGCTCAGTGGGGTCAACAAGTATTCCACAGCCTTCAGCCGCATCTGGCTCTCCGTGGTCTTTGTCTTCCGTGTGCTGGTTTACGTGGTGGCAGCCGAGCGCGTGTGGGGAGACGAGCAGAAGGACTTTGACTGCAACACGCGGCAGCCGGGCTGCACCAACGTTTGCTACGACCACTTCTTCCCCATTTCCCACATCCGCCTGTGGGCTCTGCAGCTCATCTTTGTCACTTGCCCTTCCCTCCTGGTCATCATGCACGTGGCCTACCGGGAGGACCGCGAGAAGAAGAACCGGGAGAAGAACGGGGAGAATTGCCCCAAGCTGTACAGCAACACGGGCAAGAAGCACGGGGGGCTCTGGTGGACCTACTTGCTCAGCCTCTTCTTCAAGCTCATCATAGAGATCCTGTTCCTCTACCTCCTCCACAAGATGTGGGACAGCTTCGACTTGCCGCGGCTTGTCAAGTGCTCCAACGTGGAGCCCTGCCCCAACACGGTGGACTGCTACATCGCTCGGCCGACCGAGAAGAGAGTCTTCACCTATTTCATGGTCGGAGCCTCCTCCATCTGCATCGTCCTCACGGTCTGTGAGATTTTTTACCTCATCTTCAAGCGGGTTGTGCGGACTGCACGCAAGTGGAGGAAATCCACCAAGCGCTCTGTCAGCTACAACAAGGCTTCCACCTGCCGGTGCCACCTCAAGACGGAGGAGAAGGACAACAAGTCCCAGACTAGGTGTGTGACAGCCCTGTGAGCCACAGCTCCTGACCTCACCGCTGTCTGATGTGGTGCTGGGGGAGAAGAGGCAGGGAGATACGCTCAGGGAGGGCTGGCCCCAACCTGGTGATGCCACCACCAGGATCTTCAGCCAGGACCGTGCTGGCTTTAAAGGGGAGGGGGACACATCCCTGGGAACGCTTGTGCTAGGGACAGTGGGTGCATCCCTGGGTGTCCCAGCAGCGTGGGACAGGAGCAGGTGGGTGCCTGTGGCCATGCCTGAGGGTGTCTGTTCTTTCCACAGAGGAGAGGAGCTGTGAGCTCACCCACCCCAGCTGGTTCACCTCCCCCTTGGCTCAGCAGCTTTTCAAGCCAAGAGTTGGACCCATCTGAAAAAATGACTAAACCCAACAAAATAAAGTCCCCTGAGAGAGGCCCCTGTGTGCCCGGGCAGACGCAGGTAAGGCAAGGGCAGCCCCGGAGCCCTGCCAGCTGCAAACCGTGGTGCTACAGGGCTTGGACGTCACCCCCACATCGTGCACGACCTCGCCCTGGCAGCCAGCGTTGTTCATCCCCGCGGTGAGCCTGGCACAGAGCTGTAAGGATGATCTTGGAGGGACCGTGGGGGCTCATGGGTCCCAAGAGCTTCTCTTGGGTCCTCCAGAGCTGCTGCTCGTGCGGTGGGATGAATGCATTGGTCAGCCCCTGGTTTGCCAGCGGGGGCAGGAGCAGATTTCCCCCTTCGCTCACACAAGAGCTGTGCACACATCCTGCTCAAATGGCTTTGGCTCTGCCTCCCTTGGCACCTTTGAGTCCTCCCTCACCTCCGATGGAGCCATCAGCTACGGATCCAAAGGACACTGGGATCAGCTGCACACGCTAAATCAAGGGGATTGCTGAGGGCAGAAGAAATGGATCTGCAGAGGTTCCCCAGGTGCTCCTCAACCCCACTGGAGTCAGAGCAGTAGGGGTTGAGCCCCAGACTGGTGTGTGCAGCATCTGCCCCCTCCACCAACTCCTGGCTTGTCACGCGTCGTTAAACTTTAATTCACCAGAACCACACGCTGGCCCCTAAGGAAATCAAGGAGGGATCAGCATTAATTATTTACTAAACCTTGATAAATATTACAGTAAATAGAAATTATTTCCATTTAATCTCTCCTTAAGCAGTGCTACGTGGAGGGGCTGCTGCTGCTCCCACCACCCACATTTCCACTCTGCTTGGCTGGGGCGTGTGCTGACACCACCGGGGCTCGTGCTGCTACGAGAGACCACGACAGCGATGCCCACACTGCTGGGATAATGCTGTGTCTCTGGTCCGGGACATTGAAAAAGGGCTTTGCAGCGTGGGCTGCTCCACAGTCACCCCAGTACCATGTCACCTGGAGTGCCAGTGCAGGGCACAGGGCAGCCTGCTCCAGGAAAAGATGCTCCAGGAGGCTGAAGAGCGCAAGGTGTCCAACTGGGAAGTGGCTCTGGCACCAGCACAGAGCTGGTTTGGGACACCGGAGACCTATGGTTGGTGTGGGCGAAGCCTGGTGGTTAAAGCAATCCACACACCCACAGGTGGAGGCAGCTCCAGCTCCTTTCTGCCTTCACAGCAGCTCCCTCGAGGTGATCGTTTCCACCCACCGAGGGCTGGCAGGGTGCAAAGCATCACTGAGGGGACTGTAGCACAGGGACAGTGGGAAGCAGCATTCCCAGTGGGCCAACTGGGAGCCAGGCACTGGTCTCCACAGCAGCGTGGTGCCACGGTGCTGGGCAGCATGTGGGTGTTAACTGAAGCACAGCAATTATTCAATATTAAACCTAACGATGCTTTTCCGGCTCTGCCCTCCGCTCTGGCACTGTCTGTGAGGAGGAAATACCAAGCCCTGGTGTGGGAAAGGCAGCAGCTCCCAGTTGTGCGTGCGGACTGGCCCGGTTTCTGGTTTCAATAGCCCAAGTCCAGCTCCCCAGTCAGCCCCACACAGGGAACACAGGAATTAAAGGGGGGTGCACACAGGGAGTGAGGAGGGGGGGGGGAAATGCAGGGGCTAGAGGGGGCACGCAGGGGTTGGAGGAGACACACAGGGGTCTGGAGGGGGTACACACAGAGGTTAAATTGGGGCACACACAGGGGATGGGGGGAAACACACAGGGGTTAGGGGGAGCATGCACCGGGGTTAGAGGGGGCACACAGAGCATGTTAGGGGCTCACACAGCGGTTGAGGGGAGCATGCACAGGGGTTTGGGGGCACACAAAAGGTGTTGGGGGGCTCACGCGGGGTTGGGGGAAACAAGCAGGGGGGCTAGGGGGCACACACAGGGGTTGGAGAGCACACAGGGGGATTGAGGGGCACACATGGGGGCTGGGGAGTCATGTACGAGGGTTAGGAGGGGGGTACACACAGGGACTGAAGTGGGGTGCACACAGGGTGTTGGGGCATACACAAGGTTTAGGAGGGGGGCACACCCAGGGGCTGGGGAGTCACACACAAAGAAGCTGGGAGGGCACACAGGGATGTTCCCCCCTCAAAGCCAGCAGGATTTAAGCCTGTGCTTCAAATAGCCCCCCTGCTTGCCGTTTAGAGCCCGGTGCCGGGTCCCCAGCCCGGGATCCTGGGTGCGGGAGCCGGCAGGGAACGCGGGGCCAGGGCAGCGCCGGGCTTCGGTGTGGCTGCAGCACCACCCAGCGCCCGCTGAGCCGCACGGAGCCGGGACGGGGCGGGCAGGGCACCGAGCAGCCCCCGGGGCATCATCTTTCCCGGTCCTGCCTTGTGGAGCATCCCTGGGGCACCATCTTCCCTGGTTCTGCCTTGGAGCATCCCTGGGCATCATCTCCCCAGTCCTGCCTTGGAGCATCCCTGGGATATCCTGGGCATCACCTCCGTGGTCCTGCTTTGGAGCACCCCCAGGGAATCCTGGACATCATCTGCCCGATTCTGCCTCGGAGCATCCCTGGGATACCCTGGGCATCATCTTCCCATATCCTGCCTTCCTCCTGCAAGCACCAAAGCGCTGTCGGGACACTCAGCAAGGTGGGACACTCAGGGTGCACCCCCCAGCCCCCCATGGGCAGGTCCCAGTTTTATAGAACCCTAGAAAGTCCCGAGTTGGAAGGGACCCACAAGTTTCATCGAGTCCAGCTCCTGGCCCTCCCCAGGACAACCCCAATGTTCACACCCTGAGGCTGAAGGTATCGGCCAAATGCTTCTTGGGAGGTTTAGATTGGATATTCGGGAAAAAAAACTGTTTTGAAAGAGCAGAGAAGCCCTGGCTGAGGCTGCCCAGGGCTGTGCTGGAGCCTCCATCCCCGGAGAGGTTGAAAAAACGTGTAGATTTGGCACTTTGGGACATGGTTTAGCAGCCGCAGGCTGGTGGTTGGACTGGGTGGGCTAAGAAGTCTTTTCCAAAATTAATGACCAGCCTTTCCCCTGCCCCGCAGCCCGGGCTGTCCCTAGGGGTCCCCGCAGTCCCCCTGCCGTCCCTGGGGATCCCACCTGTCCCCAGGGCTCCCCTCTCTGCTCGGGGGTCCCTGCTGTCCCTTGGGGTCCCCTCTGTCCCTGGGGATCCTGCCTCTCCCTAAGGGTCGCCGGGGGTCCCGGGCTGTCCCTAGGGGTCCCCTCTTTCCCCGGGGGTCCCTGCCATCCTTAAGGGTCCCTGCCATCCTTGGGGGTCCCGTCTCTCCTCGGGGGTCCCTGCTGTCCCTAGAGGTCCCAGCTATCCCTGAGGGTCCCTGATGTCCCCCGAGGGTCCTCTCTCCTCGAAGGTCCCCACTATCCCCGAGGGTCCTAGGCTGTCCCTAGGGGTCCCCTCTCTTCTTCGGGGTCCCTGCCGTCCTAGGGTGTCCCCTCTGTCCCTGGGGATCCTGCCTGTCCCTAAGGGTCCCCGGGGGTCCCGGGCTGTCCCTAGGGGTCCCCACTATCCCTGAGGGTCCCTGCTGTCCCCTGAGGGTCCTCTCTCTCCTCAGGGATCCCCTCTGTCCTCGAGGGTCCCTGCCAGCCCTGGGGGTCCCCGCTATCCCCGGGGGTCTCGGGTTGTCCCTGGGGGTCCCATCTTTCCCCGGGGGTTCCTGCCATTCTTGGGGGTCCCCACTATCCCTAGAGGGTCCCCTTTCTTCTTAGGGGTCCCCGCCATCCCTGGGGGTCCCCGCTATCGCCGAGGATTCTGGGCTGTCCCTAGGGGTCCCTTCCATCCTCGGGGGTCCCTGCCATACCTGGGGGTCCCCTCTGTCTCTGGGGATCCTGCCTTTCCCTAAGGGTCCCCGGGGGTCCCGGGCTGTCCCTAGGGGTCCCCTATTTCCCCGGGGGTCCCTGCTGTCTCTAGAGGTCCCCACTATCCCTGAGGGGCCCTGCTGTCCCCTGTCTCCTCAGGGATCCCCTCTCTCCTCGGGGGTCCCTGCCATCCCCAGGGATCCCCTCTGTCCCTGGTGATCCTGCCTGTCCCTAAGGGTCCCCGGGGGTCCCGGGCTGTCCCTGGGGGTCCCCTATTTCCCCGGGGGTCCCTGCTGTCTCTAGAGGTCCCCACTATCCCTGAGGGTCCCTGCTGTCCCCTGAGGGTCCCTTGTCTCCTCAGGGATCCCCTCTCTCCTCGGGGGTCCCTGCCATCCCCAGGAATCCCCTCTGTCTCTGGGGATCCTGCCTGTCCCTAAGGGTCCCCGGGGGTCCCGGGCTGTCCCTAGGGGTCCCCTATTTCCCCGGGGGTCCCTGCTGTCTCTAGAGGTCCCCACTATCCCTGAGGGTCCCTGCTGTTCCCTGAGGGTCCCCTGTCTCCTCAGGGATCCCCTCTCTCCTCGGGGGTCCTTGCCATCCCCAGGGATCCCCTCTGTCCCTGGGGATCCTGCCTGTCCCTCGGGGTCCCCGGGGGTCCCGGGCTGTCCCTGGGGGTCCCCTCTTTCCCCGGGGGTCCCTTCTCTCCCCTGCAGCCCCCCCCGCCCCGCGCTCACCTGCCGCCCCCGGCGGGTCCCGGTTTCCCGCCCTCGCTCCTCCCCCGCCCGCCCCCTCAGACCCTTCGCGCCCTCAGCCCGGCGGGACGAGCCCGAGGCGGCGGACGGTGAGTGGGGGGCCCCCCGGATCCCCCCCTTCCCCCCCTCCTCCGCGCCCCCCCCCGCCGCAGCCGGGTGTCCCTTTAACAGCCCGCCTGGCACCTCTGCCTGCTTAATTGGCAGAGGTTAATTAAGAGCCAGGGCTGCGGCCGCTTCCTCTCTCCCGGCTGGCTGCAGGGCTGGAACCTGAGGCACCCGGGGCCGTGCGGGGCTTGGGGGCACCCCCGGGGCTTTGGGGTGAGTCCTCCGAGGGTTCTAGGGTGGCTGCTGTGTCCCACGGGGTCTTCTCTCCCCTCCTGCAACCCTGATGCTCTCCACCCTCGGGGCTGAGGGAGAAGCAAACTTGGGGTGCTCCTGTGAGACCCCCTCTCCGGGCACCGCGGGCTCGCAGGGTAACCCCCAAACTAGCCAGAGAGCGAGCCCCTCGCTGCGGGCTTTGTCCTGGGAAGCTGGGATAGCCACAACCGTGGGTGTCGTGGACTAGGTGCTGCTGGAAGGAGGTGAGTACCTGTGCCCATTCCTCTCCCCCAGCCCCGAGTACCTGCGCTCGCTCTTCTCCCCCAGCCCCGAGTACCTGCGCTCGCTCTGCTCCCCCGACCCCGAGTACCTGCGCTCGCTCTGCTCCCCCAGCCCCGAGTACCTGCGCTCACTCTGCTCCCCCGACCCCGAGTACCTGCGCTCGCTCTGCTCCCCCAGCCCCGAGTACCTGCGCTCGCTCTGCTCCCCCAGCCCCGAGTACCTGTGCTCGCTCTGCTCCCCCGACCCTGAGTACCTGCGCTCGCTCTTCTCCCCCAGCCCCGAGTACCTGCGCTCGCTCTGCTCCCCCGACCCCGAGTACCTGCGCTCGCTCTGCTCCCCCAGCCCCGAGTACCTGCGCTCGCTCTGCTCCCCCAGCCCCGAGTACCTGCGCTCGCTCTGCTCCCCCAGCCCCGAGTACCTGCGCTCGCTCTGCTCCCCCGACCCCGAGTACCTGCGCTCGCTCTGCTCCCCCAGCCCCGAGTACCTGCGCTCGCTCTGCTCCCCCGACCCCGAGTACCTGCGCTCGCTCTGCTCCCCCAGCCCCGAGTACCTGCGCTCGCTCTGGTCCCCCAGCCCCGAGTACCTGCGCTCCGCTCTGCTCCCCCAGCCCCGAGTACCTGCGCTCGCTCTGCTCCCCCAGCCCCGAGTACCTGCGCTCGCTCTGCTCCCCCGACCCCGAGTACCTGCGCTCGCTCTGCTCCCCCAGCCCCGAGTACCTGCGCTCGCTCTGCTCCCCCAGCCCCGAGTACCTGCGCTCGCTCTGCTCCCCCGACCCCGAGTACCTGCGCTCGCTCTGCTCCCCCAGCCCCGAGTACCTGTGCTCGCTCTGCTCCCCCGACCCTGAGTACCTGCGCTCGCTCTTCTCCCCCAGCCCCGAGTACCTGCGCTCGCTCTGCTCCCCCGACCCCGAGTACCTGCGCTCGCTCTGCTCCCCCAGCCCCGAGTACCTGCGCTCGCTCTGCTCCCCCAGCCCCGAGTACCTGCGCTCGCTCTGCTCCCCCAGCCCCGAGTACCTGCGCTCGCTCTGCTCCCCCGACCCCGAGTACCTGCGCTCGCTCTGCTCCCCCAGCCCCGAGTACCTGCGCTCGCTCTGCTCCCCCGACCCCGAGTACCTGCGCTCGCTCTGGTCCCCCAGCCCCGAGTACCTGCGCTCGCTCTGGTCCCCCAGCCCCGAGTACCTGCGCTCCGCTCTGCTCCCCCAGCCCCGAGTACCTGCGCTCGCTCTGCTCCCCCAGCCCCGAGTACCTGCGCTCGCTCTGCTCCCCCGACCCCGAGTACCTGCGCTCGCTCTGCTCCCCCAGCCCCGAGTACCTGCGCTCGCTCTGCTCCCCCAGCCCCGAGTACCTGCGCTCGCTCTGCTCCCCCAGCCCCGAGTACCTGCGCTCGCTCTGCTCCCCCAGCCCCGAGTACCTGCGCTCGCTCTGCTCCCCCGACCCCGAGTACCTGCGCTCGCTCTGGTCCCCCAGCCCCGTGTTTCTGCACTGGGTGCTTCTAGGCTCAGAAATCCCTCCCAGCTCCCTCCCCCAAGTGTGGGATGCTCCTTGGTGGGTTTGTTGGGACCCTCTGCAGAGCAGCCGTGCCCTGAGAAAAGCCAGAGGTTTAGGTAGCCCCATCTACTCTTTGCACTCCATTGTGGAAACAGAGAATTGATTTGGCTCCTCTCCCCTGTCTCCTGGCAGAAGCACGAGGTTCCCTAGAAGATGGGCGACTGGGGTTTCCTGGAGAAACTGCTGGACCAAGTCCAGGAGCACTCGACTGTGATCGGGAAGATCTGGCTCACCGTGCTCTTCATCTTCCGCATCCTCATCCTTGGCTTGGCGGGGGAGTCCGTCTGGGGGGACGAGCAGTCGGATTTCGTGTGCAACACCAAGCAGCCAGGCTGCACGAACGTCTGCTACGACAAAGCCTTCCCCATCTCCCACATCCGCTACTGGGTGCTCCAGTTCCTCTTCGTCAGCACCCCAACCCTGATTTACCTTGGCCACGTTGTCTATCTCTCCCGGAGAGAGGAGAAGCTGAAGCAACAGGAGAGTGAGCTTCGGGCTATCCACAGCAAGGACCCGAAGATCGAGCAGGCACTGGCGGCTGTGGAGAAGAAGATGTCCAAGATCTACGTGGCAGAGGACGGGCGGCTCAAGATTCGTGGGGCGCTGATGTGGACGTACATCATCAGCGTGATCTGCAAAAGCATCTTTGAGGCGGGCTTCCTCATTGGCCAGTGGTACCTGTATGGCTTCTCCATGGTGCCCCGCTACGTGTGCAAGAGGGACCCCTGCCCCCACCAGGTGGACTGTTTCATCTCCCGCCCCACTGAGAAGAGCATCTTCATTATCTTCATGCTGGTGATGGGCCTGATCTCCTTAATCCTGAATCTCCTGGAGCTTTTCCACCTCTGCTGCAAACACATGCTCAGGAACATCAAGAAGGTGTCGGTGCCGGCTGGCCCGAGCCGGGACACCTTTGCTGATGACATGGTCTCGGCTCCCTACCCACCCAAGCACTACCCCTTCCTGCCCATGGCCGAGAGCCACATGTCGCCCTACCAGGCCTTCAACAAGCTCTCCAGCGAGCAGAACTGGACCAACTTCCACAACGAGGAGAACCTGGCACTGGGCAGTGACAGCCGGCCCCTGTCGGACCCCTACGCTCCCAGGGCTGCCGAAGCCCCTGCCCCAGAGGAGAAGCTGTGCAGCCGGCCCGGGAGCTCAGCCTCCAAAAAGCAGTATGTTTAGTGCCAGGTTGACCCTGGCCAGCCGAGAGGACCTTCTTTGGTCCCTCGTGCACGCGAAGGTGCTGCCTCTTCCCTGGTGCTGTGCCTGATGGACGAGCCCTGCTCCACACGCTGCCAGCGGGATGTGATGCTCGGGAGCAGAGCCTCCGCTCTCTCCTGTTTTCCCCACAGACCCTGCAAGGAAAAAAACTGCAGAAAGTTCCTCGGGACGACGTGTCCCGTGTGCCTCGCCGTGGGAAAGGGAGAAATCCCTGGAGCCACGTGGCTGGGAACAGGCTGTCCCCGCTAGCGGGAGGCTGCTGCCCCTTGGGAGCGGGAGCTCAGCTGGACCCAGGGTCTTGCCGGAGCCCCCACAGATGTGAGATTCGTGGGAAGCCGCTCGCCTCCAGCCCCTGCATAGAGCAGGCTGAGCCTAGAATGGCTGGGGCAGCGCTGCTTGATGGGTCCTGGCCACCAGCCCCATCCCGTCCCGGTGACCCCATACAGAGCCAGTGGTTCTTGACAGGATTTGCTGCAGGAGCTGCCCCTTCCCCATGGGATCTGGGGTGGCAGGGGGGTTAATCCAGCAGCAGATCACAGCTGGGGATCTGCGATGACCTGCTGATCCAAATAGCTGCAGGGTCACCGGCTGCAGTGACCCAGGAGCGTGAGCCGCCTCCGAGCCCTGGATCCTTTCCCCTGGGATATGTGCCTCTAAGTTATTTTTAACCTGCTGGCCTGAGAATGGAGCTTTCTGCCTTAAAGGTGCAGCTGTGCGGGGCCTTTGGAGAGCTGTGTCCAGCTGGGCCACGCACTCTCAAGCTCTGTGGTTTCTGGGGGAGCAATTACCCCAGAAACTGATGGTTTTGGGGGGTTGTTGGTTTTATGCACAAGTCGTCATCTGCTGGGGGTGTGTGTGGAAGAACCAACTGCTGCTGCAGAGTCACCCCAACTTCCCAGCCCCACGATGCTGTGGAAGGGGAAGCTCCTGCCACAACCACGGGATGCGGGCACTGCCCTCGGTGCTGTTTCCTCTCCCCCACCACCAGCAGACTCAACACTGCATCTTCTGGAATAAAGTTGGATGAATGAAAAAGGTGAAGCGTGGTGTGACTGTGCTCCCTGCGGCGCCTGGCTGTCTCGCAGAGCTTGGGAGAGGGTTTGGGGTGCAGGGAGAGGGAAATTGCTGTCCTGTGGGCGATGGGAAAGGGGTAACGGGGAGCAGGGGTGCCCGGTTGTGCTGCTGGTGATGCTCACTGCACACAACCCTCCCTGCTCTGATGTTGGGTCCTCTTAGCTCAGCTCTCATGGGACCGTTGTGGCACAGGGTCCTGGTGGCCCAAAGCAGAGCTCAGCCCCTCTCTCCTGGCCTGGCTCTGCTGCAGATAAACCAGTTGAGGCCATGGAGCCGCTCACGGCTGCATAATAGGTGGAAGTGAGCCACAGATAAAGGCACACAATGCGGCTGGGGCTGTTGTTTAGTTTCTCCAGCCAAGCCAGCCCAGGGCAGAGCTTGCTCCCAGCCGAGGGCCTCTTCAGTGAGGGTGGGACAGGCTAAAAATACCCTGGAGCAAATGAAATATGGGTGATACTGGGTGATATCGCTGCTATCGACCACTGGAGGAAGTGGAAAGGGAGGCACCCGGCTGTGCTGCCCTTGGTGCAGAGCCTGGGCTGGTGGCTGTGCCCTTGGCTCCCATCCCTCCTGGGGATGGGACAGACGATAGGGGGGTATTAAATCCCTGGGGTGGGGGTCTGGGGTGCACACTGCCCACTCTCAGCCCTCCCCTACATCCTCCGTGAGGATGCCAGGGCAGATTCTATCCTGAAAGACCCTGCCCTGCTCCCACCTTCTCCTGAGGGGCCCTGTCCTGCTCCCATCGCTCCCCTAAAGGGACCCCTGGGACACCCTGGTGCAATGGGGACCCCAGCCCAGGGCTCATCAGGCATCAGCAGAGCTGCAAAGTGCTGTGGCTTTCTGGGAAGAGCCGCCTGGCGCGCTCGAGCCAGAGGAAATGCCCGTGTGAAAGGTAACGGTGCAGCCGCACGGCGTGTTTACCCACCGGCAGAGCTCCCCGCTCACCTCCCCTCTGCTGGGCTGATATTTTTATTGGCACGGGGGGAGCATCACGCTTTTCCAAACAACCCTACAAGGTGGAAAACAAGACGGCCGAGACCCCCCCTCTCCTTCCCTTTGCCTGGACACGGTGCCCGGGCGCGGGTGCTGCGCAAACACAGCTCAGGTCCCGCTATTGTTCCCGTGTTGTGACAAGGGGTGGCCGGTGTGACCCCTGTGCCGCTGGGACCTCCATGCCAACAACAACAGCAAGGGGCTCACCTGCACCATGGGACCGCGGGTTTGTGGCAGTGGGGAACAGGGTTGGAGCAACCCCCCCCGAGAAGCAAGGGGGTGGCTCTTAGGCAAATAAAAGTTTGCAGCTGATAAGGGGGTCAGGCTGGCCCGGTGAAGCCCTTTGGCAGACAGATAGCGGCTGGCCAGACACGCACGGCCTTTCTCACACCTCTGTGCTCCCTCGTGAGTAAACAAGCCCCTCCGGTTTCTTTCTGGGAACAGCAGTCGCTCCTCCAAAGCTTGGCCCCATAATGCGATGCTGAGTCCTGCAGCCCCGGGGGCTGCGGTAAGAGGCTCCCCAGGGATACCCTCCCCACGAACCCCCTCTGTTCCTCACTTGGGACACCTCATCTGGAGGATTATGTCCACTTCTGGAATCCTCAACGTAAGGAGGAGATGTAGCTGTTGGAACGGGCCCAGAGGAGGCTACAAGGATGATCTGAGGGCTGGAGCACGTCCCGTACGAGAACAGGCTGAGAGACTCGAGGTTGCTCAGCCTGGAGAAGAGAAGGCTCCGAGGACACCTTATAGCGACCTTCCAATACCTGAAAGCCTGTGCCAGCGGCTCTGCCCCATGGCTGTGGGTTTACAGGGAGGTTCCTGCTCTCCTCCCAGTTAGGACCAGTTCATGCTGGACTCCCCTTGCACTTCCCCTGGGCTGAGGGAGAGGAGCTGCGAGGGCTGCTGCAGGGTGTCCTGCCTGCAAGGTTCCATGCAAGGCGCTGGCCAAGCACCAAGGAGTTCATTTTTAAGTTTTCCCAGCATACAGAAGGCAGCCAGGGTCTAAATCCAACCCGCTCACAGGAAGAGCTGCAGCACGAGCAAAATCGCAGCTGAGAGGGACAAAGGGCAGAGGGCAGGGAGATGCCAGCTAGGGCCACAGCACAGACCCCAACACACTTGCTCCACAGCATCCTGAGCCCCCGCACCCACAGCACCCATCGGGACTACCAAACCTGCTCCAATCCTGCCCTTTCCAGCACCGCCTGCTATCAGTGCACAGTGAAGGAAAAGCAGACCCCAAATAGCTCCCTTCCTCCCCTGGGCCCATCCCTGGTTATATTTAGCCCTCCACGCGTGGGCACGGCAGACAATGTGGCCCTGTGTGAGAACCACAGGCAGGAGGAAACGCGCTCAATAGCCCCGACGATTTCCCGTATCCTGACATTGTCGCGCCCCTCTGGCCGCTTCCTCGCGAGGAGGCGATGGGACACAGAGCCCAGCACCCTATACCCATTCTGGGATGCGTCCTGCCCCCGCCAACGGCTCCAAGCATCGTCCTGGTGCAGCACCAGGCAGGCAGGGGCTGCTGCCAGCATCGCTTGAAGCTTTTGACGTAAGGAGGCTGATGTGGTCTAAAAGCGAGGAGCCACAGTGGTCCCAGGGTGCTGGGATTCAGCACTGGACCATGGGAAGAAGTGATGCTGAGCAGAAAGGGAACATGTCCAGCCATAGCTGCCCCCAGCCAGGCTTTGTGGGATGCAGCTCAGTGCAAACCAGAGCTGCTCCTCTCTCAGAGCACTCGAGGGCTTTCACTGGCCATAGAAACGAGCAGAGCTGCACCATGGGGCCTTGGCAGGAAGAGGAGAGACAGGGAGGCTGGGAAAGATCTCAGCCGTGCTTGGGGAAAGGGCAAAACCGGAGCCTGGGAAAACAGCTTCAGTTGCCCAGGCAGGGAGCAAACATCCCCAGGGGCTGCAGGGGACGCGTCGCAGGGAGGAGGATGTGCCACTTGCTCTGCAGCGCAGCTGGGGAGAGCACCCTGTGTCGCAGGGACGCTGCACTGCCTGCAGCTCTTGGGTGCCACGGTGCGACTGCACAACTTTGGGACAGGAGACAAGAGCATTCAGGTCTGTGGGACTCAGCTCCCCCACTCCAGACCCTTCACCGCTCCCCTCCTCCCCAAAGCATCATCGCCCAGGCCCTTGCAGGATGGAGAGCGATGGCTGGGAGCATCCCCAGCCCCGTGCAGCTGCTGCATCCCTGTTGTGATCTCACCGGACATCCGTTGCGGCTCTCCAGGTGTGCCAAACCGTGCCGAGCAGCCGGGAGGGGACTCCAGGCCCCTCACCCCCACATGCACAGCAGCAAAGTGGGGCTCAGCTCACCCTGCCACAGCTCCAACTCACTGCCTGCATCTGGAAACCACCACCTGCTCCTCTCACAAGCTGCTCACGATGGACCCCAGGGAGCAAACCCGGCAGCGGGACAGCCCAGGAGCCGCAGCTGCTCTCAGAGCCCGTGGGGAGGAAGCAGCAGGGTCGTGCCAAGGGCACAGCAGCCAGCTTGCTGCTCCCGAGCCTGGGCAGGGACAGGCAGCGCTTCTGCAGCTGCTGGATTTGATCCCTGCTCCGTGGCACAGGGCAGCCACAGCCGGTCCTGGCTGCAGGGACTTCCCTGAAGCCAGACAAGCCCTAAGAGGATGCTCCCCCACAAAATGCCATCCTGCAGGCCAGGAGGGGGACTCCATGCCTGGGGACAGGCTTCCCCTGGCACAGCTCCTGGCCACATTCCCCCTGAACCATCCTGGGAAAAGCAGGATTACAAGCACACCAGACCAGATCAAGGACTTGCACTTGGGTGCCAGCTTGGGAAACCAGGCTTTAGCCATAATGCTGTATTCAACAAAGCTTCCTCTCGCTCTTCGTGAGCCACTGTGGCTGCTCGCCCCAGCCTCGAGTGCTCGCCGGCTCCTATTATGTCTGGACGACACTTCCCAGGCAGTATATTGTTGGGATTCAATGGGAGGAAGGGTGGGTTTACGGTACCAAGGGCTTAGGAGAAAGGCGACCGCTCTCTGGGAAGTGGCTTCACCCCTGCCTCAGAGCCTGTGAAGAATCCACGGCCCCACAGCAGCGCCGGTGTCTGCCGTGGGGACAGACAGGAGTCCCCAGCACATGGAACGCAGCTGGAAACACGGCAGGACCAGCAAGGCAGCCGTGGTTGGTGCAGGGCAGGGGCTGCCCAGCCCAGGTGCCATTGGTGCTGCATCCTTCCCAAGGGCATCGCTCCAGCACCGTGCAGAGCAGCCCTCCCGACGGATGCAACGAGCCCAGGGGAGGAAACGGGGCAGCAAGGCCCTGACAAAGCCCAATTGTGCCCGGCCAGCCCTGGGAACAGGCAGATCAATGGGCTATAAAGGACCGAGGGAGCCACTCCGGCGCAGGGTGAACAAAGGCATTTGGGAAGACGTTTCCGAGCTGGTCCCAGCTGGGGGAAGGGACAGGACCATTCCCACCACAGTGCACACAATAGGGAACGGTCGTCACCCCACAGCCAGGCTGGGAAAGCAAGGGGCCAAGGGCAGGGACAGTGCCAGCCTGCCTGAGGGACTGGGATGGTGGCACAAGAGGTGCCATCGGCCCTAGCGCAGGCGTTGGCAGTGGGGCAGGGCTGGGGCAGCCCCGACATTGCCCCTGGAGCCCTCCTGCAGCTCCTAACCCAGCCTCACCCACCCTCGCACGCCACAACAGCAAAGGCCTGTGGGTTCCCGGCAGCGCCGGGCTGGAGGGCAGCGATCCAGGCTGAGGCCAGCAGGTCGGGAGGTAAACACAGCCGGGCAGCAGCCGTAAAGCTGTCAGCAGGGCAGGAGCCGGCCCCGAGGAAGCAGCACAGAGCGATGCAAAACGCTGAACTGGCTGCTGACCTCAGGGTTTCGCACTGGCCATGACAGATTTATCGTCCCCAGAGGGGAAGGACAGGCCAGGGCAGCAGCGAGGCCTCGCTCAGGCACTGGGGAAAAAAACAAGCCAGGAGGCAGCGTTAACTCCATCCCCGGCACCGTTACCGGCTGGCCCCGCTCCAGCAGGCGTTTGGGCCAGTGATGCCCGAGGCTGGATGGGACATCGGCCACCAGTCCCCAGCGCTGCCAGCCTCTCCCACCACACACAGCCCAGTGGCAGCCCCCTGCACCCCAGGACCCCACCTGACACTGCCACCGCCCTTCTTCTCTAGATAAGGAGACCGAAGGGAAGCAGATGATGTGGCTGGCTGAGGGAGGCACAATCGCAACATGGGCTGGGAGTTTGGTGCCTCCCGCTCCTTCCTACCCATCACCACTGCCAGGGACCAGCCAGGGACCACGATGGCCTTCCTCCCACTGCAGAAGGGGTGGCTTCCTGAAAACACAGGGAGAAACACACTCTGAGCCAGAACTGGGGCCAGATGGAAAAGACACAGAGGCCCGAGGACTGACAGAGGTTTATTCTGGCTGTCCCCATACAGGGCAGAGATCTCCCCGTTATCTACATGCTAGACAAAGCCACTGCCATGCTCAGAGCTTGATGACCGAAGAAAGACCAGGACGTCCACCCTCCCCTCCACATCCTTCCTCGCTGCCAAGGTCAGAGACGATGCAGAACGAGGTTCTCCGGAGATCTCCACGCCACACAGGCTCCTGTGGGTGTAAGGTGGTAGCCTGGTGCTGCGATCGTGGTTCACAGAGCCACGGGAGAGCTGCGAAGAGGACAGATGCTCCTCTTGTCCCAGGCAGTTTGGCTGATCCCCACACTGATCCTCAGGTCCAAGTTTCTTCTATCTTCACACCATGGAAACCAAATGTAAAGAAATGCGGGTGGAAAGAGACCAAGAGGGTTTTGTGGTTCAGAGGCCAAGGACAGGCCGAGAGCTGATGAGTTTCAGACATGTTCCATCTCCAAAGCACAGCTGCCAGCCCTCTCTGCCACACAGGGGGCCTGGGTGCTGTGTCATGAGGGTGAAAAGCAGCAGAAGGGCAGATGGTGGGCAATGTGCAGGCGACAGCAGAGTCCCTAGCACGGTGCTGGGGGTCACAGCCCTCCAGCAGCCAGCCCTGGCCCCAGCCCCGGGGACAGTCCCTCCAGGGCACTGCATTCACCCAAACCACTTCATTAACTCTTTTCCGCGCGGTTCCTGTTCAGCACGGCCCGAGGGGCAAACTCCAGCTTATCCTTGAGGCTCACCACCTTAGTCAGGTCCTTGCCTGCGATCTCCTGCAGCTTGCGGTCCTCCCGCTGCTCCGAGATGCTCTTCTCCTCCTCGGCAGCGGGCGCGGGGTGGCCACGGAGGAGCCACTCCAGGTGGTAGCCCACCAGTCCCACCACGAAGGCCACCGGGAAGGTGACGTACGGCGCCTTGCTGCGCACGGCAGCCCACACCACGGACCACATCGCGCCTGGCCGGGGGTGGGGGCGAGGTCACAAACCGGGGCCGAGATCACAGGCCAGGCGCAAGGCCACAAAGTAGCGGGCGAGGCCACAAACCGGGGCCAGGATCACAGACTAAGAGCGAGATCACAAACCGGGGCCGAGATCACAGACCAGATGCGAAGTCACAAACCGGAGCGAGACTGCAAACCGGGGGGGCGAGGCCGCAAACCGGGTCCAAGATCACAGACTAGGAGCGAGGTCACAACACGGGGGCGAGGCCACAAACCGGTCCCGGCGCCGCCCGAGACCCGCGGGCGGGCGGCGCCCGGTAGTTCCACCGGTGTCCAAGGCCGCACCGTGGCCTCAGCACCGACCCCCGGGGATCCAGGACCCCGCGGGGCCCCCTGCGCCCGGCCCCGTGCCCGGCCGCGCCGCCACCGCCCGGCCCCGCCACTTCCGGTCACTAACATGGTGGGAGGGGAAGCGGAAATCTCAGCGCTTAGCCCCGCCTCTTCCGGTAAGGGGCGGAGGAGCGGTATATAAGGATTGGCCCGCCCCTTCCGGTCAGAGGCGCGGGGGGAGAGGCGGCCCCGAGGCCTCGGGCTCTGCCGCCCCCTGGTGGGGAGAGATGAGGAGCGGGAACCGCAGGGAGAGGCACAGACACCCCGACCTGGTCCCCTTGCAGGGAGAGCTCAGCTCCTGCCCCAGCGAGAGCCCCTCTCCCACCACAGACACCCCGTCTGCCTCCTGCCCCATGGACACACCCCAGCCCACAGACACCTCCTGCTGCCCCATGGACGCCCCATCTCCCATCCCATAGACACCCCCCTCTTGCCCCATGGACAACCCTCTCCTGCCCCAAAGACACCCCATCTTCCTCCCACCCCACAGACATCCTCTCTTGCCCTATGGACGCTTCTTTTCCATCACAAAGACACCTCATCCCATTCCACGGAGACCCCTCTCCTGCCCCAGACACCCCATCCCATCCCATCCCATGGACACTCCCTCCCACCCTATGGACATTCCATCTCCCTCTCACCCCACAGACATGAAGGGCAAGTAGACAGGAGGAAAGGCGAGCCCGGTACCGGCCATGACCCCACGAGGAGGTGGCCGCTGGCCCGGAGTAACCAAAGTCATCTTTATTAATTGCGACGGTTCGTTACAATAAAAAGGGAGCCACGTGTCACGGTCATTGCACGGCGCTGGCCGGGGCAGGGGGGCCCTTCCCAGGCACGTCCCTAAATCTGGGGTGCAGGGGGGAGCGGGGTGGGAAAGGGCTTCAGGTGGCTGAGCGAGTTTAGCACCAACAGACCCCCGGGGCGAGGGACCCCCACTATGGGGGTGGGAAGCTAGCTGGGACCCCCCCAGCTGCCTCTGATCCCACCGCCCTGGGCAAGGTTTGGTCCTGGATTTTCAGGAGCTGTCCGGCACCCACCAGCTCTATCTGGGGGTGCCTGGTGATGCCATGGGGGGCTGCTGGCATGGGGGTGGCAGGGATGGGGTCCTTCCCCTTTCTGCCCCCACCAAGGAGGGCAGGATGCTCAAAGAAGGACCAGGGATGGGGATGGGGTGATGCAGCTTCCTTCCCCACCACGCTGCTCCCCACAGAGGGAACCTTTGGGGACCCACTGTGCCCTTCTCCTGGCTCTACAGGGAGCTGGGAACACCACCCTGAGGTGTCCCTTGTCACAGCAGGTCACCAGGCACACGACAGCCCTGTCCTGGGGTCTCCCACCTCCTGGGAGCTCAGGGAGAAGGGGAGACCCCTCGAGGTGGTGTCTAGCAGCCGCGCACTCAAGGGGCAGCTGCTGGCCATGCCCACGCTCCCATCCCACCTACAGGAACCAGGGTAGAGCCACTGTGGTGCCCGGCCCTGCGGGCGCAAAGGGGCTGCGGGCAGGTGTCCCATCGCTACCGCCTCGCTCGCACACCCGGGAAGCGGCTCCCACTGCTGGCGAGGCACAACGGGACCACATCCCCCAGCCCTAGCCGGTGCCTGCCAGGCTGCAGAGGTGCTCCCAGACTCTAGGCTGGCAGGAGGGAAGGATGGAGAGATGGAAGGACAGACTGACAGGGAAGGAGGGCTGAGCAGGAAGGGGAGAAGCGCGTTGCGATGCTCCGTGCGAGGGATGCTGGGTGGCTCGCCGTGACCGGGGGTTTGGGCTGTTCTGGTCCGTCCCACCGGCCTGAATGCAGCGCTGGTCACGTGTGGTTTCTGGTTTATTCCTCGGGTTATATTTATATATGTATAGAGGGGAAGGAGCCCTGGGGTCCCCCGTGGCACCTGAGCAGGCGGGGGCAGCGCAGGGGAGCCCCTTGTCCCCAAGCCTCGTGCTGGCATTGCCGAGGAGCAGGTTTTGGGGGGCTCTGACAGGGCAGGGACTGGGGGACCCATCCTGCTGCCTACCAGGGGATTGCACTGAGTTCAGAGAGGCGGGGGGCCTGCCTGCAGCCCCCTCCCCTCCAGCCCCTGAGGGTCACCTCTCTTTCAGCAGGGATGCGGGCTCGGAGGGGCGCAGAAGGGCTGGGGGAGGGTGAGAAGGGGACAGAAAGCTGGGACACGGCCCCAAGGAGGGCAGAGGGAAGGAGAGCCCCGGACCCCGGGAGAGGCTGGCAGGGGCATGCGGGCGGGGGGCAACAGGATGGGGCAGAACCGGGCTTGCGTTCACCCACCGTTGGGTCCACGAAAAGGTCTAAGATAGAAAAGAGAGAAGCTGTGAGCGGGGCCAAGAGCTGCCCCAGGGTGTCCCCGCGGCCCCCCATCACAGTGAGCTACGGCCGCGCCGTCCAGTCCGGGTAGAAAAGCGGAGGCTGCGGTCACAGCCGGGTCTGCGCCTCGGGGATGTAGATCTCGATGCTGTCCGCGCTCTCGGTGGCCGAGCTCTGACGGAAGGAGGCCGCTCGCTTGGCTGCCAAGAGCCGCTTGCGGGCCTCCTGCCGTTGCCGGTCCACCGAGTCCAGGGAGCGCTCCTTCACCGGGTGCACCTTGGAGCGCGGCGGCTTCTTTGGTATCGGGGGAGGCACCTTCTTCTCCTCCTGCACAGACAACAGGCATTTCAGGGCGGGCACACGGCCAGCACCTCTGGGAAATGGGCATCCCAGTGGGCTCGGCACAGCCAGCGCTGGCACGTGCACCTCCGTGCACGGCACTGCCACTGGTGCCAAAGCCAAAGCCATGGTGAGACAGCCCCGCGGACCCTCCTGCACCGCACCAAGCCGCGAGGCAGGGCTGCATGTCCCTTTGTCCATCTGCACAGGTATGGTGTGCTGCCACCGCCCGTGCTGAGACCCTGCCCAGAAACACCCATCCGACCAGCTGTGAGACTGTGGGAGGAGAACAACTCCCTCTTTATCCTCATTTTTATCTAGCTCTGGTTTGCTAAAAGCAACCACTGGTGACAGCCTGGCAGAAGCGGTTTGGGCACAGAGGGAGAAGGAGAAGTTTGGGAGAAGGTTTGGGCCTGGGGGGAAGGAGAAAGGGAGAGGTGGTAGGGCCCTGCCCTTACCTTGGGCTCCACAATCTTCCACCCGTTGGCCTTGAGCTGCTGGAGCTCTGCAAACTTCATGCTGACATCCTCGATGGAAAGCTGCAGGAGGTCCCAAAATCCAGCCAGGTCTTGGAAGGTGGGCACAGGGAACGCATTGGGATCCTGCAAGTACAGAGTGTTGGCCACGTCTGCCCATAGGAGGTCAGCTCTGCTGGCCAGGCAGCCATCCCATCCCCACGTTGCTGGGGGGAATCTCTGTCTGGTACAAAGTCCATTTTCCATCATCTAAGGGTATGACACCCCCCAAACCCCTGTGGCTGACCCCGTGGCATCACAGCCCAGCACTCACCATGTTCTGCTGGCAGAGGCGGTAAAACTGCTGCACCTTCTGGGACATGAGGAGCTGGGCACTGCCCACGGCGCTCCGGATCTTCTCCAGGACTGGCGCGGGGAGAGCAGACAGTCAGTAATCCCGTGACGCACAGAGCTTCTCCCCTGCACAGCAGGCACCCGCACCAAGCTGGGACACCCCAAGCCATGCAGGTCTCCTCCCTCTGCCAGACCTCACTGACTTCTTGCCCCTACTCAACCTCTTTAGCCTTGGGAAGGGAGATGCTCCAAAGTGGAAGCACTGCGGGACCACAGAATCATGGAATCACCAGGTTGGAAGAGACCCACTGGATCATCAAGTCCAACCATTCCCATCAAACCATGTCCCTCAGCACCTTGTCCACCCGTGCCTTAAACCCCTCCAGGGAAGGTGACTCAACCCCCTCCCTGGGCAGCCTCTGCCAGGGACCAATGACTCTTTCTGTGAAAAATTTTTTCCTAATGTCCAGCCTGAACCTCCCCTGGTGGAGCTTGAGGCCATTCCCTCTTGTCCTGTCCCTTGGGAGAAGAGCCCAGCTCCCTCCTCTCCACACTCTCCCTTCAGGTAGTTGCAGAGAGCAATGAGGTCTCCCCTCAGCCTCCTCTTCTCGGGGCTGAACACCCCCAGCTCTCTCAGCCGTTCCTCATAAGGCCTGTTCTCCAGCCCCTAAGCCCCAAGGGAGCCCCAGTCCCTCCCAACCCCACAAATCCCCCTGACTCACTCTCCTCCGGCAGGTCGTAGTCCTCGGCTTCCCTCTCCATCTGCTGGCACCAGCTCTCCATCTTCTCCACCTCCGCCTGCAGTAGTTTGATGAACCATTCCCCGTCGCGGTGGCAGGGGGAGGCACGGCCGGAGTCGGGGAGGCTGCGGGAGCCCCGCTCCATCCAGGCATCCCTGCGGGGCACCTCCACGGCGTCGTACTGCAGCTGGTAGTCCTCCCGGTAGGCCCACTGCCCCTGCGTGTGGACCGTCTTGTACACCGCGTACTGCCGCCCGGACTCGGGCTCCGAGGAATGTCGCTGGAAGGGGCGCCCGAACTGCAAAGCTTTGTCCTCGGTGGCCACGGCCAGGCCAGCAAAGCCCTCCAGCTCCAGGTCAGCCTGCACGCCTGCCGTCACGCTGTTGGAGCGCTTGAAGCGCGCTCGCCTGGGGAGAGCAAGAGCGTGTGGGGACCCTCCCGGGCAGCCAGGGACAGCCCTGCTGCCCCATCTCCCCACCACACGCCGCCCTCAGCGGGGAGAGCCCGCAGGCAGGATGGGGCTGGGGACACCGCTCTGGATCTTGGGGCATTTGGGGACAGCCCTGCGCAGCCATAACCTGCCAGTCCCTCATTGCCTCTGCTCTTAGCCCGTTTCCATGGCTACCAGCGCCAGACCAAGGATGGAGAGGAACATGCACCGGGGCTGCGTGGGCACGATGCCGGAGCTGCCCTTCCATGGGCTGTGCAGGTCCTGGCACAGCATCCTCCCGCCTTGGCCAAAACGTCGTGATTTGCTGTATAATGCCCACAGGCTTCATCTGCTCCTGGGCCGGGTTCAAACCCCAGGAGGAGATCTGAGCACAGGGTGAGAGCAGGGAAACTCCTTCCCTGGGCAGCAGCCAGCCGCGAGGGCAAAGGGGCAGCCAGATCCTGCCCCAGGTGGGGGAATCCAGCCTGGAACAGGGATGGTGCTGAGCTTTGGGGTGTCAGCCAGAGGGCAGAGCAAAAAATGCTGCTGAGAGAGCCCCCGGGGGACTCAATTCCCCAGCGCAAAGAGTGTGGCAGGTCTCAGCTCAGCCCGGCCGCGTGGTACCTTTTGTCCTCCTCCACCTGCACCCCAATGGAGTGGAACTCCCTCTGGCTCCGGCTCTCCGTATCCGAGTCGGAGACGGCCTCAACCTGCCAAAGGGCAGAGGGAGAGCGCTGGAGGGTGGCCCCGAGATGCGGCACAGCGGCTCGGCATCACCTGTGCCGCTCAGGAGGGCTCGGAGCCGGCTCAGAGCCTGCTGGGAGGAGCGAAGCCCACCTGGACGCCGATGGAGGGACGCCACTTTCGCTGCCGAGCCAAGCTCCTCAGCTCCTCCCGGCCGGGGATGGCCTTGATGATGAGTGTGGAGGGCTTGGGAGCAGCACGGGGCTGGACCGGAGGCAGCTCGAGGGCCACAGATGTCACCTTAGAGGTCTCCAGGCTCTCGGCCGAGTTGCAACGGGCCGCGGCATCTTTGGACCACGCGGGGCTGCGGGAAACCTCGCTGGGCAGGTAGCTCTCGTGGGTGGACTCGGTGCTGCTCTGTGCCGTGACAGAGATGATGGGCTTGGCTTTGGTTCCTGGAGGGATGGGAGGTGGAGCTTTTCTGTAACTGAAGGCTGTTGTGGGAGAGGCGCAGGATGAAAAAGCGCGTGAAAACACAGACACTTGCTCATCTCCCGCCGCGAACAGGGGCCCCGGGGGGAACAGGGTTTGCACCTTGGCTGCCTGAGATCTGGGCTGGAGCTCAGAGGGGCCAGTTCACCCCCCAGAAAGGGATTGGAAACCGCCCCATTCCCGTGCTGCTGCGACACCAGACATGGGGCAGAGGTGTGGAAACAAAAGTCAAGCAGAAGAAGTGGAGGGAAGGAGGGACGGCAGATGGGTGCTGGGGGCACAGAGCAACCCTCTCTCTAGGGCTGAGCCATGAGCGGGATATGCTCGTGCTCTGTGCCAGGGCTGAGCTGCAAGAGGGATGATGATGCTCCGAGCGGGACGCTCGCACTCTGTGCCAGGGCTGAGTTGTGAGAGAGATGCTCGTGCTCTAAGCAGGATGCTCGCACCCTGTGCTGGAGGCTTCAGGGGCAGGAACAGGGGCAGCAGCAGAGCTTGGTGGGCACCCGAGCAAGCAGGTGGGGAGACGCGAAGGTCCTTCGTGCAGCCGAGCCCCCGCCGCCCCCCGGGACTCACAGGTGCTGGGCTTCAGGATGCTGCTGGTGATGGGCGGCCCGGTGGGGGCCGACATGGAGAAGAGGGAAAGGCAGTCGTCATCCTGGGAGCAGCCTGCCTGGATGGCCCGCAGGTAGCTGTGGCTCCGCATGCGGAAGCAACCGGGCAGGTCCAGCGCTTCCACAGCCTGCGACTCCACCTCGCCGAAAACCGACTCGCAGACGGCCTCGAACTGGTGGTTGAGCTCGTCGTTGATCTGCGGAGAGCGGTGGGTGAGGCTGGGGGCAGCGAGCCAGAGCCCAACGAGGCAGGAGATGCTCGGAGGAGCATCCATCCCTCCCTGCCCCACGGTGCCCACGATACGGGACCCTACCTGCCCGGTGGTGAAGGAGCGTCCGTAGCCCTGTCCCCGTGGCAGCATTCGTGGTGGCGTGCAGCAGCTGGGACAGTTACAGACATATGAATCAGAATAGTGCCTACTTGCAAACCTAATAAGAGACAGTGGGAATAGAAGGGATCGCACCAAAAGCAACATATCTGAGCAGAGCATTCGGAAACACAGCCACAGCGATCCTCCCGCTGGCCCCGCTGCCATCCCTGCTCCGAACTGCCCCAAAATCATAGAATCATAGAATCACCAGGTTGGAAAAGACCCATCGGATCATCGAGTCCAACCATTCCCATCAATCACTAACCCGTGTCCTTCAGCGCCTCCTCCATCCATCCCTCAAACCCCTCCAGGGAAGGTGACTCAACCCCCTCCCTGGGCAGCCTCTGCCAGGGACCAATGACCTTTTCCGTGAAAAATTTTTTCCTAATGTGGAGCTTGAGGCCATTCCCTCTCGTCCTGTCCCCTGTCCCTTGGGACAAGAGCCCAGCTCCCTCCTCTCCACAACCTCCTTTCCAGGTAGTTGGAGAGAGCAATGAGGTCTCCCCTCAGCCTCCTCTTCTCTCTTCTCTTACTTGGTCCTGGCCTGGTCGGCGCTGGAGGAGCGGCGGTAGCTGTCTCGCCGTGTGGCCGCCCTTGGCAATACTTTGGCACTGGCGTCCGAGTCGGCACTGTCCTCGTCGCCCATGGCCTTGATGTAGCTGCCGCTGCGCATCCTTCGGCAGGGGATCTCGCCATCCTTGCCTGCCGCTGGGTACCCGCTCCACTCGTCCTGCGGCACCTAGGGCAGGAGGCAAGTGTGGGAGGACGCGGTGGCCGGGCTCCCCCGGTCGGGATGCAGAGCCCAGCGCCCACGCAGTGCAGAGCAGCTCCAGCCTGGCGTGCAGGCGTGTCCTGAACCCAGCCCGAGCCCGGTAAGCGTGTGCCGGCACGGCTCGCTGCCCTCCCCACGGCACCCCAGGGCTGCAAGGACAGAGCTGGGGGCTCTGCTCCCTCTAGGAAAGCCCCTAACTCCAGGAGAGCTCCTAACAGCCACAGCTCCCCATGCTCCATGCAGGACCGTTCCCAAAACACCGAGTTTTGTCGCTGCTCCCACCTCGCAGCCCCCCCGGCAGGCTCGGCTGGGCCAAATCCCACCCATGCTGCCCGGCTGACGTAGCGGCTCCCGGTCCCACCAAGCGCTGCTGACGCCGGCACCACAGGGTCCTTACCAGGCGGTGGTGGTGGGACGGCGTCCCCCAGACCTCGCGGGTGGGCTGTCACCCTGCCCCGATGCCCCCGCTGTCAGGGGGGCCCCAGCCACCCCCCGCCCCTGGCCAGCACAGCATTGCCTCTCCCTGTCTCCTTCCCCCGGGAAAGGGAGAGAAGAGTTAATTAGTTTTTAATTGGAAGGGTGGTGACCTAGAAGGGCGCCCAGTGACGAGTCAGGCAGTGGCACCCAGCCAGGTGCAAGTGGGATAAAAGCCACGAGGAGGGAGCAAGCAGCCTGGAGCCGACAGAGCCGACCAACCCCAAATCCAGCGGGCACGGGGCAGGAGGTGGCTTCACACTGCCAGGAAGGGACAGCGGGGACCAGCACAGGACCCCCAGGGGATGGGGTGCAGGCATTGGGGGCACGGAGAAGAGCTGGAGCATCCCTAGGCTGCTGGGATGGAGCTCACCCCACGGCATCACCAGCCACGATCCCCAGGGACGCAGCCCCCCAGACCACCCAGCCCCTCACCTGCAGGTACTGATACGCTCGGTCTTTGGCCTTTGGCTCCTGAAGCATCAAGGTCTTCTCGGCGCCGCCGACGCTGGGGTAGGCTTCGCGCGCCTGGCTGACGGTCATGGTGTGCCAGGCGCTCCTCTTGAGCGTCTGGCCGTCCAGAGACATGGACATGCCAGCGCAGGCCAGGCATTTTCCTTCCCCACCGCCCTTTAGACTCTTCAAGGTCAAGTCTCTGAAGGCACTTTCGGGAGCGTCCATGCAGTACTGGCTGCCCTGGCCTGCGCCGTGCCGGCCCGACACCATGTAGCTGCTGTCGCTGTCCAGGTTGTCGTCGGAGCTCCACCAGCCCATCACCTTGGACCGGTGCCGGGAGTCCACCTTGCGGTCCTTGCTCTTGCTGCGCTTGCCGTGGCGGGACTGGTGGTGATGGTGGTGGTGGTGGTGGTGATGGTGGTGGTAGCCGTCGCCACGACCGTCCATCTTGGCGCCGTTATAGTCCCGCTTGGCCGGCGCCTCCAGGGAGTGGGACTTGGCGAAGAGCTTCTGGACGGAGTGGACGAGGTGGCGGATGCGGCTGGGGCTCTCGCTGCGGGGCTCGGCGCCGCCGGCCCGGGGGTACTGCAGCGTGTGGAAGCCGTCGTGGTGCAGCGGCAGCTGCTTCTCGAACTGGTCCAGCAGCGTGGGGGGCAGGCGGTTGATCTTGCTGGAGGGGTGGGCGGTCGCCATGCATTCGTCGCAGGAGTCGTAGGGCTGCTGCGCGTGGTGCATCCTCGGGAAGGTGCTGCTGGCGCTGGCGGAGGGCGGCTCGCTCAAGGGCACGGCCGGGCACTCGCTGGCCGCGCCGGGGCTCTGCACCGGGCAGTAGGGATGCTCCAGGGAACACGGCTCGCTGGGGCTGAGGAGGTACGGCGGCCGGCCCTCGGGGCCGTGTTGGATGTAGTCGGAGGGATGTTTGCAGTCCTCTGGGACGCAGCGGCAGCGGTGGCCGGAGGAGAGCTGTGCCTGGCTACGCTCCCCATGGTAGCTCTTCATGGTGTCAGCACCCGCCCCATAGCTCCGGCATCCTGCAGGGTCATCCCTGCGGGCTCATCTGCGGGGACAGCAACGGGGATGGCATCACACTCCCCTCCGCACCCCACCGCTGGTAAAATGTTGGGACTGTCCTGTGGGAAACGACTGAGGAGGTTGGGAAGAGCCCAGGGCAGAACCCAGCCCTGGATATGCCCCTGAGAAGCTGGGCTGGAGCACCAGAAACCTGGGTCTCCATGGGGCGTGGGGGTGTCACCTGCAGTCACCCCAACCCGGCTGCTTGGAGGGACTGGGAAGGAGAAGGCACCGTGGCAGCGAGGCAGGCAGCGCAGGATGACATGCTGCCATCATCAGAAACTTGTTTTCTTCTCCGGCATCAAATATTATGAAGCGTTTCTCCATTAGGAAAACAGTTCTGGCTGAGTTTTTCAGCCGCTGCGATTCACAGAGCAGCTAATGAGCTGCCGCAGTGGGGGGGCCACGCTCTGATGTCTCCATCCAGCCCGTCCTCCCCACACAGCCCGGCTGCAGCGCCCGCTGCGGATGGAGACCCACAGGCCACCCCACAGCCCCCATGGATGGAGAGACAGGGTGTGGATAAGGCCACGCTGCATGCCCAGCATCCCCAAGCCGAAGCAGGAGGATGGATGATGATGTCAAGCCAGGCTGAGCCCCACACCGGCCACCAAAGCTCCACAGAATCACAGAATCACAGAATAACCAGGTTGGAAGAGACCCACTGGATCGTTGAGTCCAACCATTCCCACCAGTCCCTAAATCATGCCCCTAAGTACCTCATCCACCCTAACCTTAAACACTTCCAGGGATGGTGGCTCAACCACCTCCCTGGACAGACCGTTCCAATGCCTAACCACCCTCTCCGTGAAGAATGTTTTCCTAATCTCAAGCCTAAATCTCCCCTGGCAGAGCTTGAGGCCATTCCCTCTCATCCTGTCCCCTGTCACTTGGGAGAAGAGCCCAGCACCCTCCTCTCCACAACCTCCCTTCAGGTAGTTGTAGAGAGCAATGAGGTCTCCCCTCAGCCTCCTCTTCTCCAGGCTCTCCACCCATGGAGGTTTGTCTTCCTTACGGTACCGCAAAGGCTCTGCCTTTGGTACGACCGTAAAAGAAAAATTACTTATTCTCCAGCGTAGCTCAGCTAATTAATGGGCATCATTAATGCTCTTGTTATCATCTTTGGGCAGGGTGCTGTGGGTAGCCCACCTCCAGGACCAGCTGGAGGAGAAGGAGACCGCAGGATGGTCCCCACAGTCCGTTGGGCACACGGGGATTGGAAATAAGGGATGCCAGGAGGGCTGAGGACGCGTGGCGACAGAACAGCCACGTGCCCAAGGAACCCTGGGAGTGGAGAGGGGCTGGAGGGCCCCGAAGGATGCAGGGGTGGGCGGCGATGCCAGCTTCGGTGTTGAGCAGCAGACGGAACCGCGGAAGCAGCCAAGAGCACGTCTGCCCTAATAAGCTTCCTTCCCAGCTTCAAGGCCGGATGGCTCGGTCCTGCGCCCCTCCCTGCCATCCAAAGCGTCTCGCTCCTGCTCTTAGAAGGCTCCCTAATTGCTGCATCTTAAGCAAAGGATGCTACAGCCTGCTACAAAAAAGAAATGCCTCTCCCACTCCGGGAGAGCTGCTACGAGGAGTGGGCACAGCAGTGTGGGAGGGGGCTGCTTCCCCTGCCCCAGGATCCAGCCAGCAATTAGCAGCAGGATGAACAGACAGACAGACAGACAGACAGACAGACAGACAGACAGACCAGCTCCCAGCCCCAGCTCTCTCTCCATGGGCTGAGCTATCATCTCCTGCTCGAGGAGGGAGGCTCTCAGCTGATCCAAATATTGCTGCTGCAGCGGGAAGAAGGAGTCAAAATAGCTGAGCAGCCCGTCACCACGAGCCTGGCGGGCTCTGTGCTCGGCAGGAGGAGGAATTCAACAAAGCTGGGCCCCAGAGAGGCTGTGCCGCAGCTCTCCCGCAGCCAGCGGGATGGGGACATGTCACAGCAGAGGATGGGGACACGCCGTGACAGAGGATGAGGACACACCACAGTGTTGAGGTGGGGACACGCTGTCGTGGTGGGATGGGGACACGCCATGGTGAAGGATCAGAGAATCATAGAACAGTTTGGGCTGAAAGGGATCTTAAAGATCATCCAGTTCCACCCCTGCCATGGGCAGGGAAACCTCCCACTGGATCAGGGGCTCCAAGCCCCATCCAACCTGGCCTTGAACCCCCCCAGGGATGGGGCAGACACCCCTGCTCTGGGCAGCCAGGGCCAGGGCCTCATGACTCTCCTAGTGAAGAAATTCCTCCTTATGCCTGGTCTAAATCTGCCCCTCTCCAGTTTATCCCCATTGCCCCTCATCCTATCACCCCAAGCCTTTATGAATAGTCCCTCCCCAGCTTTCTTGTAGCCCCTTCAGGTACTGGAAGGTCGCTATAAGGTCTCCTTGGAGCCTTCTCTTCTCCAGGCTGAACAACCCCAACTCTCTCAGCCTGGCCTCGTACGGGAGGTTCTCCAGCCCTCGGATCATCTCCATAGCCTCCTCTGGATGCCCGTCCCCATGTCGCAGCAGGGGTGGCCACATGCAGAGGGCAGGCGAAGCCGCCGAGCTGGCTCCTCTCGTCTGTCCCATTTGAGCCCAACCGCAGACTCAAAACAGGGGGGGAAATCCCAGCCCGGCTCAATTTTGTGCCATTTAACACCAGGGTAATTACCACCAGTGGGAACCTGCCGCCCACACGATTATGTGCTAGGATAAACTGGAAGAGCGTATTTACCATTACAAATAACTCGCTTCTTGCCTTTCTTGCATCCAAAGCCTGAAGAAACTCCCACCGGCGATTCTCCCACCGCCGCCCTCCCTCTGGCGTCTGCTCCTGCCACGTCTCTCCCTGCCACGAGGGTCAGCGCGAGGAGAAGAGGGGCGCACAGACCTCCAGCACTGCCGGGCACCCCAAAACTCAGCTCCTTCACTTAACTTCCCACAGGGGCACTTGGCAGAGGCGGTTCTGCTTCCCAGCAGCCTCCCAGCAAGATCCCTGCGTCATGCCAAAGCCCGCGTCTGCAGGGACCTGAGGCAGGAATCCGAAGCCTACGGCACCCAGGATCCCCCAGATCTCTTCTGGGACAACTGGCAGGGAGGTGACAAGACCCTACACCACGTCTGGGTGGAGCAAACCACCCCGGGGCAGGGCAAGACTGGGTTTTCCAAGGTTTCCAGGTCGAACTCCAAGCGCTGAGGTCAACGGCGCTGCCCGTGGGGGTCCCAGCCCCTTGCCCTTCCCGAGCAGCCCCCGCCACGCGTCCCAGCGAAGCCCGTCGGTGGCACCTACCGCCCAGCGCTCAGGCCGACGCTGTCCTCATGGCCCCGGCTCCTCGGCGCTGGGTGTCCCTGGGTAGCAGGCTCTGCGGGAACGACACGAAGGGGATGAAGGATGAAGGATGAACGACACGAAGGGGATGAAGGATGAACGACACGAAGGGGATGAAGGATGAACGACACGAAGGGGATGAAGGATGAACGACACGAAGGGGATGAAGGATGAACGACACGAAGGGGATGAAGGATGAACGACACGAAGGGGATGAAGCCCAGCGAGGAAGAGCAAGGGTTTTCCTCCCTCAGCCCACTCCCCGGGGATTTTCGCAGCAGCCCAACCTTCCCTCCTCCCCGGAGGCAGCGCTCCTGCACCAGCGGCGATGGGAACAGCTCCGCACCGACACGTGTTTCACCCAGCACAGCCCCAAAACCATCCCCAGCCCCATCTCTTATGCAATTCCCTGCCAGTGGCCACCTCGCCATCCGCTTTGATTTGCTCCGGATCTGGCCGTATGCTCCACAAAGCCTCTCCGGTTCTCCGGAGGGAGCAAAGGGATCTTTTTTTTTTTTTTCTTTCCCAGCCACCAGCGCGTGCTCGGCCCGTTCTGCTTTGCAGACGAGCACGAGGTTTTGCCAGCACGGGTCCTGCTGGGGATCTTTATGGCTGGGGATGAAAGCAGGAGAGAACAAACACGCAGCGTGAGCGCCCGGCATCGCGCACAAGCTGGAGCCTGAGAAGAAAAAAAATAAAGTGGTCTTCCCACTTAGGAGCTGAGTAGATTTGACCTACGGTCGTTGGAAGCAAATAAATATGGAATACCGCCAGGTCGCTTGCACAGTGCTTTTAATCTATTTACTTTTTTTTTTTTTCTTTTCCAACTCATTGTAAGCAAGGAGGATTGTGGAAAGCAAACATTTTATTTTATTACTAATTGCTCTGTTGTTTTATTAGGCTGTATTAGTAAAATTTACTCAGCCTGGATAAAAAAAAAAATAAAATAAAGAGGGGCTTAGTAAAAGATCGCCTAATTTAGTATATAATTCCAAGCCGAGTCATTATTTTCTTAGAAGTTGAATTAGCTAAAAGCAGCTCAGCAATGACTCATGAGTTGTGCCAGGTTGGGAAGAGAGTGGAGTTAGGGAGAGGTTTGTCACACCGGTGGGGAAGGGCTGGGAGAGGGAAAAGGGGAAAAGGGGAAGGGAAAGAGGAAAAGGGAAAGTGAAAAGGGCAAAAGGGAGGGGAAAGAGAGAAAAGGGAAAGGGAAAAGGGGAAAGGCAAAGGGAAAAGGGAGAAGATGGAAAGGGAAAAGGGGAAAAGGAAAGGGAAAAGGGGGAAAAGAAGGCAGCAAAAAAAGGGGGGGAGAGGAAAAGGGGAAAAAAGGGAGAAAAAGGGAGAAAGGGCAAAAAGAGGGAGAAAGGGCAAGATGCAGAGATTGCAGCAAACACCTTCGATGCAATCAGGAAATTAAAGACAATTACTATTAATGAAAGGAGAGGGAGCGGGTAGCAGGCAGGCGCTGCCCAGATAGGGGCAGGAACCAAGCGGGTGCAGCTGTAAATAAGGGACGAGACAAAATTTCTGAAGTCCTGTAGGATAAATAGCAGCTGAAGAACCACAACGGTGAGCGGAGCAAGAAGCGTGTACCGGGGCCCCTGAGAGGGGATGGCCAGCATCCTGCTGGAGCTGGGCTGGGGCTGGCACCCCGAGTCCAGGGGAATCACCCCTGGCTCAGCTCTCCCCCGGCACATCCCTCCTCACCGAGCGCAGGTGCTTCCCACGCACCAAACCCCAAGGTGCTCCAGGGCTTGAGCCCTGCTGCGCGCACCGAGAGGCTGAGGACGGGCTGTTCAACAGGAGGGGTGGGTTATTAAACACATGATTAATTTTGGCCCCAGCCCCAGCTGCCTGACAGCTCCTTCTCCAGGGCCGGGAAGAGCGAGCGAGCGTGAGAGGTGCTGCCTCTGCTGATGCAGCGGTTGGTGGGATGAAAAATCCTGCAATGCAGCACTGCTTCTTAATGAGCCATTTGTCTTTGAGTCTTCTTGACTCATTACCATGCCGGGAGAAGGATGGGAGTCGCCCCAAGTCCCCATCTGAGCAATTACTCCTGGAGCAGAGCGAGGAAATACAGCCGTGACGCGCCCCAGCTGCCAGGGATCCCGGCACAGCCGCCAGCACCGGGGCTCCCTGGCACAAGGCAGGTGCCTCCAGCTGCCGCCGCGGCGGGCGAGCGGGACATCCCTGACCTACCCAGCACCTGCAGCCCAGCACCACCAGCCCAGATAGCCCGGGGCAATCGGATCTGGGGACCAGGGTAAGAGCCACGCTCCTGGTCCAGGATGGGCAAGGGAGCCAGAGCATCCCAGAGCTGCCAGGGTGAAGCTCACGGAGAACAGAGCCTGGTGATCCATCCCTGTAAAGCCCAAACCTGGATCTTGGTGGAAGAGCCACATCTTTAAAAGCCCAAGCAGGCAGCGTCCAGGTTTGGCAGCCAGAGCTGAGAAGAGGTGGCACTGGGAAGGGCACCAGCATCCCCAGGTGGGTGCAGGCAGGGGCAGGGCTGGCAAGGACGAGCTTCCCCTGGTCCCAGGCACCTCCAGACCCAGCAGCCCCACAGCGATGCTCATCCTGCAGGCACAGGGAGCCACCTGCCACGGTCAAAGCAGCTGGACCACAGCCCAGAGACCACCCTGCAGGGTCCCCGAGTGTCCCGGGAAACTCGGTCCGTGCCAGCTGGTGCAGGGTTCATGGGTGCTGAGCACCCATCACCAGTGATGCCCACAGACAGCTCCCTGCCCACAGACACGCTCACATCTGCCCACAGCGCCTGGGGCCGAGAGCAGCCAGCACGCTCCCCCAGTGCCCCTCCAGCAGGGGAAACGGAGGACACGCAAGTGACCCCAGGGAGCTCTGCGGGACAAGGACACAACATGAAACCAACGCACCTGCAGCAAAGGGACCGACTGGGGCATCCCCTACACCCAGTGCCCAGTGGAGCCCCGGGTGGGTGGTGGGCTCAGGGCATCCCTCAATCCTGCCTCCCCATCAGAGGAGCCTCTGGGGCCACGGCAGCCACCGCAGCGCTGCCGGCTGTGCCAGGGCCCCCGGTGGGGCTGGATGAGCCCCGTTTCCCCACCCGACCCCTGGGCTGGCCATTCGCCCTCCCCACCCGCACGCAGCCCGCGGTTAAAAAGCCACTTATCTCCCCAGCCATGGGGTGTAATGACTTAAGCCGGGGATCCCTCCAAAGCTGCTTTGGCGAGCTCGGGGCAGCACGGCGCTAGCACCGAGTCTGGCAGCAGCGATGATCTCTTGCTATTCCCTCCCCAGCGGCACCGAGTCCCCGGGCAAGCTGGCGCCTCCATCCCTGGCTCTGCTCCCACGGGGCGCTTGGCCATGCCGGGCTCTTCCCTGCCACCAGCCTTTTCTTTCCCCTGCATCCACCACTCCGACCTCAAGCAACACCCACGCCAACCTTGGCAACACCGTCCCATCCTACGCCTCTTCCCACAGGGATCAGGGTTTCCAGCAAGCAGGAGCTGGGCACGGCGAGGAGGCAGAGCCCTGGGTCCCTGCACCAGCTGGGATGCTCGGGGCCACCGTGCCCGGTTCCCAGGCTGCATCCCAACCCCAGAGCCCCTCAGGGCTGGGAAGAGCACAGCCAGCCAGGAGCACGGCACAGCCCAGCTCATCAGCGGAGGAGCCAAACTGCTGCTTTTAATGGATGGGCTTAATTTGCAAAGCTGATGAAAACCTTAATATTTAAATAGCTAATTCTGCACGAGGCTCTCAGCGCAGGCGCAGAGCGAGGTGGGAGCAGCGCAGGGGTGGGGGGCACGCTGGCAAGACCGTGTTGGTCACCCAAAGCGCTGGCATCCCCATCAATCGCAGTGTGGGGACGGCGCTCGCTGACACCCCTGCAGCTGGCAGCACAGATGCCGAGGGCTGCTCTGCCACGGGCACCAGGGTCCCGCTCCATCACCAGCCTCAGGAGCATCCCGCGGGGAAAGGGGGGCATGGGCCAAGCCAGGGAGCTGCAAAGGGCAGAGGGACACGGCCCCTGCAGAGATTACACCGCTGATATTCCTGCTACAAGAGCTTAGAGAGATTTACAGGATTTACCAGCAATACAAATTGAATATTTAATTTTAGCTGCAAGGGAGGAGCGGGGGCTCGGCCGCAGGGGCACGTGAAGGTGTGCAGGTGGCAGGCTCGATGCCACCCTGCCTTGCAAAGGCAGCGTTTCCAGCTCTTTGGGGGGAAAAACCGATGCCAGGGCTGTCACCTGGGACCGGAGAGCCTCATGCCAGTGGGACTGGGCACCCAACCTGCCCCTAATCCCAGCAGCCGCTCGCCCGCTGCCAACTGAGCAGCACAAACCCCGCAGCCCCACGGGAGCTGCCAGGGGACCGTCCCCAAATGAACCACAGGGATGCTCGGGGGGGTGCTCAGGAGCTGCCCAGGGGCCAACCTGGAGCTGGCGCTTGGCTGCCACGTGGGCTTCTGCGCTCCCCCTGCCCCAACAAGGATGTCCCCGACAAGGCTGCTGGCCAGCTAGGGCATGGACTGTGCCAGGGAACAGGTCTAGGGGCAGCGGGAAGGGATGGCAGAGCTGAGCACCCTTCAGGATGGGGTGAAGGAACCCCAGAAGAGATCTGTCACCACCTCCAAGGCCAGAGCAGGGGCCAGGAGGCAAAAGCCCCACCGCCAGCCATGGGGACAGCGCTGCTGGGTGTCCTCAAGCCCCAGCTCGGGGGTCCCCACAGTGACACCGAGCCAGGCACCCATCCTGCCTCGCCCCACCGCGGCGGGTGCCGCCACGGGGTGGCATGGGCGAGGACGGTGGAAGATGAATGAGGGAGTCGGGAGGCTAATGGCATTGTCTGGAAAGTAGGTCGTGTGCTGAGCAAAAAGATATTTATATCAAAGCTCCTTCCCCCACAGAAGCTCCCAAGCTGGGCGCGGGCAGCATCACGAGCCCATGGCCATGGCCCCAGCACCCCACGGCACCTCATGTCCCCACAGGACCCCGTCTGGCCCCACAACCCAGCTCTGCCATCCCCATCCTGGGTACCTGCATCCCCCCAGCCCCAGGACCCCGGGGGTGGCAATGCCAGGGGAGAACTTATCCCATCGGAGCAGGAGCCACTCTTCGCCTTTCGCTGACCTGGCTGCGGGCGCCGGGCAGGGAACAGCACCGGGTTATTTTTATTTTCAGGTAACCTTTGCCAAGGTGTAATATTCCCACGGATGCTCCCCAGAGGGACGCAGCCAGCACCAGGACAGCCACAGCGGGTGCTGCCCAGCCCAGTGCCAGCTGCAGCATCATGACCCGTTTCATAGAATCACCAGGTTGGAAAAGACCCACCGGTCCTTCCTCACGCCCAGCCCTGGCACCAGCCCCTCCAGCAGCCTCCGTCATCCCTGTCCTGAGCTTCAGCCAGGCCTCAGCCTTGTCGCGAACCTCAGCCACCTCCTTTTGTGCTGGGTGGGGGAGTCCTGTGCTCCAGGTCTTCTCCTCACACCTCCAGCCTAGAAAAGCCAAGAAATCACCCCAGACGGAGCCGGTGTTTGCCAAGAAGTCCTGCCGAAGGCTGTGGATACAACCCCCCCAGCCCTGCTCTCCTGTCCCCAACCCCATCCCGCGCCTGAGCGGCCTTGGATCCAGCACGTGCGCAGGTTCATTTCCCATAATAGCTGTGTCGGCTGAATTTACAGCCTCACTCTAAGTTATTAATAATAATGGCCTCGCTCTTAAGTAGGGCTTTTCATCTGCCTCGGAGCCCTTTCCAGAGGACGTCTGTGTCATTATCACCATTTTAGTCCTGTTCCAGCGGGCAGGAGACAGAGATGGAGAGGGGAAGGCTGTGCCCAGCCGAGCTGGGACGTGGGGGGCATGGGACGATGGGGAAACCCGGCCACGAAACGCCCTGGGGAGGCTGGGACGCCCTGTCCCGGTGGGAGGCAGCCACCCACCCTGGGCTCGTGCCGGCTGCGCCACGGTGATTCACGCCGGCAGAGAGCCAGAGCCCCACCACGCAGATAAATCCGCTTCAGACAGCAATAAACCAGCGTCACCGCATCAGGAACCCGCGGCGAAAAACCGAGGGGCGAGGCGCTACCGGCACCGCTCGCGCGCCGGTGCCGATAAATCCCAGTCCTGCGTCAGCGAGGCCGCCGGGGAGGTCTCCGGGGTGGAAATCCCTGCAGCTGGAGGGATGCCAACCAGGAACGCCACCGCCGGGATGCCACCAGGCTCCCACGGGAGATGCCAGCCAGGGAGACCCAAGCACAGGGCTGGGAACGACATCCACACGGGGGGACCCACGGCAGCCACATGGCACCGAGGACACCTTCAGCCCACCCCTGGCGCTGCCCACCCGTCCCGGGCAGCACCGACGTCTCCCCGCAGCGCAGCTCTAGCGGCAGATTTATTTCCCTGCAAAAGGGCTTTGATCTGAAGTTATTTTTTTGTTTACTAGCAACAAGGTATTGTAAATACATCTTTGCCGATAATTATAGAGTCTGGGCGCACACCTTAATCTCCATAAAATATCAGATGCTACAATTTGCCTGATTTAATGAGATCGGAGGCTGATAACGCCGCTGAGGTAAGCTGTAAACTTGAAGGGGGAGGAGGGAAATGATTGCAAATGTGCTAAAATGCCTTCCTCCTCCTCCTCCTCCTCCTCCTCCTCCTCCTCCTCCTGCTGCCACGTGCCCAGCCCAGGAGCTCGTGCCCAGCCCCGCAGCCCCCTGCCCAAGCTCCCAGGGTGGGTCCGGGCTGCGCCGCAGCAGCTTCACGCAGGGATGGGCATTTAGGGCAAACCGAGCTTTTTATACAATTTACCTCATTAAAACTCCAAGAGCTGAGCGCAGCACCGGGTCCTCACCGAGCCACCCGCGGGGCTGCGGCCAGGGGCTCCGCAGCGGCATGGCCCGAAACCTACGGGCATCACGCCTGCCGTGCCACGAAGGTCCATCGGCACCGTCCTGCGCCAGCGTGAACGGCCACGTGCCGGCAGAGGTGCAGCTACAGACCTGGAGAAGTCAGGCTGGAGGAGAAGGACCTGGGGGTGTTGGCTGTACATGAGCCAGCAGTGGCCCAGGTGGCCAAGAAGGCCAATGACATCTTGGCTTGGAGCAGAAACGGCATGACCAGCAGGTCCAGGGAGGTTCTTCTCCCTCTGTACTCGGCACTGGTGAGACCGCACCTCGAATCCTGAGTTCAGTTCTGGGCCCCTCACCACAAGAAGGATGTTGAGGCTCTGGAGCGAGTCCAGAGAAGAGCAACGAAGCTGGTGAAGGGGCTGGAGAACAAGAGGAGCGGCTGAGAGAGCTGGGGGGGTTTATCCTGGAGAAGAGGAGGCTGAGGGGAGACCTCAGTGCTCTCTCCAACTCCCTGAAAGGAGGTTGTGGAGAGGAGGGAGCTGGGCTCTTCTCCCAAGGGACAGGGGACAGGACGAGAGGGAATGGCCTCAAGCTCCACCAGGGGAGGGTCAGGCTGAACATTAGGAAAAAAATTTTCATGGAAAGGGTGATTGGGCAGTGGCAGAGGCTGCCCAGGGAGGGGGTTGAGTCACCTTCCCTGGAGGGGTTTAAGGGACAGTGGACAAGGGGCTGAGGAACATGGTTTAGTGTTTGATAGGAATGGTTGGACTCGATGATCCGGTGGGTCTCTTCCAACCTGGTGATTCTACGATTCTATGATTGGGTCCCCAGGGGTGCCGGGGCTCAGCCACGCTCCCCACAGAGCTGTGCCCGCTGGCACCGTGCACTCTGCAGGGATGCGTGTGCCTGTGTGTGTAGCCCTGCCTGGCACCACCAGCCAAGGACAAGTTGGGGATGGGGGGGACACAAAGAGGGTCTCCAGGGGCGATGCCACCCGCTCGCGTGAGGCCCACGGTCTCTCCACGTCCTTTGCTGGACACGGGGGTCTGTGCCACCCCAGGTGCCCAGGGTGGGTGTCCCCTTCCTGCAAGGATGGGGGGACCCTGCCTGGCAAGCAGAAGGCTTCTCCCGGTAAGGAGCAGCACCGTTTCCACAGCAACCTTAAAGGCCTACAGCTGCCGCCTCGCTAACGAACCTGCGCGTGCAGCGTTCCCGTGGGATGCCGAGCACCATCCTGCTGCCCATCACCCTGGCCTCGGACCACAACACCGTCCACCCCCACCCACCGGCACCCAACCCACCTGTCCCGGCTGGCGTCGGGGCTCCCCTGCACCCCTGATCCTGCTCCGAGCCCCCCGAAAAGCCACAGAGCCCTCGCGCAATGCGGGACGGGCAAACCTGAACCAGCTCCAGGATGGGCACGAGGGGCCAGCGGTGACCTACAAACGTCAGGCTGATGGATTAATTAACTTCTCTCTTCCTCAGGCCGTTATCAGATGGAATAAGGCATCACCTGAGACTGTTAATTGGGCTAATTATGCCAGTTTCAGGTTTTAAATAATTAGTGACTGCTGTCTCCAGCCTCACTTCCACGATTTTCTAAAAAGCTCAGGTGGTTCCCGGCTCCTGAAATCCAGGAGACAGGGCAGAGCGGCTGAGGTTGGGGCCAGGAGGCTGGGGACAGCGGGGATGGCACCGTCCCCAGCAGCGCCAAGGTGGGAACCTGCCTTCTGCTCGCACCGGAGCTGGCGGGAGGGGGACGTCCTCTGCCTCGATAGCAACAGAAGGACATCAGCAGAGAGAAGGGAAGAGATTGAGATGACATCTCAGGAAGAAATGTTTTGCTGTGAAGGTGGGGAGGCTCTAGCCGCCCAGAGCAGGGGTGGCTGCCCCATCCCTGGAGGGGTTCAAGGCCAGGTTGGATGGGGCTTGGAGCCCCTGATCCAGTGGGAGGTGTCCCTGCTCACTGGATGGGTTTGAGGTCCCTTCCAACCCAAACCCTTCCATGATTCTGTGATGAGGGGTGATGAAAGCAGAAAGCGAAGGTTGGGGGGCCACGAGGAGTCCTACCCAGCCTCTTCCTCCCTACGGTGACACCTGCTCCATGCTGAGCAAACCAAACCACAATAAAGCCCCAGGTCCCACCAGGGACCTAATTCCTCCTCGTCTGAGCGCAGACTCCCCAAGGGGAAAATCTCAGCCCAGCATTTTCAACAGACGCAATCTCCCCACGGGGTTTCTCAGCACGCAGACACGCAGCGTTCGCACGGGACGCCGGGCAGGAGCGCAGCCGCACGGGCAGCTCTGCAAAGGGTCACGGTGGCCAAAGCGAACCCTGGTGTCCACGGGCTCCCAACAGGGACCACCTACCAGCCGATCATCGACAGGGAGATGGGTGCCTGCCCGCGTCGCACATGCAGGGCAGGGGGCCAAGCGGTGCCACCTTAGCCCCCAGCTTCATCCTCTCAAAGAACATGGTGCCTTCTCCCAGCCTCATCCTCTGCTATTAATAACCTTCGCTAGCCTCCTCGGGAGCCATTTGCATATTTGATTGCAACTCCAAGGCTGGGCAGGGCCCTTCAATCAGCCGCTCCCACAGCCCCATTTGCATGAGTTGACGTTCCGTTCGGGGAGCGGTGGCACCCGCGCTGCGGTTGGGGACACGGCTGAGGCGGGCACCGCGTCCCCAGCCCACGCTGCTGTCCTGGCTGTGCCACGTGGGACACCTCGTGCCCATCCGGGTGCACCAAGAACCTCTCCAGGCAGCCCCAAACCCAGCAGGGCGTGATGGAGCCTCCGTGACCCATGTCCCCAGGTGCCCTGCTCTGCTCGCCAGCCCGACTCGCAGCACCTGGTCCGACCTGCGCAGCGGGGCAGCCAGGCAGAGCGTGGGGTGGTGGCCACGACCTTGGGTTGCCTGCCCGTTCCACCGGCCCCGTCTGGAGCTGCCACACATCAAAGGACACGGGTAGGCACTGGGGTGTTCCCAGGGGAGTGAGGGGACCCCGAGTCCCAGCACACACCTCGCAAAACCAAAGGGTTGGGAGAAGTGGCCGGTTCTCCCATTTGGCCATGGTGGTCAGCACCACGGCCACCACCACAGCCACCATGGCCACCAGCACCATGGCCAACATGACCATCATTGCCACAGCCACCATGGCCACCATGAATCACAGAACCATAGAATAGAATCATAGAATCACCAGGTTGGAAGAGACCCACCGGATCATCGAGTCCAACCATTCCCATCAATCACTAACCCATGTCCCTCAGCGCCTCATCCACCCGTCCCTTAAACCCCTCCAGGGAAGGGGACTCAAACCCCTCCCTGGGCAGCCTCTGACAGGGACCAATGACCCTTTCCGTAAAAAATTTTTTCCTAATGTCCAGCCTGAACCTCCCCTGGTGGAGCTTGAGGCCATTCCCTCTCGTCCTGTCCCCTTTTCCTTGGGAGAAGAGCCCAGCTCCCTCCTCTCCACAACCTCCTCTCAGGGAGTTGTAGAGAGCAAAGGGAGTTGTAGAGAGCATCCATCACTGGCCATGGCCACCACGGCCACTGCTCTGGCTACCATGGCCACCACGGCTGCCACCACTGTGGCCAGCACGCCGCAGACAGCCACCCCGTGGCTCCATCACCCGTCTCTCTCCCAGCCCCGGGCCAGGGACGCGCCAGGCGGTGGCAGGAGGAGCCAGGCAGCCCCAAGGCCCCTGGCAGACGTAGCCGGGAGTTGTGTCCCGGGACGCCCTTGCTTCCCCCCAGCTCTTGGCATCACTTGGCAGGGAAAAAAAAAAAAAACCCAGGGTGAGGCGTGGGATCGAGCCTGAGGTTGATGGGGATCAAGAAAGGGCTCTGCTACCTTCCTTCCTCCCGCCTCAGTTTCTCCTCCATGAAAACACACAGGAGAACACAGGCTCGTTTCACCAAGGAGCTGGGTCAAAACCAAAAAGACGCACAGAGGGACCCGAGTGCCACCGTGACGGTGCCAAGGAGCGGATCGAAGGCAGGCAGGGCTCGAAGCACAGATGTCAGCGGCGGCTGTGCCGCTCCCCAGCTCCATCCCGGGGCCAAGACACAGACACCACGGAGGGGACCCCGTCCCACACGTCCCCGTGGACGCAGCCCTGTCCCTTGTCCCCACGGTGCCACGAGAGCCCGTCCGCCTTGAGACTGGCTCCCTGCGCTGCTCTAGGGAGGCGAATGAACCCCCAGCCCATGGGGGGCTTGGGCACCGCCAGCACGTCCCCCTAGCTCCGAGAACGCAGCAAAGCCTTCCCAACACAGCCAGGCACGGAGCCCAGCGCCGCTTGGCCTTGGAGCAACGGGGGCTCGCCTCCCTCACCATGGCAAACGACCACTGTCTCCCCAGGGGTGAGGAGAGGTGCACAGCCCCAGCATGCACACCCCCAGACCCAATGTGCTCAGTCCCAGAACAGCCTCACAACCTGCACAGCCCCCAGACTCAGCGTGCACAGCCCCTAAACCCAATGCGCGCAGCCCCAGAACAGCCCCACAAGGTGCACAGCCCCCAGATCCAATGTGCACAACCCCAAAACAGCCTCACAACCTGCACAGCCTCCAGACCAAAAGGGCACAGCCCCTGTCTCTTATCCCCAGCTCAACCTCTGCAACATGCACAGCCCCCAAACCCAATGTGCTCAGTCCCAGAACAGCCTCACAACCTGCACAGCCCCCAGACCCAGCGTGCACAGCCCCTAAACCCAATGCGCGCAGCCCCAGAACAGCCCCACAAGGTGCACAGCCCCCAGATCCAATGTGCACAACCCCAAAACAGCCTCACAACGTGCACAGCCCCCAAATCCAACGTGCACAGCCCCAAAACAGCCTCACAACCTGCACAGCCTCCAGACCCAACCTGCTCAGCCCCGGTCCCTTACCCCCAGCTCAACCTCTGCAACATGCACAGCCCCCAAACCCAATGTGCTCAGCCCCAGAACAGCCTCACAACATGCACAGCTCCCAGACTCAACATGCACAGCCCCTGGCTCTTAATCCCAGCTCAACCTCTGCAACATGCACAGCCCTCAGACCCAAAGTGCTCAGCCCCTAGACCCATCGTGCTCAGCCCCCACAACACCCACAGCCTCAGGTCCCCAGCACCCCCCTTGCAACACGCACAGGCCCCAGCAGCCCCCAGCCCCAGCAGCCCCCACCCCCAGTAGCCCCCAGCCCCAGCAGCCCCCAGCCCCAGCAGCCCCCAGCCCCAGCAGCCCCCACCCCCAGTAGCCCCCAGCCCCAGCAGCCCCCAGCCCCAGCAGCCCCCAGCCCCAGCAGCCCCCACCCCCAGTAGCCCCCAGCCCCAGCAGCCCCCACCCCCAGTAGCCCCCAGCCCCAGCAGCCCCCAGCCCAGGTGCAGGGAAAGGGAGGACAGACCTCCAGGCTGGTTGCTCCTCATCCCAGCCAGGCGAGCTCCAGGGCTCTGCTGAGGCTTGTCTGGGCGAGGGCTGGCGAGGAGCCACACGCTGCACACTGAGACGGGGAGGTGGATGTCAGGGAGGAGGACTCGGCCAGGAAAGGGTTAGGAGCAGCTGGGTGGGAGCGTGAGCTGCATGAGGGTCTCCCACTCTGCCCAGGCTGGGGGGACTCTGTTCCCCCCCTCCATGCATCAGCTGTACCGGCATCCACAAAGCGGGGCTCTCCTGGGAGAGAAGCTGCGCGTGGACCCCCCTGCATGGAGCCAGAGCCGCTGCCCTCCCACCCAGCACCCCTTCTGCTGCCCCGCTCACCCGCTAAGCCATGAAGATGCCCCTCTGGGCTCCGCAGGAGCCGGAGGACGAAAGCGGCGCAGCGGCTGGATTCGCTCTCTCCCTGCGAAATCCCTGCGGGCTGCCCATGCCGTGGCCAAGCCGCGTGGCGAGCGGCCATGGGCCCAGCCGGAGGTGTCCCTGTGGCCACGGCTACCCACGGCGGTGGCCACGCTCCTGACGCCCGAGCCAACGGCGGCACCACCTTCCAGCTGGCGAGAGCCAACGATGGAGCCTTCGCCCCCGCCCCGTGCGCCCACCCACGTGCACCCCCCGACGCGCTCCAGCCACCCCCGCGCTCAGCCACGCACCCCCAAGAAGGGCAACCCTCGCTGCAGCGCCCCGCCGGCTCGGACAGACGGACACGCAGCCCCGCACGGATAGACGGACACACAGCCCTGCATGGCTGTAGGGACACACAGCCCTGTATGGACAGATGGACACACAGCCCTGTATGGCTGTATGGACACACAGCCATGCACGGACAGATGGACATGCAGCCCTGTATGGAGAGATGGACACACAGCCCTGTATGGCTGTATGGACACACAGCCCTGTATGGACAGATGGACACGCAGCCCTGTATGGAGAGATGGACACACAGCCTTGTATGGAGAGATAGACACACAGCCCTGTGTGGAGAGATGGACACACAGCCCTGTGTGGAGAGATGGACACACAGCCCTGTATGGACAGACAGACACACAGCCCTGCATGGACAGACGGACACACAGCCATGCACGGCTGTATGGACACACAGCCCTGTATGGACAGATGGACACACAGCCTTGTGTGGAGAGATGGACACACAGCCCTGTATGGCTGTATGGACACACAGCCATGTGCAGACAGATGGACACGCAGCCACACAGGCCTGGACAAGCATACAGAGAAGCTCGCCTGGACAGACACGCAGCCACACGCGCCTGGATGGACACACAGCCACTGCACACCTGGATGGACACACAGCCACACATGCCTGGATGGACACACAGCCACTGCACACCTGGACGGACACACATCCTTGCACCCCCTTCGCCCCCACACTCTCCCTGCACCGCGCAGCCCTCGCCCCCGCACACCCTGCAGCACCCACCACGGCTCCCCCGGTGTGGGGCTGTCCCCATCCCACCCCCCACCCCGAGAGGGACCGAGGGGGCTCAGAGCAGACACGTGTGACATGCAAACCCGAGGCTCAGCTGCACCGATGGCACCAACGGCACCGATGGCACCGACAGCTGCGGCCAAGGGGGCACCAACCACCACGGCGTCTCGCCACGACCCACCAGCCTGGCCAAGCTGCACGGCCGCGCAGCGACAGCCACGTCTAAGCCAGCGCAGCTCCAGGAACAACCAGCTCACCCAACGGAGAGGCCCCCGGTCCCACCGGAGCCCCTCCAGCCCCTTGGGGATCTGGAGGTGCTCCGAAGCCAAGCCGCAGCACAAGGGATGGGATACGGGCAGGTCCTGCGCCGGGCACCACGCCGGGATCCGATACTTTCAGCTTTCACAGTTCTCTTGCTCCGAAGCAGCACCCCCACACGCCCACGGACAGGCTGTTCTCCCGCTCCGCTCTGCCCACCAAAAACTTCAGCTAATTCCCAGCCCAAACGGCTCCCGGCCCCTCCAGGGGAGAAGGCCAGGCCGGGAGGCTCCGACCAGCACCCAACGCCCGAAGCTGCCGGCTTAGTGCCAAACAGACCCTGCGTGCAACGCCGAGCGCTGGCAACCACGCCGCAAACATCTGCTCTTCCAGCGGCATCATGATTCATAGGCTATTAATTGGGGCTTGGCAGCGCCGGGAAGCGTTTCCAGCTCCTGGCTTCGCTCAGAGCCACAACTCTCTGCTGACGAGCTCCGGGTGCCGGGGAAGGAGCCAAAGCCAGCACGGCATCGGCCGCAGCGGAGCCGTGCCAAGGCCGGGCACGTGGGGCACGGTGCCACGGGGGCCACGCAGAACGAGCCCAGGAAAACAGCAGCAGCGGTGCCCGGTGCTCGCCAGGAGCAGCCGGTGCCGCCGGCTCAGCGCCGCGTGGCACCCAACGTTCTCGGAGAGGCCACCCGCTTTGGCTCCCACCTGGCCACACGTGGCAGGGTCCGCGGCTGCTGGTGACGCTCTTGCAAGTCCCAGGCTCCTGGCAGCGTTCTCCTTCCGTAGGGTCTCCCGGCGGGCTCCACACGTGGTGCTGAGCCTCTGGCACCCCAGGGTGCCGGCATCGCCTGCCACCACGGCATCAAGGGGAACTGCAGAGCCGCAGACAAAGGCTGCGAGAAGCCTCCTCCAACGACAGCCAAGAGAAATCTGAATTCAGCAGCTGATTAGAAACCATGTCATGGCTCCTTCCCGCTCCAGCATTTGGTGAGGAGCGAGCTGGGAGGGGAGGGAATCTAATTAGGATTGAGGACAGGTTGTAGAGGCGCTGGCCTGGGAGCTGCGGGAGCACAGCTGCTCGCGGGAAGGGGACGCCGGCCACCTGCAGCACCCCCCAGCCCCACAACAACAGCGAAAGGACAAATTAATTCTCCTTAATCCGATGGGCATTTGCTCCAGCGCCACGTGCCCAGAGCAGCCCAGCCTGCCCGCGGCTCGGCTCGCACGCCCGCTGTGCCCCCAGGGCCCGTGTCGTATGGCCCCAGAGAGCTGGGCAGGGCACCAGGAGGGGCTCAATCCTGCCTGGTGGAGGGGAAACAAGCCTGGAGCGCTGCACTCGGTCTGGCCCTTTCCTTCACGCCACTCACTGGGGGATCAGGAGACACGGGGACGTCAAGACAGCCACGATCCCCAGGCCACGGAGGCTTCGCCCCCAGCTCTTGGGGTCTCGCTGAAGGGCGCTACGCGGGGTCGGGGCAGCACCACCCACCGCTCCGCACCTCCCCATCCCCTTGCCTTCCACCAGCACCCACCAAGCCCCCTGCCACCTGCACCGTGGGGACGTCCCCCCTGCTGCCCGGGGCGGCGGGCAGCCACCTGCACCCAGCCCAGCACCAGCACAGCCCCCAGGACACATCCAACCTCGCGCCCCTGGCCCTCCCCACGAGTCCCCGGCTGCTGGCACGTCTCGCCTGCTATTCTTAGCTCTCCCGGCAATGGCACCATCTATTACTAGTATTGCCAGCTGCCAACCTCTCGAAGCAGGCAGCCAGCACGACGGTGGGGCTTCCACACCCCCGGTGACCTGTCACCGGGTCCCTGCCGGGCTCTGGTCCTCCACAGGCTATTTCAGGAAACCTCATGTGATGGGCAGAAGGAGCGCAAGCCACAGGTTCACAACACCTGAGCCAGATCCAGGCTCCTCGCGCCTCCTCTCGCATCCAGATTTTAGCTTCGCCCGTGATGGCAGTGAGGGCCAAGAGTCACCTTTGGCTCCACATCCAAATTTGTGGCTGGGTGGGATCCAGGGATTCTGATCAGCTCGTCAGGGAGACGCAAGCACCTGCAAAACCTGGATGTGGAGCCCCAGCCCCAGCAGCACCACCTGGGCACAAGACCCCAGCGTGGGGCCGGATCCTGACCACGCGCAGAGCCGTGGAGACCTGCGCATCAACCAACCTCAGGGCTCCTGCATCCTGCAGGTCCCCAAACGGCTCTGCCTTGAGCTGGTGATGGGGAGGCTGAAGGAAAAGGCCCCTCCAGGGACCCTCAGCTTGGGCTCCCCACTGCTCTCCGCTCCCTTTCCACACCTCGCCCAGCCTGCTGGGCACCAGGCCGAGCAGAAGCACTGCATGCTGCCACCTCCATCTCACGCAGCACAAACCCGGGCACTCAGGAGGGAGATTTGGGCACCGAGGGCTCAGCACCAACTCCCCTGGGCTGGATGGAGATGCCGCAGCTGCGCCCCCCCATTCCTCGGGGGTCCTGGTGCCCGGGCTCAGTGGGTACCACCATCTGAGGCAGCCTCAGAGACGGCTCCCATCGGCACAGCCCAGCACCCATGGTCTCATCCTTCCAGCTCAGATGCTCCATGAACACGTTGATGGCTATTTTTTCCCTCTCAGCCCTGCCAGCGTGTGAATAATGCTTCGAAAGGGCTGACGTGCCTCCTTCCAGCCTCCCAGCGCGGCCGTGCTCCGATCCCCGCGGCCGCTGCCCAGCTCCGTGCCCCAGCAGACAGGGACACGGGGTGAGGAACCGAGAGAGATGGGAGATGACATCCATTTCCTAAAGGAGAATCTGAGCTGCCAGCCAGATCCTGCCCTGATTTACCCCAGGGGAGGCCTTCTGTTCCCGGTCTGGAGTCCTGTGGGGGTAGCTGGCACCCCAAACCCCATCTCTGCCCTCTCCTGCCCGCTCGGGGCTTCGTGCCCGGTGTGGGGACGACACAGGCAGCGTGTCCCCGAGCCCCACGCAGGAGGTGACGTGCAGGGCTGAATGTCACGGCATGGAGAGAGGTCCCAGCGCCAACTCGCTCTGCGGGTTTGGCACAGGGTGCAGGGCTCCTTCCACAAAACCCACCCGTCCAGGGGAAGGAAGGTGGCGAGAGGAGCGAGGCACCCAGACCCTGAAGAGCTCTCCTCGCCTGCCAGGCTGTGTTGGACCACGGAGCCTGGATGCGTGGCGAGAGCCGCAGCTCGGCTCACGCTCCGCGCCCGCTCCCGGCACCCTGCAGCCTGGCGAGGGGCGAGACCCCCGGACTGGGGAGGGGTCCCAAGCCCCCGAGGAGCGGGAGAGCGCCAGGGTGGCTGGCATCACCTTCTTGGGGGGGGAGGAGGAGGAGGTGGGGACAGAGGGGCTGGGAGCTTCACCCCCAACGCCAGGCGCACCTGGAGATGGGGGATGCTGGCGCCCCTTCTCCCGCACCCACCGGGGAGCCACCTCCTCCCGGTTTTCCACCCGCACGCACCCGCTGGGCGGTGATGGGCGACGCATCCCATCCCCCTGGGATCCGTCCCGTCGGGAAGAGCCCCCCCCTCCGCCACCCCGGGATCCCCCGGCAGCGGGACCCCCGCCTCCCGGTGATGCTGGGGGTGGCGGCTCCGCGGCACCGGCGCCCCCGGTCCCCATGCCCGGTCCCCAGCCCCGGTCCCCAGCCCCGGTCCCCAGCCCCGGTCCCCAGCCCCGGCCCCGCCGCTCTCACCGCTCTCCCGCTGCCTACATCCTGCGAACGGCGCCGGGGGGCTCGCTCGGGCTCGGTTGTTCCCGGTACCGGAGGAGCCCAGCCGGGCTCGGATCCTGCGGGAACAGCTCGGATGGGCTCGGCTGGTCCAGGAGCGGCTCGGATGAGCTCGGTTCCCGCAGAAGCGGCTCGGTTGGGCTCGGTTCCCGCAGAAGCGGCTCGGTTGGGCTCGGCTGGTCCTGGAGAAGCAGCTCGGCTGAGCTCGGTTCCCGCAGGAGCGGCTCGGCTGGGCTGTGCTGGTGCCGGGCAGCAGCATGCGGGTGTCCCCGCAGTGCAGCGGGTGCGGGGGGTGCGGGGGGTGCGGGGGGGCGAGCGGCGCCGCCAAGACACGGCGCTGGATTCTCCCCGGGAGCCAGAGCGCCGCAAAATGGCTCCGGTGCGGGGGCGGGGGGAGAACCGGGGGGTGCGGGGGCGGGGGGTGCGGGATGAGACCGGGATGGAGCCGGGATGGCACCGGGATGAGCACCAGGCTGGCACTGGGATGGGTACTGGGATGGGACCTGGATGGCACTGGGATGGGTACCAGGCTGGCACCGGGATGGCACTGGGATGGCACTGGGATGGGTACCAGGCTGGCACTGGGATGGCACCAGGATGAGCACCAGGCTGACACTGGGATGGGTACTGGGATGGGACCAGGATGGCACTGGGATGGCACCAGGATGTGCACCAGGATGAGCACCAGGCTGACACTGGGATGGGACCAGGATGGCACTGGGATGGGTACCAGGCTGGCACCGAGATGGCACTGGGATGGCACTGGGATGGGTACCAGGCTGGCACTGGGATGGCACCAGGATGGGCACCAGGCTAGCACTGGGATGGCACCGGGATGGCACTGGGATAGGTAACAGGCTGGCACTGGGATAGGCACTGAGATGGCATTGAGATGGGTAACTAGCTGGCACTGGTATGGGTAACAGGCTCGCACTGCGATAGGTACTGGGATGTCACTGGGATAGACACCAGGCTGAAGTTGGGATAGGCACTGGGATGGCACTGGGATGGCACTGGTTTGGCACTAGGATGCACACTGGGATGGTCAACAGAACAGACACCAGGACAGGTACTGGTTGAGCACTGGGATGACACTGAGATGGGCACCGGGCTGGCATTGGAATGGGTACCAGGCTGGCACTGGGATGGGCACTGGGATGGCACTGGGATGGCACTGGGATGGGTGCCTTCCCCCAGGCCCCAGCCTCACCGCAGCAGACCGGGGGCTGCAGGCTGCCGCCCGCCCGCCGAGCCCCTCGCACCGCACTGTGTAATTTGCTAATAATAATAATTACGGCGCAGGCGGGTTAGAAGTGCAGCCGAACAATAACCTGGTTAGCGCCTCACTGCATGCGGCGGTGGCAGCAGGAGCCAAACTGCCACACGTGCCCGGCCCTGCCGCCCCGAAACCGCCTGGCACGCCGCGTGGCAGCCCCGGCACGAAGCGCGGACACAGCCTGGGGAGTTTTGAGCAGCCGTGTGTCCTGGTGGTTTGCGTCCGTGTCCCAGCGCTGCGGTCCTTAGCCGGGACACCTGTGCCACCGGGCAGGGGTGTCACCAGCGGTCACACATCACTCACCTCATAATCACAGCATCACTCACCTAGTGGGACGTCTGGTTTAATGATTGATAGGAATGGTTGGGCTCAATGATCCGGTGGGTCTCTTCCAACCTGGAGATTCCATGATTCTGTGAGGGGCTGGAGGACACGGGTGTTTCTCCAGGGTGGGCCAGGGCATTGGGACATCAGAACCCTGCGGGGACAGCAAGGCTGGACCCCAGCCCTGCTCTGTGGCTCTGCAAAGCCAACCCCATCTTGGGGTGCTCTCCCCAGCAGCCCCATGGACCCCATTGCCATCCCCTCCTGCGTGAGATTCCCTTCCTCAGGCCACCCTGGAGCTGCCCCCAGCCCCGGCACGCAGGGAGCCCCCCAGATCCCTCGCTGAGCCGGGGGGTCTCATGCCACGGAGCCCCCGATGCCGCCTGCACGGCTGCTCCTCCCGCAGCGGGGAGCGCAGCTCTGCCCACCGCAGTTACATAAAGCGATTAAAATTTAATGAATGCTTCAAAAGGGGAACAAGCGGGGGTCGTGGACGGCGGGTGTGGGGCAGGGGCACCCTTGGCCATGTCCTGGAGCAAGCAGAGACCAGTTCCCTCCGGCCAGGCCGGAGCGAAGCGCCCAGGGTTGACTGCGCCGTGGGCTCCTCGAGTCACAAATCCCGCGGCGCGTGGGGAGCCTACCCTCGCCCCACAGCTTCGCCTCCCAGCTGGCAGCCAAGCAGCCTCTAATAACCCACCAAAAAAAAAAAAATTAAAAGCAGGGACGGTGTCACCCAGCCCTCCCGGTGCCCACGCTGCCCGTACCCAGCCCATCTCCTCCTGCCCGATGCCTCCCGCATCCTCCCCAGGCACCAGTGAGCCGGGGATGGAGAAAAGCCCTGTGCTGGGGTTGAGACCCCAGGTTGGGGGGCAGTTGATGCCCCCCCCCAGCCCTTGCCACCATCTCTCCCAGAGGTCCTGTTGGTGCAGCGCGGCTGCGGTGGCGGCAAGGATCAGCCAGCGCTGGGAAAACACCATCTTCCACCCACAGAGCCGCCCCCAGCCCCGCGCGGGCTCTGCCACCCACGCCGCGCGCCGGGAATCGCTTGAAGGTGGGTGGCCACGAGGGGCTGGGGGCTGCGTGGTGCCACCCACGCGTGAGCAGGGGGCTGCCGAAGGCTCCGGCTGCAAGAGATGAGATGAGCAGGGAAATAGGGCTGGGAGCTGGGGTTTGGGGGGCTGGGGGCTGCCCCGAGGTGCGGGGGAAGCTGGCACGGCTCCGGGCGCGGCACAAGCGCCCGCCGGCAAAGAGATTGGGAAAGCCTTGGGCTCATTCATTTTTAATCCCAGCTGAGAGCAGGCAGGATGCAGGCACGAGGCTCGGGCACGCTGCCCTGGGCAGCTCGGCTCACAGCGCACACGCCTTCCGTCATCCCCGTGGGATGGAGACCCCCGGCAGGCAATGGGGACCCCCAGGAGGGGACAGAGACCCCCTGCGGGTACGAATGGTTGGACTCGCTGACCTAAGAGGTCTTTTCCAACCTAGTGATTCTAGGATTCCTTCCCCATCCTCTCCCACCGCGGCTCAGCCCCCCCTTGCCAAGCAGGAGCGAACGCGCAGGGCAGGATCCGTGCACGAATGCAAACCACGAGCGCACGGGCACGTGGGAGGAGGAGGTGGGGTGCATGAAGCTGGAGCCCCCACGAGCTGCTCCCCATCCCCATCCCGGCTCCAGGGACCCCATCCCACCAGGATCGGGGATGCCAGGCAGCTGGAGGGCAAGACCCCAGCACCCACCGAGCTAGGAGGAGGCGAAGGAGGATGCGCGTGCGCCGGGCGTGGGCCCAGCGGGGGCCGGGGGCGCGAGCTGGAGGCACCGTCCGATCTTGCGCAGGGTGCGCCCCAAGTCGTCACGGAAGCGCTGGATGGAGAAGCAGTAGACGACGGGGTCGAGGCAGCTGTTGAGGCTGAGCAGGGCGACGCTCAGCGCGTGCAGCACGTCCAGGGCGCTGGGGGCCCCGCAGCGCGGCACGGGGGGCTGGCTGCCCACCCAGGGGGCCAGCGTGAGGTGGTAGGGAGCCACGCAGACCACGAAGACCAGCAGCATCCCCAGCACCATGGCGCGCGCCTGCCGCCGGTGCGAGCCCGGAGAGGCGGCGGCGGGCACCGAGAGCGCCCAGGCGATGGACGCGTAGGTGCCCAACACCACGACGAAGGCAACGGCAAAGAAGCCAACGGTGGCGTAGGCGTAGGCGCGCTGGCGGCCGTGCTGCTCGAAGCAGGCGGTGGCCCCGGCGCGGGCCGGGAAGGTCTGCGGGGTGGCCAGGGTGGGTACGGCGCAGCCCAGCCCCAGCAGCCAGGCCGCGGCACAGGCCAGCGCGGCGCCCCGGCACCCCGTCAGCGGCAGCTCCCGCCGCGCCGCGCGCACCGCGCAGAACCGGTTGAAGCTGATGAGCGCCATGAAGGTGATGGCGCTGTAGGTCGCCAGGTAGTAAGCGGCTCCGGCCAGGCGGCACGCGGCCTCCGAGAGCGGCCAGTGCCCCCCGGATAGGTAGTAGGGGATCCAGAGGGGCAGCGTGAGGTTGAAGAGGATGTCGGCCAGCGTGAGGTTGATGAGGTAGATGCGGATGGCCTTCCTCACCTTGCCGCTCTGCAGGAAGACCAGCAAAGCCGCCAGGTTGCCCGGCAGCCCCACGCACAGCACCAAGGAGTAGACGACGGGCACCAGCACAAACTGCACCGGGTCGCTGGGGACGCACTCAGGGTGACCCGCCGGCAGCGGCGCTGAGCCGTTCATCCCGGTTTCCTGCAAAAACGGGGGCACGGTGAGCAGCACGACCCCAAACGTCGCCCTTGGGGACAGGGAAGGGACAGTGGCCGGGACACTGTGGTCGCTGCTGGGCTCGCAGGCTGAGCCCCCAGCAAGGATGCCAGAGGGGCTCAGCCTTGCTCTTCACCAGGGACGAGGGGCTGCGGGACCCTTCCCAGCCCAACCCCAGCCATGTCCCCCACGCCGTGCGGGAGCCCCAGAGCTCTACGGGGAGCAGCAGGCGCAGCTGCGTGGCAGTCGAGGGCTTAGCTGAGGTGCTGGGCTGGCTCCGGCTGGCAGCTGTGGGGCTTAATGCGTCCCACGCAGCGCGCGCCTGCTGGGGTACCCGGCCCCCAGCCCGCTCCCAGCACCCCAAATCCCCCCCCTACAGCGCATCCGTGGGGAAATCACCCACTGGCACCGGAGTGGAGGGACCCTGGTGAGGGGCAGGGGTAGAAGCAGCCCCTGCAGCTTTGCCACCTCGCTGCTTGCTGGTCCTGGAAATGGAAAACCACGTCGTGCCGCAACGGCTGCATCTCAGGGCTGCAGCTATTTCACCTCCATCGCTGCCTGCCCACACCTCGCCAGCAGCACTGACTCACCCAGCACGGCACGGTCGGATTCGGCACACGCAGCACCCGGTACGGGGCTGAGGGATGGGGGGCACACGCTGTGAAGCTGGGGGGAGGATCCAGGGCTCATCCTGAGGGGCTTCAGCTGTCCTGCAGCCCCCCCAAGGAGCCCCCAGCTCCTGAATCCCCCTTCCTGCTCCATTTCCCACACCAGTTTGCTCCAAGATAGTTACTTACCCCACTGAGTCTGTGCGTTCCCAGCCTGCTCCTTGCTGTCTGGTCCAACCAGGCTGGGAAAGGCTTTAAGTGCCAGGGGGAGGCAGAGGCTGCTCGATGCCCCCCTCCATCCTCATCCCGAGCCCCTGTGGGGGTCAGCGCCTGCGGGACGGCAGCTGGAGCGGAGCGAGCACCTGCGAGTGTTTGTAACGGGGGATTCCCTGCTGGAGCCTCGCTAAGACCCCCCGCGCCGGCGGACGGGGTTGGGGGGGGCAGCCCTGTCCAGGACTGTTTCCCAGGGCCCTTCTCCCACCCACGCTGGGACGAAAGCAGCAGAGGGTCAAGTTTCTGCACTTGGCAGCTGGGGGAAAAGAGAGGATGCCCTGAGAGGGATCAAAGCAGGAATCTGCCTGCTCTCAGCTCTCAGCGCTGCTGTTGGCTTCAAAGCTGGATTTCAGGGGAGCAGCACCCCCACAAGCTCTGTTAGCGTCTGACTCGTGTGGCTGTGTGACCTGTGGATGTTCCTTCAGGACATCAAAGGTGCCACCCCGAGGTGGTTCAGGTCCCGACGCGGGTACGGACACATGGAATCACAGAATCATGGAATGGTTTGGGTTGGAAGAGACCTCAAAGCCCATCCAGTTCCACCCCTGGCATAGGCAGGGACACCTCCCACTGGATCAGGCTACTCCAAACCCCATCCAACCTGGCCTTGAACCCCTCCAGGGATGGAGACTCCACCTGAGCAGCCTCTGCCAGGGCTTCACCATTCTTCTGCTAAAGAAATTTTTCCTAATATCCAATCTAAACCTTCCCCGGTGCACCTTGAGGCCTGTTCTTCTTATCCCATTGCTCACCTGGGAGAAGCAGATCTCCCCTCAGCCCCTGCGGCTCAGCAGCAATAACCAGGGGAGGCAAAACCTGTAAAACGAGAGGCTTTATTCCAAAATACGAAAGCCCCCAGCAGAGCAGAGTCAGCCCTGGCTCGGCTGAATGCTGGGAAGAGCCAGACCCCTTGCGTGGATTTAGCAACGGAGCCGCTGGAGGTGCCCTGGCGGTGCCACCGTCCCCCAGCGCAGGGACAACCAGCACCGGGGTCCCCAGCAGCAGCAGGAGAAGACGCATCGCGCACCAGTGGGATGCGACGTCCCTGAAATTACCGTAAGGGCATCGCTTCCCAGCTCTGGTCACTGGAACTTGGCCTTGGTGGGGGCCGCGTAGCCGCGGACGTTGAGCAGCAGGAGGAGGCCGAGGCAGAGGGTGGCGGGGGCGCACATGGCCAGGGGCTCCTGCAGCACCAGCAGCGTGTAGATGGCACCTGGGTGAGAAGCGGAGCACGGGAACCAGGGGGGGATCCTACCCCAGCGTCACCCCAGACGCCGCGCAGGGCGGCGGGTACCTGCTGCGGGCTCTCACCGATCATGATGACGCTGAGGATGAAGTTGCTGATCTCCTGCAGGAGCTGGGGACCGAACGCCAGCAGCAGCCCCGCCACCACCTCCACCCAGCCCACCACCTCAAGGTACTGGCCGGGCTCCGGCGCGAAGCCAAACTCCTTCAGGGGAAAGACCTCGGCGAACCGCACGAACTCCGACTTCTGGGAAGGGCAGGAGGGAGCGGAGCTGCCCTGAGCCAGAGGTTGGGGGGCACAACCCCTCCTGCAGGGTCTGCTCTGCTCAGCCCTGCACCCCAAGGTGCTCAGGTTCACTCCCACTGAAAAGCTCAGCCCTGCATCCTCACACCCCAACCTGCTCGCTCACTCCCCAAGGACTCAGCCTCGCACCCCAAAGTGCTCAGCCCCGTATCCCAGCACCCCAACCTGCTTGTTGCTCCCCAAGGGTTCAGTCCCACAACCCAGCACCCCAACCCTCTCATTGCCCCCCAAGAGCTCAGCCCTGCACCCCAAAGTGCTCAGACCCATACCCCAGCACCCCAACCCATTTGTTGCCCCCCAAGGTGCTCAGACCCATATCCCAGTACCCCAGCTTCTTATTCCCCACCAAGGGCTCACCTCTGAACCCCAACGAGCTCAGCCACCCAACCCGCTTGTTGCCTCCAAGGGCTCAACTCTGCTCCCCAGGAGCTCACTCTTGCTCCTCAAGGGCTCACCCCTGCACCCCAAGAGCTCAGCTCTGCTCCCCAGGAGCTCACCCCTGCACCCTAAAAGCTCAGCCCTGCTCCTCAAGCGCTCAGCTCTGCTCCCCAAGAGCTCACCCCTGCACCCCAAAGTGCTCACTTCTGCTCCCCAAGAGCTCACCCCTGCACCCTAAGAGCTCAGCCTTGCTCCCGAAGGTTTCAGCCCTGCTCCCCAAGGGCTTATTTCTGCACCCCGAAGTACTCAGGTTTGCGCCCCAAGAGCTCACCTCTGCACCCCAAGGGCTCACACTTGCACCCCAAGAGCTCAGACCTGCTCCCCAAAGTGCTCACTTCTGCACCCCAAGAGCTCACACCTGCTCCCCAAGAGCTTATCTCTGCATTCCAAAGTGCTCAGCCCTGCTCCCCAAGGGCTCAGCTCTGCTCCTGAAGGTTTCAGCTCTACTCCCCAAGGGTTTATCTCTGCACCCCAAAGGACTCAGGTCTGTACCCCAAATGCTCAACCTTGCTCTCCAAGAGCTCAGAGCTGTTTCCCAAGAGCTCACCTGTGCTCCCCAAGGGCTCAGCTTTGCACCTCAAGACCTCACCCCTGCTCCTGAAGGCTTCAGCCCTGCTCCCCAGATGCTCAGCCCTGCTCCTCAAGGGCTCAGCTTTGCACCCCAAACGCTCAGCCTTGCTCCCCAAGGGCTCAGCTTTGCACCCCAAACGCTCAGCCTTGCTCCCCAAGGGCTCAGCTTTGCACCCCAAACGCTCAGCCTTGCTCCCCAAGGGCTCAGCTTTGCACCCCAAACGCTCAGCCCTGCTCCTCAAGGGCTCAGCTTTGCACCCCAAACGCTCAGCCTTGCTCCCCAAGGGCTCAGCTTTGCACCCCAAACGCTCAGCCCTGCTCCTCAAGGGCTCAGCTTTGCACCCCAAACGCTCAGCCTTGCTCCCCAAACGCTCAGCCCTGCTCCTCAAGGGCTCAGCTTTGCACCCCAAACGCTCAGCCCTGCTCCTCAAGGGCTCAGCCTTGCTCCCCAAGGGCTCAGCTTTGCACCCCAAACGCTCAGCCCTGCTCCTCAAGGGCTCAGCCTTGCTCCCCAAGGGCTCAGCTTTGCACCCCAAACGCTCAGCCCTGCTCCTCAAGGGTTCAGCTTTGCACCCCAAACGCTCAGCCTTGCTCCCCAAGGGCTCAGCTTTGCACCCCAAAGGCTCACCCCTGCTCCCCAAGAGCTCAGCTTTGCACCCCAAACGCTCAGCCTTGCTCCCCAAGGGCTCAGCTTTGCACCCCAAAGGCTCACCCCTGCTCCCCAAGAGCTCAGCTTTGCACCCCAAACGCTCAGTCTTGCTCCTCAAGGGCTCAGCTTTGCACCCCAAAGGCTCTCAGCCCTGCTCCCCAAGAGCTCAGTTCTGCTCCCGAAGGTTTCAGCCGCGCTCCCCAAGGGCTCGGCCCCCCCCTCACCATGTGCCGGTGCAGCTCGGCCGAGAGCAGCTCCGAGAGCTTCCCGGCACCCGCCAGCGCGAAGAAGAGACCGAGCAGGACGCGCAGAGCGGCGAACGGCGGCGCCATGGCCGGGCGGGGCTGGGAACGGGAGAGGCGGGGGGGGGACAGCGGCAGCGAAGGGACACGGGGAGAGGAGCCGGGGGTGGGGGGGACAGCCCTGGGGACACCGCAGGGAGGGACAGGCCTAGGGACACCGCAGGGACATCCCTAGGGACACTGCAGGGAGGGGCATCCCTAGGGGCATCTCTAGGGACACCGGCAGAATGGGTAGGGACACGGCTAGGGACACTGGCAGGGAGGGACAGCCCTAGGGGCACAGAGAGAATGGGTAGGGACACCCCAGGGACATCCCTAGGGATGCAGGAGAAAACAGGCAGGGACACTGGAAGGGACACGAGTGGAATGGGCATCACTAGGGACAGTGGCAGGGACACTAACAGAACAGGCAGGGACACTGGAAGGGACACGAGTGGAATGGGCATCACTAGGGACAGTGGCAGGGACACTAACAGGACAGGCAGGGACACTGGAAGGGACACTGGTGGAACAGGCATCGCTAGGGACACAGACGCTGGCAGGGACAGCAGCAGCCCTGCCCGCAGCCCCCCAGGCAGGAGCATTTCCAGAGATGGGGACAAGGACACGGGTCCCAGCAGCCCCGCAGGGAGCTGGTTCACCCAGCAGCAGCAGGATTCCCGCAGCAGGGCCCGGTCGGGAGGATGGAAGAGGCCGGGATGATGGAAGCCGCTGCTGCTCTCCCTGCGTCACTAACTGCGCCAGCAGCCGCCGAGGCTCCCGGGAAAAGCAGCTCCGGAATGGCGAGAGACAGGGCAGGGGCGTTGCTGTAATTCAAGTGGAAATGGCTTTTAACACAAATAAATCACGAAAGAGCAGGAATCGTTCCTCTGGGTGCACCGTGCGGGAGGCCTGGACCAGCACCAACGCCGCGCGGCCGCTGCGCTGAGGTCACTTGGCGTTTGGGCCGCAGCAGCCACGCTATTTTTGTCCCTGACAACACGCTGTTCCCTGGCTCTGCTGGGAGAGTCGCAGCGAGGGCAGCAGAGGAGCTGCTCGCGATGATTCGGAGCTTCTCCCTGCTCCAGCTCACACGCTGAAGGATGATGAACAGCAACAGGCTGAAGGCAGGCTCCAGCCTCTCCCCTCTCACAAATACCTGCGGGGGAGGAAGGATAAAAAAAGAGCCCTAATTCCCAAAAAGGGCTTGCAGCAGCTTGGGGTTGTGGCTCCCGCATACAGGTGCTACCACGGTGTTTGTCACCCAAGTAAGCCAGGGAGAGACAGCCACCCTCCGGAATAATCTTCCCTCAGCTTGGAAAGTGGCTCCTTTCCCCAACAGCAGAGTTTAGTCAGAGAGCAGAGTCCACGCACAGCCAGGATAGAGATGAGGCTCGCGCAAACATAACCCTGTTTACAAAGGCTTGTAGCAAGAGGATGAGGGGCAAGGGGTTCAAACTGGAGAGGAGCAGATTTAGACTAGATATAAGGAAGAATTCCATCATGGTGAGAGTGGGGAGGCCCTGGAACAGGTTGCCCAGAGCAGGGGTGGCTGCCCCATCCCTGGAGGGGTTCAAGGCCTTGGGGGGTTGTAGCCCCTGATCCAGTGGAAAGTGTCCCTGCCCATTGCAGGTTTGGAACTGGATGTGCTTTGAGGTCCCTTCCAACCCAAACTAGTCTATGAGCCACTTAAGAGACAGTCAGTAGAACCAAGTCATCAGCTCCACGGGTCAGAGAGAGGACAACATCCCACTGACATGGGCTCAGCTGTTAGAAGAAAACCCCCTGCTGGACACCCCCTGCCACCAAGGGAACAGCCAACGCTAACCCCGAAACTGGGGGGCTCTTTGTTATTCTCCAGCACGCATGCCCTTTCCTTACAGGAACAAAATGAGGTTTGCCCATTTACAAAGGGAGCTCGAAGAGGTGAAGCTGTGCATGTTCCATGCTGGAAGCTCATCCAAGCTGCAACAGTTCCACACAGGAAGCAGCTAATGCTGCAACAGTGGAAAAGAAATTAGGACAAGTTACTGGAAAATAACAGAATTTGAGGGAAAAAAAAAGGCTGCGTGAGCCTGCAGTCGCTGTGGAGACAAAGACACCAATCCCAGCCCCTCGCAGCGTGGCTGTTGAGGAACCAGAGAAAATCTTCTCCCTGAAGCCTTTTCAGGATCCAGGCAATAACAAAGAAGTCAGATCAGAGTGAAGTGCCTCCAATTATTCTGAACCACATTGCCTGATCGTGTGCAAAAGTAGAAAAGCAGCAGGAAGCAGCTTTTAACACAGCAGTGACACCCCTGTCTCCCACAACTGCCAGGTCCCTTCCCTCCATCCAAGCGATGTTTGTGCTGGGGGGGAGGCCACAGCCCATGCCCACCCACCATTCCAGGGAGCCGAGGGGGGCACCAGGCAGCTTCTCTACACTTACTGCTATGAAATAACACCAGAAATGCAGCTACAGTCATTCCCACCATTACTGCTCTGTTAATGAACCTTTGTGATGGGGAAGTAAACAATCACAGAATGATTTCAGTTGGAAGAGACCTTTGAGTCCAACTATTGATCAAGTCCTGCTAAATCCACTACTTGACCATGGCCCCCAGGAACGACATCCACTCATCTTTTAAACACCTCCAAGGATGGGATCTCAACCACCCCTGGCACAGCCTACTTCAATGGGCAACAACCCTTTCGATAAAGGAATTCCTCCCAATACCCAACCTAAATCCCTCCTGGCACAACTTGAGTCTGTTCCCCCTTGTTCTGTCACTAGTTACCAGGGAGAAAAGACTAGCACCCCCTTTACTACAACCTCCTCTCAAGTCACTGCAGAGGGCTAAAGGTCTCCCCATCTCCTTTTCTCCAGACTAAGCCACCCCAGCTCCCTCAGCCACTCCTAAACTTGTGCTCTAAACCCTTCCCCAGTTTTGTTGCCCAGCATTAAAGCCAAACACCTTTCTGCTGGGCTGCAAAGCACAGGCACAAATCCTGCACCTCTCTTAGTAACTCAACTTGGCCACATCAAATTTCCTTGGATCCTTGCAGTCTGGCAGGCAGCTCCCAGCTACAGTCGGGGCTCTTGACATTGCTGTAGGGGACAGCCTAGTGACAGTGCTGCTGCGTGAACACAGCCCGTGTGTTTTAACGCACTGTACTACTTGACATTTAAACAAAAGACTGTTTAATAAATGACAGCAGGAACTACATATGTGCAGTCAGCTGTCCACAATCAAAGGAAGCAACATGAACCATGGTAATCTGTGCTGCAAAAGCCAAAGCCAGCACTTTTCTGGCTCCCAAAGAACTCCAACTCTGGCTTCTCAGGCTGAATTACTACAGTTGTCGCCAAGAAAACTGCTAAAAAACCAACCTGGCACATGTACACGTACAGAATTCTATCATCTAAAAATAGAGCAGTACCCAAGATGTGAGATGAGGGAAGCAATCTGTGAAGCTTCCAGAAATACTTCAAGTGGCTTAGGTGCGAGTATTATTTCAATAAAAACTACTAAGCTGGTCATGAAGCAGAAGCACCTGTAGCTGCACTCTGGTCAGGAACACAGCCTAACAGCAGGAGTGTTTTAAGCATCAGAGTAAACCCATGGCACAAGCCCAGCAGAAAATACTGCATTATCAGTTCTGAGCAGGTGTCTCTTACGTGATTCAGTGCAGAGAAGGACCCATCAACCCACACCCTTCTCAGGGCACCCAGCACCCTCAGTATCCCCTTTGCAGCCCACGCTGTGGCAGCATTTCTCATGTCCATCCACATCATGTTATGCTGAACAGACAGCTGGCTCACAGAATGCACCCCAAACAAACCAGAAGTCACTCACAGAAGAATTCAAGAGTTTTATTTTTAAGAACTGTACGCTCCTGGCTCCTCTTCACTGCATTTGGACTGCTTCTTCTTCTGCAAGTGCAAAGCACACAGTAAGAACAAAGACTGCCAGCAGAAAACACACAAAATAACATGCAGAGGGAACAAGGACCTCACAACAGGTCATGCGCCCATCAGATCTTCTCTGGGCTCCAGCAGCTCTTTCATCAGACTTGAGACTAAATAAAGAGCATTCACATTTGCATCTGCTTCATAAATCTTAAAAGATCTGAACTGGCTTCATCACCCTAGGAACAGCAGTGGGACCACCACACAGGATCTGACAGCTCGCCAACTCAGTCACACTGAGTCTTGCAGGTTCAGCTGTGGCACATCTAATCTGTCACTAACTCATCACTCCCAGTTAAGGGACTGGGCATGTTCCTCCTCGCGCAAGATTGAAAATGGCTTGTGCTCTTCATACACACTGATATTCCAGGTTATTTTGAAAGTTCAGCGTTCATTAAAATGTTTCAGAAAACTAGCTTTTGAACAACTCTGAGTTGGATTAATGTTTGAGAAGCAGCTGCTCTATTGTTCGCTTGCTGACAATCACAACCCCCCTTCAATGGAGCTTGGATACAGAAACGGCTATTCCTTGTTTGACCACCTACAGGAGAAAGCTTATTTGATGCTGCAGGGCTGAAAAGCCTCAATCAATGGTTACATCTCAGCACAACAAAAGAAGTATTCAGAAATTTTATATAAAATTGAGATTAATCATGGGCAAATTTCAGGCAGGAGCAACATAATACCTCACAGGGTGCAGGCTACTGAGCTCTTACAACATTGTAAGGACACCAACTACTCACTCGTTCACTTGTTCTCTTGGTCCCTCCACACATCACTGGGCATCGTGCTGGATGTGCTCATGCTCAGCTCCTGAACTGCAAAAATATTCAGGTTATACTCACAGTGATGTTGAAATCTTTTGTACAAACCCACATCTAGAAAGGTATTTTTAGCCACTGCTGTCAAGATTTCAAGCCCAGGTGGAGCCTGGGTGCTGAACCCCACAGCTTGACAGGAGGCACTCAGCTCTACCCCACACATATCGTTTATTCCCTTGCACCAATTTCTCAATATTCACCAATTCAAAGGTACTCAGGAACCAGACATCAAGCACTCGGTGCCTTTGATATTTCCCCCACTGAGAACAAGACTAGAAGTGATGCTTACTTTCCACAGATGAGCACTCCGGTGTCACTCAGCCTTCATCTTCACCTAAAGGATAACAACAGAAGTTATTACAGAAATACACAAAAAATTCTGACCATTTCAAAACTAACTTAAAAACAAGGGTTTAAGATACATGGACTGATTAGTTATGAAGGGGAATTTACACATTATTCCAAAATATTAAGTGGAAGAATGCGGGGCAGAAAGAAGCTAGCCTGAACACTTGTGAAAAGATGAAGGCATATGCAGGTAGTTGCCTGAAGAACTGCATCTTGTCTGAGCACAAACCGTAAATCACCAGTCTGAGTACAGTGAAGTTTGCAGCCAGAGGTATACTATCCCTTATGTGAAGGTATGAGCAATTTGGTTGGGCTACTCCAACTGTTTTACCCTGGGGTTTGTCTCCTGCCCTCTCTTGCCCTTCATGAGGAGTACAATGCCCTGGACTCCTAGCAGCACTCGGGTGCAGCTGTCCTAGAAGTGCTTCAGAAAACAAAAGGAAGACACTAAAGGTTAGCACTGTCACTCTGCACTTTTTACTCTCGGCAACAGATTCTTCCCTTCGCAGACTCACCCTTCTACTGGATGGCTGAGGGCAAGCTGCAGTGGTCAGCAGCCAAGGATGCAGCACGAGGCTCTGGGCACACAAATCACACCATGGCCACCACGAGCGCAGACCAGGCAGGGAGAAATTCGGGTTTAGTCTCAGTGCCACCACCTGGATTTTATCACAGCCCTCAGGAGCAGAAGTATAGTATGCACGTTTTGTTTTCTATGCCGTAGCAACAAACATCATGCATAAGGGATACTATATCTTTGTGCATCTTTTTAACACTCCAGATTCACTTGTAGGCACACTCCTCCCAGCCCTCCCCAGTTAGCTCTTCAGTACTGGTGTTCAAAGCACATTTAGAGATGGGGTATTCACAGACCACTGCGGGATTGCACAGCCAAGTCCTAACGTGTCAATCATTACCTAGCAGCAATGACAGAGGTGGGAGAAGGCCAATCCTCCCTTTTTGTCCTTTTCTAGTAAGCAGCTATTCAAGAGCCCCACTAGCTGGTATGGAGAGAAACGAATATCTGAAGCTAATTAGCCGATTCCAAACTTGCTACTTAGTAGTAGTGGAAGAAGCCAAGGAATTACTCATAACAGCATACTTTTAATGCCTCCTTTCCAACATGCTTAGCCTTATTGTACGTAATGGAACAGTACACTGGCCTTCCTGATCATGTCACTGCAGCTGGCAATGATTAACAGAGACATGCAACCCCATTACTGCTCAAGTCCTAAACTACTCACAGGCCTCAGTGTGTAGCTATGGGGAGAACTGCAAGCAAATCAACACTTTGTATGCTTAATGTTACAGTAAAGCCCCCACAGACGCTATGCTGTGCTCTCTCCTGCCAGCACCAGTACCTGGATCGGAGGGCCTAGCAGGTACGCATATGTATTCTGACACCACACTTCTGAGCTTCAGAAAGGCTTTTGAGAAAAAGTGTATTTCACACACATAGATAAATCGAAGATGAAACACAATGCAAGCACTTCAGTGTCATTTCTTGTACCCACTTGTTACAGACTGGCTAAGAGCAGACATGACTATTTGCTTCTAAGTTAGCTACCGCACCAGGTGTCATTACTGCAGACAGTCAGAGCTGGTATGAGACCCATGGTTCAGGCACAAATTGCTTCCTCCAAGAATGTCAAAACCTTGCTATTTCAAGTATGCAGAATGAGGCAGATGTGCCAGTAACCCTTCCACGACATTCCTGCAGGTCAAGTATCCAGAGCACACTGGAAAAAATAGTGAGATCTGAGCACTGGTTTAAAGATCAATAATTCAGTTTTGCTGGATGACAACATGCATGCTGCCATCTGTTTTGTGACTGAATTCTAGTCACAGGTAAGAGTAAGCCACCATGAAAAGCCAAACTGACTTTGTGACAAGCGGTGTCACTGCTTGACTGGTCAGAGTCTGGCTACACTTGCTGAGGTGTAACCAAAGAGCTGTCACCATGATTCCTAAGGTGCAATCGCTACTTCAGGCTTCCAGGGAACATGGGAAGTTGGCTACAACAGAGGGCAAGGCTGTCCCACAGGGCCCCCGCACACCAGCAAAGAGTCTCACCAGGAAGGTAACACGGGAGGGCCCAAATGGGATAATACCCAAAGCAAGGATGCAAAGCAGAACTCTGCAGAACAAGTGGGAAAACACGTTACAACACCTCTGAAGTAAACTGAACATCAGACAAGAGCTAGATCACGTACTGAAATAAAAGGAGCCTGAAATTCAGGTTCAAGAGCTAATGCAAAAGAGCTGGAGATCAGCGTGTCTGGATGTCTGGGAAGTGTAAAGCATGTTAATCCTGAAACACTAAAATCAGCAGTTCTGCTAATGAAGAGTTTAGAATTACATCACCAAGACTGATGAAAAATGAAATAGAGAATTACACTACTGAGATGACTCTACAAGGCAGAAATACAGAATCTCACTGCTGTCAATTAAAGGCAGAGAAAGTTATTATGCTTTGTGAAACAAAGACTGAAAGACAACAGAAACGTCCAAGTAAGTTCTATGAAACTAGTCACGGGGATTCATTCAAGCAGTCATTTGTATGTCCTCAAAAATAACCCGAACCAGTCTCAAAGCTGACTGTATTAGCAAGTTAAAGTGGCTATCACATAGTGCACACAGGGCCAGAGCAGCAATGAACATCATTCCTATGGAACCAAGACTCTACAAAGGGATACGCTGCAGATGGGCCGTTTTGTCACTATGGAAAGCTTAAACAGTCCTTTTCTAGGCACTGACAGCACTAGTTCAGTGAGTTTTAAGATCACAGTCCCTCCTCCCCACAGAGCTCCTCTAAGAATATCTTCATTACATCGGAACTAAGAAAAATTCACACAAGCCAAGTCATATGCACAAAGGAATCGGGTCTGAAATCTAAGAATCACATAAGTTGCTTATTGACTCTGAACAAGCCAAAACTTTAAACCGAAAACCACACAGCTTTGATGCAACTGAACACACAGGTATGAGGAGTGCTGCACTGTAATTCCACAGTCAGAAGTGTGATGTCAGAATAGCCACAGAATAAGATTACATAGAAAGTCACCAAGTTATATTATATTGCTTGTTACCTACCTGTACGCAGTCGGCAATGAGAATCTCGGAGCAAGCAGGAATACTACATCCGGGTCCTAATGTCCATTGCCATTTGTGGTACTACGTTCCTCACAGTTATGAACTGCAGAAATGCTGGCTAAGTGCAGTTATGTAGCAGGCCACTAGTTTTAACTGCAAATTGCCGTCTCAAACTCCACAAAAACTTGCTGCCACAGTAAACGGTTGCCAAGGAGAAGCCAAGAATTTTTCTACCACAAAAATACCACAAAATCTCAAAAGCAGTTTCAGTTTCTCGTCAGCTGGATTAATGATTAGTGTCATGTGTCTACACCATAAGGTAAGATTATTCTGTATTTGTTTCTGAGAAAGTGTGAAGATACATGTGTAACGACACCAGTTTCTACATGCTGCAGTTTTTAGAGCACTAAGTATCAAAATGGGCTCAATTTTGATAAAACAAGCTAAATTGCAACAGCCAATGTCCTCCAAGTCCCCTACAAAAATGTGGTATATGATCCAGACCATCCAAAAACAGGTCTGACCAACAAAGAGCTTCTCTAAATTGTTTTTAAGATTTAATTATATAAGTCTGGTTTTATGAAAATAAGTCCCCAGCCTCATAGGAACAGATCACAGAAGGTAACTTCATCGCCTCTCATATTTAGTGACTTTATCAGATGTTAAAGTTTACATGTTTGCCGGCTTTTAAGACACCACTATTAAAAGGTCTTGAAAAGAAGTTGGCTAGTTAATGGTATGCAACTCCAAGCAGAACTCGTTTTAGAAACTCTGCTTATGCAGCTACAACAAAGCTAGATTTAAGCAAGTTTTCGGATGTTTTGAAAGCTGCCATATCTTTCAATATAGCGACTAATCATGGGTTTGCAACTCAGCTATTTTTAATACCTAGCAACAGTAGCTTACGTACAGAACAGGGGTACCAAAAGACAAGCTCTGTAAGGTACAAGGACATCAGCATCCTTCACTCTTCCAAGTTACAGAACTACAAAAGAACATACTTTAGGATAAGCACCAACATCTCTTTAATAAAGAATGACATGTAATCTGAAAAATAAACTGAAAAATTAAATTAATGTTTACGTTCAGAATTCCCCATCTCAGACACCTTCACCTTTTGCGGGTGTCCCATGAACACCCTTCAGAAGACACAGGCATTGTTAATTATTACTCCAACAGAGCAAATTGCATCAGTACCACTGGTTTTTAAACTAAGTATCCCATACCAGTATTCTCAAATACTTGCTCTGCAGTTCAGGAACTGCCAATTCGGAATTTCCTGAAGAGCAATTTATTGTTGTAGCATGTTATCAACCCCCAAGCTTTTCTGGGAAAATAAGCATTCACCAATCTGACTCACTATTTAGTGCACTTAATATTCAAAGTCAGCATTACCTGGTATCAGCATTTCCCAACATGCTACTTTTTCATTTAAGAAATAACAGCACTTGGAGTAACTCAAGAGGAATCATCTGCACTCTAAAATACTGCACTCTTTCACTGAAGTTTTAACCACAGAGAAAATTTAGCATGAAATTTAGAATTAGCCAATGCTTAGCACAAGGAATGGAAAGATCTTTGCAAGATTAAAGCTACTCACAGAATGCTTGGTAGCTGGGGAATGGTGTGAAGTTACAGCCAAACTAAGTTTACCTACTTTGTGCCAAGCAGGTTGATGTATCCTGCCTTAACACCAAGGCATTTTGTACTGGGAAGTCGTGTTCCCAGCTTATCTGGTACAACGATAATAAGCAGAGCAACTACCTTATGAGTCCAGAATGCTTTGATATTCTTCTGGGGCTTAATAAAATGAACAGCAAGCTAAGGAATTCATCAGATCTTCTACAGAAGAACCTTAAAGGGAGTTTATTTGTACTGTGTAGTATTAACTGTTGAACTCCAGATTCAGATACTACTTTTGATGCATTACCTCCAAACATTAATAATAAGAGTGATAGCTACCATGCAAGCAAGAAAATTTCTGTATTTTATATACAGGTTTTTAGGATTTGCCCACCAGCTACATTATTTAAGAACAGTTCCTGCAGTCCCCACAATACACGATTGTATTCTGAACTATGCAAATCAGCCCACTCAATTAGCAAGAGGACATAAGCAAGTTAACCTTAATCACCCCATTAACACTTCTGGTCTTTTTCCCAAGCAATTTCAGGTAAGAATACAATACGGAGCAAGGCCAGATCCTGTAATCTCAGACAGCTTAAGAGCATACAAATATCACATTAACAATCCTTTAGGTAGGAAGTCAGCCAATATAAGTCATTCTATGACTTTAAAATACCCATTGCTAGTCTTCTGCTTAAAGTCTTTGGAAGAATCCAAGCAGTAACTGCCAAGGTGGTAAGTGCGACCATCCCACCACCCATGATCTGTAACTAAAATAGAAAATGCATTACATACTGCATGGCTTGCAGCACAGCTGTGATTAGCACATCGTACAGCACAAGTTTCATTTGCTTCCTTATTGCAGCACAATTAATGCTCAAAATATCTGCACCTAATGGGAAGTTCGGCTACTGTTTGACCCAATCTTTGCTAGAGGCATTAAGGGAAGAGCTCTGGCTCTTTGCTGCAGCTCCACACCCTGGTCTCATTTGACCTCTAATCAAGACTGTTTACTGCAGAAGGTGTGGGATCCAGCCTCATTAAGTTTAACCATGAATGGCAAGAAGAGCTACTACATTTAGTTTTCTATTTATTTGAAGCACAGTAAAAAAAAGTTGGTACACTTCGGGAATTCAGTGGCACAAGGTACACTGCCATCAAGTCAGGGACGTTATACATCAAAAAAACAGCTAAATTTCTTTTGAAACACTGCATTACATAATTAAATTGTACTCGCCCAAACAGACCACTTACAAATATTAGGTCAGTAAGTTTCTAACATCCATAAAAACGTAGCTTTCTTACTAAAATGCAAGAATTAAAAAGTTGGTGTCTAAACAAGACAGACAAAAACAAACTGGAATGAAACTACAGGTCACATCTAAAATCGGGGCTTTTTGTTTGGGCCTTCATATTCTTCTCTCCCTCTACCATATCCTGTCGGTGTTCCAGGCCCCATTCCTCTAGGACCCTGGCCACCCACAGGCCCCGCTCCTCCCTGCCCAAAGCGTTCAGGACGCTATTGGAAGAGAATTAACAGTTCATTATATGTAGTTGATGTCCATGTGTGTTAAGTATATATTTTTAGAAGGTTCCGCAGTCAAGGTTCGTCGATACAATCACCATTGAGCCGATCCACAGGTACCGGGAACATAGAAAGGAAAAAAGGGTAATTTAAAAATTAGTTTATTGTAATACATGCCTTGAGGTATGTTCCCACTTGATGCATTCTCATACATCTGTTACAAAGAACAGATCCTCCCTGCAGTGCTAGAAATGTAAGCATTAGTTGCAGATGTGAACTCACCACTTTTCCAAATGAGCTCTAGCAATTTTAAACCAAGTTAATGCAAACAGCTTGCAAACTTCTCACCTTTAGTGCAACCACTGTCATTTCACATCAGCCTAACCAAAGAATGAATCTTCACTCAAGTATGAGCTGACATTCATAAATGTCCTTGTAAACAGAATGCCTACTCACCAGTTAATGGCATGTGCTGCAATAGAGACCATGTGCTTTTCAAGAAGGGGTTAAGATTATGGTCTGCTGACTAAACTGCGGAGGCCCTTGAGCAGTGACCAAACCTGATTGTGAGAACTACTAGATTGCAAGAAGAAAAAAAAAAGTCAAAAAAAAAGTTTATGACCAGTGATTTACCTAACCAATGCCACTGCTTGATGGAAAGACTCCCATTTGTTACATTCCCACTACTCCAAAATGCTGCTCTAGAATATGCAAAACAGGTTCAAAGAGTTACAATTTATTCAGTGTTTCAAGTTAGAACTCTGCACAAAGGGTTGCTTGCATCCAGCCAATTCCCTTCCCACCCCACCTTCACCACAACCTCTTGGAAAATTCTCAGTTTCACAGCACTGGAAGGTTTCACACCATGGTGTAAAAGCTAAATCACCCTGCAATAAAGCAGAGACTTAGGGTATTTCTACTAGTACCTCTAGTTGCACGTATGTCATTAAGTTACTGTACCAGTAGGTGTGATCAGTACTCAATCTACAGAACTGACAAATTTAAAGTCAAAGATAGCTTTAAACTCTCATTTCAAGCAAGTTTTCCACTCCTGAGTAACAGAACAATGGTAGGTGGTTTGTTACAAAACGTATCTGCAACTGAGAATTCACACTTCAAGTTTTTGGCTTCTGGAAGTCAGTTTCAGTCCTTCCAAGGAAGAAATTTCAGAAGGATTACCTAGGTCCTTTCTGCCTAACTCACAGCAGCTTAAGCTTATCTCAAATTCCATTTGAAAGACATCAGCCCCATAACTGTGGCAGAGATCCCCATCTAAGAAGCTCGAGGCAATTAAACTGTCTTGCTGTCACACCTTTGGACCATATCATGTTTTCGAGGATTACACAAGTTCACCATGCACCTGCATCATGAATTTCAGGAGAAAAAACGTACACAGCATTCACCACAGACTGCCTAACTGTTCACAGGGAACTCAGGAACTGTTGAAATATTAGCAATTGTACAGATAAAGGCCAACGGCACTGTCTATTCCATCAGTGATGCTCTGCAAGTTATAATTCCAAAGAAATGCTTCCCAAAAAACAGAGGGTACTTGACAGGCTACTATGGTAGCTCACCACATTAAGCCAGAGGCCTGAACCCACCCAAAAAACATTTACTTCAGCTTGTGCTCCAGAGCGTACCCTGTCCGAAGGGTGAAGCACAATGATTATCACCACCTCAGCCAGCGTATTTCCATCTTACCCATTAAGCATTTCGTTAATCTACAGCACGTTGCTTCAGTGTGGTAACACCAAGCGGGCTCCGAGCCCATTCACACATCACTAGTGTGCCAAAAATACTACAGCTTGGAAGCATACCTCTGAGCAGGAGATATGCTGTAGCTTTATCAAACTCCACCTATACAGTCATGCCTAACAGGAAAACAAGGACGGGCTATCACTCCTTTGTGAGACAGGAACCACAAAACGGCTACAGCCAAGGACCACTGGAACATGCCCAAAGCTAAAAAACAGCATTTCTGCCCTTCTGTGGCAAACGCCACCATACAGAGTAAGGGGTATGCTGTTTATCTTTCATTATTCAAGTTAATCTGCTACTTAGACATGAACACAGATTTCTGATTTAACAGCAGACCCATACCAACATGCATCAATCCTAACTAGGCTTGGAAGGGCCAAAATAAATGCAATGTTACACATCAGAAAGGAGAACAAAATCTCCCCGTGAATACAGAATAGTAAATCGCTGAAAAGCTACTACATTGTGTATTCCCATTAGGAAATTTGTCAGAATCTCTAGAATTTTATAAAAAAAAAAATCCTTCCAAGCCCAAGAGTGACGCTCCAAAGTCCAATAAAGTCAAAGTTAATTGCAAATATGCTTAACAGCACATTTGAATTCACTGAGAAACAGCTTCCGACTGTGTAAGCTACCATAACAGTTAAGAACTAACTAGTACTACACACTGCCACAGTCTCCGTGTTAAACACCTGACAAGAAAGGCAGCAGTTAACAGTGACATTCACCCAACCATCCGAACATGGCAGAGAAAACTGCTCCCAACCAACACATTTCCCTTGTGCTAAACTAAAGCCACCACAGGATACGTTACCATGTCACTTCCCATCATAGAACCACTCATGGCTGCTTGGCCAACTCCTGGATTAGCTTCATAACCTATGCCGCCACCACCTCCGAGAGGTGGAAATTTCTGGGCTGCAGAAGCATAAGGATCTAAGAGAGAGAAATACAGAATCATCTTCTGTCAACTTCCAAGTTAACCACATCAGTTAGTTACTTAAAAATTCTTTACCTCCCATGTTCATCGTGGTGGCACCACCCATTCTCATGTCTCTCTCCCTCTGCATGGAAGAAACAACTTTTAGCACAGATAATCAAATACTAAAATCCAGAAAAGGTAAGGCCACATCACCTACACACAGACATCACATTATCTAGCCTCAAGAAATCAAAACACATCGATATTAAAGCCACACATTCAAAACATTTCTGGAAATGCCTGAACACGGTAATGTAGCGACAAAGACAATTTACTTACTGGATCCATGTAACCCATTCTACTATAATTCTCTTCCCTCTGTCTTCTCATTTGTTCCTCCATCTCCCGCTGACGTATCATCATTTCTTCTTCCCGCCTGCGACGCTCCTCCTCCTGCCTGATCACCCCAAAGCACACCATTAAAACCCAGAAGCAAAACATACCCACTCACTAACATCACTTGCGTGAGCAATTTAGAAAGCATTGAATGATTACACTTAAGCAAAAAAAAAAAAAAAAAAAAAAAAAAAAAGACACTATGATGGTTCAAACACTCAAGGAAAAACTTACACTGCAGTTCAATTTCTCATGCACAAACTGAAGCGGCAATGGTGTTTCTTGAAAAACAAAAACTTTCATGTGTAAGTCATTTTAAAAGAAACAACTAACACTGAAAAAATCCCACGAAAGGCAAACCAACCTCAGCTGAATTTCCTTGCGCTTCTGCATTTCTTGATTGTGGAGCTCTTCCATACGCCTCAGCTCTTCCTGACGCCTCATAAGGTCTGCAGAAATGAAGGTTGTCAGCATGTATTTCACTTACTGACACCAGATCTAAACTCAGGTTTGAATTAGATCAACGACTCCTACACTACAACAACCAGATGCCTTCTTAGTAGCACTATTCCTAACAAACTTCATTTAAGTAAAATTGAAAAACTACCAGTTGGTCATTTTCAGGATAGCAACAGGAAATAAATTTATGCATGAAACCACTGAACAGCCAGACATTTAATCTAGCATTTAAAGCATAATGATGACAGTATTCACAACCAATTACCTTGACGCAAGAGATTTGCCTGGTGCTCATGATAAGCATCTTCCATCTCACTTTCAAGTTTATCCTTGGCATCTTTCATGTTTTTTGCCACCTGCTCTCTCTGTTGTTTCTCCATTTCATCTAAAGATTTCCACCTCTGGGAATATTCAAATTCAAAACTGCCAGGCTGGGCAAAACGGGGAGGAGTCTCTCTTTCCCTGGGAAAAGGCAAATGGCTCACTCAGACTGAGTAAAAAGCTGGAAACAGAAGGTCAACGATCACAACCAGAAGAACAAAATTTTCAGGAAGCAAGAGCCCCAAAGACAGTACCTCACAACTGCGTGATGGAAAGGTCTGACATACCTAACAGCAGCATTTGATAGAAATAAGTTCTACTGTAGTGAGTACAGAGACTCCTGCACTATCACATCCAAGCAAGTCTTCTCACTTACAGTTCTACTGCATATTAATCTTGTTTTTAACTTCTCCCTTAGATACTCCACTGCTGGCAAAGGCCAGGCACAATATTCCCAAAGCAGGTGGGTGCAGCTGCTCAGAACAACAGCACATGGAGAGACAGATTTATTCCATGCCAGCTCACACAAAAGCACTTTATGTTAAAGGCAAAGAATAATCTTCACTAACTTAAATAGTTTTCAAAATGCCTGAGGGCCAACAACTTATTGTGTCATGTAAAGAAACTGGCATCCAACATTCAGCAATTAATGAACAAAATGAGTAAAGTTCAAAAGACTTTCATACACTAGCAAAGCATTTTAACATTTTAGGAATGCTATAGCAATCTATATTGTTTTCAAAGATGCCACCTCTAAACTGCTTATAATTTCTGACCAAGGCAGGTAATTTGGAGCACTTTCTCATTCAAAACTGATTGATCTCACCATCCCCGCACTCTCTTTTGCGATCTGGGCAAACATTACATTTCTACCATCAGTTTTACTGTTCAGCCCCTAACCTAAAACTGCTACTTGGGAAAGAAACTCCTAAAGACTTACATCTACTCTTCTGCTTAGCTGTCAGCTCTAAGAGGCAAATGCCTATGCAACTTGTTTTTACTAATCCTGGGAGGAGCCAGAATTTTACTTAATTTCTCACTTCATACCATAAAGATCAGTTTGTAAATTCCCCACAGAATCATCAACACAAGAGTCACCTTATCTGCAGTGAGATGACAGTTAACAGCAGGATGAGCAAACAGCTGGAGCGAGTGCTTTTCAACAGTTTGTACATAAATGAGAAGGTATCTGATACTGGACTGCACATTAGGCTTTAGTGTTTGTGATACAATGCAGAAAATTGCCAGTGTGAATATACTAAACAAATCAGCACATTACCTCATCAAAAATCAAAGGGCTACCAAAAACCAAAACTTAAAGTACCACTCAAAATTCAAAGCCCATTTCCAAGGGGAATGGTGTGTGTATGTAGTATTGTCCCAGGCTCTGAGAAATTACTCCATCTACATACTCTTAAAACCAAAAGACAGTGCCTACTTTTGATACATCGGATTCTTCTGAGCAAGCTTTTCTGGAAGACCATCTTCATCATCCAGTTGTTCCAATGGTTCCACAATAACTGGCCTAGGAGTGCTGAACAAAAACACACTCATTTTACTCTCCTATATGAAACTCCATTCTGAAACACTAGAAGTTGACAATTTCTTTCAGCATAAAGCAGAAAATCCCAAGCAACAAAATACTTACGTTGTCAACAAAAACACTCCTTCGGTACACCGTTCAAATGCTTTCCTTGCAGCTGGCTTTGATGCAAATTCAACAATGCCTTTTCCTGTTGATCTACCTCGATCATCTACAATCACAACAGCTCTTTCCACTGGACCAAACTGGGAAAAAGCTTCCTCAAGTAACTCGTTGGAGACATAAGGGGAAAGGTTCCGCACTGAGAGCGCAGCAGCATGTGTGGCAAACCGAACACGAAGTTGTCGACCCCTCATGGGGGTATCATCCAGTTCAGCTTTCGCTATTTCTGCAAGAGCTCTAGATTCCTGAGGAAAGTTTAAGATCCAGTTTTAGAAAACCAAGTTCCAAATTGCTCTTTTGTAAGAATTAAATAGATGGATGTACAATAGGAAAGCCTACCAATTTAATGAATCCAAAGCCTTTCCCCTTGTTGATAAAAACCTCTCCCGGCTCCCCATATTTGGCAAACAGTCTTTTAAAGTCTTCATCTGTTATATCAGCAGGCAAATTCCCAACAAACAAGCGGCAACGCTGAGTGTAGGTCTTCTCCCCGGGTCGCCTCAGAAGAGAGAGGTTTGCTTTAAATCCCTACAAAGAAGCAGACTGGTTGGAGCCACAGAACCAAGTTGCCCTTCTCCCATCAGAAGCCCAGAGTCTCTCCACAGCTTGTACGAACTAATACACAACCATAGTTTTGGGCTAGAAGGGTCCTTAAAGATCATCCACTTCTACCTCCCTGCAATGGGCAGAGACACCTTCCATTGACCAGGTTGCTCAAAGCCCCATATGACCTGGCCTTGAACGCCTCCAGGGATGGGGCAGCTCTGGGCAACCTGGGCCAGGGCCTCCCAACCCTAATCACGAAGAATTTCTTCCTAATGCCTAATCTAAATCTTCCCCCTTCTCATTTAAAGCCATTCCCGCTCATCCTATCACTCCATGCCCTGGTAAAAAGTCCCTCTCCAGCTTTCTTGTAGGCTCCCTTCCAGTACTGCAAAGGTGCTATAAGGTCTTCAAAACACAAACCACACTGGGCTGACAGAGATCCCTGAGGCTGCGCCCGGGGCAGCACAGGGACCATGGTGGTGACACCTTCACCTTTTCTAATCAGCTCTGTTTGCAGCTTCTCCCTCTCCCAAATGCAAGGTCCAACAGAGATGGAGCCAAAGCTCCAAATCAGCAAGAGATATAACCGTTCTGAAGCTGAAAACATTAAAATTAGTCCTTGGAAAGTAATGTAAAATGCATAAGACTTCTGAGAAAATCTATACAAGTATATATATATGGAAGTGGGAAATCCATTCTGTCTCCAGTTTTCACCTTGATACAAAAAGCAGTTACAGAAAGTAGAATATTTTGATTTAAGCTAGAGTTAAATTCATTCAACCAACTGTATTTTCTGCAACTTAAGACAGAATACCACTCTGAGAACACATTTTCCAGTGTATTTTCACATAGTGCTTTTCCAGCCACTGTTACCTCTTTCGTTCAGCGTGATCTGTGCTGAACAGAGTTGTTTAATCACCTGTTTGCAATGTTTCCCTATGTCAAATGCCAGGTCAGACAGAGCTGGCGCCAAAGCTCCAAATCAGCGAGAGATCTGACAACTGTGAGATTCGTAGTAACACCAAAATGAGCCCTTAGAAAATAAGGTTACTGGGAACATTTATACACATGCACATAAGTGAGAAACCCATTCTGTCTTAGCTCTTGCCTGGCTGCATGATTGATGGGAGATCGCTCCCTCGTGTTGCCAGGCCTAATTAAAGCATCTTTGAAATCCAAACCTCCAAAGTAAGTCTTATAGAGAGTCGATTCACCAGAAGTTTTTTGGGTCACCCCTGCTGCTCTCCTCCTCGCGCCCCCCCCACCCTGTCCCCTCCAAGATGGCGGCGGGGGGGGGCCGCAAAAAGGGGCGAGGGGCGCCCCCAAGATGGCGGCACTAAGGTTACGCCCTTCCCTGCTCCTCCCCTCCTCAAGATGGCGGCGCAGGAAACGCGCGGTACCGCCGCCATCTTGTGTGGCGGGCGCGAAAGAGACCGTTCCGTGACTCACCTCATCCGACAGCTTCTCTCCGCCGCCGCCCGAACCTTGCTGGGACGAGAGGCTCTGATGCCCCTGGTGGTGCTGCTGCTGCTGCCCGCGGCCCCGCGGCTCCCCGCCCGGCCCTCCGCGGTGCCCCGGGCCGCCCTTGTGTGGGCCTTGTCCCGGCCCTCCAGGCCCTTTGGGGCCGCCGCCCGGCGACTGGCCTTGTCCCTTCTTAGCGCCGCCCGCGGGCGTGGGGCTGGGGCTCGGCTTGGGCTGCGCTTGCCCGCCGGGCCCGGAGGGGGCCGAGGAGGCCGCCGACACCGCGGGCTGCGGCTGCTGCTGCCCCGCGGGCAGCGCCGAGGGCGGAGCGGCTCCGGCCTGGCTGCCCGCAGGCCCCGCGGTGGTGGCGGAGGATGAGGAAGAGGAGGAGGAAGGCGGAGCGGAGGTAGAAGCCGGCGGCTTCGGAGGCTCCGGCTTGGGGCCGCCGCCCGGCGGGCCACCCGGGCCCTGCGCGCCGCCCGCCATAGGGCTGCGGTTCTGCCCCATGCCCATACCGGGAGGCGGCGAACGGAAATCATGGTTGGGGCCGCCGCGCCCGCCGCCGCCGCCTCGACGGTGGAAGCCTCCGCCGCCGCCGCCACGGCTACGGAACCGATCCCGCGACATGATGGTGATGGAGGAGGAGTGGTGCGCCTGCCGCGACTGCTGCTCCTCAGAGCCCACTGCGCAAAATGGCGGCGAGCTGTACGGCCTCCCCGCCGCCTTTGTCCGGCCCTTATATAGCTTCCCCGCCCCCGGAAACCGCCCCTCCTCCTCTCGACCAATAAGCTTCAGCGGCGGCGATGATTGACAGGCGAAGCAGCTAATGGCGTGAGGCGATCCCCGTGGTTCTTTGATCTGATTGGCCCAGTCCCTGCCCTCTGCCTATTGGCTCGTTTGTCCGCTGACGTTTGCACAGGGGCGATCCGTTACCCTCCGACGTACTGATTGGCCAGTTTGACCGGCAGGAGGCGGAGCCGTGGCCAAAGGCGGCTCATGATTGGATGACCGGAAGTCAATCAGAGGCGGGGCCATTTCGAAGCCCGGGATGCTGGCTCGGTTTAGCCCTGGGATGCTTTGTTGTGGTGAAGTATCCTCAATCGTTGAATCTTTTGGTTGGAAAAGCTGGTTGGAAGCTGGTGAAGGGGCTGGAGAACAGGCCTTATGAGTGCGGCTGAGAGAGCTGGGGGTGTTTAGCCTGGAGAAGAGGAGGCTGAGGGGAGACCTCATTGCTCTCTACAACTCCCTGAAAGGAGGTTGTGGAGAGGAGGGAGCTGGGCTCTTCTCCCAAGGGACAGGGGACAGGACGAGAGTGAATGGCCTCAAGCTCCGCCACGGGAGGTTCAGGCTGGACATTAAGAAAAATTTTTTTCACAGAAAGGGTGATTGGTCCCTGACAGAGGCTGCCCAGGGAGGGCGCTGAGTCACCTTCCCTGGAGGGGTTTAAGGGACGGGTGGATGAAGTGCTGAGGGACATAGTTTTTTGATTGATAGGAATGGTTGGACTCGATGACCCAGTGGGTCTTTTCTAACCTGGTTGTTCTTTGATTCTGTGATTCAGTCCTGACGAAATGTACCTCCCTGTGGCTTTACATTTTGTGAAAGAAAAACCTGCAACAGAGGGATCTTCTCCACAAACCCGTGTTGACACTGGCTGCTTCCACAGGCAGCAGGATGGAAGCCCCACGTGGACTGGAGTGGAACCCGACGCGATGCCAGCAGCAGTGAATGTTTCCACCACGAGGTGTCTCAGAGGTTAAAGCGCTGGAAGAAAGTCGGGACTGGCTCTCCCTGCACACAGACGGCTGACATTGCCTGGCTCTGCCTGAATACTGAGAGTAAAGGGCTGGGTTTGCCTTTGTTTTGTCCCAAGGAGCTATTAATTTTTAGCATCATATCACAGAATAATGAAACAGTTTGGGTTGGAAGGGACCCCAAAGCCCATCCAATTCCACTCCTGCCATGGGCAGGGACACCTCCCATGGATCAGGGGCTCCAAGCCCCATCCAACATGGCCTTGAAACCCTCCAGGGATGGGGCAGCCACCCCTGCTCTGGGCAATCTCAGCCAGGGCCTCCCCACCCTCACAGGAGAACATTTCTCCCTAAGATCTCATCTCAATCTCCCCTCTTTCAGCTCAAAACCATTCTCCCTCATTCTCTCCCTGCCCTCCCTAATCCAGAGCCCCTCCTCAGCTTTCCTGTAGCCCCTTTCAGCACTGGAAGTTGACTCTTATGTTACACACAATGGTTCAGTTCAATAGGGGCTCTGGGGAGAAGTGAAAAAGGAACTCAAGACCCTTCCCTGCCCCAAAATATCAATATCTACTTAAAAGGTAACACCAGTGCTACAACTCCTAAAGAATTTTCATACTATGCCATCTACAAAGTGACCTGAGCCATGGTAAGAAGTGGTCCTTGAGTGAAAATATAAAAAGACCAGTATGAGGCCTTGGAGGAATACATGAAAGAGAGAATCAGGCTGACACTGAGGTGTCTGAAGTTATGAATCTCTCCACTGCCATCCAGAGCAGGGTAATCTTCAGGTGCGAAAGCTGTGGATCCCAGCGTGTGGCTGATTTAGATCTTTTTGCCCTAAACTGTTTCCTCCTCCTGTAAACATAAACAAGAGACCAACAAGAGGAAATCTGCATTATCTCTAGATAATTAATTGTAAATTGCAGGAGGAAAGAGCAGCATGTGTCCAACCTGCTAATTAAGAATAATTACGCCATGAGGGTCTGTAAGTGTCCTGTGTACAAACAGTAAAATCACATGAACTGTGGTAACGTGTAGCACCACTGCAGAAGCAATCAAACGTTGTGAAGAGATGCTGTGTCTGCACTCCCTGGGCATTTTTTACCTAGAAGGAAACAGTTTAATGGCTGTTTGCACACATTGAAGTATGTCACAGAATATAAACACTCAGAATTTACATCAACCAGGAAGCAAAAGGGGACTGGATGGGGAGATGAGGTCCTGACCCTGGGGTGCGCTTGGCGAAACCTGCTTGGAACAGCAGGGATCTCTGCCGAATGGTTTCATTATTCCAGGGCTCCACACAGTTTCGTGAATACCTTTTGCAGAATAAAGGAGGAAGCAAAATGCCTACAGCAACATCTGGTACACGGAGCTGAGGGGCAGGATGAGAGGAGCGACCAATCGCTGCTGTAACGGTGATTCCGCTGTGCAGCTGAACTCTTGGCAGCTGTCCTGCGGCACTTGATGACGAGTTCTCCTCTCCCTCCCTCCTGCACTGTTTTCACTCCCTGCTCGAGTACTGATTAAATCTGCTTGCCGAGAGGTTTTTCCTGTGTACCATGACAAATCTGCCTGTAGGCCATTTTTTAACCCAGATGAGTGAAAGCAACACAGGGCTAGATAAGAGATGATAGTGATAGGCAAGCAAATGCAGAGACTGAAAGAAGGGAAGGAGGGGTTGATTGTCTTTGCACAGTAACATCATTGATTTCCGTGGATATAATCTTGACTCCTAGTGGCTTAAAGAGATCCAAATCAGGCTCAAGAGTCTACAAATCAGGTAATATTTTACCTACAGGGCTGTCTGCTCTTGGAACTCTACTGACACCACAAGTTCGCAGTTCTGCAGGAGACTATTCTCTCAGCCTGAAAGGTTTAAACGTCAAGATATTCTATTTCTCTGAACTAAATTAAGTTACTGAAATGTGTTACGGAGCAGGAGTTCCGAGTCCTCTGTCAAAATCCAAACTAGCATCAAAGTCATGTAAGAGATAAACATCTCCCATGAAAGAACCGTTGAGCAGACCAGGGAGGAAGAGCAACAGGAAACTTTCCCAGCCATAGCCCTTCTTTTCCCTTTCCCTCTCATAGAATCACCAGGTTGGAAGAGACCCACTTCATCATCGAGTCCAACCATTCCTATCAATCACTAAACCATGTCCCTCAGCACTTCATCCACCCGTCCCTTAAACCCCTCCAGGGAAGGTGACTCAACCCCCTCCCTGGGCAGCCTCTGCCAGTGACCAATGACTCTCTCTGTGAAAAATTTTTTTCTAATGTCTAGCCTGAACCTCCCCTGGTGGAGCTTGAGGCCATTCCCTCTCGTCCTATCCCCTGTCACTCAGGAGAGGAGCCCATTACCCTCCTCTCTACAACCTCCTTTCAGGTAGTTGTGGAGAGCAATGAGGTCTCCCCTCAGCCTCCTCTTCTCCAGGCTAAACACCCCCAGCTCTCTCAGCTGCTCCTCTTGTTCTCCAGGCCCCTCACCAGCTTCATTGCTCTCTCTGGACTCGCTCCAGAGCCTCAACATCCTTCTGGTGGTGAGGGACCCAGAACTGACCCCAGGATTCGAGGAGCGGTCTCACCAGAGCTGAGTACAGAGGGAGAAGAACCTCCCTGGACCTGCTGGTCACTTCACTTCTGATACAAGCCAGGATGCCATTTGCCTTCTTGGCCACCTGGGCACACTGCTGGCTCATGGTCAGTCACTGTCAACCAACACCCTCAGGTCCTTCTCCCCCAGGCAGTTTCCAGCCAAACTTCTCCTAGTCTGTAGCTGCTCAGGGTTGTTGTGCCCCAAGTGCAGCACCCGGCATTCGGCCTTGTTAAACCTCTTGCCATTGGACTCTGTTCTATCCTTCCCATGCTGGGCAATGCAGTCAGTGTGGAAGGTGGCAAGGGGAATCTCTAGCCTCTTTATAATTCTTTTGCACTGCTTAGCAGGAGCAAGAACATTGCTTTAGTCCTCAGACACTCAGATGGAGGCCTTGGTTGGTGACACTGGGTGGGCCTGAAGGATGAATTGAGGGAAGCACTGAACCCAAGAAGGAAATGTTATTATAACCTGAGAAGTGTTATGCGCTTCTGTAATAACCTGAGAGGTGTTTTATACTGCTATTAGAACCTGAGAAGTGTTATACACTGCTATCAGAACCCGAGAAGCGCAACTACTTACCATTCACACTCATGCAGTTCCCACCACCGTTGTAGCTGACCGTCTCATTGCCTTCAACATGTTTAACTTCACACCCTGGCTTAAAAATAGAGAGCTCCGAGATGGGGAAGTCCTGTGGCTTGGATCCCACAGTCCATAGAAAGGCGAGAAGAGGAATCTGGTATCTTGAGCACTGGAAGAATGGTTCCCCTCTCCCTGGCTGCCTGTTCTCACCTGACCCAGCAGTAGCTGTGTTCTGCCGGTGGGCAGTGATGCTCGTACCCACCGTGTGTGTCTGCTGAAGCACACTTGAGGATGCCAAGACTCTCTTCCAAGAGGCTCCAAGAGCCCTTTGTTTCCAGCAAAGTCAATTGGAGTTAAGGATGCTTACAGTGCTCAGCGCAGCTGTATGACAAAGCCATCAATCTATGCATTTCCTGGAGTTATGGAGAGAAACAAGATGTGCATAACTAAAACGTGTCCTGCTGCCCTCCAGTTAACAGCTTCCATTTCTTCTATTAAGAGAATTTAGAATTTTGTCACAATAAATACGTGACAGGAATGGGAGGGAGCTGTTAAAGAGAACCTTGTTCTTCATTCTCAGAGATGAGATAAGCGCTCAACAGAAAACAAATAAATCAGCCCTGCGAAAACACCAGCACCTCTGACCTGCAGCCCTGGTTAATGTTTGGCCATGCAAAGAATGTAAGTGGGGCAGAAAAAGCCCGTAGACTCACAATGCTGCATTTCATCCCATTGCTGTGACTTCCTGAAGAATTTGAAGACCAGCAATGTCTTCTCTGTGCATTTTTTTTAATTGACTCTTATTTCCAAAACATAAACTCACACGAAAGGGGGAACACTGGACGCATACAGGAGAGAACCATAAGAAAATCGGAAAACCTTTTTTTTTTCAGAGCATGAAAACGGTGGAAGTATTTAAATAAAGAGTTTTATTTCGCATTTGGGAAATGTGACGTAGTCACAGCACGACATTCAAGCTGATGTCAAAAAGCAGAAACCAGAGTTTTAAGTGCGCGCTCCTGCTAATTTGCACTAAAGGATTGAGAGGTCTGCAATCGGCTGAAATGGTCAAATGACTTCAGAGGTTATTCATGTCATTTTGTAGTAGTTTTCAGAAGACAAAGATGAAAGAAATGCTGCTTCATCATCAGGCAGCTGAACAGAGTTCCCAGGGGATTGTAAATCTGACGAACTGACACCCATCCCAGGGGAAATTTGTGACCTGGAGCGCACTTAAAGTTTGCAAACGTCCAACAGTTCACTTTCTAAACTAGCCTTGGCATCTTATTATGGCAAATAATAATCTCTAAACATTACTGTATCGCAGTGCCAAGTAGAGCCTACAAAGAGCCCGAGATGACATCTCATTGAGGAATCTAATCTTATCTTTTCATCCTCTGGCTGCCCAGAGATGACATGAACTCTTTCACTGCGAATCAAAGCAGTGCAGGGCTGTGTCGCAGGAAGGAAGCTTGGGAGGGTGAGAATTTAGATATTCAGCAAGGCGAGAAGAGCAGATGAAGGAACAAAAGCAACGCTAAATGTTCTGCTGGCTCTCTGCGCTAGTCCCCACCTGCAATCTGCTGCAGACCAGAGCCATCAGAGTCCCCAGGATGTCCCTCAAGTTAACCAGCCCCAGGTCTCAGAAATCCCTCAAGAAGCAGTGAATTGTAGATGGCGTACTGATGGTTTTTAAGGCTACAAAGTCAAAAAGACTGCGAGCCACTGAGACAGAGAAGCACCAGCTGCCTGCGACACGGAATGAAGTGCACGAGTCTGGATACCCCATCTCTTGGTCACTATCTGTTTAAATATTTCATGATGGATGCAATGAAGTTTTTTCATCTCTGTTGACTTTGTGATTTTAGAAATCCAGTGTGCTCGTAATGATCTGGGTGCTGGGTTTATTTTCGCATTTCTACAGGGTTGCACAGCGACAATGAATGAAAACAATTTCCTTCGTACTTATAACCAGAACTACTTCGAGGAGCCGAGAGTTGCCGTATTTGGTGTGCAAAGCCTGATGTCTGGCATGTTTGGAAACAAAACCCTGTGTTATTTAGATTTGGAAAGAAGATGTATAATAGATTTCTAATTATTGTAATTAGAATAAAAGCATGATAGCACTGAACTTAAATCCTGGTCCAAATTTCGTATACACCCACAAGGCCATCCAAATAGAAATTAACTTCATAATTTATACTGGATCGTTCTAATCACAAAAAGACGCTATTAATTATGGATGATGCTTGTATTTCTTCCCAGCTGACATCGAGTTCGTGGAGTGCTTTGGATAACACAGCGTGTACAAACCAGATCCCTCGGAGGTGGGTGATGGCTCTGCTCCCGTCCTGCCTGCGCGTAGGGAGGATGCTTTGGGATGTTTGGATCAAGCAAAATTTGTCCACACGTGCCGAGATCGAATATTCTCTTTGGAGTTCAGCTTCCTCCTGTCATCCCACCCACCACCAGCCACTTCCTGACATTTCTCCTGCAGGCAGAGCAAAGCAACTGCCTTTTATTTTTTTCCTCCTTCCCTTTTCCACCGGCTGCTCCTTCAGTCATCTGTGGGAGGCAGGGGACGGCGATGTTATCTCAACAGCAAACACAGCCCAGCAGGTCTGGGACGAGAGGGGGAGGCCAGGATGAACACAGGCCCCTGCCAGCCCTCCTGCGTTTTTATGTCTACAACTAAGCACGTTGAATGCTTCGCTTTTTAAAACTTGGCTTCTCTCGTTCCTTGATCTTTGTTGTTTCCAGCCTCCTGCTCCCCTTTGTCCTCACAGCCCTGGGGGATCTCACAGAGGCAGGTCCTGGACATCACCAGTGCCAGCAAAAGGCAAATCCCACCCGGGTAGCCAGCTCCATGTGCTGGGGGGACAAAGCCAGAGCAGCTCCAGAGCTGGGAGGCAAACCCAGCTCGCTGCTAGCCCTAGGACTGCTCAGTCCCTCCAGCCTGCTCGGGCACTGAGACTCCGTAGAAGCTGGTCTACACTTGGATTGGGGCAATCCCTGGTTTCAGTACAGGGTGGGGATGATGTGATGGAGAGCAGCCCTGCAGAGAAGGACTTGGGGTGCTGGTTGATGAGAAGCTCGACATGAGCTGGCAATGAACGCTCACAGCCCAGAAACCAACCGTGTCCTGGTCTGCATCAAGAGAAGCATGTCCAGCAGGGAAAGGGAGGGGATCCTGCCCCTCTGCTCCTCTCTTGTGAGACCTCATCTGGAGGATTGCATCCATTTCTGGAATCCTCAACATAAGAAGGAGATGGAGCTGTTGGAATGGGTCCAGAGAAGGCTACAAGGATGATCAGGGGGGCTGGAGCACCTCCTGTACGAGGACAGGCTGAGACAGTTGGGCTTGTTAACCCTAGAGAAGAGAAGGCTCCAAGGAGACCTTATAGTGACCTTCCAGTACCTGAAGGGGCTACAAGAAAGCTGAGGAGGGACTGTTTACAAAGGCTTGTGGTGATGGGACGGGGGGAATGGGGATAAACTGGAGAGGGGCAGATTTAGGCTAGACGTTGGCCCAAAACACGCAGCACTAGGGTAACGTGACCGTGGTTCTCTGCAGAGACCCCGAGCAGGAGCAGAGGACGGAGCGCCGAGTTCTCCGTGCGCACGGCTGGCGGGTTTTCCGGCTGAGCTATATTCGGCTGCGCGTGCCCGTGGGGATGTGGAAAGATCATTCATCCAGTTCAGTGCACCGCCGCCTGCCTCTGAGAGGAGTTTCATGGCTTCTTTTTTAAATGTCACTGTTTTAAACACGAAGAGTCTTTAAAACAGAATGGTGCAGCAGGTTATAAAATGGGCACTCCGGGGGTAAATTAAAAAGCAATTCCAAAACAATACTGTGGAACCATCTTATCTTTCCCCTGCCTTATCGAGGCACTTATCCTGCTCTGTTCTAAACTAGTCATCACCGCATTATCTACATATTATACAGTGTCTTTTTGAGCCATGTTCGTACATACACAGCTCATTTAAGAGTCAAAAGGCAGTCAGGTCTGAACAGGCTGGGAGCACCCTGCTCGAGTTCAAACACTGCGTTCAGAGAGATGCCTGCAGCACAGACCAAGGTCTGTTTAAATGGTCCACGCTTGCTGCCACCCTCTCATCGCTCTGCAGCATCAGCTGAAGCAAACCTCCCATCAAGCATCGACTCCAACAGTTCATGAATTGCTAAGGTTGGAAAAGACCTCTCCGATCATCAAATCCAACCATCAACGCATGGTTGGATTATGATCTATTTTAACGACAGGCTCTATTTCTAACAAAATATTTTGTTTAGTGGTCTGAAAGCATTTCCAGTTGCATGTTGAAAAGCCCAAGTATTTCCACCAGCTCCTAATTCACTTATGAGAACCATGCAATGAAATAAAGATGTTTGTTCCCGTTAGCGTGCTTCAGCAAGTTTTATAAAATTTTCATTTTATAAAATGCTATTGGAATTCACAGCCCTGGGAAGTTCTTACAGTGTTGTCAAGTCTTGGGATGCTACTGGAATTCTCATGGTATTTAAAGTTCTTCGGAATGCCTAAGCATTTGCAGTTGTAATTACACGAAAATATAGTTTAATTAAACCAACCAACCAACTTCTCGTGTACACATGCACCTTCTAAACTTCAGCCTAAAATTGCAAAGGCAGTGCACTAGAAAGCCTCAGAAACCAGGGGTCAGAAAGAAAAAGCAAGTTTGCTGTCCCTTTGGTCTTAATTCATATACCAGCTGCATTTTTTAAGATCTTCTTTCAGACTTCCGAGTCTTTGGATTTCTCAACACGGTTATTAATTGCATAGGAAGCAGCAAGCCTACAGGTTTTGTCATTAGAAAATCCCCAGTTCTTTAAGAAATGTCATAAAACAAGTCATCAGCTGGAATTATTTTGTACTTGAGGATGAGGATTAATGTGTAAGTGAAAAGCACTATTCATTGCTTATTAAATTATTACAGTAATTGTTTCCCTGTCGTCGGGGAACCGACTTGACAGGATTTCCTAGATGAATCCCCCTATGTTCTGTCTGGCATTTTAGTCCAGATGAAGGGCAGCATTTACGTAAGGATCGCTCCATTCACCACTGAAATGCAGCTGCTGCTTAATCCCATCCTTTAATCGAGCAAATCAGATAAAGAGGAATCTCCGCTTCCTAGCTTTAAGAGAAAGTTTTAATTAACAATTTGATTATTTAAGTAGCGAGGAGAAGGGAACACATTGTTCTTCTCGGCTGCTTGTGGGTGCTGGCTACGTTTGAAGCTGTTCACAATAAAAAAAAAGGCCACAATCTGTATCTAACAGATAGTTTCAAATTTCTCCTTCATTGGCCTCACCATGGTTTGGAGTGATTATTTGAAAGGCTTCATTACAAAGCCTTAAATATGTAGGTTTTAACCTTGAAAGGTTACACTGATTTTTGCGGATGCAATGTGGCTTCTCGGGTGTTTCAGGTTAAACAGAAACGCAGATCTTCGGGGGATTAAGTCCTCAGAGTCTCCTGAAACAAGCCTCATATGAACTTTTCATCAACACCAGATGAAGACAAACGCGGTCAAATCTAAACCATCCATCCCAACATTGAAACCGTGGCTGGTTTATAGTTGTACCGACAAATGTTAAACTAGCTAAGAAATAACATCGTGGTTCGTTCATGAGGGATACAGCGGAGGCACAACAAACAAAATCCAGCCCCCCCCGTTCCCAGGCTGATTCCAATAAAGGAAACAAAATGAACGTCCTGCGATTATTCCATGTCGTCTTCTAAACCTCTGGGCAGCAGGTTCTGTGCAGGAGGGAAGCGCTTCCAAAGGTGCAAAATGAAGAGTGAACAGAGCTGGGCTGAAGGGTACGTTGATGCCTTTCAGAGCTTCATGTCTGGAACACAAGGACTTTGTTGAGTTATGGTTTGAACTGTGCGGAGCGCCTTGTTGAATAAACAAACACGCTCGTCAAGGACATGTTGTCACAGCAATCCTGATCTACACCACACCAGTGGATCCATCAGCCTGAAGGGGTCATGGGCTTGAGGGGGATGCTGGGCTGCAGAGTGGGATCACCGCGCCATGGAGGTGCCATTCCATGAGGTCTGGCAGTGCCGTGTGGGATCACCGTGCCATGGAGGTGCCATTCCATGAGGTCTGGCAGTGCCGTGTGGGATCACCGCACCATGGAGGTGCCATTCCATGAGGTCTGGCAGTGCCGTGTGGGATCACCGTGCCATGGAGGTGCCATTCCATGAGGTCTGGCAGTGCCGTGTGGGATCACCGTGCCATGGAGGTGCCGTTCCATGAGGTCTGGCAGTGCCGTGTGGGATCACCGTGCCATGGAGGTGCCGTTCCATGAGGTCTGCCAGTGCCGTGTGGGATCACCGTGCCATGGAGGTGCCGTTCCATGAGGTCTGGCAGTGCCGTGTGGGGTCACCGTGCCATGGAGGTGCCATTCCATGAGGTCTGGCAGTGCCATGTGGGATCACCGTGCCATGGAGGTGCCGTTCCATGAGGTCTGCCAGTGCCGTGTGGGATCACCGTGCCATGGAGGTGCCGTTCCATGAGGTCTGGCAGTGCCGTATGGGATCACCGTGCCATGGAGGTGCCATTCCATGAGGTCTGGCAGTGCCGTGTGGGATCACCGTGCCATGGAGGTGCCGTTCCATGAGGTCTGGCAGTGCCGTATGGGATCACCGTGCCATGGAGGTGCCATTCCATGAGGTCTGGCAGTGCCGTATGGGATCACCGTGCCATGGAGGTGCCGTTCCATGAGGTCTGGCAGTGCCGTGTGGGATCACCGTGCCATGGAGGTGCCATTCCATGAGGTCTGGCAGTGCCGTGTGGGATCACCGCGCCATGGAGGTGCCATTCCATGAGGTGTCATGGCGGCGCTGTGGCGGGATCTCCACGCCATATCCAGGCACACCAGAGAGTTTCAGCTTGACATGGCATGGGCTGTTTTGAGGCCCAGTGGCCACCACCATGGGCCGGGACAGTGAACCTGGGGGCGGGGCCAAAGGAACAAGGGGCGGGCACAAATGTTTGGGGGCGTGGCCAAAGAGGGTGCAGTCGGTGATAAGGGCGTGGCCTGTAATGGGGCGTGGTCTAATGGGGCGTGGAGTGGAGGGGTGTGGCCGAATCAGAGGGCGTGATCTGATCGAGACCACAGCCCACAGGGCTCGGGGGCGTGGCTAAAGGGGCAAGGGGCGTGGTCAGTGGAAAACGGACGGGGCCGCCCCGGGACACAAGCCAATGGGTTTGGGGGTGTGGCAAAGTGAACGGGGGCTTGCCCATGGGCTCAGGGGCGTGGCCATGTCAATGAGGAGCCGTTGTCAATAAGGAGGGCGTGACCTTCTTGCGAAGGGGCGTGACCTATTAAGTGGGCGCGGCCTGACAGGAACGCAGCCTATGGGGCTGGGGGCGTGGTCATGTGAGCGGGAGGCGTGACCAGAGCCACAAAGAGGCGTGGCTTACAGCGACGGGGGCGCGGTTATTGCTGCGAAGGGGCGTGGTTGTAGCTTTGGGGGCGTGGCCAGGACGGCGAGGGGGCGTGTCCTGCCCGGCCGGGGCCGGGGCGGGGTGCGCAGGCGCTTGGCGCATGCGCGCTGCGGCCCCGCGCCGGGCCGGTCGCTGCAGCTTTAAGCGGGATCGCGGCCTGGCGGGTCTGACACCCCTCGCCGCCCCGAGGCAGCCGCCGGGCCCCCCCCTCGCCCTCCCCCCGATCCCCGCCTCCCTCCCCCTTCTCCCGCAGCCGCGGGGCCGGCCCCCTCCCCGCGGCGCCCCCCGGAGGCCGGGGAAGGCTGAGAGGGAGCGACCCCCGCGCTGGGGGGGGGGGGGCGCGACATGGCGGAGGCCAAGGAGGAGGGGCCCGGCCCCCGCGGCAGGGTGAGTGGGGAGCGCGGGGTCAGAGGGGAGGGGGCGGCGGGGGCGCAGCCTGCGGGGCCCTGACAGGCGCTCCCGCCGCCCGCACCGGGCACCCGCGGCCCTGGGCACCCAACGATGGCGCGGGCACCCAGCACCACGGGCACCCGGCGCTCTGGGCATCTGCTGCTCGTCCCGGGCATCTATGGCCCAAGCACCCACCGCCCCGGGCATCCACTGCCCTCCCTGGGCACCTACAGCCCAAGCATCCACTGCCCTGGGCACCCACCACCCTCCCTGGGCACCTGCAGCTGAAGCACCTGCTGCCCCGGGCATCCGCTGCCCTGGGTACTCATAGCCCAGGCACCCGCCACCCATCCTGGGAACTCACTGCCCTCCCTTGGCACCTACAGCCCAATTACTCACTGCCCTGGGCATCTACTACCCTGGGCATTCATAGCCTAGGCACCCACTGCCCTCCCTAGGCACTTACAGCCCTTGCATCCGCTGCCGCAGGCATCCACTGCCCCGGGGGCTTATAGCCCAGGCACCTACTGCCCATCCTGGGCACCTACAGCCTGAGTATCCACTGCCCCAAGCACACACTGCATGGGCATCCATGGCCCAGGCACCCACCACCGATCCTGGGCATCTACAGCCCAAGCATCCACCACCTGGGCGCCCGCTGCCTGCCCCAGGCATCCGTGGCCCTAACACCCACAGCTCAGGCACCCACCGGCCCATCCTGGGCAGCTACAGCCCTGGGCACCCACCACACCAAGCACCCATGGGGCAAGCACCCACTGCCATCCTGGGCATCCATGCTCGGCACCCACCAGCCTGGCCACCTGTCACCCAGTCACCTACTGCCTGGGAACCCTCCACCCAACCTGTGGGACCAGCAGCCCTGCTGGGTACGCGCAGAGCCTGCTCGCAGCAGGCCAGCCAGCAGAGCTGTCCTTGTGAGCGCTGCTGCCTTGCTGGATTCCGTTAGTTGTGCCTTAGTTCTCCTTAGGGAGAGTGTCCAGGTATCATCTTTATAAATGTCTTGGCATCACTGAAATAATAAACTCACAGCAAACTAGGACCCGTCATCGCCGTCTGTCTCCTTGTTCCAAGCACTGTGTTCTTGCTGCTCATTTTAAATTTATTTCAGTGGTCCGGGATGAACCGCAGTGAGTCAAGATGGGATTTTCATCTTGGTGTTGCATGCTCAGGCTGTGAGCATTGTGTGAGGACCATTAGCCATGCTAATCCTGAGCCTTGGTCCTTCGTTAGCATGGCTTGCTCTGTAATTACACGGGGCATCCACATCTACCCAAAGAAGTGCTTCATCTTTTAAACAAATGGAAATTTCTTGTGGCTTGTGAAGTGTCTTAGGGAGAATAACTTTTCAAGCAGTGCTCAAAATCATCTTGCAACAAGTCTAGTCCTCTTTCCTGCATGCACGTAGCTTTTGATTGAAAGCTTTCTGCTAGGAGTGAGGGTAGGTCACATCTGGAGTTGTGTGGAAGAGCCTGAAGTCCACTACAATGCTCGGAGCTGTCCAGTTCCTTCTTCCCAAAGATTTCCCATTCTTCAGCCTTGAGAAGGACAAGAACACCGCCTCGAGTCTTCCGTTCCTGTATGTGAGAGAAGTTTAATTTGCCGAGTTTGTTTTGGAGAATGTGAAACTTGTGATTGCAGTGAAACTAATTAGAACAGTTGACCTTCAGGGTCTAATTGGAGGAGTTGTACAGACGTTGTTTGGCTGCTCTGCGGTTGTGGAAATGAACATCATCACCAGATTGTCCTAGACTCAGGGCTCTCAGCCACTCGTGTTTATTTACGAGCAAACTAAATTTTGTGGAATCGCCCACAGATATTATGTGAATGTGTAAGTCTCAGGGGATCAATGTTTTGGCTCTCTTCAAGAAGTTTAAAGGGGAGTGGCTGCATGGAGGACAATAACTTAAAAATCTTAAGTTAAGCTTTGCTCCCAGTAATTGAAATTTTAGTGGAAATAAGGAAATACTTTTGTGCCATAATGCTATTTCTGTCCTGGTGTGTCTTTGCCTTGTTATGTTCAATTTATCCATCAAGTTACCTGCTATTAACACTGGAAAAACAGAAGATCGCCTTTTTTTCTTCTCAAGCTTGCCAATTACCTGCTAAGGAATAACAAAAAGGTATTGTCAAGTTTGTGTCATCTTTGTTGGACTCAGCAAAAATAATTTCTTTGTCAGCTGGCTAATTATCCATTAGGGGGTGAGGCCAGAAGCCTCTATGAGTTCCTGCGCCGCATCTCCCTGTGCATCATGGAAAGCCTCCTGTGCTGTTGGCATTGACAACATTCCCTGCTTCTGCAGAAGCTGAGAACTTGTTGGATAAAACTTGGGGATGATCCAGGAAAGTGGAGTTGCCCCAGGCAAGTAAGTAAGGAAAGAGGAAACATGACTTGCCAGTCTAGCTTGAAGGAAAACATCTTCCTGGTTCCAGGTGTCACAGTCTGAATCGTGCCAGAAAGGCTCCTGTGAGATGTTAAAAATAACCAGTAGCACCAGTGCACCACATTCGACCAGTCTGAGCCTTCAGAGGGTGAACGTCCTCATCTCTCCCCAAAAAACAGTTTGTGCATTGAGACATTCTTGAGGAATGTGAGGAGCAAAGAATTCTTGGCTGCTCGAATGACTGATGGAACCTGAGATTAGCAGAGTGTGAATACAGCTTGTGGATCTTCTACTAAAGCCATAATCAATGAGGTCTTGGAAGACCTGCATATCCCATTTCTCTTGCCCATCGTAGTCCAGTTCCCATCCTACAGGAGGCTGAGCTGATTGACTCTTCCAGCTCCCACGCCTAAGGAATGATGAGCACTTCTTATAAAAAGGAAGACTTGTTTAATAATTTCTTCAGAGAGAAACTTAGCAAGTGCCGGTGCATTCAGAATTGTTCTTTTCAATAGTAAAATCTTCTGCAGATATTATTAGCTGTGCGTATCCCAAGCCCGGTGTTTCTCAAAGCCCGTGGAAGAGCAGTTGCCATCTTTTAGCTCACGCTAATGAGCAACAACCTAAAAAAGAAAGTTTTTGCTAGTGTGAGGCTTGATGTAGGAGTTTGTCTGATTTTGATTTTTAATAGCATGTGAGATGTTTATATGGCTGGATTGTTTGTTTGGAGAAGGTTCATTTCTGCTCAAAATCAAAGCTTTTATTTTCTAGGGTAATTATATCAGCTTATTTAACTTTTCATACTCAGTTATATCAAGATAAGCTTAGGAGGCGGCTGCCTGTATTTTTTTGTAAATTTAGTTTATCGAAGTACTTGTGGTAATTCAGCTTTAATTTGCATATAATATCATTGTCTTGAGCAGCGTGTCTTTTGAAGAGAATGATGATTTATTTAGGACTGTACTGTCAGCCCATTGAAGGAGACCGGATGGTTTGGGCTGCACGGTACTGACTGCTGATACCTGACACTTGGGCTCTTGGAAATGAGTTTGGCTTGAATAGGTGATGCCCCGGGGGCTGCATCAATAAAACGGAGGGTTTGGAAGTGGACGACTCATGAGTGCTAGAAAGGTGAAGAGAATGCCTCTCTGCCAAGGCCTGTGCACCTCTCAAAGGATGCATTGATGTCGTAATCTTTGACTTCACCTGGAGAGATTTCACCTTGATTAAATGGTGCTGTTTGCTCAAGAAAGCTTTTATGAAGTCCAGTTGAGTTAATGCAGACTATTAACAGGTCTTTACTAGGCTTAATGTTGTCTGGCAGGAGTTGTTTTGGTCCTCTGTGAAAAAAAACAACACTTTTGTGGGTTTTGGCAAAATTTCTGCTATCTCAAAACTTCCTCAATGGGTCGGTTAAATATGTTTCGAGGAAGTTTCACTGCAGGGAGGGTGCCCTGTATGAAAGCAAGCTTTATTTCCATCAAGTATTTGCAGGCAAAGCATCCAGCAGCCGCAGGTCAGGTTGTTTTAGCGTGATGGCTGTTCACATCCTTGCTGTTGTTTTGTGTCGATGGTCGTGTTTGTTGGTGGAGAAGAGCATTTCTCGAGAACTCGGTGAAGCAGTCACAGGAGCTTTGCTGAGAGCTCTGATCACACAGCACTGGTGTTTTCTCTGCCTGTTTTTACAGATGTTGAGGCATTTTATTCTGAAGAAGCTTGTAATAATATCTGCAAAGAAGGTGGAACGTCTAATTGAGCTGCCTATTGTGAGAACCACTTCTTCGGAGGAGAAGAAACAATAGAAGCCGACCAGGGCAACACCTACAAGTGGGACTGGAATTGTAGCCACCTGAAAGAGAGAAATCCCAGTTTCTATAAGAATGGGAGAGGGGAAAATCATAGAACCGTACAGGAATGTGGGAAGAGAAGCAGAACAGGCAAAAAGGAAGCCTGAGTTAGGAAAGTGCTTTGAATAAAGTAGAGCACACGGTTGCTTTTCTGTCTTTAAGGACGGAAATACTGAAATAGCGAGAACTGGATATACATCCAGGCTCTCCAGTTTTTGCCACCAATTGTTGTTGTTGGCACCAAACTCTTACGAGGAGGGAAAAGGCTTGCAGTACCTAATGGTAGAGGAGATGATTCACCCGTGTGGGCCTGTTAACATGTAAACCCCACCGCAAAGGATCAACAAGCAGAAGGTGCTGCATTTGTAAAGTTTCTTGGTTTGCATGCAAAGCCATCTTGTATGCTGCTTATTTGGGGACAAATTATAAAGAAAACCAGACAATTTAGGTTTTACGCATCACTTTCTTTAAAGATTAATTTACAGAGCTTTTTTTCCCCCTCCTGTTAATAACATAATTGGTAACGAGCAATTCTAACATGGGTAATTATCCACCTGGGGGAGACACGGAGTACAGGGATCATTCCTAGGTTATAGTACTGGTCCTCCACCTCAGATTGTTACGCTCCTTGCTTCTCAGTTGTGTTATAGGGGCTGGATTTCCAGTTAAGATGTGATGGTGGTGCTCTCTTAGTGAACTACTTGGTTTCTGAGTTAAGTGGAATTAAGGGGATTGTGTGCTTTGCAGAACTTCCTCTTCTAAACAGCTGCGCTTTTGAAAGCCTTCACCAAAAATACAGGTCTGTGGTCTGGGAAGTGCTGCCTTTCTTGCAGGACACTAACATATGTAACTGAACAGAACTGTTTGGTTTGGAGTGATTGCTTGACGAGTATCACAGCAGGAGCATTGTTAGGAGATGGGACCTGGTTTCGGTGGTTTTTACACCCAGTAAATTTGGTTGCGTTTTCCTCATTTAAACTGTGAGGAACAGGAATTATCCTCATTTCGGGTCACTGCCAGATGTAGCATAACCCAAACCCCCGCGTCAGCGGTTGGTTGTAGAGCATCTTAACCAGCAGCAGGCAAGTTCAGCGCGTAGCCAGGGGTGAGGTTTTGAGGGAGAACTTCTTTGTTTTTAAAAGAAAGCCTTTATTGTGGACGTCTTGGTTTGTTTGCTTGATGTGCGCTTTGCTTTCTGTGTGTGTTTCTTAATTTGCAAAGCCCACACGTTTGGCAGGTGTCAGATCAGCGCATCAGACTCTGATGTCTTTGCAAAAACCCTTATAGGGTGAAGCCTTCCTCTGTGGACCTGCTGGCTTCTCAAACCCATGGTTTTGTGGATGAATGGGTGAAGGACTTGGATCCCCCTCTGGTTTTGTAGGTAGAGAGTAAAACCACCGATTGTTCAGGAGAAGTCGAGCTGTAACTGTGTTTGACAGACTCATCTACCTGGCCCGTACAGGCTGGTAACGGCGTGCAGCTCGTGTGTGTGTTTGGGGATATGAAAACAGGAGGTGCAAAGGAGCTTTGTTTGGAATTGCCTGGGGGTATTCAGAAACCTCAGGAATATGAGAAAAATCTGGGGGCAGAAAGGGGTGACGTGCTTCCGTGCCGAACCACTCCCTGGGATTTCTAGTTCAGGGTTCTCAAAATGCACAAATGAAACGGCAGCAGCACGTGTCTGAGTTTTTCCTCAAGGTATAAAATTGAACGTGTGTAAGTGAGTGCAAGGTCAAGTTGTGTTTCTTGGACAGTAAGATGAGAAACCTCAAGAAACTGGAAAATGCCTTTGTCTTTGTATGTGAGAGATGTTTGTTTGGGATTTGCCTTTAAAAATGCCGTCACGGTACCCATTTAATTACCCTTAGACTAGAATAGTAATTAAAGGGAATGTTTTGAAGTCCTGAGCGTGGCTTGGCTGCCCTCAAGGCCGCACCTCTCTGCGTCTGCTGAGCTCTCCTCTCTCACGGGTGGCCCTGAACCAGCAAACCGCAGGGTTCCTGGTTTCCAGGCTAAATTAGCTGGGATGTTCAGCCAAGGTGGGGTCCGTCGCCGAGCCGGGGCGGTGAGGCAGCTCTGCAAGCCCAGCACCACGCGCTCCTCTGACCCCAGCAGGTACTCTTGTTGCCGCAGCCGTTCTTTTTCTGGAGCAGCTATTGCAGCAGGCTGGCTCTTTGTTACCCTCTGCTCTTCCCTCCCAGGTGCTCCGAGGGTAGGGATCGGTAGGTCTGGGTGTGTTTGGTGGCAGAAACTGCTGCCGAGTGCCGCTCGTGCTGTGGAGGCGCAGCACAGTTGGCTGGCTGCCTGGCATCCCTTCCAGGGGCGTCATGTGTAAGAGGTCAGGGAATGCTTCCCGAGCTCCCCACACCTGCTTCCAGAAGAGCAATTACAATTTAAATTGCTTTTTTTTTTTTACATATTAAATGGTGTCTTCCCTGGCGTTCTAATGAACCGCGCAATGACGGGTGGTGCTGTGTGCACGGGGACAAGGAAAGAATCATCTCCAACTGGTTTTAATTGCACTTTTCTTAACATCTGCTTCCTTTCCACACTTCACTTATGGGCACAGTAAAACCTAGGATCAAACTTCAGAAGGCTCTGTGCCTGTGTGTGTAAAGGGGCTGTGTTGTTTGGGGTTGTTTTTTTAACAAAATCCTCTGTTTTGCATATAAAACGAGGTTGGAGCCACAGGCAGCTTTTCTCTTTATATTGCATGCAAATAATCTGTGAATTGTTTGATTTAGGGATGCTATGGCAACTTCAAATGCCGTTAGAAGTATGGAACAGGTTTTTAGTTATGTCACATTAGCACATTGTATTAAAGTGTAAACAGTGCCCTTCTGTCGCCCTTTCAAAGCCAAGACTGGCGAGTGCCAGGGGTGTAACGCTCTCCCCAAAAATACATCATTATAAAAAATAGCAGCCTACTTAGTGGGGTATTTTCTTTTCACCAAAGCAGTAAAGAGTAGTTAATTTAAAGCAAAACACATTGCTTCCAGGAATACCTCGTCATTTTGTCACCGTTTCTGCATTCTTGTTTCATGTATTTATTTTTTACAACCTGAGTAGGCAGCACGTTGACTTTGTGTGCAGTCGCTGAGAAAGATCCGTCCTGAAACGTTTCATCTCGCTACTCTCAAATTTAATCTGTTCTGACTGAAACTCTCAGGGAATGCTCACTCCTGGGAAGCACGAAGTGTCATTAAGTTCTTACTCCCTGGCAAAATATGAGCCAAAATGATGGAGTGAAGGTGTTCTAAAGTGTTATAACTCTTGAGTTCTGTTTTCCAGGTGCCTGTGCATTTTGAGGACTCGATTAGGGAGTTTAAGCCTGGAGTATTTTAACGGAAAACTTTCCATTCCAGATAATTTCCATTCGGTAGTTACCTAGGACTTAATTTGGGCTATTGAGGTGCCTCTTCTTCTGGCGAATCAGATTCATATTTGCCCCCAGAGGACTTTTGTTCCATTGATCACCAAAAAATCTGAGCAGAAGAAATAAAGGGAATTGGGAATGGATGCTGATGGATCAAAGAGGAGATGTGAGGACTGGTGAGAGGGAATTGCCTTGCAGAACTGTATCAGAATAGCACAGAACTTGGGCATTATTACTTGCATTTCGGTGTAATAAAAGACCATAATCCAATGAAAGCCAACTTATATGACTAACTGAAGTGATATAGATTTTATGTAACTGTTGATATACAAATTTTCCTCCCGAGATGGCATTAGATGGGGTTGTTACAGGTTTCAGGAAGGGAATGGAAGTGTATATGATTGCGAGAATACTCCACACCAGTTCGGAAAAAGAAGTATATGAGCAAGCATTCAAACGCTTCCCCTGGGTCTTCTCTGTGGCTGTGCATGGTGTGGGAGTTCTGGTGCTGTTCACCCTCAGAAACTGGGCAGTGGCTTAGATAAGGCTGCAAGTGTGATCAGATGCTGAAGTTCCTACTTTATAAACACATCCAGTGGAAGCTTTTGGCCATAGGACACATCTCCCTCTGCATCCTAAACCCTTTTAAAGGCAGAACATATTCAAGGTGATCTCTTATTCTGGTAGCCTCACAAAAGAAAGAGAAAAGAAGCAAAACAGGGCTCTTCTTTTTGCCCCCTAGGATGACCTTGTACTTGGGAAGTGTCTTGGATTCCTTCCAGACAGATTGTAAATGTTTTTCAGCTTGTCCAAAATACCTGTGGTAGTCCCCATGCACTCTTGCAGGTGGCTCCTCATGCTGACCTGCACCTTGTTAGTTCTTTGAATGAAACAGAGAGGTCCAGACTGCAAAATGTCTTCTTTTCCTGATAACGACACTTTTGTTTTATCACGTATTATTCAAAGGTTTGTTATCACCAGAAGAGGATGAGTCCCTAGGGTGTACGAGGTAAGCAGGGATGTGGTAGAACCTCAAATGCTTTCCTACAGGTACTCTGGACCTCCAAAGAGTCAAAGAACCACTTTGATATAAACGTACTTCTGGAAACGGATGATCTAATGTTTCATCTCAACTGAAGACTCTCACCCTGCCTGCAAACTGTCTGGGACTTGGAGAAGAAAGAGCGTTACTGACAGGAAGGAAAAAAGGACTGAGGGAGATCAGCGTGAAGAAAAGGACCTGGGCTGTCGGTTTTGCCTCTCAAAGCTTCATACTTTGATATCCTTATCAGAGGGCAACAAGTTCCTTTGTCTGTTCTTCTGTAAAAACACCGCACCACCGCTATCCTTGTTCTCAGCATTGAGCATTTACCTATATCCAGTATTTATGGGCATCAGTTTTACTCTGAGTTAATTGAATTGACTACACGTGGCCTTCTAGGTCAACATTGAACCTGCATCTCTGGAGACACCCTAGGATTGTTACAGCAGTAGCAGAACTCAGACCTTCCAAACCTTCCCGGAAGGTGTTTCCTTAATTCTTTTCCCTCTAGATAATTACAGTGAAGAGATATGTGTTGGCCTTGTGGAAAAATATAACTTTTTCAACCTATAGTTGCTGTCAGACTCCTGTGGAATATCGGATGTATCGACTAAATAGCTTGTGTTAAATGAAATTAGAGATCATCCCTTTGCTATCAAATCCCATTACTTTCCTTAAGGTGGCTTAGGAAGCGTGAGCATGGTCTGCCAGAAAAGAAAGTGTAGAGCTGGAGACAGAGAAAGGAGAGATGACTTAAGTGAGCGGTTGTTGTCTTTTAGGCAGAAGGGGAGGATGCTTTTGCATGTTCAAAAGGAAACTTTAATTACACTGGGTCCGCATACTTGTGCTGGCAGCGTTCAAGTATGCCATCATCTCTAACATCTGTCGGAGCGTTTAATGAAAACTGGTGTTTTGTACAGTGCTCAGAGCCATCATCTGGTTCTCTTTGGTTCCGCTTGTGCTGACATTCGTTGTCTCGTCACCGTTAGGAAGCAAAGTGCTGCTTTTCGCTGTTCCTGGAAAAAGGACATGCCCTCTTAGAAAGATGAACCCTTTGGATCTGTGCAGCCGGTGTCAGTGGAAGCTGTGTGCGCTGCTGTCTTTCCATTTATAACATTCAGAGGAAACGAAGTCTCACAGAGCGTCAGAGTGGGCCAAGCTCTCTGATCTTGACCTGGTACAAGTGTCTTATGTAGAAGTAAAAATTTGGACCTTCCCTTCTCTTCCCCTCCTTCCCCTCTCTCCTCCACCTCACTGGGGAGCAACACTAATTTCAGGTTTTTGTTGTGTGCTTTTTCTTTGTCCTTCTGAACTTGTTAGGGTAAATGTGGCTTCTCAGTCATTATTTGTAGAACTTCACATGGGGCAAGAAGGGAAAGAGGAGGAGCTGTGATCCTTCTGGTCACTTTGGTTTTGTGGGATGCTTTTTAGCAAAGTACACGGCAGCTGACCAAGATAATGATACAGTGCTTTCCTTTTTACAGTTTGAAGATAAATCTGATGCGGTATTTGATATTACAGAAAAATGTAAGTATTTTAATTTTTTTACATAAGACCATAGCTCTGTTAAACATTTCTTACAAGCATCATTGCTGCTGAGAAGACTCCCTCGCCCTTCTCCTAGTCCTTGCTTCTCATTCCCTCCCTGCATTGCCTTTTCCACAAGTGTCACAAATGAGATAAGTTGATGTTTTTTCTTTCTTTGGTTAGTTTTGTTCAGTTCAACTTCAGTGTATGGTCAGGGTGACAGAATAGTTCTTATCTCAGTAGCGTTTTATCAGTGATGTTGGCTCCATGAGGCTTCAGGCGTTCAAGGCATTGCAGCATCAGACAGATTAGCGAAGGACACTTAGCCTTGTCCTTTGTTACACATAAAGTTGGTGAATCTTCTGGTTTTCTTTCTTCTAGGTGGTGAAATCCTGGACGCAGAAATGTCTGAGGACACCGACCACAACTTAGCACCTGCCCTCGACAGCATAACGTATGGAATACAGAATCGAACGGGGTCTGAGAACTCGCTGCTGGATGATGATGATTATTTCCTGAACTCTGGGGATCTTGCAGGCATACCTGTTGTTGGGAGTGACAACGACGATGAGCAGAATTTCACTCCAAAAGACACTCTTTCTTCAGCTATTCACGATGAAGACCATCTGGAAGAAGGCAAGAGAGTTACAGAGCAGGAATTGGACAGTGAAAAAGAAATTCAGATTCAAAATGCAATCCAAAAGGATCTCACATCACCATTTGAGCAGGGCCCTGTATTTAAAACGACTCGAAAAGATTTTAGCATAACAAGAGATAATGGCAAAGAGACTTTTTCAGCAAAGGACAAGAATAGAGAAGGACATTTTCAAGAACGTGAAAAACGGTTGGAAAAAATCCCTAAAGATATGGATTCTAGATTGAAAAGCAGTTTTCTTGACAAAGCAGGTAACTGTTGACATCGTAGACCTGGCTACCCAGCCAAGAGGAGGAACTAGACAGAGATTAGCAATAGGGCTAGTTATTAAAAACAGCATCTGGTTGAAGAGAATATGCATATAAAGAACCCCAAAACACAGTGAGCTCTGTATTGGGCTTAGGGTTTGCAGAAGGGCCTGGCAGCGTTAGGGGGTCTCATCCTACACAGCTTGTTCCACATCCTCAGCGTACCTGTTGTTGTGGTTTACTAAACCAAGCTATGTGACCATTCAAGCTTCCTTTTGTCTATTCTCACTGGTTTTTATAGATTTTTGGATCGTCTCAAAAGAAAGGATGACAAGGTTTAGGTTAAGTTGGTGGCCAGGAAAGCTTTTTTTGAGCAAAGTAACAATTTCTCGTTAATGTGTATGTATTTAAAGCAGTATGAGTTTCATAGCAGCATCACGGAAGGGCTTGCTAGAAATATGTTGGTGTCTGCAGGAAGTCAGCCAGGGAATAACTTCAGATCTGCTTTTCCTGGGACGCTGCTCTCCTTATTCCTCAGATACTTGTGTGCTGGACTTGGTCTGGCCAACACAGAGGGAACCAAAGATGCCTGTAATCCATTTCTGATGTGGGGGAGCCTGACAGTCACCAGCAGTCCTGCTGCTCACACCTTTGGTTTTGACTTCCCAGCCTCCGAGAGTTACAGTAGAACAGCGAATGAAGTCCTGTGCAGGGAGAGGAGTTGGACTTGATGATCCTTGTGGGTTCCTTCCAACTCAGGACATTCTGTGATTCTAAGGAGTTCAGATTGACCAGGCTGGATCATGCGAGTGAGAGCCTCCTGGCTGCTTGTTTGGATTCACTCCTTACAATTCCAGTATTTAAACCTTTTATGTTCAGTAACTGTGTCTTAAAATTAGTGCTTCCCGGTTCCACAAATGATAGAGGAACAATACAAATGTTTTTAAAACAAAGATGAGTTAAAGATGGCTCTTTGCATTTCCCTTCAGGTAGACATCAGTTGAAGACTATTGTTGCAAATGATATATTTTAGAAAATTGGGAATACCCAGTTATAAGATTGTGGCTGAAAGCTGTGCAGCCTCCGGTAGATCAGTCGGTAATTGAAACAGCAGTCGTAAATGCTCATAGGGAGCATCCAGTATCCAGGCAAATCCAGTGTTTTTTAAAAGATATGTGCTAAAAAAGTCTAAGCTACCATTTGCTGAGAAGAGGAGAAAAGGTAAAAGACCAGAAAAGCAAAGAAAAGGATGAAAGCTGTTGCTCTGAAAACAGATTTTCCAATTTAAATATGTTTTCTCATTCAGATGTTGAAACGTGGCAGAGTCAGAACTCACTGTGGTGGAGAAAATTCTGAATGAACAATTCACCTCAGAATTTTGCAGCTGTTTTCTTGCAGTGGGAAAATAATGCCATAGTAGAATAATAATAAAAAAGTCAATTCTCTTTAAGGATTACCATCTTATTTGCAGGGAGGAGAAAGGGAGCTTTTCATAGTTGTGAGGCGCTGTCAGGCTGTGGGGCTGGGGATCAGGAGGAGACTAGATAGGTTTAAAGGAAATGCTTTGGAATCTGTATTCATTTCTATTTAATGTATATGTTTTCCTCAGTTCATAATCAAGTAGAAGAAACATTACGGACGCAGTTAGCACCACAAACTCCAGAAACTAACTTCAGGGTAAGCTATAGATCTTTCAAACACTTTTGCAAGTGCAGCAATATACTGGAATAATTCAAAATACATATTTTTTTTTTTGTATTTGAGTGTAACTTTGAGTATCAAGAAAACCGATCTTCTGACGTGTAGACATCTTTGCTACTTAAACGGTGCATATAATTTTGTAAAATGTTGCTGACCCTCTCTTTGGATCGAGGATTCCTTTGATAGCCACTCTCATGTTCAGCATGGTCTGACTGACTGGCGAGCCGAATCTAGACCTGGATGCATCCATCTGACCTGCTGCCTTTCCTCCAGCTGAGACAGGGAACAGCTCTATCGACAGGAGACACTGCCCAGACAGCCAAATGCCCCTCCTGACAGCAACTTAGTGAGCTGGGTGGCTCCTGCTTTGTCCAGAGAAGTGGAGAGGATTGGGGGTGGGATGACTGAGGGTGCTGCAGGGAGGCAGGGGCAGCAGATGCTGCCCATCGTTTCTCCCACCTTCCAGTGCAAGACCCGTTTCTCTTGGTCTGCAGCAGAAACACCCCTTGCCAGCTGCCCAACTCCTCTTGGCAGATGCAGGAGGGTGAATTCTTTTTCATATTATTGTTTCAGGAGTCTAGCTACCTATTTTCTAGTAAGGAATCTATTGGACAAGAGCTGGGGAATTCCTTTGCACCAAATGTTAGAATTAAGGAGGAGCCTTTGGATGACGAATATGATAAAGCTATGGCCCCACAGCAGGGACTATTAGACAAAATTAAAGATGAACCTGATAATTCCAAGGTAAGTTTCCCACTGCATTTCTCATTTTGGTCTGACAGCTGACCGCATAAGCTGGACATAGATTCAGCAATTTATTTGGTTCTTTGACCGAAATTTAACTTGAAGAACACAGTTTAGTAGAAGGATTTTTTTCCCTTTTACACTACCATGAAACCCAATCCCCCAACTTTTTGATGGCATGTTAACATGTCACTGAAAATGTTTTCAGTTGAGAGACAAAGCCAAGTGCTGTAAAACTTTGATTATTAAATCTGCGGCGATGTAGACACTTGATCTCAACTCAGTCTCACTAGGACATAAAATGCAAATCATGTTTTACTGAATATTTTGTGAATAGTCAGCGTTAGAGCTGTTTAGTTATACACTGCTGCTCCTGCAGTTTCCCTTTTAAAGGTTCATTGTAGATCTTGATTTAAATGAACACTTAGAGGTCTTCCCTTAGCACAACATGTAAATCCGTACTCATCAGCGACGTCAGTTTAAGGATGTGTCCAGGTGACTTTCTCATTTGAGGCTGATGTTTTTTATGACAATACAGGCAGAAAAGTTCAGTACTTGCAGAAGGGAGGCAGTCTGAGCTGTGGATTGCGTGGTGCCGGGGCAGGGATTGCTGAGCACGGACTGGTCTCTTTACCACTGGTTTGCTGTGCAGCACCAGGGAAATGGTCTCTCTTGCGATTCCTAACTCCTCGCTGCTAATGTTTTGGTTCAATACCAGAGTTTATGTGCTGTTAGAGGTGTGTGAAGCTCCCCAAGGCGACTGGTCCCACTTGCATCAGCGCTGGAGCGCTGCTGGCCTTGTGCAGGTGTAGTTTCTCTAGCATCATTCTGCTCAACCTCCTCTCCTCTCTGGGCCTGTCTTCCCAACATTTTTTTCTTCTTCTCCCATGATGTTCTTGACTTATAACATAAAGTAGTAAACTTGAGTATTTGAAGCTATTCAGATTTCCCTACGCTTCTAATTTATTCAGTGTCCGTAAGGTTGTTTGGTTTCATTTTTCCTGAAAAGTGTAGGACATCAGACCATGTGTAGGATAGTTCAGTCTGTCTGCTCCTCTGTCCTCCCAAGGTGGCATCTGCTGTGTGCATTTGTGTGGAATTCAGCGCGAGATGTTTGTGGTTATCAAAGATCGAATCATTACGCAAAGTGAAGACTTTATATGTCAAATATTGTGTTGTTCAAAATACTAATTCCTGGAGTAAAATCCTGTAATTATCAACTCTGCCTGATGCTGGAAAAACATAAGAAAGGATGGAAGTTCATCTTGTTTTGCTTTTAGATTGGAATTTGTGGGTTGATTTGGTTTTTTTCTCATAAATCCTGAAAGATAAGAGCATTTCTTGCTGCGACCAATAGTTGGAGCTGAAGGCTCTCGGCTCTCAGCTCTGTTACGCTGCTGTGAAACGACGCTTGATTGTGCACAGTTGATGTCAGGATTTGCCTCCATTTCTCTTTCTAGTTACAATGCTTAAAAAACTGTATCTCTGCAAATAAGTAGTTTATAACTTGTAATATGAAGAATAGCCATGGTGCTTTAAAACCCATCGTCACAGCGTGCCCGTACACAGCTTATAAGCTCCTCTAACTTGAGACGCGTTTCCATCTGGTGGTTCGTGTGATGAACAAATACCATTGCCTGCTCTCCTGGGAGACCTGTGAGAAATAGTTTGGTTGTCCTAGAGCAGGGACGTGCAATTTCCCCACAGAGTAAGAGAAGGGTTAAGGTTTAGCATCTATTATGTGGATGTCAGTGTGTGATTTTAGGAGAAGGCTTAAGCCAAGGGAGCAGCTCACTTGCCACAGAGAAGTGAGCACTTGATTTTGCTGAGTGGTTTCGAGCTGGCTTGCCTTGCAGCCAGGAGGCAGCGACTGTGAATTCAGCTCAGTCATAACATGACATCATGCCTGCAGTCCTCTCAGAGGACTGTAAGTAGGTTAAATCTTATCATCTCTCTAGTTGCAAGAGATTATGCTTTTCCAGCCTGCTAAGGTTTACATGCGGTGTGTTACAAGCTGCTTTATGATTCAGCTTTCTAGGGGGAGCAGGGCCACGAAGCGTGGTGTCAGAATATGAATAGCGGCTGTGGAGTAAGCTCATAATTTATAGTACGTCAGCGTCAGCTATTCCACAAGCCACCGCCTGCAGGGGTTTTCTCCTCCTGTAGGAAGCGTGAGGTGATTCCTCTCTCGCTGGAGCCAGGCTGAGCGGGGACTGAAGGTCTGGCTCTGGTGGTGCCAGGTTTGCGCTGCTGCAGAGCTTCGCCTTTGGCTGCTCCAAGGTGCTTCACTCCTGGTTAAGTACAGAACGCTTCCCACATCCAGGTCCTCGTCTCTATTTCATTATCGTCATCTGGGCAAGAGCTCGTTTCGCAGAGCAGGGTCAAGGACTGCAAAGCATTTCTGGATGGAAAGCGTGTGTGAGCGGAAAGCGGAGATCGCCGTTAAGCTCTGTCTGGCTGAACTCTGAGCTGTCTTGGAGGGCAGCTGGAAAGGGGGATGCACCAAGGGGCTGCTCTTTTCCACTCCTACATGACACCCGTGGCAGTAGTTTGCCGGGAGCCTCTGAGCAGGTTCTGTGTGTTGTTCACACCATAAACCCAGCCTTTGGAGCAGCCTTAGGAGACTCGCTCTGCCTTAAGATTCACTGCAGCTTTGTGAAAGAATGCAAATCATGTAACCTGTTATCACATGTGTGTATTTGTTCTCCTTTTCCTTTCCCTTTGTTTTAGGAGTACGGCCAACAGCCAAAATCTCAGGAAGGGGAGCTGAAAATCAGTGCTGTATTTTCAGTCAGTGGCAGTCCTCTTGGTAAGGAATAGGCAAGAACTAACTTTATTTCACTCTGTCAAATATGTCACCAATAGTCTAGCAGGTTATTCTGCATTTTGTTCGCTCTGTCTGCCCCCAGCAGGATAAAAGAACCCGTTTGTTTTAGAGACAATGAAATCCAGAGTTCCTAAAATAATTTTATTTTTGAAGCACAGGAAAATGGAGTGCGAGAGGGATGTTAAAAGTGCATTCTTGGTGTGAAGAGTAGCTCAGATAACCTCATACACAGAAAATCGGTGCAGGGCATGTACTTATAGAGAGTTTGTCTGTATTTAATTCCCCCTTAGGCCCCGACAACCCAAATAAAGTCATGAGCTTTGTGCCTGCCCCTGCACACAAGCGAGTTGTCTGTAACATGTACATAACAGTTACTCTATGTTTTCTCTGTCTGTTTTTTCTTTTTTTAGCTCCACAGCTGTCATCAGGTTTCCAGCCTGCTGTGGCATCCTCTGGCATGAGTAAAATGCTTCCTTCAGTTCCAGCCACAGCTGTTCAGGTTTCCTGTTCTGGCTGTAAAAAAATCCTGCAGAAGGGGCAAACCGCGTACCAGAGGAAAGGCTCTACCCAGCTCTTCTGCTCCACACTGTGCCTCACTGGATACACTGTTCCAGCCTCTCGCCCACCAGCTTCTACCAAGAAAACCTGCTCAAGCTGCTCAAAGTAGGACAGTGTTTTAATTTGTGCTGGTAACAATCAATATGCGAGCAAATAATGAAGGGCTTCGATTCCCTTTTTATACCACACGCTGTTTCTGGAGTGCCCGCTTACGTTGCGCTTCCCTTCAAAACGTCGTGGCTCACGCTGTTACTCGTTAATTGGTCTGTCCGCTTTCAGTTCCATTTCGTTAATTGGATTTTGCGTACACATAGATTTAAAACCCCCTGTTGCGAAGTCTACAAGTTGTCCTTTTTTATTTAAATGAGCCACATGTGAAAAACTGTGTTTCAGGAGGTGCTACGTTTTCCTGCCGTTTTAAAATATTGTGGCACTCTCAAAACAAGGTTGTGCTATCAAAAAAAATTTTATGTATTATTTCTTCAAGATGAAAATAGATTTACTGAATCCCTAAAATGAAATAAGCCATGGACAAATTGATATATTTGAGGCAGGGTATTTCTTTGGATTCTAAAAAAAGAATTAACCTTCCAGTCTGGCTCCACTCTGTGAGCTTAGATTTCTGTAGACCTTAGCTCTTCAAAATGTATCATCGCTGCTTTTGTAAGATGTAGAGAGGTTAAGAATTAATCTTTTTTAGGTAGTGGGGGTTTCAGGAGGACCCAGATCTGTTGTGTTCTGCCTCAGCCTAGTGTGGAAATCAAGGTTTACTATTGCGAGCTGCCTGGGAAAAAATTCTGCGGAGAAGGTCTGCATTTCCCACAGTCCTGTTGGAAACAGAAACACAGGCCTGAATCTTCAGCCATAAAAAAATTCTTAATTATTTAAATTTTTGGCAAAAGGAAGCCTTTGGGGCTGACCCTAAGATGTCATATTGCTGCCTCATTAATTTGGGGCAGAGAAATAACTTTGCAGGCCGATTGCGCTGTGATCCATTTATAGAGGAGAATTTTTCGCATGTGTTAGTTTTAGTTATGAAAGTCACTTTGCGAAGGGAACGCTGCTTTGTTCATCATTTCTTCAACAACAGATTTATTACTTTCAGTTTTACAAGGTCAGCTGAACTTAAACTTGAGACTCCAATTAATTATTCTTTTCACTCGCTGTCTCAGTTTGAAAAGTCCTTGTAATAAAATGGAGCAATCTTGGCTGTAATTTGTATTTATTCTGTTGAAAAATGACAAGAGGAGTGAGAAGGAGGCATCCTTCCAACCAAGAAAATCACATAAGTGTTTCCTCCTATTTTTTTTTAACTTATAGGCTTTGAAACTTTTCAAAAGAGAGAAGAAATAAAGGAGAAAATCAGTTTGTTAAAGCCAGCAACGAATAAACAGAACTATAGATGGCAGAGAAGAGGTGGAAAGTTGCCGTACGAGTCCGAGTGCTTTGAACTGAACTAGAAATTGTGACCTTGTGTTTTCCCCTTTTTTCTCCTACCCTGTTATGATTCCTATTTTCATTGCTGAAGGGAATTATCCCACATATCCTGCTTTCTAATACTCTTTTAGTAAAGGCTGCGAAACAGTTACCTGTTCCCAGTTCCTTTTAAAAAAATTTAGTGATAAAACCTGATACATTTGTAAGCCTCTTCTAAGTCCAGGAACAAAACGTTTCACAAAAGATTGACTTGAGAATTGTACTTTTTCACTATTTTCCCAACAGGAGAAGGAAAATGAAGTCAGGTACTTGGATCAGCAAAAAGAAAAGCTTTAAAGTAAATGAATACACCCTCATCTAGAGAATGTTTAGTCTGCAGAAACAGAAAGGACAGCAAGCTGACATGAAGCCAGCATTAATTCTTTGTTTGTTTATTTTTCCCTTTTCCATAGAGACATTCTAAATCCAAAGGACGTAATCACTGCCCAGTTTGACAATACGAACTCCAGTAAGGATTTCTGCAGCCAGTATTGTCTTTCTACTTATGAACTGAAAAGGAAACCTGTTGTTGCTATTCACACTAACAGCATTTCCACCAAGTGCAGCATGTGCCAGAAGAACGCAGTGGTAATTACAGTCTCCGTTTTCATTTGATTTTCCTTTCAGTCAGGACAATTTCCTGTGTCAGAGATGAACAAGCGTATGAGAGGAGGGCTGCAAAGGTGATCTGAGCGCTGAAGCACCTCCCGTACGAGATCAGGCTGAGAGAGTTGGGGTTGTTCAGCCTGGAGAAGGCTCTGAGGAGACCTTAGAGCGACCTTCCAGCACCTGAAGGGGCTACAAGAAAGCTGGGGAGGGGCTGTTTACAAAGGGCTTGGGGTGATAGGACGGGAGGCAATGGGGATAAACTGGAGAGGGGCAGGTTTAGACTAGACAAAAGGAGGAATTTCTTCACTATGAGAGTGGAGAGACACTGGAACAAGTTGCCCAGAGCAGTGGTAGCTGCCCCATATCTGGAGATGTTCAAGGTCAGGATGGCTTGGAGCCCCTGATCCAGTGGGAGGTGTCCCTGCCCATCCTAGCGGGGGGTTGAAACTGGATGATCTCTAAGGTCCCTTCCAACCCAAACTGTTCTATGATCGATCATAGAATTCTATGATTCTTGGACTCGATGATCTTAAAGGTCTTTTCCAATCAAAACCATTCTGCCATTCTTTCTATTCTCATTACGTATTCTTTCTTTTGCTCCAGATTAGGCACGAAGTGAATTACCAGAACGTGGTACACAAGCTCTGCAGCGACGCCTGCTTCTCCAAGTTCCGCTCGGCGAACAACTTGACCATGAACTGCTGTGAGAATTGCGGAGGGTACTGCTACAGCGGCTCGGGTCAGTGCCACGTGCTTCAGATAGAGGGGCAATCCAAAAAGTTCTGCAGTTCAGCCTGCGTGACAGCGTACAAGCAGGTATATTTGATTACATTTTGAGTGTTTAAGAAGTCTATTCGTTGATTATTTCAGTTACTGTCTTGGTCTAGGATAACTCCTTTTGCTGTTTGCTGCTTCCCCTTTGCCCAGCCATGTTTCTCTGTTGCTCTTGCTGCTGAACTGGCTACCACTGCTCAGCAGTGATCCACTCTGAATTTACTCAGCGTTTGCGATGCTCCTTGTTTGACTATTCTCTATTAAATTGTAGCCTTTGAATTAAGTGGAGAGGAAAAGTAATTATTAGTTGGTAATTTTTACTTCAATTTTTAATATTTTAATTTTTATTATAGTGGAGCCTCTTAAAGAGCTGAGCAGTTCAGCGAGCCTTAATTTATTATAATAGCTGAATTATTTTTGACTGACTTATTTTAATGCAATCACCTCAGGAAAAATCGCCCTCTGATAAGGTAGTGTAACTTCGTTTTGCAATTTGTCTCTGCTGCCCCATTATTCAGGCCACTTAGGCCAAGAAATGCCTAATGATAGGAAAAAAAAAAGATCTGGTAAAAGTATTTCATCCAGAAAATTACCTACAACATTAGTCATCCTCTGAAACAAATCTGAAAATTAAATTACACAAGCTGGGAAGGAGAGGTATTTCACGCTGCTCTTGCATCTCAAATCAAAACCTTCTACGTGTCTATTTTCTTCCTGAAAATTCCGTGTGTTCACAGTTTTTAGGTCTGTATTTTATTAATTTTTAAACAGCGTTCAACTCATTTGTCAGATACAGTCTGAACATTTGTCAGATACAGTCTGGCAAATATTTTGAGGGTTTTGCAGGTGAGAGAGGAACCTTCTCTCTGGTTTTATCTGGGATTATTTAGTATTTAACTGGAAATGTTGCTTACATGCACAGCTTATGTATTAAAATTCATAAGCAAAATGTTGTTTCTCAGCAAAACTGTTGCAGTTATCTGAGAGAACGTGCTCGATAGGTGCTGTTCCAGTGGTGTTTGCACTTGAGGGCTTTCCCCTCACAGCCTGGCGCTGTTTAAACTGCACATCTTGCCTGGGATGAGAGAACCCAAGTCCAGTTGCTCAAAGGGTGGCTATAGCCAGCGTACTGGAGAGCTCAAAGAAGTTTATCTGCACCTTAAAATAATACAGCTGCAAAATAAGCGCTGTTTCAAGTGCGCTGGCAGTCACTTTTAATAGGTTAGAGACTCATATCCAGGTTAATAAAAATACTACGTTTCCTGTGGTTGATGGATTTCTGTGTTTCCACAGAAGTCAGCCAAAATTACACCTTGCACACTGTGTAAAACTTTGAGATCTTCAGCCGAGATGGTGGAGAGCACAAATAACGTGGGAAAAACTGAACTCTTTTGCTCTGTTAACTGCTTGTCAGCTTATAGAGTGAAAATGGTTACTGCTGCAGGTAAGCTTATCCTTATACTTCTTTAGGAGCACAGTTTCATCTAGTTTCTATCCAAGCTTAATTTGTATTGAAAGTTATGGCTGGTTTGTTTTTGAGGAGATGGGAAGTGGCTTGTTTTTCAAAAAGCGAATGCTGGGCTGGGAACATAAGGACTTTCTACCACAGATAAACCTAACAGTGACAGTACGGCCATTTCAGCTTTGTTTTTAGAGAGATTAAACATAATGATAAACCTTAATCTGTTTTCTGCTCTTGCAAATGCAGCTGGTGGGTTTCTCAGCTGCTGAGACCATTCTGCCCCTGTTCTCCAGGGTGATTAGCTTGCTTGCCTCTGCCTAATGTGTGTTGAGCTGGGGAAACATATTCTCAGCTATATATCTTGTAAAACAGAGAAATGCTTACTGACATCCTAGGGATACTGCGAGATTCATTAAAGGATCTGGCAAGCAACAGGTAACGCAGCTGCAGTGTCTGCTTCTGCGTCTGTAGAAACTGTCTTGTGCTTCTCTGTGTACCTTTGCTTGTCACTCAGATTCTCTGGTTTTGTGTGCAGTGCAGAATTATCTAATTATAACATCTACTGGATGTTGCATAAATGACATTTTCTTCTCTGTTTCACCCTCAGGTGTTCAAGTTCAGTGCAACAGCTGTAAAACTTCCGCAAATCCTCAGTATCACTTGGCTATGTCAGACGGGAGCATACGCAATTTTTGCAGCTACAGTTGTGTGGCAGCTTTTCAGGTGTGACATCTGGGATTTCTTTCTAGCTGAATTAGTAGAAAAATAAATGACTGTTGTAAATATCTAGGATGTCTGGTAAAATATGTAACGTTGTAAATAAAGTTTCTTCCTCCGTTTGCTTTCCTGCAGAATTTGTTCAACAAGCCTGCAGGAACAAACTCCTCGGTGGTACCTCTGTCGCAAGGCCAGGTCATCGTCAGCATTCCCTCAGGGGCAACAGTATCGGCCGGTGGCACCACGTCCTCTGTGTCCCCCAGCAACATGAGCAGTTCTGCTGCTGCTGGCCTGCAGAGACTGGCTGCCCAGTCCCAGCAAGTCACTTTTGCCCGCCCTGTTGTAAAACTCAGGTGTCAGAACTGTAACAGATTGTTTGCCACCAAACCAGAGCTGCTTGACTACAAGGTAATAAAGCTTAGAATAGAATCATAGAATGACCAGGTTGGAAGAGACCCACTGGATCATCGAGTCCAACAATTCCTATCAAACACTAAACCTTGTCCACCCGTCCCTTAAACACCTCCAGGGAAAGGGACTCAACCCCCTCCCTGGGCAGCCTCTGCCACTGCCCAGTGACCCTTTCCATGAAAATTTTTTCCTAATGTCCAACCTAAACCTCCCCTGGTGGAGCTTGAGGCCATTCCCTCTCGTCCTGTCCCTTGGGAGAAGAGCCCAGCTCCCTCCTCTCCACAACCTCCTTTCAGGGAGTTGCAGAGAGCAATGAGGTCTCCCCTCAGCCTCCTCTTCTCCAGGCTAAACACCCCCAGCTCTCTCAGCCGCTCCTCTTGTTCTCCAGCCCCTTCATGAGCTTTGTTTCTCTTCTCTGGACTCGCTCCAGAGCCTCAACATCCTTCTTGTGCTGAGGGGCCCAGAACTGACCCCAGGATTCGAGGAGCGGTCTCACCAGTGCTGAGTCCAGAGGTGTTTCAGGCTCATTTTTTCCAACAGAAGCCCAAGAAATTGTAGTTCATGTGTAACGTTCTCTCACTACTGCTTCGTTGCTTACTCTGTCCTGCTGTGGAGGAATTTGGAATCATTTACCCCTTATCAAAATTAGTACTGATAATAGCTCTTTGATCTTAAAGACGGAGGAAAAGAAAAAACCAAAGCCTGTGATTGCCTGGCTAGATAAACGCATTCCTGATTCTTATTCCCAGAGATGATCCTTTTAATTCCAGGACAAAGCACATTGGTGAGGGCTTTCTGCAGGAAGTTCTCCTGTCTGTTATAAAACTAAATGGAGAGACTTCTTCTGTTGGTATCCAGGGACATAATTATGCTTCTGAGTTTTTATTAACTATTAAAATGTATTATCTGGCATGTGAAACATCGGAGCCAAAACATTCTGACTGTGTTGCAGGGTAAAATGTTCCAGTTCTGTGGGAAGACCTGCTGTGACGAATATAAGAAGAGGAGCAGCGTAATGGCGTTGTGTGAATACTGCAGGATCGAGAAAATTATCAAGGAGACAGTACGGTTCTCGGGCGTGGATAAGACGTTCTGTAGTGAAGGTAGGAAGGGGCAAGGCTCTGTCTTAGGCAAATCGAGTCAGAATTGTTTTGCCTTAAAACTATCCGTAGTACTAAGAGAAACGTGATCTTTTTAGGTTTAGAAGCACAGAACTTTGTTCACGCTTTATTTTAATCGTATGTTAGAACAAATTATTAGAGACATAACTGAATCCAAGGATTAGAAGTCCTGAGCAAAGGTCATTTTGATATTGAAGGGTATTTTTGAGTTTTTTTGCTGTTTTCTTTTCTTTTAGGTTGTAAGCTGCTCTATAAACACGACTTGTCAAAGCGCTGGGGAAACTACTGTAAGGTGTGCAGTTACTGTTTCCAGGCTTCCCCCAGACTGGTCCAGAACCACTTTGGGGGGAAAACAGAGGAATTCTGCTCAGAGGAGTGCATGTCTAAATTCACGGTTTTGTTTTACCAGGTAAGCAGTATCCTCACGTCAGCATCCTCTAGAATATAAACGTGTCAGCAGAAGACTTGTTTACAAGTGTGTTTAATGTTCCCCTTTGCTCTTTTTTCCTAGATGGCCAAGTGTGACGGTTGTAAGAGACAAGGTAAACTCAGCGAGTCGATTAAGTGGCATGGGGAGATCAAGCATTTCTGCAATCTGCTTTGTATTCTGCTGTTCTGTAAACAGCAAATTGTTTCTGACCCTCCACCGCCAAACAACACAGGTAAAACCGGATGGAAATAGCATTATCTTTTCGTGTGCATCATAGTGATGTGAACATTCATTTGGAAACTCGATTCAGTGAGCTTTTTGAGATACGTTCTGTACTGGAGCCTTGCCCATTGGGCTCAGGTTTAGATCTCTCTTACTTCAGATGATTTCAAGCTTCTACAGGTGTGAAATGGGATTGTTTTAGACACCATATCTAGATTGTGATTTTAAAGAAGACAAACCCAAAGCACTTACTTTTCAATCACTTTCTTAAAACAAAGCCCCATTTAATGGGTTAAAATGTACTAATATCTACTGAAGACATGTTAAATACCTAGCTTGTCTCCTGGTTTTGGTAAGGCATAGTCAGATATGTTCATTTAACGAGAAGAATGAAGTGATGAAATTAGTAGACTTATTGGTTGTAAATACAGGCTTCCATATATGAACTTAAAATGGCCAGTTCTGTGTAGTCTGTAAGCACGTGTGTTACCATTTCTATATCATTAAGTGCTGATTCTTGGCAGTATCGATGCCAAGATTAATGTAGCTGTTTCCCTGCTCATTATTTTAGCAGATGGAATGGGAAAGAGAGTGGGAATGAAGCCCAAAGGAATAGGAACTGTGAATTTCTGTAGGGAATGAAATGCAAGGGGAAGAAAGGCCCACAAAGACAGGAAGAGGAGACGAAACAAAAGGCAGAAGTAGCACTGATCCTAAAGAGGGGCATTATCCCCCCCTGAGTGATGGTGACTGCAACAGTAAGGTACCCAACCAGCAATAAAGAATATTAACTGGAGGCTTATTGCGAGCACCAGGCTGTGTTCAACTCTTCAACTGCGCATCTTCCACTTGCATTGGTGGGAGCCGTTTTCCCTGATTGAGAGTAAAATATTTAACTTTATGCTTTCAGGCTGTAACTATCCCACATGACATTCCTGGTCCTGTCCGTACAATTCGCTGTTAGTAAGGACTGCAAAGCGTACAGTGGGTCTGCTGCTCCTGAAGTGCAGCTGTGGCTGTGGCAAGCACGCAGTGCCTTGACAAAACGCATCTCCAGGCATCTCTCTGACTTGGGGGGCTGCTAGGATGAGGGAGCCCCTCAGAACAGCCCTTTCTGGAGAAAATGTGGTAATTCATGGTGATGGGCTAAGGAATGGTGCTTTCACGTGGAAAGAATATTAAGAATTTGTCTCTGAGATGCTCATAAAGTTCACTTCACTCGTTATCTGTCAGGGTCTCAGCTGTCCCCTATATCACGTACGTTCAGTACCGACCACAGAGGGGCATCCAGTCCTCTTGTCTCCCGAGTGCTGCAGTAATACACCTTCTGTTGGAGGGAGAGCTGCTTTCACACTCTGGTGAACTTCTGAGATGTTTCAGTGACTGGCAATCAGTTTGAATTTGCTTGTGGAACCAATTCCTAGCTAAACTGAAACACTGCAGTCTGACACCTGCATTCTCTTCTCATCCAGCAGGCTTTTTTGTTGGAGATAAATCTGGAGGGTGGGTGTTGCTTCAGAAATGCTGGTTTATAACATGATCTTACTGCTTATTTTAGTTTTCTCCTGTTTGCTCTCTCCAGCAAACCCCTCCATGGCACCAGCGTCCTCATCGGGCCCCCCTTCTTTGAGAAAGGACTCGACCCCTGTCATAGCAAACGTGGTGTCCCTCGCAAGCACCCCCGCTGCCCAGCCTACCGTTAACTCCAACAATGTTTTACAGGGTAAGACTGCTGAAGAGGATACCTGTATTTTTAATTTGCTGTTCCTGAACATTTCTATCTGTTCAGGGATCTTTTCCACTGAGGACAACACCCTGTCCTTCATTATGCTTCACATCGGTGCAGATGGTTCCAGTTTTGTCCTTCCTACCTGGGTCTAAATGACTTAAATTTATGTGCATACACCAGGGAATTAGGCTTAACATGAATTTCTTTGTCTTGACCATGACACAGTATGGGTTGTGGTCCTTGATGATAAGTACACAAGCTGTTGTATGTTTTCTCTTCACAGGTGCAGTCCCTACTGTGACAGCAAAAATAATCGGAGACGTAAGTGTTACGAGCCTCTTTTTCTCACTTTCACCCAGACTGTATCAATAACAAGTAAAGTATCCAAGAATTTTGCACCATCACTTTGTACCTGCTTTTCCTGGTTGTCCTAGCGATTTAAAATTCATCCAGCTTTTTTTTTTTTTAATGGATAGAGCTTTTATGGTATAAAAATCTTGTGTCCACTGACAGATTGTTAGATGCTTTAAGACAAAGCTTGTCGAATCGTAGCTCTTGAGACAGCTGGAGTTCTTGAGAAATTTATGGGGAGCCTCTGTACTTCTTGTGTCCAAAGTGGGATGTGATGTCAAAAAAACAGGCTTGGGAGGAAGGGGGGACCCACGTGGACTGCTGGGTCTGACATGAGCAAGTTCTTGCAGCTTAGCATTCCTTCCCCACTCCCTGGTAGTGTGATAACAGAGCTGTGGGGAACCAGCATCGCCTCTTGTCTGCGAATAACTCCTGGAGTTCCTGTTCTGGACCTCTTTGTGGTGTGTGGTGCACATCCCGCAGCTCTCTTGAAAGGCGAAGATTCTATTCTGTAGCTTGTAAGTGCTGGGAGACTGCCAGCATTTGCTTGTAGCCGAAGCGTCATTTATGGATTAGAGCATGAATATTCCTTAATGAAACAGATCGTGTTATTTGAATGTGTGACTGAAAATCACAGTTAGCAGGGCATGAAATCAGTACAAGCACGAGTAGTCAGTCTGCATGGGATCAAGAACCGATACCAATAACTGCCAGCATTTGTGTTCATTTTTTTGCTTTTCGGTGGTTTCACATCAGTTTACTGAGGTTTTTGCATATCTGTGTCAGCCAGGCTTTTAGTCTTTCAAAGTATCTTTAACTCCTTTTTATATCTTTGCCATCAGTAAGATACCAAGGTCAAAAGTTTATAGAGGTTATTTGACTGCAGAAACCAAGCGTTCTTGCAGATTGTTCACCGCACTGTTAACGTAAATCAAAAAAAGCCTCTTGTTGACGAAAATAAATTGGGGTGAAGACCAGAAAGCAGCAAACACGTTAGCAAGCAGGTTTTGCAATACTCTTTATCTGATCATTTCTATCAGCGAGACAAGTTTCAAATTATTCAAACTTTTGTAGCAGAAAACAAACACTCACAATACCCTTCAAACCAACACTGACTTTGTGCTCGTCTCTCTCTTTCCAAACAGGCCAGTACTCAGACAGATGCCCTAAAACTGCCACCATCACAACCACCTCGGCTTCTGAAAAACAAAGCATTATTGTGCAAGCCCATCACACAGACCAAGGCCACCTCGTGCAAGCCTCACACGCAAAACAAAGAATGCCAGACAGGTATGCAGCTCATCTACCCCTTCTATAAACGTCCGTGTTGCGGATGAGAGTGTAACGTGTGATTTATGTAACGGAGAATATTTCTTAATATATCTCAAAACCCTAAATAGGTTCCAGGTTGTTGTATGGTATTTTCCTTACTGGTGTAGAACATCTGCTCTTCGTTGAAATCCGTAAAGCTTCGTGTGTGATGAAGGTTTGCTTTAACTTGTCTTTACCTTAGGTGATTAACTGTGGAGAATGAAGTGCGATGATTGTGACATACAAAAGGCTATGGGTAAAACTTGTTTTCCTAAGGACAGAACTTGTGAATTCTTAGCTCTCGCAGCTGAAGCCACTAGAGAAGATTCATTCTAATAATCTCCCTGATCTTCCAAAGATTATTGCGACTCTCACTTTCCTTTAGTTATCAGATACAGATACTAAGAATCTCTGAAAATTAAGTTCCTACTTACAAGATCATTTGATTAGATTCGTATTTGCTCCAAGCTCACTCTGTGAAGTGCCTGGGAGGAAACAGAAATGCTTCCAAATTGCCATTGAGGTGCAGATTGCCATTGAGGAGTCCTTATTTCATCATTGTTACTGTAGGAGGAGCTCAGGGTACCTAGCCTTGCTGTAAACCTCTCTCACAAAATTAGGTGGGACGATTGTAGTTGGGTTTTTTTTAATGGTACCTTCTTATGGTCTTGTAGTGAGTCGTGAGAGAATTTTATCAGCGCAGCATTTCCTTGGATGCAGACCGTAGCATTTAATATTTATTTCCACTCTTCCCTCGCAGCAGTTGTGCAGGGAGTCACGGTGCTGTTTATTTCCACGCTGTAACATTCGTACTTGGTACAACAATGCTAAACTGAAAGGTGACTCTGAACCGAGACACAGTGCACAGAGTCACAAGCCGAAGGCCAGACCATTATCGTGCACGCTCTGGAGTGTACCAGACAGTTGTATTAAACAATTACACAATTTCTGTTTTGTTTTGGTATAACAGAAGAAGAAGAAGAAGTAGTTCAGCCCCGGATCGTTGTGGTACCTGTTCCTGTCCCAGTGTTTGTGCCAGTGCCCCTTCACCTCTACACTCAGTACACACCAGTTCCACTTGGGATGCCAGTACCTGTAAGTTGATCTTCAGCTCACTAGAAGAGTGGTTTACAGTTTCATTTCTGAACAGGACACAGGACGCTGTCGTTGGGGTTTATGACCAGTCATGCAAGTGGCATCTGGAATCCTTGAAGCCGTTTGTTTCCTGATCACATCGTGTTTGCTTAAGCTTCATCACGTCAAGCTAACAGTTTGTAGGATTATTCTGATTTGAATCAAGCTGTCTAGTCTGGATTTATTTTGAAATTAAATGTAGTAGTCCTAAAATATATGTAGGATTAAATATGAAGAATCTCCCTTATGTATCTGCTGTTCCCTTCACCCTCAGGCATACTCTAATACTAATTTCCCACGTGTTCCATAGGTACCAGTTCCCATGCTCTTCCCAACTACCCTGGATAATGCCGATAAGATTATTGAAACTATTCAGGATATCAAGGAAAAGATTCCCACAAATCCATTTGAAGCTGATCTCATTCAGATGGCAGAAATGATTGCAGAAGATGAGGAGAAAGACAAAACACACTCCCATGGTGGTATGTGATGTTTTTAAAAAGGAAACTAAATGCAGGGAGGTGGAGGTGGTGGTTTAACTTTGTTGATAGTAACGTATTACCTAGAGGTCATAATCTCCAGATCAGTACATTGTGCAGTAGCAGGAGGAGTCAAAATCGAAGAAGGCAGAGCAGCTGCTTTACAAGAATATTCCTGTTGGGCTTTTTATGGTGGATTCTTGGAGGGTGATGCAGGTTAGAGTGTGTTGGATAGCGATCATTTCATGTAGTAAAAATGGAACAAGCTGAGAAGAAATGAACAAAATACTGATGACTACAGATGACTCAGATAAACATGGAGGGATGGCCGCGTCTGGAAAAGCAAACATGGGTTAGTTCTGCATTTCTCTTCCTCCCATAACAGCATGACCAAGGTAGAAAGCTGTTAGGAGAACTTTAGTGGAGGAGAAGACGCATCATTTGTGTTAGTATTATGACATAATACGTGGTTTTTTTGGTGTTCGGAGTATTTTATATTAGTTACGTAAGCTGTCAGTCATTTGTAGATACGGATTTTCTTCTTTTTCTAAAGGATCTCAAACGTCTGAGCACGAGCTCTTCCTGGACCCCAAGATTTTTGAGAAAGGTCAGTTAGATTTTTTTGGTTTGCAAACGGATTTTGATCCTGCAACATCTTTTCTTGCCAACTCCCCTTTTTGTCTGCCCTTTCCTATAGCACATGGTTTATCTGACGGCTCTCCTTACAGATCAAGGCAGCACCTACAGCGGAGATCTGGAATCGGAAGCGGTGTCCACTCCGCACAGCTGGGAGGATGAGTTAAATCACTATGCCTTACGATCAAATGCCCTGCCAGAACCAGATCCAGAAGTGAAGCAGTTTTCCAAAGGTGATGTGGAACAGGACCTGGAGGCAGATTTTCCATCAGGTTGGTGTAATGCGAGGCCAAAATGCACTGATTTTCTGAGGAAGCGTTATACCAGCAGCCTGCTTGTGAAGGGGTGTAGTTTGATGTAGTAGAAGTAGGGATTTAAACCTGAAGTAATGCATCAGCTCTACTAAAAATCAGTATTTTGAAAATACTAACTTAAAATGCTGCTACAGAACCCCTTATAAGAGTAGCAGGTAGCAGGGCTCAACTCCTTTGAATTTATCACTTCTGATATAATATATGGGTATAATCTATGTGGGTGATGCGTTAAGAACATAAATTTGCCTGTATGAATACACCCACTGCTTCAAGGGACTTTCTTCCTCTTCTGAGCATTTGCTTTGTTTATACAGATAGTACGTAGATTGCCTAATTATTCAAAGGCAAAGAATTATTTGACTATACGGGGGTGGTAAGGGATTCCGTAGTATCTAGGTGACATCTACCCAGGCTGTTAAATCACATAATTAAACTCCTAATGGTGTTGGTTTGACTTCAGACTCATTTGACCCTCTCAGTAAAGGACTGGGTTTGCAGTCACGTTCGCGAGCAAGACGGAGACATAGAGATGGCTTCCCACAGCCAAAAAGACGGGTAAGAAAGGGCTTCTGGAGCACAAGTTCCTTGCATTTGAAGAAATAAGATTGTGTGCATGCTTATTCTCAGAAGTATGAAACCACTGCTCCAGGGTGCAAATGAGAACTTCATTGACACTATGCCCCATCCCTGGAGGGGTTCAAGGCCAGGTCGGATGGGCCTTTGGCAGCCTGATCCAGTGGGATCCATGGCAGAGGGTTGGAACATGGATGATCTTTAAGGTCCCTTCCAACCCAAACTATTCTATGATTGAACTACGCTGTATATTTTTTCCTGTTCTGCTCTATAAGATAAGATTTTCTTTCTTCCCTCTCTGCAACTAAGTGGAATAAATGCACTTTTTAATGCAGAGTGTTTTTTAAATGTGTATAGTTTCAAAACACTCCAAAAGAGATGTCTTTTAGGGAGTCTCATCATCTTCTGGAAAGGATCAATTTTTTCTCGTGTAGCTGTATCTACTTCTAAGTGTATTTATCACAGTGAGAATTACTGGATTGTATTGCACCTTTTCTGTAAGACGTGGTTGGTAATTTTCCACATATTAAAAATAAATATCCCTTCAGATCCTATCACAAGAGGAGGATTTTGTTATCTTGTCAGCGTAGCGGCCTTTTTATGTGCAATCAAGTTCAGCATCCATAGAGGAAGAGCTTATTAATTGTTTGTTTATTTTGATTTGCTTGCTCGCCTGCAGGGACGGAAGAAGTCAGTAGTTTCTGTAGAGCCCCGGAATCTGATGCAGGGCTCCTACCCAGGATGCTCCGTTTCTGGGATGACCCTGAAGTACATGTACGGGGTAAACGCCTGGAAAAACTGGGTCCAATGGAAAAATGCACAGGAGGAACAAGGGGACCTGAAACTTTCAGGTAAATTTTTCTCTAGGTGGAAACAGAAACACTTGGTTGAAGAGCACTTGGCACGATCTGTTGTTCAAATAAAAATGAGGATTAGATATTACTGTGTTTTAAACTATCCATGAGTGCAGAAACGGTGTTATGGAATACCATCTTGTGTCTTTTAATGCGTTTTAAATTCTATCTGCTACATTCACAATTGGTCTGTTACCCATTAAAACGGGCTCTAAAGCACCAGATTTCTTTCCAGCCTTAGTAATGTTGGTCTTTTAACCTCCTCTCTGCCTTCGCTTGCACATAATAATTCTTCATTTGTAGTAGAGACACTTTATGCCGCTGCAGAGCTTTGCTGGGCTCTTATTAGGCCAGAATTCTACATTTACCACACCAATTTGGCCCCATCTGTTTTGTCTGTAGCTGATGCAGGCACGAAGTATTTGTCAGCATAGCTCTTTGCTTTAAAAAATTTTATGCATTAAAATCTTAACACCTTATTTCCAGGCTTCACAGCTGGAAAGAAGCTGTCCAAAAGTCAGCCTGTTCTGTGCCGCAGCCTCCCCAAACTAACTTTAAAAGGCGTGAATTGTCCTTGTGTCTCACTAGGGTAATAGATAATAATGACAATACAAACGTCACTTTTGTTTATTTTTCTAATTGTGGATTAATTCCTTTTCTTTTCTTTACAAAAGCAGAGCGGTCCTGGGATTTGGCAGTGTCTGACTCTCCTTTTTTTTTCTCCTGGTCTCAGACTGAGAGTTTTGTGGGCAGGTTTTCAGAGTCAAGCAGAGAATTTAAGTTAGGAACATAACTGAGCTTTGAGGGTTGTTGGGGAAGAGAGCAAACCATATTAAATGATCTGCACTGTAAAGAACTGAGCGTGACAGGGCTTGGTTAAGGAAGATCCCAAAGGGAAAGATTCTAATTTGAATGAGATCTGCTTTTTGTTCTCTTATTTGGAATTTTTGTTGTCGTTACATGAAAACAGCTGGTTTTCGTTTCCCAGAAGAAGAGTAATCACATGAGTTATCGTGTTTTCTTCTTGTGGCCAAGGAAGCAAATATTACAATTAGTTCTAGGAAACTGCATCTGTTCCTCCCCTCCCAGGAAGGTTCCCTGCTCAGTCCCGAGCAGGTGCTTGTGTGAGGAGCGGAGCAGCCAAACCTGGTGATTTCACTGCAGGTCTTTGATCTGCTCGGCTTCTCTTTCTGAATCCCCTGCATGTTCCATTAAACTCTTGATTCCTTCTCCCTTAGGGAGCTGAATTTGCTGCACTTGTCAGAACTTTTAGGAAATACTCAGGATCTTTCTCTCACTTGGGATTCCCCCGAGTCCAGCTCTAGAGGTGAAACCTATTTTTCAGCCCAGCCTCGAGCACATGCGGCTGCTGCCACGCCACGTCTCTGCGTTCAGCAGAATCCTTACATGTCTTAGCTTTAAATAGCTGCTGCCTTATTACTCAGTTGCAGCATTTGTACTGCTTGCACGTGCAGGGGAGTCGGCTTTTATTAGCCAAATCCTTATTCAACTCTTAGCCAACCCATTGGAAACAGTTTATGGGTTTAGTCCTACAGGCAACATGTATGAGAGAGAGTATTTCATAATTCTGCCTGCTTGAAATGATAAGGAATATGTAAAGGTTTAATCTGGAGACTTAAGTTAATTTTTCTAATGATTTTCTTGGTCGCAGTTCGTCCTGTGAAACTCAAGGAGGACATTCTCTCGTGCACTTTTGCTGAGCTGAGTTTTGGCTTGTGCCAGTTTATTCAAGAGGTGCGGAGACCAAATGGAGAAAAATACGATCCTGACAGCATCTTATACTTGTGCCTTGGAATTCAGCAGGTAACGCAGGGAATCAGGGGGTTGCTGACAACATACAAAACTTGCTCTGGCTATTTATGCTTTGTATCCATAGTCTCACGCTCTTTTTTTTTTTTAAGAGGAGGCTTTATTCTTAGTCTTTAGTCTTAGCCTGTCTTAATTTCATATTTAACTAATATGTCTGGACTTTTTTATGGTCAGAGTGCACAGGCTTCTTCCACACTGGGGAGGGATGTGGCGTGGAGGGGGAGTTTGTCTGCCTAGGCACAAATCTTTGGGTCTGGTACCTTTTGGATCCTTTCCTGTATAGGACAGCTTTGTTCTGCAGTATTTGCCTCGTGCTGGAACAGTTTAGCTCTAAAATATTTGCACAGTGCTCTTCTAATAGGCACGTTTACATGGAAGAGGTCACCTGGCAAAGCCTGAGCTCCATCAGTGGCCGGAGAGAAGCCTGTTGTGTTGGCAGTAGTTACAGAAAAAGTACAGTGAGAATAAGACCGTTGCAGTTAGTGAATGCTAAGAGTAATGCGAGAAGCCCTTACTATCTGCCTTGCTACCTGCCTTTAAAAAGTCACAGTACAAACCTAGCATAGTAATAACTTCTGCTTACAACTCAACATTCAGGATATTTCTGTTAGGGGCTTTTTTTATTTTTTTTTTTTTATTTTTTTTTGTAGAACAGCTTGCTTGTTCTGTTCCTTAAACAGTCATTTTGCGATAAGGAATCAAAAGCCATTTCAAATATCAACTTTAGCATTTGCCTTGGTGTGGGATTATCTTATGATTTTTTTCCGGGCTGTGCCTGGAAAAGATGTAGAAAGAGATAAAATCCAAAGGTCTAGGAGTATCTACAATTTTTTTGTCTTCCAGTTTTTGCTTGTTTATTGGTAGGCACTCCTGAATTGCAGAAAGCTACTTATAACTGCTGCTCGACAGGAGTTTTAAGAGACTTTTGCCTTGATGCTAAAGTTGAGCTATTTCAGCGTCCTAGTGCTGGGCCTGTGTCTGTCGTCTGGAGGTATTAGCTTGGGAAGTTCTTTTCAACACAAAATTCTCTAACTCTCCTGTTTTTTATAGTCAGACTGGGTTTTTTTAATAATATTTGACGCTTAGAGGATGGCGATTTTTCTGAAACAGCTCTAGAGCTTAGAAAATTAACCCTGATTCTTGCCTCGATCTCTCCTTTCACACGGGGGAGGTCCCAGTCCTGGCAGGAAATTTGATTTGATATTTTACTGAAGATTTCAACAAAGTGTTTCGGACCATCAGACACTGAGGCATAAGAAAGGAAAAGAATCTGATGTCCTGTATCTCTGCAATGTTGTGTAATCACAAACTGTATGTCTTCCTTTTTTTTTTCTCTCGTAGTACCTGTTTGAGAATGGTAGAATAGATAACATTTTTACCGAGCCCTATTCCAGGTTTATGATTGAACTTACAAAACTTTTGAAAATCTGGGAACCTACAATTCTTCCAAATGGTAGGACAATTATTTTGTTTTGTGTAGCTGCATGACAAAGCCATATTATATATTAGTATTTTCTCAGTGCTGTGAAGAAGAATGTGAGCAGAGGCGTTCACACGAGTCTTCTCTTTCTCCACCATTTAGCTGTTTGTGGTAGGCCAGCATCATGGGGTTTATGTCTGTCTCCTTTATTACACTTAAATAAACCTTTGCCTCTGGTCAGTCTGTGAGCTCTGTTGAAAGAACGACTTCCCATCCCTGTAGTCAATGTGCTGGCTCTTCCCTTTCCTCAAGTTGTAGCTGCTCTTTTTCAGCACAGGTAGCCAGGTTTGTACACAGCACTGGAGCCCAATTACTGCAAATTCTGTGTCCCGTCACACGAATATTTCCCTGCTTGTGCTGGAAATACTTCTAATAAATCTGAGGATCACATTAGCAAATCATTGGAATCTTGTATCGACTCCTCAATTCCAAGTTCTCGCCTCAGTCACTTCCAAATTAAGAGTTCCCAAATTCTCTGGATATATTTATTTAATTGGTCTTCAGGTGATTGTGCAGTTCATAAAGGTGGATGCCAGCCCTATCGACACATAAAATCTTTTCCAGTGTCACTGAAACCTGAGTGATGTTGGTGACTCCATATGGCTGGCTTTTCATTTAGAAAACAAACTTTTTATTTAATACAGAAATAATCCAGTTACTTCTAACCTGCTGCATACAGTGATGCTGTTTTCACACCAGGTCTCTCATAAGCCCCCATATATCCCTTTCTGAACTGATCTAGGATGATGAATTTTAAACTCGTGCTCCATATCATAGGTGTTACACATTTTTACAGTTGGCTGACTGTGTTTAATACAATGAATTTAGATCTTAGTGAGATTCTGCTGGTATCCACAATCTTCCTTTATATCCTTCTCTCCATTCCTCAGGTATTTCATGCTTTTCCACAGCCTGGTTCTCCATGCTCCCTCTGGCGTTTGTACATGCAGCGTTCTTGGTTTTATTTGGATCAAAATTGCTTATGATGGGTCTGACTTTTGATCTGATACGCAGTCCATTAGTGAGGGAGGTTAGGAAAGAGAACGTACATGCATCGCTGGCAGAACATGCCTACTTAATTGTACTTGTTTCTGCCTCCCCACCCTGCTGCGTGTGATGCTTGTGTTGCTTTGGGAAGGTTCTGAAAGTCTGCTGGGTTAGACACAGCCTGTAAAAGCTGTTTGTTTGTAACTGAATATGGGGACAGCTCTCAAACTGCATGAATAACCCCTCTCCTTTTTCTTTGCCCGCTGTTTCTAGGTTACATGTTCTCAAGAATTGAAGAGGAGCACTTGTGGGAATGTAAACAGCTGGGTGCATATTCCCCTATCGTTTTGTTGAACACACTTCTGTTCTTCAACACCAAATACTTCCAACTAAAGAATGTCAGTGAGCACCTGAAACTCTCCTTTGCCCGTGTTATGAGACGCACCCGAACTCTGAAGTATAATACTAAGATGACTTATTTACGTTTTTTCCCACCGTTTCAAAAACAAGAGGTAGAATCGGGTGAGTGAGTGCTTCCTGATCACCTGAATGTTTGCTCTCGTATTCTCATTGTCTGCTACTGGGGAGAAAAACACGTGGTGCAGTAAGCAGAGCTGTGGGTAAGCTCTTATCCTGTACAGTTGCGATTCTTTTTTCCCTCGGCAAGGTTTAAAGAGAAATTCTGCAGGAGCCAAAGCATCCTGTAAAAACTTAGAGAAGAGGTGCCACACGTTTGGCTGCAAATGTGCTTTATAGTCTTTTACAGCATCCTGGGCTTGCATAAGGCTTTATTAACTACTGCATGAGTTAAAGGCGTTTTCTGAAGTCATTTTCTCAGGACTTCGTATTCTTGAGGTCCAGACCATTTTAATTCCCAGTTTTATCCTGGATCTGTGAGGTGAGGCTTGCACGCACGTAGGGACTGTCCTCTTGAGCTCAGAGGAACAGGCAGGCAAGGTTTTGGTGTTTAGAAAAGGGAAGCTTTTCATCCTATTGGCTTCTTCAGTTAATGGTTCCAGCATGCAACGTGAATTCTGCTTTATTAAGAGAAATGATATCCTCCATATTTTTCTGTAGATGCCACTTGGTGTTGGTTTTCTAGAAGAGGAATGGCCTTGGACAGGCTGCAGCGTATGCAATCTGTTCCCATCCAGTAGATCAAACCAGCTGACCAGCATGTGACAGATAACCAGGCCCAGTCGTGTGTTCGTGTTTGACGCGAGGTCCCATCACTAGGTGCAAGGCGTAGGGGCTAGGGCTTGGTCTTGAAGGAGCTGTTTTTCACTGAGCTTCTGTGATGCCGTTTTTGTGTATCCAGATAAATTATCTGTGGGCAAAAGGAAACGCAGCGAAGACGAGGAGGTTCCAACAGCGGTGGAAATGGCTGAAAATACGGATAATCCTCTGCGATGTCCAGTCCGACTTTACGAATTTTACTTATCAAAATGGTAAGTGACAGACTTGATTTTTGATCTGTACGTAGGTTAGAGCAGACGTTTGGACAGGGGTCCCACTTAGGCCTTTTTAGGCCTGTGCTGTGGGCTTCTCCTTGCGGTTGTTGGTCCCTCAGTGGGGATGGGACCGCTCTGAGAGGACTTCCAGCATCGGCACTGTTAGACTCGACAAACAGGTAGTGTTTGTTACCGGTGTTAGAGCAGAGTTAGAGAGATGTGTTCTCTGGATGCCCATTTACAGGGTGTAAATGTAAACGGGGACGTTACTACAGTGACCCTGACAGTCTCATCTCCCTTAATTCCCAAACAGGCTCCTTCCTTTGAGAAGCTTATAACTAATACCCTGACATTGTGTTCCTTGTGAAAGAGGGTAGGAAAAATGTGAATTAGGTAAACCTGCTGATAGCTTTTGCCTGCTGAAATGTAAGATCAACTTGTATTTAGGAGTTAGAAAGGAGACTGCATAGCAAGGACATAGATATAAATAATTTTGTGTGTCCCATTTCTATATAAACTTGAGTTAGATCGTTGAGCAGGTGGAATATGATGTTCTTCTCAAAGAAAATAAACATGCAGAATGAAACATCGTCTCATTAGTGTCAGCTCAAACTCAAATAAATCACCCTCAAAAATGCACCTACTGAGCTTACTACAAATGGTGCCATTACTTATGCGAAGGCGTGCCCAGCAGCTTGCCTGGCTCTTTGTCTCCCTCACCTTACCTTCCTTGTCCTCACTCGCGTATCGTTAGAAACCTTCAGCTGTCCTTGGGCTGGGAAAAGATTTTCATGCTCCCCGTCATACATCAGAGCTGAGCCCCTGCAGTGGCGCAAGCAGCAGTAACAGCTCACTTTGCTGTTTAATGTAAACATTCCAAAGCCAGGCAGGAGAGATCCTTGCTCTGCAGGGCTTTGTGTCTTCACACCAGAGCCCGAAAGCCACCTTATGAGATGGTCAGTCTCTCATGCTGCCGGGCTTATTGTTCAGCGCCACGAGCAGGCAAGCTGGGACTTAGTTCAAGACTTAGCTCTTGAACATTCCTGTGCCAAAGTACCCAGCAATGCTGGGATAGAACCAGTTTAATGAGACTGAGTGACAAATGCATCTGTCGGTCCTATCAGGATGCTGGTACCATTAATTGGATGAGGCTGTGATTGAAGAACCGCATCTATTTAGCCCAGAGAAGAGGAAGCTGAGGGGAGACCTCATCGCTCTCTCCAACTACCTGAAAGGAGGTTGTGGAGAGGAGGGAGCTGGGCTCTTCTCCCAAGGGACAGGGGACAGGATGAGAGGGAATGGCCTCAAGCTCCACCAGGGGAGGTTTAGGCTGGACATTAGGAAAAAATTTTTCACAGAAAGGGTGATTGGGCAGTGGCAGAGGCTGCCCAGGGAGGGGGTTGAGTCCCCTTCCCTGGAGGGGTTTAAGGGACGGGTGCACAAGGTGCTGAGGGACATGGGTTAGTGATTGATGGGAATGGTTGGACTCGATGGTCCGGTGAGTCTCTTCCAACCTGGTTATTCTATGATTCTATGATTCTATTAAGAAGTCATTTCAATTTTCTTTGTGTCTTTATAAGCAACTAATGCTAATGGACCTGGAAACAACTGTTCCCTAAGTTGACGGAGGGCACTAAGTCGCTAACAAAAAGATTTGAATCACTCTGTTTAAATTACCGTGATGCAGCCTCAATTCAACTTTCGTTTTCTTTGCTGTTAATCCTTAATGTTTTTGCGAGTGGGACTGTTAGTGCTGCTTTCCGATGACGTGTTCTTCTTCTCTTTACCTTGGCAGTTCTGAAAGTGTGAAGCAGAGAAGCGACGTCTTTTACCTTCAGCCCGAGCGCTCCTGTGTACCCAATAGCCCCATGTGGTATTCCACGTTGCCAATAGACCCAGGAACCTTGGACATCATGTTAACGCGTATTCTTATGGTGAGGGAGGTACACGAAGAACTTGCCAAAGTCAAATCAGAGGACTCTGATATCGAGTTATCAGACTAACTGAAGTGGGGTATTTTCTTTTGAATATACATCAGAAGCACCAAACTGTGAATACGTCCAGCCTTCGGAAAATGTGTATCAAGTAAGCCACGATAACATCACCTACAGGCATATTTTGAACCACAGTGGATGTACAAACTGGAACTGGAAGGAAGCAAGCTGTGTAAGCTGTGAGAAACAACGTCCTGTGGCACCAGTAAATCCTCTGAACAAATCCAAGATGAACTAACCTATCGGAGTGGTGCATAAATCCTTTACCTGGTTAGGATTTTTAAAAGTTGTGAGATATTTTTAAGGAAAATGGTTGTGTAAAATCTACCGTAGTGATGTTGGGCATGGAGAGCTAGACTGTGGCTCCCGTGGCTTCTTGGCCTGGTGGCTGCCAAAGAACACGTGGAGGTCCTGGAGCTCTTCACAGGGATGGGAGAGAAACTGGTGATCCGTAGGCAAGCAGACGCTTTCCGTTACAAGTAGGCATACACATATGCTTTTAGAATTTCTTTGAAACTGGGATCAAATATTAGGAAGGCAGGAGCCGCTGGCGCGTCTGCCGGGGAAGCTCTCTCAGCAGACGGCCGTGTGGCTGCTGTTAGACGGTCGCACGATGCCAGAATCTAGCTCTCGGTGCAGGCCGATAGCAGCTCTCGCGCTGTCCAGTCTTCGATGTGGAAGAGGTGCTGTAGGTCAGAGTGAACGTGTTACGGGACGGACGTGTCTGGGGTGTGTACAGGAGAGCGACTGTCTGGGTTATGTGCAGAACGTCCCTCACCGAGCCCCGTAGCTCTGCAGTCTGTCGATATATTCTAGCAAATACTATGGTGCGCGGAGATTACTTTTTCCCTTAAGGCAGCTTTCCTTTCTCCTCTTTCCCTACTCCTTTTGGTTTGGTTATTTTATAAGGCACATCTGGAGGGCCTTGTCATTTCAAATGAGAGATAACATGCACTCTTTCCACCTTTGCAACGCGGGCGGTGTTGTACAAAGGATGCAGTATTACTTTCGACAACGGAACTGTGGTAGAAAATGACCGTGTGTGTTTTTTTCCCACCCCACCCAAGGAGATTTAGTCATAGTGTTGGAAATCAGAAGAGATTTTTGTAAGGCTTGGCTGTTACTGCGTCTTTGTGAAGAGAAGAGCTCCCACGTTTTCTTTAGAGGACAGGACATGATCAGATACTGTCTGTATCTCCGTTTTCTTAAGCTGTAGGTGTGTGCTTCTGATGACCAGCGGTCACAAAAATCATTGGAAACCCAAACAGTTTTTAGCGGAACAGAATTGTATGGTTTTTATCCAGCTCTGGTCACTTACGCATCTTCTGTAACAGGGGTCTGATATTTGATCTTGTCACTAAAATTTCAAGAGATGAAAATCAACAGCCTTGAATTCTATTTCCTTTTTTTGTTTTGTTTTGTTTTGTTTGTTTTGGGTTTTTTTTTTAATTATTTTTTTAGCAGTAACAAAAGTAATTTAACACAAATAAAATCAGAAAGTAGTCTATTGACGTTGTGTACTCGGTAGTCCTGTCCCTGCCTGTAACAGATCTCACTGATGTATTTTTTAATACAGAAAACTATGTGAAAAGTAAACCTGCCCCTGATTCTGTCTGATCAAAGCCCACTTGTGTCTGTCTTTTCTGAGCGAAGACGCTGCTTCCTCCACGTCCTGACCCAGCGCTCCCAGAGATGTTTTGGCTGTGAAGCCAGGAAGCCGCGTGGGCTCCGTGATGCTCCCGCTGGCTGATTTCCAGCTGCTTTCTGTCCCGTGGGCACCAACCTGTCCCTGCCCAGAGTTCCATTAACGTAGCGAAGCGGCGGGCACCGTGGTTTGGATTGGGATGGTAGGACATTTCAAGGAAAACACTCGGGAAAGCTGAATGTGTGGGGTTTTTAGGGGGTAGGGAGGGCTGAGCTGTGTCTGCACCCCAGCTGCAGCAGGAGACGGGGAGGATCCAGGAATTCCTGTATCCCCTGGGCATCTCCTGGAGGGCACAGCAGTTCTTGGCTGCCTTTGCCCGCTCTCTCCTCCCCCAGTTGCCCCAGGGCAGCGGTTGGGACAAGCTGGTGGGAGGGCAGGTTTTCCCCGGGGTAAATGCCTGCAAAATAAACCAAATCTGAGTTTTCCCTTCTAGACGTTAACACAAAAACTCGCCTACAATAGTGTGTTTGTATCTCACAAGTAACGTATTTGTTTGTCTTTCTCTGAAGACCCTCACTCTTGCCTGTGAACACTTTCCCGTATGCTACGATTCCAGGTGCTTGGAACCATAGAATCTTAGAATCCCTAGGTTGGAAAAGACCTTTGAGATGCTCAAGCCCAACCGTACCTGTCCGCTACTTTGCCTTTCGTGTCCTCTCAGCAAGGAAAGGTAAATTGCTTTGAGCTGAGAGCAGCATTGCTACACATTGTGCCAACTGCTTTTACTCAGTGGCTCCGAGATGAGAAAGGGTTCGGTGCTGCGTCTCTTGATGATAGAATTTACGGAACAAGCAGGGATGGTTTTGGTTTCTCTGGTCCGATATCTCCTGGCAGGAAGCCCGTGGGCAGCAGCGTGTGTTGTCCGGGCTCTGCCAGGTCTGTCACCTCTCGAGGAATTTCTAGTCAGCCCAGCTAGACTTCATTCCAAGTTGGATTCCTTGGAGAATTAAGTTATATTTTAGGTCGTTCGTACAGGGTCAAGGTTCTGAACGCTTAGGCAAAGTTGTGGATAATAAACGTATCTAAATCATTTGCTGACCATGCAATGTTATTACTTGAAATATTCTTTTAAGGAGAAAAATCATGTCTCTGGACAGAGAAACAAGAAAGATGAGTGTGAGGAGGCAAATAGAAGACGGTGTTTCTTGCTGACAGGGTTTTCCTTGCGGTGCCTTCCCACTGCTAGATACACGTTGTTTGACTCCCTGAAATTTTCCTTGTGCGGGGATGATTCCGTAGCTCCGCAGACGCTTTGAGAGCGTGGAACTGAGCGTGGCGTGTTGCTCCTTGCTGAGTGCTCACAGATCTGGCTGCTAACACGAGGCTTCGGGTTGTTTGAAATGCTCTGGAGCGTGGCTGTTAGCTCTGCAGAGTCTCAGTAGCTTTTCGCAATCCCTGGAGCGATAGTTTCACTGTTGCCTTAAACAAAAAGAAACCCTCGTGTAGGAAATCCTTGCAGTGCTCTTCTCCAACTGCCGGCACCGTGCTTGCTATCGAGGCTGGAGCTTTGCTCCCATCAGCACAACGGGTTCCCCAACTCTTTTTTTTCTTTCACATTTCACCCATTTTAACCATTTAAATGACATTTGCTGTCTCCGCCTGCGTCGCTGCTCATCTGCAGTTTGTCCCCAGTAGAAGGGCTCATCAGCCCTCCAGGATCTAAAGAAATAACAAGTTTTGAGCTACTGAGCGCTTACCGATCCTTTCTTTTGTGAGAGAAACTACCCAGGTTTGAGGATGGGGGTGTGTAACAGAGCATGAGCACCAAAAACCTTAAAACCCAGGGACCATCGGTGATGAGAAGGTCTAGAAGGGGTTTTAGGAGCAGTGAAGCTGGCTGGGAGCGTGCTCTCTCACTTCGTGTCAAGGGTCTGAAGCCCAAGCTTGCTCGCTGAGGGGGGATTTGAGGGGTTGTTAAGTCGATTCCATCCCTTTCTTTTTATTTAGGAGGTGGATTTTTTGAACTAAGAGGGGAAATTCCTCATTTAATCTGGCTACCAGCAGGAACGGATTTGCTCTAGCTTCATCCTGTGGCTCCCATGTCAAGCCCGTAATGTTTAAGTGTTTAGATCTCATCATAGCATCTCAGTTGGATGCTATTAAGATAAATCAGTGCGCGTGGATCATCGCTGGGGCAAACTTGGAGAGAACTTGGACTTCAAAGTGTTTTGTTTCCTGCGTGCTGGCTCGTCTGCAAGAATTGCAATCTCTTTTGCTGGTTTTCAGTTTTCAGCAATAGATGCTGCTGCCGTGGAGGTCACAAGCGCTCAGGCGATGGCACCAGGACTAGGGCTGCGCCAGGGAGGGTGTAGAATGGTTTTAGGAGTCAGAAAGGCTTGAAGGAACACGGGTGTCTTGGGTTCTTCCAGCCCCACGACGTTACATTCGCTAAGGTAGTGGCTTTGCACCAGGGATTTGGTTTTTATCGAAGAAACAAAACCTGAAATACTTTAGATTATCACCTCCTTGGAGGGAAAGAAGGGATTTATTCCAATTAAACAGTCAGGCTAAATGAGGCATCAAGCACCGACTCTCAAAATGCATCCCGAGCAGCACAATTTCTATGAGTGCAAATCCAGACCACGTGAACTATGGTGGATTTTGTGGTTCGTAGTTGACTATTGGATACACCAACAAAGGGCGTTCCTGGGTCTTTAGGTCCAGAGCCTTGGACTTTTCCTGCATTTATAACACACGGAGCCAGAACCACTGGGAAAAGGTCTCTTGGACCAGCTGGGAGCTGGGCTCCTTCCTTTAAGAGAAAGGTGTGGGTGGTGACTTGTGACTTTCTCCCCAGTTAACCCACTGACTCACTCTCTGGCCCAGGATCCCGTGTCCGCGTCCCGTCGCTCCTGGTGTGCAGATGGAGCCTCCTGTTTCGTCCCTCGCCACGCTGCACCTCGGTTGTCCCCATCTGTAAAGTGGCCAGACCTTCCTACCTCGTTTGGGCATTATGAGGCGGTCGTAGGATGCTTTGCAGCCCCGTGATGAAAGGTGCTATACAACTGCAAAGCATCCAAAAGATTTGAACAGGTCACCACTGCATCATAACCTATATTAAAAAATGACTTTTTCTTATATGAGAATTTATAGAGTTCGATGTATGGTATTAATAAGCGAATTATTGAGACCCCAAAACTAGTTTTTGTTTGAATCGTATCTGTATTCTGGAAAAGTGATTAAAAACCTTTAACCTTAATAAAAAGAGTATATCCTCATTTCCTGGACGATGCTGGAATCGAGGTTTAAAAGCAGAATCTCAGAATTTAAGTTGGGTGAGGGCTCCGTTGTTCTTAAGCCACGTTAGAATAGCAGCTTCGCATCTTCCCAGCAAGGCTTGGGCTTTGCCCCCTCGCTGCAGAGCGGCTCACGCTGAGCTTTGCTCCTCTGCGAAGCCTCTGGGAGCAGCAGCGATTGGATCGATCACCAGTGGAGTTTGTATCACGCTCCCTGCCCCAAACCGAAGCAGAAGAGCCCGTCGCCCTCAAATCCCAGGAACGCTGTGGGACACGGAGCCACCATCGCTCACCACAGACCCTCATTATTCAGCGCTTGGTGTGGCTCCCAGTAAGGGCAGGGAAGGCTCACGGGCTTCCCAGTGAGGTCCCGAAGGCTCCTCTGTGTTAGGAACCACCCGAGCTTTATTTGGAGCAGGTTTACAGCTATTTCGAACTGAGCCTGTGCAGCCTCCCCAAGGCCAGAAAACAGAGGCCATCCTTGAAAACAGGTCTGGGAATCTCAGGCGTCCAAAACTGCACATCCTGGGGCAGCCACGGCCACGAATTCTTTGGTTGGAGAAGACCTTTCAGGCCAAGGAGTCCAAGCGTACCTGTCAGCTACTGAACCAAGGCTGAGCACCTCAACTACTCGTCTTTTAAACCCCTCCAGGGATGGGGTCTCCACCACTGCCCTGGGCAGCCTCCGCCAGTCCCAGTAGGGGAGGCTTAATACATCATTATTATCATCATCATTATCATAGAATCACCAGGTGGGAAGAGACCCACCGGATCATCGAGTCCAAGTATCATTATTTTTTTATTATTATATCCCATCATTTGAGGGGAGCTTGCGTTTGGGGGGGTTTGCATAGGGGTAGCTGGTGTTCACTTCAGGAGACGGGGAAAATTGGAAATAGGATTAAAAACGGTGACGTGGGAACTGCAGAAGTGGCAGAGAAACACTGTGACCACCCGTTGACCAACGCTATCGCTTCATGCATTTATTTTAGGTAATTAATTACAGGCAGTATAACTGAAACCTGGTTTCAGGGTTTGCAGGACGAGGAGGGGGTCATATCAGATATTTGGGGAGTCTTGATGAGCATGGGGGGATGCTAGAGGGGATAAAGGGGGTTTTGTTTGGGATGCAGGATGAGGGGGGGGTCACATCAGATATTTGGGAGGGTCCAGTGGGGACGCGGGGGGTCCCAGGAGGGATCTGGGGTCACGGCAGGCACTGGTGAGGGTCCAGATGGGGGTGTGGGGGGTCACATCATGACAGCCCCGATGATGGTCCCGAGGACACTCCCGACGGCCGCAAAAGCAGCCTTCACGGCCATGGGGAGCCCCGCTGCCCCTGGGGAAGAGGAGGAGAAATCAGCCTGAGCCCCTCATGACGCCCCCACCACACCCCACCGTCTGCGGGAGCCCCTCGAGGAGGAGCAGCCCCCCTTAACCCCGCTGCTGCCATCGGGTGTCCCCAAAACCTGGCCAGCGGGGACACGACGGCCACTCCAGAGCGGGGGGACCCTGGGGCTCCCCATTCCCAGAGCCACCCCGTGACCTCCCCACGCTGCTGGATCTGCCCGGGGAACCCATCGGCACCACAGGGCACCGCGGTGACCCCATGGGCACCCCATGGAACCACAGAGACCCCACCAGCACCCCCCGCACCACAGTGACCCCATCGGCACCCCACAGCACCATGGGGACCCCACAGCACCATGGTGATTCCATCAACACCCCATGGCACCATGGTGACCCCATGGGCACCCCAGAGCACGTCAGTGATCCCATGAGTACCCCACAGCACCATGGGGACCCCACGGCACCTTGGTGACCCCATGAGTACGCCATGGCACCATGGTGACCCCACAGCACCATAGTGACCCCACTGGCACCCTACGGCACCACTGTGACCCCACGGCCCCATGGTGACCCCACGGACACCCCAGGGCACCACGCGGGGAGCACTCACCGAGCGACTGCCCTATGGCCACGAGGCTGCCGGCAGCCACCCTGCCACCGTTGGCGATGGCGGTGAGAGACATCATCCTGGCGGCCAGGGATCCGGCTGCAATTCCTGCTTTGGTGAAGCCCGCAACGTGCAGGGCGACCGGCACCACAGCCACCGAGATTCCTGCGTTGGAGAGCAGCAGCGGTGATGCTCCCGCTGGCCCGCGCGCAGCCCCAGGCTGTGAAACTCTCGGCCCCTGGTTGGCCGCGCGTCTTGGAGTCATTAAAATGGGAAAAGACCTCGAAGATCAAATCCAAGCCCACTGCGCCAACTAAACCAGGTTCTGGAGCGCCGCATCTACGTGTTCGTGGAACCCCTCCAAGGATGGAGACTCCACCGCTGCCCCGGGCAGCCTCTCCAGCGCTTCCACCACTCTGACAGTGAAGAAATTGGTCCTAAAGACCAATCTAAGCCTCCCCCAGCCCCACAGCAGGGGATGCGTGGAAGCAGAGCTTCAAATTTCCTGGAGCAGAGCTGGACTCGTGGCCAAACCTCCCCCCAAACCTCTCCTCACGGCATCAGCGGGATCTGCACACGGGGCTGTGCGGCTGCAGCGTTTTGGGGAGGGGGCAGCAGCCCCCGAGAGGGTTCTACGTGTGTCAGCAGCCACGGGGAGCCCGGGGAAGTCATTTATTTCCACGGGGTGTCAGCCGTCCCCACGCCCACCAGCGCCTTACCCAGCCCTATGGTCAACCCGATGGCGGAACCGACGTATTCTGTAACGAAGAAGGGATCGGGGGGTCAGTCAGTGGGGCTGATGGGAAGGGTAGCTCTACCAGGGCTCCTCCACCCCCCAGGACCCCCATGTGCTGGGGCAGCATGTGTCCCTTCCCAGGAGCATCCTGGTGCCTCGCTCGTGCCCTCTCCCCGGTGCAGGGAAGCGAATCCCACAGCCACCCCAAGCCCCCGATCCTCTCCGTGCCCCAGCTCGGAAGCCAAGGGTGGGTTTAGCCGCACGTCCAGGGGTTGGTGCCGTGTCCCCTGACCCCACACGCTCACCCATGCTGGGCTGGCCTGGGCTGCTGGAGCGAGAGCTGTGCTGGATCCCAACAAGATTTTCTTCCTAGGACGGAGAGAAGGGTCAGTGGGGTCTTGTTACCCCTCACAGCCTCTCCAAGAGCCTCCGGCCACTCCACAACAGCAAAGACCCCCCCCAAGCCCCTCCATTTCTCCCCAACCTGGGGCTCTCGGTGTGCTCTGCCTGCAGGGCGAGCAGCCCCCCAACTCCTGTGCCCCCCAGACCCCCAAACCCTGCGCCACCAACCTCACCGAGCGCTGTGCCCTCGAAGAGATAAAATCCACCCGGAGTGCGCCTGCGCCTCGTGTTGTCAGGGCAGCAGATTTCCAAGAAATGACGCTCTGAGTTTCGTTTTTCTCTGGATCCAGCTCAGCGTTAACCCTTCCCGCACCTGGTTCCGTCGGCATCTGGGGGTCCAACCCCAGGGCTGTTCCCCATGGGGACCCCTCGTCCCCTAAACCCTTGGTGGGGATGCAGGGATGGGAGGGGTGGGGGGCTGCAGTGAGGCGGTTGAGGGGCTTTAGGGGGCAATTACCAGCCAGATTTGGAAGGAGTGAAGCTCCACTGTTTTTCATAAGGGCTCTGGAGACTTCAGAGCAGCTTCTAGTGCTGAAAGGAGTTCCAGGAAAGCTGGAGAGGGGCTCTGGATCAGGGAGGGCAGGGAGGAGATGCGAGGGGGTGGTTTTCAGCTGAAAGAGGGGAGCTTGAGATGAGATCTTAGGGAGAAACGTTTTTCTGTGAGGGTGGGGAGGCCCTGGCCCAGGTTGCCCAGAGCAGGGGTGGCTGCCCCATCCCTGGAGGGGTTCAAGGCCAGGTTGGATGGGGCTTGGAGCCCCTGATCCAGCGGGACCTGTCCCTGCCCAGGGCAGGCGATTGGAAGTCCATGGACTTTGATGTCCCTTCCAACCCAAACCTTGTGTGACCCCACGGGCAGCCGCTTGGGGCCGGTTGGCGAGGGCGCAGCGGGTGCCGTAGCTCGTGCGCCACTGCAGCTGGTTGAAGGGGACCAAATCCAGTTGCAAGTTGATCTGGTTCCTTTTTACCAGCCCCAGGGACGCACCGTCTCTCCGGAGATGCCGTCTGGACGGGTGCTGGAGATACTGGGGGGGATCCCGGCGCGGGGGTCCCAGCCCAAAAATACATACTTCTTAACATTCCATAGCGCCGGCCGATTCCATATGGGCATATGAAGAAGTATGTAGGGTTGGGAGGGTGGAGGTGGGCGCGTGGGGCTGGGGACATGAGGCACAGGGCTGCAAGGTGGCACCCGCCAGCTCTGGGCGCTTGGGAGCCTGGAAGGAGCCGGTGGCCACCATGAAGCCCGAAGCTGCTCAGGGGCTGTAGGAGCAGCTCTTGCCCTCCCACGGATCAGCCTCTGCCTGCACTGTTGTGTCCCTGGCTGTGACCGTGTCCCATGGTGCCAGCAGCCACCTTGGAGATGGTGCCGCGGCCACCACCGCTGACCAGCCACGGGGCTCCGGGGCCGGTGATGGGCTCACCACCTGGAATTTTGGCTGGTGGCCACCCTTCCCGGCCATGGGGCAACCCAGGAGGAGGCTGGGGCTCAGCAGCTGGGGCTGCAGGGGCTGCACCTCCATGGAGACGCGGCCACGGCCACGTGCCCGCACGGGCGATGGACGTGGGTGTAGGTGCTCCGAGTCCTTTCCACAGCCTCATAGGCCCAGGACGCAGCAGCTGCTCCCCCATCAGTGTCCTGCGCTGCTCTGGGACCCCCCAGCACCATCCTGCACCCCCCAGCACCATCCTGCACCCCCAGCACCCCAGCTCCATCCTGCACCCCACAACACCTCAGCACTGTCCTGCATCCCCCAGCATCATCCTGCACCCTCACAGCACCCCAGCTCCATCCTGCACCCCCCAGCACCATCCTGCACCTCCAGCACCATCCTGCACCCTCAGCGCCCCAGCTCCATCCTGCACCCCCCCAGCACCCTCGCAGCCCCCCAGCTCCATCCTGCACCCTGCAGTGCCCCAGCTCCATCCTGCACGCACCCCACAGCACCATCCTGCACCCCCCAGCACCCCAGCTCCATCCTGCACCCTGCAGCGCCCCAGCACCCTTCTGCATCCTCCCAGCACTGTCCTGCACCCCGCAGCCCCCCAGCTCCATCCTGCACACCCCCAGCACCATCCTGCACACCACAGCCCCCTAGCATCATCCTGCACCCCCAGCACCCCAGTTCCATCCTGCACCCCCAGCACCATCCTGCACCCCACAGCCCCCCAGCACCATCCTGCACCTCTCAGCCCCCCAGCATCATCCTGCACCTCGCAGCCCCCCAGCTCCATCCTGCAACCCCAGCACCATCCTGCACCTCGCAGCCCCCCAGCTCCATCCTGCACCCCCAGCACCATCCTGCACCCCACAGCCCCCCAGCTCCATCCTGCACCCTGCAGTGCCCCAGCACCATCCTGCATCCCCCAGCACTATCCTGTACCCCTCAGCGCCCTGGCCAGCGTGGGGGGGACACCTCCATCCCACCCCCCATCCCGGCTTGGTTGCAAGGCCAGGAGAAGGATTTGGGGATCCCGGCCCTCCCCAAGGCAGAGGAAGCTGGAGATGCTTTGCCCAGGGGGTTCAGCCGAGCTCTCAGGGGCTGGAGACCATAAGTTGGGGTGCAGCAGGGACCCCCCAGCCCTGAGAGAGCCTGGCCAGGGCAGGGCGATGGTACCTTCAGCCCAGATGCACCTTGACCCCCAGTGACCTCCCTGCCCCTAAATCCATGGCCGGAGCAGCACGACACGGGGGGCTGAGCCGGGGGTCCCAATCCTGCCCCCCAGCCCCCCCAGGATGGGGGAGCAGAGGGTGCATGGGGGGCCAGGGCAGGAGGGCTGGGGGGGGCCAAGCCTCCCGTGACTCAGCGCCAGCAGCCGAGGCCACACGCGCTGCAGCTCTGCAAGGAGCCGGTGGGTGCCAAGTGCACCAAGATCTCCGCGCCAGCCCCGCTCACGGCACCCACCGGCTGCAGAGACGCTGCTGGGGGGGTCCCTGGAGACTCCAGGTGACGCAGCGGGGCTCAGGGGCGCTGCCGGCACAGCCGGTGTCCCCCCCAGGATGCTCCACCAGCTCCCCAGCATCTCCTGCATGGTTGGTCCCCCAAGGACTTGGAGCTGGGGACCCCAGAGATGCAGCTCCCAGCACCCACGTCCCCAGCCTGGAGGCAGAGATGGGACAGAGTGTGTCCAGCAGGATCAATACCCCCATTCCTCCCCCAAAAAAAGAGGAGACCGAGCGGGTGTCCCTTGGCTGAGGCTGCAGAGAGGCACCTGCTTAACCTTTCAGGCTCTGCCAGTCCCACAGTGAAGCTGGGATGCCCCCCAGTTCCCTCCTCCCTGCCCCAGCACCCCCAGGTGGTGCCAAACTGGTGCCCTGTCCCATTCCCAGTGCCAGGGCGCTGGGTCAAGGCTCTCCCACCCCAGCCCGGATCATCTCCAGCCGTCCCCCGGTGACCTTGGGCAGCCCCCAAGCCTGCGCGGCCCCATCCCACGCGGGGTGCCCTCGGCCGGGCTATCATGGTGACCTTGGGGGGCCCCACCTGCACCCTGGGGTGCCCCTTCTCCCGCAGCCCCATCTCACAGCACCCCTGTCTGCTCCCACCACCCCAATCCTTACACCTGCCCTGCCCCGCGATCCATCTCTGCCCCATCGCCCAGGCTTTCCCGGGCCCTGGGGGTGCCCCCCAACCCTCTCGGAGCTGCCCTTGGGGTTCTGTGCCTGCCCCAAGGGCAGCTCCCTGCCCCCAAAACAGAGTGATTTGAGGGGACGGGGGGCAAACAGCCTGGCAGAGGGGGAGCTGGTGGGGCTGGGGGGGCTCCCGGGTTAGCCGCGGTGGCACCCGTGTACTCGCGTGGCACCCAACAGTCCCAGCCTGGCTATAAAAGGAAGCATCTTTTTTTTTTCCCCTGCTCCCCCCAGCGCTGCGTGCCCGGCCGTGCTCTGCGGTCGCTGCCTCGCAGGGGCCTTTCTAAGTTTTATTATTCAGCATTGCCCTCCCACCCACCCCCACTTCCATCTTCCCCCCCAGCTCCTCCATCCCAGGCAAACCCACTGCAGCGGCCGCTCCAGCAGCTGAGAAACCTTAAAAATTAAAAAGAGACGCCCAGCAAGGAGGAGGGTGTGAGGGGAAGGATGGGGGGGTCCCTGGGGGAGCACCCCAGCCCCAATCCTGCTGCCCCCTCGCCTGCAGGTGCTGCCCAACCACTCGCATCCAAATCCCGAAGCCGGAGTACCCAGGAGTTGGGTTTCCCTTCCCACCCCATCCCGGCAGCGTGGGGCGTCCCAGCTTGGCGTGGCGAGACCCCCCCCCATGGCTCCGTAGGGAGGGGGACACCCCCACATCTCCATCCCGCCACCCCAAAACCTCCAGCACTCTCCCGCAGCTGAGGGGTCCCCGCTGCCCCCCAAACCTCACCGAGCGCCTCTGGCTGCCCCTGCTCCTCCGTCCCCGGTCGGAGTGTCCCAAAGCGTCGAGGGGACCGCGGTGACCCCCAAGCCGGGGCTGCGAGCGGCCGCGGCATCCCCAGCCCGAGCAGGGCTCAGCGCCAGCTGAAGGTTAAACGCTGCCAGCGAGGAGAGCCCCTCCGTGCCCCACGGAGCCCCCCGCCTGGCACCCCGCGCAGCCGCTCACGCTCCCCGGGGGTGCCACGGGGCGGCCGGCGGGTCGGCGTGGGCACCGGCTGCCGCGACACGCGGGCGACGCCGCCGCTCCTCCGCTCGCCTTGACTTTGGCACAGGACTCCTCCGGCTCGTCCGCAGGAGCTTGCAGCATCCTCCAGTTCAGCGGGAGAAGTTCCTCGCCAGGGAGCGAGGGAGGGATTTAAGGCAGACCCTGCCTGGCACGCAGAGGCCTGCGGGTGCTGGTGAAGACCCTCCGCTCGCCGGGCGCCCTCCGAACCCTTCGCCGCGTGCCCCGTCCCGCGCTCGGCATCGCGGCACGTGCCGCGCCCAGCTCCAAGGGTGCCGGCGTGGGTGACGTCTGCTGAGAAACCCTCTCTCCCACCTGGGTGAGGCAGAGGTGCCGCTCACAGCCTGCAGCCAGCGCCTCTGCCCCCCGTCACCCATCCTGCGCCCCTGGGTGCTCCCCGAGCATCGCTCCGGCGCGCGTCGCTGGGCCCAACCGCGGCCACGGAGCAGCTCCCAGGGCAGCGCGTGGGCACACGGGGGGGGCAAAACCTGTGGCCGCTGCAGCTGCAGGAGCTCCCCTGGGCTTGGGGGGACCCCAAAGGGATGGGGATCCCCAGGCTGTCCCAGGCCAACCCACCCCGGGTGTCCCCAAAAACCCAGGGGGTGGCATCCAGGGGCTAGCGGGACGCCACGGGTCCTACCTCTGCCTGCAGGGCGAGGGGACCCCCCGCTCGGGGTAGGGCGCGGGTAGGACACCGGGAGACACCTTCTTGGGGTTCCCAAAGGGAAAAGCCCAAAAAAGCCGTCCGGCGTCCCTCCCACGACGGTGCCGGCTGCTCCCCGCCTGCCTCGACGCCCTCCCCAGCCCGGGCGCGCGCTGTTTGCCTGCTATTTTTGGCAGCCTCCGAAGAGCTCCTCTCGGGCTATTAATAATGAGAGTGCGAAATTCGTTTGGCCTCTCCTATATAAGGAAAGGTGGAGGCTTAGAGGCAGCTAAATATACTGGCGCGTGCGGGAGCGAGCCGGGAGGCTTTGGCACCGAGTGTGGAAAAGGGATTGTTTGAACAATGGAAAGATGGACTCACTCGCAGGGCCCCACGCGGACGGAGGGGGAAGGATGGGGCAGAGGTAGCACCCGCAGAGCCCCCGATGCCCCCCAGGAGCCGCCTGGAGCAGGAGGAGCGGTGGGAGAGAGGGTGTAGAGCCAGCTCTGCGCTCCCCGAAACACCCAGAACTTACCCACCGGGCCAGAAGAGCCAGCGTGGGGTTTATTCCGAGTCCGGAGGGATGCGCTTGGTGCTGGGGAGCAGGGTGAGCTGCGGCAGGGATGCAGCCAGCGTGTCCGGGGTGTTTCTCCAGCTGAGCACCCCGCGAGCATCGCTCTCTCCCAGGGCACTGACCAAACTCCTGCCACAACCCCGTAGCCCGGGGTCATTCCGGGTACCAGCCGTGGCCCCAGCATCCCCGCAGCGCCCTGTGCTCGCAGCTGCTGCCCACTCCCCTCATCCCAGGGATGCTGCTTCACGGCCAGGACACCGCACCAGCCCCGCAGCCGCAGGGGAACCAGTGTGGGAGCTCCTGGCAGCACAGCCGGGGAGAACCTGGCTGGAAGAGGTAAAGCAGCAGCAGTTCAGGGAATCCCGGGGATGCTCCACATGGTCGGAGCAAGGACAGCGCAAGCAGAGGAGCGAGAATGTGTGCGGAGGAGAAAAAATAACCCTGTTCTCCCCAAGCTCCAGAAAGAGCCTTTTTCTGGTTTAACCCCTCCTGGCCCCAGGAGCTGCCGAGCTGGGGGGCTTGGGCTGGATTTACGGCTCTGCTGTTGTAGGGTTGGGTCTCCAGCAGCTGCAGCATCACAGCGCCAGCGGCTGCATCCATGCATCTCCTTCTCCAGGGAACCCCAGAGCTTCCCTGGGCTGCTGGACCACAAAAAACGCCGGCAGAGCTGGGCGTTGGGTCCTTGAACCACGCTCACCACGGCCTCGGTTTCTTCAGCTGCAAAACCCCTGCACCGAAACCATTTTCTCAGCGATTTCTTTCAAATAACGAGCCTGGGGTTGCTCTGAGGCTCCAGGAGGGGATGCAGCCTAGAGGGAGTGAGCAACCCTGGCTCTCTCTGCTGCCCTGAGGTTGGTGGAGGTCCCTTGCCCACGGCCACCACCTCCGTCCCTTGCCCCCCCCTTGGGTTTCCTCCTGCAAGGAGCCCACAAACGTTAAATGATGCTGAGCAGACAGCAAAGGGAGGTGGCTGGGAGTAGCCGGGACAGGGCAGCCCTTCGGAGAGCTGCTCGCGGGGACAGTGAAAAGGAAGAAATTGCTTTCTGTCCCCCAGCTCTGCTAAGAGCGTGAACACAAGGGAAGGGACCCAGCCGAGCACCAAGAGGGTCAGGCAGGAGCCTCCAGCTTCCCAGAGACAAGGGAGAGTAGGGACAGCCCTGCTCTGACACCACCCTGAGCTGCTGGATGCCTGGAGAGGGTTGGGGTGACTTTCCCTTGGAGGCAGATGCTGCCTGGGGGTTCCAGCAGGTTGGGCTTCTCTCGTCCTTTGGTGACATTGAGCAGCGTGAACGCCAAGGGCTCCAGCGCAACCCCTGGAGCACATGAGACGCTCGTGGACAGAAGGGCAGCTCTGAAGGGGAGTCTCCTCCTCCCTGCTTTGAAAAACGCATGTTCCATGGTGCTGCCAGGTCCCTTCTGGGCGCCGCGGTGCTCATGCACATGCCCCTACCAGCCACGGTGACGGCAGAGCAGCCACCTTCATCTCCTTCAGGGACTCCACTAATTAATAATCATTCCCCTGCTCCCTTAGGAGGAGCATTTAGCCAGGTGTGGGTGCAGCTCACGCCCCGACGCTGCTGCTATTTGGCTTTCCCTTGGAAACACCAGGGAAAGCCCTGGATGGGTCCAGGAGACTCCGTAGCCACTCACCAGGAGCCCAGAGGTCGGAGTCCTTGGGGGCTTAGGCTGAAAATCAATTTCCAGCAGTGGAATGTCATTAGAGCCGGGATAAAGCAGGGGCAGGTAAACAAAGCAGAGGTCAACGCACAAGCACAGGGGCCACAGTGCGAGGCTCGGTGCCTCCCGCTCCCTAGTGACCTTCCAGGGGCTACAAGAAAGTTGGGGAAGGACTATTCACACAGGCTTGTGGTGATAGGATGAGGGGCAATGGGGATAAACTGGAGAGGGGCAGGTTTAGACTGGACAGAAGGAGGAATTTCTTCACTAGGAGAGTGGTGAGGCTCTGGAACGTGTTTCCCGGGGAAGTTGTGGCTGCCCCATCCCTGGAGGGGTTCAAGTTCGGGTTGGATGGGGCTGTCTAGTGGGATGTCCCTGCCCAGGGCAGGAGGTTGGAACTGGATGATGTTTAAGGTCCCTGTCGAGCGAGGGGAGCGAGGGGGTCTGGTAATTCTTACACACGGGGCAGGAACCATCCCACGGCTGAAACCGGAGAAAGAAGCAAGCTGGGCAGCAGCGAAACATCTTCCCTGTTTAATTGCAAGAAACGTTTTGTTTTTAAAAAAATGACTTTTAGTCTTGATCCAGGTAACACCGCAGTCATCAAAAAGGATTAAAACAGGGTTTGAACAGGTTGGGCAGCTCCCACCACGCAGAGGGAAGATTTCAGAGCAAACTATTTTAAAACTAGAGCTCATTCACCTCAAACAACTCAAACAGCGCTTGAATGCGTTAAAGAAAACAAAATCGAGTGAAGCCAAGAAATCTAACTGATTTCCACACCCGTAACCTCTAGCCAGTGTCTCTAATTGTGAAATCGTAATGCATAGCAATGCAGAAACCTTCCCAGCAAGGTCAGTCCCGCTCGCGGGGAGCAGGTACCGAACCAGCAGCGACATCAGTGACACCGCAGGGAGGAGAGGGGTGAGGATGCTTTTGCTCTGTGCACCCCACCTTGGGAGAGGTCTGGGGTCACTGTGCGCTGAAGTAGACGGCCCATAGCTCAGGGAATTCCCACACCCAGCCAAAACTCACTGCTGTCAGCCCAGGAGGGTCCCCTCGCGCTCCCACAGAGCCGGTGGGGGGGAAATGCTGCGTGTCCCCACGCCCCGCGCGGGCTCAGCGGCACCGAGGATTAACCTGCAGAGCTGCACGGCCGGGGAATACTAATGGGAGCCAAGAAGTGTAATGGGAGCTCGCGCTGTGCTGTCACAAACCTGCACTCGGCGATGATGGATGAGAAATGGGAGAGGAATCCGTCCCCCAGCCCCTGTTCCGGAGGGAATCCAGCCCAAGCTGCCACCACCCACACCAAAAGCTAAGGACAAAGAAAAGAACTCTGCTCAAAGTGTCGGTGGAAACGGCTGGGCAGATTTTAATTCTTCCCCCTTCCGCACCAAGAAGCTGCTGGAAAGCACGCTCTGCGTCTCCTGCAAGGAGAACTGATCCCTGCAGCTGCACCATCACAACCAGCCCCGATCCTGGGGCTCAGGAATCGCAAGACCCAGCATGACAAAAGTCCAAGAGCAAAGAGCGCTTTCCAGGACGGTCCCAGTCCTACCCTGTCAACCCCTGCAGCTTTCAAAGCTTGTTTTCTCGCAGACTGTTCACTCACATCTCAACAAAGGGAAGCACATCGGAGGGTGGCGTCACGCAAGAGTTAAGTGTCCAGCGTTCATACAGCTCGCAGAACATGGGAGGGTCTGTGTCAGCCACCCCCGTGTGTGGTCCCAGGGAGGCTTGTGGGGAAGGAGCCGTTGGGAGTGCGGGTGCAGGAGCAGCCCAGGAATCACAGAATAGTTTGGGTTGCAAGCGACCTTAAAGCCCATCCAGTTCCACCCCTGCCCTGGGCAGGGACACCTCCCACTGGATCAGGGGCTCCCAGCCCCATCCAACCTGGCCTTGAACCCCTCCAGGGATGGAGCAGCCACCCCTACTCTGGGCAGCCTGGGACGGAGCCTCCCCCCACCTCACAGGAAAACATTTCTGCCCAAGATTTCATCTCAATCTCTCTTCTTTCAGCTCAAAACCATCCCCGCTCATCCTCTCGCTGCCCTCCAGAGCCAGGAGGGCAGGATGCTGATGCCCTGGCACTCCAGAGAGCATTCGGCTCCAGCGCTGGGGCCGGAGGGAGACAGCTGATTGCCCAGAGGAATAAACTCAGCAGCAGTCATGACTACATTCAGCGAGGGAACATTCCCTCACATTCAATAGTGTTTAATCTTCATCTAGCTCAAACACAAATCAGTAGTGCAGCAATATAAATACAACTGAGGAAGTTAAAGCCTTTTTGGCTTTCATAGCTCAAAAAAAAAAAAAAAAAAAAAAGCCAACGAAACAAGTTTCCAGTTTTTAAATTAAACACAAAGAAAGGCAATGAACTGCCTACCCAGCCACGGCGGAGCAGTGGCGTCCTTCATGCCAGCGAGAGGCTGGTTTCTGCCCGAGGACAGGGTCACAATTCTGGAAAGCAGCACAGGGCGAGACAGGAGGGGGCACGAGACAGGAGCACCACGCGCCTGCCTGCCCTCGGGTCCCCAGTTCCCTTTTCCATCGACTAAAGGACACACGGCGTGTACTCCGCACGGCGTTAGGAGCATGCGGGGCGCTTCAGCCGTAACACGAGGGCACTGCCAGCCAGAGGGAGCAGGCAGCTGCTGGGAACTGAAGATCTCAAGCCCCGTTTGCCTGTGTTGTGCAAATTTTAAGGGGAAAACAAACCCCCAACCCCACAGTATATGGCATTTTGTAACTGAGATATGGTTAATGTCCAGACTCGCGGACGGCTTGGCGACCAGCAGAAGGTGCTGGGGCCACTGAACATCTCACAGCTTTGGAATTAAGAAACACAGGTAGCAAAGGTGGGTGTCCCTGCTGGCTCTATACCCAGCGGGAACTTGCTGCAGGAGAGGGTCTCAGCCCAGCCAATTATGCCAATTACCACAGCCAGGTCAGCTTTTCCACCGTGTCATCAAAACTCCCAGGGAGAAAAGCCTGACAATAATTTGGAAGGGCCATAAAATCCTCTGGTACCCGCAGCGGATGGAGTGTGACCATAGTGTTTAGATTGCCCCTCCTCTACACTCCAAAAGCAGCCAAGTGCATGTGGAAGGACAACTCAAAAATAGTGCTTAAACCATGACAAAAGGTGGGAATAAAGGAGAAGAAAGCAGTTTGCAGCAGTAGCTCGTGGCAGGCTACTGGAGCCTGAAGGGAGCTCAGAGCACAGCCTCGACCCTCCTTCTCCACAGAGCTTCCAAGGCGAGTGAGCTGCAAGTTCAAGGGTGGTTCCTCCACTGCAGTCTGAGATGGGCTAGGAAGGTTCTGACATTCACAGTTGCTCCGAGTGGTTCTGTCCTGCCGCTCTCCACATGCCAGCTCTGTCTCTTCTGACGCTTCGCCTGGGGTTCACAGTTGCCTTCTCCTCCCTTTGATTTCCCTTGAAGTACAAATTCAAGTACAACCAGTTTTAACTGAATGCAAAGAAACCCACAAAACCAAAGTTATTTTCTGTGAAACAAGTTAGCAGCTTTGTCCTAATCAAACTGGCCTCCAAAGGCCTTCGTAGGGTAGGGGTGGGACTGGCTTCTCCCACCAAGCTCCAGCAAAAAGGGAGCTATAGAATTTCCTCCCTCTGATTCTTGGGTTTGAGCGTCACTTGTCCGTTGCGCAAGGAGCCATTCTGGCTACGGAGCAGTTTCCCTTTTTCACGGTCAGGCCACGTGAAGATGGCTTCATCGCTGTCCAGTTCAGACTCCGAGTGCATCAGGCTGGTGTTGAGGACCTGCACTTTCTGTCTGCCACCTTCAAAGGAGAGAGATTCCCAGGTTAAAAACATGTCTAATACCAGTCGAACACCTCACCTTACCCCATTCCCTCTCTAAGTCTCTTTTTCCTATCATGCCAAAGCCTAATCAGGCTTCCCTGTGCCTCTCGCTTCTTCAAATGCCAAAGCCAAAGGGATCCGGTTCCAAATGCTCCGGCACGTCAGAGTTCACACAGACACTTCAAGATGTTGCACAAAGCACGATGAACAGGTAGGAAAGCAAATCACATTGCCAGGAGGAGCTGTGAGGCTACGTGGGAGCTTTGTCTCCCTGACCTTGCTTGGAAAGCAATCTGAGCACTAACGGCTGCGAGGCAGGTGTGCAAGGGATCGCTGTGCTCTTGCTACCCTCCTTACTCTCATCTCTGCTTCTCTGGCCTTTAAGGGAAGGGAGATAAATTAACGGGCTGCGTTCAGATTAATGCACAAGGGCAGGAGACATTCACTGATATTGTCAGCGCAGGAAATATTGAAATCTAGCTTTTCCTTTATGGAGAAATGCAACATTTCCTCTGTTAGCAGAATGCTCCCTGGACATACCTAGCGGGGAAAAAGCCGTTAGTCAGCAGCCAGGCTCAGGAGGAGCGAGATGAGGGCAGTTACCAGAAAGCAAACGGTTGAGGCACATTTGCTACAGCCTGCAGAACAATGAGCCCTTTATTTAACACGGGGTTGCTCTGCGTGAGGCGACAGATGGCTGGATTAGAGCAGAGTTGGGTGCTGAGGGAAGAAAACCACCCTCTTTTTTTTCCAAGGGTATCCATATCCGTTGGGATGGCCATGTTCTCAGAGGAATTGTCTGATCAGCTCTCTTGTTGCAATGCCCTCCAATGCTGTCATTAAGCAGTGTTCACTTTGCTGGATCATTCAATGGGGTAATACCAGGAGGAGCCATTGTTTTCCACTAGCAAACAAGGATCAGAGACTATTTTCCATAGAGTTAAAATAACCACTCCTCTAACCAAAACCAGGACTCAAACTCTTATTTGAAACATCTATTTCAGCAGCTCTCCAGCATACAGTGTTCAGGTATCAGATACAACCACAGCAAAACTCCTCCAGCCTGAAATAACTCAATGATCTTTGGAAAGCACTTGACAATCACTCTTGAGGACAGTAATGCAGACAAGAAAATGCTGGCTAAGGACACTGAAGACAAACAAGGACCTTTCTGGAATGGGCCAGAGGGCCCATAGCCACACGGAGTGCTGAGCACTTCATAGGTCTCTCCCCTAAGATAGGTATCTGCTCCCTAGAAAAATTAGAGGATGAGCTAAAAGGTAAAACTTTCAGAGCTTTCTGCTCACAAGGACAAGGAGGAATAAATTTATGAACAAGTCCTTTGGGGTGGGAGAATCAGGAGACGGAGCTAAACGTGACTCTTGAACATCGCTCTCTTAGGGCCGTCAGTATTTCCAGGTTTCCTGGAACCCTTTGCTCACCAGAGCCAAAGTCAATCAGTTCACTGAAATTCATGCTTTGCTGTAGAGCAAGGCCAAGGAATTGCATGTTGGCAAAAAGCAAACTACCAGAATGGAATGGAAAGCTTTAAAGCAAGAGAAGTTAAAGTCAAGACCCACTTCTGGGCTTCCTGGATCAGGCCCTCTCCGCTCAGCTGTCATGCATACACTTAACTGCTTCCGTGATAGGAAGTGGAGACATCAGGACCAGGCCAGCTTCAGCCCCAATTTCTATACCAAAGAGTTCGATAACTTGACTGAACAACCTGCCTACAGATCTGCAATAAGCTCTTAGATCTTCCAAGACTTGTCTGCCGGTGCCTGACAGTTTGTTTCACTCTGGGAATTTACGTCCACTAAGGAAGAGCATTCTTAGGCAGCGTTCTGGAAACGCTGAGCTCTTCCCTCTTGTTTTTACCTGCTTTGGGATTTGGTTTTAACTCCAGGCTTTCTTGATCTGTCGCATCCAAAATCTTGTATTTGCTTTTTCTTTTGGATTTTCCTTTTTGTCTAAAGGGGAAGAAAAGGAATTAAGAGGCAGGCTAGTTCTACAAAAGCCCAAAGTAAAAACAACCCTGATCTTCAAAGCCGGATTACTGGCTTATTTCAGATTATGTTCATACCACAAAGCAAAACATCTAAAACATTGCTTTAGTTTCAAATTTACAGGCTAATTCAAATCTTGCTTAACAGAACCCAGAGTTCTAGGGCTTCAACGTCTCCCTTGAAACACTGAGTGACAAAACCAAACATCCCAGGGCTAAGCAGGTGTCCTGCTGGGACGATGGGTTCGAATCTTTCACCTCCTAACGCAGCTACTGGCTCTGAAGCACCGATACGGAGGGTTTATGGCCTCAGTCTCACCTCTTGCAACAGCAGATCACCATCCAGGACAGGATTCCCAAGGCAACCACAATGACGAACGACGCAATGATCACATACAGCACACTCCACTCTGAAAGCAAAACACCCCAGAGATAAAGATGTTTTGGCACCTCATACAGCTGACAGCGTGCGCTTTAGAAGACTATTCGTGGGGAAGAAAGAGAGGTCTGGACCTTGGCAGAACTAAAGGATGCTGGCATCCATCACTGACAGCACCACTAACTCGCCTACGGAAGCCAGAGGCTTGAGATCCAGTGTGCGGCATCGCTGCACAAGGGCATTTTGCAACGCGTGTTGATTTGATTCTATAAGTCTACGATTCTAAAATTTGCTTTCTGGAGATAGGAAGATCTCGGCAGGGGCAAGGCAGCAAAGAGGTACGATCGATACATTAAGAACAGATCAACTTGTTGTGAGTGCTCCTTGAGGAGTCGCTTCCCTGTTGGAGATCACTGACCTGGGAGGTACATGTAGAGAGACCAGGACGGGGACTGCTCCTTGCGCGAGCATCATGTCAGGGACGCGGGGACAAAGTATGTACCTGTCACTCTGCCTGTCCTGTGTTTCAGACGGTTTGCTTTCCCAAGATAACTAAACAGTTCAGTAACAACAAAAGAGTTTATAACACTCCCGGGAAGGTCGCACGTACCACAGTTGCTTTCGCCATCCCCCATCTGCACCCTGATGAAGTTCTCCATCCAGAAAGGGTCACAGACGCAACGCTTGGTGAAGGAGTCGCAGCGTCCATGCTCAGAGCAGTTCAGCTGACACGCTAGGGACCAAAACCAGCAAGATGAACTAAATGATTCGCACGAGAGGCAAAGATGGGACAGTACAGTTCGATACAGCCAAACCCCACAGGCTCAGACTTGAATCCGGTCACTCTGTGGTTCACCCACAGCTTGGCCACAAACTCGAGCAGTAAGAAGAGCAAACATAAGCGCACATACACCTCATGCCAAACTAAAAAGTCCCACTGCATCTACAACGTAACATACATCAGCTAAGAAAATTTTGCCTAAAAAATCATTATTTTGATACAAAAGTTATGGAATTTGCATACTGTTAATTAAATATTTTTAACTAAGGGTTTGGCTTTCAAACTCAAACCCAGCCTGTGAGACAGGAAACAAACAGGTCTATGGAAGTGGCCAAAGAGAAGTAAAGAATGGCTTTTGAAGGCCACAAAATCGCAAAAATCAAGAAGCCATGAACGTAATTACCTAAATTCCAGTCTAAAATATCCAACTGATCAGCAAATGATCCTCATAGGATGGAGCTCATAAAAAGAAACACAGTGCTAATGTAAAGCTGTAAAGAAATGATAGAAGGGAAACATTTCCTTCAGACTGATGCATGTGCTGCAGAGGAAATGAGATTGTTCACAGCTACCGAGCTCTGCAGCTTCATTGTTTTCAGTACGATGACAATCATTTTGTTGGCTGCATTCCATTAATGCCATATTTCAGTTCCATAAGTATCAATCTGCTTTTGATTTTGTGAGTTCTTATCTTCCCAGCAACATTACAAGTAACCATCTATATGAAGTTGAACAGTGAACAGAGAGAATCAGTTCATAAATAACTGATTACTGCGCAGTCTAACAAACTTATTTTTCTTTTTGCTGACACACAAATGCTGTGGGAATGAGCGTGTGTGTGTGTACACGCAGGTGTTTTTAGCACACACAAAGGTCCGTATTCTTGCAGGCATCTGAGAAGAAGGGAAAGGCGTTAGCTGGTACCGCAGTGACTCTTACTTACTGACTGTGTTAATTTCTAATGCTCGGAAGATGAGGAAGTCTGACTGTTGCTTTCGTAGTTCGTTTTTTAGCGTCCAGGCCACCTCTCGTCCTTTGAATATCTGATGAGGAGGCTGGTTCTGTACAAAAAACACCATCTTCGTGCTGGAAGTCAGACAAAAATCATTATCTGCTGTTCCCCAAACACCAGGTAGAGACCTATTCTCACTTATTCAGAATCCCAAATCTATTTGAAGATCAGACTTCTGGCTCCATCTTGAAAGCAATACTGGTAGACCTGGTTGTCCATACAGCAGACAACACTTTAGGACGTCTGATCCATCCCTATTTTCAAAGCTAGGGCTGGACTGTTCTTGAGTTTGCTAATCAAGGACATCTTTGCACGTTCATGCCAAGCATGCAAATCCCCAGACTTCAAGGTCCCACCATTCTCACTATCTCCTCCCTCCCTCCCTGTGGGATGCTTAGACCTTAATCCACATGGGGGGTCACATAACCGCTGAGCACAGAGCTCCAGCATCAGAGAAGACAGTGAAAGTTTACAGTCTTAGTTTGAATGTGCAAAGTGTTTTAATCAGAATAAAGCACAGGTACCGCATCTGCATTTTGATTGCACTAACTCTATGACAGAAGAACTTGCTCCCCGAGGCTTGCCAGCCGTGCAGAGCCCTGTGTCTCCTGATTCACAAAAGGATGTTTCAGATCGATTATTACCAGTGAGCCTATGAGTCAACAGGATATTAGTGAAGCCCTCAGAGTACATGGGAAAAAGGCAGCAACTGGGTGAAAAAGATCTTTCTTAAACAGTACAAAGCACTTCAATAACTGAGGCAAAAGCACGATCCTAAAGCCATCTGTCAGAAAATAATCTCTGCCCTTTTATAAGGTTTCCCACTCTTTTCTCTACTTAATAAAAAGATTAATTACAAGAATCCCTGACTTGCCTTACTCTATGAATGACGGTGGCAACAGGCCTGGGCATGGCAGAGACAGAAAGGTAATATTACAGCAGAAAGTGCTGGCTCTTCTCTTCTGAGCTCTTTAGATTTGCACGGACAATGAATCCTGATTTTACTGCTACAGCAGGCAACGTGGACACAACGGAATCGATATATGACTGAACTCAGGAAAGCCTGAAGTACAGCTGCAGATTTATTGCTGACTTGCTGCATGACTTGAAGCTCATCCCTTAAATCTTCTTCAGCGCTTTATCTACCTTAAAACTACTCCACTTTTAGTCAAAACTAAGCGCAGTATTGCGCTTCTTCCCACTGCTCTGCCCTTGATAAGCTTGCTGCCACCCCGCTCACACGCACGTTCAGACATCCTCACACACACCGATGGCACAAGGGATGGATGTCAGCACAGAGATCTGTGCGGCTGTTGCTGTGACAACGCTACAGCAGCAGGCGCTGAAGTTTCCTGCGGAATAAAGGATTTCCCTTTGTGCAGAGGTAGAAAGATGACTCCATCAGGTACTTTCATGCCAAAGCAGCGTGGCCAGGATCCAGCTGGGCTGAACCGTCCTTTGTAGGACTTGCTGGTCGCTGCACTCGGAGCTGAGTAACACTGTCTCCGTGGGTAACAACCACCCTGGCCTGCAGCCCTGCCTATCAGCAAGCTTCCACTGGTTTAGAACAAAAATTACAGCGGTTTTCAACATTTTATTCTACATTAATTGAAGCCGATGAGGTTTTCCATTAGCATTGCTGCCTGCACAACGCTGGCAGACGGGGCTACTTGTAAGGGGGCTGCTGCACCCCCCCCACCTCTGCTCTGGCGGCAGCGATTCATCAAACTACTCCTCTACCTAGCCCCAGTATTTGGCCAGTTATAAGTCACAGCTTTACACCACCTTCACAATTTTCAAACCCAAACCAGATTAGTTCTTATTTTACAGATTTTGGGGGCAAAGATGTTATCAGACCCCACAAACAGCTTTTGAGGACACCTAAGACTAGTTTGGCTACACATCTTCTCTACCCCAGCAAGCAGGAATATCAATTTTAAGCAACACCTCCACATATTCTGACTGTTCCATCTGCTTCCCAAGAGAAAACACCCCTCGGTTTGGTTTACTATACCCTAAAGCAACTCTCCTCCAGGAACACTGACAGATGAACTTTACCTTTGTTCTGTGTACGGCTGGATCTTCTGGACAGTGATGTCCGAGTCGAGGACCCCCAGCAGGACACCGATTTGGCGGATGAACATGCCCTTCTGCCTCTCCGTCAGCTGGCTGACGTTGACATCCAGAATGATCTCCACAAGGTTATTTTTCCTAGGATCTAGTGAGAATGCAGACGAGATAAGAGATCTTTACAACTTCTGTTGAACAGTCTGAGTACACATCGGGTTTCCATTAGCTTTCCAGAATGTTTCTGCTTTGAACAAAAAATTCTGGAATCTCAGCATAGGAAGGGACACGAGCCTATGAGTTTCACAGGTAGCAGCAAGCAGTAAGAGTCAGCCTCCAAGAACACATGAAAATAGACTTTCCCCAAAAATTTTTGAGCTTTTATAGTTCTGAGCTGGACTAGAACACACATTTTCATCTCAGTATTCTACATCTAGAGGGCTTGTAGACAAACATGGTACAACACAAACCCCTGACTCACCAGGTTTGACTTCCACTGTGGACCTTTCCACATCACTCTCCCCTTTGGCATCTGTTACTCTGAGGTGGAATGTGTAGGTCCCTTCTACCAGATTGGACAGGAGAAGGACAGGATGATGGTCTGAATTATTTAAGACTTCCTGGAAGGCAAAGCAAAATAAATATCAGGAAACAAAGGATTGAGCTAGCAGGATGCATCATCTTGAGGTCAGCACTAGAATGCAGCAGATGCAACAATCGGCTTTACATTTTCCTCAGGAGCTGCCACTGAGAGGCAGCACTGACTTTGGAGGTGCTGCAGACTGCTGTTTAAAACAGAAACCTCACCCCTGCGGCAGGGCTCCCCTCATCCCGGGTCCACAAGTAGCTGACAATTCCCTTATCGTCAGAGGACTTGGATCCATCCAGCTCAGCTGTGTTTGTGGGCAAGGTGATGACAACACTACCAGCAATCTTTGCGACCGGCGGCTTGTTTATTTCTAAGCAAACAGAAAGAAAACAGTTGGAGAAAAATGCGGTTACACCCAAATTAAAACTACTGCATTAGATCTCCAGCATAAACCAGAAATCCCTGTCTAACGCCGGGGGAGAAGAAAGGAAATTATGTACTGCAGAGTTCAGCTGAAGATACTGTTCCTCCAGAGAAAGGTGGACCCTGGACTTAGAGAAGGCCATTTCAGCACTCTCCACATCATTTTTCACCTATTTCTTTCTCTTAGTGTGCCTCTACAAAGAGGTTTTGCTAAACTGCTCAGAGATAACAGCAGGTCAGCACACGTTGGACGTACCTTCTTTGACGATGACGTTGACTGAGCTTTGGCTCTGCAAGTTCCTCTCATCCTTAACGGTCAGAGTGAACTCGTATGTCCCAACCTGAAGGCCTGTTACTGTGGCAATGCTGCTGTTGGCATTCTCCAGCTTGACACCATCTGGGCCCCTAACCACAGCACAACAGGATCCGTTTAAATGCACAGACCATGGAAGTGAACCTCACACCAAACAGGAGGTTCATGCTCAAGCAGAGTTTATCATAGGGAAGCAAACAGACAGTTGCCTAAGTTATCAAAGAGTAAGCGCAGCATTCAGAATAAAAAACAATTTCTGGTGTTTTAGTGTTTTGGATGTTTTTAAACCAGGTGAACGCAGATATCAGCATTTAAGTAGGTTTAGAAAAGTGGTACTTCCAGCAAAATTGGCTTGTGAAGTGCACAATTAACCATATTTTTAAAGAAAAGGTATAGGCCAAGAATAGTTTGTTCACTGACAAGAGCTTTGCACAGACTTTGCATTGGCAAATGGCAAAAGCTACTGCAAGCTGGCTTTTTCCTGAGTTTCCTAGAGAACTTCAGGGAATTTGGAGCCTGAATGGAAGTGTGACAATGAGAAGAGAATGCTGCCTCATTCAAACCTACTGCAAAAGGATCAAGCCAGAAGGCCCTGATGTTGTTTGATTGTGAGTCAGCCTCTTCATACGGCCAAGAGCACATTGCACTGCTGTGAAGTGAACGTGACTGGTCTCCTTTACACTCCACAGCCACGCTGAGAATGGGAATCAGGCCAAGAGGTGAAGGCAAAGGTATTTCTAATGCTCAAACAATACTTCATTGCTCTCCAATTAAACGTAAGCCCCTGTCTTATTCCACTGGTAAAGCTTCTCAGGCCTGATGTGACCTGGTTTGAACACAAGAGGAGTGTGTGGTGGGGTGTCTTGTTTTAAATGAAGGGCTTAGATACTTGCACAAGAACAGTCTGGAAGACACACACACCGTGTTTTTTCCCAGAGAAAGGAGACGATCTTCTGGTCATCTGAGCTCTTGCTGCCATCTAGAGTGGTGCTGTCCACAGGAAGAGTTAATTCTTTATCCGGACCAGCATCCGCCTTTGGGGGCTTATTGTTCTCTGAAAAAGGGTGGCAATATTTTTCATACACACCATAAAAGGCGGAACTCAAACTCCAGCATTGAGAACTTCCTCTGTGATCCCTGGTATATTTCTCGCCTGTTATCTCAACTTTGTGCTCAAAGAAACGAGGTTAAAAGCAATTAAGAGTTCAGATGAGCATTTCGCTCACACATATGCAATAAAATAAGAATAAAATCTAGGAGTTCTGATTTTTGCTCTCATTCTCTGAGCATTACTCCACTTTTCCTGCTCTTGTCCCAGAACCAAGCACTGTAGACACAGACGGTTGCTTGGAAATACAATCCTGTTATTACACCAATAAAATAAGAGAACAGCCCAGAAAGGCAATATTCCTAGAAACTTACACTTTTTTTTCGGCTTATCGGTAATATACCCATCCAGAATGGTCCAAAATTAGCACAGCTTTTCTGAACGCAGCATGAAACTACAATAAGACCTAGAGTGCATTGAAAGATTGACGCTTGCCTCTAACCCCTGGAATGGAAGTGGCAAAAGCAGCTGAAGGCAGCTTACCCGGCTGGACTATCACAGTGACCTCTGCCGTGGACTGGTGCCCAGCGGAATCCGTCACGATGAGCTGGTAAGTGTAATCACCTTCTTGCATCGCAGAGAGCTGCAAGACTGGTGTCCTCACCCCCTTGGAGAAAACATATTCATACATTAAAAAGGATCCTTACACAGGCAATAAAAGGCCAGAAGACTCTGCTTCTAAAACAACCATTATCAGCAGGTTCTGGGGGCTTGTTTCTAACTCCTGCTATGTGGCCAGAACCCTGTGTTGCTTTAGCATGCAAGGCTCTTACAGATATATTTATACACAGTTACAAGGGCACTTTTGTGGAACACAACAAGCAAAACACCATATAGACGTTCAGATCTTTTGAGATTTAATAGTTAGCAACTCAAGCAAAACCTCTGGGGGGCCCTGTGCAAATCATACACCTCACAAACCTGATTCATGGACTTTCTTACTCCATAAATTTGAAATAGCAATAATCTTGAAACATGATGACATGGAAACAATTTCCATCTTTCACTGTTTAGGACTGAGGAATGTCTGGCTTGTAGCAGTTAAATGCAGACTCCAAGGTTCAGCTCAAAGGATTTGGCTGAGGAAATGCGTGATCTGGCACAACTGGTTACCCTGTACTTCTAAATGCCACCCTGACTGCCAGTTAGCAAAAGATGATACAGTCTGGCTCCCCACCCGCTGACAGCACTTAAGTCATCCCTATTATTCCCTTATAGATTCTGCTATCACTGGTGTTCTGAGAAGTCAGCAACTGGACAGAAAAATAACAGCCTTTTCTAGCAGCTACATTGGTTAAAGCGAGACACATGGGTTCTACCAAGTTCTGCCGAGACCTGCCATATGGGACATCAGAATCCAAAACCATCAAGTTCCCATTTCTCTTAATCCTCCATTCTGGAGCAGTATTTTAAACTGCATTGCTCACAGAAAGAAACGGGACGCCACTGAAAACCTGGGGCTAGATTGGAGAACCTCCTCAGCCACTCGGCCAACACGACCTTCAAGTGGATTTAGTTTTGAGTATCCATTTCATCATCGCATTTGCAGATGTAGGATTATCAGCCATTGCTAAGAGTCACTTGAAAATGGTTTGATTATAGAAAAAAGAGCTAAGTGGTGAGAAATCTGGAGCAAGGACAGGAGACCTGCACTGACCTGCATTTCCATCACCTTCCCTTTGCTGTTAGGGCTAAGTAGCCACTCATAGCTGACAATGCTGTGGTCATCGGTGCTCTGGTTCCCGTAGAGGGTGATGGAGTTCTGAGGCAGGGTGATCACTTGGTTTGGGCCCGCGTTTGCCACCGGCGGATAATCCACCGCTTTGTTCACAGTCAGGTTTGCAGTGGTGGAGTTGCTGGCACCATCTGAGTCCATGACTGTTAGACTGAAGAGGGGAAGAAAAAAGGGAAAGTAGTGAAGAGCTGTCATTATCGGAGATGAATAAATGGCTGGAGTTAACTGAAATTCAAAGGAAGAGTTAGAAACTTAAGACACTTTCAAAGGCATGATAGTGATTTTTTTTTTTACAGGAGTGAAAAAAACCCTATAGTTTGAGGCAACTGTGCTTTTTCTGAACAGTAACTTCCCCCAAATGTCCAATTATCAGCCCTAAAGCAATGCAAGAAATTCAAGTCACATCTATCTCTAGTGTGTAATCTATCAACTAGTTCCAAAATAAAACTGGGCAGTGAAAGACCATCAGCTTTCACACACAGAGCTGTGATGAACACAGCAACCTATAGGTGCCCAGAACACAGCCCGTCTCCTCAGGCAGCCAAGGACCACAAAACAGAATAGTTCTTTTGCTAAACTGAGATCTGAACATCACTCTGATCAGTTCGTTTACAAACTGGTTAAGAGACAACCAATGTTCAGTTACAGGCAATCAAGTTTGTTTTATTTTAAATAGCTCTGCACAGGCATCATACCAAAATGCAGACCAAAGGAAAAACACAGCACAAACACTGAAGAGAAATCAGCTGCTATCTATTACTCAGGTAAGTGCAGAAAACCCATCAGGCCTCATTCAGTTATCTGGGATAAACACATTGCATTTAAAAACTGCATTTGAGGACTGCATTTCTTTCTAAGCCTTTACCTAAACAGTTTAGATTTGACATTTCAAGAGACGTGTTATAGTGCTGGCAGACCATACGTTCCTTCTGCCATCCTCTTAAACCGGCACTACAACTTAAGAATAAAAAGTAGATGGATAGCTTATCTCTTCTGAAGTAAAAAGTTATGGAACTACCTGAAAGTGCAGGAGCAGAGAGAGAGAGAGTACATCACAAAATAGAATTCTCTCCTTGTTTGGTGGTAGTTTTGTTTTAAACAGGACAAACTCCTCAAGAAACTTGTACATTTTACTCTTACAGGATGAGAACTGATCAACTCTTCGAGGTGTAACCTACCTGAACGTGTAATTCCCGGGTACCAGGTTGGTCAGTGTCAGGATGGCAGTATCGCTAGAAACCTTCTCCTCCCGCAAAGGACCCTTCAATTCTTCCCAGTGATAGCTGACAATTCTATCATCATCAGTGCTTTCTGTTTCCATTATGGAAGAAAATGCACATACAAGGAGTTGGAAAAGGCTGCTTCACAAACCCCAGATGTTCAGTCCCCTTCTTCAGTACCAGGCTTAATGGGCAAAGGCAGTTTTGGTCCAAGCCCAGAGGTCTCTTACGCTCAGATACCCAAACTGTGTGCTCTCCTTTCCCCTCTTTCATGGGTTCAGACACCCCCAAAACCCAGGTTTGCAAGTGTGCTGGGGGAAGACAAGAAACCCCAAACAAAACGCTAACAAAATAATACCAGTTGGGGGTAAAACAACCTGAACGTATGAGAAGAAATTCCTAGAAGTGTGGGTCAGGCCCAGCAAAGGTGGGGTGTTGCATAACTCATATATTCGAAGCTTAATGCAAGAGGCCATTTTGACTGTCAGTAAAGGTTTTCTGTATGCTAAGCAGCAGCCTCTAAAGCTTTTCCTTTTTTAGGAGATCGGCTCAGGCCAGTGCCTTTCGAAAGGAAACACAGAGAGATGCCGTCATGTGCGTATTACCCTCTCCTGGCAAGAGAGGCTGATTCTTTTCACTGTAGTGTAGGTTTCAGTGCCACAGTCAGTTCTTCAAGGAGCCAGCTCTGGGCTGGCCCTTCAGATAAACACACAGAAACCAGGCCTGCTAGAGCAGCGCGTTGAAACCAGCAGGTACTCACGGCTGCCATCAATAACAGTTGAAATGGTTGGCAGTGAAATCTCCTGGAACGGCGGGGACACGATGGCAACAGGAGGCTGATTCACCCGAGGCTCTGCAACAACAACCGAGCTGTTACAATGACATCTACAGGCAGATCACGACGCAAAGCGCCAGCCAAGGGACTCTGCAAAACTACTCTGCCTTTACGGGGGTGCACGCAGAATACATGGGGGGCTCATCCTCTTCCCCCTCCTCGCTCGGTTCTACGTTCATTGAGTTCAGGAGAGGAATCTGACGTGTGGAATTGCTGTTCCACACAGCCCCGAGCGATCACCGATTAGATCGACTGCAGAGAACTGCACGATCACCAACAGCGCTTCGTGATTTCAGCAAGTTATATGCCAACGCAGGGGAACAGTGCTAACAAAAGGGATTTAAAGAAGCATGGAGGGGAACTGCCACACAAGTGCTTTGGGAACGGCTGCATTGCATCGGTTCTCCCATACTACGTCAAGCAATCAAGCCCAGCCCATTTTAACAGAGCAGCACCTAGAGCCTCTTGTCAAAGTTTTGCTGCTGCTCTGAAAAACGAATGATTTTGATGGATGCTGCCATCTGCAGATTCGCTGCTTATAAAGAAATGATGAGCAACAGCATCCACAAGGCCAGCCACACGCATTTGCTAATTTAGCAAGTGCCAGAGCACTTGTCTGCCCACAACAGTTGTAGAAAAAGTGTTGCTGAAGCGTGCAAAATAAAGGGTTTTTTTTTGCATAAAAGGAGATGCAGAATTTGTGGTTCCCCTTTGCACAGGCCATCTAGAGCAAGACCTAGTGAAACAGCAGAGCTACCACGCCAGCTCATCCTCAAACCATGTCCTACAGTAAGGAATGAGATTCGACTCGACCTACCCGTGCTTGGAATGATATTCTTTACTTGGCAGGGAAGGAAAGAACCTCCAGAGGAGCTTCAAAGCTCTGGCTTCTCTTCCTTTCTTTCCCCTGCTGCTCTAAGCTTTTTACCCAGTTATAGCTAGTTTTTATTGAAGCAATAGCAGTACAGCAGAAAAAGCAATAGTTTCACACCTCAGGAAATGACTGAATACACGTGCCTATATACTGAGTTCAGAGCACAACAAATCCTCACTGCATTAAACCAGGGTCCAGTCAAATAAACAAAACACCAGGATCAGAGACAGACGAAGTGAAGAAAAGGTGCAATTCCACCAACTCACTTGGATTCACAGTAACATTCACGTAACCTTCTCCGTGTGCGTTTTCCCCATCAACGACGACTTTGAATTCATACAGACCGACAGTGAGCTGGAAGCGAATACAAAAGATGTTTTACCTACCAGGAGCTATTAGAAGGTCAAGTTACCACGCTTGGGCTCAACAGCACATCAGCACCACAAAACACAGGCATTTATGCCCTGTGCATACACGGCACAGGACGGTTTCCAACCAAAATTGTATTACGTATCTTTTAGTTTACAATGGCTATGCAGAAACTAAATACTCATATTTCTTTCTACCACAGGTGCCACAGGATTGTCAGTCAAGCTTTAATTTCTAGCAACAACAGGCAAACAGAAGAGAGATAACAGATTAATCCAGGTTGTCTGGCCACAGGACTCTGTACCAGCAGATTGCATTTAAGATGAGAAAGGCTGTATTGTAAAAGAAGAAAACGTTTTCTTGTGTGTTTTTACAAAGGGAAGTATTTCTTCTCTTCCCTCAGGGTGACAGGAGTCAGGCAGTCAAATCTGAATCATTCATGTTGAAGCAAGATGAGAGGGTGAAGGACAAGGTGCTGGACAACAATCATGGTATCCAAAAGGCTGAAACCCTGACAGAGACAGGGCCGTTCCTCTCCAAGGGCTTTTCTCTGCATGATATCGTGACTAAAGCCTGTAGATTTTTTCCGAGTGCAGCAGAATCCAAGATGCTCAAAGGAGCATCTCAGACATACAGTACTGTATATTCATACAATATTTAAAGCCATTCCCTGGTTAAGAATCCACCCTCAAGTGCTGAAACCAGCAACCCTTTCACTATGAGAGCTTGTGTAAGAGCAGCAGCCAGGGGCACACTACAAGGCACTCCACAGCTCTCATTAATGGGAACAGCAAGGCCCTTTTGCAGTGGGCAAGCACAGGGCTTCAGACCCAAACAGACCACCGTGCTGTTTCAGTGGCAGAAACACTCAACCCCCTTTGTTACTGTTAAATTGTGCCATTTGTATGGCTTCACGCACTGCTTGTAGGCAGCTTTTAGATCCTGAAATCGATTTCTTCTCTCCCTCATGCCAGATCAATCTCCTTTTTATAAGAGACTTAGAAGAGGGCTCGCAGTCAAATGTTGGCTGCCTGCCCGTCATGCAATTTCCTATTCATTCTGAAATCCTATACAAGTCTTCCCTGGCTGCCAGGGTCCCCGTCTTCTCTTCTTGGCACTTAACACAACAGGATACAAAGCAGCAAAAGCGTTACCTTAGATAACTTAAGGGTCTGGGAGTGCTTCCCTTCCATTTCTCCACTGTAGTCTTTTGGATGAGTAATTAATTCCCACTCATAGGAATAAGTAGTTCCTTAAAAGAAAAAAAAAAGGTCCAGATGTTAGTTTAAGACTGCCTTTCCACCCCGCTAAAGGAAAGCGAAGGTATTAAACATTTACAAGGCACATTCTGCTGCAACATGGAGAAATGAGACAGCTTGAAATTCGGGCCGCAGCTTTTTGGGAATATACCCAGGAAAAGAGACAGTCCATGCTTCTAAACACATTTACTCTGGAGCCAAAACCCATCTTCCAGCCTCCAAGGCATTAAAGAGCTTTGAAACAACCACAGCTCAAGGATAATAAGAGAGAAAACTCTTATCATGCCCTCAATCCTGCAGGCCCACCATAATGCCAGGTATTGAACAGGAATGCATCTATCCCTGATGCTACAAGACACACAACACGCTTGCCTCTCCTCCGCAGTCTCCCGTGCCGTTGTGCACAGAGCTATAGGTAAGCCCTGTATAAATACCTGTGAACAACTTGCATGATGAAATGAGGAGTGCAGAGAAACGTGTTCCTCCACACATCAACCCCCAAATCAGATTTCAGTCCACCAACTGAGATCACGTGCTAAGACAGCTTGTCCCCTATCAGTGAATATCACAAAGAGATGCCGAAGATCCATTACTTCCTCACCTACGACTTTGCAAACACACTGTCTTCCCAAATCTAACGACTTTGCGGCACTTTCTACTTTTTGTGCCTTGCTGTTTTCTGAGCAGCAGCGCAAGGTAATAGCACAGGATGAGAAATTTCTGCAAGAAAGTGTTCTCTGACAAAAGGCATTTTCAAGATTGCCCTTAGTTCATGCTGTACACACGCTTCTCTGCCATTTCCCCATCACAAGCCCTTAGCAGAATTCCTACGGAAGCCTTACGAGGTGGAGGTTCAGGAAGCACGAACGCGTTCAGCTGCACTTCATTCTTTGGCAGGGTCACTTGGACGCTGTCTCCAGCAGAAACTACCAGCTCCTTCACCACTGCGAGGGCAAAACACAGAATTGAAAGAGGAACAGGAAAAAAGAAACATTAGATACGTACATGAAAACCATCTTGGCTCCACAGCCTGTGGAAGCAAAACCAGCGGCTGCATTTTGTGAACATCCCATCACTCAATATAGCTCTCGTTTCAGGTTTCGCTCTCATTGTTCATACAAAAACAGTAATGGCGTTTTACAATTTTGACGCAAATCCAGAATTACTCAGTTCTCTCTCTCTGCAGAAACTGTGCAGCTCCTGCTGCTTTTATGAAGAACTGAAATGTGACCTTAGCTTGACTCTGGCAAAGACAACGTTTCAGGGATATGGACAAGAAAATCCAAGTTTAAAAAAATGAGGAAAATGTCATTAAACATTTAGCCTTTCTTCCATCTCTTTATTAGCTATGGGAATTAAGTGGTTAACTAAAAGAAAACAAATTCATCAAATTCTTTTTTTCCCACCCTCTCAATTAGTCCAGATCCTGGGATATTAAATCTCCATCAGCTGCAAAGAGCTCCAAGGCAAAAAGAAATCTGATCTCAGCAAGAAAAAAAACCCAAAACAAAGACAAAAAAAAGCCAAAATCTTGCTAGGAAAAACTACCCTCCACATCACCTTTGCATCATTTAGAAAAAGGAGGCAGTCCTGGCTACGTTAGCTTTCCACCACCAGCCACTGAAGACATTTAAAATGGATTTCCCAGTTATAGCTGGGATAAGCCCTTAAAAAAGAACAAAAACTTGTTAGCACAAGCATCCAGTTTCCTGCCAACAATGCCTTTGGATGCAGTGCATGTTAGGTTTGTTCCCTTACAAGGGAAGGGAACCCTAAATTCAAAAGAAATTCAGCTGTGAACACTTCAGCAAACCAGACTATCTGAATTCTGGGATAGCGCATGGCCAGCACACACCATTCACCATCTGACAGGGTGAGCTGATGGCCTGGATGAAGCAACCAAGCTGACAAAGCACCCTTTGGCTTTTATACATTTTCAATAGCTTGTTTATAAAATACCAGTGTGAACAGGCACATCATTTTGCTGCAAAGCAAAGCGTGGGCTAAGGGCCAAGTTCGCTGTGCTCTGTGGCCAAATTGCACAGTGACATTTCAGGGATAGAGAGAAAAAGACAGGTTATACCCCATTTGGAGCGGATTAAGGTTTCTGCTCAACTTGACAGACAGCAGCACATCAAGACCACTGGAAGTGTTTCACAGGACAACGCCTGGACCTCAGTGTTTTTTCAACAGTACCATCATTTCTGAAAGAAGCTCCTGTTTTTCAGCGCTTCTCAACAAAACGTGGGTGAGATCTGTTCTCACCTGGTGCGGCAGTGGTGCTTGGGGACACAGCAGTGCTGGTCTGGATCGCGGAAACGCTGCCGTTTGTGGGAACTCCGCTTGGCACAGAAGTAGCCGTCTGCATCTTCGTGGTGTTTTTCCCAAGCACCGGGCTGACTGTGGGCAACACGTCTAAGGAGGAAGGACGGACCAAATCATCATCTGGCTGCCCCGGCTCCTCAGTCTTTCCTGTAGCAGCCAAACCCTGTGCTACCGGACTGGAGAACGTAGCCAACACTGATGGTTCTGGTGCTGATGTTCCTGTGTGGATCTGTAAAGGCAAAAAGTCATCATAGTTTAACTCAATGCAGAATGTCAGTTGTGCTTGACTGTTTGCTGCATTTCAATCTCCTCTAAACTAGAGATGCTGAAACATCCCAGGTTTGTTTTTCCTAGAAGCAGGATGGTTTACTGCTTCCTCTCTTCTAAAAGTGTTTCTTTATGTTCTTCCCTCACAGCAGAGAGCCCACTTCTAGCTCAGCTGAACACTGGTTAGGACTTTGGTGTTAACCACATCATCTTTGCTAGCCCAGCTGTGGACCTGGCAAGCCTGCCAGAAGATCTACATTCAAACTCGCAGTGAGTGGAGCTAGAAGGTGGGATAAGACAGAAGCAAAAAACAGGGACCAAGAACTGGTGTTGATCTGGGCCATTTATTTTGGCCACGTATTCCTTTCTCTGAAGCTGGGCAGTCAACAAGCACAAAGGAGGACAGTGAGCTGGATGCTGCCTTGACTCACTTCTTAACGGCTAAAAAAAACAACTTTGCAGTTAAGAGATCCTCTTCCTCTCAGAATTCTTCAGGCTGAACTGACAGCCAAATGTCTGCAGAGAGCCTGAATTAGATAAGCTTTGCCTGGGGCAGCGTAACAGTCAAAAATGCCTCCGATGCTTGCAGGCTAAGACATTCCTTATCTTTACTCCATAACCCTGAATTCTTTAAAGCAGAGAACAGAAGATTTCATTCTCAGGGATAACAGAGGAGACTAAAAGTTTGCCAGCTGTCCTCTGTCATTAGCTTAGAAAACAGAAGTGGTGTACTGGTCTGAGTGAATGCAGGAGCATCAGACACTTTTGACTCTGATCGCTATCTGCCATCTGCCTGGGATATATGACCTGGTCTCCTTGTTAGAGAGTCCTACGCCTGTAGGATGCAACTAGGGCAGCTGCGTGCATCAGAATCCACCCTGAACCTAAGCTACTTGAAAGAAAAATATCATTGTTCTGAATTTTTTTTTAGCATTTAAACAGGCCTTACTTCACTGAGCCTGGTCTGAACTCATAAAATCAGCTCTTTTCAGAGTAGATGGTGTCCGCAGCTGTTTGCTGTAGGTGCTGTGTCTGTGACGACTTTTCAGAAGCACAAATGCGGGCAATGTCACAAACCATTACAGAATTAATACCGCGTGAAGAGAGCCCTTTCCTCCTTCCTCAAGGAGTACGAAGTGCCCAGCGCTAGCAGGAAGCATGACAGCAAGACAGGCACTAGAAGCCAGAACTGGGAGTGCAGGAATTAGCCCTCTGGCTTTGTGCTAACAACTCCACTTTAGCAACTGCGGCTTTTTCCCCATCTACCTGCAGAAACTGTTGCAGTGCTGCAGCCCTTCTCATCAGCAAGGCTGCGCTTAAATGCCTCTCCTGACCAGCTATGAAATGCATTGTTATATTTTCAAGTTGGCAAGTATTTCTTTCCAGACACCCAATTGTTTTCTGCCTCATTGTAACGTCGCTCGTTGTCGCAGAAAAGCAGATTTCTCCCCTAGCTCAGGGCTGAGGGGCAGACTGCAGTTTACCCCCGTACACACTCTCCTTCACCCATCTCTGGTTCCAGAGCTTGGACACAGTAAAATATCAAATTAAAGCCAGCTGCATACCAGCAAATGATATTGCAGGTGGCTGCAGAGCCATCAGAACTGCAGGGAAAAATCAAAACTTTGTACTGCACTGTTTTCCTAAATCTGTCACTTTACTTCCGACTGAGCCCCTAGAAGCAAAGGAAAAGATTTGCCTTGCTCATCAACATGAGAATGTCCACATTAATTTCCTTCTCCTCTTTTAGAGAGGAGCTGGGAGTTACTTTGACCTCAAACGTTCTCAATTCTAAACCTCAAAACTGTGATCGCCAGGAACTCCATTAGAGCCAGCATCTTTTAGGAAGAAGACTTTATTTTGATAAACCTGCATTTTGCCAAGAGATCTGGACTTTCTTACTGGCAAAAAGCAGTATGGAAAAGAAAAACCTTTCCCCAGCACACAGTCACCCATGCACCTTAATGAAAAGGGAGGGCTTCCTAGAGATAGGAAATCTTGGATATTCAGCAGTATTCAGAAGCTGATTAATCCACATAATTTATTATTTGCAACCAGCTTACTGGGCAGACGGTGAGCAGTAACAACAGAACTCGGAATGCAGCACCAAACTGAACAAGCAGGGAATACAACTGTTACCCAAGAGCTGCAGATGGCATTTAAGGCTGGCTGCGAAGAAGCCTTCCTGACGTTGCGCGCGAAACAACTGAGAGAATGGGGTCACTGTGGAAATCTCAGATATTAGGAGAAAGAAAGAACAGGCAGAGTAGAAATGCTGCAGTGCTGCACGGGAGAGAGAAAGCCGAGGTCTTGAATTGGCCCTAAATGCTGCAGAGTTCTGGAAAATCAAACATTTGTAAGGCTTCAGTGCATGATTTCACATGGCACCCAGGCTTCCCTGGAGCTCTCAGCCGTGTCCCTTGGCTCCTCTCCACATCCTGCTCTGCAGGGTGGTGGCTCCATCAGGCACAGCCCTACCTGGAACTGAGATTTGAATACAAGGGAGAGAAATGCATCCAGGCAAGTTTCCAGAAGGCATCAGGCTTTAGTGGTGCCAAATCCTAGAAACATGGGGTAAGCTATTTAAGGAACAGCTCCATAAAGCAGAATTCTTTATTTCACCACCACGCATGGTGTTTTTTGTATGATAAGGCTCAAAAAACTATTTGCAGATCGAACAATACAAATATCATTTAACAATTCAAATATGCCCATTCCACTTTACGACTAATCTAGATTTACCAGATGAACATTGTACATGTTTGGAGTAGAGACTAAACCGGTTTCATTCAAACAATGCCAATGCCGGCTTTAGTGGATTTGAAAACTGAAGCAGGCTTCAAAAACAGAACAAAAAAAATTAAGCTGCCAGGTTGAGCAAGGAGGCTGACATCAAACTACACAGCAAACTCTATGTGCGAGTCCAATGTACTTCACTGCCCAATTCAGCTCTCAAAGGAAAACAGCCTCATTTATTTTGTGGCTCTAAAAACGTACTTTTCCACGTGACAGTTTTCAACTCCCTGACATCCCACCTCACCTTTCCTTCTCCTCCGGCACATACTCTTATACAAAAGATAAGCGCTATCATGACCTCCATCTCCCCTCACCTTCCCAAAGACAGTTTATCCCAGCTAGGAAGAGAAGGGAAAAAAACCTACCCTCAAAAAAAAAAAAAAACAAAACCCAAAACAAACAGAAAACCAAACCCTCAGCCTTGCCTTGTTGACAGGAGGCTGAAAACAGACATCCAGAAATCACAGACTTGCACCCTATCACTCAGGCAGGTTTAAGTCAAGGTCTAGGAAAAGCACAATCGCGCAGGAGCACGATAGCTCTCCAAAGCAGCCCCATTTCAGCCCCACCAATCCCTCTTACCTGTAGCAAGCCACCAGCATCCACATCACTTGATCTATTCGCATTATTGCTTTTAGCAGGGAACGGACTTCTGTTTTTCTGCTCTCTTGGATCCTGTTCTGTTTTCACCAAGTCTTTCTCTTGATCCAGATGGCCATCAGGAACAGGCCCGTCTGCCACTAAGCGCCTCAGTACTTGATCCTTCAGGCGCTCTGCTTCACTTCGGCTGCTCCTAGGTTTGCTCTCCGATGCTCCGGCCGCAGTCTCGCTGCTTGGGCTCGCTGCTGTATCCCTTTTCATGAGTTCCACCCTGTTACCACTCCACTTCTGGAATGACCTCCGCAGTCTTTTCTTCCTCAGGACAGGGATGTCCTGGTCTGATCGCTTGTGAAGCCAGGTCTTCGCATCACCTTCCATCGGAAACTTTAAGAAGTGCTCTGTGCTTTTTGATTTCTTTAGGAACACCAAAATAGAGTCAGAAAATCCAGTCCTGTTTGCCTGACACGTTCTAGGGGTAGTGCAGTTCACCTGGATGCACATGTTTTCCAAGAACCAAAAGGCATCACAGGTCGGGCTCTGGCAGCAAGCAGCCTGACAGGACTGGACAGTATGAAATCCTTCCAGAAGCTGCAAATTGTGATCCTCCCACGATCCCAAACGACCACCAAACAGGATCTTCCCCAGCTCACATTTAGATCTGTTCCAGTTTGCATCTGGGAAAGCAGATGGAAAACAATTCTCAATCCTTTAAAGCAGTGGACAACAGATCTTCATTGCTATTGTCAGGATGAATTTAGAGCACAGATGAATTTAGAGCACAGATGAATTTAGAGCACAGATGAATTTAGAGCACAGATGAATTTAGAGCACAGGAGCAATGTGGAAGACAAAGTACAGGACAGTAAAGCAGGGGCTTCTCGCAATCCATATCTAGCCTCAGCATCCAGTACTTGTACAAGTTCATAGAATCACACAATGTTTTGGGTTGAAAGGGACCTTAGAGCTCACCCAGTTTCACCCGCTGCCATCGGGGCTTTAGCTCTCATCTCAGCCTCCCCTCTTGCAGGTGAAAACTCTTCCCCCTCATCCTCTCCCTGCTCTCCCTGATCAACAGCCCCTCCCCAGCTTTCCTGGAGCCCCTTTCAGTACTGGAAGCTGCTCTAAGGTCTCCTCACAGCCGTCTCTTCTCCAGGCAGAACAACCCCAACTCTCTCAGCCTGTCCTTGTATGTCGAGGTTTCTCCTCGCCTCCTGCTCCCCTGTGGTGCTTTCCACAAAAGAAATTACCCATCAAATATGTTTTTCAAGTCAAGACGCTTCAGATCTCAGATCAGCAGTAAAGCAGCAACTCCTTTGCATACAGATTCTTATTTTTTGTTCCTTAGCATGAAAAATTAGAGCACTTGCAGGGATCAATGGATTAAAGGCTTCCAAAATTCAGAGCTCTGCAGATTAAGGACTCCCTAAAAATAGACCAATGACCTATGAGACTGTTACACTGCTGTGTTCAGCATCCAAGGGATAAGAGGTTGCTGGAAGATTACTTTACAAACTGTCTCTGGTGTCCAAGTGGTGTAGCTGAAGAATCCAGCTCCAGCTCCCTGCCTGTCAAGAATGGAGTTCCTGAACAAAACACAAATGGGAAACTTTTTCCCTCCATTAAAATAAAGAAGTTGGAATTCAAATTGTAATTCCCCAATCCATGCTTCTTGATGGTGTATAAAGAAAAGGTCACTAGCATATTACTATTCCAGTAACTCTGAATGAATACAGACTTCATGTTGCATTAAACCCACATTCTTTACAGTGGGAACTAAACAGATTAATAGGCACAGGCATAGAGGCTACTGATCTGTTTGTCTGTCTCCCCTGAGAAGAATCCTCACCCCACTTCACCTGTCACTTCCAAGTTAGACACATTAAAGATGGAATACGTTGAGGCACAGCAGAAAGGCCACAAAAAATTTCCATGTCCTCACCTACCAAACGAAAGTAACGGTAGTGGCACTGCAGCGTGATTTAAGATTCTTGGAAGAATCCAGGTGAGGTCCCCACTGCCCAGCACAATTCTAGCAGCCTGGCTCCCGCAGCGGGAAGCTTTCTGAGTGTCAACCACGACACAGACAGAATGGGAGGTGTTTTCCTGATCAAGTGTGGAGCTCACAAGCAGAGGTCAACCTCAACCTCCTGAAGCATCAGTCCTGGAAATTGCTCGAGAGACTGGAACATGGGATGTCTTTTACTCTGGCTGCTTTAGGCTGTTGGAAGCACCTGACTTCAGGACTTCAACCTCCAGCCACAAAGATACTTAACCTCACACTACTGAGGTGGCAAGGACCTCTGACCCTCTGAATAACAGATAGTACCTCAAGTCAGTGATGAATAATGAAAGTGTGATAACCTTCCTCCTGCACCTGAGGGAATGGTAACAGCAGTCACCAACTCCTGCTTACTGGGAGCGGGGCCTCTTGAGTCCCTTCCAGCTCTTTGTGTTGGACCCTAGGCTGGGTCAGACCAGTAAATCCAGTCACTGAAGCAGCAACATCAGCAGCTCCAGAGAAAAGCAGGACAAACCCATCAGCAGGAATGTCCCCACACTCCCCTCTCAGCCCATGCAGCCCAGCACAACACAAACCACAGGATGCCTGGGTATTCTCAGTCACTTCTTAACATGGCTTTTGCCTTTTTTTCCCCTCTCATAGCATATCAGTACAAAAAAATGTGGCTCCTCTCAGGAACTCAGGAGTTGCTGTCCCAGCAATGCTCTCATAGCTTTGCTGAACAGCAGGGGAACGGACAAGCACAGTTTCTATTAATAAGCTCAGGTTCACAGACTAGCTCAGGCAGTTAATCCCTCCCAATATCAGATTAATGATTAAAGACCTGACTCTATAAACTTTTCTAATCTGTCACATGTAACCAATTATGTCAACACAGTTCCTCTTACCTAACTCTGCATGATCCCACTAATTTCTAGGCAGCCATAACTCCTCTGCAGTTTAACAAACTGCTGCCTAAGTGATACGGACAAGACCAAAAAAAAAGGAAAAACTGTATAATGGCAAAAGCTTCCACCTCAGGATAACTATGTCACATATATTTATGTTTATTTCCACACTGATCAGCCTTCATGGCTTTAACTCTCCCGAGCAGACCAGCCCCCAGACACTGCAGCCCTGTCCGGAATACCCTCTAAGAGCAATACATGATTTGGAACTCTAGCTCTAGACTTAAAAGATATTCCTCAAGACAAGGAAGCACCATGCAGGAAGCCCAGTCTACAAGGAAACATGCCATCCAACTTGCACACTATCCAAACACCCCTTTCCTAGGGCCAGGAACACAAGTAGGTTTTTCCAGGTTCTAAATTAGCCGATTAAGGAAACACAGCTCATTAGCCTCATCAAATCTGTCACTCAGTGAGTGCCCAGGAAGGGCCAGTAAACAAGAGGTGCTGCAGCACAGAATATATCCGTATAACCAAGGAACAAAGCTAACCAATCCCCTTTTCAAATCTTGCTACCATTAAGGCACAGCAACCTTCCAGCAAAGAGAAAGCTGCTGGCAGCCAACACACAAGCCAAGACACACAGAGGTGCCTCCGATCACTAATTCACTGCAAACAGAACACAGTGGGACAAAAAAGGCAAGCACCAAACTTTCTTAACTAGGATCTGGTGAATGCTACCTTCAAACATGGGACAAATACCACCTCTTAGGGGAGGTGTGGCCTCAAAACATTCACAGGAGCTCACCAAGCTGCTCTGAAAAGTCAGAATCTGAACTTAAACAAAAAAAACCAACCAAAAAAAACCCCACACAATCCATTATGTGAAAATTTCCATTCAAGCCACTAACCCAGTTATTTACTTGAGAAGGAGGTTGGTTACCCAAGTTTGAACAGGAAACAAAAAAACCCAAAGGCAACAATTGCCTGTAGGCAAACACAGATTATTGACTTACTGCCTCTGGGGAGAGCGTTAAACATCTGAGGGCTAGAAAAACATTCCTGCCCTCCCAACTTGCTTCAAGCATTCCTTACTTAATTATTTTCCAGATTATTTGCAAAAAAAAGACTCTCAGCTCAGAGAAAGCTCTCTGTGAGATACAGACACCTGCCTGCAAGCCAGCACTACCTGTGAAGAGGCACAAAAGCAGCTGTGGGACAGACAGACACCCTACTGCTGGCCGCTGGGCTACTCAGAGTAGAAGCTGGTTACAAGAGCAATTTACTGCTATAAGAAGGGACCCCACACCTCTCCTACCCCTCTGACAACTCCTTTAGTAACTAGTAAGGGTAAAGTTTTGTTTGTTTAAACCACCTACAACGCCTAGCAGCAAATAACTTCATTTTCAGGATATTTAAAACAAGAGAGAGGGATAGATATAATAAAAAAACCCTGCAGACGTGGTCCCAGGGGGAAAAGAAGAATCACCTGCTGAGGAGCACAAGGCACACAGGCACACGCACAGGTAGAGCAGCTGCAGACTTCCCAGCTCCCTTGCAGGTTTTGCCAGGCAGCATTGTGACAGGAACCGGGCGCTGATGCTGAACTTGGCTTCCAACCTCTTCTCCATGGCCTTTGTGGGCAGCAGCGGGGTTCTGGAAACAAAGAAGGAATACAAAACATCACCTGGCAATCAAGAAGTTCTTGCACAGATCCAGTTGACACTATGAAGAGCACAGAGCATTTACGAAGGAAAAGAAACGTCTTATCTCGTCGCCTGTGACATAGTCCAGCTGCTGCCAAGGAACTATCAACGGTCGATAATAAAATGAAACCCGCCGCAGCAAAGTATCCAGCAGGGCACCGTGACAGCCTTTCCCATCACCTTTGTCATTTCTCCCTCCACAACTTCCAGCAGTAAAATATCCAGTACTACAGTCCAGGGGATTCCAAAAACGCATTTGGGAAATTTCAATTTCAGCTACATCACAAGCAGACACAGAGGCACTGACAGACCCAGCGCAGCTGCCTGGCGCTGCCGTCGCTTGCGTGTCAGCACTGGCTGGTACCAGCCAGAAAGAGAGAGAGACAAGAATAACACAGCACGCTGAGGGATCGGCTACAGAGCTGTTTTGCGTCATTTTTCACTCTACAGGGCACAGATCATTAAATTATCACTACTTCTTCTCTTACTTTCTAATGGGAAAGCTGGGGAGGGGCTCTTGGGCAGGGAGAGGATGAGGGGAAGGGTCTTGAGCTGAAAGAGGGGAGATTGAGATGAGATCTTAGGGAGAAATGTTCTCCTGTGAGGGTGGGGAGGCCCTGGCCCAGGTTGCCCACAGCAGGGGGGGCTGCCCCATCCCTGGAGGTGTCCAAGGCCAGGTTGGATGGGGCTTGGAGCACCTGATCCAGTGGGAGGTGTCCCTGCCCATGGCAGGGGTGGGACTGGATGGGCTTTGAGGTCCCTTCCAACTCAAACCATTCTAAGACTCTATGGTTTGTTAATGAATTATAACTCAGCTTCAGGTCACATTAAATAATGAACGTTTTCATAACACAAGTAATAAATATTCTCTGTTTTCAAAGAGTAATGAAGCACGCGTTCAATCTGCCGTTTCTGAAGCATCAAGAGGGAAGACAGAACCAGAATTTGGAGCTTTGGCTCCAGCTCTGCCAGCCCTTGCACTTGGCACAGGGCGAGACTGCAAACAGAGGTGATAAGAGAAGATGACACATCTGTTCAACACAAATCTCACTGAACACAAGGTGTTACCATATCCAAAAGAACAAAGGGTGTAACAGCACCTAGAAAAACACTGAAAGCAAGCAAATAAAAATCCCGTGCTCTCAGAGGGGCATCCTGTCTGACTTACAAACAATGAAGTTGGTTGAATGAACTTAACTGACTCCAATGACAATATCCCACCTTTTGTCATAGTAGCTACTTTTTGCATCAAGAGCTGGGACTGAACGTGTTTCCTACTTCCACACATGAGTATTTTCCTCAGCAGTCTTGTGTATGTTCTATTACTTCCCAAGGACTCATTTTAATGCCGTTGTGACCCTCACAACAGCCAGATTTCTCGCTGATTTGGAGCTTTGGCTCCAGCTGTCTGACCTGGAGCTTAGGAGAGACTCTAGAAGGAGGTGATTAGAGGGGAAGACACCTCTGTTCAGCACAGACCACACTGAGCACGAAGCGTTAGGGTATCTGGACAAGCACAATTTGCACAAACAGGCTATAAAAACCCAGCGTGTCAGAGGGACAGCCTGTCTAACTTACAGGCAATGAAGCTGGCTGAATGAACTTAATTCTACCTCAACTTAAATCAAAATGTTCTACTTTTGGCAACAGGAACTCCTTTTTGCATCAAGAGCCAGGACAGAACACGTGTCCCACTTACATACACGTGTATTATTTTCCTCAGCAATCTCCTGCAAGCCCTATTACTTCCCAAGGACTCATTTTAATGCCGTTGTGACCCTCACAACAGCCAGATTTCTCGCTGATTTGGAGCTTTGGCTCCAGCTGTCTGACCTGGAGCTTAGGAGAGACTCTAGAAGGAGGTGATTAGAGACGAAGACACCTCTGTTCAGCACAGACCACACTGAGAACAAGGCGTTATGGCGTTTGGACAAGCACAACGTGCACTAACACGCTATAAACGCCCGCGTTCTCAGCGGGGCATCCCGTCTAACTTACAAACAAGGCAGCTGGCTGGATGAACCCGCTCTCCCTTAGCCCCGATCGCAAACACCCAGCGCCGGGGCAGCACCTACCACGCGGGGCGATGGCGGCTCCTCCTCAGGCAGGCGCTGGGGCCGGGCCGGGGCTCCATCGCGGCCGCCCCGGAGCCTGAAGCGCCGCTCGGTGCCGGCGGCTCGGGGCGGGGCCGGCAGGCCGCGCATCCACTGAGGGAGTGGGAGGGGTTGCCCATAAGGAGGCGGTGGCTTCAGAGACCGCCCAACAAGGCGGCGAGCGATTGGCCGGCAGCGCGGAGAGAGAGCGATGATTGGCTGAGAGGCCGCGGGCGAGGGGGTGTTGCCCGTAGTTCACGCGGAGCTGCGGCTTCAGGGACCGCCCAATAGGGAAGCAGGCGATTGGCTGGCGGCGCTCAGAGCGCGCAGTGATTGGTTGAGAGGCCGAAGGCGGAAGTGCGTTGCCCGCTGTGCCTGGAGAGGCGGTGGCTTCAGGGAGCGATCAATGGAGCGGGACGTGATTGGCCGGCGGCGAGGAGGCCACGCGGTGATTGGCTGGAAGGAGAGCGGGTGGGCGGGGCCACGGTACCGGAAGCGGTCTCGGGGCCGCCGGTCGCCATGGCGGCGGGCTGCGGGAGCGGCAGCGCCGCGCTGAAGCGGTGCCTGGACGTGCTCAGGGACGCCAGGAACGATAGCGAACAGTTCGCGGCGCTGCTGCTGGTGAGCCTCGCGGCGCCTGGAGCGGGCACGGGCCGGAGAACCCGCCTGGAGCCGCCGACTGGTGCGGGCTGATGGGTTTGAGGCCTTGGGGAGAGGCGCTTCCACGGCTTGGGGCTCCCTCAGGAACGGGAAACGGGCGTGAGAGTGTGTCAGCGTTGCTAGCAAAGCCCTGAGAGAGACCAAGCGCACGGCTCAGCGGTCAGGATTCGCTTTTTCCTGCTCATGGAAGTCTTTTGGGCTTCCCCGTTCAATCCTGTAAAGCAGAGAGTGGTTTGGGTTGGAAGGGACCTCAAAGCCCATCCAGTCCCACCCCTTGACACCTCCCACTGGATCTGGTTGCTCCAAGCCCCATCCAACCTGGCCTTGAACCCCTCCAGGGATGGGGCAGCCACCCCTGCTCTGGGCAACTTGGGCCAGGGCCTCCCCACCCTCACAGCAAAATATTTTCTCATCCCAACTTCCCCTGTTTCAGCTTAAAACCATTCCCTCTAGTCCACTCCCTGCCCTCCCTGATCAAGAGCCCCTCCCCAGCTTTCCTAGAGCCTCTTTCAGCACTGGAAGCTGCTCTAAAGTCTCTCTGGAGCTTTCTCTTCTCCGGGCCTAACTCTCCCAGCTTGTCCTCATACATGAGGTGCTCCAGCCCTTGGATCATTTTATGACTCCGAAATGTTAGAATTACTAAAGGATCTGTCAAAAGGAGATAGAGATGTGGGACATGAGGGATCCAGTTAAAATGTAGCAAAGCCTCTCTGTGCTGTACATTTACCCTGGTTTGCCTCACAGGTGACCAAAGCCGTCAAAGCCGGAGAAGTAGATGCCAAGATTCGTCGCCAGATCTTCAATGCAATCGGATTCACGTTTCCAAACCGCCTGCTCGTCTCCAGGCAGCCTCCGGACGGCTGCCCTGAGCACACCTTCCGGGCGCTGGGCCTGACTTTGTTGGCGTGTTTCTGCACTGACCCAGAGCTCGCAGGTCACTCCCAGATATTGAACAAGATCCCAACTTTCAATGACATCCTGGTTTCCCCCTGCGATCCGGACAGCACGTCCATGATCAATGACGCATACCAGTGCCTGAGCGCTGTCCTGGCCACTACCAAGGGCCCCAGGGAGTTGGTGACCAAAGGGACGGTGGCTGCCCTGTGCCAGGCCTACCTGAATTGTGGTTACGGCTCTGACCGTGCCTTGACGCTGCTCTTGGGGCTGTTGGCTGTAGCAGAGGCGAAGTGCTGGCAGAGGGACGCTCCACATCTCCTGGCCGTGCTGAGCAAGCTCTCTGAGGATTTTCTCAAGGCTGAGGACATGACTAAATTTGAGTTGTGTGAAGTGCTGCAACGCTTTATCCCTCTGTCGCCACCCCTCACGCAGGACTCGCAGGGCTCCGAGTGCCTCTGCAGACTTTACAAAGGGCTGGCCAGCATCTTAGGCAGTAAACTCAGCCAGTCACAGCGGGACCCTGCACTGAAGCTCGCTGCCTGCCTCGTGCAGGCCTGTGGGTCAGAGTGGATCCCAGCAGGGAGTGCTGGAAGCAAGTTCCTGGCTTTGCTGGTGAACTTGGCTTGTGTGGAGGTCTGGGTGACCCTGGAGGACCCACATCCCTTGGAGACACTGGGGAAGAAAGAAGTGGTAACAGCCTGTTATGTCCTTATTGAGATGGGGATCCAGGAGTGCCTGAGAGAAGAGAAACCACTGCTAGAAGACGCACAGAAAATGCAGCTCATGAGGATCATGGAGGAGGCATTTGGAGCTGTAATCTTCTACTTGAGACAGGTACTTCAGGGCTTTCAAGCAAAGAGCGTGTTTTTTTGTGGGTTGCTGTGGTAGCTTTTCACTGGGATGCTGAGTGTGTGCTCAGCAGCTCAGGCTGTAGCTGCACAGAGCAGGATATCTATCTTGGCTAACTGTGGGTTTCATACCTGCACCAGCACAATAAAACAACAGGCCTAATGTGTCATTTCTGTCTGCTTGCTTCATGCAGGTTAAAGACGAGGAGCTACAAGATCCTTTCATATTTGCTTCTGTTCGAATCCTTGGAGCCTGGATGGCAGAAGAGACATCCTCCCTCAAGCAGGAAATCTGCGAGCTCTTGCCTTTCCTTGTTCATTACTCCAAGAAGCTTTTCAAAGAGGGCAGCACAGGTCCCCAGCCAGAGCTGGTCAGCACCGAGAGCTCTGCCTTACCCCAGGATGCTCTGAGGTGTGTGTTTTAAGCACAGAATTGACGTATTTTAGCACAAACTCGCTGCAATCTTTTTCTGTTTTCTGCTCTTCCTACGGTGCCAATTCCTTAGCTTCTTTTCCCTATGAGGTGGATGTAAAAGCAGGGCTTGGACCCATTTGGTCTCGTGTTTCCAATTTTTTCCCCTTCCAGATTGCTGCTCCCTGCCTTTTGCCATTTAACAGCAGAAGAGAGGCCCCGGGGCGTCCTCATCTCGGCAGGGGCACCAGCGCTGCTGTGCGAGTACTTCCTGCGTCAGTGGGAGGTGCTGGCCCCCGAGCACGGGGCCCTGACTCCACTGCCAAGTGTTGAAATGAGCCTGCAGACCACGTGTGGGATTTTCCTTAACCTGGTTGTGACTGTGCCCGATCTCATCAGGTAACAGAACCGCAGGAGCTCGCGTTAAGATCGTCAGCAGGAAGGAAGAGGGTGCATGGTGCAATGAGCTTGCAGGGATGTTGCGTTTTCAACACCTACATTACTGTTTTGGGGCTGTGTTTAACCTTGACGTTTTCAGGTGCTTCTGGCTGTGCTCAGGAAATGCATCTCTGGGTTTGCTTTCTCTCTAGACAAGGCAAAACATTCTCCTCCTTGATGGATGTGTTGCTGAAGTCTCTTCCAGTCCTGCTGCCTCAGAAGGATTACCTGGTTCTCACAGCGAACATCGTCACGCTGGGCCTGATGATGGCCAGGATCCTTGCGAGTTCAGCAGGTAAGAAGAGTTCATAGAATCACAGAATCACCAGGTTGGAAGAGACCCACTGGATCATCGAGTCCAACCATTCCTATCAAACACTAACCTGTGTCCCTCAGCACCTTGTTCACCTGTCCCTTAAACCCCTCCAGGGATGGTGACTCAACCCCCTCCCTGGGCAGCCTCTGCCACTGCCCAATCACCCTTTCTGTGAAACATTTTTTCCTGAAGTCCAGCCTGAACCTCCCCCGGCGGAGCTTGAGGCCATTCCCTCTCGTCCTGTCACTTGGGAGAAGAGCCCAGCTCCCTCCTCTCCACAAACTCCTTTCAGGGAGTTGCAGAGAGCAATGAGGTCTCCCCTCAGCCTCCTCTTCTCCAGGCTGAACCCCCCCAGCTCTCTCAGCCGCTCCTCATAGGGCCTGAGTTCTCCCTGGCAAAGCTGCGCGTTGCTCTGCAGGCACAGACCGAGTCTGGAAATGGGTCCATTTTCTGCATTAGAAAAAGGCAAAACCAGAAACGCCAGAGGAGCGGAGAATACGCAGAAAATTCAGCAGGGTGATGGACTGGGATTAAGAGCTTTCTAGGTCAGGAGGATGGTGTTCTGTTCTCCCAAAGAGAGCACAGACCCAATGAAGGGTCCCTCCTTTGGCCGAGCGAGCTTTGTATTGAGTCATTCTTTTTCTTTTCCTTCCAGTTCTTCAGGGGACGCAATCTGCCAAGGAGTTTTTTGGAGCTGCCATTCGCTTCTTATCGCAGGCCCACACGGAGCAGGCAGATCCCAACAGTGGCAGCTTGGCCGCAGCTGTGTCTCCGGCCTACACGAGCGTCTGGGCTGACATCAGTGAGCTGTGGTTCCTGGGGATGCAGGCCTTGGCCAGCTGCATCCCGCTCTTCCCCTGGCTACCGCAAGCCGTGCTCCAGACACGGTGGCTGGAAAGCCTCGCGGAGCTCCTAACCCACATCGCTCCAGCCTCGCTGGATTTCGAGCTCATTGCCGCTTTCCAGGGCGTGTTGGTGGGGCTGGCCAGAGCCAGCGAGGCGTGCAAGGACGTGATCCTGTCACACCACGGCGTGGAGTGGGCCAGCCTCTACGGCATGGCCGCTCTGGAGCAGTGTCTCGCAGAGCCGTGAAGAGCCAGCATCCCCTGGGGTGGGAAACAAGATCTGGCTGACCCTTCGGTGCCAGATAGGACAAAACCCGTGTAAATATCCCAAACTTCTAAAACTGGAGCGATGCAGCAGAGCTTGGCTCTATCTACACCTGATGTGCAGAACTACTGCTGCCTCAGAGCGTTCCAACGTGCACCTCTTGCCCTTCTGTTAGTGTTTCTTATATAAGAACAGCCTAGTTTATTATTAAAGATATTTTCTGAGTCTCTATTTTTCACATCACGCGGTGCTGGGATTTATTTCTGCCCAGGGCCCTGGGAAGACTCCCACTTCTCCCGTTAGCATCTTGGGGTTTTCTTACAGCAAGCATCCCGGGATGTCACCTGCTTTTATCCCAGAGGCCTGCGCGTGTTGGTAAAATAGCTCAGCATTCCACATGGAAGGCTGCAAATAGCAGGATAAGGAAAAGCTTTAAAATTCACCGTTAGCAGTGGGAATAACACTGTGATTCTGCACAGATCTGTCACCTCCTGGTGTGGACACTTCCAGATGCCCTTTTTGCCATGCGGTGGGATGATTCCCCTGCTCATGTCTGCTCTGGGACCCTCATCCCAAATCCACACCACGAAAACCTTCACGGCACCACTGGCTGTTGCCTGTAAAACACCCGCGCAAGGCACAGGATTTGTATTTGCTCAGGCTCCCTCATGCTGTGGGGATGAGATGTAGAGCAGGAAGGTTGAGGGGTTCAACCTGCCGAGGCCTGGCAGCTCGTAAGAGCTTTCAGATAGGGATTGTGAAAGCAGAAAAGGGTGGAATCTTCCTCGCTGTCTCCCTAGGGACTGAGAAGCCCTGCTTTAAGGAAGGGAAAGGCCAGATGTATGGACAGGTAGGATGTGGGGGTGAATCCCTTCGCACCATGGGATGCGTGATCCCCAAAGTCCCCAGAAAGTGATGTCCCAGTGGTTTGGCAGCGTGTCTGGTGCCAGAAAAGGTTTTCCACCAGGTGTCAGCCGAGGAACAGCTTGGGAGCAGCAGCCTCGCCGGGATGGGTCCTGGCTGGCCCTGGGAGCTGCGGGACTAATCGAGGGCAAAAGGAGGGCTGGGTACCGGTGTATTCCTGTTTAAACATGGCTTTAGTCCCTGTTTTCTGGAAGCAAATACCTCGCACAGGTGGAGAGGTGTCTGCTGTTCCTCAGAAGTGTCTGATCATTCCAGCTCCGCCTCGATAAGTTAATGCAAGTCAGAACAAAAGTAGGTGCTCCCCGAAGAAAGTAATGGAAGCCAAACAAGCAAATGAACCTCCTGGCTTTGGAAAACAGCATACCTGTGCCGGAGCGTGGGCTGGGAGCCTCCCCATCCTGCCAAGAACAGCTCATCCCTGCCCCGCAGGGAAGCATCAGTGTGTTGGAAGAGTCAGAAACACATTGCAGATAGGTATAAAAACCACCCAGACCCTCAAATGCTTTACCTTCCACTCTTCCCTGTCCTCTTCTGCCTCTGGTCAAAGGGTGCGGGATCCCCATTGGTGCCAGGCTGTCATTAGAGCTAATGAGAGATAAGGTGCCAGTATCACAAGCGGATTCTCTCCTCTCTGTGGTCAGCGGTGCTGGCTTGGCCGTCGTTCATCCCTGCAGGCAGCAGCAGGAGCTTCCACAACACCTGACAGGAGACCCAGCCTGGGCCTGCAGGACCTCATCCAAAACCAGAGCAGTGCTAGACCTCGAGACCTTTGGCTGCAGGTCTTCAATTCCCAGCAGGCTGCCTGGGAGCCAACCAAGAGCTCAGGGAAGTCCCGCAGTTTATCCTTCACCACACCCTGGGGCAGGGGGGTTTGGCCACCAGTAGGTGCCTGAAGAGGAGCACCTGTCGCTCACACTTGCTCAGGAGAAGTCCCACCAGGTGTGAGAAGGACCACCTGTGCCTCAGGAGAACTGGACCCTCCCAGAGACCCCCATGGCTCATCGTATACACCATTTACATGACACTAAACCCACTTCTCTTCGCTGCCAGAGCAGAGGGAGGATGAAGTGAGACTCTAGCCTTGCTCTGGAATGTTACTGGGCTGAATATTGGAAGAGACGTGTTGTGTGGATGCCCTGGCTCCTTGAGCAGCAGTTTTGGCCCAGGGCACCACTTTCCAAACACATTCCTGGATCAAGAACCCCTAAAATGTCGGTTTCCCTCCCCTGGATCCCTGGGATCTCACAACAGGGAGCACAGCAGTGTTCAAGAGGAGAGAGCACTGGAGCTGCTGGAGCTGTCCTGCCACGTGGGTGTCTCCGTTGGCTCTGCTCGCGTTCGTCTGCAGGCTCCAACGTGCCCAGGGCGGCTCAGCCCAGTGCGAGGGAGGAGGTGTCCCAGCAGCCTGGCCAAGGCTTCAAAGGCTGCGGGTGCCTCTGCAGCCACCCCGAGGTTTGTGAGCTCAACCACAGGTTCTGCCGCTGGCATCAACCTTGTCGTGTAGAAACCTTCCCCCTCATCCTCTCCCTGCCCTCCCTAAGATCCCCTCCCCAGCTTTCCTGGAGCTCCTTTCAGCACTGGAAGCTGCTCTAAGGTCTCCCCGCAGCCTCCTCTTCTCCAGGCTGAGCAACCCCAACTCTCCCAGCCTGTCCTCGTACGGGAGGTGCTCCAGCCCTTGGATCATCTCCGTGGCCTCCTCTGGGCTCGCTCCAGCAGCTCCGTGCCCTCCTTGTGCTGAGGGCTCCAGAACCCAACGCAGGGCTGCAGCACTTCTGTTCCCATGCCCCTGCTGCCCTGCCTAACAGGTATTTTCACTGCTGACCCCTGAAAGCAGCGGTTGCTGCTCCTCCCGAAGAGCCGACAAAACCATTGATCTCCCTGGGAAGGAGCACTGGGATCTTTGCTACAAAACCAGTTTTTCAGAGATTTCTGGCTCGGGTGCCAATGCAACGAGAGGTCCCTGGGCTGGGGTCGTGGCGTGGGCTGCGAGCAAACGTTCCCCATAGCAGGGAGGTGAGGGGACAGCAGAGCAAAACATGAGCCCAGCTGGATGGACACGGGACTCTTAAACTGGGAGTGAAAGAGCTGGCAGGTGACCCCCAGCAATTACTCTGGTGGTGCCAAACCAGTAACAGAGCAGCTGGGACAGCATCTGCGCAGCACCCAGTGTGGTGACATCGGTCCCGCCTGTCACCTCATGAATAAAAGAGCCAATAATCACTCGTCATCGCTGTTGGTGGCTTAGAGACCCACAAGTTTAAGTTGCCCTCATCACCTAGGGGGTGGAGATGCCGTCGGTGAAGCTGTACAGGGGGATGATAGGAATTTAATAGGAATGGTTGGACTCGATGATCCAGCGGGTTTTTTCCAACCTGGGGATTCTATGAGGGGGTGAGGGACTCGGGCAGGTCTCAGGTGTCTTGCAAGGAGCACTCAGGTGCTCGTGGTGCTCCGGCCGCACAGTTCCAGGATGCTGGGAGAGGATGCCGGGGTGGAGGAGCTGCACGAAGCCTGGAGGAGAGGGACACGCAGAGCTTGGTGTTGGCTCAGACACCCCCGACTTGTCCCCATCCCGGGCTGGGGGCAGCGAGAAGCCGTATCTGAGCCCCTGGCAGCCCCACGGCCACGAGGTTGGCTTGCCAAGCATGTTTGGTGGCAGCGGGGCAGCTTTGCCTTTTGTTTGACCTTCCCTTTGTCTGTCAGCGTTGCAGGTTTCCTCTGCTCCATCTCATTTTTGGCTTCCCTGCGAGCTGCCGCTGGGGAGCATCCTCCTGCTCACCCTGTGGTCCTGCGCCCAGGCCGCCTCGTGGCTCTTGCTGCTTGGATTTTGCACAGTTTCACCTCTTTCAGATGAATAAAGACTCAGCATCATATGGACCAGACAAGCAAGGAGCATTAAGAATGAACTGGAACATAACTGCAAAATACAGCATGTCCAATCCAATTTTTCCTAGCAAATGAAACGGATCTGGTGGAAAATAAACACGGAACTTTCAGGAGCAGCATCCTTGAACAGCATTTGAAGAGGGGGGTTGAAGAGATTTGAACGGAGCAGCCTTTTCCACCTCTGCATGTCCCTCCTCCCTCCCTTAAATGCCATCGTTAATGGGAAAAAATTGGAACAAATGATCACCCCTCACGTCCTTAAGACAGGTGGCAGGGTAATATTAAAAGAAATGAATAAAAATTCATTTAATGAGCATTGTTAATTAAGCCTGGAAATCAAAGAGGTCTGAGTTGTGGGAATTCAGCGGGAAAATGAAAATGAAGGGAGCTGTAGCTCGGGGCGGGAAGAGTGGAATTAAATTAAACGCGATGTGGGATTGTGTTTGTTAATGCCTATCGCACATCGTTACAGCTGGGGTAAGGGGTTTGTTCTCCGCTCGAGCGGCGATTCCACGCGGCCACCGATGGCAGCTCCTGAGTGGCAACGGGCACGGTGAGACCACGGGATGTTTGGGTTGGGTACCATGTGCTGGGGAGCATCCCCTGCATCTCCCTGCATCCCCCTCTGCATCCCCCTGCGGGCGCGTGGATAGAGGCAACAGGGACCACCCTGTGCCACGAGGGTCTCGGGGCTGCCCAGTCGGTGCCCAGTGCTGCGGAACCACCTCGGAGGGAGGGTCTGGACAGAGGGAGGGATGGAGGGGAAGGAGAAGGGAGAGGTGGGGAGAAGGAAGGGAGGGCTGGAGAGAAGGGAGGGGAGGGACGGAGAGGAGGGAGGGAGGGGTAGAGAGGAGGGAGGGATGAAGAGAAGGAAGGGAGGGCTGGATAAGGGAGGGGAAGGCTGGAGAGTAGGGAGGGCTGGAGAGAAGGGAGGGGAGGGTTGGAGGAGAAAGGGGAGGGATGGAGGGAGGGATATAGAGGAGGGAGGGATGGAGGGAGGGATATAGAGGAGGGAGGGATGAAGAGGAGGAAGGGAGGGATGGAGGAGGGAGGGGAAGGCTGGAGAGTAGGGAGAGCTGGAGAAGAGGGAGGGATGAAGAGGAGGAAGGGAGGGATGGAGGAGGGAGGGGAGGGATGGAGGAGGGAGGGGAGGGATATAGAGGAGGGATTGATGAAGAGGAGGAAGGAAGGGCTGGAGGAGAGAGGGGAGGGATGGAGGGAGGGATGTAGAGGAGGGAAAGATGGTGGGAGGGATGAAGAGGAGGAAGGGAAGGATGAAGAGGAGGAGGGGAAGGATGTTGGGAGGGATATAGAGGAGTGAGGGATGAAGAGGAGGAAGGCAGGGCTGGAGGAGGAAAAGAAGGAGGGTCGGAGCAGCAGACACACTCCCTGTCATCGCTCCCTGGTTTCCCCTGGCTGTCTCACCCCCCCCTCCAACCCGTCCCCTCGGGCAGGGGAGCCAGGCCGGGGGCACCCCCACACGCTTTTCCCTCTGGCCCCAGCTGGGGATCCCCTCTTCCCTTCCGGGAAGAGGGAGAATCGCCCCAGGGGGAGCCCCGAGCTCTCCCGGTAGAGCCGGTTGCAGCAACCCCCGGGGGGCTCTCGCTCCCTGCCCCGAAAGTCAAACCGCAGAGCATCCCCCCTTCCCCACATCCCTCTGGTTCCTCGGCCCCGGGAGCTCCCAGAAAGGGTTGGGGGGGCCCCGGGAGGGGTTTGCAGCATCGTGGGGCTCGGTTGCAGCCGGTGCCGCTCCCCGCGCCGTCGGGTCCCCGACGGCGCGGGGAGCGGCACCGGCTGCAACCGCGGGGGGTACCGGGGACCCCAGCCCCGGGAGCCTCTCCGAGGGGCCGTCGGGGACCGTCGGGGACCGTCGGGAGCGGCTCGGAGCCGTCCGGTGCCGTCGGGAGCCGTCGGGGGCCGTCGGGAGCGGGCGGCGCATCGCCCTCCCTGTGCTCTGACGCGCGCTCCCGCGGCGCCGGGCGCGCCCCCGACGCTATAACTGGGCTGCATGGAGTCGGGGCCGGCGCAGAGGAGCGGGGAGGGCGATGGGAGACGCCGCTCCGGCGGGATAGAGGGGGCGGAGACCGGGGGGTAACCCCGGGGCTCGGCCCTCCCGGGGCTCGCCGCGAGCGCGCACAGATGCTCGTGCACAGCTACCCGGGCATGGTGAGTGCGGGATTGGGGGGGGGGGCTTGGGGTCCCCAAAAGGTGCTTTTTCACCGTTACCGAGCGTGGTGAGGGTGGGACGGAGTGAGATGAGGCTGGAATGGGGGGTCTGGGGTCCCCAAAGATGCTCCCGCAAGGCTACCGACTGCGGGATGGGGGGGTCTGGGGTCCCCAAAGATGCTTGTGCACAGCTACCCGGGCATGGTGAGTGCGGGATGAGGGGTCTGGGGTCCCCAAATATGCTCCCGCACGGCTACCGAACGTGGTGAGGGTGAGATGAGGCTGGAATAGGGGGTCTGGGGTCCCCAAAGATGCTCCCGCACGGCTACCGACTGCGGGATGGGGGGAGTCTGGGGTCCCCAAAGATGCTCCCGCACGACTACTGGGGAACAGCAAGTGCAGGATGAGGGGGTCTGGGGTCCCCAAAGATGCTTGTGCACAGCTACCGAGCTTGGTGAGGGTGGGATGAGGCTGGAATAGGGGGTCTGGGGGTCCCCAAAGATGCTTTTGCACGGTGAGTGCGGGACAGGGGGTCGGGGTGGGATGGGGCTGGGAGTGGGGGGGGGGCTGTCGGGGGGTTCCCCAAGGATGCTCGTGCACGGCTACCGGGGCACGGTGAATCCAGACAGGGGGTCGGGATGGGATGAAGCTCGGAACGGGGTGGGGGGGTGGGGGGTGTCTAGGGTCCCCGAAGATACTTCTGGGCGGCTGCTGGGGGGGCACGGTGAGTGCGGGACGTGGCCGGGGGAGAGGGGGGGTGGTGTCCGGGGGTCTCGCAGGGATGCTCGGCGGGTGCGGGTGGGAGTCGGGGCTCAGCATCCCCTTGACCGCCGCCGTCTCCGCCGCCGCAGGACCGCGCCGAGGGGCTGCCCGGGGCACCGGCCGGGGCTCGGCTGCCGCAGCTGCCCTCGCTCAACCAGGCTCCGTACGGGTCAGCGCCGCCGCTGTGCCACACGCCCGCCGCCGACTTCCAGCCCCCCTATTTCCCTCCGCCCTACCCGCAGCCGCCGCTGCCCTACCCGCAGGGCCAGGACCCCGCTTACCCGCACCTCGGGGACCCCTACGCGGCTCTCAGCCCGCTCCACCAGCACCAGCAACCCGCTTGGCCCCCGCAGCGGGGCCGCCAGGAGGAGCCGGGGCTGCTCTCGCAGACCCACCGGGCCCTGGGGCTCGACCCCCGCCGCGACTACCCCGCCGTGCCCCGACTCCTCCACGGGATCCCCGACGGCGGCCACGGGCTCCCCGACGGCCCCCTGGGGCTCCACGGGCTCGGCCACCACGGCCTCGACGACATCCAGGTACCGGGGGACGCAGGGAGGATGCTCCGGGGATGCTCGGGGGGCCGGGGGGATGCAGGGAGGACGGGGGGTGCTCGAGGGATGCTCGAGGGATGCAGGGAGGATGCTCGGGGGGTCGGAGGGAAGCAGTGAGGATGTTCAGGGAATGCTCGGAGGGTCGAGGGGATGCAGGGAGGACGGGGGGTGCTAGGGAGGATGCTCGGAGGATGCTCGGGGGATGCTCGGGGGGTCGGGGGGATGCAGGGAGGATGCTCAGGGGATGCTCGGAGGGTCGAGGGAATGCTCGGGGGATGCTCGGGGGGTCGGGGGGATGCAGGGAGGATGCTCAAGGGGTGCTCGGAGGGTCGAGGGGATGCAGGGAGGACGGGAGGTGCTGGGGAGGATGCTCGGAGGATGCTCGGGGGATGCTCGGGGGGTCGTGGAACGGCGGGGACCGATCCTGCCGCCGCCGGTGCTCCTCGAGGGGTCCCGGTCGAACCCCGCCGTGCCCGTAACCGCCGTTACCGGAGCCCGAGCGAACGATCGCTCCTGGCCGGGGGCGGCGGGTGGACCGGGTGGCCGGTGTGGGGTCCCCCGCCTCAGCCCCTCCGGGAGCCGCCGGTTGATGCGGGTTCCTCCGGTTCTTTCAGGCCGTGGACGACGGCGGCATGAACCTGCTCGATCAGTCCGTGATCAAGAAAGGTAAGAGCGCGGCGGGACGCGGCACCGGGACGGGCTCAGCGGCCCCGGTCCTGCTCTCGGGGCTCCCCCATCGTCGGGTTCCCGTCGGGCAGGGCTCGGTGCTATCCCCGGCGGGGCTCAAACGGGATCGGCGGCTCCCACCGGGGCTCCCTCGGGCTGTACCGGGGACCATCCCGCTGCCGGTTGGGGTGGGAAGCGGTGGGGATGCTCCCCGGTGGCTGCTCCCCGGTGGCTGCTCCCCGGTGGCTGCTCCCCGGTGGCTCCCGGTGCTCCCGGTGCCGCCGCCCCGTTACCGGAGCCCCGTGTACCGGCTCGGGGATGGTGGATTGGGAGGAGAAGGCTACGGGGAGCGGGTCCGTTAGGCGCGGGGGGAGCCGCAGCGGAGAACTGGGGCTGCGCTTCCCCGGTGCCTCCCGCAGCCCCCCCTGATTTACAGCCGGTTCTCCCGGAGCTGCTAACGACCCCCAGCTCCCCCTCGTCCCCGTCCCCGCTTCCCAACGAAGCCTCGGGGCGAAAAGAGCTGGAATCCGTAAAATATTCTTCTCATAAAAACTTCAACGGGGCTTTCGCTGCGAGGGGGGGGGGTCGCAGGCGGTTGATGCGGCCGCTCGGGGCGATGGATCCGATGAAATCGTCGAGCTCTCGGCTTTCCCCCCCCCCCCCGCGATGATTTTTCTCTTGGAGGGAACGGAGGTGTCGAACGGCTCCGTGTCGGGGTCCCAACGCGAACGGGAGAACGAAACGGGGCGGGGGGGGGGGGGGCGCTGGAGGCGGGGGGCTCGGTGCCCGCAGCCCCGGGGGATGCGGGGATGCTGGGGGGGGGGGGGTGGGGGTCTGACAGGCCCGAACCCCAGTAAAAAGCCGCTGGAGCAGGGAGAGAGGGGACGATGGAGCCGTGGGAAGCGGGGCTGCCCGCTCCTGGGGTCGGGGGAGCACCCCCCGCGCTCCACTCGGGGCCATCGGGGGATGCAGCCAAGTCCGGGTCCCCATCCCGGTCCCCCCCGACTCTCTGGTGCCGTTCCTCCTCTCCCAACCCGCCGCTAACATCCCATCTCCGATAATCCCAGAAAAACATCCCTCCGGAGGGGCTCTTCCCCCTCTCCCATCGCGGGGAGCTCCCTTCACGGCGCTTTACAGCGTTTTTTATCCCGTGAAAATCGTTTTTCTAAGGACGCGGCTTCATGACACGCGGCGTCTCGGCGCAGAATTAACGAGCGTAATTATTTGTGCGCTAATTAGAGCGCAGGAGAGGCGTTTCGTTAAAGATCTTTGCGTGAGGAGCGGTTCCCGGAGCTGGGAGGGAGCGTTCCCCGATCATTGGGGGTCTCCACAAATTTCTCTGGAAGTTCGGTCGGAAGTTAGAGTGGAATAGTTTTATTTTATTTTATTTTATTTTATTTTATTTTATTTTATTTTATTTTATTTTATTTTATTTTATTTTATTTTATTTTATTTTATTTTATTTTATTTTATTTTATTTTATTTTATTTTATTTTATTTTATTTTATTTTATTTTATTTTATTTTATTTTATTTTTTATATATATTTTTTAATTCTATTTTATTGATTTGATTTGATTTGATTTCTCAAAACGCGCCGTTTCTCGGATGTTTTCGCCCCTCGGGAGGGTTTGTTGTTGTTTGGTGCCGGTGGATTTTTCCAGTGGCGAAATAAAAAGGAAAAATCGAGGCTGGAAAGCGAGGGCTGAGGGTTTAGGGCTTTCCCTACTCATTTTTCTCCCCGTTTTCCTCCTCCTGTGTGTCTGGGAGAAAGATGTAAAATAAATTTTAGACAATAATCTGATTTCGGAGGGCGATGCGCTCCTCGTCTCCGCTCGGGAGCTGCAAGAATCAAGCCCTGGAGCAGATGGGAAAGGGATAAATCCGAAGGAAAGGGTCTAAGCTCGGGAAATAGGAAAATTTGGCTCAAAAGGGAGCTGGAAGCTGCAGGTTCTGGGGATCCCGGACCCCACGGTGCTTGGGGAGCTGGAGATGATGCTCCGAGGAGCTTTGCGGGTCCCGAATAACCGAGCTGCTCTCTCTGCTGCCGAGCGCCGCAAAAAAAAAAAAACAAAAACAAAAACAAAAAAAAACGGGAGAAGGAACCTCTTTGCAGGCTGATTTCTTTCTAATTTTTAACCTATAAATAGAAATAATCCATATCGTAATAACAGAGGAATTTCTGCTTCCCTGGCTTCGAGCTGCTGCCGCTGCGGCGAGCGAGGAGCCCAAGGCGAAGGTGAATCCCGCGTCCCAAACGAATTCCAGCCTAGGGAAAAGGAATATTTAATAGCAGAGCGATTCCCGAGCGGTTTGCAGGCAGCCAGGGCTGTGCAGATGGGCATCAGGGTTTTTCTGCTCCCCCCTCTCCCCGGATAGAAACGTGAATAAGCTCCGTTTGGTCATAAAACGCTCCGAGCTCTCCAATTCGGCAGCGGGCAGGATTAATCCTTGAATTCCTCGGAAAGGGTCCCGATGGAAATCTGTGCGTGGGAAAACGGGATAAATCTCCCCGGAATCAGTCGCTGAGACGCTGTTTGTCCTGGTCCCACCAAATATAAATCACCTGCCCCAAATCCCTAAAGCCACTTTTGAACTCCAGGGCTTGGAGGGGCTTTTAATTCAAACCAAGTGAGGGGATCCGAGCTCCGGAATAGGATGGGGGGCTCGGAGGGGGTTGTTCTCGGTGCTGAGAGAAGGGGGGGGGGGGGCTGTAATTCCAAGTGTTCCCCCCAGTACAACCAGGGGGCTGCGGGAAAGAACAGCTCGGAGCGGGATGCCAGAGGATTCCTGGCTGTGTGTTAGCTTTTTCCCCCTGTTTTCCTACTTAAATAAAACTCCAACGGGTTTAGCAGCTGGTACCGATATGGTGGGAGGTGTAAGGGATGCAGCAACCCTGGTCCAGGGTGGAGTTGGGGTGCTCTGCTGCACCCTGGGTGCTTTGCTCCAGCTCGCAGCTGCAGGTGACCTCGAATTTAAGGAAAAGAGAGAGGGGGGAACGGCCTCAGTGAAGGGTTTTTGGGGGGGGCTCCCCGTCCCGCAGCCCCAGCAGCAGCTCTGTGGCTTCTGCATCCCGTGCAGAGGGACCCTCAGGCTGGAAACCAGCATCCGAACCCCCAATTCCAGGATCGCTCCTGGCTCTGGCTCCGTTTCGTTATCCATGGGGGGAACTCGGTGGGATGGAGGTAGAATCAGAATTTCTGGGAGCACAGAGAGCTGCAAACAGCCCCGAAAAATGGAGGCTGAGCTCCCCCTGTACTGGGCTGGCAAACAGGGCGTATATTTAATTTAGGAATTAAATGGATAAAACCTTAGACAGGGCAGCAAAGCTTTTATGAATATTTTTTGTGCACGTGTTTGTTCGTTCTGCCTCTTTCCCGAAAGTATTTCAGAAATGGTTTTCCTGTCTCCTTTTATTGGTATTTTATTTGTTTGCGTTGTTTGGAGGGGATTTTTGTTAGTGTTATTATTATTATTTTTCCCTAGTTTTCTTTTCCTTATTTCCCTCCCAAGCGTTATCTCAGACCGGGAACGTATTTGCCTGGAAAAGAGTAAAACTAACTCTTGATAAAGTTGAATCTGGGGCTCTGGCTGCTTTGGGCTACAGGGGGTTTCTGCTCGGTTCGCCCTGGTGTTTGGGCACCTGGGGTGGCAACTCGCGTCCTGAAAGCCCCAAATAAATAGTCACAGACCTAGGGAGCGGCTGGTGCTTGTGCTGTGGGTCCTTCCCTGGGCTGAGCGAGGAGAGGCCGACGTTCAGCTTATGAAACCAACCATTACGCCACCGCGCTCGGTAGCTACAACAACAACAAAAAAAATAATAATAATAATCCTGCAGCTTGGTCATAAAATAAGGAGGGGTTTTATTGCTTTGACATGCTTTGGGGAGCAGCCGAAAGCTGCTGGTGGAGCTTTTTTTGTTACAAATTAAAATATGAAGCCCTTTTGGGGGTACCTAGGGGCAGGCTGGGGCGCAGGAGCAGCCCCAGGTCCTGCTGGAGGTGGCTCAGGGGGAGCAGCGGGCGCAGGGGGAGCCGCAGGGGCCTGCGCTACACGCGCTTGCGGGCAAGACTTTGGGCTGCAGCGTTTTATAACTCCAAGCACAGACGGAGCTGGGTGCAGCTGGCACCCCGGAGCGCGCGGCGCACAGGCTGGTGGGGCCGAGCCTGGCGCTGGGGCAGCAGGATTCGGCCGCCACGCTTCCCTTCGGGTTTGGGACTTGTTGAAATTTCCATCCGAGGTTTTTTTTTTTAGCCTCTCCGGAGCGTTTCTGCTCAGGAATGTGGACCTGTTTGGCTGGATGCTGGACAGAAAGCTTCTCCTCCGAGTGCCCCGAGCCCACAGTTAGAAATATTGCAAGAAGTAGCTGTCACTGCTAAGGAATGCAGAGAGGAGGGAGATTAAGACCAAGATCCTCAGATCCCCTCCGTGTGCGAGCTCCAGGCTTTGATGCAAAACCTCCCTGCGTTGCTGGCAGGACCCGGTGCCAACGGGACCCGGTGCCAACGGGACCCGGTGCCGACGTGGCAGCAGAGGTGCCGCTTCCCCTGGGTTCGCAGGAGCCGAGCCGCACGAAACGCTGCGTCAAGCCAGATGTGGCAGGAAAAATAAGCTCGAAAGAACAGGAGATTAGATAAACATCATTTCCTGCGATGGGCAAGGTAATAAATGAGGTCATCCCGTAAAACACCCCGGGGCTGCGAAGACACATCTTTTATAGGACTGGCCTGGGACGTGGGTGGAGGAGCTTGGACCGCGGTGCGGAGCTCTGCTGGCAGAGCCCTCCCGGCCTTCTGCAGCTTTACCTGCTGCAGCAGCTTGCAGGGTGGGAAAAGGGGCTCACCTGGGACAAGCCAGGTCTTGACTGGAGGCTTCGCTGCCCCAGAGCTGCTCACAAAGGCTTTAAAGTTCAGACAAGCCCTCGCACACACTGGGATGCATCCAAACACGGGTGCACCTCCCCATCCCTCGCGCGCACGCAGCAGGAGCGCCTACTCATCAGGCAGAGCAACTTAAAAGAGAGTTTTTCACTCTGAACTGCATCCAGATCACCGTTCCTCCATTAAAATTATATTTTTAATGTCCTGTAATTGCATCAGGATAAACCCAGGTGTGTGTTCATGGGAGATAACGTGCGCGGGGACCGGTGAAGGCGCTGGGCTTTGTCTCAACCTCCTCGGTGCCTCCCAGGCATGTGTTATCTCCAAGTTTCATGTACCTTGTCATGACTTACTGTTTAATTAGATGGTTTTAAATGAATTTTTTTTTTTTTTCCGTTGGTAGAAGTAAAGAGCAGTTCTTAAAGGGCAGGTTCAGAAAAGCCAGCTTGGGGTTGCTCTCTGCCAAGTGGCTTGGGAGGCAAACCAACAGCACTTTGGTCCAGGAGGTGGACCTCAGGGAGATTTTCTTGATGGGACAGCATGGAAAGAGGCACCACAGGTGTTGTGGTGCCTCCTTTTTGGGGAGCTGTGAGATATTTCTGCAGCTCGGAGGTTTTGCCGGTGCTCAGTGACCACGGATTCTGCTCTCTGGGCAGCCGTCCATGCTCCTGGGCAAGGGGGTCACCGGGGGCTGGCTGTCCCCAGCCACCCGAGTCATTTGAAGAGCCACGTAAAGCTTCTAGGGAAGAGCACACCCTCCTGGGCAGCAGGTTGCTCGGCTCAGCATCATGGGGATGACTTTTTCCCCTGGTGGGCAGGCAGCGGGGCCACCCCGAGCAGCCTCAGCTGGGTGACGTGCACCCCACGGTCTTTCTCCCCACGAAGGAGGTGGCACCGAGGCTTTAATTTTGCAGATGTCCTACAGGACATCCACCCATGGCAGCATGGGCACGAGGGTCTGTTCGTGTGCCCCTAGCCTAGGCGCACCCCAAATTCACAGCGGAGCAGGGGCAAACTCAGACCATTCCTCCCCGTTTGGTAATAATCCAAGATACGTGATCTCAGAAAAAAAAAAAAAAAAGAAGAACAAACCCAAGGTTCTCTGAAGTCCTAGACGAGCACCCTAACCGCCAAACAATCCCACCCTTTCCTGTGTCATCCTAGGGAATTACTCATTCTTGCTGTTCTTCCATTTGTTTGTTTATTTTAATTCTAAATGAAGGAACTAATTGGCAAATGTGGATATGATACTTGGAGCTGCTGCCTGCTCAGCTCTCCTACTCCATCCCATCTCCCGCTCCGCCCTTGGTTCGAAGGGAGGTTTCGTGTTGTGGCTTGGTGGGAAGAGCAGAGAAGCGCAAGGGACTGAGAAAGGAGGGCTAGAAATGAGCCCAAGCTGCCCTTGGCAATAAAATCTCACAGACTCTGGTGCTCCTGCGACTCAGGAACGAGAGGCTCTGGGGCAGGACGAGGAGAGCAGCTTTCAGATTCACCTTCGCAGCCTCAAACAGCCGTCGTCGCAGCTTCTGTAGCGTCTGCAGCGCGTGCTTGGGATTCCAGCTGGGCTGAGCCTCCCCACCCTCTATCTGAGGCAATTATCTGGCATCAGTCACCCCAGTGCCGAGGCGCCAGGGAGCGGGTCAGGCCCTATTCCCTCTGGACTGGTCCGACAGGTCCTGGGAAGCAAGTGGTGTCCCCAGCGAGGTGGGGATGGGGGGTCCCCAGGGCTCCCCGAGGTGGCCCCGCGCGCCAGGGGCTGCAACCCTGGGCTGGGTGTGTGGGAGCAGAGGATCCAACCAAGGGGATTGATGGTTGCACTGCAAAAAAAAAGAGTTGGGGGCAGTCATTGAAGCTGCATCACTGGAAGGGTTGTAGACTCTGTGAGAGCTGCGCCGCGGTTGCTCAAATGCTCCAGCGCAGCCGGCTGGACTCTCCCCACGCTGTTTCTGTGGTTGAGTGGAAGTTTCCCCCATGGAAAGATGCGGACGTGGATCCTTCCCCAGGTCTCGTGGGTCCTGGAGGTTTCCCAGCGTGTTCCCCGGCAGCTTTGGCTGCAACACGTGTTCAGATCAGGCTGTAGCATGTCTAGGTTGCCAGACTGTCCCACCAGTATCGGGAACTCAGCTCATCTTAGGAGCATGATTTAGGGATTGGTGGGAATGGTTGGACTCGACGATCTGGTGGGTCTCTTCCAACCTGGTTATTCTGTGATTCTGTGATCTTCTGGGCGAGGAAAAGGGAAAAGTGTTTGTGCTGTGATAGTGGGCAAGAATTTCTTCTCCCCTGAGCCGACGACTCCAGAGCAGCAGGTGAATTTAGATTTACATCTCTGCGGTCTGAGGCTCGGATGGAAGCCCCGCCACACTCTCTGCAGATTGGCAGCGCGCTCTAGATGAAGAGAAGTACTTTTTTCTATTATTATTCATGGCTAATCTCTGCTGAAGGGTCTTTTGCCCTTCAATAATCTAAGTACATTTTAACAAATTGACAGCAACGGCACCGTGGCTTACGGAGGATCCGCTGCCGCTCGCGACAGACGCTGCATCTTTGTTCTCCCTTTTTAGATTATGTAGATCCAAGCCACACGAATTCAGGCGCTTCTATAGGGAATATAGGGAAAACCTCTCAAGCATGTTACTGTAAAATGGATTATGCTGTTGAAACACATAAAGATCTCGTAGACTGGTTGCCAAAATGTAATGGGAGTTTGTGCTGCTAAATGAATAAACCTGTGCTGGTTGACACCACAGGGCAGAGAGTTGGAGAGAGAGTCTGGGAGTGTTTGGTGGCGTTGGATGAGGAACTTTCCTTGGGGGTCAGCACAGTGTTCCTCTGGCTGAAATCTTCACACTTTCCAGCCTCTTGCTTCCCATACGAGAAGCATGGAAGGGTTTGGGTTGGAAGGGACCTCAACGATCATCCAGTTCCACCCCTGCCATGGGCAGAGACACCTCCCACAGGATCAGGGGCTCCAAGCCCCATCCAACCTGGCCTTGAACCCCTCCAGGGATGGGGCAGCCACCCCTGCTCGGGGCAACCTGTTGTGCCTCTCCACTCTCATCGTGAAGAAATTCCTCTTTGTGTCTAGTCTAAACCTCCCCTCTCCAGTTTGTACCCAAGAAGACACCGAGGTGCTTAGATCCATCCAGAGCAGTCAGGAATTGAACTGAATTTTAAATAATTGCTGTTTTTTTTGATGTCAGTGTGAAGGGGCTTAGCTGCAGGTTAAAAAAATACTGGACTGGGGCACTGAAATAACCAAATACTGGACTGGGGCATTGAAATAATCAAATACTGGACTGGGGCATTGAAATAATCAATTACTGCACTAAAGTGACTTTTCAAGTGGAGTCGCAGGGGTCTGAGTGAGGAGCCCAGTGTTCAGGGAGGCAATGGGAACTGCTCTGTCACAGCAGCTCTGGTGATGAACAGTAAAATCCCCTTTCAGTAAATACCTGCGAATACACCTGGGGATTCAAAAGCAGCGTCCGAATCCTTTTTCATTCATTATCTGGGAAGGAAACTGGAGTGCTTGAGTTTCCCCAGTTAGGAGGATATTTTAACCATTAATAGCTGCTGCTTTCTGTGGGCTGTTCCTGACTCTACTGTTCAGAAGCTGCCCGGACAGCACAGCCCAATCCATAAAATTAAGTCCAGCAGGGAAATGTTCGGGAACTCACAAAAACTGTGAGCTGTTTCCAAAACATTTACAAAATATTCTCAGCAAGCAGCTCATTTGAGGCTGAGCTGCTGCTAAAAAAAAAAAAGCAGGGAAGTGCATTAGTTGGAATTACTTATTGTGAATGGCTTATCAATCCCCTTCCTCGTCCTGAAGGAGCAGAGGATGTTTTTGCAGAGGTCCCAGTAAATTGTGTTGTTATATTGATCAGTCATTCCTATCAAGACACAATGAACCAAGCAATTCCATCATATCCACCAGTCTTGGGGGTGTTAAATATTCTCTACTCTGTGGGTCCATCCCAAAGCTCCCTGGGAGCAGAGACCTGCAGTGACCCACGGTGGTTGCTCTGCTGGATAAAACAGAGGCACAGAAAGGGAAACGCAGTTTGTATCACCTGGCACCTCAGCACGAAGTTCATAACCTAATGTATTGATTTGCATTGGAAACAAAATGTTAAGTACGAGAGCTTTGCATAGGCATGGGACCTCTCCCCACCAGCTTTCTCATGGGAATCGTTTGAGGCTGCCAGTCCTACCCCTGCTCCTTCTCTTCTTCCAAAGGTCCGAGATCCATTTCCCTATCTGGACTCAGCAATCTCGGAGATAACCCCAAGATTCTTTCCATCCTTCCATTTGAAAAGGCCTTCCAGCCGATGATGACTCGGTTCCTCGAGAGGCTCTTTGACTTGGGGACTCGGTTCAGGTTGTGCATTCGAGATAAAGAAAATACCTGTATAATCCCCTCTGGGAAGGAAGGATAATTACAGGCTGCGGGTTAGAAATATGGCTGGTGGCGCTGACCTCCTTCCCTGGCCCATCAATAAATTCCTCTCTGCTGAAACACCAGGAAACGGCAGCGGCTGAAGCCTCGGTGGCATCTCCCCGGTGAGACGCGGCTCTGAGAACGGTGGCAGGAGCAGCCGCCCCCGGCTCACACCCACATGCAGATCCGTCTTTATGCATGTATCTCACCATTTACATCCGAGACATTCAAACGAAGCTTAGGTTGGTTCACCCAAAGCTCTTCCTAAAAGAGAGCAGCAGCCCCTTGCCTTTCTGGAGCACGACGGGCTCCGCACAAACATCCCTCAGCTGGAGTTTCCTCAGCAGAGCTGCAGGAACACCCCGTCTAGAAACTCGGGGTGCCTCAGGGATGCCACCACCAGACCTCAAAGCTCAGCAGCTGCGGGAAAGAGAAGCTGAAATAGGTTTGCACGGTTTACGCAGCCTTCCCGCAGCCTTTCCTCAGGATGCTCTGAACCCGCAGGGATGCTCGGGCTGACCGATGCGTGGCCCTGGAGAGGGACGGGGGGCCGAGATGCTTTTGGGGTGGTAGGAGACAGCGCTGTGCCTAAAGATGAGAGATTGCTTTGTCCCCAGGTAGCTTTCTAGAAGGATTAACAGCTATCTCCTTAAAATGCTATCTAAACTGTAGCACGCTCCCACTTTTGAAAGAGATCTTGCGACAAAAGCTCCAATATCCAGGGATTTGGGGGCTGCTGAGGAGGAGGATTTACCTGTAATGTATCTAAGGAGAGAAGAAAACAGACTTGTAAGTCGGGCAGCGATTTGCATGCTCCCTCTGGACTTGTTTCCCCCCCTTGCAGCACCTGAAGCTCCAGCTGGAAACGGAACAAATCGCATCGCGATAAGTGATGCAATTCCCAAGAACCACAAATTTCCCTGCTCACAAACCATTTCGCAAGCAGGTAGCACATTTCTCATATGGAAATGAATCAGGACTGCAGCTTTTTTTTTTTTTCTTTTTTGGAGGTACAGTCTCTTTTTTTTTTCCCCTTCAAAGAGCCAAAAATTTGATGGTGTGAGGTCAGACCTGAGCAAGGGCACCACGATCCCACGGCTCCCGGCTGCACCCACACACAGAGCTAGAGCCCAGGCTGCAGGTGCGCTTTTTGCACTGTGTATTTCCATGGAAAAATGAGCATTTTCAGGAGTTGTAGTGGTAGTTTCAGACACGAATGTTTGCGAACGCGGAAGGAGAGGGAGTGCAGGAGCTCAGGGACAAAGCATCACCACCCTGGACCACGGCGGACGAGGAGGCAGCAGAGGCGCAGGGCTGTGGATCGATCCATGCTGAAACTTGTTGGAGAAAAGCAGGATATTCTCCGAGGCTTTCCAGTAAAAGCATTTGAAGAATGTATTTCTTTCGCTTCTTCTTTGTACCTGGAATTTAAAAAACAAGGGGCCACCTCTGCAAACCAGAACCAATGTCACAAACTTCATGCTTTACCCTGGGACACCTTGAAGGCACCAAGCTCCTCACTCCATCCGCTGGATTCACCACTGAGTGACCATCAGTTTGGAAGTTTCCTTCTCATTCTCCCTCCTGCCTGGTGTCTCCTCACAGAAACAAGGCTGTGGGAGCCCATCACCCCTGCAGCATCGCTGGAGGCATCAGGACCTCGTGTTTGCGGGCACTGCCTCTCCCTCCTGGCTGCCTCTCCAAGGAGCATCATCACGTCCCGTGCTCAGGACCAGCTCCTTCTGGCTGCATTCACCGCACAGAAGCTTCTCACTCAGAGAAATCTTTCACCCGGGGGTCACTCGACGAGTTCTAATTGGGAATCAGAGCACCCCTCCCAGGGAGATATCATTATCTCCATTTTACTGACGAAGACCGTCAAACCCAAAGTGGAGAGGTGACCTACCCAGTGTCATAAAACAATCCCCAGGCAGAGCAGGAGCCTGCGGGTTTCCCGCTACCCTGAGGGAACAACCACACACAGGGAGGGTGCTCTGCAGCTCGGGAAAGTCAAGGGATGAAGCCTTTGGTGTTTCTGGAAACCAGGACCTGTTTTGGAATCTCTCTCTCTCTGCATCAGGAGCTTTCGTGTCACAGCGAGTGGAGGTTGTGCGAGTTTCATCACCTGACGGTTACACCCAGGGTATGTTTAGAAGACAAACCAGATCCAACTCGTCACAAAAAGAGACATCTCTGCTGGGAGATCACAAGCCTCGCGGGTTCAAAGGAAGACGAAGCCGCGCGTACCTGCTCTGTAGCACCAGGACAGCTGACTCACACGGGAGTTTGGGGCACTCTGTGTCGTTACTCCTGAAATGCATCGTGTACTGCAAGCGGTACCCAGCACGGAAGGAGGCAGCGAGATGCTGAGTCTCACGGAAGCGCTTCCTGAGGCGTCGTACAGGTGAAACGAGGAGAGTTCCCTTCCCACCCAACAAGACACGTCGCGCCTATTGACACGCTGCCGCTCTCAGCAGCTGACTTGGAGCTACAGGAGCATCGCGAGACGAGATGATGCAGTGACAAGTATTTCACAGCATTAAAAAGAACATCTGGAGCTATAAAAGCAGAGCCCACGCTTACACAGTTCTCTGTAGCTATTGCCCCAGCATTAGAAAGTGCTGTAGAGCTCAGAGTGCTTGTAAAAACATTCCTACAGAGCAGAAGTGCATGCAAAAAGGTTATGCCCACCGCCTGATCTTTGGTAAATCATTTAACTTGAGAGTTAATGACTCAAGTGCCTGGTTCTGTACCAGCACTGGGCTGGGGACTGGCAGCCTATAAAGGTCTTTGAGGGCTGGTCGGCATAACCTGGAGGGCTGGAGCACCTCCTGTAGGAGGACAGGCTGGGAGAGTTGGGGTTGTGCAGCCTGGAGAGGAGAAAGCTGCGGGGAGACCTTAGAGCAGCTTCCAGTGCTGAAAGGGGCTGCAGGAAAGCTGGGAAGGGGCTCTGGATCAGGGAGGGCAGGGAGAGGATGAGGGAGGATGCTTTTGAGCTGAAAGAGGGGAGATTGAGATGAGATCTTAGGGAGAAATGTTCTCCTGTGAGGGTGGGGAGGCCCTGGAACAGGTTGCCCAGAGCAGGGGTGGCTGCCCCATCCCTGGAGGGGTTCAAGGCCAGGTTGGATGGGGCTTGGAGCCCCTGATCCAGTGGGAGGTGTCCCTGCCCATGGCAGGGGTGGGACTGGATGGGCTTTGAGGTCCCTCTCAACCCAAACCATTCTGCGAGTCTGAGTCCTGGGGTGGGGAAGCCCAGCAGAGCCCTGTCCTGCTTAGCCAGGACGCGGGGGCCAAGCGCCTGAGCACCCCCACGGTTTGGGCCCCAGCGTTGAACCCTTTCCTCTCAGCCTGTGTAAAGCGTCGGCCCATCACGGTAAGAATGAGCGTGTCTGGGGCGTGTTTCTGCCAAAAACCCCATCTTCCCCCATCGTGAGTGGGAGCTGAGCCACGGGGACCAGCTGGGCTGGAGCCGGCTCTCTGTGCGACGGGCGATGCCCTGCCCTGTGCCAAGGGCTTAACCCACCAAACCTCCAAAAGGGCAACCAGCGCCGTGATGCTGATGCCCCATTTCTATCCCCAGCCGCAAAACGTCGCATGGGGCGCAGGTCCGTGTCCTCTCTGGATGCTCCTTCGCTCGGGCACAGCCCCCCCGATGCCTCCTGTTTGAGTCGTGGCCATTCGGCCCAGCGTGAAAACCCCGTCTCCGCTCCCCTGGTTTATTTCTCGTCCCCATCGCGGGGATGAACCCTCAGCCCGAGCCTGTGCGGAGCAGCTCAAGGCTCTTCCCAGGGCGGGAGGCTCCTGCATGCACCCGTCTTGCTTCGGAAGGATCCCGTGGCTCGTGCCCGCGGCGGGCGCGGGGTGGGGGTCTCGTGGCTCGCGCTCTCGGCTGCGCCCCCCATGCCCACCCGCAACGGTCTCATGCTTCCTTCTTGTCTGCAGGCTGGCTCAGGTGCTCCGATCACCTGCTGCTTGCGGGAACAGGAAAGCAGCAACTGAAGATCGAGGGGGACTTTTGGTTTACTCAGATGACGAGAGACAATTTTGGTTCCCCAAAAGCCAAGGAAACAAAGCTGTCAGGCTTTAATGGTAGCTTGTCTCCCTCCTGCAGCATGTTTATGGGCAAACAAGCTGCAGATCAGACCAGGCAAACAGCAGCAGGTGAGGCCAAATAATAATTAATAATGAATGGCGAACGTGGTCTGTGTTTATTCTTGTTGTGTCGAGGCAACGTTGTCTTAATGGATGAAGCACTGTTACAGGACCAAGAGAGCGGCTCAGCCGCCAGCGCTGCCGCCCGCTCCGGTCCTCCCTCCGCATTCCGTGTGTCCCGCTGCCGAGGGTGCCAACTCCCTGCGCACGGGTCACCCTGCGCCACGCCTGCGTGTGCCAAACGTGCCAGGGCTGAGCCCCGAGGTGGAAAAGCGAAGCAGAAACCCATCTTCTGTATGGGTGCCCGGTGCCCGCACTGTTTGCTCGTGGCATGGAGCTGCTCAGGGCGTTCCCCCATGCAGCGATAGGTTCTGGGTTATGAATTTCAAGGGGATTTGTTTCCGACAGTGGGATCATTCCTAAAAATGCCGGCCTGTGTTTGAAAATTGTCTCTGTGGTGTCTCCATGTCATCTCCCCGCTGTGCGTCAGCGTCCATCCGTGCCTCCCTACCCGCTGCCGCGTGCTTGGGAGGTGTCGGCTGTGTCGGACCCTTCTCCAGCCCGGTGGTAACTCGCTCCGGTGCCGGTTGGGTTCTCCTCCTCCCGGGATGCTCATGGACACGTGTGGGGAGGCACAAATCCCCTCTCCCCTGCATGGCCGTTCAGCCCCTCGTGTCTATGCAGGTCCCAGCCATGCATGCGGCTCGAGTGCACGCCACCGCATGCAAAAAATAGGTGAGTATAGAAATCACGCAAAGCTCTTCGTGGACAGGAAAATGCTTTATCCTACAGCAACACCAGCTCACTGGGGGGGTTGGTTTGAGGTGGTCCTTGCCGCAGCAGAACCCACACCCTCTGGGTACCTGGACCTGGCGTGATGCAGCCTCGTCGGCGATGCATGAGTGTTTGTAAAGCATGCTCCAGCTTTTTGTTTCAAGGGACTCCCTTCGAGACAAATCTAACCTGCTCAGGGATTGTGAAAGGAAGCTTTGATGTTGCTGCTCTCTGGAAATTGCTCTGCTTTCCTATGTCTCGTGGTGACGTGCCCGTGTTTGTTCTTCCCTGGACGTCCCTCCACCAGCCGCAGTCGTGGTAAACGCCAGCACGGCCGGGGCTGGCTGCATCTGGGCATCGTGCCCTTCAGCCCCCGACTCTGCATGAGTCTCATGCTGAGAGGAAACTTCACGTACCTTAGCTCATTGCCATTCATCTTTTAGTCTGAAAACATTAGCCTTTTTTTATGTAACATGTGCTCCTTTTTTATTGCCAGACTAACAAGTTGCTGAGCTGTATTTACAATATGCTGATTGTAACCCCCTCCAGTAGGTTCATTCTATGCACCCTTCCCAATTCATTCTCAGGTTTTCTGTTTCATTTTGGACACGTGCATTTCCTTTATAAATCCCTGCCTCTCGCCCTGGTAATCGTTGCCGCGTTGCTTGCAGGAACCATCTGACCATGCACAGTGGAGCCGTCATTCCTGAGGAACCACAAGGAATGCCAGGGCTGAAATGATCCGGAGCGATGGCATTTGCAGCCCTCTCTGGGTTCTTTCAAGACCCGCTTTTTTCCCTGCATTAAATTGGTTATTCATTTCAGAACATAAAAGCCCAAGAGATTTGGCACAGGTTTCAGTTACGGTTTCAACCTATAAACCTTTATTGCGTCTAAAAATGTTTCTTACTGGAATGATGTATGGGAAAATTGTGCCCATTTCACTCTGGGTGTGATGATGCCCTGGGCTCCATGCGATGCTGCAGCCCCATTGCTTGTCTAAACTCTTGTGTTATCTCACTTTTGTCCGTTAAGCCAAAGGAAATCTGTGCCGGGCTAATTTGGTTTGATCCTCTCAAGCTTCCTTTAAGCTAAGGATGATGGAAATCTAGGGCTGCAGATTGTTGTGGGGCTAATCATAGAATGATTTGGGTTGAAAGGGACCTTAGAGATCATCTAGTTCCAACCCTTTAGGATGGGCAGGGACACCTCCCACTGGATCAGGGGCACCAGGCTCCATCCAACCTGGCCTTGAACCCCTCCAGGGATGGGGCAGTAGCAGCTTCCCAGGGCAACCTGTTCCAGAGCCTCCACACTCTCATAGTGAAGAAATTTCTCCATATGTCCAGTCTAAATCTGCCCCTCTCCAGTTTATCCCCATATCCCCTCATCCTATCACCCCAAGCCTTTGTGGACAGTCCCTCCCCAGCTTTCTTGTAGCCCCTTCAGGCACTGGAAGGTCCCTCTAAGCTCTCCTCAGAGCCTTCTCTTCCCCAGGGTGAACAATCCCGAAGCTGCAGTCGAAGGAAGGTTTTCCACTGGTTCCTGTGAGCACATACACCTCTCGGCCACCCCAGCATCTCCTGGGTTTCCCGCAGGGTCCCAAGGCTGCGTCCCAGCCCCGCTGAGCCCGTGGAGCTGGGCTGCACCCACGGTCCCACCCCAAACCCAGGAGAGGAACAGCAGCCAAGGCGGCCAGCCAGCGCTTCACCTTGCTGCCCCACCTCCCTGAGCACCCAGGGAGGCAAAGCTGGTCACAGGTCTGGGCAGGGATGCTGCGGACAGTCCTGAGCCTGCCAGGAGACCAGCCCGAACCCTCGGGTTTAATTACAGGAGAGCTGGGAGGCGTGGGAAAGCAGGAGAGAGAAGAGGCCAGGCTTTTCTCTTCCTTTAGTTTAGTTTCATCACTCACCTCTCTTAGAATCATAGAATCAACAGGTTGGAAAAGACCCACTGGATCATCGAGTCCAACCATTCCCATCAATCACTAACCCATGTCCCTCAGCACCTCGTCTACCCGTCCCTTAAATCCCTCCAGGGAAGGGGACTCAGCCCCCTCCCTGGGCAGCCTGTTCCAGTGCTTCTTTTATTGAGGAAAATATGAAGCTCCCTTAGACATCCCAGCCAGCCCCGGTGATGCTGCGGGTGGCAGCGCACGGATGCTGGGGGCTCCAAAGCTGCCAGGAGAGTCATCAAGCGGCTTTCCTGGCCCCGGAGTCTCTCAGCCACGTTCTCCTCTTCTCTCTCCCCTCCTTGCCTCCCAGTGCCCATCCCCACCAAGGCCAACGGCACCACCATTCCCACCCTATCCATGAACAAAGACGGCTTGATCGGAGGGGTGACGAATCCCAACGAGGTCTTCTGCTCCGTGCCCGGCCGCCTCTCTCTCCTCAGCTCCACGTCCAAGTACAAGGTGACCGTTGGCGAGGTGCAGAGGAGGCTCTCGCCCCCCGAGTGTCTCAACGCCTCTCTCCTCGGAGGAGTCCTCCGCAGGTAAGAGGGGGGAAAGCTGAAGCAAGCTTTGTGCTCCACACCAGCTCTCACCTCTCGTTAACAGATGAGAAACTCTAGCTCGTGGTGTATTGGGGAACAGCATTTTTGTTGTTTTTCTTCTTTCCCTTCAAACCTCAAAGCTTCGACTGGGATTAATTACGGTTATTTTAACATTCATTTCATCATAATTTTTTCCCCCTCCCTTGTTTTCTTTTTTTCAGAGCAAAATCGAAAAACGGGGGGCGGTGTTTAAGGGAAAGGTTAGAGAAAATTGGACTGAATCTACCTGCGGGAAGGCGCAAAGCTGCCAACGTCACCCTGCTGACGTCTCTCGTGGAAGGTAAGAGTCGCGCTCCACTCCCACAGAGGATGGGAGTGCCGAAACTCCAATACCCTTCATTTGCAGCTTTCCACAAACGAGAACACTTAAAGCCAAGCAGGCAGCGGTCACCGCTGGCTGAGACTGGAAAAATCCCCATGTCAGCCTCCGTGCCGATCCGAGCACGTCCGCCTGCTGAAACTCAGACATTTCTGTCGGACCAGTCATAGCCCTTTAGGAAGAGGCATCCACTGCCCAAGGAGGGCTGCACACTCCCTGTCAGCTACATCCGAGTGTCCCGTTTTTCCCTCGGAACTAGTTCTAGTAACGCTTCGGTTCAGAAAAAACAAGCTCCAAAATGCTTAGAATCGTAGAATCACCAGGTTGGAAGAGTTGGAGTTGTGGCTGCCCCATCCCTGGAGAGGTTCAAGGCCAGGTTGGATGGGGCTTGGAGCCCCTGATCCAGTGGAAGGTGTCCCTGCCCATGGCAGGGAGTGGGACTGGATGGGCTTTGAGGTCCCTTCCAACCCAAAACCGTTCTACGATCCTATGAAATTGTGCTGGGGGCAGCGTGCGACCTGCCCTGAGGTGTGAGGTGCCCCTGCTTAAAGCCGCTCGTTTATCTGCTTCCCTCCTACTTTTTTGGAGCTATGGAAATGATGATGTCGCTGCCGCATCTTGGGAGAAAGGGACACGGGACGCAAACAAACGCAATGACAGCTCTGCCTCCCTTCAAGCTTTGGAATCCATTGTGTTTGCACCCAGCGTGTTGGAGGCAGCTGCCTGCAGATTCTGAATAGAAAATCATCTCCATTGTTGCCAGCAAATTAAATGACCCGCTTCATTAGGCGGAGGTTGTTACGAAGGGCAGTTGGTTCGTGCTGAATGAAGGGCTGATTTCCATTAAAAGAAAAGAAAGAAAAGAATGAAAGAAAGGAAGGAAGAAACGTACATTTTGATTTTAGGTGGCTGCTGATGTTTTGGTTACTGCTTACCAGCTCGTAGTAAATAAAAGAGCGGGGCCATGTGTGCTCGAGGGATACACGTTCCCCCTGCACAGTTACGGCACGGGGAGATGGTTCACCCAGAGGAAGGGGCTGTTGTGTGGTCATTACTCAGCACTCCAAAGCTGGCTTGTGCCTTATGCCCCAGGCACCCTCTTTCTTATTTATTTTCCCCCCTCTGTCCAGTATCTGCTCATTTAAAACCAGTGCCGGGTGGTTTTTTGAGGGCTAGCGATAGACTTCTTATATTGACCCACAGCTTCTCATGGGGATGGGGGAGAATGGGAATGCAGGAGGCACAACGAGGGCTGCAGGTAGAAGTGCAGCTCCTTGTCCCCTCTGCCGAAACCTCTCTAAGCCAGCATCCAAGTTGCCTTGAAGCCTTTCAGCTATTTAAGACTCACATTCACGGTGAAACAAATCCTGCCCCAAGCCTTGGCTCTCACCATGAGGTCACGCAGCCCTTTTTACTGTCACCAGGAATGTTTTTCAGCAGCTATTACTTTCTGATTATTTTCTAACATACAGAAAACTGCAGCTCTAATTCTCTAGGTTTACCTTGTTTGATCCTTCTTAGGAGGAGGAGATAAAGTGTTATCTTTATACGGGAAGCACAGACACTTTCCCTGTAATGTGGCTTCATGGCCCGAGCTCCGGGAGCTGGGGAGGCTGTGATGGGATCTAGGTTAATGCTTTTAGGATGGATGGCCTAATACGTCCGAGCAGCAGGAGGGCACGTCAAATTAGCTCTGCCTGCCTGCCCGACCGGGATTTCGGGTGTTGGGCATGATCAATTGCCATCAGTTCTGATTATTTCCATGGGGATGCCTGGAGATGGATCAATTCCATCAATGGGTGGGCATTGCCACGGGTTGATGGATACGCTGCCTGCACGTCCAGCCCGAGGGCTCCTGCTCACTGTGGGAGGATGTAAACCCCTTCCTTCTGCCCATTTCTCACACCCAGAAGTCACAGAATCATAGATTCCCTAGGCTGGCAAAGACCTTTGAGCTCATTGAGTCCAACCATACCTGTCTGCTACTAAATCATATCCCTAAGTCATGGGGCTAAGGAAACTTCTTCATCCTCCCACCCCTGCTTAAACCTCTGCTCAATTTGGAAAGGCTGAGAAAGAGGTTTTGGATGAAGTGGGGAGTGAAAGATGCATCAAGGGAAGCGTCCAAGTGAGAAATATCTCTGCAACCCAGAGAGCTCTTGGGTGGCCGCTGAGGAAGGAAAGGGCTCCAGCCCTGGCAGGAACATCTCACGTGAGAGAGATGGTTGAGGTTGCTGCAGAAAACATTCCCCTTTCACGCAGGTATTGGCACAACTTGTTGATTTGTTCTGCTCGCAGGTGAAGCCGTTCACCTGGCTCGGGATTTCGGGTACGTGTGCGAAACAGAGTTCCCAGCCAAGGCGGCGGCCGAGTACCTGTGCCGGCAGCACTCCGACCCCACCGAGCTCCACACCAGGAAAAACATGCTGCTGGCTACCAAGTGAGTACAGGTGGCAACAAGCCACAAGGGCGTGAGGCACCCGCAGCCTGGAAGGGCAGCGTTAGCCCCAGAGCTTGCTCCGAGATGGTCTCAGATGCTGCACGCAGAGCTGTGCAGCGAGGTGAGGAGTGAGTACGGATCGAAGGGTTTGCTCCTACATGGAGAGGTGACCGAGAATTTCGGCACCTGCCACATGTGCCCCTTTGCAGCAGCTTCAACTCCACACCCGAGGGCTTTCCCCAGGGTGAAGTTAAAAACCCCGGGGGGGGGGATGTGGCTGCAGGGAGCAGGAAAAGAGAATCATAGGATCATAGAATCACCAGGTTGGAAAAGACCCATTGGATCATAAAACCATTTCTATCAAACACTAAACTGTGTCCCTCAGCGCCTCATCCACCCGTCCCTTAAACACCTCCAGGGAAGGTGACTCAACTCCCTCCCTGGGCAGCCTCTGCCAGGGACCAATGACCCTTTCCATGAATTTTTTTTCCTAATGTCCAGTCTGAACCTCCCCTGGTGGAGCTTGAGGCCATTCCCTCTCGTCCTGTCCCCTGTCCCTTGGGAGAAGAGCCCAGCTCCCTCCTCTCCACAACCTCCTTTGAGGTAGTTGGAGAGAGCAACGAGGTCTCCCCTCAGCCTCCCGCTCGGGAGGGGAGCAGGAAAAGAGACTCTAAATGCTCACCCCGCAGCTTCCCAACAGCTTTTATGGTAACACCAACCTCTCTCTTTCAGGCAAATTTGTAAGGAGTTTGCAGACTTGATAGCCCAGGACCGCTCTCCGCTGGGGAACAGCCGCCCCTCCCTCATCTTAGAGCCCGGTGTCCAGAGCTGTTTGACTCATTTCAGCTTGATAACTCACGGTTTTGGGGGTCCGGCCATCTGCGCGGCGCTCACAGCCTTCCAGAACTACCTGGTAGAGTCCCTCAAGGGGCTGGATAAAATGTTCATGAACAGCACAGGGAACGGGCACGCGGCCGGAGACTCCAAAGCGTCAGAGAAAGAAGTGAAGCATCGGAAATAACGCCCCGTCTGCTCCTGGTGGGAGCGTTCTCCGCTCGCCGGAGCACCGGGAGGGAAAGCTGAGCCGCTCTCCTGTTTGCTGAACTGCTACCTTTGACGTTGGGATGGAACTTGTAAGGCAAAGACGAGAGGAAAAAGAAGATTTAAGGAATTTAAGAAGCAAACAGCTCCAATGGACGTAGGGAGGAAACGAGCCAGGGTGATGGCTTTGGGGTTTTGCCTTTTATTTTTTGTTTTAAGTCGTGGATGCAGGAAGCCAAGTCATGTGCAATTTTATTTCGTTTTGTTTTTTAAAAGCCCGTAGTGAAATCCTGACAAGCTCTGGGAATTTCTTTCAATGGAAAAACTGAGAAGAAAGGAGAAAAGCTTCATCTCTGCAAGAACCAGAGGGCAGGGAGCTCGGTCGCTGGCTGCTCCTGGATTTATCAGATGGTTGTGACGGGCAAACACCCAGGAAACCTTCGTCTCCAGCCCAGTCCTAACGCCGGGACAAGAGAAAATTGCCAGCAGAACTGCTTGGGATTTAAAGCAGCTTCAGACTTCGTTTACAGTTTTCAAAGCAAGACGCCGCGTGGATTCTCCCCCGGGGGCTGAGGATCCCTGAGCCGAACCACGCCAGGAGGAGCGAACCGCACTCCCGATGGTTCCCAGGGCAGGAACGGAGCCAGGAGAACCTTCCCGACTGCTGCGGAGCACGCAGGTTAAGTTAAACGCAGGACTAGCTACAACTCCACAACCTACAACTAACAGCACACCAGTTTCTAAAAGTAATAATAATTAATTAAGCACAAGGAGGAGAACTTGAACCAGGCCAAACTGAACTGTTCTAAATCTGTATATATTTATTTATGTGTAATTAAAATCTGAAAGTTTTAAGATGTCCAGTGCAAGTTATTTATATAAAATTGAGTTGTTTTTTTTTTTTCTTTGTTTTGCCTTTTTTTTTTTGTTTGTTTTATTTTATTTTTGGGGTCTTTTCAGAAAGATGAAAGTCTTTGGATTCTCTGCCATTAGAAATGGGAATGAAGTTTTGGATACGCAAAACCGTAGCATGGACGCGATAGGTTGTGATGATGATGACTCTAGAAGTTCCGCAGGATTTTGTACTTGCTGTTGTTTCTCTTAATGCTGCAATAGATGTACAACACCCACACCACGATGTCATTCTCATTATCTTAATAAACCTCTTTTTATTTGAAGAAAGCACCTCCGTCGTCTTTGTGAACAAGAATCCTCTGCCTCTGTGGTTGTATTTTGACATAACACATAGTTTTAAGAAATAATACCCTCCGGTTTCGTGGCCGGTATTTGCTTGCTCTGTGCAGCCCCCAAATAGAGAGGCTGGAGGGTGACAGGAGCGGGTGTTAAAGCCCTGAGCTCGCAGGCATCGCAGCTGGAGATGCTGGTGATGAACAGAGAACTCAAGTGTCTGCGAGCATTTCAGAACCACTCAGGACGATCAAATCTAAACCAGTCCGCGAGGAGCTGCAGAGGGACCTCCAGGTATCAAGGCAACGAGTGATAAACTAGCAGATAGACTCACCCGACCGATCTAGATGCAACAAAGCACTTTAAATTAGTTGCTGCGTCTGTGGCATTCGTAAGGACAGGACTCTGGAACAGCCACCGCGTACTCGCAGGAGGATGGAAATACAAAGAGAATGGTGGGATTGGTAAAAAAAAAAAGGATTAACAGATCAGAAAACAGACTATACCTGTGCTCATGGGGCATTCCTCCATCTGGAATGCCCTTGCAGACCCAGCCAGAACGTCTGGGAAAGCCACGGAGGAAAGCAGCAGTGACAGCTTGGGTGGGAACGGGCGTCCGTGTGAGGAAAGAGCAAGGGATTCGAGCTGCACCACTGGAAGGTGTCGAGCTGTCCCTGGAGGGACGCAAACAGGGAATGACAGAGGTGTGGAAAACGCGGGTATAAGAGACTACGAACAGGGCACGACAGCACGAAAACTAGAAGGAGGACGTCAAATGAAAGAGTGAGGAAGCAGGTTTAATAAAGGAACAGAAGAGAAGAAAGAAGCCGTGGCGTTTCGTGGAAGTAGACGCGTCAATGGCTTTTGACGCAGTGGAAGGGGGATGGTTTTAGAAAACGCGTTTACAGTCTTCCCTACGGATCCCTTGCTCATCACAGGTAGAGACTGAGCAGACGGACACGGGTCTGAGTCATGACAGCCCTCGTCACATTGGATCATTCTCAGAGTTGTACTCATCACCTTTCTTTGGAGGTTGCAGAATAGGCTGATGATGATAGAAAAATAATGACATGGTCCCAAAAGGGACCACGAACTTGTGGAGCCATCGCCCTTTTAGAAGAGGGTGAAAGGAAGTATTTTATGGACTAACATGATTTGTGGGGGTGGCTCAGAGTCAGAACCTCGCAACTAAATAACCCCTTCAAAAGTTTAGGGAAGCATTTCAATTGGGAATTGGGTTAGACATGTCCCTTGGTAGGAGGTTTGTGAAAGCAAAGACCTAAAGGACGGGCTCTGCAGGTCTGGGTTTGCTCTGGACCTCCCCAAAGGAAGAGGCAGGGAGCAGAATGGAAATAGTACAGACACATTAGAGGCTTGTTTACACTTCAAAGCTCTTTTGCCTAACGCAGGGTGTGAGCTGAAAGCACAAAACCTATTCCTACTTAAAATTACTCCAAAGTAGGAGTGCCCTGCTCTGCATCAGGATAATCCATGTTTTAAATGGATTATGATAAAGGGGAGCAAGGTGCTTTCATGCTACCACACAGGTTTCCCTGCAAGGAGTTATTTAGGGTAAATATCCTGAAATAATTTGATTTGAGACATCCTCTGGTGCGTGGTGTCAGAGAGGAACGAACCGCACTCCGATAGACGATGGAAGTGGGTAAGCGCACACTGTAATGTACAAGCGTGAAATATAATTTCCTGGTGTAATCACATTATGACAACCTGACTTGGTTTGGGTGCTTTTTGAATATCAAGGAATTCTTAGACATGGCAGCGATGAGCAATACAGACAAGGAATCAGGCTACGCCTACAGTAATTACACGCCATCTCCATCAGGTGGAAAAACACCTCCCTCCTCATTTTCCTCTTTGAGTAACTGCAAGGCGTTTGAATGTTTTATGAGGAGCAGTCTGGTGCCCGAGAGGCCAGGATGCCACCAATTACCTTTAAACTGGGAGGAAGTTTGAGGATTTGGATTCACTTGTTGGTTCTGCCGGCGGTGCTCAAGACTGACAATGGACACGTGATGTAGGATCAACCTTCCAAAGGCATCGAGACTTCTACTTCCCAAGATCTCGGACCCCTTCATTGCTGCAGGTCCCTGGAGATACCTGAGAGGAGCACGACTTTCAGAGGTCGCACGAGGCCAATTACTGTCTGTAACGAGGTAGGACTGGAGTTCCCCTCCCAGCTCACTGTCAAACAAGGCCATTCCCCTGCTGTGTTCTTCACTTTTCCATCCTAAGAGGACAAAAAGGCATTTTACACAATTCACGGCTCAATCCCGATGGAAATTCCCACGCTGATTACAAATATTATCGTGGGAAAATCCATGGGATTGTGTCAGAGAGTAAAAATAGATCCAGGCTCATGGTTTCTACGCTTGTTATAGAACACTCCGGAATTTGAATCCTAAAGGGGAACTGAAAGAAATAAAATCTTTTTTGAATTAATTTTGAATGAATGACAAGGCCAGAGAAACCGCATGCCAAACCTTGACGAGTGAAAAAGCAAAAGGCCATGAAAAGAAACTCTTCGTTCCCTCCCAGTCAGCTGTCCCAAGGGGAAACTGAGGCTAACACGGGATGGGACTCCGTGCCGTCTCATTAACGCAAACGAGCAGGGGTTGTGTTGGCACTCTGCATGGCTTTGGATAGACTAAATAATTACTTGAAAAGCAACAGGGTAATAATAGCTCTCTGCGCTAAACCAAGACAATAAACAGACTTTGCTGACCTGTAGTTAGTGCATTCTTTCATATAGGAGAGCGTCCCTTAAATTCCAAACTTTGCATACAGAATCCGAGGAGCCACAGCTCCAGCGAGCAAGAGGAGTTTTTCCTGTTCGTGCAACTGAGTCAAAACGCTAAAACCAAAAACATTTCCAAATCAGGCAGTAAAACAAATGCTATTTGCAAGGGCGACAAAACGCTTCCTTTGGAGATTATTGATTTAGCAGCCTAGACAGCCTTAATGATCCTAACAGACTTATGATCCTTAATGATCCTTAAGACTTGGGGAGAAGCAGCCTCAACCCAGAAGGCTGAGCCAGAAGGAATCAGTGTGGTCTTCCTGCCCTTCTTCACAGAAATTCAAAGAATTCTTCAAAGAATTCCACCAGAGCATCGCTGCATTTTCAATAGGATACCACAAATAGCACTAATAATTCCAGATATTGAATATCTATCCAAGTTTTGATCCCATAATCACAGCGCGGAAGCATCCCAGGTAGGCAGCAAAAACGATGCCAGTGTTATTCTGGGTGGTTTTATTTCTTGCGTGGTTTTATCCTGACACCTTAGAGAAAATGGATGTGACACCGAATTCACGTGATTTGCAGAGGGAGACAGAGGGAGGTTGGAAAGGAGCTGGGATCCACATAATTCATATCTAGCACCGTAACTACAAACCCCCAAGATTAGTTAGTTTCGAGAATCTGTTTCAGACAAAGTATGAGTTTATTAATTATGTATTATCTATAAAAGGTTATTTGCTTTAAGAATCCCTGTTCTGTCGGTTCATGGCGAAGACAAAGGCAGAGAAGCATTCAAACCAGGAAGGGAACGCAGCAAGCGTTGGTGCTGCCGGTGCTACAAGCGCCGCTGAGGAGGAGACCAGGAAAGGCCAGTTTGCTCAGTTCGGACAATGGAAACAGCCCTTCTACACCCTCTTTGTAATGTGCTGCTGTTTTGACTCTTAAATGGACTCTGGCACCAAAGGGAATTGCTTCAGCCCAAGCCTCCCACTCCTGACCCATTTTCATTTTGTTTCCTTTCCACCAGCCCTGTCGGGAGCCTCTTTTACCCTTGGAGAGTTTCCTGCTGATTCAGTCACCACAGGGAGCCTCCAGAAGAGCCCACTCATTTCCACGCTCAACCAGACTCGTCTTTTAGCAGAGATAACTCCGACTCAGCCCCGTTCGGCATCTCTTTGTGAGGAAGACAGAGGTTGGCACAGTTCTGGGAGTCAAAATAAGAGCAAGTGTATCTTGCAGCCCTGTGTGGGATGGGGAGCCCATCGCCGCCTCATCCCATGGTGCTGTGGCTTTCCAACCCCCTCCGGTGTCCTCTTGCTGATAAAATAGGGTGAGCATTCCTGCTTCAAGCACGCAGTAGCAAATGCCAAGAGCACGGAGAGAGAGAATGGGATTATCTTAAAAAAAATGATGTCCCTGCTCATCAGTGCTTGAACTAAATAGTAGAGGATGGATTCCAGCTGCTTTTTTTGGTCCTTTGGGCAAGTTACTAGCCAAATCTGAGCCTTCACTTCTGAAAAGATGGATCGCTGTTTCATGCAACAACTGTCCCAACACTTGTGACAAATAAAAAGAGCATCTTCCAAGGAAAGAAACAACCCTGTACCTCCTGCCTGCCGCTGGGCAAGGCATTAATCTGTTCTCCGTACGTTGAGTTTCTGTGACCATCAGAGGATCCACACAGAGCCCAAGAGGCCAAGCAAGGTTAGAGGCAGCAGTGGTGAGAGTGCAAAATCACTGCCCTCTGCTGAGTGAAGAGCCTTGAGATGCAGAGGTTTGCTCCCCAGCCTGAGTCCAACAAGCTCTACGAGCAGGGGAGCGGCATCTGTTGCATTTTCTTCAGCGAAAGGAGATGAAGCATCACTGAAACCCACAGGCATTTTGGTGGTGCTATCCCTGCCTGTAAACCTAAAAATACTGACATGGGAGCCTGCTTTGCTTTCTGCAGCATGACCAAAGGAGACGCACTATCTTCATGTTTGTGTCTAAACACTAGAAATATTTGACAACATCAAGGAAGCTTCTGCTAAGCACAAGGTGTTTTACCCAAGCCAACATCCACTTTGCCAAGTCGCCACTCCAGACAAGCAGATCATCAGGTTGGCTCCTCCTTGCGTGGTTACCTTAGAGTTAATTTACAGATCTAAACTTACTCGACCTCTGCTGCTATTCAGTTCTATCCCTATTTTAGTTTCACTGCTTTATAGATTCGATCAGAATTTAATTGTTCACAAATCTCACTAACCTGAGCTTCACGTTACATGGGGAAAAAGAACACACTGCCAGTTCTGAAACAGATCCTTGAAAACATCCTTTCCCCTCAACCGTCGAGAGTTTTCTCTATTTTCCCCAGCTGTTTTGAGTTAGGCTACTTGAATAAGCTTATAGGATAACTACCTAATTGCACATTAGCACAGAAATAGAACACTTAAACTGTCACTTCACATTTTCAAGACGACTAACTTATTTTTAACGTAGTCCTCAGCAAGTCAGGAGGACAGAGAGGCTCCAATCAACGCAGTCAAGGATATAGAAAAAAAAAAAAAGAGAAGCTGCATGCTTTAATTCCACCATTTCCATTTTTCTCTTTAAAATCTCTTAGAACAGCTTGTGTCTGGTTAGTTTGATCAGTGCTCACATGAAAATTCCCTGTGCTTAATTACTGTTGATGGCAGACTGATAAGACCGCATGGGAACTCTGTGTAAGGTTCAAGCCTTTAAAGACAAAGAATGAAAAACGGCTCCAAGGATGATGGTTTTATAAGTAGGATACACTTATTTTTGCCTTACAGACACAACATATACAGCGCTTCACAGGCAGCAAAGCCAGAGGTTGTTCCTCCCTTAGACTTCAAGCTATTTCACACAAAAGGAATATTCTCTCCCTGCTTCAGACTGGAAAATGGAATCAACCACATCCGAAGCGCTCTGAACATAATCCACGGCGTCAGCGCTGGCACCGGCACATACTTCTTGTAGGAACCTAGTGTCAAAACCAGAGACAAGAGCAAGTGAAAACACATCCTTGGGAGAGTTCAGCCCAATCTCTCCCCCTCTACTCCCACGTCTTCACTCTGAAAAGCGACAGCTCCATTGGTTGCAAACAAAGTGACAGTTTCATCACTTCATGGTGAACACGACTCAGACTGCGAGGCTGCAGAGAACACCAGGATTGCTCCAAAGATGCTCCGTTTCTCTCTTTCCGATTACTTTAGTGCTGTGCAGTCTCCACTGGCTCACTAAGTCCTACAAGCACACCTGGATCCACAGAAAAAGCTGTTCCTGCCCAAGGCAATTCACCTTCCCATGGCTGAAGCCTCTCTTGGTTTGTTTAAATGAACGGGGTCATGAATTTCTTAGACTGGAAAAGTCTTGGGGAAACTCATCGGTGAAACACCGGTAGTTCCACACAAAGGCTGAAGGCAGCACCAGGGGGGGGGTGTTTACCTTCCAGCCATTTCAGCTTTTAATTGTGTGTCACCCAGGCAGAAAGAAGCTCCATCACTCAAGACAACTTCTAGCCCCTGAATCACGTTTAAGACTGCAGAACTGTCCTGGAGACATCACAAAATTGTGCTCAGCCCAACGACGCCAGCCATGGGCAGATAACAACCCCTGTGCCAGTGGCTCCAGTCTGCAGGAAGGTCTACAGCTGGAGATTTGCTCGCATGGAAAGGTGTAAGCAACACAATGACCTACGCTCACGTTTCTTCCAGCAACGCTCTCCCAAAGTAACGTGGCCTAAGGCACAGAAGCTCCGTTTCCTTGTAAACCGAGCTCGGAGAGATGAGCTGGTGCAACGATCTGGTCCCGCTCAGCGCTCAGGAAGAGACTATCCCAAAACAGGAAACCTAAAACGAGAAAAAGTGCCTTGTTAACTCTTTAGGCCCTGAGGCTTTGGTAGCAAAACATATGGTCAGAATTACCTGGCAAAGCAAAGCAGAGCAGCTCACTGAGGCTACAACACCCGAGGAACACGCTGCCTTGGTTTACAACATTAATTTTTTATAATATGAAGAACAAAAAGCTTGTTAGTCGAAAGCAGTGCTCAGGTCTTTCCGATTTCTTATGAAAGGGAGGCCTGTCATGATAAATACAGATGCATTTCAAATGGAAAGGTCAATTCTTTCCAAAAGGTATTGCTGAATTCTAGGCAAAATATGGTTTCTGGAAGCTTTAGGGCTAAAACTGAAGCAGGTAAGAGATTTTCTTCTCCTTAAGTAACCAAATGGGAAATTTAAAACGATTTTTCAAACAGATTCTATATATTACCGTCAAAAATCAAAGTTAAACGTTTCCGAATTCAAAGGTCAGCACTGTAGCCCTTTAAAGCAATCCAGTTACACGGTAGAAGTGCTACACCTTCCTTTAAATAAAGTGTAAATTCTTGGAAAGTCCTCAAAAGAATCTACTTCATTAGAGGCGAGAGCCCAATCTCATCGCGGGCCAATTCTTTTGTTCTCCTGCTCTGCCATAAAGCTGTTATTTATTCATTCCTCGAGGTTGCTGCTCCACTGGCTCCTGATGCAATCCCTTCTATCTTCCACTGAATGGGGGGATTCAGATCCTGGGCCCTGCCCTCAGGCGAAACATATGTTCCACTCCAACCTGAATCCAACGAGGGTGTTTGTGAGGCAATAATTGTTTTATGTTTATTAATCACCTGCATGCAAATAGGCGCCAATAAAAACTCCCGGCACATTCTCTGCCAGCCTCCCGCGACCTGATAGCACCACTCCCCAAGTTTTGGTGTCGGGAGTAACGATGATGAGAGCCTCAGAGACTGAAGGCACCGCTCCTTTGATATGCAGCGACAAAAATATCACGTCAGCTCCGCCGCTCGGCAGTGACGACTTCGAAAAGAGAGACAAGAAACCTGCAAAAACATTCAACGTCGGTGGTAAAATAAATTAAGAGATGCTGCATGTTAAGCGCAACGACTACATTAATGCAACACGAAGGGGTGAGATTTCAGTCACAGAACTGGAACGCTCAGACTCCACTCGTGGTAAATGTGACCTGCCAAGAGAAAATCATCAGGCAGGGACTTCTTGGGGTAAAATAAATTTGAAGAGGTTTTTAAAAGACAAAGTAAATTTTAGCAAAACGCTTCAGGGAGTTCTATGCCCTTGGCCTTAAATGAAAGCCATCGCAGCAATGACCGCAGGCAACCAGCTCATAATTAAACACATTCTGGAAAGAATTAAACTACAACACCTGATTGGACTTAAGTTTGGAGTGAGATGTTCAGGATGAGTTAAGGTATCACAGCCGTCGAGTTTTGCTGTTACATGAAGCGAGTCTCAGCCTCTACTCCAGCTCTCACCCGTTACGTGAAATGGGAACGCTGGGTCTGTAAGGCTGGCAGCTTTCTGGGGAAGAGACTAACACAGCAAAGATGCTGCTGAGGCAAGACAGAAACGTTCACAAATACAGACCGTTCGGTCTGTCGCTTACCTCTCCCAGCTGAGAACTTGGGTGCTGGGCCACGCCACACCAGCACCATTTTCTGCACACAATCCTGCCCACAGGCATCCTTCTGTTGCCAGGATTCTCCTCCCAGGCTTATTCAAACATAAAACAAGCACCCAAACGCAGTATTTTAAATGGTTAAGTCATTCAGAGCAAATTCAAGCGGTCTCAATGACAGCGTTCTCCGAAGAATCACTTCTGGGCAGACTGCAAGAATCAGCCACGTGATCATTATCCGAGGCCAATGTGAATGGAGTTTTTGTATGGAAGCATCATCTAGAGCCCAGACATATCACTGATCATTCTCATGGAAGCAAAGCCCTGTCTGGCTGAGGGTAATTCAAAGATATATGAAAAATGCCACAATCGTATTTCTCACTGAGCTGCCCTCACATACTTCTAAAAGCACGGACATATCAATTCAGAAAAATCACGCAGTTCACCCATCAGTTTATATTCAAAATATTTAACACAGTTATGAGCCAACTGGAAAATCTTCTCCAGTAACAGAACCACGGACAGGTGAGTTAAGCAACACTGGAATTTAAAAATCTGTTCTACCTGAAAATCTTTCCTTTCCCTTGGATTAGATTGAAACAAAGTATAAGACAAGCAAATTAAGTCTTTGAAAACCTGATTATTTGTTTTGTAAAGCAAAGAGTGGCAAAACCTTTGTAAAAATATAGTAGATGTTGTACATTTAGCATGAAACACTTGTTTGCTTGAGCTGTAATTACGAGAGTGGATGACAGCACACGATTATCTAGAAAATACAGTACCGGTTTTCCCACACATAAGAAAACTTAAGGGTTGGAGGAGTAAAAGGAAAGAAAGCTAAGTAACCCAAATGTGCTCTCATTAACAGTAAATCAAGCTTCACCTTCACTCTGGGACAATTTACTTCAATACTCCCAGAAGGAGGAGCAGAATAAAAAGATAAAACCAGCTACATAAATGTCAATCTTTATTCGATCTCTCAGTGCAGTACATGAGTCGCGTGCTTCAAGTGAATAGAAAAACCCAAAAGTGAACCAAAAAAGAAGACTGCTGAAGAAAGATCTTGGGGGTTAGGACGTTGCTTTTGCAAGGGGTATATTGTCCACTTCATGGATGCCATCTTTGTCAATGAACCGGGCGTTGAAAGAAGCCAGATTCAGGATGAAACGTTTCTGAAGCTGTTAAGAAAAGACAAAAAGACAAAGGAGATGAGATTCACTCAAAGCTTAAATAGAAGAGGAGAGCATAATATAAGGGATATACTGTTGCATATCAAAATGCCCATTCTGCTTTTAGTGACCTGAATTATTAGGAACTAGCATGGTCTTTTCACTGCTCCGGAATCAATTAGTGTGCATTTGTTCTGTTATTCACGTCAGACAATCCCAGGCTAGAGACGCAAAATACACAAGCCTGTTCACAAGGACATTTCAGCAGGAAGACAGGAGTGGGCTATAACTCAGGGCACAAAGTGCGTGCATCAAAAAGATACTTCAGACAGAAACTAAGAGTACTTCTTCCTGAGCTTTCCCCAAATGTTTCTTCCCAGTTCCACTCAACTCAACCTCTTAAAGACAAGGGTAAAGACTATTTGCCTGCAATAAAAGCCTTGGAGTCTGAAAGGTTATGTTTACGCTAAAATTGATCGTGAACCTCAAGGTCAAATCTTTGCCTCAGTTAGATATCACTTCACAAGCTGGAAGAGAAGCCAACTTGGAAGTGTAACACAAGAAACAGAAGGGTGCTTGCACTATGTTCAGAAGAAACATGAAAGGGATAAATCAAAGACTGTCTGTATCAATATTGTGCTAAGCATGGAAGAAGCAGAAGTAACGAAAAACAATTTAGCTTCAAGTTTATGTTCTGGCTGATGTGAACCGTGCTAAGACAACGCAAGCGCCCACAAAGCCTTTTCCTCAGTAGCTATCCCACATCTGGTCAATGCGCATTTATTACCCCTTCTGGCAAAGGCAGCAAAAAAATGCGACAGGAGGAAGAGGAAAATATCAGCAAATGAATGCAAACAAACCTTCCTTTCTCAAGATCATAAGGGTCTAAGTTTGGCAACTCACCTCCTCTAGACATTTCTTTAGGAGCTCCACGGCTTCCTCACGTGTGATACCTGGAAGAGAAAACATCCACAGATTGATTGAATTAGAGGCCATCTCTCTCAACAGAAACTTTATTAAATTTAAACAACTTTTCAGCTGAGCACCAAACCCTCTCCTTCCCAGCTCACAGAAAACACTTTCCAGATGTACTGAGGACGCCCTGCACCGAAGCGCTCATGCTGCAACAAGCCATTGAGAATCGATTTGTTACACTGAATGGGAAGCATGACGGAATTTTGCCTCCCATGGCCAGGGACTGAGCTTCGGAGAAGTCCAGCCGTCTCTCTCTCTCCCCTCGAGTTTATTACAGTTTTAAATCAGCTCCATCTGTCCACAGCCGGCTGCAAGTCAGTGACAGTAGGCGGAGATTGGTTTTAGTGCTACGTTCCCTGCTGGGTATTAGTTTTAATAATGGGAAAGGCACGTGTGTGATGCCCCCGCTATTCTCACACATTATGACAAAATCCAACACTCTATAGGGCTGACAAGCCATGACAACGTATTGTAGCTCCCCAATTTTCTCTTTTCACATGGAATGGTGAAAATACAGCAGGGTCATTTTGAAGGGACATGACTAGAAAACAACTAAGCTCTGTGGGTCCGACGTAAAGTGGTTTCTGGCATTCATTACAGGCCTGCGTCCACTGTTCAGGCCAAAGTCCCATTAAAATAAAAGCATTAATTTATAGCTGCATTTCTTGCAGGCGATAGATGAAAGGATTGTTAAGCGAACATCCCTCCTATGAGATTAAACTCAGCTGTGCACAGGGGAGTAAAGCAGTTTTGCAGCCAAAGTCAAAGATGTCAGATTAACGATACTCCAAAGCTTTGTACCTTTCCTCATCTGCAAAGTGGTGATGGGGCCACGTTTATCCCTTGGCAGTGTAAGAACTGGATTGTGATTCTAAAATTAAACTTTAGACAGGTACAGATACGTGCAAGAATTACGATCGAGATACTATGTGCCTAAAACTGTAAACCAACCCAACAATCATGACCATCTCAGAGCAGTGAAAACAGTCTTGCCAGGAATGGCTTTTCACTTGTGTGTTTTTAGTAGATCACAGACAAAGCCAAACCAGGACATGGAGCAAAAGGATCTGGGACTGCCCTCTGATGATTGGTGCTCTGGGAAAACGCGCACGTCACCGCCAACAGACAAGCAAGCAGAAGATAAAGTTATCAAAATGTTATTTATTAGAAGCAGATTATCGCAGCTAATGGTCCAGGAAAGTCTCATAGTGCTTTAGAATAAACTGAAGCTTCCTTCACTAACAGGTTTCAGACAGGAAAACAATTCAAGGAGTTGACTAGTTTCACTTTTCCATTTCAGCAAAACCAGAAGGCAATCTTTAAAGCTACATTTATTCAAACAAAAACTCAAATTCAAATCTGCTGCACTCGGCCTTTGCGCTGGACCATCCAACTCAGCAAATGGCAATCTCTCAGTTTAAGCCTTTAATTTATTAATCGATAACAGGAGAATTTTCTTCTCCATAGGCTTCACTTACCTGGTTTGTAATAGCGGTCAAGGATGCTGAGGGTAAGGAATGCACCGTATCCATGTGCTGCAAAAGGAGCTTTAGCTAGAGCTGCCAGGTAATCCATGTAATAAAGAGCAGGACCCTCATGGTCATCATAGCCAGCCAGGAGAAGGTTGACGTGGTAAGGGGTCTGCAAACAGAAACGGTGTGTTCGTTAGAGCAGCCACACCCAGACCTTTGATCTCAACTCCCCCTTCCACCTGTGGAACATCACAGCTCGTATCACAATTCATGGCCAGAAAATGCTACGAACAACTACATCCCCCCTGCCTGCAGGAGATAATGGATCTCAGTGTAAAATCAATCAGGTCTTTGGGGACTATGGAATCCATAAGCAAATAAAAACATAAAACACTGATTCTTCTCAAAAGTAGTGTGTCTTTTTTTAATAAGCTTTCATGGCACATTCAAACTTAAGAAAACTTTCATTATGTTTTCACACAAGATTCTTTCATCTCAACATAAAACTTGTGGATTTTTTCCCGTCAACACATGAGCACAACGTGAACATTTTGCCTTTTCTAAGAACTTCGTTGTTCCTTCATCACGCTCTCTTCTCAGTCACACGACTCTTAACCACACACCGTTTTAGCACGTATGAAAGCTTCCACACAGCACTAACAGCCACGCACAGTGCGACGCTGTCTGTTAACTGCCAGCTAGAGTTTTACTGCATGTACCAAGTCTAATCGTTAACACTGGCCAACTTGACCAAAAAGAAGATCTAAGGAACTGGGGTTTTTCTATTCAAAACTGCTTCCTAAGATACTGCAACATCGTCTTAGCAGTAGCTTTTCTGTTTGGTTGGAAACAGAGGTTTTTAAAATGAGAAATTCACTCTGCTTTAGCTGCTATCTTCTCTGATTCTTGTCAATGGCTTTGCAAGAGCCTCTTGAATCAGATGGAGAACTATCTACCTCTTATCCAAAAAGACTGTGCGACTGCATTATTGTAGCCCTGCTCTTTTACTGTGCTGTACTCACATGTTCAGCCATTCCTCAGCTGTTTCATTCATGTTTTAGGTTCAGTGTGTTCCCCCCAATGAATAAAGTGGGTGTCCCTATTTATCTCCTTCCACGATGGGTACTTCATAAGATCATGGAACACACAGGCACTGCATAACTTTTAAAAGCATCTCAGAAGAAAACCATGGAATCTTGAATACGTTTTTAAACCTGCTTTTATACACTCCTAGTCTTTTCATAATTATATAACACTTCTTATTAATAACATTAACAGGATCTCTCCTAAATTGCTGGAAAGTCTAGATTGACAAAGCAACAAAATGAGTAAAAAAATAGAAAGATGATGCAACCAGCAACAGATTAGAACAAGCAACCACAATTTCACCCTAAAGCCAAAACATTAACTTTATCACTAGAAAAAGTTCATTTTGATAATAAGCGCAGTGAATCTGCGCTCAAAAAATACTACAGGATACTGTATTTTGACTTTCACCAGATAGTCATAAAGAACAAAGCAGGCGACAGTTACATATCAAACATCACTGCAAATTGTGTGATTTAATCTTCAAAGCATTCAAGAATATTTGGAACCAAGTTACCATGCAGCTATATTCCTTTAATTAGTCTGTATTCCATCATTTATTTATTCTGAAACATCACACAAGTTGATATTTAAGAGCCATGACTCAAGATCACTCAAATTATTGTGTGACTTTGCATTACCAATGCTGGCAGATGCCAGATCCTCAACCATAAATAACCAGTGTTACACAGACTCTAACGAATCTGCGAGCTGGATTTCAGCCCTAAATTCTCCTACTCATTGCCTATGAGTCAACTTCTCAAAACTCAAACGCAAATAAAGCGTCCCCCATGCCTTCCTATTATTCAAGAAAGGTAGGATTGAACCATTAGAAAATGCACATAATCAGTTCACTACTACTGTGATTATAAATAAGATTTCCAGACTGCATCTCTTAGTGGGAACAACACCTCTGTGCTGGGACATCTCAATCCTTTTGCCATTCCAAAGGCTCCCTTGGCTTTTGTATCTAAACCCACACCAACAGCTCCCAACTCTTTCGAAGCCCAGTGCGATTAAACGGCTAACAAAGGAGCGATTCCTGTTAGAGGCAACATCTTTCATCCCAAGCACTTCTGCGCTTTAGGCTGTTTGATTTAAAATAACCGCAGCAATTACGAGATGTGTGAAATTCTTCAGAATTTACAGCTGAAGAGAACAGTTGTGATAAATACACAAACCAACAGGATCGGCAGCGGGAGGCTGGGCGGTGACGAGCAGCACTGTGACATCTGGCGGAAGCCAAAGTCACAGCGAGGGGGGAAAGGTGGGCGCGAGGAAGCATCCCGCCAAGCGTGGACAAGGCACGAGGAACTGACAATCCCCCTTTGGACTCAGGCCAGACCCTGCCACCTGTAATTAAACATAGCATCACAATAAGGAATTGAATTTCATCCAGTCTGAAGGGCCAGGGGGTTATTTCTCCTGGGTCGTCGTGTCCCCCCTGCCCCGACCTCACGTTAAATGTGCTGACCCTGGCACTTGGTTTGGCTGGTGAATCCAAAAAGGTGCTGGAGCAGGGAACAACAGGAGAGAACTACAGCACCAAGCATCTCCCCAAAAGCCACTCTGCTCCAAAGTAGTTTCTAGGTTCGTCTCAGTTACAACATGTAAATGGAAACGAACAAAGACTTAGAATCATAGAATCACAGAATAACCAGGTTGGAAGAGACCCACCAGATCATCGAGTCCAACCATTCCTATCAAACACTAAACTATGTCCCTCAGCACCTTGTCCACCCTTCTTTCAAATCTTACTCTGGAGTATAAACCCCATATCTTAAAAAGAAATGTAATGAAAAAACACATGGTGACTACTCAGTAAAAGAAGAAGAGCACGGTAATTAAACGGCTTTAAGTTACAAGGCCAGTGTCTCTACATTTTGTATTTTCCACCAACAAAACAACATCAAAGCATTACAAGACAGCCCCAAGGTATCGGGAACGTGGCTTTACATGAGCCACAAGGTTCATAAATTCAATCAAACTAGATAATGTCAAGAGGAACCCAGATGGTGATCAACGATAGAGAACAAGCTCTGTTTTGGGCTGGGCCAGGACAACAGCGTAACACCTGCAAAACTGCTGTTCCAGTGTTAGCCACTCCACACTCCCTCTTGCTCCCCATGACGGAAATAGCATCACATTAATTAACAGGAAAAAAATCCCAGTGGTGAAGTTTGTATCGTCAAGTTCTAAATCCTACAAACAAATCATTAAACGATACATTTAAAGAAAAAGAAGCTTTCCCCGCAGAACAGAGATCACCACGGTGCGACAGCGGTGTCAGAGTGCGCTGTGTGCTCCAGGGCACTGCCATCTGCAACAGCACAGCATTTTGTCTCCAGTAAATAAACACATCTGCCTTTGCCAGTGTCCTCCCCACTGTGCCGCCCATCTGGAGCAGGTGAGCTGGAAGACAGGAATGGGCTCAGGAAGGAGGGGAAACACGAGGAGGGTGAGGCCTCAAGAGACAAGGCAGCACACTGCCACAGCCTGCTGGCCAACACAAAGCCTGTTAACTTACTCCAGTTGGTGGTATTTTACATGAGAGGTAAGACACGGCTGCCTCTACTTAAGGGGGCATCCAGCGTCAGCCTCACCTACACCATCTGTGCAGGTCAGATGCCTCGGGATGGGCACCAAGGACCTCTGCTCCTTCACATTGACCTCAAGAACTGCACAGAGCTCCACAAAACACACAGAAGCTTTCCAAACCACAGCTGAGCACAAGCTACAGTAGCTCCACTGCCAACGATCATACACCAAACAGGCTTAACCCACGTTATTGAAGGAATCTAAACCACAAAAGTAGCATTTTGTATATAAGACTCAGGTAGGACCCTGCACTCAGTTCTTCCATTGACTTGATCTAACTTTAGCAACTCCAAAGTTCGCTTCCCTCAACATCATCCATATCAGAAATGAAAACAATGAGCTTGGGTCGTTCCTGCAGACGACCCAAGATGAAGAAGGGTCTGGGCCTCACTCCACACGCATAATTCTCAACGACAGAGCTCTGGTTTTAACTCCAGCCTTTACTTGCTACTATAAAACATCATTTCAGGCCTGTACAGGATAGTGTTAGAATAGCAACATCATTTACCCCACGTCCTACCACTGGCACAGTTGTTCAACTTCATTCTCAGTATCTTTTTCCTTCTTGTCCTCTTTCACACCGAGAGGAATGTTCATTAAATGCCTTCTAACCTCAGATCTTTAACAGTCCCTTTGCCCCTTCACGGCATCTTTTCACGCTTTGAAAAAACTACCATGAGAAAAATCAGTAATTGCAGTTAAGTAACATGAAAATTACAGCTCCAACTTGGACTTGATATTTACTGAAAGCTTTGTGTTGCTGTTTACAAAAGGGGACTTGTTTCGCTAGAGTACATCAAACAGCTCTGCTCTATTAAAGCATTTTCCAAGAAGATTAAATGGATTCAGTGCATTTGCATGAAATCTGACAACCTTATCGCAGTCTTAAAGAGGCTTAAATTCACTCAGCTGTCCGCAGTGTTTGTGATAAAAGGTTTATCGGGCCCAAGGCTGGAATTTTAAGACTAAAGTTGTATCAGTTATTGATAAGTGATGTGGTGAGTTGTTTAAATAAATAAATCAAGCTATTTTTTTACGAAGATATTCTTTCAACAGAGTGAATTCATCATTAAAGATAGGAACCACCACTTGAAAATGGAAATTTTTTGCCTTTGCCAGGTTCTACCAGCTATTACTCACTCGACTCCGCAGATAGTCAGCGAGGTTTCGTCGCGTAAAGTTTGCAGCTGCAGTAGGAGACAATTCATAACCTGGAGAAGAAATGTGTGTATTTGATAACAGTGCAAATACATATTCATGTTTCCCTCCCTGACTTTCCATTCCCGTGTTGAAACAACAAGATATTCTTTAATGACAAAGTATCATTTATCTAGTTCCAGTTTATTCTGAAAGCTGCAAGCATACAAAGTGCCTAAAACCTCCAGATTGCTTGTATATGCTTAGACAAGTAAAATACAGAGCTTCAAAAATAGCAATACTATGGGCACATGGCCCGCATTTTTCAGTCTGGTGCACCACAAAATCTGATAACAGTTGTTATGCAATGGATATATTGAGAGAAATTTTTTACTAACGTATCTATTTTTGTGTCATTTATATTAGAAATAGGCTAGCTGGGCTTTGGATAAACATCAATTTATACTATACAATCTGACCTCCATTGCTTCTTCCTTCCTTCACTACCACCTTTGCAGAACTCCCTAATGCTTGAGGAGCTTTGAGAACTTCCCACCACTGTTCAAGGGTAAACTCCACCTCTCCTTAACTCAGTTCCCAATCCCCCAAACCGCTCTCCTTCACTCACCATTCCTCATCTTGTAGAGCTGAACGTTTTTCTGGATGTATTCTGCAAACTGTACAGTGTCTCCAGCCTCCCCAACGCACAGGAGCAAGATCTTTTCGCTCATCTTAAACATCTTGTCATGGTCTGGGTGAAGAAAAAGAACATTAAGAGCCACGGTCACGAGAAAGAAGAAATTACTCTGCTGGTATCGTAACACATCAGCTCCTGAAGCACGACCGAAAAAGTCTTCCGGAGCAAATCCCAGCCCTCAGCTTTTTGCAGCTGGTGGTGCAGAAGACAAGACTCGGGAAACAAAGCTGAAGGGTACCAAGTGCTTCCTTCTAGGAGGAGGCATTTTTGGAAACTTTTTTTGCTTGCCCTTTTTTTTGTTAAAAAAAAAAAAAAAAATTAAGTATTGAGTATAAATTACAAACCAGCCCACTGATATACATGGAAACTAGGAAACGGTAAGCTACGCTTTTACTCAAAACTGCAGTTTAAAAAACTTGTCTGATTGAATTCGAGGGAATCCAAGCTGTCCTGATGACAAAGCTGAAAACAATTCTGTGCTCAGACGCATCTAACCAGAGTAGCACGTGGATATTAGAGACAGAAAAATCCACGTATAATAGTTGTTGGTGCGAAAGGAACCACTTCTCCATGCTGAAGGTAGCTCTAGGGAACAAGATGCAGCCTCCAACTCTGACCTTCTCTTTCCATTGACTAAATGCTGCTGAATAATCTCTGCTGCAAGACAGGTACAAAGTGTCACAATGCCCTCATCTGACTTCAAGAGTTACTGAAGTACCCACAGCTGCACAGAAGCAGCTCTGCGGCGCTCAGTGAAGGCCACTGACTGATCAGCCCTTGCACCCTAATTACAAATAAAGGGACGTAAAGTCAATGCCAATACTCTAAAATACCTGAAATTTGGGGGGTGGTGGTTCTCCCTCAAATACAAATACATTCTAAGTACGTTTGCCTTAAAGTTTATCAATAAACATGCTTGAAACCAACATTAGCCCACATACAAACCACTGTTTAAAGTGATAACACCTGTATTTTGTATCTGCCACCACCTTTCTAACACAACTCCAGTTGACTTTCACAGACCTGAAGAGGCCAAGAATGAGGATCTTGAAGCCTTTTGAATGAAGCTTCTTTTGGTAACTGCATCTAGCTATGATCCGAGGAGACCTTAGAGGGACCTTCCAGTACCTGAAGGGGCTACAAGAAAGCTGGGGAGGGCCTGTTCACAAAGGCTTGGGGTGACAGGACGACGGGGAATAAGGTTAAACTGGAGAGGGGCAGATTTAGGCTAGACATAAGGAGGAATTTCTTCACTATGAGAGTGTGGAGGTCCTGGAACACGTTGCCCGGGGGAGTTGTGGCTGCCCCATCCCTGGAGGGGTTCAAGGCCAGGCTGGATGGGGCTTGGAGCCCCTGATGCAGTGGGAGGTGTCTCTACCCATGGCAGGGGGGTTGGAACTGGATGATCTTTCTGGTCCCTTCCAACCCAAACTAGTCTATGATTCTATGTTGTTCCGTATGGATTTAACGTCATTTTGATTCCAGGCGAAAGCAGGAGCCGGCCCTTTGGGCACCAGGCTCCTCCCGAGGGCCAGGGCCCGGTCTCCAGCGGCTCCGACCCAAAGAGGCCCCACAGCCTCAGGCAGAGAGGCCGCAGCACCCCCTTCCCCCGCCCCGGCGGGGTCCCTCCTCTCACCGTGCTTCATCTGGACGATGCTGGAGGCCGCCACGGTGTCGGCAGCCACCAGGACGTAGTCGGGGCCCTGGATGCCGATGAGGTACTCCATGGCGGCGCGCCGTGACACAGCGATGGCCGCCGCCGCCCCGCGAGCAGCAGCGCCGGCGCGCAGTGATGACGTCACATCCGCGGGCCCGCCGTGGGTCACGTGACACGGGGCAGGCTGGTTGGAGTTGTGGGGGGGAAGAAGGTGGCATGGCCGCTGCCCCTTTGCCAGGTTATAGCGATGGGCACGCGGGGTGCCAGCGTCCTCCTAGAGCCTGCGGCTCGGGGATCGCAAGTTTGTGTGCTCGGGATCCAAGAAGCCGATGGGCACCTGCAGGGTGGGGGCTTACAGCCTGCACAGCTTTGTATCCATGCATGAAATCGTAGGATCATGGAATGGGTTGGGTTGGAGGGACCTCAAAGCTCATCTAGTGCCACCCATGCCATGGGCAGTGACACCTCCCACTGGATCAGAGGCTTTTCTTCTTATGGTTTAATTTTACAGTAAGCAATGGTTACGAGACGGATCCTGGAATCACATAATGGGTTGGGTTGGAAGGGTTCTTAAAACCCATCCAGTTCCACTCCCTGCCATGAGCAGAGACACCTCCCGCTGGATCGGGGCTCCAAGCCTCATCCAGCCTGGCCTCGAACCCCTCCAGGGATGAGGCAGCCACAACTTCCCTGGGCAGCCTGGAACAGGGCATCGCTCAAGGTAATGGAGGTGTCAGACGAACCTGAAACCTGACAAGTTTCTCATCAGGCATGTGTTCTGGGGGTTTGGTTCAGGACAAAAATCATGCTAGTCTTGGCCTTTGGTGCCGTACCCAGCCCAAAGACACCTGATTTGCTACTGGAGAGCTGAGTTGTAGGGCAGAGTCTCTCTCTGCAGAAGGTGGAGGGGTGACAATTACACATCCAGCCTCTGACCTGCACTCCATGCAATAAAAGTGAGCTAGCTCAGTGGTCTTGTGTGCAGCGAGCGACCGGCTGCTTGCTGCCAGCAGTCTGCCACGGTTCAAGAGGGAAAAACAACACTCCAAGCCCTCCTTGTATGGCAACTGTTCCTTGGGCACAAATTCTTTTGGAAATGAAATGACTGGCACTCTCGCCGTCTCTTTTCTGGGTAGTCAAAGGGAACTGAACTGCGAAGAGACAGTGAAACCCTTTCCAGGAGCGATGGAGTGATTTATGAGCTGCCCATCTTCCTGTGGCAGAGACAGCCCCCGGTGCCAGCTGAGCGCAGAGCCCAGCCCCGAGCGGCTGTGCAGGCTCCCAGCAGCTCCCACCCACGTCTACGGTGACAGCCTGTCGGTCCATAGCCAGTGGCTACCAGAGGATGCTCAGTCTGGCCAGTCCAGAGTCCCTCCCACTGCCCCCAACACCTTCCCAGGCAACATCCCTCACAGTCGAAGGGGCAGGTGCTGGCTTGACTCACCTATTGAGCCAATAAAGGGATTTTTTTTTTTTGTCCATGACAGCCACAAGGGGAAAACTCCTGAGCTACAGAAGTGCCTGTGGCTTTTCCTATCATTTGATGGCTTCAGATCTGCTCAATGAGCTCGGGTAGAGAGCTTGGGTGGAATCTCCGTTTCATCACTTAGCTAGACATGGGCTCTGACAGCTGCTGATCAGCAAATGCTGTTCTCTGCTGTTCCCTTCTCTTCCTCCCCCTCTCGATCTACTTAAAATTCTCAGGGCAAAAAAAACATCTCATCTTAGGTGACTGTGCAGCACCCAGAACCTTCCAGGTGTGGCTGTAATGTAGATAATTAATAATGAGAGAAACAAAACAAATACTCTAATTGCCTGGACGCTAACGGCAGGCGCCGTCCTGACGAGCGGAGTCACTCCAACCAGCACTTGGTTTATTGATGAGGTTCTACCCCTGCTTGAGCCCCATCTAACACGCTCCCTAAGTGCAGCCCCACAAAGACCCAGCCCCACGCTAATGGAAGGGGCCACCGAAGCATTCAAACCCCGCAGCAATTGCTGTAAAGGAGGCAGCCCCAGGAAATAAAACTCCGGATGCCACGACGTGTGGCAAACACCCAACTGCACCTATCCCCCCGCCCCCAAAAAAGTCACTGTGTAATTACGAGAACCGGGCATAACCTTTGTGTGGTTTAAAAAATACTTAAACGTGCCAAAAAGCAACAGCAAATTGTCTTCAGGAAACAGGATAAATGAGTGTGAGCAGCAAATTCACCATTTTGACTGTTTTCCAATTGCCTGTAGCTACACTTGTTAAATTGAGTGCTGTACGCATAAATCAAACCAGGATGTTTTCTTTTACCTAACGATGGCCAAGCTCGGTGCCAGTGCTCCAGCATTTTCCGCGTGGACCCAACCTGCAGTTTTAGGCACTTTTCCCCTCTAAATCTCAGTGTGTATTCCACACGTACGTACAGCCAGCCTTACTCTGTCGCTACTTTTTGAGGCCTTTTTAAGAGAAGGTTAACGAAAAATCAACAGCTCCCATCCTTGTTGGTTTTCATTGGGCCCTAGGGTACAATTAACTGTTAAGGTCGTTATTGAATTTTCTTGACAGATTGAATTTCCCTGTGGAGGAAGCATGTGGACATCCAGTACGTACCCACCTCTCTTCCCGGGATGAAGGTGCTTCTGACGGGATTCCATTGGCATGAGGACGGCAGGACAGCTCTGCTAGGTGGGAATCAAGGAGCGTTTTCCACTACAAAAGGCAAATCACCCAGGCTGTGGCGTGCCTTATAACTGGATGTGCCTTCGCCTGTTTTATTTTCAAAGCAAATATTGCGTTTATGTGTATTTATACACGCGCTGCTAGGCCTTGGTGGGGGTTTCTCTGTGAAATGTTTTCCTGTGAGGCTGGAGAGTCACTGGCCAGAAAAGTCATGGATTCCCAGTCCCTGGAGGCGTTCAAGGTCAGGTTGGATGGGGCTTTGAGCACCCTGATCCAGCAGAAGGTGTCCCAGCTGGCGTGGTGCGATGCACAACTGCGCTACGGGAGGTATTTTTCATTCCAAGGGTTGTTTGAGTGGTGTTTGCACTGCCTTTTGCCCTTTCCTGTCATCTCTCTCAATATGGCATTAGCGAAGACGAGGTTTCCTGCTAGGAGCTCGCGCTTCACCAGAGAAGAAAAGGATCCTCGTGTTCCTGCTATTCCAGGTGCAGGAAATGAAGGCGCAGAGAGAAGTGATTTAATGGAGATCAGGGCAGGTTAGGGGACTGGATAGGAATAGAAACGTCTTGATTCACTGAGCTCCTCTCTAGCTGCTGAAGCGTGCCATTTGGATCACGCAACCCCAGAATGAACTCTGCAAGGCTTATATGGAGCTTTGCTCTTAATCTCTCCGTCTGGGCTTTACAGAGCTCCTCAAGCTGACTTTTCATGGGCCTGAGCGTGGAGTATTTAACCAGATTCTCCTTAGGGACAAACCTTGTGTTGTTCCTCTGGTGCCCAGGCTGGTGGGCAGCACTTGGTGCTAGTCTGTCTCTGCCTCTGTCCTCCCCACCAAGATGCCTCTGGGTCACTGGAGAACAGTGATCGCAGGAGGTTCAGCTGGCAGATTTGTGGTGCGTCTTTCACCTTTGTTTTGACAGTTAACCACTACCTGGATGGAGGGGGTTTGTCAGTGCTATGTAAATCATAAGCCTGGCTCTCCCAGGGTGCAGAGGGAAATGGTAGCATCTCATAGATTCGTATAATCATTAAGGTTGGAAAAGACCTCTAACACCACTGAGTCCAGCTGTCAGCCCAACACCACCTTGCTTACCAAACCATGTCCCCAAGTGCCACGTCCACATGGTTTTTAAACATCTCCACCAGTTCCCTGGGCAGCCTTTTCCAATGCTTCACCACTCTTTCAGTGGAGTTTTCCCTAATATCTGATCTAACCCTCCCCTGGCACAACTTGAGGCCATTTCCTCTCGTCCTGTCACTCATCACACGGGAGAAGAGACCAGCAGCCACCTCACTACGTCTTCCTATCCAGCAGTGGTAGAAATCGATAAGGTCTCCCCTCAGCTTCCTCTTCTCCAGGCTAAACAACCACGGTTCCTTCACCTGCTCCTCATAGGACTTGTTCTCCAGACCCTTCTGGAGCAACCAGGCTATGTTGCCCCCTCTGGGTGGGCTCCATCAACTCAAAATCTCCCTGCTTTCTTGCACAGAGCAGCGAGCGGGCTGCTCCACTTCCCTGGTCCCGGGGCTCTTGCAGAGTGTTTACCCTCCACCTGTAATGGCAAGAATGGGGCATCTATTGGAGTGTGCAGGTGAAAATGGATTGTAACCTGCCTTTGGCCGTGTCAATAGAGCTGATTAGCACCTGCATGTGTCTCCGGCAGGATTGATCTGGCAGGTGAGAACACTTCAGAGAACAGCTGGGGTCCTGCTTCTTGGTGGGATGCTCCTTCCTGAGCTGTTCTGGAGCGATCATCATTTTCTTGTTGCTGTGGGCAACGGGATATTCACAGCAAACAGCTGGGATGGCCAGGGTCAAGGAGCATGATTTCCCGGTTTTCCTGTTTCTGGAGAGCTTCTTGCTGTGTTAACTTTTGGCTCCCTCTTCCAGTTTGCTTTGCCACTAAAACCTTCTCAGTAAGGCGGGGAAGCAGAAGGCACTGCAGGCAAATATTGCAAAAGCTCCATTTGGTGATCCCAGTATAACTTCTGGCTTTGAGTGGTGTGCAACCCAGAATTGCACAGCTCTGTGGGGTTGAGCAAGGTGATCTGAGGAATGGAGCACCTCCCATATGAGGACAGGCTGAAAGGGTTGGGGTTGTTCAGCCTGGAGAAGGTTCTGAGGAGACCTTAGAGCAGCTTCCAGGACTGAAAGGGGCTTCAGGGAAGCTGAGGGAGGGGTTTTTGATCAGGGAGGGCAGGGGTAGGATGAGGGGCAACGGTTTTCAGCTGAAAGAGGTGAGGTTGAGATGAGATCTTAGGGAGAAATGTTCTGCTGTGAGGGTGGGGAACCCAGAGAAGTGGTGGCTGCCCCGTCCCTGGAGGGGTTCAAGGCCAGGCTGGATGGGGCTTGGAGCCCCTGATCCAGTGGGAGGTGTCCCTGCCCATGACAGGAGATGGAACTGGATGGGTTTTAATATCCCTTCCAACCCAACCCATTATGTGATTCTAGGATCCATTTCATAACCATTACTTACTGTAAAATTAAACCCTAAGAAGAAAAGCTTCTTCTAGTCATTGGATCATTTATTTTTTTCCCCACTGAGGAGACACAAATCAAGACATCAAGATGTTTAACAAAACAGATTTCTCTGGTATTTTGGGAGATTTATAGGCAGCAACACCAGCCAGAGCTCCCCCACCCCCAGCTCTGTCCTTCTGTTTGAACTCCTGCTGGTCACCGAATTATCACTTTTCTTACTATTTCCTGTGCTTTAAAAATGGGGAAAGCACAATCAAATTATTGTCACGCTCTTTTGGTTAATTACCCATTTAGTTTCTTATTCAGTTCATTAAAAAGACACTGGCCACTGTCACTTTGGAGGAAATTCAGAGCGGCAGGCAGTTAGGAGACAGAATATAGAATGAAAGAGGCTGTTACTCCAGCCTGGTGAATGGCAATTTCTATCCCTTCTTCTCTGCTGCGTCACTTCTGCGCACAATTCGTTCTGGATTCTAAAAACCCCAAACAACAAACAATCGCAGAAAGGATTCTGCTGCGGATCACCATTCCCCCACAGAATCCTTTCAGCTTTAATCCAAGGCTCTGCAGAAGACCAAGCCACCTATTTTCGGACTCCTTTTCTCGCTTGAGCAAAATGCGCTGCTCCACAGGTCATAAGATGCCTGTAATTATGACCCTGAATAGATAGAAACGTTGCTTCTTGAGACAAATTCTATCTGACAGTTTTTACAGTACGTTCGTTCAGAGCAAAATGCCCTGTCCCCTGTCACCCGGATTGAAATTATTAAGGAAGACAGACATTTCACTGACAACTCTGGCCTCAGGGGGGAAAATATTCCTTCTGTTCCCCTCTGAAGGTCAGAGCTCACATAATGCAAAACACTTAGAACACATGCGCTCACACACATGTGGAACCCAACTTTCTCTTCGCTGGAGCCGTGGGTGGATTTTGTGGCAAACGGGAACCCGCTTTGCAGGCAACTTGGGGGATTTGGGGCCAAGAAAAAGAAGATGAGCTTTGCATTTCTTCAGTGCGAAGTTGTTATTATCTTGTGAATTCTGTCTTCCACCTCTGCGGGTGAAGCACATCAGGAGACGCTCAAGTGTGCTCACATGATCCGTGCCCGGCCGTGGCACACCACTCGCCGGCGACTCCGCTGACAATCTGGGATCTGTGGGAAAGTCACACTTCCCTGGCATCTGTTTATTCTTTCAAAATATTTCCCGGCTTCTTTTCCTTACCGAGAAAAGCCCATTTGCAACTTGTACATCGCACTTATCACCAAAGCTGCGGCGCCAGCTGCCGTTTGGTCCGGTTTGTCACCCAGCAGTGTCCCCGTGCTGGGGATGGGCAGGTCCTCTCTGTAGAAGCACCAACTCCCGTCTGTTTGAGAGCCTTTTCATGCTGGAAGAAAGGCAAAGCCTGGCCCTTCGCTGCATCCACATTCCTGCTCGACGTGTTAATGCAGAGGTGCTCGGCCGCGGCTGAGCTGTCATTCACTGTGTCTTGCCTGTGGATCACTGGGCTCGCTCAATCTAGGGCTGAAAATTGGACTTGAGACAAGGTGACTGGAGGTGGGAAACCAGACAGCAGTTCATTAACCTCTTCCCGTTGCACGAGGCAAAGCAGCGGCTCTGTCTTCCCCGTCTTGGTGTGCAACCAGGCTCATGCCAGGTCCCTGCTTACCTCATACATGGCCTGGTGTCATTTGCACTGAGTTTCCCTTGGCTGGACCCGGCTTCCAAGCATCAACTCTGCTTTTCCAGCCTGTTTTGGAAGCACTTTCAAAATCCGGGTGTTAATGGGTGGCTGGTTTGCTGTTCCCTTCCCAACAGCTCAAGATGGAGCCTTTTGGAGATGCTGGCCCATGTCTGTCTTCCAGAAGCCACTAAATTAACGTCACCGTCTGCCCAGGGACGTGAGGGGACACCAATGGCACAGACCAGCTTGTTGCTTGGGCTGCATAAGGGATGCGCCTCAAGTCGGACTCTGCCTTTAGTGGCAGAGCTGGGAACGGAGCTCAGAAGCCTTTGTTCCATATTTACTTGCAGAAGAAGAGTGGACAACCCGTGTCCTGCTCTGTATTACCCACTCTGCCCATGCCATGCCATGCCATGCCATGCCATGCCATGCCATCCCATCCCATCCCATCCCATCCCATCGTGCTCTTGTTGGTTGGGAATACAGCCCAGCCTGGATCTCATCTTCCCATCCTTGCTTTATCCATCGCCTCCAAAAGCCTGGTCGGAGCTCTCTGGGACACCAGCGTGTGCCAGTCCCCTCTGCCAGTCTGTGTGCTGGTTTCGCTGCTTGGGTTTTGGCCCCATTTGTTTTCTTCCGAGCCCAGCAGAGCCACAGAGGGTGTGAGGAGGCCCCAAGTGCCGCTCCGTGGGCTCAGGGAGTACCTGGAGGCTGAGCGCTCCCCAGAGATGCTGTGGAGGGACCAAGAGGTGCTTGAAGGTCTCCTCATGGGAAGCCAGGGTTGAGGGAAGGCTAGCGAGGAGCTGAGCAGGGGATGGAGAGCGCTGAGCAGGCCGGGAGCACCCCAAGAGCAGCCGTCCTCCTGCCCCAGCAAACCAGCCCCTGTCCCCAGCCGCTCTCCCCACACGGACACCAGCTTCCGCACAGCATCTTCCCTCGCATCCCCAAGAATCTTAAAACTTTTCTTTCTTCTTTCTCTCGCTCCCTCTTTTTCTAAGTTTAATTCTGAACAGCCGGCTGCGTTCAGCCTGACTGGTTTGTTATGGCTTATAATTTGTGTTAGGATTAATTAACTAATTACCGACAAATGTCCGTTGGCAAGATTCTGCTTCTGCTTGTCAACTTGAAGTATTTAATTATTTTAATCATTTACTTTCATCTTCAGAATTTATGCTCTTCCAAGAGCGTTTCTAGGCATCTTTTAATTATTATTCTGATTTTTTTTTTTTTCCGAGGGGTGGTGAGCTGGGGGGAGCGAGGTGGGGGATGGTGCAACCTCCCGTTAACTGTTTCAGTGAGGTAACTTCCTTGGAAACTCATCCTTGGGTTTCAAGCCCTGGTGCAGGGAACAGACGATCTGAAAAGAAGAGCCCAGAGGAGACTGGGCTTTCACATCCCACCTGGAGTCCTCCCTTTCCCCAAAGGTTTTCATGGACTTGGTGATGCCACTGTACCTGTTCCCTGGCTCAAGCAGGTATCGCTTTACGCAGCAGTTTCCATCACCAGGACGACTCCAAGGGAGCGCTCAGGACACCCCGTTAGGCACAGGAGAGTCTCCACAGGATCCGAGTCCAGGTGGGCTCTCAGCTGTTGTGCCAGCAAGTAAATAAACCCACACACCATGGGGAAGAATCCGTATATACAGATTTTTTGTCTTTAAAAGGTCATGAACTGCTTCAAACCCACAAAACAAATTCTGCTCTGAGCATCTCACAGGCTTGAATGGGGAAGGCAGGAGCCTGTCTGGATAGATTTGGGATCTTGGCTCCTAGATGTGCTGCCGATGGGATGGGATGGGATGGGATGGGATGGGATGAGATGAGATGGAATAGATGGGATGGGATGGGATGGGATGGGATGGGATGGGATGGAATAGATGGGATGGGGTGGGATGGAATGGAATAGATGGGATGGGGTGGGATGGGATGGGATGGGATGGGATGGGGTGGGGTGGGATGGGATGGGATGGGATGGGGTGGGGTGGGATGGGATGGGATGAGATGGGATGGGATGGGATGTGATAGATGGGATGGGATGGGATGGAATAGATGGGATGAGGTGGGATGGGATGGGATAGATGGGATGGGATGGAATAGATGGGATGGGGTGGGATGGGATGGGATGGGATGGGATGGGATGGGATGGAATAGATGGGATGGGGTGGGATGGGATGTGATAGATGGGATGGGATGGGATGGAATAGATGGGATGAGGTGGGATGGGATGGGATAGATGGGATGGGATGGAATAGATGGGATGGGGTGGGATGGGATGGTGGGATGTGGTGGGATGGGATGGGATGGAATAGATGGGATGGGGTGGGATGGGATGGGATGGTGGGATGTGGTGGGATGGGATGGGATGGGATGGGATGGGATAGATGGGATGGGATGGGATGGGATGGGATGGGATGGGATGGGATGGGATGGGATGGGATGGGATGGGATGGGATGGGATGGGATGGGGTGGGATGGGGTGGGATAGGATGGGATGGGATGGGATGGGATGGGATGGGATGGGATGGGATGGGATGGGATGGGATGGGATGGGATGGGATGGGATGGGATGGGATGGGATGGGATGGGATGGGATGGCAGCAGGTAATGGAAATGTTGAAAATTCAGCCAAGGACACTGTGGCTTCTACGGGAAACTCCACAGGGCTGCCACGGCCAGGACCTCGATTGAGAGCATCCTGAAGGAAGAGTTGGTTTGTTCATTAAAACCCCTTAAGATATAAAAAAAACCCTTAAGATATAGAAAACGTATTGCTTAAATTCACTGCATGTATTTAATTCTTCCCTTCCAAACACACTGGCCCTTGCTGTTCCTTCCCAGGGTTGATCTCGAGGCAGGGCAGGCTGCACTCCATCTGGTCACAGAGGTGAAATACCACTATCCCAAACACGGAGTGTCCCTCGGGAAGCTCCTCTCCGCAGCCTTCACCCCCCATGGAGCTGCTTCCACCCCAGCAGTGAGAACCAAAGTCTGCACAGGTCTGCGTGTTGCATCGCCGTGTCCCCGCTGGGTTCGATAAGCTGAGAAAAGACTGCAAAACTCCGAGTATTTTGCTGATACTTTCCAGCAGACTTCCAGGCTTTTTTGTTTTCCTTGCCAAAAGCTTCATGTTGCCAACAAACTGGATTCTGAGGTGCCTGCAAAAACCTCCCTCTGGTGCCCGGGTGGGCGCAGCCCCGCGTCTCCGAGTGGGGCACACGTTCCCTCCTGACTCTCTCTAGTAGAGCCTAATGAAGGATTCAGTCCCAAGAATATTTCTTTCCTGAAACAAATGAATCCCCTGGACCAAAGTGCTGATGAGAATGTGCTATTTAAAAGGTTTCTGGAGGGTACATAATTATATTGAAAATAATTAGGGGCAAGGCAAGCAGTATTATTACTACTTATCATATCACTCTAAACTTAATCCAGGCTGATCTATGGGAAGGCATCAGGAATGGACCTTTCTTAAGCAAGCTGAGTGCAGGCTACATGGGAGGCAAGAAGCCAGTTTCCCCTTTGGAGTCATCAATAAGAAATGAATGGAGGGGTCCTGGAAGGCTAAGGGAAGGTCCTGGAGCCTGTGGAGTTGGAGATTTGGTGCAGATCACCTGGTCCTTTAGACAAGCGTGTGTTCCACGACCTGTCAGCCTTTCAGGTGACACCCCAGACCCTTGGCAGCCCCTGGGATTTGAGTGGCGAGGTGAGCGAAGGCTCCCCAGGAGCCTGGGGATGCGGCATCGCCCTTGTGAGCGCTCATGGAGAGATCTAAACGAGATGAGAAAGATTGTCTTAATTAACTTCAGAGTCCTGTTAATTAGAAGCCTCTCTGCATTAAAAATTGCTCCAGTGACCACACCGAGTCGTGGCTACGCATGAAGGCAGAGGTGCCGGCAGGTCAGGGATGGATCACACCCAGATCTTGTTTGGAGCAGAGGATGTCGGGTGTGCTAAAAATACAGCTGGACCACCAAGGCTGCTCTGGAAGCCAAGCTGGACCCCAGCAGTGGGGCATGGAAGGACTTTTTGGAGAGGTGAAGAACTGCTGTGGGACCTTGAGAGGGAGAAGATGTGACCAAAGCCCCAGAAGAGCTGGGATGGAGGGGCCAGGAGAGCCTGCGGTGGGGAAACTGAGGCAAGGGGGAGCGCAGAGTCAGAGGAAGGTACTGCAGAGCTGTGAGCAGCCTCTGCAGCCCCCAGCGCCCGGGCTGTGCCGTAGGTACCCCCCGACTCTGGCTCCGAAGGATCCTCCGCTCGCTCCCAGCAGAAGGGGAGCAGCTCTGGGGTCACCGGGGCGCAGGAGCCGAGCTGGCTCTAAGGGTACGTGTGGCTCCTTGTGGGAAGGAGAGCCTCGTCCTTTTGAAGGCTGACAGAATGAACTTCAGTTTATGCCCCTGGCAGTTTTTTACAGCTCAGCTATTCCATTTAGGGTTTGGGAGCCAGTGGAAGGAAGCTCGGATCGCTTCACTGACCAGCCATAACATCTAGCCAGTACATTAACTGCCCTGCTGCCCTGATCTGATGTGGTTTTACAGACAATAGCTACTGGCTATTTAGGCAATGTATAAATTAACATATTCTGCACAAACTAGGAGCATATTTAAATTAAAGGAGAGTGCCCTTTATTTGTCAATCATTCCACATCTGCGTTTTTACATTCCTTTAAAAAAGACAATTTCATCCTCCTTAATCCTACCTCGAACCATCCGTCTTCACGAGGGGAAAACGTTGTTTGATTGCTCAAGTGTTGCTTTGCCCCCCTTCCCCTGCCTCTCTCCTTTAATTAAAACAATCCCAATCTGCTCTCCTGGAATGTCTTTCCCACTTCGGCTCAGTAACTTGTGACCTTGGAGTCAGAGCACCTTCATTTCTGAGCAGGCTGGAGTCTGCCTGGCACGCAGGGGTCAGAGATGCCGAGATAAAGGAGTCACCTCTCAAACGAGCCACGAGAATACGGGTGCTGAGATCGCCTGGGCTGCTGCAGCTGCAAACTTCGCCTCTGCTCTTCTGAGATTGACTCTTGACGCTGCGGCAAAGCAAGAACTGGGGGCTGAAGATGTGTGGAACTGGTGGGCTGGACAAACTGGTACTTGAAGGGGGCGAAAATTGACCCGAGTCAAAAAAAATACAAAAAAAAGAGACCATTTGCAAACCTGCAGCCTGAGTTCACTCATCCCTCAAGTGCCGTTTCTAATAGCGTTGATGCAAGAACCAGAGAGGATTTTCCCATTTTGCTTTTCCAAGGATCTCAGGGTTTCTTGGAGCTCTGCAGCTCTTGCAGCTCTTGCAGCAGCTCAGCAAATTATCAAAGGGCTTTTCTCTTGACAGCAACTGTCGGCAATAAAGCACCTTTCCCTGCAGGGTGATCTGACCCCAGGTGCCTGGCGGCTTTCAGCAGGACAGTACTATCTGAACGCTTGAACTCCACCTCAGTTGTTTTTCTCTCTACAGAAAAACACAAAGAAAAATGCAAAATGACCCACGTCCAAACCCTTCCTAACTGCCACATCCCGGCGTTCGCCTGGCTCCCCTACTCCCAGTGCTGAGAGAAGACAAAATCTATTGCAAAGAAAAGCCTGTTTGGCCAAGTTTGCCCCGTCGGCTTGCTCCTCCCTGGCAAACCAGGGCCAGCGTGCTTCTTTCAGACCAAAATCAGCATCGATTTGGGTCTGCCACTCACTCTCCTGGAATAAAGCTCTGGGGACGCGGCTGGGTTTGTCGCGGGGGCTCGGTAATGGACACACGCTCCAATGAGCTTGCAGCCGTTTCACCCAATGCCCCCCAGGCTGGAATGCTTTTTTATTATTATTATTTAGAAAATAAACATTTTGTTTGTTAAGAAACTGTATTTAAGGTGGTGAAATGGAGCTTTTTTAGCAGTGAGGGGCCTTTCCCACAGCCCTCTGCAGCCGGGCAGCTTTGGAGGGGAGTGGAAAGACCAGGCTTGGTGTTGAGCTCAACTCATCCCGGGGTGATGCCGTGGGAGAGAGGAGGGAGGAGAGCGACTCTGATGGGGCAGCACGGATCCTGCGCAGCTTGATGAGGTCCCCGAGCAGCAGCGAGATGCCCAGCCCAGCAGCATCGCGGCGCCGCGAGAGACCTGGCTGTTAATAACGTGCCTGAGAGGTGCGAAGGCTGCAGCTCGCGCGGGAAGCTCCACGTCAAGTTCCACCTGCCCTCCAAACGGAGCTGCCTCCTCCCCGCTCCCCTCCTCCTCCTCCTCCCACCTGCCCTTCAATTTTTCCTCATGCGTGGAAGGTATTAATTACCCAGCTTGCTTTAATGACGTGCCCTGCAGCAACCCCGGTGCGGAGCGAGCTCTGCCCGGTGCAGCTTGGGCACAGGAATAGGAGCAAGCCACGAAGCTGCTGGGGCACAAGGTGTTTCCCATGGCCCTGTGGAAGGGATCCCCCTTTTTCTGAGTCCTCTGAGCAGCTCTTTCTTCTCTCTAGTATCCAGCTAAAACAGCTCCTGTGTCCTCGGGGTGGCTGTGTGGGCTTAGTTAACCTCTGGGACACGCAAAGGGTGACCTCTCACCTCCCCATAATAAGCGCTGCTGCTTGCTCCTACTCACCAACTTGTGATCTGCTGCCGCTGAGCTGTGCCTAACCCTGTGGAACTGAGTCCAACCTCCCTGAGCAGTGCCTAATCCTGCTGAGCTGTGCCTAACCTCGCCGGGCTGAGCCTAACCCTGCTGGTGAGGGGGCCAACTAACTCTTCCCACCAGCATCCCCTACGAAGGTCTCCGTCCAGCAGCTGGATGCAGTGTTGGGATCAAGGAGTGCTCCTGCAGCAAAGGGGGTTCAGGACTCCCCCTTTCTGCTCCCCGCTTCAGCTCTCAGAGAGGTTTGGGCACCAATCTTACTTCTGGTCGCCACCAGCACCTCTCCTCCCACTCCATCCACAGCTCGTGGCTCCTACAAAACTGTGTCTGTACCAGCGGTTTTAATAAAGGATTTGGAAATGACAGGTAGAGCAGCAAGACACGAGGGATTTATGTCCCCAGCAGCGTCTGCCTCAGCGCTGAAACCTGGGACACAATTCCCTGGGGAGCTCCCGAGCTTGAATTCGGGCTGCTCCCAGCCACCGCTTTCATCGCACCAGCCTAAAACCGAAGGCAACATGCTCATCAGATTGATGTGCAAGCAGATCGATGTGGGGCAGCTCCAGCCTGCCCGAGGGAGGTGCAGCCACAGCAGCTGGGACTGAGTCTCATCTCTGGGATTCCTAAAACTCACTGGCCCCAGACAGCACGTGGCACTGGGATCCTCTGGGAAGGAAGGAGGCAAACAGCCCCTCTCCTGGGAAGAGCCCTTAATTCGTAGACAATTCCGTGGGCAAAGAGTTGTCCTTGGGTTGGAGCTCTAGCTCTGCCCTTTCCCTGCTCCATCCCTGCTTTTGGCACCACGAAATCTGAGCGCCATCCCCCGCGAAGCCGGTCGCCTGGTGCCCACGGGTGTGGGACCTGCCGAGGCCGCCGGGCTGAGCGCGGGGAGCATGGGAACGGAGCAGCGGCGCGCGGGAGCAGAAGGGCATTAATCACCTCGCCGTGATTAGGGGCTCGCTGAGCACAGGCTGCCTCGGGGCCTTTCTGCTCCCGTACCTCCGAGTGCCCCAGTTTGCCGTGTTCTCAGACGCAGGCACGAGCCCAGAGTCCGGGGAGCCCTGGCTGGTTTGCGTTCTCTCCGCTGGCTCCAGCTCCCGCCAGTTGCTGCAAGATGATGTGTTGCCACGGTGGGAACTTCTTAATTGCTTTTAGGGCTTTGCTGCAGCGGAGACGAGTAAAAGCAGAGTCTGCCTCCCGCGTTGCTCCAGCTCCAGGGGTAAGACACCTTTCTGGGGCTGGAACTTTAGCCTAGCCCTGGGAAGACGTCATGGTGTTGTGTTGATGGTTGGACTTGTTCGTCTTAGAGGTCTTGTCCAACCTTAATGATGCCGTGACTGGAGCCTTTGTTAGAGGATGGAAGCGATGGCAAGGGCTGCGCAGAGGCTGAACCCCTGGGAAGGGCCAGGGAAGGATGGAGAGAGAGCAGGGATGAGGTGCACCAAGGGAGAGGGCAGCCCACACCACATTATCCTGAAGAAGAGCACCCACCTCCGAGAGTCAAGGGTCAGAAATGCTTTTTTTTTCCCATCTTGAAATACTCAAATTTATTCACTTGGAGCCATTCTTCTGTCGCACAGAGACGCACGTGTTATTTTAACTTCACGGCTCTCCCATCCGTACATAAAACAGCCCAGGGAGCCAAAGTTGATTCATCTGTTTGCCACAGAAGATGGATCAGTTAGCAAATTATTTTATTGACCCGCAGCCCTGCTCAAGGTCGTTTGTTTCAGTGGACGAGGCAGCATGCCTGGCATGGCAAACAGGGCTGAGGAGGGAACCTCCATCTGTGACAGCCGCATCCAAGCCCCTGCGAAACCATCCCTGTTGCGAAACCCTCAGCGTCACGCTGGACCCCGCAGCCCGGCTGTGAGCGCCGGATAAGCTCGGCATTTGGGCTTTAATGCTGCAACTTTCTCATCTGTCTGGAGGCTTTTTTATCCCTGGCTGCTGCTGGGAAAGAAAATCCCTCCTTCTTCACCAAAACGGGCTTCAACATCTTTTTGCTTTGTTCGGAGAAGACAATGAAAATAATTCCTGATGAGGAAGGGAGGAAATGGAATTAAGTAGCTTGCTCCTCATCCAAACTTAACCCAGGTCCATAGCCTGTAGGGATGAGGAGTGCACAGAGAAAACCAAACTGCATTGAAGCTGAGCCCTTCCCAGAGCTGTTGATCTGCACCTAAAATCCAGCAGGGAGGAAAATGCAGTATTTTATAGCCTGGAGGTGCTTGAGTGGTTTCTTTGCAGGGATCGGGTTTTGTGAGCATCCCTGCTGCCCCGCATCCTTATGAGGTCCCACCAACGTGTTGAAACCCCGGCACATCAGGCCCTTGGATCCCACGCTCCATGTATCTATCAGAGCCGCCCACTGCTCTAGAGCATCTCTGCTTTTTGCTGTCCCCTCGGAGCCTCCCGTGGGGCTGGGGCCTGGCTAACCTTCATTGACTTCACCTAAGTATTTATTAATTGATGACTGCAGGGTTACCGTAGGCTTCTGCTTCCGTCTGGGGGAGACGAGGTGTCCACGGAGTATCCTTGCGTGAACTCCCACCCTCCTGCCATCCACCCGCGCTCGGTTCTGCATCTGCTGCTCTTGCTGCTGAAGCTGCTTGTAACCAACGACATATGGGGCCCATTAACACGGTTTTGCTTGTTTGCGGAGCCTGATCTTGGGAAGAACAGGCTGATTTCAGCTCCTCGTTGGAAATCTCAAGCCTAGATGGAGCTGCGTGCAGAAGCAGGGACCGGGGAGCTGGTGCAGTCACACCAAGTTCAGGATGGAAGCGGATGAGGTTGAATCCTCAGTGGGCAGGGAGCAGATGCATCACAGAAAAGCCACTGATGTGGTGGGGTTTTTTTGCTTAACTTCATCCCGAGCCGTTCCTAAGGTAGATCCCATCTCACCTGCCTTCTGGGAGGGAGCAGGGAGGAGCAGCCTGGTCTGGACCACTTGGGTAGCACCTCTGCCCTCACTCTGCCTCAAGAAATGGAGCTAAAATAAAAACTGGGATTTCTCCATCTGTAGCCCCACCCTGGGCTTCAGACTTCTTTTTTATTTTTTTTTTTTTTGACTTTACAAATATGCCAGATTAGAAAAAAAGGAAAAGAAAAAAAAACCCAAAAAGAAAAAGGGAAAGTAGCACATCCCTTTGTGCGAGGCTTTTCTTAAAATCCCTGTTAAGTTCCTGTACATGCTGACAGTTTTACAATTTACATGACAGCTGGCTTGCTTGGAGGAGATCTCTGTTAATTAAAATAACACAAAGGGAAAGAAGCGAAATCGTGTCAGCGGATAATTAATTCGGAGCGGGGCACCAGGCTGCGTGCCGATCCCGCTAACAAAACTCTGCAGGAATTCACAGCTTTACGGGGCCCGGCCCCGCTGAGCCTCCCGGAGCTGCTTGGCCCCCGATCTCCGCTCCGGGATGAGCCCCTTCCCGGCAGGAACACGTCTGCCTTGGACCCTGCCTCTTCTCCCAAGGGACAGGGGCAGGACGAGAGGGAATGGCCTCAAGCTCCACCAGGGGAGGTTCAGGCTGGACAGTAGGAAAAATTTTTCATGGAAAGGGTCATTGGGTACTGGCAGAGGCTGCCCAGGGAGGGGGTTGAGTCCCCTTCCCTGGAGGGGTTTAACGGAAGGGGGGATGAGGTGCTGAGGGACATGGGTTAGTGATTGATGGGAATGGTTGGACTAGATGATCCGGTGGGTCTTTTCCAACCTGATGATTCCATGATTCTATGACCCTGGGTGCAAAGCGCTGCCTCCCAGGGAGAGCTGGGAGTCAGACACACACTTTTCCAAGGTGTCCAGGTCCGATCCCAGCTCCTGCTGGTGCTCTGCCTCTCCAGAAGGGATGGTTTCTTCTCCCGAGCCCACCCGCCTCCCTCATCCCACGTGCCGAGGCCACTGGAGAGCAGCTCATCCCCTTCACCACCTCCGCTGCTCCACAACCGAGCTTCCCAGCCCTGTGAGCGGGGCCCGTGGCCAGCGCAGACGAAGCTAAATCGTTCCTGGCGGCAGACGAGCGAGTTATCTCCCCGCTCCAGCCTCACTCAGCCGGGGAGGCCATCAGAAGCCGGTCCAGCGGGAGCAGCCGCGGCGCTGGAGATGAGCTCGGTCCCTCTTGGCCAAGAGGCAAAGCTCCAACGGGATGAGCCGTTTCGGTGCTTCCTCAACAGGATGGGATTTACACAGCGTGCAGGGGAAGGAGGGTGGGTAGAGGGGTCTCCTTGAGCCCCAAAGGGATTTTTTTGGGAGCCCAAAGGCAGCGAAGGCTCCTCCAGGTACTAATTGGATAGTGGGACTGAGAAAAGCGGAGCGAGCCAAGGCCTTGGCTGCTGGCTGGGTGCAGGCTGTGCCCTCGCCGTGCTCAGCAACCCTCCTTGGTTCTCCCTGGACGTTCTCCATCCTCAGGCACACGGGGTGGTGGCCGCAGCCGGTGCCCTCCGCAAAACCAGCCACTCAGCACCTCGCGGCTGGAGTTCTGCTTAGTTCACTATTCTGCGGCTGCTCTCGCTGCGTTCGTGTGCTGAGCAGGCGGGCTTGGAGATGGGGAGAGGGGGGAAAGAAAAAAAAAAAAAAACCCAACGCAGAAAAGAAAGAGAAAGAGCAGCCCAGGGCTCCAAAGCAGCTGAGGTGTCAAAGACAGAGATTTAATGAATGTGCCTGCGGTTCACCTGAACAGATGAGCACGAGCTAGATGGAGAGAAGGAAGAAAATGGAAAAAAGAAAGGATCATTTTTCAGATTGGCAGCTCCCCTCCCAGACATTTTTTAACAAGAGAGGGGGGAAAAAAAGGCTTTAAAGGGCCAGCCAGCTGGTTCCCGATGCAGCAGCGGCGACCCGAGCACCCAGACACCTGCAGCGGGGGGTAGGCAGGGTCCCCAGAGCCCTGTCCCCCATGGGGACCGGCTGCTGCTCGCGGGCTGGAGGAGCAGGGAAGGAAGGGCTGGAGAGGTGACCCATGGCGAGAGGAGGCAAACCTGTCAGCTCATCCATCACCCCGCGCCAGCCCCTGGTTGAAGGCGAGCAATAAGTGCCTGCCCGCAGAATAAATCTGTGCGCTGAACGTGTTAATAAACACAGGGGGGTCGCAGTAGCCAGTGTGGGTCAGCAGCGTCCGTCTGTCCAGAGCTGCCCAGGCACCCTGTCCCCACCGCCCCACGCCGGAGCTGGGCTCCCTTGGCTCTGCCACTCACTCCTGCCTCACAAGATGCCCAGGGAAGCCTGGGAGAGCGTCTTCTCCGGACTTTCTTTGCAGTTTACCAAAAGAACGACTTTTTTTCCCCCCAGTGGCTCTGGGCAGCTCATCTTCCATTCTCCTTCGTCACCATTTCTCATGTATAAGCCTGCTCTCTAATCCAAGTCCAAGCAGTTGGCCATGAGTTTTATCCAATGTTTCTTTTTCAAATCTCTAGAGGGAACCATTTTAATAAAATGGCATTTACTACAGTTGTATTGACTTAATAAAACTGTATTAACTATGATGTGCGATGCATCCCAAGCCAGCACCTTCCCTCTGCTCCTTCATCCTGCGAGGGAGAAGGAACAGGCAAGAATATCCCTTAGCCAAGCGATGGCCACAAAGGGGTTGGCTGGGACAGGACAGGGAGCTGGGGACAGTGTGGGTGCTGGGCAGGGACCCACGTCACCCAGCAGTCTCCTGGGCAGCGTCCCCCTCTGCGGGCGCTGATGGAACCAGGACTTTTCCCCAAACCTGAGCAAACTCAGGCTGAGCCGTTCAAACCTGATCAACGGGGGATGATGTGATTGAGAGGAGCCCTGCAGAGAAAGACTTGGGGCTGACACGAGCCCGCAAGGTGCGCTCGCAGCCCAGAAACCAACCGTGTCCTGGGCTGCATCCAAAGCAGCGCGGCCAGCGGGGCGAGGGAGGGGATTCTACCCTCTGTTCCTCTCCTATGACACCTCATCTGGAGGATTGTGTCCAGTTCTGGAATCCTCAACATAAGGAGATGCAGCTGTTGGAATGAGTCCAGAGGAGGCTACAAGGATGATGCGAGGGCTGGAGCACCTTCTGTACGAAGACAGACTGAGAGAGTTGGAGTTGTTCAGCCTGGAGAGGAGAAGGCTCTGAGGAGACCTTAGAGCGACCTTCCAGCACCTGAAGGGGCTACAAGAAAGCTGAGGAGGGGCTGTTCACAAAGGCTTGGAGTGATAGGATGGGGATAAACTGGAGAGGGGCAGATTTAGACTGGACATCAGGAATTTCTTCGCGATGAGAGTGGAGAGACTCCTGCAGCTGCAAGCACAGACTGTCTGAAGAAGCTGGTTTGAGGGTGGCCAGTGCTGACCTTCACCCACCCTTCACACCTGGTGACCAGCCCAGACCCTCCTCACCCCCATCCACCCTTTGCACGAGGACCAGCACGCGTTTCTTTCCGTTTGCACCTCACTCCTGAGCTCTACGGGAACAGGAGCCCTCAAAATAAAAAAGCAAACCCAGCATCGACCCGGTGTTCCTGTCCCTCCTGGCTGGGTGCTGGGACCCCAGGGTCCCCCGAGCATGTCCTGCCCTGCACGGCCAGCTCCTGCTCCCGGGCTGCGCCCAGCGCCGCGCGCGGCTGCTGCAATTAAGGGCTCGCTGGGTTTCTTCGTAGCTGCAGGACAACATTTTTGAAGGCAGGACTTTGATCTTATTTCCTAAGAGTTTCTCTTTCCCTTCCTTTTCATGTGTGTTTTCCCTGGGTTTTGTCTCATTACGCAGGTGAAGGCTGATGTTCCCCAAGGCGGCCGTGCCGGAGCTGAGGTCCCCATCTCGCCCCCCGCCGCGGCCAGAGGCACCGGGCCAGGGCATCATCTCCTCTTGGAGCAAGTTTGTCCTTGGGCTTCTCCTGGGCAGAAGCTGCCAATTATACTCAATATGCCAAGCTCTGTCAGATCAGGTTCTTGTCAGGGAAAACATTGCGCTGGGGTCCTTTTTCCTCTCCTTTTTTTTTTTTTTTTTTTTTTTGTGCCTGTGGTTGCTGTTTTCTTGATGTTTTTAATGATTTTGCAAGGCAGCCCTGATGATGGAGACAAGGATGCTTCTGGCTCCCAGCGGCACCGCTGTGACCAGGACCCCCTGGGGACCATCATCATCTCCTTGGGGATCATCTCCCCTGAGCACCCATCGTCTCACTGGGGACCGTCATGTCCCTTGAGCCCCTATCATCTCTCTGGGGACCATCATCCCTGAACACTCAGCATCCCCCCAGGGGACCATCACCCCTGAGCACCCATCATCTCCCTGGGGATCATCACCACCAAGAATCCATCATCTCCCATGGGATCATCTCCCCTGAGCACCCATCATCTACCTGAGGACCATCACCTCCAAGAAGTCATCATCTCCCTGGGGATCATCATTGCTGAGCACCCAGCATCTCACTGGAGAACATCACCCTGAGCACCCATCATCTCCCTGGGGACCATCACCTCCAAGCACCCATCATCTCCCTGGGGAACATCATCTCCTCTGAGCACCCATCGTCTCCCTAGGGACCGTCACCTCCAAGAACCCATTATCTCCCTAAGGACCATCACCTCCAAGAACCCATCATCTCCCTGGGGACCATCACCTCCAAGAACCCATCATCTCCCTGGGGATCGTCATCTCCTCTGAGCACCCATCATCTCCCTGGGGACCACCACCTCCAAGAATCCATCATCTCCCTGAGGACCATTGCCCCTGAGCACCCATCAATCTCCCTGGGGACCATCATCCCTGAGCACCCATCCTCTCCCCAGGCAGGTGATGGGAACGGGGACAGGGACAGCCCTTCATCCCAGGGACGCGCCACCAAAGGTGAGGAGCCCATCGGGAGGCTGCCAGCCTCTCGGGACGTGCTGTTGGCTCAGCCCAGGGTATCAAAGTCAGCCGGGATAAATAAATAAGTAAATCTCATCCCCTGAACATTAACATTTCTTCTTAAAACAGATCCAGCCTTCTTGTAGCCGTAATCCTCCCCAATGCCAATCTCTGATTAAAACTCCGGTGTTGAGTGAGTCGTAATCCTCCCCACCTCAGGGCCATCTTATTATTGTTATTATTTTTATCCATTAAAACCTGTTTTCTCTAAATGAAATAAAATAGGGGCAGAGATAACAAAACCCATTGCTTTTTCACATATATATAAAAGAAAGAAACATTCTGCATTCAGAAAACCCAAAGTTAATAAATGGCCAAGCCCCAACAGATGGGGGTGTGTGCGGAATTTGCATTTTTCAGATTAACATGCACGAGCGAAGATAGAAAACGCACTTGCCCCAGGGAAATAATTTGAGAAATCTTTGCATATTTTATTTAAAAGCATGCCGCGTTAGGCAGGGTAATAATGCAGAGCGATGGTGATTAGGTTAGGCCTGGAGGGATCGCAGCCTGGGACCCTCCCTCCTCTCTCGCTCGGTCTCATCCTCAACCCCTTGGTGCTACACCAGCCCCATCGCAGGGGGAGAACGTCGAAGGGTTTAGCTCCATGGATCTGGGGCAGCTTTGAGCCCCAGCAGAGAACTGTGGGATGCTCCAGCCCCACGCACGGTGGCAACTCGAGGAAATCCTTCTCTCTGGTCAGGTAACTCGAGGGTGAGGTGTCTCTCCAGGACTCCCTGCCCATGGCAGATGGTCTTTAAGGTCCCTTCCAACCCAAGCGATTCTATGATTCTATGGTTCTATGACTCTGCAGATCCCATGAATCATAGAATCACCAGGTTGGAAAAGACCCACTGGATCATCGAGTCCGACCATTCCTATCAACAAAGAAGAGCAACAAAGCTGCTGAAGGGACTGGAGAAGAAGTCTTATGAGGAGCAGCTGATGGAACTGGGGTTGTTCAGCCTGGAGAACAGGAGGCTGAGGGGAGACCTCATCACTGTCTACCTGAAAGGAGGTTGTGGTGAGGTGGGTGTTGGTCTCTTCGCCCAAGTTGTAGGATGAGAGGGAACGGCCTCAAGCTGCACCAGGGCAGGTTCAGATTGAACAGTAGGAAAAACTTCTTCACTGAAAGGGTTCTCAGGCACTGCAGAGGCTGCCCAGAGAGGTGGTGGAGTCCCCATCCCTGGAGGTGTTTGAAAGATGGGTAGATGAAGTGTTTAGGGATATGATTTAGCAGTGGACAGATACGGTTGGACTTGATGATCTCAAAGTTCTTTTCAACCTAGGAATTCTATGATTTACAGCATCCAACAGAGGCGGTTGTGGTCCCAGTGCCCCAGTCCCACAGGCTGGCTGGGCAATCCCAGCCGTGGAATTCAGCTCTGGCAGCACCAAGGTCCTTCTTCTGCACAAGCACAACCCAGCAGGCACGAAAACATTTGAACCATCGTCTTCTGTTTGAAGTCAGGGAGTGAATTAAGGCTCATCCCTTACAGCACATCCCTGGGAAGGTTGTATGGGGAGTAGACTTCAAAAAAACACATTCAGGCAGCCTAAAAGAAATGGGGTGATCTCTCATAAATTGGTTCTTCTGGATCGCTTACACTCCACTCAATGCTTTTCTAGAGCTCCAAACCCCTGGATGCGGAAGCACTCGATGAAGTCCTTCTACCTCCCATCCTTGGGGTTGCTCCCTGCTAATTAATATCTCACTCTGGGCAGATGGAGGTGCCCCTCCAGGATCCCACCCTGTCGCAGCGCAGGAGTGGAGCCTGCGGAGGGTGCCTGATCCTGCAGCTCCTATTAACACCAGTGGTGTGAGGTTGGGTTAAAACCTGCGGTGCACAAGCCTGAAGATGAAAGTCCCCACAGCTGTGCGGTTTAACAGGGTGATAATTGGGGAAGGAGCACAAAGAGGAGGCACAGCAGGGGCAGAGGGTTTTTTTTGCAATGAGCTAGAGGCTTGGAGGGGAGCTTGGCAGCTGTCACCCCTTCCTCAAATTCTAGGGGTGTCTGCAAGGTGAGTTGCTCCTCTGTGCTCAGCTCTTGCAGGATGGAGAGTGGGTGGATAGTGCAGACCCTACGGGGCATGTTTTCACAAGGGGTTCATCCCATTACTTCTCTTGGGAAGGCAAGAGCTCTGTCCTGCTCAGAGAGGGACAAAGCTCTGATTTTCCTGCCTGTCTGGTGCGTGCCAAGCCTGCAGCCTCCTCTCAGGTCAGGGATGTTGGGCTGGGGGTCACACGCTGCCAGCGTCGCTGAGGATGCAGCCAGAACAGACCCCAGCAGCAAAGGTAGCAGTGGGAGTTCTGTAGTTCTACCCAAAAGGGATAAAAGCACCAAAACCAGGGCCCCGATGCTGCTTTAGCCTAGAAAATTTTAATATTCTCTTTAGTGTGAGCCTCTTTGTTATGGCATTTAAAGCTTAAGGTCTCATTTGTCGGCGTTCTTCTAGGTGATGAGATCTTGCAGTTTTTTAAGAAATTGTTCAGCTGGAGAGGGCTGCAAGGAAAACAGCCCCGTGCAAAGCCCGAAAATAGCTTGGAGCAGCATCAGAGCAGCCAAAGCAATGTACCTGAGAGCTGGAGTGCTGCCCTTTCCTTCTCAGCTCCATCAGGGAGGGTTTCCCAGCTGCTCCTAGAGCCATCCCTGTGCCCTCACTGCCCACTGTTCCCTCCTGCAACCTTCAGATCCAGCTTGAAACGTGGCAAAACCCTCTTCCCTGGCAAAACCAACCCCTTGGAAAGCTCCTGCCACTTCTCTGGCTTTGAAATGTGACCCAGAGCCTGGCTCTCTCCCTGTCTGCTCCCATTATTAATAAACTTTGAAGGGCTCCCTTCTGTCCTTAATGAGATTAGTGTTATTTTCATGCATTGCTGCAGGGCAGAGGACTGAAAAAGTGGCTGATCTGTAAACTAAAGGGTGCTAATCTATAGAGGGTGGGTCCCCATCCTCATGGCCTCAGGGGCTGGGGGAGAGTAATCAATTAAAAGAGGGGATTAGAGGTGCTGTGGTCACCTACTTTATTAAGGTCACCCTGACACCCTCCTGAAAGCAGGCGGCTCTGGGTCCAGCTCCATCATTGAGGCTCTTGGAATTAAAAAGAAGCCTTAATCACCAGCCCCTGTTTACACTCTGGGCCCAAAGGAGCAGTGGGGGAAAATCTGTTGCTAATATATTAATGGGCACAGTTTGCTTAGCGGTTCTGTCTGGGCTTTGTAAATTAATGCTAATTTAAAGCACAACCTCGCTGTCTTTTTTTCTTTTTTTTTCCAGCTTTGTACACGCGTTTTCATTTGGCCACGAACTTGGCCAGGTCGTACGCTTTTTCCTTCGCAGATACAGTTTTGGCTTCATAGAAGGTGTTTCAAACATGGTTTATTTTAGGGAAAGAGTGGCTAAGAAACACAGTTTAAGGGTGCACAATTGTGCATAGGAGAGATTTTCACCCTGAGCTTTGTCCTCAGCAGAAATACCTCGGGTAGCTTTGTGCAGGGGCTTGAGTCTCTGCGGCTGTTGGATAGAAATGAGCCACAACGCAGTGACACCAGGGACCTCTGTGAGCTCCCAGGGTCTCCATCCTTCCCTTGCCCTTACCTGCTCCCAGCCTGCCTTTGGAAAAGGGGGAGCAGTTTTCCCGCTGCGGGGTGCGGATGCTGCCAGGAATTAAATGCCTCTTTGCCATGAGCCTCAGAGCATCCCAGGCTGGAGCTGCAGGCAGGGACCCAGCGCACCTGAGCCCTGGGGAGTGTGGTGCAGCTCATCCCTCTCTTCTCCTCAACCACCCTCCCCACAGAGCGTCCCGGCCGCTCCTGGGATGCTCGAGACACCGAGCGCAGCATCGCTTTCCGCTGCAGATGCTCCGTGCGCTGACCGCAGCCGGTTTGCAGCGGGCGCGGGGTGCAGAGCTCGGGCAGCGGTGCCAATTAGCGGTGCCACAGTTGTCACCCGCAGATGGAGCTCGGTGGCATCGTGCTAACGCTCATCTCCCCTGAGTGCCGGCGAGGAGCCCGTGGGACGTGTCGCCAGCCGCGCCACCACCATAACGTGTCCCCAACACCCTGCGGCACCCGACTGGGGTCCGAGCCCCCCTGTTTCTCATCGAGGACACTCCAATGCTTCTCTCCTTGCTTCCACGCACGAAAGGGATGTCAATTTGGGTTTATCCCAAGCCCCGTTACTGTCTCGGTGATAGTTATGGGGTGCTAAAGGGATTAGCAGCCCCTGCTGCCTGTGTTGGGTGGGAACGGTGCCTTGCTCTGGCAGATAACGTGGGAGCAACAATGCAGAAACGGAGGCTGCAGGAAGAATTACCTTAATTTCAAGACCAGCTTTAGACAGAGAAGATGCTGCGGGGAGTGATTGCTCCTTTTCTGGACGCTGGGGTGAGCGTCAGGCCCAGGGAAAGGAGCTTTTCTTCCAAGGAGGGTGGGCAGCAAGCCCCGGGAGCCAAGCCCGTGCTGGAAGCCTTGAGGCTGCAGGTCTTGGGGAAAGCATCCAAGTCACGGTCCTGGCAGCCACAGAGGGTCTGTTCTCAGGGTGTCGTGGCTCTCTCTGCCCCAGAGATTGCCCCTCGTTCTATCCTTGTGTTGGGGCAGCTGGCACTGGCTCCTGGTGCGGCCCCGAGTCAGGAGCATGATGGCAACAGCCAGAAGGGAAAACCAAGTGGTTTGGTGGCTCATGGCAGCGTTGGAAGGTCCCGAGTTGTTGGAAGGTCCTGAGTTAGGCAACTCAACTCTTCCATAATGGATTTCTTTGGGTAAAGCAATTAGAGGCTGGGTGACCCCCTCTGGCCAGGGACATCTCTTGACCAGTCGGATACGGTAGTGGGACCCCCCAGGGCACCTGCTGGCCCTCCCTCAGTGCTAGAAGGACTCTGTTGGGTCACGCTGTCTGCCAGTCCTCACTCACTTATTTCACCCCTTGGTGCAGCTCTGGTGCCATTTCTTTTCAGATCATTCAAGTCTTTGTGCTTTTTTCTTTCCCAGGTGGGGCACCAACGGCCTCACCGCGGCTGCCTGCAGATGAACAGCATCGCAGAGCAGCGGCCACTTAGGATGGGCCAAAGGAAGCCCTGGGTGCAAGGTCTTGGCTGGGGATGTGGCCGGGGCCAGATCCTGCTCTGCAGTTCCCCAGGCTGCTGCGATTATTCCCTGTGGCTGGAGAGGCTGCTGAGGACACGTCGGCTCTTCCTTCGCCCTCAGCATCCCTGCCGAGCCGGCCAGCATCGGTGGTTTTGCATCCTCATCTGGCTCCCAGCATCCCACCTCCAGCCTTCGTGAGGTCCCCACCAGCCCGAGAATCAGCACCTCTCGCATCGAGTCCCCCAGGAGCTGACAACCACCCCGGAGGGCTGAAATCCCCTTCTGGTGGACCCTCCCCTTGGCAGCGGGTTTAATCCTCGCAGCCACAGGGTCCGGGCTTCATCGCCATGGGCGCTGGATTAGGGACCAGCCCGCAGCTCTCCTTTGTCCTCCCCATTGTGGAGCATTTTGCTCGCCTCTGCTTTAAACCTTGTAACCATTTTGCTGCCTTTTAAAACCCGGCTGAATAGGGGGTGGGATGGAGAGGAGGGGGCACGGAGAAGAGCCGAGGCTTTGAGGCTGAAGAGAAGCATTCAAGCTGCAGCTGCCCCGTCTCAGAACATTCCCCGTGACCCCCACGGGCACCGCGGCGGCCACCGAGCATCATTGGCAACTCGGCCGCTCCGGGACAATCCACCTGCTTGCTCGGGACAAGCACTTTCATGCCTATTGGGATTAGAGATTTTAAGTGTCGTTCCAAATTGTGCGGATAAACAGTCTTGTGAAAACTTGTTATCGTGGCGAAAAGGCCCCCATCACCACCCTCAGTCTCTGGCCTTTTGTCTGGGCAATTTTTATTGCCGGATTGGATTTGATGAGGTTTAAGGTTTATTCTTAGGACTCTATTGAAGAGCTGAGCCTTTGTCTCCTGCCGTGGAGCGTGAAGAATATGAAACGTAGGCAAAAATAAATCTGCTTTCCACCGCACCCCCCCCCCCCCCCGCATTAGCCCCCCGGTACACACGGGGACCACCAAACGCAGCTGAGAGCAGCAGCACCCACTCCCTCTGCTCTGTCTCCCGCTTGCGTGGGGTTTACTCCAGGCTTGCTGGGCTCCCCAAATCTCCTCTTCCCCCTCCAAGCTGGGACAGCCCCTACGAGGCTGGTTTTGCTGCAGGAGCCAGGAGAGTTGAGTGATGCGGCTTCAGGAGGTGCTGGGTCGGCAAAGAACCCAAAACACGGTGATGGGAGAGGAGAGAATCCCACCTTGTCCACCCCTCCAAAAAAAAAAAAAAGTCCAACCCCACTGGCAGGTCAGTGCCTTAATCGCTTCATTTATCACCAGTCGCTTTGGGAGAGATTAATCAGCAGGGTAATTCCTGAGGAAAGGTCGCTCCAGGGGCTGCCTTTCATTTGAGAGGAGCTCCCTGCGAGTTTCACCTCTGTTGAGGGGAACCTGCTCCGACACGCTCCGCATCGGCTGCGGCTGCACCCCAGGCTCCATCCTCGCCTCAACCCCAGAGCCACGGGGCGAGGCTGATGTCCAGGGTTGGAGCTGGTGAGTCCTGAGCAGCTTTGGAGGCAGTTTTGGCAGCACCAGGAGCCAGCGGCAGGCGTCTGGCACGAGCTGAGAGGCTGAGTTTCTGGAGAGCCTGGAGCTGGAGGCAGAAAATCATGCAAAACTTGGTGGTTTGGGCTGGTTCCAAGTGAAGATAAGAAAACCAGCACATGCTGGCCGGGAGGAGCGTGGCTGGCTTTGAGAGATGCCTTTCCCAGTGGCTCCCACCACAGTTCCAGGTCTCTGGAGTGCAAGGTCCCACGGCCAGAAGATGCCACAGCCTTGTCCTCATGAGCTGCCGAGGAAGGACGCGCTCCAGCCCAGGGGCACCAGGGATGAAGCCCTGACTTGTACACACCAGGTCCTCGTGCTTTGGACAAGCATTTAGGGGACACTAAGTCCCTTTCGAGAGCCTCGGCCATGACAACGTGTCTTTATTTCTCAGAGAAACCTCATCCCCTGAATGCCCAACTCTTGAATGAGAGTGAAAAGTGAGTAATGGTGTAGAAGGAGAGAGGAAAATAGAGTGGTGGAGAGGATGGGGAGGAGAAAGCTCTCCAAGTTCTGGGGCCCTCACCACAAGAAGGATGTTGAGGCTCTGGAATGAGGACAGACCTGGAGAAGACGCCTTAAGAGGAGCAGCTGAGAGGGCTGGGTGTGTTTAGCCTGGAGAAGAGGAGGCTGAGGGGAGACCTCATTGCTCTCTACGAATACCTGAAAGGAGGTTGTGGAGAGGAGAGAGCTGGGCTCTTTTCCCAAGGGACAGGATGACAGGGAATGGCCTCAAGCTCCACCAGGGGAGGTTCAGGCTGAATGTTAGGAAAAAGTTTTTCACAGAAAGGGTCATTGGTCCCTGGCAGAGGCTGCTCAGGGAGGGGGTTGAGTCCCCTTCCCTGGAGGGGTTTAAGGGACGGGTGGACAAGGCGCTGAGGGACATGGGTTAGTGATTGATGGGAATGGTTGGACTCAATGATCCAGTGGGTCTTTTCCAACCTGAATTTATTATTATTAAAGAAAAGAGATGGAAAATGAGCAAGATGGGACTCGACTGTGCCATCTCCAAGCATTTAGGATCTAAGGCACCTTATGTTGATACCCACTGTCTGGGCAGTTGTCCCACCCCAACATACCTGTGAGAGCAGAGGAGGAAAGGGATGAAGGCTCTGCCTTTGAGAGGCAGGACACAACCACCCGAGGTAGCTTGGCTGGGACACTTGAGCTGGTGCCACGGACTCAGGACACGGACTGTCACACTTGTCCCACCCCAGCAGTGTTGTCACCGTGTTGCTGAGAGGAGGAGCAAGCCTGTCCCCCTGTCTGCCACATCACTTTGCATCTAGCGAGATGATTCCCTAGATACCCAGTGATGTTCCAGCTCCTCCTGTTTGGATAAAATATCTGTAATTACACGCATGCCTAATTTGAATTATTTCCAGACTGCAATCCTAACACTTTGGACTCCACTAAACAGCTTGGCAGGAGACTCCCTTCTCAAGAGGGAGAAGAAAGGTGGTGGCACTTCTCTTCCTTGAGTGAGTGGCCAGCGTGGCCATCAAATGGTCACCACAGGGTGCTAACAGCTCATTCCCAGCACCCAGAAAGGGTTTTCTTCAAAGTCCGACACATTTTTGAATGTACTTTGATGTCTGATCCCATAAGAAAGCACAGGGAGGAGGATTTCTCTTAGGCCTGCTGTGGTCAGCTGAGTTTAGGGGAGATTGAGATGAGATTTTGGGGAGAAAAGTTTTGCTGTGAGGGTGGGGAGGCTCTGGGTGAGGTTGTCCAGAGCAGGGGTGGCTGCCCCATCCCTGGAGGTGTCCAAGGCCAGGTTGGATGGGGCTTGGAGCCCCTGATCCAGTGGGAGGTGTCCCTGCCCATGGCAGGGGTGGGACTGGATGGGTTTTGAGGTGCCTTCCAACCCAAACCATTCTGTGATTCTATGATTTCAGAGCTGGGAGGGTACGAGAAGTTAATTGATGTGCCCAAGGCCTTGTTCGTAGCTGCAGAGACGATGAACGCTTTCCCAAAAATGACGCTGCCGTCAGAAATCGTGGGGCTGGTGGAAAGGGGATGGAGTGAGTTTCTTTGGCCCGTGCCGAGTTAGATGTCACGTTTGATTCTCATCATGGTCCCTTCTGGCCCTGCAGTTGATGGGCTCAGAAGTGGCGTTGGCTGAGGAACAAGAAATGTTTCATCAAATGTTCAAGGCTTTAAAATTTGGTTTCCTTCCAGTCTGCAACCGCAGTGAGTCCTTCGGAAAGTTTTCCACGGTAAAGCACCCCGGCAGGAGCCCGTCCCGAAGAGCTGGGGGCAGAGTCCGCCTGGCCAGCAGAAACCCCCCCCCCCGTGCTCAGATTTTGGGGGGCAGCGGGTTGATGTGTCCAAGCCCCGAGACCCCATGGCCCCCTCGGTTTGCCCCCAGCCCCTCTGCGGCGGGTCCCTGCCTGCCCGCGCTGTCAGGCAGCATTGTCTCCGCATGGTGGGTTTCTTTCTGTGCAGGAGAGTCGTGCATCCCCTCTCCGCTGCGCTCAGCAGCCTTTTTGCTGTCACATTGCATTATTTACTCGATGTGAAGTGACGGATGAACCTTCCCCCCAACCTCCCGACACACACCTACAGCTTCCCCTGCCTTCAAGATGCCCAAGAGCTGCTCAGCGTCACCGGGATGCAGAGGGATGGGGGCCAGATTCCTCAAAACGACCCCAGACCTCAGCACCCATCACCAACCCTCTGCCCCCAGCATCCCGGGCGGCTCAGGGATTGGGGAGGAATATTGTTTGGGGTTTGGGAAGCAATACCTCAACTGAATTTTGAAGGTCCTTGTCCCCTGCTGGGGATGACGTAGGGTGGGCATCTCCCTGGTTTTGGGGTGGGGGTCCAGGCAGGGCTGAGCCCCTCAGCCTGATCCAGTGGGAGGTGTCCCAGCCCATGGCAGGGGGGTTGGAACTAGATAATCTTTAAGGCCCCTTCCAACCCAAACTCTTCTATGATTAATCCAGGGCAAAGCATCCCTCTCTGCATCTCCCCCAACTCTTAATTCGTTCTCCATGGTTTTTTGTCTCCCCCCTCCTCCCCCTCTCCGTCTCAGCTGCCTGATGAATGAAGGATGGGTTTTTAAGCCTTTTTTACCCCCAAGGCCCGCAGCGCTGGCTTGGCTGCTATCGCTGGGATAAATGTAGCCTTTTCGGCCTGGAGCAGCATCCGTCAGAGCCGCACGGTCCCCCCCGCGCCGGGTTATCAATCCCCGCTCAGCATCGCCAGCGCCGGGCTGGGTCCTCTCCACTGGGAGCCCTTTTCCTCCCCTCTGGCCACGAGAAAGACCAGTGTGGCTTAATTCTACACAGTATCAACACCAAACAGACTCAGCCCAACGCTACTGGCTTCTCTTAATTGGTCTTTGTATTCCTCGGTTTTCATGAATTTTTAAAAAGTTTCCATTTCTCCGTTTAATCTGGCGGGTTCGGGCGGGTTCGAGGGGTGCGAGCAGCCCCCTCTTGGTGAAAACAAAGGAGAAGAGATGTCAGCTTGGATCTCTCCAGCCTGGAAAGTTTTCGGATGAGTTGAGAAATAAAATCTCCTGCAGCTCAGCGGAGGAAAGGGCCCTGGTATCAGATCCACGGTCCTGGCACAGCCCGGTGACACGGTGCTCGCCCTCCTCGCCAGCATCACTCCAACATAAAAATACAGATGGTGCCACTCGCAGGGCAGGGCTGGAGCCATGGGGTGGAAGGAGGCTTTTGGAAAGCAAAGAAAAATTATCTCTCCTCAATGGTTTTAAAAAAAAACCAAACAAATCCAAATGACTTTATTTGTTGTTATGCTCTCATGCAAAATGCAGCCTCCATCCATGGCTGGGAACTGGAAGCTGCCTTCTCCCTCCTGGCCCTCTCCAGAGAGCAGAGAAATTAAAGCAGGACAGGGAAAAACAGAGATTCCAAGATGGAAAACACAGATAGAGGCCGTGAACGCAGCCAACTGGGGTTGTTCAGGGCCAGCGTTTCGGTTTGGATCTGAAGGCAGATAAGCTGGGAGCCTCCCTCCACCCACCTGGACCTGAGCCGTGCTTGGAGCCTGAGCCACGCAGCGTTCCCAGGCTCGTGGGAGCTGATCCGGGGGGTTAACTCTGGCTCAAGGGGCTGCGACCCCAGGGCTTGGGGCTTTTCGTGCCTGCACAGTGTGGTCCCAGAGCCCTCAGACCCAGCCCTACGAGCAGAAGCCCACGGGGTGGTCGCTTCCCCATCCTGACCCAGCAGACCTCTCCAGTTTGGGATGAGGAGGTGTTTCTGGGCTCTCCAAGCACAACCTTTGTTTTTCAGCCCTCGGTCAAATGCTCAGCGACGGGCAGCTTGCGTGACACTGGGATTATTATCCCCTTGGAGGAATACAGTGCAACATTGAGGCTCCTGGGGTTCAAACCGATGGTTCCAGGGCTCTAGATATTTCAGTGCCGATGCTTCAAACCAGGAAGGCATCCCCTGCAGCAGGACAGCCTCTACATCGTAGGGGGAACGCGCGATGAAATAATGATGTACAACTGGCCTTGAGGCGCTCTTTGCAGCTTGATTGGCCTCCATGGCAGAAGAATAACCGAGAGTTTATTGCTTCCTTTCTAGTGATCTTTATTCCCAGCTGTTTTCTCAGGGAGGCCTGGGTCCCCGTACCTCATCCGAAGGGCGAGGCGCTGAGCAGGGCTGGTCCCCAGGACGGGATCTGCTGTCACAAGTTGGATCTCAGCGGGAAAATCTCCTTGACCTCTGCTCAAAGAAGGTGAGGAGACCTGGCCACAGCTTGGATCTCTTTCTCCTGGGGGTGCGTCCAGCTCCTGGAGCGGCTCCCTTGGCTCCAGCACCCGCCCATCGCAAACAGAGAGCACCCAGCGTCCACCCTCTCGCATCGCATCCCCAGCCCACCCAGCGTGCCTGTGCCTTGATGCAGCATCTCAGCAAAGCCCCGAGAGCTGATTCCTGCCCCCTGAAACCCTCGCTGCCTGGGCAGGAAAAGAGAATAAAGAGCATTTTCAGGCAGAAAGCTGTTGGTGATGCCCGTCTCCTGGTGCCATCAGCAGAGGGCAAAGGGTGGATGGTTGCAGGTGCTTTTTTTAGCCCTTTATTTGGAGGAGCCGTGCCTCAAATAGCCTGATTTTTAAGATTTCCCTATCATTAAAATGTAAATGAAAACAGACACGAAAACAATCTGAATTTCCAGCCGAGTTGCTCTTGCTTAATATTCTACCCCGAAGGGGGATGTGCGGAAGCAACAACATTTCAAAGGGAATCATTAAAGAAGGCAGGCTCAAACTGCGTTTTCATCAGATACTGTGGCAAAGCCGAGCGCTGGGGTCTTGCCCATCCTGCCCTGCTGGAGAGGACAAGCAGGAACAGCTTCCGAAAAAAAAGAAATGTCTGAGCCAGAGCGAGAAGGACCCTCGCGCTGACCTGCCTGGCTGGGAAGGTCGTGCCGGCACCGTTTGGATCTAGCAATGCAGGTTCTGGGTGTGCAGCTGCATGATCAAGCTGGGATGAGGCTGGGTTTTAATGCATCCTGGGTTTTTCGAGATGCCCTGGAAGGGCAGTGGGTTTTGAGATGCATCCTGACAGTGCAGGCAGCAGGAAGACTCCGATAATTCCCAACTTGCCTGCAGTCCCTTCCACCCCGAGGTCTCAGCATCCTTTGTTCTGTCTCGAGCAGGAGGCCGAGGTGGTTGTATTTATATAATGAATTTAAAATCAAACACACAACATCAGGGATGGAGAAGAGCCTGAAAAACAGTGTGAATCCTGTCCAGCCATGCAGCAGAGCTCACTGGGGTAGGGAAAAGGCTGAGGGGTTCTGGTTGAATCCCAGACTTGCTGCCCAAACAAGCTGAAATGTCATCAGTGCTCTGGCTTGGCTGCATGGAATAGCTGAGAGCTGCTGGGTTTATATTTAGCTTTCACAGAGGCCACTGGGCAGCGGCTGCGTGGAGGCTCGCCGGGTGCAGAGCACCTCAGACCAGCACCGAGCAGGATATGTCACCTGCTCAAGGGAGGAAAGCGCTGGGAGATGGCTTCGGCATCGCTCTGGGACAGTCCTCAAACACTGCAGGGACAGGTCTGCTGGGTGCTCAGTCCCAGTGGATGCTGCTGGAAGAAGAGGGACGAACCAGGGCTCAGGACCATGCAGGACGTGCCTCCCAGCCTCACGCGCCCAATGCTTGGTGCCACTTACCCAAGGCTGCAGGAAAATGAAGGCTGGCTGGGCAAGGAGCATCTCCCCACTGAGAGGGAGGAGCAGCACAGGCGTCCCACTCTCAGAACTCACTCCAGGCCGTCCATCTGGGCATCTCACAGGTGATGTTCACCAGGAGGGAGAATGGAAGTTCCCCACCAAGACCCAAACCCTCTCCTTTTCCCCATCGCCTCCCCGATCTGTGCTTCCCAGCAGCCTGGAGGGGCTGCAGGATGGATGCTGCCCCATGGGCTGCGTGGCAAAGGCTCCCAGCTGCCTGGCTGAGATGCTGGCAGGCAGGACAGCTGAATATTGCCCAGGTCGCAGCCAGGACAGAGCCTCTCAGCTCCCCATCACCCTCCTGGACCTCCCAGGCAGTGGCAGGTGCTCCCAGCACAGCGCTACATATGGATCCTATAAGGGTGGAGATCATCTCTCCAGGCAGCAGGGATGGATGGTGCTGGTGGGACCCGGGGCTGTGCGGAGCCCCTCACTGCGTGCAGCATCTGGGGTGAGGGAGCAGCCCTGGCCAGGCTCACCCTGCCAGCCAAAAGGAAAGGAAAGCCCTTATCCTGCTGTAAACCAAACATGTGAGACCTGGAAGTCTCGGAGACACAATAAGCAGAGGATCCCAGGATGCCTTAAGCACGTCCCAGTCTGGATCCATGGATGTTAGTGGCCTAAGATGACTAATTTGCTTTTGTACTTCCGTGGCATCAGTTATCACATCATTAGATTTTATTTTTAAAGAGTGCTTTTTAAGCCCACAAAACACTTGGAAGAGTTAGAACGGATTCAAATTACAAGGTAAAATATTTCCCTCCAAAGCTCCATAAATACTTGAATCTTTTTTTTTTTTAATGCTATTATTTTAGCTTCCACAGAAAGGCAACATTTGCCAAATCTTGCTTTGTGCAGTAAAACCAGTCCAGTGTTAAAGGGATTTAATATAATAATAACAATAAACTTTCAGAGAGCCTTCTCTGCCGTGCGTGGAAATTCCAGCTCAGCCACCCCGGGGTCCGAAACTCAGTTTCCCTGATGCTGAGGAAGCAATCGTGTGCGAGCCCCAGCCCCGACGTGGCTCCACGCTTCTCCCCAGCCCCACACAACAGCCTCATCCAGATCCCTCTGGTGATGCTCAGTCTTCCCACCAGCCTGGGCAGCTTTCGGAACCAGAGCGTCTCCTCAGAGCCCCCGAGAGCCGTGTTATCCACCTGCCAGATGAGCATACAGCCCCTTGTTTACCGAGGACTGGAAATCCATGAGGATTGAGAGCTGCCCTGTGGAGAAGGTTGAGGAGGAACCGGGTCCTGGGCTGCATCCAAAGCAGTGCGGCCAGCAGGGAGGGAGGGGATTCTGCCCCTCTGCTCCTCTCTTGTGAGACCTCACCTGGAGTGTTGTGTCCAGTACTGGAATCCTCAACATAAGAAGGAGATGGAGCTGTTGGAACGGGTCCAGAGGAGGCTACAAGGATGATACAAGGGCTGGAGCACCTCCAGTCTGAGGAGGGTGAGGGAGTTGGGGTTGTTCAGCCTGGAGAAGAGAAGGCTCTGAGGAGACCTTAGAGCGACCTTCCAGCACCTGAAGGGGCTACAAGAAAGCTGGGGAGGGGCTGTTCACAAAGGCTTGGGGTGATAGGACAGGAGGCAATGGGGATAAACTGGAGAGGGGCAGGTTTAGACTAGACAAAAGGAGGAATTTCTTCACTATGAGAGTGGAGAGACACTGGAACAAGTTGCCCAGAGCAGTGGTAGCTGCCCCATATCTGGAGGTCAGATTGGCCTGGAGCCCCTGATCCAGTGGGAGGTGTCCCTGCCCATCCTAGGAGGGGTTGGAACTGGATGATCTGAAGTCCTTTCCAAACCAAACTATTCTATGATTCTATGTCCCCAGTAAGGTCCTCAGGCACATCCCAGTCCCCAGCCCAGTGCCTGCCCATCGCACCCATCCTGTGCTGGGCTGGATCCGCAGCTGCAGAGGGAGCTGAGCACAGGGAGGGCTGCAGGCTTCCAATCTCCGGGGGTCCAAGCCCCCGGGAGCACCGCGGAGCCCTGGCTCCCCCCACGCTGAGCTCAGCCTTGCAGTTTTTTTCTGTCCTTATTGTTTTTCCCTCTTCCAGTTGGTCAGGATTTTAATTACTTCCCAAATCTCCTGTGGGCACCGGAGCAAGGGGGTGGAAAGAACTCTGTCTGAAGTCGCTTTTGCAAATCAGCACTGGCCATCTCCAACCCAGCTCTCGGGGCATAAGCATCGGGGCTCCCAATATCCGAGGAGGAAGCCTCTCGCTCACGGAGCAGATCCACCCCTTTGATGTTCTCCCGCAGTTATTCTTTCATTTCTTGAGCAAATAAGCTGGATACTCACAATATTTACCTTGGAAATAAGTATTTGTGTAAAACATCTGACCAAGATAAACAGAGAATCGCCTGGTTTCTCGGCGGGGCAGGGAGGTCTCAGGTTCCCCTCAACCTGCCTGTGCTCCAAGGTGGAAAATCAGCCTTAAAGCTGAGAACATCCATATCCGAGGGCTGGGGACGAGCCTCCTCGTAGCCTCAGCTGCAGGGCACGTAAAGGGACAGAAAAATGCAGCTGCTTTGCCCGTCAGCAATCGCTGACCCAGCCCCAGTGTCTGCGAAGGGGCTATCGCACCCCTGGATTCCCACAGATTGAGGTTATAAAGGAGAAGCAGAAAGAAGAGGTGGGGGGTAAAGGTGAAGGCAGGTTCAAAGGGCGGCTACAGCTTCGCTTTTTCATCTCTAGTTAATCTCTGCGAGGCCTGAGGCGAAGTCACCTTTGGGTCAACACTCAGGTGTTTTTCTCCGTTGCCTCCCAGCGCTCCCCATCAGCAGGGGCCGCGGGGCAGGGCGAGCTGGGGGCCCTGGAATCCCATCCCCCTGCTTCAAACTAGTGTCCCAGGGTGGAGGGTAAACCCTGCACCCCTGTGTCCGCTCCACAACCACAAGGAGAGCCTCACACTTGAATATTTCAAAGCAACGAGGCTTTTAAAGCGAGCAAGAATGACCAGTCGGCGTGGGTACGGTGCGCTGGCGCGTGCCCAGGGATGCAGGGATGGGAGGAGGGTGCCAGGACCGCTGCCTTCCACCTTATCGCTCTCCCACGCTCCCACGAGCTCGCGTTCCGCAGGCTCCGGCGCCCTGGGGCGAGCACGGGGCGGCCGCAGCCAGCGCGCACCCGCTGCACACCCGGCAGGCTTCTGATGGGAAAGCAAGGAATAAATCCACCCAGGGCTCAGCTCCTTCACCTCCAAGGCTTTTATTAAGGTGTGCGACATGCCAACAATCACAGTCTGGGATACGACACAGGCAGCAGCGCCGGACATGAGAGAGCAGGAGGGCGGCGAGAGCAGCGGGAGCCTCGCAGGGATGCTGCCAGCCTCCTCCAGCGCTGGGCACAGAGGCTGGCACCGGCCACTTAGAGACGAGTGAACCGTTCACCTCCAAAATACTCATTTCAGAAGCAGGTTTGCAGATTCCCTAAGGGACAGGAGGAGGCTCAGCGCAGCCCCTGGCTTCGCACATCACCGGTGGGCTCAGTCATGGTTATTTCCTTGCGTCCAGCGATCGATGGAAACCACTGCGCTGCTGCTGCAAGGTCCCAGCAAAGCCACAGCCAGCTCTCAGCTCCCCCAGCACAGGAAGAAGTTGAGCTGGGGGTAACAGCAACTCTGACACCTCTCCCCACCCGCTTTTTGCAGAGAAACTAAATTAGAGCCTGGCTTTGCACAGGGACCACGAGCGGGATGGGGAGCGCGGTCTCCTCCTGGCTGAGCCCACGCCTTGCAGTGAAACCGACTCCCCCTCAGCATCAGCAACTCCAACGGAACACACGTCATGTTAACACTGAGCAAAATACAGCAAATAAACACAGCACCTCATGTTTAATCCCTATTTAAGATGACTTCATTGTACTCTGTATGCAGTCCTCACTGGGTAAAATGTAGCTTAGAAAAAAATACTCTCTTGGCTTTGGAACGATAAATTAACACAAACACCAACAGCACAACTTTGCAAACAGCTTCCCGATCATGCGCCGTTAAAGCATCTCCCAGATGTGCGTAAATACACGCTGGCTGCAAGGACAAATCGGAATTAACTCTTCTGTAATACTGAATCTAAAAAAA